>OX458998.1:19005217-20290842 GCA_949774965.1 Diarsia brunnea
GCTCTCCACCTACGCAGACATGGTAAGGAGTTAATATACTGTTTACTAGAATATTGGAAACATAATTTTCCTTTGCCTGTCAAAGACAATTAGGAATGCATTAAAATAAGACACCGACACCTCAAAATATTTTGAACGAGGAATGGGAAAACCCAATCCCGAGTCATCACAAGATGGCTCTTAGCAGGGCTTAGAAAAATTGTTTTCGCACGCTGTCAGCCGTGTGAAGATCGATATAATAACATCTTGGGAACGAACTGCCACAAAAAAGACCATAGTCTATCCATGTGCAAGATTTGATCCAAAGCCGTTCAGCTGAAAAGACGATGCATTTAAAATATTAAGTATGGATTGTAAAGCTTATGAAGTTACCAGTGTAGCCAGCAGTCTCCTCAGCTGTGGCGCGGGCAACAGCTTCCCATCAGCGTCTTGCAGTGCATCAGCGTGAGCAGCAACGCGGCGAGCCAACGATACTCCTTGCGAAACCCCACCGCAGGCTGAAGTCTCGCTTATGCATGACAGTTTCACCTGTGGTAGAACAGTTTTATTGAAGAGACACTTAATTTAAATATGGTGGGTCTTTATCAAAGAGATATTTGAGCCTTTCGATTCGGATTGGGTAGGTTGTGTGATAATAATTTATAATCGGTAGTCGTCATGCGGAAGAATGTCGTGTAAGTCGGAAAATTTTGAGTATGAATGTGGATGTGTATAAGAGTAGAGGAAGACCAAAGAAACGACGGATGGACGTTAATGACAACATCTCATGAAATCTCATCAGATAACTGACCTGTCTTCTTCTACCATACTCTTCTATTAAGAAGTAAGAATGGAAGAAGAAGACATGTTGCGGTGACCCCAAATGAATTGGGGATTGCGGTCGATGCGGATTGGGGTCGATCTACAGAACCGAACCGCTTAGGTGTTAGGAGCTTATCAACTCACACACACTCACTCACTCACTTACATGTTTGACAAGCGTGTTGACGTCATCCAACAACGCCAGCAGTTGCGAGCTTTCAGAAGGAGACAGCGCCACTCGAGGGCTGCCGGGACCGCCGCTTGCACATTGCTGCGCGTTCGCCTTGAGTTGCTGCTTCTCGTCCCAGGTTCTGAATGAGGCAACGGTTCATACAGTGATCGAATATAATGAGAATATTAAATTAAAAAAAAAGAAAAGTAACTTTCAAAGAGCCATGAGTGCAAGAAGCTGTCTTGAGAAAAGTGGAGATTGAGGACTGATTGCATCAGGTTATATGAGCTATATTCTTTCACATTACGCAACATAGTTTTCGTCACAATTTGAAGGAAGGGGCTTGAAATATTTATCTGCCCCATAAAGTAAATAACGCAATGACTTCTGTTGAATTGTGTTAGGTAATCTGATGGCACGTTTGGCGCTGTGGCTGCTGCACTGCGGGTTGCGGGTTCAATTTCCGCACTGAACAAATATTAATATGGCGTACAGGTATCTGTTCCGGGTTTGGCTTTTGGTGAGTTTAAATGTATGTACACGCCGTGGGTGCGTACAGGAGTAATTCCTAGAAAGGGACAAAGTTTGAAAAAAGAAAACAAAATTACCCCGTTGGCTAGGAATATTATTTACCATTTCAGTTTCTACAAAACCGAATTCTCATCTTCTTTACCGTGAATCATCTACGTTCCACTACTGAATATCAAAAATAAAAACATTCACCACTGACCTAAACTTCACTAACCTAAGACTAGTTTCAAGAGCTCTGGAGCGGCACAGCATCTGAGCTCTGTTCTTGTGTATGATCCTGACGCATCCTGGAGGTTGCAGCCAAGCTTCTCCATCAACCTGGACAGGTACGCACTCTTCGCCCAGGATATTGATCTGAACTGCACGGCATTGGGCGATCCGGTGTTTTTGGAGATTGATGAGCCGCGAAGCTGCCATTTGGGCTGATCCGAATACGGCTACGACCTGTTTGGAAGATTGGGTTAGTGGTCCTTTGGTTTTGAATTTGGTCTTTGCTTACTTGTTTACTAGATAAACAATCATCGTAATGATTGTGTCTTTCAATCTTTACATCAAAAGGATCCCAAATACTTAAAAGAACAGTTATAATTACGTTTTAAATTCTAGAATACAAGAATAATAGCAATCACGACTTAGACGCGATAAGTCCAGATGTAAGAGAAAGAATTAGTTCACGTATGTACTAACGTTCATACTAACCTCAAGTATACGATCATCAAAAGAGGGAGCGAGGAAAAGGTCGTCGCCTCTCGTCCCTCCCCAAAAGTTGGTCCCTCCCATGAACGAGGGTATGTTCAGCACGACAATACCCTGCAACTCTGGCAGAGGAATTCTTTGGCCGTCACATTCTAGTTGAACCCTTTGTCCGAGATGTCTGCAAAGGGAGTTTCTTTGTAGTTGGTAACTAAAGATATAAATTGTTCGATGTGTTCTCACCGTACGCCTACCAATCGAGCTAGACAAAACTAGTTAATACGGATTTAGAGCTTGATATTATGTTCCCGTGTGTACATTAGGTAGCAAAAGAAGAACTTAGAGGAGTGGGGTCATTGGGATGGTATGGACGCCAGCACCAGTTACCCGAAACTACCGCCAAATTTTCCCAAACAACCTTGAACCTAACGCTAAAACGATAAAGTTGAAAATATAACTTGATGACAATGTGCTGGCGTCTGTATGTACAGTCGAAAGCTTTTCCGCCTGCCCAGTTAAAAATTTTTTCGCATAAATCATGCGTAGGCGCCAAACCCCGCCCCCTCAAAGTTTAGGCCTATTAGAGAAGCGTCAACGTAATTAGTTGCAATCTGCACTGCGCAGCTTAGTGACGTATCCTCTGTACACCTTTTGCGAATTTTACGGACGAACTTTGGCGCGCTCCCCGGACCTTTTAAACATTGACCATTGCTCTGCTTACCTGACCTTTGATTGACTAAACGTTAACCTGTGCAATAATATTGGACTCCTGAGAACCTGTGCTAGAACATTTTGTGCATAATGTCTTCCAGAAATCTCATACAAGAAGAACGAAATGAAATTATAATTTTGCATGGACAAGGATTTAACATCAGTCAAATCGCTGAGCTGAGTCCCAAAATAAAAAAAAACAATATGAATCACATTAAAATGTTTAAATTCTTAAAATGGACTTTATTTTCATAAACATAAAGTCCATTTTAAGAATTTTAAATTTTGAATGTCATTCATATTATGTTCTGCAAAAGCGGTCATTTTAGGCCCGCTGGCTAGATCAACGTTTCACCGCCCTAAAGCTCCATTATTTCAAATTTTATCGAAATCGTTAAAGCCGATTTAGAGAACACGCTTACAATTGCCTGTTAAATAGCATGGGATTTTATAAGATTCTTATAATACATTTAAAATTACTCACAGAAATCATTGAGTTTTTAATTTACAATTACCAAACCAACACACATGCACCATTAGTAACGAAAGTCAAATTCAGTTAAAGTTTTTTTTCTAATAATGGCAGTTTAAAAATAACAATAACTCTCGTTCAGCGTGCGTCGGCCTCGTCAGTGCGGTGGAATGGTATTGTATTTCATTCATTATTTCTATACAAAGGCGGGGCGGAGCTAGAGAACGCTTCATGTTGTAAGTGCAAGCAAATATGAGCTTAGTGGTGGTCAGGCGGGAGTGCCCGCGATAGTACATGCAATTTTTCAATGTGAGTAGCCAAGACTATTCAAATGTCAATACAATGTTAACGACATAGAAACACGAACATCTTTTGACGCGGCTGAATCAAAGTGTAATAAAAACCAAAAATAAAAACTGTCCACTAAAAGTGGCTAAGTTACTATAATAATAGAAATGTACCTACCTATTTCAGTTGTACTACGATGGAAATGATATTGTGTGGTTTATGGAAGCATAGAATAAGTATTTCATAGAGTTTCAATGAGAACATTGAGTACACTCGTGTGGAATACTGCTAAGATGGCGAAGGATTAGGAGTTTTGAGGGGAAAATAATATAATATGTATGATACATGAACAAATAAAAGATCTGCGTAACTTTATTTTGGAAACAGGTTTCCACAAAACACATGTAATTTTTTTTAAAACTAGATGACATGAGGTGTTTCGTAGCTGACTACTCTGAGAAGAAACAGCCCAGGTCAGAGGTCATAGTCTCTTTTAGGTCCAGACATAATCTTGGTTAACTCACATGAGGACTATGCAGATTTGTGACTGAGATGTGCTTTTGAGGAAAGAACCACAGAGAGTTTTGTGGTCAGTGATAAAGAAAGCAAAAGAATTACGAAACTATTGAAAACGTCTTACCTGTAAGTCCTATTCACCCACTCCTTAGACCCAAGGACTCCATACCACATATAATTCCGTGCCCTAGACCGACACTTCTCAGGATGTTCCTCTCTCTTATTATGAAAGTCCAAGGTAATCTTCGCATCAATCCCGATCCCAAAGTAATTGTTCATCACCGCCCTTTCATAGAACCCTTCCAGGAGCGTCTCATCAGGGTCCATGAGAGGACTGACTGCGGCACATAAGGCATCAGCATTGGCTAACAGACATTGGCTGATGAAGCCTTGGGTGACGTGAGGCCAGGCTGGTAGTTGGACCAATGGGTTGATAATTGGCAGTTTCTTGGCCTTTTCGTTTGCCTCTTTGGAGCTAAGGCCGCCGGATGCGCCACCTTCACCCCATATTGAGGACACAGATGTTGATAGCCTAGAAAGATACAGTTGCTGCAATAGTTGTAGATTGTTTCTTAGTGTAAATGGAAAATGAAAATAGCAGACTTGTAGTTGTAATAACATTTTATAGCAAAAAGATGGGGCATTACGTGCGACAGACTTTCTCTATATTGAATGCAAATATAAGCAGAAATGGAATTTTATATTCACTGCACGACGGAACTTTTGAAATATAGTCCGAATATTAAATAAAAGGGAGGAAAACAAAGTAAATGTAGGTATATATGTACAAGAATATTCTTGTTTCTCTAGAGATCTTGAGAAAACATTGGAAAAGTGGCAACATTGTTAGGAAAACGTTGTTTTCTTTCGAATCCTTGTTGCCTCGTGACTGGCAGCTTTACATACATTTTCTAGTTGAATACATAACAAAAATAACGGTTATCCCGGAGAAAATTCCGTAGGAGCAATATTTACATACGTTCCAAATAACCCAAAAATATGAAATCTCTGTATAAATACAGATGATATAAAAATGTAGGTAATACGATAAATGTTTTATTTAAATGATTGGCTAACCTGGCTAACATAACGTTCTAAAAACATTAACGTTCGTCAACCGTTCTTTAACGATATTTTAAAGTTGCTAGAGGATTCATTATTCATATTTGTACGAGTATGTCTCAGACATGATTTGTTTTTGCCGTAACGTCTTCTGCCAACTCAGAGGATTATTGAGGTATAAAATTATTTTAATCAATGTTGAATATTTCGATTCATATTTCGTGAGGCAGCAAGTTGTATTCCAATTTCTGTTCTAACAAAATATATTATATCTTTTAATAATTGGGTACCTAGCATTATGATACTAAAAGTAAACTCACTTGTCAGGTTCTCCTGGCTTGAAAAGGCTTCCACATGATATCCTCCTGGTAGCCGCAGGAGAACAGCTCAAGAACTTCCCATATTCAGGATCTGTCTGTCCCAAAAGCTTTGGATTGTCCGATTGTCTCCTTTCCCTAGTGGTACCTATACTTGGCTCTGGAGAATTCACGCTAAGAGTATCAGTACCCTGATCAAAAATATCACTTAGGACTGAAGCCATACGGCTTGGGCAAGTCTTCAAGCTCTTCTTGTCCTCACTATGTGAAGGAGAAGGTGGTTCCACTACAACGCTTACTTGCGGAAAACCGCCTACATCAGGCGCAGGCTGCTGTATATGCTCATCGCAAATCAGTCTTGGAGGTTCCATATAGTTAGGAGTCTCAGCACTTTTGACACTGAGTGTTTCCTCAGCTGTTTTCGGAAGCAGATGTATTAGGCTTACGTCTTCCATCACGCGTTTCTTTAAGCTCTTCCTAAGCTGCTTCTTAAAAGACTTCCTCGCTATATCGCTCCCTTCTTCGAAATGTGCGAGACTGCAATACTTGATTTGTTCCTCTTTTTTCGTTGCATTTTCGATGTAGAATACTCTGTTCTCAAACCCGAACTTTTCCGCTTCGGTATCTTTAGGTTTCTTGACTTTCGTTATGTATTTCAGTTTTGTTTCGTTGTTCTTCTCGAGGCTTGGGTTTCGACTGTCCAGGGCGATGTCCGACACAGTATCGGATGTAAAAAGAGTTGTGTCATCAGTGTACGTTTCGTTTTCACCGTTCTTCCCCATCATAGCCAACAGCACTTCCTGTCCAAGCATTGAGCTGATATCATCCATGATAGATTCTCCGTGTAAAGTTTCGGAGTTCACGTAAGTCGTTTCGTCAGGAGAGTCGATGTGTCCGATACCCAAAACGCCGACATCTTCCATATCTTCTGGTTTAGAATCCATTATTTCTGATATTAAACTAAAGTCATCGCTAATGTTGGACCCTTCTGAGCTGCTAGCTTCAATCTCCAGGTCTACGCTAGACTGTCGTCGGTCGGGCGTGCACTCGCCGCTGGCCGGGGTCACTCTCGCACTTACCTCGTAATGCTCATCATCTGTATACGGTTTGTCAGTGTCTATAATAGTCAATTGGTCCGATTCATAAGTATCTCCCTGTAATATCGATTTCTTATCGCTATCGTCAGAGACAACTAGGTTAGGTATAGTTAGACTACTGCTATTATATGTGCGCTCTAGTTCTGGCCTCAGGAGGTTCTTGCAGGAGCTAGTATCACAGGAGGAGAGGTTTGACAGCGAGAGCTGGTCCTGAGGCGAAGCGGAGCTGGTTTTGCGTTTCGGTTTGTTTTCGACGTCTAACTTGTAGTTACCCGTTGGGTTTGAATTTATTAATTTAACTATATCTTCATCTACGTCTGGAATGCTGTGGAAGAAAAGACCACAGTTGAGTATTCACTACCTAGAGTTAAGGCCACTTGTTCTTGTTTTACGTAAGTTCTCAAAAGTTCAGTAATAAGGACAGTCCATAAGATGGTCACGTTCTAGATGGCACCGCACAACACTGTATATCAGGCGGGTCTACAATCGCCTATTTTAGTAGACTCAAGCAAAGAGACTCAGTAAAGAACCTGCTTGCTTTACATCTTCACTTACTTGTCTGGTTGCAGCGAGGCAGCAGAGATGGCGCTAGCCGCTGACGAGCGGCGACTATCAGCGAATGCCCTCGGCACCGGCAAAGCTGCCATGTCGGGTGCACTCGAAGTAGGGGGCACTTCTGCTGGCCCCGCCCCTTCCACTGCCGGGCCTGCACTACTGGAACCCTCGCATGTGTCACAAGAGTCCCCTTCTTGTGATACACCCTGCATCAAATAATGTTGTTTATTAAGGAATGGTGAACGTTACGTAGCACGTGTTTGGATCATGGTATTGTGTCTATCTTTTAAATGTAATTTGTTAGAGATATGAATAATGTTTTCCCTAAGTATAAGCAGTCACGTTTATCCACCTAAAAGGTGTTCTAAGGTCAGACACAGTGTTTGTCTGATCGACAATTATTTTGATCCTTTTGTTCCATTTGGTCTTTAGATTTGGACACTGAGTATTTAATCGAGTAGGTGTACAAGGATTGCTAGGAACTTCTTTCTTGTTATTTGTGCTGTCGAAAGATTTAAACGGATGTACCTGTCTACTATTGAGGTAAGTAGGTTACTATGTCGAGTTAAATTCGATGACAAATTCCTAAACAAATACTATTCCAATTTGTTTTCTAACCAGGCTTTCAAGATTGTAAGCATAAATAAGTAAACCTACATATTACGTACAGTATCTTCAGTTTTCAATGGCAAAGAAAGATTTTATCGTATTGCAACTTGGAGCCAAGCCATGAACCGAACTATGTCACGGGTTTCTTTAAAAGATAAGATGCGAAATGAGATTAAAAATGAAAAGGTCTGAAGTAGGTACTAAGCATGGTATATTATCTTGCAAAGGTTATGCTTAAATGTTTTGAAAAATAAAAGCCCATTGACGGAAAGATGTTAGAGAGAGATACTGCAAAGCTTATATAAAATAAGCTAACTAAATTATATCACAACTGTGTAAAACTTTGGGGCACTCAATAAACTACTTTACCTACTGAGAAATATAACCCAGATTAGCCTACTGTACTGTCTTATATGTAGGACAGTAGAAATACTAACTGTATTAACTATGGTCTATAAAATAAAAAAATATTGTTTTTGTCAATGTTTCTAGAAAATATAATTAATATTTCTACTGTCCTACATATAGGACAGTATTACTGGTTTTAGGGAATTTTAAACACTACCAACTACATAAGCTTCGAAAACATTATTTTTATTGAATTCAATTTTTACGGGTAGTTTAGTGTCTGATAGTATTGATATAAATCTGTTGCAAGGCAACCCTCTTTTAGTTTTCTAAGGTTTATTCACATTACGTCGTGAAAACGGGCATTAGAGTATTATATGTTATTATGAAATAGGTGTTAGAATATAGCACCCACCTGCGGGTACACCTGAGTGAGCGTGCGCAATAGAGAGCGAAGCGCGCGTCGCACGCTGTCAGCGCGCCCGGCCAACGCGCAGCCGCGCGCTGCCCAGTTTAGTTGCTCCTGCGCATTTAACAACATTTTCAAGTATTTCATCATAATGTTCAGCAAGCAACATGTTACCGCTTGGCTATAGGGTACATGTTTAAGAAAACTCATATTGCGAAAGGTTAAAAAAATTATATATGTTTTTTTACTTAGAGCACTAGAGTATGCTCCGACTCTCCGCGACGCTACCGATTCGAGCGAAGAAAACAGCGACATACGCGCGTGTTACTTGTCACAAATCGTATCACCTGAAATCGTGATTGGGGCGTTATTCTGACTAAGCTAAGGTCCAATGTTGGTCGTTGGTCCTCCGACCCGTTGTTTCGGGTTAAAGAATCTTTTAGGTTCCTGAAAGCGTACCTTTTCAGTCTTTTCGATGCTGCCTTTCTCGGCAACTGGTTGTGCTTCAGGCTCACTGTCACTCGTTGTCTCCGCTGGCTCCCATGACCTAAACACATTATTTGGTACATAACCATGTCAGAACGATACAACTATACGGGTGGCGCCGACGAGCGATACAACACTAACGTACCTTAATGTTTTTGCCAAATTCGTTCGTTACATTTTATTTAATTATTCCTAAGGTTAGTAAACCATATTTTTTTGTAAATTGTATTGTATTTCGTTTACAGTTTTATGCTATTTAGCTTTTTGTTTTTTTTTAATTTTTTAATTTCGGTGTTAGGATTTATTTGATAGGTTAAAAATGTTCCTATGAACTGTAACTACCAGTGGTTTCATTTATTGGCGTATTGTCGGCACCATCCTGTATTATAATGAGGCTTTGAATTTATTCTATGAAAGCTTCTATTTTAACCAGAAACTGAATAAGGTAGTAGGTCACTTCAAGGAACAAAAAAATGTCTAAAGAAGTGATGCCCTAAAGCTACGCGATGTCAAGTTATTTGGAAAAGAAGATATTATACGAGGACCTCCAAAGAACTCGGCAGCAGAATGGTGTTGAAGTGACTTTGACGTTTAAAAGTGCATTATAATGGATTAATTGGAATAAATGGTTTGACTTTGATGGTATGCCACTCCGTTTTATCGCGTTTAAGATAGAACAGGCAGAACCTTAAACGGCTAAAATACTCAGACAAACGGTCTCCCCAGCGTACTCACTTGCACCTCGCATGATCATGCGCGAGATGCGCGCGCGCATGCAGCAGCAACGACACAGCACGTCGCAGCCGGTGCGCCGCACGCGCCGCCCCTCCCCCCGCACGCTCCCCCTCCGCTGCCAGCCGAGCGCAGCCCGCGCGAAGGGATGTGCTAGCTACGCAGCTTACTTCACCTGCCTGGGTGGGTAGAAAAGTGGTTTTACATAACTTAAACGAAGCAAACGAAAGAGCTGTCTAGGTTGCTACGTAGGTACTGGTCGGCCAAATATGAGTTGCCGACTCGAAAAGAAAAAGCGTATCAATGCCAAAAAGTTATAAAAAGGCTCAAAACTCAGCCGCGAACCCCGCTCATTGATGCAGTCAAAAGGTCATCCAGCGCTGGTCATCGCACAACAAATAGACAGTTACTTGTAAGAAATTTATAGGGCATCCATCAGAAAGGAATTTGTACCTATATTTCAGATGATGCAGATCTTGATTAGCAACATACTGATTTGGAACAACCTTAGCAGAATATTCTATGGTTGCTGGAGTTTTAGGATCAGGTCATTGCAGTACGTATCCATCATTTTCTCATTGACCCACAAAAGTTTGATATGGTCGTCGGAGACACACGCGTCTAACATCATCTCTACTTGGGACTTAAACTTCCATCTTGCATAAGCAACGGCAAAATAATACTTATGACAATAGACATACAGAAGAAAGTCTTACCTGCATGATATCCTGCAAGTTCCTCAAGAGCGAGTTCTCTTCCAAAATATCAGGAGGCACAGGAGGGGGCGGCGGGGCTGTCATGGACCGCTCGAACGTCATTATTGACCACCTGGTTACCAAAGAAAGACAGTGTTACGAGGATCCCAAGGTTCAATCTGCCTTTTCACATAACTCTACTGTATTTGTCAAGGAACGGTAATGGAAGGTAAAAATTGTGATGGAACTGGAATGCCCTTAAACAAAATTCTGAAGACATATCCCAACTGCAGCCCCACTGAGCCTCGTGTGGTTAATTATAGCTCTCTCTCAGGTCCTAGTGGGCCTGTGTTCCAGCTGTTGGGGTCATTTTTTTTTAACCGTTGCCCCACACTAAGAATTTCTCCTGTATCGTGGGTGCGTTCACAAACATTTAAACTCACATACACAAATACCCCGACCCGGAACAACTATCTGTAGGCCATACAAATATTTGTTTCGTGCGAGGATCGAACCCGCGACACGCAGCGCAGCAGTCCAATCGCTCTGCCACTGCGCCAACCGTGCCGTCAAATAAGCATACATCATTATAAGCTGATTGTATGCTGTTTAGGTAGACAGAAAAACAAACCAACTAACGAAAACGTGGGCGTACTGCATTATGGCAATACAACAGACAGGCTTTCAAAGTAATTTAGAGTATTAATAAAACTTTTTAACCTTAAAGAAAACAGGACTTTATAAAATGCCGTCAAAAAGTTGTACAGTAGGTATTAGAGAAAGCCCACTTTATTCAATTATTGGCATGTGAACGGAAACGTGGCTTAAGGAGATTTGGCGCGAAGCCAAGATTACTCAAAAATTGGCTCATTAAATATTACTGTCCGGGGAAAGTCGACATCCAATTTTAGGGCGTAATATTTATCACGTACAATTCTTTTTTAAATTAAAATATCATTCCAATCTAACTCTGAATTTCTTGGTTATCTATACTACGTAATATTATGATGGCGTAAAGTTTGGACGTGGAGGGCATCTTCGCAAATTCTGATAGGTTTCCGAATTATTTCAGTAATAGAACGTTTTATTATCCCCATGGGATTATTTCCGGCCATAAGGTGGGCGAAGTCACAGGCCAAAGGTAGTTATATGTTTACAATTTAGAATTGTAGAAGTATTGAGAAGAAAGTATCGCGGGTTATTATTTGAAAGTTCTCTTTCAGTGATGGCAGTGATGTGGTTTTACAAATAAATCATTATATTTTTTATTTTATTGTTTGATTCTCACATTCTTTTCTTCAGGGACTATTGACATGACTCGAGACATCTATCAGTTGACAATTTTGCTCGTAAAAAGAATACTGTATGGATTACCCACAATTAATACACTTCAGCCACCGCGACAAAACTTTGCTTTCATTATCACAGCCTTACCTGTCTAGCATTTTAGTGGAAGCCCTCTCGTATCGCTCGATGAGGATCTGGAGGTTGGTTGCATCATCACAGGAGGCTCCCCAGCCCAGCACTCGCGCCAGATCGTTACCCGTGCCCAGGGGAAGAACTGCCGTCTGGACCTGTCGCTGAAAGAGATCAAGTGTTAAACTGGCTCGGCCTATTTCATGGCAAACAATTTTAAGTACAGCTGGTTGTAAGATAATGGAATAAGGATGGAGGCTCTTGAAAGAATAATATTCCTCTTCACCAGTTGTTTACTGTGTCCTTACGCTTGCTAAAGAGCTTTGGCTAAAAATACCTCCCCATATTAATGTAATGGTGTTAGGGAATGATCGCCCTTATTAACCCGAAATTGACTTCGAACTGATCATGTATTACCACATATTTTTATTTACATTTGGTTCGGTGTAGTTTCTCGTACCGTCTGAACCGAAACGAGACAAATAAGGTCCATTTCGGATCTACAGCAAAGACAAAGCTCTTTCTAACCAGTTCCGATTCTGCATGGATAACTGTACGTACTCCCAAAAGAAGACGTTATACTCACATGCATTTCCAGCTTATCGACCTCCTGCAGCACCCACCCCACGGACCCATCTCCGGAGCAGACGAGCACCCTTAGGGGGGCGAAGTGCCTGAACAGACGGAGCCCTAACCGGGGGCCCGCCCCGCTCAGTTCGAACACTTGCGCAGGATTCAGAAGCTGCTTGAACCGACGGAGGAACTTCACGCCTTGGTTGTCACCTGGGTGGATGGAGAATGTGTTAATATGATAAGTAATGAAAATTTAATAACTTGCCAAAGTTGTTGGCAAAAATCATATTTATTTTCAGGGTCACATGGACGGATAGGACTTTCATAATTTAATCAAAGCATCTGCGTTGTTATTTTTTTTATTTTCAAAACTAGAATAGCAGTGAAAAGAGTGGGGAGAGGCATGGGAAAAACATAGACAACGCACGGATACAGACGTAAACTTCAATGTTCATAGCTCCCTGACAAACTTGCTCACATAATATCAATATCTGTAGTTATTCCTAGAAGGTTAACTAACCTGATCTAGAGTTAACGAAGACAATAAGCGGGCTAGCATTGGGTGGTCTATCAGGGACCCAGGCGTCATCAGGTCCCACGGAGTGCAGGCGCGTGGGGGGCACGACAGAGGCGCGCGCTGGGCCCAGCGAACACGACGCGCGCCATGTTGGCTTACACGCCGCGTGCACGCAGCGGCGGCACCACACGCATCTGAAGTCTTGTAGTCTGAGGACAAGAAGGAATGATTAAGAATTTTTATTAATGGGAGAGATTTTTTGAGAGGAAGATCTTTAAAAGATTCAGAGGAAGAAGGAGGACGGTGTGCAAGTAAGTGGTAATAAAAATTCTTAAACTTAAAAAAAAGTTAGAAATAGTCAGGCATTAACGGTGTAGGAAAACGCTATGTGGGATCTGGCATGTCCTAGATTCAACAATTCGAGGACTCGAAGACCAGCCTGCATTGGCCCACGTGTTTGATAATGGCCCACTTCTTTACGCAGAAAGCAGAACCTCTGCCAATTGGGAACATTACAGGCTGCCTATGCTCATGCTACATTATGTGCATACATAACATCACGCTTGTTATCTCCGAAGGGTTATGCAGACGGAGTAGTATCTAATGGTACACCCACAATTAGTCATTTATGTTTTTTAAGTCCTAGAGGGCGAGCCTATAACCATAAACCGTGCACGAATCCAGTCTCCGTGGCTGTTACTAAAAAAATCCTGACGGAAAATCTAAATAACAACTCGGGAATTAAACCCTAGGACCTCATGTTCAGCAGTTGTGGTTACGTTACGACCACTGGACCGACGAGGCATCACGGCGCGGTGCGCGTACCTACGTGCTATCCCCAATCGGTGATAGAAGAAATTTTTTGGCCGCAGGATGTGGTGTTCCGTCGCTTCCGCGGACAAATTCCACAAGATCGCACTAAGTATCGTGCAAGTGAAGTGCTACTAACATAGATTTAGGTTACTTATACTAACACAAATGTTATTAAGCTATTGCATAGCTTCTATCGCGGGCCTTGAGCGTGGGGACCGAATCCAGAAATTCCGTAACGAAAAAAACCTAACACTCATTTATTTAATAAAAGAAAAAAAAAAGTTTTTTTTTACGGTCACCACGCTCAAAGTGTAACTTGAATTAATACCAAAAAAAAAAAATAAAGGTAAAAAAATACTACATCAATAAAATAAATAAATAATTATAATTGCATAAGTTGATAAAAAATGCTATGCCATAGCTTTACCGCGGCAGTCTCCGAGCGCCACACGTCTTTTATATAATATTTAGGTTAAGGTGTCTATGGGTATTTGTTACTTGTAAATAAAAGTATGTATTTCTATTCTATATAAGTGCGTATTTCTGAATATTGTCCCATTGTCCACATTCTTCCGTAACAAATCGGGTGTTAAACACGCCTCCTACCCGTTCCCTCACTGAGTTACATAAATCGGTCATTTGTAAACCTTTCCGAGTGACGAATGGCTGAGCATTGACATTTCTATTCAAATGTCAAACGGCGATTATAGGTACTAATGGTTTGTCTTGTATTGTGACGAATACAAAACAGATGTGACTTGCAAAAGGGCTTGTTTTTCCGCAAAAGTTGTATAAAATAAGACTCGAGTTTGCTTTACGTAAGCCTACAACTGCTCATCAATGTTTTGGATTCAATTTGGATATTAAACTTTAAATAAAATGGTCGACACCATACGGGCATAGTATGGTGTCGGACGTAAAGAATAGCACCATCCCATATCTTCCCGTGGGTGTCAAAGAGGCGACTAAGGGACTTACCAGAGAATGGGCAGCAGCATTCTCTGTGCCTTCGTAACAACCATACTGCGATCGCCAACCCGCCTGCAAAGCGTGGCGATTATGGCACATTCCCCCCTTCTAGGGGAGGCCTATGTCCAGCAGTGAACGTCTTATGGCTGAAATGATGATGATGATGAAGCCTACAACTGCTCATCAATGTTTTGGATTCAAAATGGATGGAACTTTAGATAAAATGGTACATTGCTTCGTTGGTCGTGTGATCGGAAGCGTGACTGCTGACATGAGATTCTGGGTTCTAACCCCCGGTCGGGCAAAGTGCTATTAGGTCTTTCCATTAGGAATTTCACAGTAGCAGCCACGGAGTCCGAATTCGTGCCCGGTTGATGGCAATAGGCTCGCCCCTATTATATGGGTTAGTCACACCACTGCTATCACTGCTGCTGATATTTTAACATACAAACTTGAGAATGGAAATGTGACCCTCAAGGGTCATCGACTCATCATCCATCACACGTATTTCTTACTAAAATAAAGATATTATATCAAATTGACGTATACATAATGGATGTGTTGTAACTATAAAGGGTGTAAAAGTACCCTTAACGCAAACGAAAGGCACTTGTTCTCCCCACCACTGTGATCATTTTTTTGTTCTAGACCTCCTAGTTACGGAGATATTGGGGGTCAAAGTTCCAAATTTTACACAGCTGTTTTTGTAAATACTATTTTTTCAGGTTTTAACTTTACTTAAAATACCTCCATGACCCGTTTACTATTCAAAGCATACACTAGCACAGTGTTTTAACAGTGCTACATTGAGTTTTACCGTAAAATGTGATTTTTGACCCAATAAAAAAAAGTCGTTTCCCAGCAAAAATTTTTGCGTAGGGGTACTTAGTTTGATGTACAGAATGCTTGGTTGACGGCTGTGTGATGGGTTGATTTACACCTTGTACAATAATATATCTAGTGAAAACGCTCTGTTTAGAATTCTGAGATAGTCTTCAGGGAGAATGTATTAGACTAGACTCGATTCTCGTTGCACACTAGTGCTACTGTCAATTTCAATTTTATTTTACAAGAAGATTCGAGTGGAACGCACGAGTGGTTTAGAAGTATAGTATTAGCATGTCCATCTTGAATGCAATCTAGAGACAAAGTTAGCATTTTTTTTTTGTGTCGTGATTCCAAAATACCGAGTAACGAGTTTTAATGACTGAAATTTCAATGATTTTATTTTCTACTCTAGTACCTATTTGTGTACACAGTTTATTTATTGACTAGCTAAAAATGTTCCTTATTTAAGCCATCCGACTTAAATAAGGAACATTTTTGTTACTTACCAATTTCAAGGGTTTTTTGTCCTTAAACTTTTTTCCAAGTCCCATCAAAACCAGTCGAGCCGTTACAGCTATTTCAGTTATAGTCAACAGATACTTCAATAATATATTTTATTTGCATAGGTGTATAGATTTATTTACTGGTTTGAAAAAATCATCTGCTCGGCAGTATCTATGAAGATCAACGGGAGCATTCGCCTGTAATATAATATAACAATCCAAGATTTGATTTTGTACAGAAAAGGGTGAGTCGGAACTGATATTACGGGCGAATGCTTCCGGCGATATAACGCAATGACTGTTATGAATTATATCAACATGAATGCCATTGTTAATGTTAGGAAAGGTCGACAAGAAATAAAAGGAGTAATCTATACTAATAATATATAGAGAAAAGATTTATATTTCTGTATGTAACGAAAATACTTAAAAACAACTGGGGGTCTACTCTCTAAGCACGAAACCCGTAGATATAATTAGGTACCCGAACTAAAAAAAGAACGTCAACACAATTGAATAGTTGTACTCCGGGTGTATTTTCAAAACTCATGAATCCGAATATTATAGGGCGTAGGGTTCATTTCAAAGTAACTTAGTTCTTTCGAATGGGCCCGTATTTTCGTTGACGGACTTAGAGAGTAGCCCCTCTGGACCGAATTGAAAAATTCTTTCAACGTTGGGAAGCTACACTATCCTGAGGCTACTTTTATCTTATTATCTTTGTATTTCTTTTTTTTTTTAAACATTGCCCCACACTAGGAATTTTTCCTGTATCGTGGGTGCGTTTACAAACATTTAAGCTGACATACACAAACACACCTAGACCCGAAACAACTATCTGTAGCCCATACAAATATTTGTTCCGTGCGGGGATCGAACCCGCGACACGCAGCGCAGCAGTCCAGTCGCTCAGCCACTGTGCTAACCGTACCGTATTCCCAGGGGAACGGGAACTACGCGGGTGAATCCGAGTAACATCCACGTGTATTTACTAAAAAGGAAACCATATAAAATATAGAGTAGATTTTGTAGAGTTGGGAAAACTAGACGTACCTATCTATTTTTACCGACTCCAAAAAAAGGAACATAGGTATGTACTCTATACTTTCAGTTTAGTTTTCCGAGCCTAAAATAAAAATACCTACGCTCCCAAGCACTTTAGTATCAGACAAAGATAAATAGCTGGCCTATTTCAACTCTCAAAGTCTACCTCCTAAAACTTCGTAACAAAAGTTAAACTACTAACTACTAGATAGCCATATTTCAGCTAGTTTGCTAGTTTGACCCATCAAAAGTTGGGGAACGGACGAATCATTCGGGTCCATTGGCTTCAACTTTTTCTTGATAAAGACGTGTATGCTTTATGGCTATTTGAAATATGTTAGCAAAGTAAATAGAGTACGTTAATTGTTTTATAAGATGTGCTGTGTATTTGTTCGTGCTGGTATTAATTCGTAGGTTGTTAAATCGATTAAAGAAAGAAAATAAATTTTGTTTCTTTGACATTTGACGGCACGGTTGGCGCAGTGGCTCAAGCAATGGACTGCTGCGCTGCGTGGCGCGGGTTCGATCCCCGCACGGAACAAATATTTGTATGACCTACAGATAGTTGTTCCGGGTCTGGGTATTTGTGTATGTGAGTTTAAATGTTGAACGCACCCACGATACAGGAGAAATTCCTAGTGTGGGGCAACGTTTAAAAAAAAAAAATTGTGAATGTGCAGCAATTGCTTTGAATCGCCTTTTTTGTTTAATAAATCAAAACCACTGACCGACACGATCAAATCGGTGCAGTTTTCATGCTAAACATCATTAAGAATAAAAAAACCATAATTTATAAATTAATAACAAGTAGAGTACAAAGATCTTTTGGCTTTTAAGAATATTTAGAAGGGTGATCACTGCTGACATCACAAGTAATAGAGAAGTATCATTCATTCATTCAATATTTGAACAACATTTTTCATTTTTTTTAAGAAGAGAATGTGCTGTGCCAGCCCTAAATACATTGGGATAAGGGCAAGAGGATGATGAGTGTATGACGATATTTTCAATGTCAATAGTGAATAAAAAATGGTGAAACGTAACATGAAATGTTGACAGCACAAATAAATAATCTGTGTCTACATGTTTAAACATGTAACATTCCGGAATGTACCCGGAAGAAAGAATTAATTAAAAAACAAAGGTATTTTTGTTCCTCTTATTTTCCGACATTTTCCTTTTGTTTACAGCACAACCGTTTTAGCTAAAGTATTGTTGAGAGTGTCAGCTAAGAGTGACGTCATTAGCCGCGCAGGTGTGAGGGTCCTCGGCTGGAGGGCTCAGAGAGGTGAGAGCGTGAAATGTCTGCTCACTTGTAAAATATTATACACTCACAGGCACAATTAACCATCCACCCAGGTTTTCTTGCAGAATTGTAAAACACGGTGCGTACGGTCAAGAGCTATTCAAATCCTTCTGTCAAAGTTGAAAATGAAGAGTTGGGCAACCACCCAGTAAATGTATCTTGGTCATGAGCATGCTTTAATTTGTTAAAAAGCATCGACAAAAGGAAATATCCCGAAGAATACAGCTCGGGTGAGCCACGTTTAGCAAATTAGACGACAGTTCGAAGACAGTCTAAATTCCGCTACGTCTAAAAAGTCCCCTCTGTCTATAACCAGTGTGTTCTGCCCACAATGACGTATGGTGCTGAAACATGGCCGCTCATGACATGGAGCGTTCCATGCTCGGCATAAAGCTGATATATTGAGATCCTAAAGTCAAAATCCGAAGAGGTAAAGATACGAGAGTTTTTTTATGGTTATATTTTGTTGATTGACATTCGATTACCTACGCTATTTTGTATACCTTCCGACTGGACACGGACACAGTATATAGACCAACATTTTTTTTATATCTATATGAATTTGTACAAAGGTTTCCGATATTAGAAATCGCCTTAGGGATCTCAAATGGAGTTGGGCCTAGCAAGTCGCAGCGTTGACAGGTGGCCTAAGGCTGTCACCGAATGGCATCCAAGAACTGGGAAAAGAAAAGAAAACGTCCAGCGGTGAGACGGGCAGACGACCTAGTTGCCATCGGGGGCAAAACCTAGATGAGGCTGTGGAGTTTGGCACAAGAAAAGAGACCCGTGGTGATGAAATACAGACAACAAGATTTTTTCGAAAAAAGCTTTTAAACGGAACCAACAAAACCGGTTTTGGGAAACTAACCCGCGAAATCCTTTCGTTCAACGGATGAGTTGTGGCTCAAATAGTGTTGTTTCAATTTCCCGGTGCTCTGCGCGGGATAATGGCAGAGTGTTGGTTATTTTCCGCCAATCCCCGGCGCTTGTCCCGGGGGGACACTCTGAGGCTTAGTTATTGGCACGAGGTAACCATTATTTTGTCTATCCTTCTAGTTCGACAATGCAAAGTTGTAAACGAATATTGTTTTAAAAGCAAGAGTAAAACCCAAGTTTTAAAAGCCATCTCAATGTTTTGGAAAACGTAAGCAAGGAGGCATATTTTAAATCTAATTTTCTTATTATTTGAGCACTATAAATATTTATGTCGCTTCATTATGACAATTTGCGTTGTGCACTGGTTTTTACTTGAGTCTTCGCCTGCGCTAAGGTTTGAATTAATCACACAGGAACGGGAATATACTACTGGGATAAATACCTAAGACATGTGAACTAAGTGTATGCAAATAAATTTTGCATATCTGTCCATTGTCCTTTCACGCCGCGGTGTGACACACAACGGTATAAAGCTAGTAACGGATTATTAATTATTATGGATTGAAATGGATTATAGCTTCATACAGGTGCATCCGTTCAAACAAAAGCCGACCCCAATATTATTAGGAAAATACCAAGCCGATTTTATGGTTTGCAATCTCAGTGAGTCGCTGGCAAATTTTAATTAAATATGATTAGCCCAAAAATTTGCTATGCGAACTCCGCTCGCTGTCATAAGATCGTCAAGTACGCAGGTGTCAAGGCATGCAGCAAAAGATGGATGGAAGGTAGGCCATTGTCTGTGGAGACACGCCGCAAACACACTTGAGATCTGAGTCAACCATGAACCAAAATCTGAAGTCTTTGCTACGATCGACTTTGATTTGGATTCTATTAAGAAATGACCAAGTTGGAACGCTTTCAGATTATGACAAATATAAAATGGTTTGCGTGTAATAAACATTCCATAACTTGACACCTGTAATCCCCGGTGTATTGAGTAGACACCCACATTTCACCAGTTATGTTTAAGTCCCACGTTATAGAAGGGCGAAACTATTGCCGGCGACCGTGGCTTAATTGCATTTAATAAAATAGAGAAAATATTCTATCACTTCTTCAAATGCTTACATTCAAAGAGTAAACTAACTACGAGTATAAACATTAATTAAAAACTACTAAATAAACTAACAGGAAACTATAAAAGGGCATCAAAAAACAGCTCCTCAACGCTGTCAGCCGGTAATGTGCCCAAAAGACTGGCGGCATTTCCACGATGTATGGCAACAATAAGCCTCTGGTCAAGGTAAAAGCCAGCACTTGTTACCTGAAGCTTCAACTAAGCGTTTTGAAATTTCCTTGAACAGGCTATATAACATTACATAAAACTAAATCCCCAAAGAGTAGTCTTAGTTTCAGAAAGTAACAAGTATTCTTTTTTCAAGCGCGAGTGCCTGTAGCATTACCTACCTAAGCGTTAAGTAACGTTCAAATGATTGATCGACGAGCTAAGTGCGTTTAAGTAACGATTGATAACTGTTCAGCTGGCACGTTATCTATCACTCCCGTCAACAGCTCATTCATCAATTTCCAACAATTAACTCCTAGTAGGGAATGGTTATATACAGATAGACTAGATTATGAACTGTCAGTTGAATGTCTGATTAATAGAATAGTAATATATAAGTATGTTATCAATTAATTATGTTGTGTTTGCATATCAAGCAAGTAATGAAGACGGAACGGCTCGTGCATGCTACGGGCGATCAATAGGGATGTTTACTGACTAAAAAAATATGATTCTAATTAGTCCGTCTGTTAGATTATCGAAAAATATTGGATAGGTACGTATTTTTTATTTTGTAAAATCAATAAAAAAGGACAAAGATAAAACGCGTCAAAGATTTCAGTGGGGGGTTGTGACGTCACTCACCGGTAAAAAATGTCATACTAAACGTCTTAGAATATGACGTCACACGAGTTTTCAAAGCACTGTATCGTCTTCATTGTTTGTTTGCGTGAAAAAAGAAAAAATACGTGTCCAATATTTTTTGGAAATCTATGTGACGGACTAATTAGATTTTTTTAGTTAACTACCCTATTGTTGATGAGATTTCTGATTGCGTGTTGTGACAATATCAATTATACAGGGAGTAAACGGACCCTTCATGAAACCGTCAACCAAGCAAGCAAGCATTCTGTACATCAAACTGAGTAACCGTAATCAAAAATATTTCTGGAAAACGATTTGTTTTCAGTGAAAAAGCTCGTCGCCGCAAGCAACACGCCGAAAATGGCACACTTCACCGGCTCTGCACAAACTCAAACACCGAAACATTTGATTATAAAAGCGTTGCGCTTCTAATCAAGCTCACGTTCCCGCCCAATGTTTCTAAAAAGTTTTTAGAAATAATTAGAATACACGGCTGATTCGTGCCACACGTTAGGTTCGTCTTTGAAACCACTAGCTTTGCCCGCGACAAGACCTACTCTCAAATTCCGATGGCAATCCTACACGACCGTTGAGAGATCAAGATAAACGGCTGCGGAGAGCTATGAATATGAAGGTTTAGGGTTAACAGTGGACAAATCCCAAAAAATAAAGAGAAGTAGGTATGGAAGAAGAAAACATGCTGCACCGACTTGAAATAAAAATAAATAAGAGCAAAAGAATGATGACAATGTTAACGTATGTTGGTACGATACATCCCGTGTGAATTAAGGCTATGTGATTAATAATTTACAATGCTCAAACGCTACATTCATGACCGAAATCTATATATACTACATGTCTGCACATACATGGAGGACTGATCACAAAGCGGAATATGGCATATTGAATGCGGTTTACCCTGAAACCAGTCTCGCATTTAGTACGTAAACAGACTATGTATATACTATATACCATGGTTACCAAAGCACTATGTGTAGGTAATCTATATTTACATTGTGTATACAATCCTACGTAATCATTAACAGTGAAAACGGTAGCGTATTTACCATGTTTACTATTTGTTTTAATACGGGAATTCAAAACAAATAGTAATATTCCGTTTTCAGTAGTGACTATGTCAGCGTAAAAAAATAAATTGAACGTTAGACTGTTGTTATGCAAAACCAAAAGGAGCTGAGCAGACCACAGCGGTTGGGAAAACATAGTAAGAAACTTAGACATGATTTCCTTTGTGTCTAACTGCCGCACTCAGAGAGCTTTAATGATTACTTAGGCCATCACTTAGTAAAGGTTTTGACAGTTTTGTCATACAAAAGTATGTCAAATCTTTACTTATTACCGGCTTAAGTAATCATTAAATATCTCTGAGTACCGCAGTAAGTTGCATAAAATTTGCAAGAAGCATAGTTTGTGAGTGAACATAGCCAGCTCAAACCAAGGAGAAATCCGGCGTGGTTTGAATGAGTTAGCGCTACAATTTCCGCCTGTTTTACAGCGCCATACAAATAAATTGATACAATTGTCCCGCAACCCGCGCAGTATTCGCTTCAGTTTTGCTAGAGCATCCTGTCTGATGCATATTCTGGTACATCTATTTATCTTCCTGCAAAACTTTCGTAAATATTGTATGAACTATCACAAACTACCCCCCCCCCCGCGGGGTACTACCCCGCGGATGTAATTTAAACAATATCTTCCTCTTAAACCAAATTTAGTCTTGACTTTAGAATGCTACGTCAAAGATTACATCATAATACGCACCACAGGTGTGGTAAGAAATACGCAAGGTTAAATATACGCAAAATATGCGGAGTCGCGGGTATTACGCGGCTTAGTCGGAGACTGCGGATAGAGGTACCGGTAATACGGCTTGCTTTGAGAAACTTGATTAAAAGGTTATAGAACTATAAGCTTGTTCTTTTTAAAGGATATTATTGGCTCCGAGGTAGTTTTACGGGACTAGAGATGTTTACGGCTTAGTGGTGCGGATATTCCATTGTCTTCTTTATTTTTTGAAGTCATAATGGGCGTAAACATAAAATCATGTACATTTCTACAATAGGACTCTCTCGTTTCGTACGAAATACATACTTATAGAACGTCACAAGCTCACTTACGTCTTAACCGACTTCCCAAAAAGGAGGAGGTTCTCAATTCGTCTGTATGTTTTTTTTTTCTTTTTATCTAAGAAGCAATGGTTCACATAAATCCTATATTGAAATCATGGGGCCTTTGCACAGCAATAGAATTATGCTGGCTTAAAGTATCAGTACACGAGAGGCGCATAATAAGCTAACATGACGGACCGTCGCATTGCGGGAAACCACGATGTCCAAATGTATCAAAACTGCGGGTTGCCCACATGTTTAGCCACAATATCTCCCGCTTAAACCCAATAGTATGTACGCACATGGTTAATAATTATATACAGGGTGTAAACGAACCCTTCACGCATCCGTCAACCAAGCATTCTGTACATCAAACTAAGTACCCCTACGCAAAAATTTTTGCTGGGAAATGACTTTTTTCAAAAATCACATTTTACGGTAAAACTCAAAGTAGCACTCTTAAAACATTGTGCTAGTGGATGCTGTGAATAGTAAACAGGTCATGGAAGTAATTTAAGTGAAGTTAAAACCTGAAAAACTAGTATTTACAAAAACAGCTGTGAAAAATTTGGAACTTTGACCCCCAATATCTCCGTAACCATGAGTTTCCCAGGTATGGTCTAGAACAAAAAAATGATCGCAGTGGTGGGGAGAACAAGTGCCCTTCGTTTGCGTTAAGGGTACTTTTACACCCTATATACGACGCATGGTGACTGGCTACCCGCACACTAGATGTATAATTGAACAATGCATAAGTAAAAGTTTATGTTTTTTGAACCGTAATGCTGCCCGTATTGGTTGTTGGGTTTTATTTTTTGAGTCACGAATAAGCAGGCGACCAACTTGGTGGTACGTGTTCTCCGCCGCTTCTGGACATCCAAAACGTAAACATTTTATGGTGTGTGTAGGTATGGCGAATATCATGGTAGTTCCACAGATGAGCTTGCAAAAGGGTTGTACTACCGCAACTCTTAAAGCAAAATTTTATGCAATAAGTTTTCATAAACGCAATGCCGGGAGGGAATGCCTTAGAAAGATGTACACTGACCTTATTGATCAGATTCTTTAGGAGGGACAGGTGCGTAGTACCCGCAACCGGCGTGCGTGTATGAATGTGGACGGGGCAAAAGCTGTATGTAAAGATCGTAGTAGGTGGCGTTCTGTGCTTTCTGCCTACCGCCATGGGAAAAAGGTGTGAGTTTATGTATCATAGCATGTATTAAAGTTTTCATAAACTGGATGGCTGCGTAGATCAGTCAGAAACGACGGCGTAGTTCTCTCGTTGTTTATGTAGGCAATATAATGCTATGTGGCTCACCTGAGCACCGAACCGCAAGTCTTGTCACACACGTCGCACTTGGCCGCGACGGGAAGGTTGCCCTCCAACCACTGGTGAGGCATTATTATGTTCTGCAACAAAATACACAAAAATAATGTAATTTCTTATCTCATCAAAACACTGGATTTCTATAGCCTTATCAAGAACTCATCATCATCTGCCTAGCCTTTTCCATCTACGTTAGGAGGGAAAACTTCACAGCCGGGACTCTTGTCTCCTCTTAATAAAGAGTGAGCCGTAATCCACCACGGAACTGACATACAAACACTGTTTTAAGCTTTCACGGTTTAAAAATTAAACCTAAAATGTCACTTACGGGATTATCGATTATTAAGCAGTCATCCTGCGATCATGTCGCTTGTAACAGCGTCGAAATATCGGAAACTCATAATAATGGATAATCGCGGACTATAACCCGTAAGTCATCAATTCATCATTCTTCTGCTCTTATCCCAATTTATTTGGGGTCGGCGCAACATGTCTTCTTCTTCCATACTTCCCTATTTCTCGTCATCTCAGCTGCAGTCACCTCCTTTCTAGCCTTGTTATCCTTCACACAGTCCATCCATCGTTTCTTTGGTCTTCCTCTACTCTTATAGCCATCCAAATTCAAATTCAACATTTTTCTCACAACATTTCCTTCATTCCTTCGCATCATATGTCCATACCACGACAATCGATTACCACACAACTTTTCATTCACCGGCGCCACTTTCAGACTTCCTCTAATATAACCCGTAAGTGACAGTATTTAATAAGTTTATCTGACATACAAATTAGTAGTCAATTTGAAAAAAAAGCGCATGTCCTGAATTTTTTTTTGTTACGCCAAACCCCACATTTTGATACAAAAAAACTCTTCCTCTGAAACAACTTATATATCTCATTCTAAAATAATATTTTACCCTGAGAACCGTCGTACACTTCGTCAGTGTTAAATCCACTTTCTTGAAGGAATATGGCCGCGATAACAGAGTATATAATCGTGATTCTAGCTTAGCTAGTAAGGCGAGCTTAAACTAACAGCGGAGGTGACTTCTCGTGAGAAAATTTAAAACTTGAAATATTTTAACGCTATTTCTTAAGAGATTTTAAGTTAGAAAGAAAACATTTTTCTCTGTGTAGTGTATTGTTCGCACCCTGTTACATGGGACTTGTGGGTATACTATTATGTAAAGCTTTGCCTAACCCTGCGGGGATTACAGGTATGATGTTATGTTATGTGTGGTTCCTGAACAATTTTCAAAAATTTAGCATGAGGCAGGGTGACCTGTGAGTGCGTCCTCTTTGTGAGTACAGGTTGATGGACTGGTCTTCGAATAAGTCAGGCCGGACAATGTTTATCTTCTGAAGTCATTGCCACCTTTCTGCCATTGTCCCATGTTACTTGGGGTGAGTGACCCTTTTTTTACATTCCTCCTCTGTCAACCTTCAACCTTCTTATAATTCTCACACAATCCATCCATCGTTACCTCGGCCTTCCTCTTCCTCTCCATTTACGAACATTTATATTCACCACTCTTTTAGTCACATGAAGTTCGTCCCTCTTAATCACATGCACACAGACACAGGCGATTACTTTTAATTTTTCTGTAACTGGCACACTTTACTTCAAGTATGCCAAGGCCGATAACAAAGAAAGAAAAGAAAGGAATAAAACATATTTATTTGGTACATGCCACAAGTGCGCACAAAAAACTAAATAATATAAAAAATAAATAATATAAAAAAAAACTAAGAACTAAACACGAAAAAGAGTGTTCCTCACGGCTACGCCAAATAGGACCAGTTTAGCAAAATGCCAAGCAGCTAGTGCCCGACGCTGATTTTCAGCTGGACCTGAGATAGTGATGTGACATTGACTTATATATTACTGCGTAAGGTCTGGGCGGACCGCATGTTACAATGACGCCTCGAACTTGGTCCTAAAACGGTCTTTCCTAAGCCGAAGTGAACTAGTCCACGATCGGTTCTGTTCGGGTGCGGTCGTAAATTTTATTAAAAGCTTTATTTATGTTCTTTATACCTCGAAAATACCACGCCGCTTATACAAGGTTACGTTAACGAGCAGACTACACCAATTCTCTGTATGGCGAACGCGTCGAGCAAATGTTCGGACGACCGTATCTTTCAATGTGATGTGACGGAAGTAAAACAGTTGTGTACTATATGATGTTCGAAACCTTCTTAAAAACTCACATCCTAATATTCGAAATACCCCGAAATTAAAACCAAAACGAAACTTTTACTTTCCCAATCAAATAAGGATTCGTTAAGGCTTGTATTCACGCCAATGACCTTGTGCACACAAACTACCTCTCTCGGTCGTAGATACGGACTCTAAACGGACGCGTTTTTCATTTATTATAATTAAAATAATACATGTTTTTAAAAAGTAACAAAACCAAATTATTTTCCTTTGTATTTCAAAGCAGTAGATATTTTTTTTATATTATTTTGTTAAAAAATGAAGGAGTAAAATGGTTCCATTCAACGATTTGGAGGTGATTTTGTGGATTTTTTTTCTTATTATGTGATACCGATACAAAAATTGTGGCTAAACCAAATTACGTGTCATATCATGTAGATTACTAAAAAAATTTCTCAGATGTAATTTCTCTGTAAGTGCCGGTGAAAAACCGCTTCATCTGCACGCTGTTTTTAAGCTTTTTCGCGAGAGGACCCTTAAGAACTTCCAAAGAAGCATACATACCGCACGGAACCCTATTAAAAAAGTTTCAACCGTCAAGGATTAGCTGAAGTGACGGAATTACTTGAATAGCTAAAAATTAGTGGAATTCGTGGTAAAAAACTAATTATTTTACTGTGACTTTTAGTGCTTGGCTTTCAAACGAAATTAAAGTTGTTTGTTACTGAAAATTATTTTATGTTGTTTGACATAAAGTATCTTATCTTTGAATGAGTTTTTAGCAGGTTCTTCTCCATATGAAACGACAGACCCAAATCGTGCACTTTTTTGTCGACGTTTTATAGGTGTATGTGAAATAAAATAATTTGATTTACATTTTTTTATTTTGTTTTGATTTTTAATCTTCCTATAACTCATGAATATTTTTATCATCTCTGTTGCAATGGTATGCAGCAGTATTAAATCTGGTAAGGTATTATTATCTTGAGGTGTGTACTAAACTAACCAAAATCAACGTACCAAACCATAGAGTGGCTATATAGTCTTTGTACCAAACATATACTAACAGATGGACTTATTGCCAACCACGTAATTGCATTATCACCCTAACTAAAGTAACAGTTCGAAACTTTCAAACTTAGAAAGCAATTGACGACACGTTTGGCGCAGTGGCTGAGCGATTAGAGTTAGACTGCTGCGCTGCGTGTCGCGGGTTCGATCCCCGCACGGAACAAATATTTGTATGGCCTACAGATAGTTGTTCCGGGTCTAGGTGTTTGTGTATGTGACTTTAAATGTTTTTAAACGCACCCACGATACAGGAGAAATTCATAGTGTGGGGCAAAGTTTTACAAAAAAATACGCTTTCCACGACACGTTTTATAGGCGGTGTATGAGAGCATTTATGGAGAAGCGATTATACGCGCGTTTGCTTGAAACGCAGCGTTAATTGCGGAGCTGCGATCAGCCAATTTCCTGCAATTCTCCTTGCACGAAAAAGCTGCGGCATGTGAAACGTACCAAAACCCGCCGGGCACACGCAGCGTAACTCGCTCCGTACCACACGACTTCGTAAACAACATCGAACATAGTGTTTGTGTTTGCGCGTGTTAACACGGGCCGCTGGACGTGTTGACGCTGCGTAAACGAAAAAAAAAACGCGCCGCAAGTGACACGACTCCGTAAATGAGCACTTTTTACGGCATTAAGACTGGTCATGTATCGCACATCACAAGGTACATCATCTGCCTAGTCTTTTTCCAACCATGTTAGGGTCGTCTTCCAGTCTTACCGGATGCAGCTGAATACCAGTATTTTACATGGATCAAATACCTATCTGAACTCCCCAAAACAACCCAGTTAGTATTATGATACATTTTGCTAAGACTGGTTGTTAGACTCCCGGGCCACTGACTACTTGTAACTACTGTCATAGATCTACAATAGGAGAGCGGACAAAAAAAACTAATTAGTCCGTCAGATAGATTTCCAAAAAATATTGAACACATATTTTTTCTTTTTTCACATAAACAAAAAATTAAGACTATACAGTGCTTCGAAAACTCGTGAACTCTCGAAAACGTCATATGTTAGTACATTTATTACCTACAAATGACGTCACAACCCTTCATCAACTCATAATCTTTGACGCGTTTTATTAATCTAACTGACGGACTAATTAGAATCATATTTTTTTGACTCAGTCCGATCCCCCTATTGACAACCGACCGCCGGGACCAACGGTTTATCGTGCTTTTCATCACCACTGCTCTCAAAACGGTGAAGGAAAACATCGTGAGGAAACCGTAAGTCTCAGAACCAAAAAATCCGAAGACATGTGACATCTACCAACCCGCACTGGTCACGCGTGGTGGATTATAGCCCATCCCTCTCCTAGAGAGGAGGCCTGAGTCCCTGCAGTGGGAACATTATAGGCTGATGATGATGATGATGATGATGACATCACTATTTCCGAGGCACAGTGGAAACTCGGTACCATCAAGTTAAAATACTTAAATTCTAGATTCAAATGCACACTATTATACAACCAAAGCTACTAAATAACATTCCAGTTTTTTGCCTTTGTCTACAATTACAACCCGACAAAGAACAAGAAACTATGAGTATCAAATATTCCGGTCAAAATCTCCCGACAAAAGCTGCCAACTTAAATTAACTGGAGTCATTATGAGAACTGAATGCTTTTTGTAACAAATGAAGTCTGTTTATCAAGTGAAAGTTACAGAGTCAACAAAGTATTGGAAGTTTGAGACTGCACAGTTTGTTTTGCAAGTGAAATTGAGTAAAATTAATTAAGTTAGAAAACAATAGTGTTTTGATGAAATCTTGCTGGAATTATGAATGAATAAAGTCGTTGCACCCCGCTGTGTATATAGATATCTTCACGTTGCCATTTAGTAAATAATAATATTTGTTTTGTTTTCAAGTAACCTCGTCGTTCTAGCGCAGTACATATAAGCGCAACAGCTGAACTTAAGCTTCTACACTTACGTTTGTGATTCGGTTGAAGTAGTGTAATTGGATTTTTCCAGTAGCAACTTTTCAGTTGTAGTCTTCGTGCCTCATCACTACATAGTATAAAACAAAGTCGCTTTCTCTGTCCCTATATCCCTATGTATGCTTAAATCTTTAAAACTACGCAACGGATTTTGAAGCGGTTTTTTTAATAGATAGAGTGATTCAAGAGGAAGGTTTTAGTATATAATTTGACCGACATCCACGCGGGTGAAGCCGCGGGCATCAGCTAGTACTGTTATAATTTCCCATTGCTAGTGGAAAGCCTTAGTAATCAATAATAATTGACTAGTAAGGTTTTCTCTGAAATTGTCTCGTCATCATTTTAAAGGTAGCAATGCCTCTCGCCCCCACGGGAAGTCAGTCTGATCCCAACCGTCGTACCGCTACCATCTCGTTCTCTTGTTTCTGCCAGTTCCCAAATTCTGTGTACAAGGTCAACCCCAAATAAACTTATTTTAATCCGTGAACAAAAGTGTTTTTTTTAAAACGGTATTTTTGGGGTCCCGTATAACATTGGTGGCAGCGGTGGGATTTTATAGGAAAATAAATCCTCGGAACGCCTCAAATTCGTGCAAATTTCATAAATACCATATCCTCTGTGTTGTGATTGTGACAGTGAAAAGTGCTAAAATCCAATCTCACCTCCGTATCGCTGTATCTCTCCGTTCATCGCTGTATCTCTCCGTTCATCGCTGTATCCTGCTGGTCCTATCAGACCCTCACGTGCCCTGGTGGGCATACTCCGAATATCTATCACTCACCTTGGGTGATCTCGCCTGGCTACGAAATGATTCGTGGTGCCGTCATAGTCGCAGTGTTCCTGTAAGTACCTCATTCGTGTTGTGAAAATAGTGCAAGTGATTTAAACTGCAAGTTTCATCATAGTTTCAAATTAATTCAAATTTTAAAGTGCTTTGTAACATTTAGTTAATCAAATTGTCTATATTAATACATGTACTATTCCTTATCATCAAGTTCCGAAGCTCCGAGACTAGTGCAACATCCCTTTCTTATCGCCAATTCTTAGTACCTTGCGCGCTATCTTTGTTTTGTCTAACCGATCATGCCTAAAGACGAGTCTAGTGACATGCCTAAAGAAACAAAAGAAATAGACATGAACTTCATTAGCAAATTTATCAATAAATTCGACGGGAACCGCGAAAAACTCAATGCATTTCTACATAATTGCAGAAATGCAATAAGCCTTGCGTCACCGTATCAGCAAGATATAGTATTAAAATACATCTTGAGCCAACTCGAAGGCCGTGCCGAAAGTGCGTGCTCAATCAAAGACTTTGTAAACTGGCAACAGCTAGAAGAATTCCTAAAAAATCAATTTGGCGAGAAAAAACATTACGCTGCACTACTCTCGGACCTCCAAGATTGCTGTCAATCTAACAGCGAAAATGTTAACCAGTTCGCACTACGCGTAGAAACATGCTTAGCCAAACTGTTAACTGAAATTAATATCTCAATTCCCACAAAAAAGAAAGGCGAACTGGCTGGCCGTGTCGCTGCAATGCAAGACCTGGCATTGCATACATTTATCAGTGGCTTAAATCCTAGATTGTCGACTGTAGTAAGATGCCGTGACCCTGTAACATTAAACGAAGCCATTGGCTTCGCTGTGTCCGAAGAAAAGATTATTCAGACCATTTCTAAACGTTCAGCATTAGCAACCAATACCAACTCACCCAATCAAGGACGTTGGCCTCAACGCCGTCTCCAACAAAATCGAAACCAACAGCAAGGTAATCCAAATGACCCCAATAATCAGAGACCATCTACTTCGGGTCCTCCGGTGTGCCGGTATTGTAAAAATGTGGGCCACACCATTGAAGAATGTAGAAAACGAGAGTTCAATAATAATCGTTTCAGAGACCAAAATAATCAAAGACAATTTCCAAGGCGTTACCAAAATAACCAAGGTCAAGTTCACGCGCTAAATAATAACGAAGGTTATGACTATACGGACAATACTCAGGTTAAATCAAACGACGATTTAAACGAATAAAGGGCTCACGGCGGTGTCTCGTGAGACCCAACCTTCAAATTCCTAAACTTTGCTATATCAAAGACACCAATGCTAAATCCACTGTATCCTCTGTATCCTCTGTATCCCCTAAAAATAGGAACTCGCGAATAAACCGCGACACTGTATCCTCTGTATCCTCTGTATCCCCTAAAAATAGGGACTCGCGAATAAACCGCGACACTGTATCCTCTGTATCCTCTGTATCCCCTAAAAATAGGGACTCGCGAATAAACCGCGACACTGAATACTCTGTATCCCCTGCATCCGCTGTATCTTCTGGATCCTCTGTATCTCCTACATCTACTGTATCCCCTACATCCTCTGCATCCGCTGTACCCGCTGTATCCTCTGTACCCGCTGTATCCTCTGCTCCCGCTGTAATCTCTGCTCCCGCCGAATGTGAATTAAATCCTCCAATTCCTGAAACAAAAATCTATGAAGTTAATATTGGTCCATTTAAGAAACGCTTACCTCACATCCTTGTCTATTCCTCAGTGTCAAACACTACCTTATCTCTTCTTGTAGATTCTGGCGCAACTGTAAGTCTACTGAAACAATCTTCTATACAAATACCAGTTGATATCTCAACAGAAGTAATATTTTTGAAAGGCATTGACCCAGTCGATCAAGCTTCACCAAGCATGGGACATTTTCAGCTAAAGTTGAAAATAGATGATAAAAATAGTATCACACATAGATTCCACATAATGCCCCGAATATGCTTACCTTATGATGGTATAATTGGCACTGATATGTTAAGAGCCTTTGCCTGCACCATTGACTACACTCGCGAAACCTTGAAGATAGGTGAATTTGAAATAAAACTACATTTCAATGAACCTACTTACATAATTCCTCCCAGGTCTGAAACTGTCATAGAATGCTCCGTCTCCAACCCTGAGGTAAAAGAAGGGCTTGTACTAGATCAATGCCATCACGAAGATTTACTAATTGCTAATTGCTTAGTCGCAGTCAAAGAAAACAAAAGAATTAATTTATCAGTAATAAATACTTCCGAAACTCCTATAACTTTAAAATCAAATCTGGATATCACACTAATCCCCTTAAGTTCTTTAATCAATCCTCTTGATACAGTAGAGGCTCATACAGTTTGCCATCTCAAAAATACCAACTCTTATCTACGAACACAAGAAGTATTAAACCTCCTTAGAATCTCTCACCTCAATCCTGAAGAAGCAAATGCTCTTCACGATGTTTGTGCTGAATACTCAGATATATTCTTTATCCCCGGTGATAAACTGTCTCACACAAATGCACTTAAGTGCATTTGTGTGAGACAGTTTATCACCGGCATAAAGCACAGCATAAAGACAGGCGATCAAAATCCAATAAATGTAAAATCATATCGGTTCCCAGAAGTACACAAACAAGAAGTCAATAAACAAATTGACCAAATGCTCGATCAAGGAATCATAAAACATTCAGAGTCTCCATGGTCTTCACCAATTTGGATTGTCCCAAAAAAGATTGATGCATCCGGACAACAAAAATGGCGTATAGTTATCGACTACCGAAAACTTAACGATATCACTGTTGGTGACAGCTATCCTATACCACAAATATCCGAAATCTTAGATCAGTTGGGTCAGAGTAAATACTTCTCGACCCTTGACCTTGCATCTGGTTTCCACCAGATCTTAATTAATGAAGAAGACGCTCCTAAAACAGCGTTCAGTGTACCTCAAGGCCATTACGAATTTACAAGAATGCCATTCGGCTTAAAAAATGCACCCGCTACTTTCCAACGGTTAATGAATACCGCCCTCACAGGCCTCCAAGGTATACGGTGTTTTGTATACCTTGACGACATAGTGATATATTCTCATGACCTGAATTCACACATCGATAATCTTTCATCAGTATTCCAAAGGCTTAGAGATTACAATCTAAAACTCCAACCCGACAAGTGCGAGTTTCTCCGACGTGAAGTCGCATATCTCGGCCATCAAATAACTAAAGATGGTGTAAAACCTAACCCTGAAAAGATAAAAGCAGTAACCCAATTTCCTACTCCCAAATCTCCGAAGGACATTAAGTCGTTCCTCGGACTTGTGTCCTATTATCGCCGTTTCATTGCTAACTTCTCGAAAATTGCAAAACCTCTAACTCAACTTTTGAAAAAGGATGTTCCTTTTCTATGGGAAAACCAACAACAAGTCGCCTTTGATGAACTTAAGCACAAACTTACCTCTGCTCCTATCCTCATTTATCCAGATTTCTCTCTCCCTTTTATTTTAACATGTGACGCCTCTAATTATGCCATCGGGACCGTACTCAGCCAAGGTCCAGTTGGTAAGGATAGGCCAATAGCCTATGCCTCTCGGACCCTCAACAAGAGTGAGTCTAACTACAATACCACTGAAAAAGAACTCCTTGCTATTTTGTTCGGTTGCAAAACCTTTCGCCCATATCTCTATGGACGAAAATTCCTGATCATTACTGATCATAGGCCATTAAAGTGGTTATTTAATCATAAAGATCCTAGTAGTAAATTACAGAGGTGGCGTCTGAAACTAATGGAATACGAGTACGAAATTGATTATCAGAAAGGAAAACTTAATGCCGCTGCTGACGCCTTATCCCGATATCCTGTAAATCCAGTTCAACCATCAGACTCTGATCCTATTCCATCTACTTCTAACCAAAACGTAGATGATTCATCACCTCCATTCAGCCCTCTAACTCTCGAGGATCTTGATATTCAACTACCTCCTGGTTTACTAGACCTCGACGATAAGTTACCTTCTGTAGACCTCTTAGAAAACGATGATTCACCACCAGGAATCAATGATTCTTCTTCATCATCCAACAAATCGCCGAATCTTTCAACAAATCCTCTTTGTGACGATAATTATAGCCAATTCCTGAAAAAAATGAACAGCAAAGACTTTAATAGTAATGCTAAAATCGTAGAACACAATGAAAGCATCCTGAAAACTAACTGCAAAATCATTGTCATACCTACTTCCATCGATCTCGACGAATCAAATCCTCACGTAGAAGAAATCTTGAGCAACCTCGAAGACTCTAAAGAACTACTAGACAGGGAAAGAACTCTCTACTCCTCTATCTCTTTCGATCATAAAGGAAAATTAATATATTTCCTATTCACTAAAGTATACCACTTTCATAACAGTTCTTATGAAGACATATATAAAAGTATACTAAATCTTCGATCCGATATACTTCATAATCCTACTGACCCCAACCTAAACTTAGCGATTACTGATTTCCAAAATCCTTTCGACAGACACATCTGGGCAAAAATATACAATATGTTCTGCTATATCTTTAACAATACTCAAGTATCAGTTCATATTTATCATAACACTATAATTTACCCTACACCCTCAGAAATACCTAAAATACTCCGTGAAAACCATGACATCCCTATTGCCGGACATTTAGGATCTACGCGGATGTTTCACAGAATAAAAGAAAGGTATTTCTGGAAAAATATGCGGTCAGACATCGAAGCATATGTAAAAAATTGCTCCCAATGCCAAAGTAATAAAGCCCTAAGACAAATTAATAAATCACCGATGCAAATAACTACCACTTCCACTAAGCCATTTGAGCGACTCAGCCTCGACCTTGTGGGTCCTCTTCCGGAAGCTGGCCTTACTAAACTCAAGTTCATTGTTACATTACAAGATGACCTCACCAAATATTCTCTTGCTTACCCTATCGCTAACGCAACTGCAGAAGAAACATGTGAGTGTCTGGTGCACTTTATTTCTGTTTTTGGTATCCCAAAATCTATTTTAACTGACCAAGGTACAAACTTCACCGCAGATTTATTTAAAAGAACCTGCAACTTCCTCAAAATAAAGCAAATCTGGTCTTCGCCATACCATCCTCAAACTCAAGGTGCGCTTGAACGCAGTCACTCCACACTCAAGGAGTACCTTAAATCTTATGTCAACGACAATCATTCTGATTGGCATAAGTATGTCTATACTGCTATGTTGGCATATAACACTTCTACTCATTCCACCACTAACTTTACACCATACGAGCTACTCTTCGGCCAAAAGCCTTTTATCCCAGACTCTGTCTATGAATTACAATCAGACCTTACATATCCAGAATACCTGAAATCCCTGCATCATCGCCTAAAACTGTCACGCGAAAAAGCCATCGAAAACATACAACGATCTAAAGAAAGATCTAAACAGTATTATGACAACCATTCGCGACCTGTTCAGTATAAAGTCGGAGATTACGTGTACCTAAAAAACCATGTACGTCTCCGTAAAGCCCTTTCACCAATTTGGAAAGGCCCGTATAAAGTAGTAAAGATCAATGGCAGAAGTACCTTGACTTTACTCATAAATAGACGTCACGTGACACATCACTATGACGAAGTGAAACTAGCTCCTAGATCTCTAACGTAATCCTAGTTATATAGCTACTTATTACTAATTTTAATTATATTCTATTACAGTAATTCTGCGCTGGGCCAGGAGTTTATTACATCCTTGACGAACAGTCCTGGCATCTACTTCGACCCCTTAGGTTCCTTAAGTTTAATTGATAGTCATCTTAGTATAGTTATTCCATATGATGTATCCTTTATCAATCCACATATTCTAAACCTCCGTCTTATTCTCGATAAATCCAAACAAGCATGTGACAATGGTAAAGTCTTTGATTATTTGGAATGTACAAATCTCTTTGAACCGTTGAACACTCGTTATAATGACATAGCTCACGACAACGAGGCTATTTTTCACCTAACATCTCGGCAATCGAGAAGGTCTGCACTTCTAGGAGTCGTAGGCACTTTATCAAAAAAACTATTTGGCACAATGGATGAAGACGATGCCATCCGATACGACAATGCTATTAGAGAAGTAGAAACAGACCAGAAGAAACTAGCCCTTCTAATGAAGGAAAATATATTAGTCACTACTTCTTCCCTTAGATCTTTTAATGAGACTCTGTCCATAATTAAACTCAATGAAAGGCATATGAAAAATGCTATTGATGAATTGTCCCAAGATATTCTAAATCTGACCTATGCTTCAAGAGAATTAGGTCTTAGGTCTCGCATGTTGGAAATAACTTCCATGATAGAAAATAGTCTCCTAGCCTTGTCCTTCAAAGTTGAAGACATAATCAACTCCATCATGTTTAGCAAATCTAATGTCCTATACCCCACTATCCTAACACCTAAGGAACTTTACACCGAATTAGTCGATAATTACAGATTCTTACCCGAATCTAAACAACTTCCAGTTCCTTTAAAACTTGACAACATGCATACTATTTTAAATATATCGGAAATATCAAGCTACTTCAGTAAAGAAAAAGTAGTGTTTACAGTCAAAATCCCTCTCATCAACCCTATACAATTAAATATATATCATAACTTACCTTCACCGGTTCCTCATGATAAAAATAATCCAGAGTCATACTCGACCATCATTCCATCATCTAAATATATTGGTATAAGCAGAGGCAGGTCAATGTACTGTAAGTTAGATAATCTCGACCGTTGTAAAATAATTAATAATTACCATTACCTTTGCGAAGCATCAATATTGTACTCCTCTTCTGCGACGCCTTCCTGTGAAACAGAAATTATTACAAAAGTACTTACCTCAATCCCTTCGATTTGTGAATGCAAATTTATTCACGGTCACGTTAGCATCTGGCAGCCACTACGTCATAATAGATGGTTATTTGTAATGTCAGAAAAAACTAAATTAAGTATTGAATGTAATAACTCCCAATCTATTGAAATAGAATTTAGTGGAAATGGTATATTGTACTTACCTTCTGAATGTGTTGCCTACTGCAAAGACACTCGTTTAATTCCGCATGATAATCGTAAGGTTCAATTGAAAACTATTGTTTCTAATTTTAATATTATAAATGATTCATGTTGTAATATTGTAGCATATAATAATATTGTATCAAACTTACCTGTAGTTAATCTTAAGAATGTTAATTTAGATTCCTTAGCTTATGATAATCCTGAAATCCTGAAAGGCCTTAACAATATTATTGAAAAACCACATATTGTCCTATATCAAAGGTACTATTCAGGTATTACCATTGTAATCATAATTTCTATTGTGTTATTTACTATTTATAAGGTGTATAAAACTGGCATACACAAGAGACTAATGAAATCTAAAGAAAATACAAGTCCTGAAAATGATGGGACTGAATTAAATGACATTGACCCCTCAAACATAAACACGGGGCCCTCTCTTCGAATCGGTTGACTCATGTTTCATTAACTTAAACATAAACTTCACTTTAAAGGGTGTAGTTTACTCTAAATCGGGGGGCTGTTATAATTTCCCATTGCTAGTGGAAAGCCTTAGTAATCAATAATAATTGACTAGTAAGGTTTTCTCTGAAATTGTCTCGTCATCATTTTAAAGGTAGCAATGCCTCTCGCCCCCACGGGAAGTCAGTCTGATCCCAACCGTCGTACCGCTACCATCTCGTTCTCTTGTTTCTGCCAGTTCCCAAATTCTGTGTACAAGGTCAACCCCAAATAAACTTATTTTAATCCGTGAACAAAAGTGTTTTTTTTAAAACGGTATTTTTGGGGTCCCGTATAACAGTACGCTTATATATTCTTCTTTTTCCACACTTACGAGAAATATTGATAACATAACACAACATCATGCCTGTAATCCCCGAAGGGTTAGGCAGAGGTGTACCTCCGGGACGCCGGGACTGTTGAAAGAAATACCGCGGCCCCGGGACACAAAGGGCTTAGAAGGAACATGGGTGGGTTTTAGCAGGACAAGTCTGACACTTCCTTCCACTTCGCCCAGAGCAGGAGTTTGTTCACTTCCCATCCGTAAAAGAGGTAGAGGGGCACTGCATCTAATAGTAGGTACACCCACATTTTGCTAGTTTTGTTTCAGTCCCATGTAATAGTGGGGCTCATTGTCACTCACTATTGATACTATAAAGGGTGTAAAAGGACCTTTTCAACACACTTGCTCATAAAGTGGCTCTAATTTTACCGCAATTAGGCATATAATGACACCTGTAATCAAACTGTGAATTTTTCATTACCATTATTCACAAGTGAGTTATAGGCTTTTTATTAAATTTTTTGGTTAAGTTGCTCTGTTCTTAAAAAAGTTTCGATACTAAAAAGATTGTGTTCAATACTACAAATAAATTAATGTAACTATTCCTTGCTCATTTCATGCAACTTCGAATTTAAATAGATAATTTCAACTTATACATACGTTTTTAATAAATAAAACTTTTGTTTTCTCTGTAATAAAAAAAACTTTGAATTCCCCATTTTGTACGTGACTGCAACACTATCCGCGGAAAGCAAAAAAAAAAACTTAATCTTTTAGTCTATAGCCGATCGCCATTGTTAGATGCACGCTCAGGATAATTTATTAATTTAAATAGATAATTTCAACTTGTGTATACGTTTTCAATAAATAAAACTTTTGTTTTCTCTGTAATAAAAAAACTTTGAAATCCTCATTTTTTACGTGGCTAAAACACTATCCGCAAAAAGCAAAAAAAAGAAACCTCATCCTTTTAGTCTATGGCCGATCGCCATTGTTAGATGCGTCATTTTAACTGTTGAAAACATGTTAAAAATGATTTTTTTGTGTTATTTTCTTCACAAGTGTGTTGAAAAACGTCGTATGATACACGTGTGTATTGATGATTACCGTCCTCGGCTCTCTTAAGACCCTCACCTAACGGCTCGGGTCTCAAAGGCGCCTCAGCGGTAATCACCAACGTTACACACTTATACCATAATGTACTATTAAAGCAAACGAAGGGCACTTGTTCTCCCGACCACTGTGATCATTTTTTGTTCTAGAAATCTAGACCATACCTGGGAACCCCCTAGTTACGGAGAGCATCCACTAGCACAATAATATAACAGTGCTACATTGAGTTTTACTGTAAAATGTGATTTTTGACCCAACAAAAGAAAAAGTCGTTTCCCAGCCAAATTTCTTGCGTAGGTGCACTTAGTTTGATGTACAGAAAGCTTGGTTGACGGCTGTGATGGGTTAATTTACTCCCTGTATTTGTTCCAAAAGTATAGCCAAGATCGAGTTGAACAACTGGTCTATAACAATATTGTAATACCCATAGGACCGTCCAAATAGTAGCTCCTCGTGTCTCGTGTCAAACAACACAACTTTGCCATACAATATTCACGAGACAACAACAGCCATTAGGGTGGAACATTGCAAGTGGTTTGCACACAATACATACAAACATAGGTACCGACAGGCCAGTAACAACGTGATGTGGAGATATTCAGGCAAATGCTTGTTAAATCTAACTATGTATTTTGTTGCGGTCGTTACAACTAGAAATACAATAGACTAGTAAAATACTGGAAATAATTCTGCTGCATTCGGTTAGACTGTTAGAAAACCACAACACAGTTTTATTGTGAAAAGGCTAGGCATATTAATACAAATACACACATCAAAAGTGTCTAGGGATCAAGCATTTTTATCCGGATTTCTTGAGATTGAGATGTGGCTTTGTAATAAATTTATGATTTTATAAATTTATATGGATCCTTTTTGGTGTATTTCATAATTTGAATCAGGAACTGTGAATCAAATTCGAGTAAAAGATGAAAATCAGCTGTCAATATTTTCCCTATAAAAACATACAACGCATTGAAGACCTTATTAGTGCTACTGTTTTCCTACTACTGATTAAAACCAACGTTATTATGGAGCGGCGACGTCATTTAAGCAGGGAAGAAATGCTCAGAGCCGTGGGAATGATAGAAGCTGGTTCCCGGCAACGTACTGTGGCTTTAGCTCTGAATACAAGTCAGAGTGTTATCAGTCGACTTTGGACACGTTACCGAAGCACTGGTACCGTGGCTGAGCGCCATGGAGGACGGTATCGCTGCACCACACGGAGACAAGACCGATACATTCAAATCTTAACTCGAAGAGCTCCAACAATAACCGCCATGATGTTAGCCGTGAGGCTTCATCACTCTTCAGGGAACTTAATTAGCGACCAAACAGTCAGAAACCGCTTGCATGAAGTGAACCTTCATTCCCGAAGACCGCTACGGGTACCACCTATAGCAATGCACAATCGTAGGATTCGATATCAATGGGCTCTTGAACACAGAAATTGGGCAGAAGAACAATGGCGTTTCGTGTGCTTTTCTGATGAGTCTCGTTTTGGTCCGAACCGTTGTGGACCGGATACAAGACGTATACGACACTGGAGAACCCCTGGACGCCAACAGCGATTAAAATCCTGCCAGGAAGTCCATCCTTATAGTGGTGGAACCATCATGGTATGGGCGGGTATTTGGATCGGCGGAAGAACTGAGTTGATTTGGATCAGAGGCAACCTCAACGCTCAAATTTATGCTGAGACGATTGTATCAGACGTCATCGTTCCTCTACAAGTGCAAATCGGTCCCTTATTTCAGTTAATGCATGATAATGCACGACCGCACACCGCAAGAGTTGTAAGACAGACTCTCGCCGCAGCTAACATCAATGTCCTGCCCTGGCCTGCTCAGTCGCCAGACTTGAACCCGATTGAGCATGCATGGGATATGCTACAGAGAAGAGCTCTGCCGAATATGGAGGGTATCCAGTCGCAAGAAGACCTTTTTTTGTTGTTGCACCGAACATGGGCGGCCATTCCACAGCGTGATTTGGATGAACTCATTTTGAGTATGCCAAACCGATGTTCTTGTGTTGTTAGTGTTCGCGGTAGAAACACGGATTATTAATTGTTTAAGTTACCCAATAAAAGTTTAAAGAAAACTGTTATTTCAGTATTTTTTTCGAACTTTAATGTTAGTGGTTCAAATGTCAAAAATCCCTTTATTAGGAAAATTGCAAATTTCTTTATTAATGCAAAGGTGACTTGGTTTATCGTTACTGTGACAAACGAAAACACTTTATTTGATGAATCCTTAAAGAAAATTTTAATTAATATCAATCAGGAGAAAAGTTATTGCAAAAATATATCCGTGGCTGGCGTGAACACATTGACATGTCGACTTCTATGTTTTTTTTTTTATTGGCTTATTAGATCCTACGCATTAAGAATTTATATGAAAAAAATTGACAGTTATAGATATACATTATTTTTGGAGTAATCGACTTTGAGAATATGTTGATATCTCCCATTTTGACATGTCTAACTTAACAAAACCTCATGTCAAATTAACGATTCACATATTTTTGTGATCGAACATTGATATTTTGTTATATCAACCTATACTCAGTACCCAAAATAATATTCGTCATTTGATATCTCAACTTATACACTTAAAAGTTTTCTTAAAGTACTAATTTTAAATTGACAAATTGAGGTGTCAAGCTATTGCCAGCTGAAGTATTTTTGCTTAAATCGTGACAAATTGAGATATCAAGTTATGGCCCACCGAAGAATTGCTGTTTAAATTGCGATATATTGAGATGTCCAGTTACTACCAACGAAGTTCTGAACCCTAAATCTAATAAGTATAGGTATCACTACATGTCCGTTACAAAAAAGCTTTAACGTTAAATGTATATGTTTAGTTGACAACTTATGTACCCAAGTTGTATTAAAAAAATAATCGAGTTATCAACAAACTTTCGTAAGCAGTAATAATTTTTAAAATATCCTTGCTCGTGTGTTGGTAAACAAACGTCAGTTTCAGTGAAAAAACAAAAAAGAGAACACAAATGAGAATCAATCATCTGAGGGCACGGCAGTGCTCCCGCCAAGTCGAGCAATAAAGCAGCACGGCCGTACCATCCTTTTCTATAACTTCGCTGTGGATAAAAGTAGAATCCTGAATTTTTAGTAACCAATTAGGCGTTGTATAAACTCGGTATATTTCAAACTTCGTTCAATTTGAACCAGTAGTTTAAGAATTATAACTAATCAAAGTTCCTTAGTTTTGTCACTCACTGACTGACTGACCGATCATCAAAAGTCTAAGGCACTTTTAGCAGACATAGAAGCTTCAAATTTAAAATGCAATTAGTGTTTAGTGTATACATTAAGGAAAAACTAAAAAAAAAAATGCAATTTGTCTAGTTTTCTAGATACACCGACTGCATAAAAAACTTTGTAATCCCATATAAATGTATAGGATTACAAAGTTAAAGTTACATTTTCAGTGAATGAATTTCACCGATTGATCTGAAATTTTGCACGTATATACAAATACGTGCATTGCCTAACAACGCAATATTATGATTACATGGAGCTAATCTGATGATGGAGCTGGAAGGTGTCCATAGGAACTCCGTTATATAACGATGCAACCCCATCGAATTTGGACTCGTTTGATTTGTCTTGACGTGTTCTTTGTCTTTAGATTATATCCAGGGTCTGATGATGGAACTGGAAGGTGGCCATAGGAAATCCATTTTAGAACGCCATAACCCCATTAAGTTTGGACTCGTTTGACTTGCCTTGTCAAGTACTTTGTTTTTAGATTATGTCCAGGGTCTGATGATGGAGCTGAAAGGCGGCGATAGGAATTATGTTATTAAACGACATAACCCCATCGAGTTTGAGCTTGTTTGATTTGTTTTGATGAGTACTCTGTCAGTCAATTTATTCAGGGACCTGCTATGATGAACTTAAGGGACCTGCGATGCGATGGCCAAGTCAATCTATTTATTTAAAACATGAAATATTTTAAATATTGATATGGTCACTATAAGATGTAGTTAGGTTAGATTATTACGTAATAACTAAGATAAAAGGTCCCTTAAGTAGGGTCTGAATAAATTAACTGACTTGGTACTACATGGATCTCACTACTTTTTACGATAGAAGAACTGCAGTGCGGCTTGGCTTTTTTACAGGTTTTGCTTTTAGTGGGATTTATATGATTGGGTGCAGCTGGTGAGGACTTGAAAAGAAACCATTTAAGGTCGTGGTGATGACGGTAAATGATTTCTTGGATTTTTTCGAACTAAAATCAAAGAAAGGACCCTTTACTGTCAAAAATTGGCCGGTTCTGGGGACAAATTTCTATGGCAACCTATTAAATGGCTGCAATATAATAAAAACAGGGTAGAAAAAATAAATTTAAGGATAACCCTGGATCGCGAACCCCATAGATGCCTTTAGGTTGAGCCAAATCTCAAAGGAAGCTTTGCCAATCAGTGCAGAAAAAAATAGGATCTGATGGACATGATTGACCTGATTGACGGTTCGTTCAAAGAGTTTTATATTAATATAAAAACTGTCGGTGATGTCTCTGAATCTACTGATCCAGATTTGGACGAAGGCAACCCAGATGAAGACCTCAGAATGGATTCTGAGGTCCAATTAAATATGAACGGTCTGCAACGAGGTTGAGGAGTTAATGTTTTAGTTATATTAGTTGTTTAAATTTTTAGTTGTGTTAGTAACACACTTGTCTGTATGATGACGTTGTTTGTGGTCCAATAAAACAATGTTTTTATTACAAAAATACTAGGAAACTGATAGTTTCGTGGTGTTTCAATTAAATATTTGTTCAGTTAGAAGAACATTACTTGATTTGAGTGAGTAGTAGGTATTTCAGCAAACTAAATATTTTTTATGTTTGTCATCTGTTTGCTATCCAATTAAAATAATGTGTTTGTCATTAAAATAACATTGTTTACCTAATAATGAGGTGAATAAGTTGAAAACTGTTGGTGAACAAGTTGACAACTCGGTGAATAAGTTGAAAACTGTTGGTGAACAAGTTGACAACTCGGTGAATAAGTTGATAACTTTTCGGTGAACGACTTGACAAGTCTATTATTATGCAATCTATGGAAAATTTCGATTATTTATTGTCGTCATTTAAAAGATGGCATAAAATAACCTTTAAAACAACTAAAACATATATGTTAAACTAATTTACCGATTTACCAGAAGACGTCAAAACTTTAAAATGGCCGCCCTGACAAATTACAATTTTAGACATGTCAACATATTCACGCCAGCCACGGATATGTTGATCCCTAGACACTTTTGATGTGTGTATTATAGAAAGGTAAATTCTGGTATTCAGCTGCATCCGGTTAGACTGGAAGCCGACCCCAACATAGTTGGGAAAAGGCTAGGCAGATGATGATTATAGAAAGGTAAATTGTATTTGTAAGTTTGCATGTAGGGGGTAATCTCCGGAATGAATGACCAAATTCTAAAAAATAAAACTGCTAATAAATGGTGCAATAAAAATTGAATTTATATCATGCATAATAATAGTCGAGCCATCACAATTTTTGCAAACGAAGTCGCAGGCGAAGTGCTAGTTGCTTATAAAGAGCGTAAAAGTACCCTTAACGCAAACGAAGAGCACTTGTTCTCCCCATCACTGCGATCATTTTTTTATTCTAGACCATACCTGGGCACCCGTATAAAAATACCACACAGTCACGCCTTTTCTCATGAGGGTAGGCAGAAACTACAGAGCTGTTTCATTGATAGATGTTTTGAGAAAGAATCACAAAACAATATTGTTTATTAAAATAAAGTAGAACTACAGAAATACATTTTAATCTGCAGAACACATTTAAAAATGAATTGCTTGATGCTGTGAAATTAAGTTTATCACTCAATTTTTTTATGGTTTCATTAGCATTTCATTTCTCATATTTTTACCTACTCAAATGAAACTTTAACAATATATAGGGTGTAAAAGTACCCTTAACGCAAACGGAGGGCATTTGTTCTCCCCACCACTGCGATCATTTTTTTGTACTAGACCATACCTGGGAACCTCCTAGTTACGTAGATATTGGGGGTCAAAGTTCCAACTTTTTCACAGCTGTTTTTGTAAATACTAGTATTTCAGGTTTTACGAGTAACTTTACTAAAATTACCTCCATGACCCGTTTACTACTCAAAGCATCCACTAGCACAATGTTTTAAGAGTGCCACTTTGAGTTTTACCGTAAAATGTGATTTTTGACCCCAAAAAAAAAAGTAATTTCCCAGCAAAATTTTTTGCGTAGGGTTACTTGGTTTGATGTACAGAATGCTTGGTTGTCGGATGCGTGAAGGGTTCGTTTACACCCTGTATGTTTGCTATGAACTTTATATGCAATTGACGGGTTATTTTAATGCGAAACAAACTGAAATGTAAGCAATAATCCTTCCGCCATTGATTCCCGTTTAATCAAAGATAGGATGCCTGGACTGCCCGTATCAACCTTTAAATGCGGCGTATTAGGGTGAGATTACAATAGATTAAAGAGTGCTTGGGATCGCGGGTTTTATTAGAATCCTTTCAATGTTCTGCAATTTATTGTAAGAAATAGATGATTGCTGTTCAAGGGACAGTGTTCGGAACATGGGAATGAATTAGAGAGGCTTTTGTAGCGAAGACATTGCAATTTAATTTCATTGAAGGTAACTATTTTGTGTAATTTCAAATACCAACTACATTTTCGATATCAGCAATATATAGGGTGGAAAGGACATTAACGCACAACCGATTACCAATATATCATTGAAAATTATAACGGTAATTTAAAAAAAAAACCTTGTCTCTTGAAAAGTGCAGTACCTGCTCGGTCAAAATGTATGGACTTTTGTGCCTCGATGTCTCCTTACTGTAACGTTTAAGCCACATTACCTAAAATTTTGAAAGACATGTAGTTTCAAAATTTTATTGATCAAAGGAAAAGCTGTTCCATTTTTATTACTAACCTTCCGTTGCATTAAAAAGGTAGGTAATTTTAATGACCTACCTTTTTAATGCAATGCTTTCTCTAAAAGCCTCTTAATATTACTTGCCAACCGCGTTTCTTTAAAAATGTTTTGTCCATAAAAACAATGAAACTATCCAACAGAAAATATACGCTGATACAAGTGAGAATACAAACTAAGACAAGACAACAAAAGTTGTGCTACGTTAGGAAAGAATAGTAAAACTTACACAATGGTGCCACCGACATGGAAATAGCAAACATTAATTAAACAAGGTGAAAGTCGGCTGTGTGCTTGCAGTTCGAGTTTAGTTTTTATAGTAAGACTTTTACTTTTAATGAAAAGCTTGAAAGTATTTTATTTGCTAGAGAAAAGCAGGTAAGTACTCCATTATTGTCATATTTTTTTTTCTTCAACTTCAATAAACATTACTGCAATGTGGTCTTAAACCCCTTAACCAGGACCACCTGTATGACAGTGGTTGATGGTTTCAGGTACGGTCAGCATCAGAAGTAGCTTAACATTTCAGAATTTTAATTATTTGATATACAGAACTCCAGCTGTTGTTTTTAATGTTTCAGAACATTATTCTTTTAAATATTCCTTACTCTTCAATAATTTGTTAGTAACGAGTAATATTTAACAAGTTTTATTAAAAAACTTGCTTTGTAACTTTAAGTAGTGTTAAGCTACTTCTGCTGCTGACCGTACCATAGGTCTGAATATGGAAGCTTAGACAGTGCTTACTGTACAAATTGACAAAACTAACAAAATAATAAAAATAAGATAAGATAGCAGTTGTATCCTACGAAGTAAGAAGAAGCCACAACAACAACAAGTGGTGTTATGAAAATTAAAAAAAAAAATAACTAGGGACGATGCATAAAACCATCAATAGGCCGCAACGATCAAACGTCCTTGGGGTAAGTTCATCATGCACCTATATTTTTTAATTGAACCTCAGCTTCTAAAGTCGGTGACATTTGTTTGTTTGATTTCGTTTTTTTTTGCCACCGACTTCAGAAGCAGATTTTTCTTATGAAGTTTATTTTTCACTATTTTGTGTTTTAGTTTTTTCACTTTTTGTGTTTTTGAAGTCGGTTTTTTTTGCAAAAAAGTTTTTAATTTAGTCCATTTTTAATTGTAATAATTATCCTATGCAAATAATTACCATGCATTTAACATTCAACCAAGAAACCTACCCCTTAATCTTCAAGATTCCCTTATTTTAGCTTTCAACTCCTAATCGTTCCTTCCACCTAAACCTTCCATAATCAGCTCACCTAGATAACCTGAAAGAATACGACCTTATATACGTCCCCTTAATATTTTATTGAAGAATTATCCTCCAACTCCTAACCGTTGTGGAGTTGTACCTTCCATTATCAGCGCAGCTACATCAGATTATCATTATACAGCCATACTATCAGAAATAGGGTTCAATTTACCGGATAGGTACGTGGAGCGGCGGCGCAAACCGCAACTGCTAGTGGTGCCGAGTGCGCGCACTAACCTGCTGGGGCGCGCACCGCTGACCCGTGCGCTGCGCACTCTCAACGTGGTGGCCGATACTATTGATATATTCACTTGTACACTGAGTGAGTTCACAAGGGCCACATACTGTATAGCATGTAAGGTATAGATAAAGTTTATTTTAATTTAAGTTTCTTTGTCGCATTAGATTTATTTTATCTGTAATGGCAAGGAAAACATATTGTGATAATAAATAAATAAATAAAAATAAATAAATAAAATTATCAGACGCAAATATTAAACCGCTTCAGAATATATATAAAAACGTTATTAGTGCCTAAAAAAAATGAGGGTTGCCCTCGATTTCTCAGCAATCCTAACTTGGTGACAATGGGACTACCTCAGGAGTATACCCTTTCAAACACAAAAAGAATTTTGAAAATCGGTCGACCATTGACGGAGATATCCGCGAATAAACATAAATAAAAAATATATGTACGGTCGAATTGAGATACCTCCTCCTTTTTTGAAGTCGGTTAAAAATGAAAACATACCATTCTACCCCAAGCTAGATCATATTTTTTTTATTATTATAATAATAGTTTAGTTTAGTTAGCCCCCCCCTCCTTTCGAGATCTAGTGCGTAGGTCAATCCTTTGAAAAAGAGTTCAACTCATCACGCCATGTCCTCTTATATTTTTTCGAAATTACAAAAAGACTAAAGCTAGCAGTCACGCAATCTCCAATCTTTTCACAAACCCCGCTCAGCCCTTTGTATAACGAGGGTATTGTCAGCAAAATGGTGGCGTTCAGGTGAGAAAACACGAATCTCGTATAATTTGTTCAGAACAAAAGGACAATTATTATTCGTGATGTTATTCAGGGAGTCATTGTGACTGTGAATGTCGTTGTGTTTGTGGATTAAAGGACTTTTGGTTGTGATTGTACTGAAGAGTGCCTCTTTGGTACTGGTTTGGTACTCAATTCCCGGTTCGGGTATAATGTTATTAGATTTTTCCACCAGAATTTCTTCAGCAGCACCCTCGGAGTCTGGATTTGTGCCCAATTGATAGCAATAGGGTCGTCTCCTTCTACATGGGACTTGAAACATAACTAGCGAAATGTGCGACGTTATCTCGGTACGTTTTCACAGCATACTCATGATACGGGTTTGGTCATTCGCGAAAGTGTTCCAAATCCCAAAACTAACCCTAAAATTATGACCATTATAATTCAATCAAACCTTTCTGCAAGGTCCATGATAATGTAGCGGGTTGTTCGCAAGAGATACCGCGGCCTCGACACGAAGGGCTAAGAAAGAACATGGGTGGTTTTTAGTCAGTAGAAGTCTGATACTCCCTACCACTATGCCCAGAGCGGGAGGAGTCATTTGATGATTTCCCACCCTTCAAAAAAAAAGGGTCCATGATAATATTAATATCCGTATTATTGACCATAGTAAGATAGTACGACCTTGTTTACACCAGTGAAAGCACAGAGCGTAAACTTACCTCGTTATCATTTTCTCGGAGGCACGCATATTTATTCATAAGCCGATTATATTGTGCTCTAGTTTCCAAGTAGCTAAACTTTTATAGGGCGATAGAACTACTTAGTACATAACTACATAATATACTCATTTTAAAATATTCCGATGTACAGTGGAATCCCGATTATCCGAGCCTCGATTATCCGGATATCCGATTATGTGGCTTTAATTACCGTACTTTTATATCCTATTGTGTTATTTACTAGCTGTTCCCGAAATGCCTTGCAATGCCCCTTTTTTGTACCTACTTACCTACCTACTACGTTGTATATTAAAGACATTATGATAATTATGACGTATGGTCTGTTTGAAGTAGTCACTCAATTGTTTTGTCTTCCCGGAACCTCTTCAGTAACAACTTTATGGTACGGTATTAAAGTTCAAATTGACTTTTAAGTATTATTACGAATCGTTTGTATGGGAGTTTAGAAAAGTGTTGTTTTTAGACCTTTTCAGACAATTTTTGAAATTTTTATCTGCGTAAAACCATCCTCATACTTCAAGGAATATTCTAAAAAAGACTTAGTGAAATCGGTTCAGCTGTTATCGAGATTTGCGCTTAGCAACACATTCAGCGATTCATTTTTATATTATAGAAGAAGAAGATAGATTAAAAATTAAAAGACAGACTTAATTCCTTGGGCTCGTAAATGACGTATGTGAAACACTATATATAGAAAAAAATTATTGATATTGTTTGATTTTACTTAGAAATCGATTATCTGGATTTTCGATTATCCGAAATACCCCTGGTTTTAATTTATCCAGACAACCGGGTTTCTACTGTATTTCCCTTAATCTAATCATAATCATTTTATTATTAGGCAACTGTGGCCCATAGATAAATTATACAAAATGATGATGTGTAGTGATGATGTGCCCTAGGGTGGAGCAGGCTTGCCTAGACGTAACCGATTCACTTGAACTTTAAAGAGATCTTCTAGATTGATAATGATGATGATCGGGAAAGCGCTTCCGCTGTATGCTGGTGGTCAGGATGCCCTATGAAGTTTGTTGGCTGTCTATAGAATAGAATAGAATAGAATATATTTATTTTCAGGTAACAAAGACCCATAGATAAATACCTTAACCTAAATATACATACTAATAATACAGTTTGTGTTAGTAAATATAAACTTAAAACTATATTAGTATCACTTCACTTGTGCACTATGTCACTGAGCGTTCATGTGGCACTTGCCCGCGGAAGCGACGGAACACCACCCCCTGCGGCCAAAAGTCCTCTTCCATGACGAGGTGCAGATAACATGTCGGTACTCGCACCACAAACGCCTTAAAGTTGACGTTGCGGCGCGACTCGAGCAACTGTACTCTCGCCACGTACTTGGTCTTCTGGCGCACGTACTCCACGATGTCCTCCGCCGTAGTGGTGTAGTGTAGGCGGGAGATATACACCGGAGTGTTCGGCTTCGCGGCACGAATAGGCACGTTGGGCTCCAATGGAGCCGTGCCGCAGCGGTTCTTGATGGTACGCTGTCGGCGCTTCCTCCTCAACACCGTCACAAATCCATCATCAGCCTGGATTGGTGTCTATGAAGTTATGCCCGAGTTTGCTGGCTGGCGGTATGACTCGCTGCTCGAAGGTTTGAGGAAGTGATGATGTGTGAAGTAGCTGCACGAAGGCTGCGCTGACATTCATGCTCGGGGTCACCAGTTTGCGGGGTTTAAGGAACAGGGTGTATAGTTCCTCATCCCCCATAGATAAGCGAGGATCCTCCGACCAGACGGGTGTTGTGTCTGGTCTGCCCGACATTTATAAGTCGGGATTTTCTATGTGAGCTAATGTCGCGGATAACTTTGATAGCGCGATGTAGGAACTGTCATTAGTTCTTATGTGTTGCGATAGATGTCGCTGTCGCCACAACTGGTAGCCGACCAGTGTTGGGAAAAGGCTAGGCCGTTAATGACTTTCAAGTTTTCCAAGCGTTCAGTTTCCAATGTTTACCAAATCGTTCAAAAAACTATAAAGATGTTAGTCTCCGGCCCTACTATACATACAATCACTGTTAAAAGGTTTACGTCTCTTTTACGGGCTGTAAAACGACTGTATACACGCGTACATACGCGGGTATATTGACATACATACCGTGTGTTAAACTTACGTGTTGCTAAGCCGATTTTGAACGTTGTTTATCGTGTTAGAACGATGTTTATTTGACCTACGAAGTCATTGTTCTACCTTGATCTATCTATCTATCTTCTATATATATAAAAGGCAAATCTGACTGACTGGCATACACTAAGAAAGGATTTTTTAAATTCAACCCCCAAGGGGGTGAGACAGGGGATGAGAGTTTGTATGGAAAATCGTAATTTTTGATATTTCCGACATCCACGCGGGCGAAACCGCGGGCAAAAGCTATTTAACCTAAAATCACATTACCTACGCCTGTTATCCTCAAAGAGTTGACATGTAATTATTGGACATCTCAATTTGGGTACGTGCACCCAAATTCCATAAACATATTGCTATCATCACGGCTGGAATCGAGACTATTGGTGGCGCACTGGTACTACTTTGGCATAAGGTTAGAAATAGCCACGTTGTCTTTAAGATTATAATATGCCTCGGAAAGCACATGCCTTTGGTCCCGGCTGTCAATTATAGACTTTGACAGTCGTAGTATCATAATAATTATTTATTTCTTTAAACTTCATGCACAATAGTGATACATAGGCGGACTTAATGCCACAAGGCACAATTATGTTGACTAAACCGACGTAACAGGTAGTCAGTGACCCCAAAATTTGACAACCAGCCTTACTAAGGGGTATCATAATACCCAGTATTAACTGGGCTGTGGAGGTCAAAAAGGCAGTCGCTCCATGAAAAATACTGGTAAACTGGAATACTGGCATCCGGTTATACTGGAACCTTAACATAGTTTGGAAAGCCTAGGTTTGATGTTTCTCTAGTGGTCCTAAGTGCTACAGCCGAGCATGATTCCCAGGACGTGCATCTGTGCATAGCATGTCCATGGCTTATAGTGGTCTATTCCACTTACAGTTGAGAATACGCTAGGCAGAAGATGATGAATAAGTTCATACATTAATACTTCGGGGGTTTAAAAAAACATGACCAAACTCACCCCCTCAGCGTCCTCCACGACATGCGGCCCCAGCGAGGCGAGGGTGCTCCACTTACAAGATGGCGGGGCTCTCGAGGCGCATCGCTTGTGCGCCTTGAACTTGCATAGCTCACATGCCAGCGCGTGCGCAGTGCCGAGAGCGCCCAGCGGCTCTCTGCAGACGTTGCAAAAGGTGGGTCGGGCGTGGGTGGCTGCGTACCTGTGGAGAAACATTTACGGTAAGAAAATATTTTTAGATCATACATGGATATGGCTTGCAATTTTTTGTCATGAGTGTAGGCAGATACTACAGATCGCTTGCTGCTAGTTACTTTCATTGGTTGAGGGAATGAGGAGGAAAAATTAATTTTAAATGTTTCTTTTGGTTCTAGGGACACAGTAAAGAACAAATAAATGCACATAACGATGAAAACTTTTTAAGAGTATGAAAAACAGGGTGCAAGGTACTTCATCCTCTATCTTCCGACCATAGGGGCACAGTTTCGTCCGTCACATCACTATATAAAGTCCAGTAAAATACCAGCATTAGGCACTAGCTGTTAGACAGTTTGCTGAACTGGGTCTATGTGGCGCAGCCGTGAGACACACAATATTAAATTCGTTTTGCCACCCTTAAACTGATTTACAAATGGCTTGTACATAATATCCCCTATACTTATTCAAAACTTTCTTTAAGTCGTGATATACGGCACAAAGCAAAGCCCATCAAACTACAAAGCTCTGTAATTTCGGGGCGAGCGTAGCGTGCCGCAAACCTGTAAAATGAAGCTTTTTGTTTGACACGTAGCCAGCGCGGCGGCACAAAGAGAAGACCTTTTTAGTTCATTTCAGTTTTCAACTCGGATAATACGGCATGAGCGATGCTTTGTGACCTTTCAGTAGGTTATACTCGTACTCACATATATCTAGTTATTATAAAGATGCAGAATTTGTTTTTCTGGTTGGTTGAACGCGCTAATCTTTGGATCGGTCGGTCGGAATTAAAAATTGTTGTCTGTGTAGTTGAACGCGCTAATCTCTGGATCGGTAGGTCGGAATTAAAAAAATCTTTGAGTTATATAGACCGTTTGTCGAGGAAGGTTATAAGCTATAATTATAATGTGACGTAGACGGAGTTGCGCTGGTCAGCTAGTGTAGACATAGGTACCTAGATTACGCAAGTATGATCTAAGTCCCCATTCGGAATTAGTGACGATATTGTATTCTTTTTTAAACAAGATATAATTCGGTTGACTTCGAAAACTAACACCTTTTACTGAAGTTCAGCTATTTGAACGAGCGTACCAAATATCCACCCTACACCAGTGGTGCACCGTTAAAGTGCTTTTGTGTCTAATCTGAAATGCCAATCCGTATGAAACATTCCAGGCTGCCTGAAATAGCCGCTTTAGCAGAATCATAATGGGATAAAAAATAAAAAATCAAGTCACTTATTCAAACTAGGCTGATAATCAGCACTTTTCGAACGTCAAAATTTACTTTACTTTACTTATTTACAAGTGACAGTCCCCCATAACGCCCACCTACATATACATACTTATACACCCGACGATAATTATATTAATAACTGTACAATTCGTGAAATGGTCACATTCATAGGGAAGTATTATCTTTTAAGGGGCCATTTACCATCACCACCCCCTAACCACTGTCGTGTTTACCAAAAACCCACCAACAGAAATGCAAGCTAAACCAGAAAATATTTCATCAATTCCTACCGTGGAATTATCGCAGTGCGGTTCAGAGCACAATTGCGTTGCTAAATTGCCGCAAGGTTGCCGCCATCCCGCCACGCCACTCGGCTAACGAATATAATTGTGTTGGGAGCACCATTTGTATGTTAAATGTTACACGACATGTGGAATATGTTTTGTGGAATTTCTATTAACTGGACCCACTTCTCGAGGAAGCTGGTGGTTAATTAATAACAGCCGGTTAAGCTTGATCAGGTTGGTCTATGGTTGTGTAACTATCCATTACATACCGAGTTTGCTTCGTGCCTCAGAAATATGTTTTTCCCTACTCCTCCGCTATTCTTTTCTGATTAATTTCGTTGCGGGATTCAAGACAGTTTAATCGTTTCTCTGGGACTTCGTCGAGCTTCATTGTCTCGGCGCTTTTCTTGTGGTCGCCACTGTTGATTCTGGCTTACAGGAGTTACAGTGGTTTGGGAACAGTGTGGCGGGCTTGTACCAAATAATAATAAAAAAACTTGAGAGGTGTCAAGGGACACCCGGATGGAACGAAATTATTGTTATTACTTTTTATGTACAAAAAACCTGTATACACTCAACAAAAATAATCGTCGCGACACCACACTGTTCAATGCAAAATAGAAAGACGAAACGAAAATAACTGGCTTGCTTTCTATGAGACAGAGAGTGAGAGAGAGAGACAGAGAGAGAATATGTATAGCAAAAAGTGTCGTTACAACTTTTGGTCTTAATTTTTTCCATCTAGCCCCCTTTCGCAACGCGCGATAAGGAACTTCGTTCCAAAGAAATACCGTGTTTGCTTCGTGCCTCAGAAAGTACGTTGCCATTGGTCGCAGATGTCATTTTGTAGATCTTTGGCAATCGTAACAGTTGGAAAAGGGTTAGGCAGGTGATGATTGTCGCACTTCTAAGACTTTTGAATGTCTTTCCAGGTCCAAGCGTACGCATAATCAGCCTGTATATTCCCTTTGCTGGGCCTGGGATACAGTCCTCTCTATGAGAGGGGGAGAGGGCTAAATGCTGGAATCCACCACGCGGGAGAGTTCTAGGTTTATAGGGCATCATCATCTGCCTAGCCGTTTTCCAACTATCTTGGGGTTGACTTCAAGTCTAACCGAATGCAGCTGAATATCAGTAGTTTACATGTAGCGTGGTCGAGAAACTGCGTGGTCGAGTGGTTTAGGTGTTTGTCTTGTGACCTGGTGGTCGTGGGTACGATTCCCACGGGAAACATACTTTATAAAAGTTGTTTCCAGTTTGACTGGGACATATTGCTGGCTTGAGTCACCTGATTGTATGATAAAAAGATGATTCCGTGCTTCGGAAGGCAAGTACAAGCCGGTGGTCCCGGCCGCCAAATGGCGGTCGTCAAACCATGTCAGAGGCCCTTTTTTTTTTTTTTTGGGGGTGGGAAATCATTAAATAACCCCTCCCGCTCTTGGGCAGAGCGAAAGGGAGTGTCAGACTTCTACTGACTAAAAACCACCCATGTTCCTTCTTCGCCCTTTATGTCGAGGCCGCGGTATCCCTTGCGAACAACCCACAGCCTCGACAGGATGTCAGAGGCCCTTGAGGCGGTTTAGAAACTCTGACACTAAGGTGTATGGGGTCTTTAGACCTTACTGCCCACACGATAAGAAGATGTAGCGATAGTTATGTTTAGAACCTAATACGACATAAACGTAACATCGTCCAAATTTCAAAGAACTCAGACAATCGAAGATATTTAATCAAAAGTCAACCACATACAAGACAATGTTTCGCGGTATAACATTGTTTGTAACGTTGTAAACATTAAATCAGTATTTACAGTATCACTTAAATTTCTATTACAAGTTACAACTTAGTTTCGTCGAGGACTGCGCGGTATTCGCGATGTCTTTGAATACAATTTACAAGTATTTGATACTAAGTTTTGTCATTCTTGTAGAGAATTTAATCTGGAGCAGTGTAGGTACTACTGCCATGTTACATCTATTTTAGGCACTAGTTCGCGTTTTCACTTATACTACGTGCCACCTAAATGTTTGTGCTGTAGAATGCACTAATACTATTGTATCTACTATCATCATCAGCTTATAATGTTTCCACTGCAGGGACTCAGGCCTCCTCTCTAGGAGAGGGATGGGCTATAATCCTCCACGCGGGCCCAGTGCGGGTTGGTAGATGTCATATACGTCTTCGATTTTTTTGGTTCTAAGGCAAGTCGGTTTCCTCACGATGTTTTCCTTCACCCTTTTGAGAGCAGCGGTGATGAAATAAATTACACAAAGTAATGCGCCTGCCTGGGTTCGAACTCACGACTTACTATCATTATCTACTATCGTGTTTACCCAAATAAAAAGCATAAAACCACATTTTGTAATCCTCAAAGAGTTAGGTAGGAGAGCAGCTACTTACACCCACATTTCGCCAGTAATGTTTAAGTCCCATGTAATAGGGGCGGGCCTATTTCCAGTAAAATTCCTGATGTGAAAACGAAATAACACTTTGCCCGACCCGGAAAACGAACCTAGGACCTCATGCTCAGCAGTCGCTGATTTTGATGGATCAAAGGCTCCAGAACCAATTTATGGATACATGGAAATCATACCGGCGTGCATATATGACCAGATGTATGAACGTGGTCGAGGTGAAAGAAGTATGTAAGGATAATCTAAATCCATGGAAAAAAGGCGAGACATTATGTATGTATATATGGATATAATATCTTAGGTAATTCTGTTTAAGCACATCTCATCATCATCATCATCGTTTGAAATCAGTCGCTTAATGCCAAACGCTTTATAAAACAAAATTGCAATCAATATTAGGTACACCTCTGCCTAACCCTTAGAGGATTACAGGCGTGATGTTATGTTATGCAATCAATATTGTCAGTGTACCAGAATCATAATGATTTCTGTATGTATACTTAATAGGTTGTTTAACTGTACCATTATCATCCAGTAGGTAAACAAAGTATTAACTGTCAACATCATCTGCCTAGCCTTTTCCCAACTATGTTGGGGTCGGCTTCCAGTCTAACCAGATGCAGCTGAATACCAGTATTTTACATGGAGCGACTGCCTCTATCTGACCTCCACAACCCAGTTAATACTAGGTAATACGATACTCTTTGGTAAGACTGGATGTCAGAATTTCAGGTCACTGCCTACCTGTAACGACAGCCAAAGATCTATATATGGCAGCCGGAACCAACAGCTTAACGTGCTTTCCGAGGCACGGAGGAAACTCGGTATGGCGGGCGGTATCCACAGACCGAGCTAGGCAAGCACCGCTTTACCTAAAGATTGACCCGAGTGGCAGTTCTTATTAAGCCACGAGCTCCTCCAAAATAATAACTGTCAACTTGTAACTAAAAATAATATTAACTGTCACTGTATCAAATTACTCAGAGCCAAGACAGCTAAAAGCATATAATTTCCATCTTACAAGATAATTAGTACTGCTAATTGAATTCGTTCCCACTCTTAAGCTTAAGAGCCTTTTGTTAAACACAACAGTAAAGTTAACATAAATATAAATGGAAATAAGGAACCTGCGGGGATTATGTTACTGAGAACGGTAAACAAATATTTAAGGAAAATAGTGGAGGTAAAAAGATAAACGAAAAGTAAAAGATACAAAGGGAAAAAGGTCCTAAAAGATAAGAAAAAGCATTACACTAACTGCCGCACTCAGAGCTTTAAGGTGATAGATTGAGAAAAATGTGGTTTTTCTAGGTCTACGAACTTGTTGAGTATGTAGAATAGGGATTTGACATTTTGGTGAATGGTTTTTGACTCTTTGGTCTAGTATCGACGAAAATGAATACACGATTCAATGAATTTTTCTCGATACAAAAAAATTGCAAAGTTATATCAATTTTTTTACTTTCTTAGAAATCACGGTGTAACACTTAAGAATTATTCAATGGAATTGACTTTGAAACATAGAGAATTATTATATCAAGTATCCAGGAAAGTAATTTAAAATTTTATTTAAATTTTCTGTTAAAAATGGAGAAAATTCTTTTTGGCACATACGTTGTTTTATTCCGAGCAGACGCACATTATTGCCATCTCTTCTTTTGCGTTTCAAAAGTATTTGCATCACTTTCGCTGGCTTGTCAGATCAGTCGCCCGGTGGGCTTCATCGACGCAGGACCTATGACATTTTTTTACAAATCTGTGCCATCAGATTTTCGTGATTATAATAATTGATTATTCGTAAAAGATAGTAGATTGTTACTTAATTAGTGTTGAATAGGTATATAAAGACTATTCTTGAGATTTAACAGTACCTATAACGTATCGTTTTCCATTTGTGATGAGTATTTAATCTATATATATAAAAATGAAACCCGTTTTCCGTTGTCACGACTTGGCATGAAAACGGCTTGACCGATTTGGCTGATTTTTTTTTTTAAATGTTCGTTGAAGTTCAAGGATGGTTTTTACGGCGAGAAAAATTCGAATAATGGCCGGAAAAGCCCTAAAAACCACCCTTTTCTTTTTCCCATACAAACGTTTTCTAACTAAAACGTCAAATCAATTTGAGCTTTAATACCGTACTATAAAGTTCAAGTGTTAGTGGAGAGGTTCCGGGAAGGCAAAACAATTGAGTGACGTTCAGTTGTTCAGTCAACGAATGACAGCTTCAAACAGACCATACGACATTATTACAATAATCACAAATAATTACTGTTTCTTTCCCAATAGAAAAACGATTTTTCAAATGGTGTTTGCGTATTATATAAAAATGAATAGCTGTTCGTTAGTCTCGCTAAAACTCGAGAACGGCTGGACCGATTTGGCTAATTATAGTGTTGAATTATTCGTGGAAGTCCAGGGAAAGTTCAAGGTGAGAAAGTGGTAGGTAGGTAGGCAGGGTAGTAGGTAGAGTAGTAGGTAGGGTAGTAAGTAGGATAGTAGAGTAGGTAGGGTAGTCGGTAGAGTAGCAGGTAGGGTAGTAAGTAGGTACCTAGGTCGGGTAGTAGGTAGGTAGGGTAGTAGGTAGGTAAGTAGGGTAGTAGGTAGGTAGGTAGGGTAGTAGGTAGGTAGGGTAGTAGGTAGGTAGGGTAGTAGGTAGGTAGGTAGTTGGTACACAGGCAGGTAGTAGGTAGGAAAAAGGGCATTGCAACGCATGCCGGGAACAGCTAGTTGTTTATAAATAAAAATGTGAAGAAATATGAAACCAAAACTAAATAAAGTACAACGTTTGAAGTTCCTGAGGGTGAGGGCTCAGAAAATGAAAGAGAGTAAGAAGTAAGTATGTAGTTATGTACAATAATTAATAGTTTCTATTTTATCAGTAACTATGAGCACGTTTTTAGCTGCAATCGAAGTCGCCACCTCCGCTCATATACTTAGATAACCAGCTACAACCTATATTTGCCTCGCAAAGTAATATTGGGTTGGCATTCTATTTGCTAGAGCAAAATATTTATGAAATAAAAATAAAACAGGCTAAATGTACTAATAAATCATTTTAGGTTAGACATGTCAACAAAACATCATTAATACGTCAACTTCTATTACCGCGTGTGAAGAGCACACAAAAGAATGGAGTCACATTTGAATTGCAAAAAGAGGTGAGTTTAGTCGAAATTATTTTTTTGGTCTTTAGTGAGGTATGGATTTGGAGTTTATTAATCATTTCAGTTTTCCTTACAAGTAGAGTAATTTTTTTTGTGATTTTTAAAATAGTCCAGTCATTTGGTAGTTTTACCTGGAAAGTTTTCCGGGAGTTTTGAAAATTGGTGAGTTTATAGATTTCGACGTGCTCTTTTCGAAATTTCACTTTGCCACCTCGTAACTGTGCCGCTCGCGCCGCCATTTTGGAAAAATGACACTCAAAAATAGTTTTTTGAGAATAACTTCGTTCCGACTCAATTTACGATAAAAATAGTTCAGAATTAAATTAAACTAGAGAAAATTTCCTACATTTATGTCTTAACAACGTTTTTCGTAAAATCAATAGTGACGGCGTACGAGCGCCGCAAATTGTAATTTAAAATGTGTTTGCGCTAATAACGCGTTTCCACACCACCTTGAGGTAGAGTTAGAAGCGCGTTTTTTAGGGTTCCGTACCTCAATAGGGAAAATCTCTTAAAAAAGGAACCCTTTTATGATCACTCTCTTGTCCGACTGCCGTCGTGTGTCCGTCTGTCCGTGGTTCACCACCGATTTTCTTAGGAAGGGGCTATGCTTTTACTACTATTGTTTTATAACGTTACAATTTGTTCTACTATAGAATAGATATCCTGAGAGCATAGTCAACTGTCTAATGGTATTCAAAGTGATTTGCATTTCTGCAGAACTTTTAGGAACGACCTAAATGACTTTCAGTAGCTTATGTCGGTCGTTGTATTTGTTGTTGTGTTTCAAAGAAAGAGAATGTTAACGTAAGTAGTAAGTTAATAAAGGCTATTTTTATTTTATTTTATGTCGGTCATAGTCCAGCACCCCCTGGACCAAGACGTCCGCATGTAGTAACATAACATCACTCCTTGTGAACACTGGACACCCCACACACATTTCACCAATTATGTTTAAGTCCCATGTAATAGGTGGCGAGCCTATTGCCATCAACCGGCCACAAATTCAGACTCCGTGGCCTCTACTGAAGAATTCCTGATGGAAAAACGCAATAACACTTCACCCGACCTGGGAATCTAACCCAGGATCAAGCAAAGTAGTCGCACTTGCGATCACAAGAATATTCCCTTTTTTTTTTTAGCGTAGTTGTATAATGGTTTACGGCGCTCGTACGCCGAAACTATTTATTTTAAATAAGGAAAAAAAAGGTTATGACATAAATTGTAGGAAATTTTCTCTACTATTATTTTGTATAGATATGTTTTTCTTGTAAAATGCGTCGGAAAGGAGTTATTATCAAAAAACTGCTTTTAGGCGCCATTTTTGCAATATGGCGGCGCGAGCGGCAAAGATACGAGGTGGCAAAGTTAAAATTCGGAAAGAGCACGTCAAAATCTATAAAATTACCAATTTTCAAAACTCCCGGAAAACTTTCCAGGTAACCTCTATTTTTTCGACCAAATGACTGTACTAAAAGCCGTAGAACAAAAATTATCAAAGATAAAAAAACAATCTGAATGTTATTATGCTCCACTTGAATGTTGATGGTTTTTATTCCAGAAATAAAAGGAAGCAACAACATGATATTGATAACGAATATAAAGAAGTTGAAGAAAACGTGAGTTCTCTCATTTTATTTACTTCTAGCTTTTGCCCGCGGCTTTGCCAACGTGGATGTCGGAAATATCAAAAATGACGATTTTCCATACTACAAACTTTTATTCCCTGTTTCCCCCTTGAGAGTTGAATTTTGAAAAATCTTTTCTTAGTGGATGCTTACGTCATAAGAGAAATACGTGTGCGAAATTTAACGTTTCTTGGTCTAAGGGTTTGTATCCTCGGTCAGTCAGCTTTGCATTAATTTTATATAATATACAGATATATTAAGATCTTCCCAGTACTAGAGCTTGGCATAAATAGTATTTTTCCAAGTTGATTTATACTTCTTTCAGGGTTCTAAAACTGCCGACATCAGCGGAATAATAATATTAATAACAGTCATCAAATAATTAGATTTCCAAAATGTCCAGCTACTTCTGTTGCTGACCGTACAAATAGATACAAGATGTAGTATCTGACGAATGGGAAGTGATGGCATGGTAAGAGATGAGAAAATCGGGGGAACGGGAGAAAAAAGCGGCAGACAAAGTAGGAAAGGTTACTAAAGATGGTTACCAATAATAGATTTGTAAACTTAGATGGTTGTTGCGGTAAACGTTCATACAGAACTAATTATGCTGCACTATTAGCGATTTCGTAAAGTTATTTTCATGGAAGTTAAAAACAAATACTGATGTATTTGTGCTTGAGTGGGAAAGGCAAATGAGATAGTAAAACAACATGAGTGTTTTAAAAATTATAGCGGATCTTCAACAGCTATGGAATCCACTATTATCGCCGAAGGATTTAAACAGTCTATAGAAATGCATTCGTATCTATGGAAGATCATAGCTAATGGAGACAGTACCACTTATACACAAATACTTGACAATACTGTATCTCTCAATCACGGTCGAAAAGATTGGTTGCAAAAATCATATATTTAGAAAGAACAATGTGCAAAAATGTATGGACACCGTCCCCGAAAACGAAATCAGTCACAATAATAATAGGGTAGTTCACAAAAAAAAAAAATTAGTCCATCAGATACATTTCCAAAAAATAATGGACACATATTTTTTCTTTTTTCACGTAAACAAAAGATGAAGACTATACAGTATACAACTATACAGTGCTTCGAAAAGTCGTGTGACGTCACAAACTTAGTACTTTTTTACCCTGAAAGTGACGCCCCTCATAGTCTTTGACACGTCTTAGTTTCGTAAATTTTGATTAATTTGATAAAACAAAAAACACGTATCCAATATTTTTCGATAATCTAACAGACGAACTAATTAGATGTTTTTGGTGAAACACCCTATTATGTTACCGATCCCGATGCTTGTTTTTTTTAATTATTACTGTGGAATGATATCGTTCATAGTGTTCACACCTCGGAACCTCGGAAAACATAATTTAAAAATATTAACAACAAATAAGATTTTAAAGATACGAAAGTACATAAATGTATCGCCATAAAAAATCATGGCTTACAAAATCTGCAGCAATCAGACAACATAAAAAATCTGCACCAAGATATTACGAACCCTGCCATTTATCATGCATTTGAAACCACCTCAAATATTTTTATTACAAGAATCATGGTGATTCTTGTAATAAAAATATTTGAGGTGGCTTGATACAGGTAAAGGTCGCGCCATGTAAAAAGAACGCTGGCGGTCAAGATTTATCGGCCTATTTGGTGGTAAGACGTGGGGGTGGTATTTATGTTCTTTCTATAAAATTAGTTTACTGATATGTTGCTTTTTTTTAATATTTTGTGTTATTGTATACTTTTGTCATTTCGTTCCCATTACCTATTGTAGAAAGGAGGCCTGTGTCTCAGCAGTGGGAACATTATATAGGCTGATGATGGTGATGATGATGATGTAGTTTAAAATAGGTTCTCTTAAAATAGGTTTTCTTAAAATAAAGTTTTTATTTTATTTGTTGTGTGGAGCTCTGTCATTTTTCGATTTTATAGTTATAAGTCTGTTAATAAGATTGACATCTTAATATTATGTTGTACACTAAGGGTGGGTTGCACCATATTACTATAACGATAACCAAACCGTAACAAGCCATAAAACCATAACAAAAGCATAATTTGATGGCTTGTTACGGTTTGGTTATCGTTATAGTAATATGGTGCAACCCACCCTAAATCTATACGTCTTGGGCTTCCTAGATTAAACCAGAGAATGAATTAAGTATTAAAATCGGTTCAGTAGTTTACGCTGAAATTGCGAACAAATATTATTATGCATACAAATAGACGAGTTTTTGAAAAGTAGATTAAATATAGATAAAAGTAAATTAATGTGTTAAAAATATTGATAATACATGCACCACGTTTTTATTATAAGAACACAAAAAGAATAGAATTAATAATTTGTTATCATACCTTCATTACTTAATGAATTCGTATTACATATTAAAAAATGGTTGAAAATTAATTATTTGTATTATTTTATATTTGTCTACTCCATACCTCCTGTGTGCTAATATTTCAAGAATTTCAAGTAGTGCGTGACAAGGACAACCGCGTAAACCCTCGTAAACTGCATTGCGCGCGCGGGGGCGCCGAGGAAATCACGCCCATCGAGCTATGACTTATTTTCGGCATAGCCCGTTAACGATTACTTAGGCCATCACTTAATAAAGGTTTTGACAGTTTTGTCATACAAAAGTATGTCAAACCTTTACTAAGTGACGGCTAAAGTAATCATTAAATATCTCTGAGTACCGCAGTAAGAGATGAAAAAGTTACTAAATAAATTTATGATTTCCGGTAAATGGAGGAAATCAGAATTTAGATTTTATGACGATCATTAAATGGTCGATCAATCAAAATAAAATAGCCATATAATTTGATGGATGGATCATTCAAACGCATTATTATGGCTAGTCCATCAACCATTATTTAAATAGTGATAAGGATCGACCCTGGGTGAGGTTGCTCTAACTACAATAATAAAAAAATCGCAGTAAGCCACCTTAGACTTGGCACGACTTTGTCTAGATTTCATTACTTTTTAGAGATAAACAACCAGCTCCATCGAGACTTGGCTAGTTTTTTACAGAATGTTTTTGGTGGGATTTCGTTTACGTTGTGCACTTGAATTTTTCGTTCGAATGCACATTTTCAGTAAATGGCCAAATAATTAATGTTTTAGCTAGTGAGACCACTAGGATTACGTTTTAAAACGATTCTGTGTAACTTTCAAACCGTAGGCGTTTTCCCAGAAACACTGAAAGTTGCAGCATTATTCTAACTTCAAAAGGCATAATTAGGCGATGGTTTTTCAGTTTTACTAGGAATTTATTAGACCACACGGTTGGCGCAGTGGCTGAGCGATAAGACTGCTATGCTGCGTGTCGCAGGTTCGATCCCCGCACGGAACAAATATTTGTATGGCCTACAGATAGTTGTTTCGGGTCGTGTTTGTGTATGTGAGTTAAAATGTTTGTAGACGCACCCACGATACATGAGAAATTCCTAGTGTGGGGCAACGTTTTTTTAAAAAAAGAAAGAAAGAAAGATAGGACGGATGAAGATACGGCGAACCTCTGCAAAACGAAAAGTAAGATAGCTGTCTGCAAGGTGGCTGGTCGTTAGTAAAGTATCCTATATGACGGACCGACTTTCATGACGAGCCCATTGTTTCCAGCTGCGAAGCCTCCCTTCTATCTTACCATTTATCACTATTTTCTGCGATTTGAGCCCCATTTATATAGGAGTCTGACTCGTCACACCGTATGCTTCTAGACCTTTTTTTTTTGGGGGTTTGGAAGTCATCAAAAAACCCCTCCCGCTCTGGGCAGAGCAGAAGGGAGTGTGACACTTCTACTGACTAAATCCACCCATGTTCCTTCTTAGCCCTTTGCGTCGAGGCCGCGGTATCTATTTCGAACAACCCGCAGCCCCGACGGGACCCGCAGCCCGGACGGGAATGATTCTAGGCCTGCCGAATCATCGGTTCCTGTTGCTTGCAACTCATTAAAAGGCCACATTTTCACCCAATTCTATCAGTCTATGCTAGTGGCATTTCTTATCACTAATTTGTGGTGGACGCCATCAAAGGCGTCCCACCATCTTCCACGTAATCTGCCACGACCCTGTCTAGCTTTCTTAGGGTACCAGTATAGCGACGTGAAGGCCCACAGCTTCAAACAATATCGAATAACTTAAAGGGTCTTTACCATGAAGTGTGACAGATAAGGGTAACAATATATGTATGTATTTCCTTACCAGTGATGGTCTCCAGAAGACAGTCGAGCCACCAGGTCCGCCACATCAGTCCCCCGGTGCAGGGCTCCGCGCAGTGCGCCTGCCCAGGACTCCATCTCGTTGCGGGTCTCAGCGCAAAGCACCAAGCACCGACTTGCTGTTATGACCTGAAACAAATAAGATATTTAAGTATATTTGTGGTAAAGATACAGGCTATTTAAGTTGCTGATTCACAACAGCCATAGTTAAACTACGTGCTATAGATTTTAATTTTTTTGGGGTGTTGGGAAATCATCAAATAACCCCTCCCGCTCTTGGGCAGAGCGACAGGGAGTGTCAGACTTCTACTGACTAAAAACCACCCATGTTCCTTCTTAGCCCTTCATGTCGAGGCCGCGGTATCTCTTTCGAACAACCCGCAGCCCCGACGGGCACCCGCAGCCCCAACGGGCGACGTGCTATAGCTTCGCTTTGTTTGATAATGTAAGCGGGATAGACCACTGGACCCAGGGTCACGCTACGCGCAGAAGATCCCCACAACCAAGTTGGTATTGGGTAATACGATACCTGGGGCAGCTTCGGGCCGGTGACTATCTGTTACTGACAAAGATCTACTAATGGCAGCCGGGACCAACTGCTTAACGTGCTTTCCAAGGCACGGAGATTATATAGGTACCGAGTTTATTTTTAATTATTTACCCATCCCCGGACCTACTTAGACAATCGTGGCTTAACCTAACGATTGATCCGAGTGGCTGTTATTATTTAGCCGTGACCTCCTCCTCTACGAAGCAGTCAAACAGTAAAGGGTAAACTTTAGACGCCCGTCGGGGCTGCGGGTTGTTCGAAAGAGATACCGCGGCCTCGACACAAGGGCAAAGAAGGCACATGGGTGGTTTTTAGTCAATAGAAGTCTGACACTCCCTTCCGCTCTGCCCAAGAGTGGGAGGGGTAATTTGATGATTTCCCACCCCAAAAAAAAGGGTAAACTGTAGCATCGTTAAAGGTACAAGGCGACCTTGCTGCCTACCCTATTTACATATTATTCAGGAGGAGTACACACGTGGTCGTAAACTACGCCCATAAATTCAAGAAGTCGAACATGCGTCTTTAAAAATGTAGCATTTCCATCGATCGCTTGAAAGCGACTAGCGAGGCTCACAAGCTCACAAGCAATCAGTTTATTATCCATCAATATTAAAATCAGTTGTCATGTGTTTACCTCTTATCTGAACACTGATACATAACAGACAGAACCATACCAAATATTTTGAAAAAGCCTCGCAACCCTTGCACTTATCACAGAAAATGTACGCGGTATAATCCATTTTCCCTTCATATTTTTTTTTTTTTTTTTTTTTTTTTTTTTTTTTTTTTTTTTTTAAAAAACGTTGCCCCACACTAGGAATTTCTCCTGTATCGTGGGCGCGTTCACAAACATTTAAAATCACATACACAATCATACCCAGACCCAGATTTTAAAACTGGCGTAGGACAATGGCGAAAAAGAACCTAACACACTATATAAATAACGTATCACTTTATGACTGGGACAAGATTGCATTGTGATAAGGAACTACAGGTAGGTTACATACATCATACTTAAATATATGGTAGGTAATTCAAATACATACACTCAAGCCAAAAACAAATTGTGTATGGAAACAAACACAAATTCCTTTTCAACTTTTTAGGATATCAGAACCTCTAAAACCAAAAAAAACATTTTTGCAAAAAAACAACCGACTTCAAAAACACCAAAAAGTCAAAAATAAACTTAAGAAGAAAAATCAGCTTGCTAGCAAAAGTGGCAAAAATACGAAATCAAACAAATTTTTTGTTTGTTTGATTTCGTTTTTTTTTTTGCAAAAATGTTTTTTTATTTTTTCATTTTTAGTTGTAGTTGTAGTGCTATACAAATATTTACTTTGCATTTAACATTCAACCAAGAAACCTAACCCTCAACCTTCAAGATTCCCTAATTATGGATTTCAACTCCTAACCGTTAAGGAGTAGTACCTTCCATCATCAGCTCATCAATATGAAATGATGACTGCTAGATGCGAATACTTGAATACCGTCAGAAAAAGCACAAAACAAGTAATACGTGCCTATGAAATTTGAGGGTTGCCCTCGATTTCTCTGGGATCCCATCACCAGGTCCCGGTTTCTAAATCATCACCACCCTTGAAATATCTCCGTTACAATAAAGAAAGATTTCTCAAAATTGGTTCATAAACGACTAAGTTACTAGCGGACACACATAAACGAAAAATGTTCATAAATTCTAAAATAAAATCATAACATGAAAAGTACTGGGTCAAACAATGTCAATTTTTAAGGGACCAAATGGCAACTATTACGCATCGAACTAAGAAAGAATCACGTAAATCGGATCATAAATCTCGGCGTAATCGGTGTATATACATAAAAAAAAAAAAAAACATACCGATCGAATTGAAAACCTCCTCCTTTTTGGGAAGTCGGTTAAAAACGATTTGTCAGAAAGATTGAGAATCGCTGGATTAATGTAGTTACCATCCACCATGTCAAGCTCACCCTTGCTTACCTCCCCTAGCCTTTAAACAACGGTCCCCTGTCTATAATAAGACAGATCGATAACCAGGACAAGGCTGAGCCTACAACTAAAACTATTTCTATGGAATGTCCCAACTTCGTGAGAAGATGGAGGAATTTGCAGTTGTTTAACTATTTAGTGTCTGTTAATTCTTGTTGTTTCTATTGTTTATAGTTGGGATTCGAGGTTGAATAGGTAGGATAGGCATAACTTATACGTGGAATGTTCGTGTTGGTTGTTGTCTTTCTTTAGCGTTAATTGGTTCCATACCTTCGCATTCTTGGATCTAAGTTTATACATATTTTTATGTTTGGCGGTACTAAGTGTTCATTCTGCCGCTGTATGAACGCTGATGTAGTTGGTGACATTGCAACCTGGTATCGTGGACACCAATACCTACATACTATAATGCCCATAATGTTCCCACTGCATTTATTTCATCACCACTGCTCTCAAAAACGGTGAAGGAAAACATCTTGAGGAAACCGTCATGTTCTAGAATCAAAAATTCGAAGACTTGTGACATCTACCAATCCGCACTGGGCCCGCGTGGTAGATTATAGCCCATTCCCTCTCAAAGAGTGGAGGCCTGTGTCCCAGCAGTGGGAACATTAATAGGCTGTTGATGATGATGATGCAACTTTAGCGAGTTATTACCAAAAAATTACGAAGAAATAAGAAACATTTTCATTGAAGAGGATTCAATCAAAATGGTTATAATTTCTTCGTCATTCATCTCAAAACTCAGAGAATCCTTCATTTTCGAAGTCGGTTACAATCAAACAGAATTAGTTTATCAAACAAGATACATTATCCATATTGCCACTTCACTATGCAATAGTGTGATTGAATATCTCTAACATCAAACAGACAGTGATCAGCAATACGGTAATGTTATACCTACTCTGTTATATTACATTCATCGTAATCGCTTTGATACATTATCTGCTTGCGTGTGCGGTATGATGCGGCACAGTATAAAGATGTGCAGTAAATCAACTCAGTCTCATTAGTACGGCCACATTTCGCCAGTACAGTTTAAGTCCCATGTAATAGGGGGCGACCCTATTGCCATCAACTGGGTACAAATCCAAACTCTGTGGCTGCAACTGAGAAATTGCTGAAGGGTAAACCCAACAACACTTTGCCCAACCGGGGAATCGAACCCATCATGCAGTTGTGCTTGTGGAATTAGACCAACGATGCAGTCGGGAAACGGGTGTTAAAGTTGTCAACAACTGATTTTACCCGATTGCGGCGGGAGGAGGGTTATTGTTATGTTGCACTGCACACTGAAAGCGTAGGCTTTTGTTTCAATGAAGCGCTGATTTTATGTGCAGTGTATCTTAGCGCGTAGTAGCGCTAGGATAGGACAGCAAGGGGTAAGCAGGGTCAGTTCAAGAGATAGCCCCGATTTATTTACGAGCCCCGTGTTACCGGAAGCATGTATAGAATTTCTATAAATGCTTTGAATCTTCTTCCTTTATCGTGTGGTTAGTTCCGCTCATGGGTTTTTGACTTGGCTTAGATGCCGTCGAAAAATATCTCACGATAGACGAAGCGTGAAGAAGTAAGCAAGTTGAGATACTGTATGATAATACCTAATATGTTGACTGTGACGCTCTGATCATTTAGGAAAATAATATGAAGAAGTAGTTAACAAAAAAATAATAATTAGTCCGTCAGATAGATTTCCATAAAATATTGGACACGTATTTTTTCTTTTTTCACGTAAACAAACAATGAAGATGATACAGTGCTTTGAAAACTCGTGTGACGTCATATTCTAAGACAGATTAGTATGACATTTTTTACCGGTGAGTGACGTCACAACCCCTCAAATCTTTGACGCGTTTTATCTTCGTCAATTTTTATTGATTTGATGAAACAAAAAATACGTATCCAATATTTTTCGATAATCTAACAGACGGACTAATTAGAATCATATTTTTTTTAGTCAGTATACATCTTTATTGCGTTAAAATTCGTAAAATTTTCACAGACGCAGTTACTAAAGAAAGGTTCATTTTACACTTTTTAACGCAATTCATCTTATGATCTTCTGAAGTGGCCATTTTAGACGCCCTGATAATGTTTTCCGCATGCGGTATAATACGAACATTTATATACCTATCATAAAATTACCCCGCGGCCACATTGAGGTTGTGAGCTAATGAATTAATTAATCATTTGAATTTCAAAGCCGGGATTTCCGTTTCAATTAATTTAGTTATTAATGTGATTTTAACTGTTGAACTTTGTAATCGGATTGACACGAAGCTTTCAGTGATACAGAGCTGTGATTTGGAATATCTAAAGTAAAACATCCTGGTTTTATATAATTTTTCTACCTGATATATAATTTATTATTATTATTTTAAACGTTGCCCCACACTAGGAATTTCTCCTGTGTCGTGGGTGCGTTTACAAACATTTAAACTCACATACACAAACACCCAGACCCGAAACAACTATCTGTAGGCCATACAAATATTTGTTCCGTGCGGGGATCGAACCCGCGACACGCAGCGCAGCAGTCGAATCGCTCCGCCACTGCGCCAACCGTGTCGTCAATTAATGAATTTGTATCGGTTTTATTAATTTAAGTACTTCTCTGTTTTCATCAACAACATCGATCAACAAAAATAAACATACACGATCTGTTTTGCCCAAATTAAATAATTAACAGCAAGTAAAAACACACAAATTCATACAAAAAACATAATAAATCATGTCTTATGGGTTTTATTTTAATACCGGAACACGTGTGTGTTAGTAACGAAGGAGCAAAACAATAATATTATTGTGTGAAACAAATGAATTTCGTCCGGTATCGCGCCGTATGTAAACTGAAATGACGCACGGACAGTGTGGTATGCTCGAATTCGATTTAGGCTGTATGTAAAATATGTGTCTCTAATTTTTCAGATTCATGTTCGTATTGTACCTATAATTATTGTTATCTTTTGCTTCGGTGAGGGAAAACGTCGTGACGAAACCAGCATGGCGTTTTTTTTTTGAAGGGTGGGAAATCATCAAATAACCCCTCCCGCTCTGGGCAGAGCGGAAGGGAGTGTCAGACTTGTACTGACTAAAAACCACCCAAGTTCCTTCTTAGCCCTTTGTGTCGAGGCCGCGGTAACTCTTTCGAACAACAAAAAATCCCTATGGGTGAAAAAGAGTCGTTTCTAGAAAGTAGAAATTCTAACCAATTTTTACCGATTTCTAAAAGAGGTTATGTATTCCACTGGCACCTTTTTTGTCATGTAGGTATACAGTACTTATTACTCCGGGATTACTGGGACGATTTACTTACGAGATTCGTATTTCATTTTGTAGAGAAAGCGCGCGTGGAGGTCCCAAATTAATTTCAGCTTTGCTTGAGTAGTTTATGAGTTAGCTCTTTTAATACGTGTTTTTTCTACTGCTAAAACGTTTTTTATTTCTTTATTTATTTAAATAAAAAAAGTTATTGGGCTCCAGAGACAGGAACTCCCTCAAAATGCGGGTCGTATCCAGGAGAATTGCCTTTTGAATCAGGCCCTTGATACAACTACCTAAGAAGAGCCTAGGCAGATGTTCGTCGAGGCTCTTGGCCGTAGCCGATAGACGAGTGTTTTATCTATGGATATAAAAATGAATTGCTGTTTGTTAGTCTCGCTAAAACTCGAAAACGGCTGGACCGATTTGGATAATTTTAGTCTTGAAATATTCGTGGAAGTCCAGGGAACGTTTAAAAGGTGAGAAAGTGGTAGGTAGGTAGGCAGGGTAATACGTAGGGTAGTAAGTAGGATAGTAGAGTAGGTATGGTTGGTAGGTAGGGTAGTCGGTAGAGTAGTAGGTAGGGTGGTAGGTAGGTAGGGTAGGAGGTAGTAGATAGGTAGGTAGTTGGTAGGAGCATTGCAACGCATGCATGGGGTACAGCTAGTTTTATTATAATTATTACCGTGTCGATAAAAACCTACACACCAAATTGTTAAAACAAAAATTCTTTCTCTATCTCATCTATAAAGGTCTGGAACGCGCTACCCCTTGATATTAAAAAAGCTGAAAGCAAATTCACTTTTAAAAGGAAAGTTCGTAGCCACTATTTAAATCAGACCAAATAATAGCCTTCAATTATTATAAGTCGAGTAATTAGTAATTGCCTGTTAAGTTTTTCGTTTTGTTTTTGGTATTTGTTAAATATTTATTAGTTTATTTTATTTTTATATGTGCATTAGTATTAATATAAGGATATACTTTTCATTGTATTAAAGTTGACATTGTTTTTTTTTTTTTAGTTATTTTGTAACCTACCACAATGTTGTCTTGTTTAACCCTAAGGTTGACTGGTAGAGAATGCCTTGTGGCATTAAGTCCGCCTATGTACCTTTATTGTGCATAAAGTTTAAATAAATAAATAAAATTATACCTACAGTAAAGTCAACGCTGAGAAGTGCAAAATATTGAATTTCACGCGGGATCCTGTGACAGTAACTGTCATCCGTTATGACGATATGAACGCCGGACCCACACTATCTCTTTATGAAATTGCAACAGACTGTGAACAGAATACCGGAACTGATGGACAGCTGGCTTTGAATATGATATTTCGAATGTAGAAGTTCTGTGAATTTTTGTTTTGCACTTTTGGGAATTAGGAATGAGTTTTTGTGCAATCATAAAGTTTATGTATTTGAGAAGAGTTTGTATTTTTTGGAGTTTGAATTCGTAACAAGGAAACAGTTCAATATTGTCGTTAAACACATAATCATCTTCCTGCCCTTATCCCATTCTATTTGGGGTCGGCGCAACACGTCTTCGACTTCCATTCTTAGCATAGCAATATTTGCAGGAACCCCATATTGGGTGAAGGCCTCCTCCAACAGTATCCAGCAACTCGAGCAATAAAACAACATAATACACCAACTCTCATTTACATTATTTAGATTAAACTATAATCCGGTTTACCACAGCAATCAAATACACGAAAGGAAAATTCCCTCTCAGACCGTAATGTAAGGAAAAAGGACCACTAAATTCTATCGGTCCTTTGAGACGAGCGATGTTCTGCTAACTGGCGGTCTTATCGCTCGCTTTGTATGTAAAAGCAATTTGTTTCACGGTAGTGAGCAGGCAATGGACAGTGAATGAGTATAAGGTTCGTACTTAAGACTTTATGTGAATGTGCGTGGAAACGGTAGTTTTAGTTGATAGTGCCACGCTATAGAGACGTTTGAAGTTGGCAGTTTAAGCTTAGAGTGATGGATGTGAGGTCTTTGAGGAGTCGAAATTGCGGTAGGGTTTATAAGGTGGAGTCTTTTACTCCGCCTCATAAACCCAATTTAAAGAAACACATAATAAAAAAAGATTAACGAATTTATTAAAGCAGAGAATTGTTAGAATATTGTATAAGTACTAAGTAGTCCATAGAAACATTCGTTGCTTACGGAAATCAGCATCTCAAATGGTAAAAAAAAACGAAATTAATAAATGCAAACAGAATAAAAAAGGTATTGCACTTTATATAACACCAGTCTGGTCGGCAAATTATTACGCCAGGCAGGTCAAAAGCCTCTACTCATACAGAAAAGTAATTAGTATTTAATTTTATAATATAATAAAGGAAAGTGTATGGACTGAATTGACGCTCTCCAACCTTCCCATGGCCCTTCTAACGCATGCGTTATGGCGCAATTTCATTAGTCGATAGGGCCCGCATGCGGGGTGGCGGGAATGCGAACCAAAGGGCCCGCATTCGGGGAACCGTTTATAATTATGTATGATATTTACTCCCCGTATGCTGTATACCGAACGAGTTAACGACCAATGAAATTGCGCCATTATGCGGGCCGAAACGTGGGGCGGTTGGGGTTCTGAATGGACTGTGTGAAGGATGATATGGCTAGAAAGGAGGTGACTGCTGACTTGCTGAGTAGACGAGTAATAGAGAAGTATAAAAGAAGAATACGTAAGGCGCCAGCCCCGAATTGGGATAACGACAGGAGAATGATGATGAACATAAAATTTAAATTCTTATTCTAATTGTGATTTTGTAATATTTATTTTGTGATTTCTGTGCTTACTAACATAGTTTATAAGTTCTAATTGTTACTAACCATTATGGATCCTTGTTATCTGTTAATAAATAAATAATAATTATTATAAAAGTTTAACCTACACCATTGAAATATATGGAACTGCACGTTTTTTTTCAGCGGGCTCCAAATGAAGCAACTGAATATGGTAATCATTTTGTCCATTTTTTTCTTTCTTTTTTATTGCGTGTGTTTATCAGAGGAAACTTGTAAATGGTCTTAAAATGTATATTTATTTAAGTTTTTTGTTTTGTTTATACTGTAGGTTTCCCGAATTATATAATAAAACTGGCCAAGTGCAAGTCAGACTTGCACATGAAGAGTTCCGTACCATAATAGTAGATATTGACAGTTTTCCCATGTGTTTTTAGCACAATAGACTTCTTAAAGGTTTTCATGTAATCTATAAGTGTTGAACTAATTTCTGTACATTTTTCAAAATTTTAGGCTCAGTAGTTTCTGAGATAAGGGGGAGGGGGAATGGTCGGACAAACAGACAGACACATGAGCCATCCCATAAGAGTACCGCTTTTTCCTTTTGAGGTATGAAACCCTAAAAATAAAATAAATGTTAATCAAGGCAGTTTGGCCATTCCCGTCGGAGCTGCGGGTTGTTCGCAAGAAATACCGCGGCCTCGACATGAAGGGCTAAGAAGGAACATGGGTGGTTTTTAGTCAGTAGAAGTCTGACACTCCCTTTCGCTCTGCCCAAGAGCGGGAGGGGTTATTTGATGATTTTCCACCAGCCAAAAAAGGCAGTTTGGCCAATTCAGACTTACCAACAACAAGTCCGTTCCTCCACGATGTTTTCCTGCACTGACGTCGGTTGTTCGTGTAATTATTTTTCGTAATTAATTCTCCAGTATTTTGTGTTGTTATCTTTACATCCCAACAAGTATTTTCCTTTAATTTGCGAAGTAACAACAGCTGAGGTTAACAAACATCAGATGAACTAATAATATCTGGTTAATTTCTTGTGTGTATTGTGTACCAAGTCTTTGATTCAACAACGGTAAAAATCTCTTTGATTCTTATTTAGGAATCAGAAGGAAACATGTGTTATGCTGGTTATTGTATATTGAAAGATAATTTAGCATTTGTATTACATTTCCTGCTATAGCTTATAGATATTTTTGAGAGCTGGCTCATTTATACATACAGCAAACAACATTCAAAACATAAATTTTCTCTAAAAATACTTAAAGGAAATTCTAAATCTTGACTCGAATGTGGTCAATGGTTACATCGTGTAGTTTCCCGTACTTAATTCTAATAAATATTTCTAGAACAAAAGTTCTTTTGAAAGTTGCATTTCTATACAAGTCCACAAAAGTGTCCGTACACTATAAAAGCACACAAAATGGTACATTCTCACTTTGTAAAGCCCTATTTAGACGCTCTACATTCCGAACGAGTAAAAGCGCTCTTGAGAAAACAGCTTGCTAACGAGAACTGTACGGGACTCTATCCTGCTCTTACAGTCATTTGTTTCACTCTAGCCTCGAGTAGAGCTGACACCTGTGTAGTATTTAATCATTGTAGAAATGGTAGAGTCTTATTAGTACTAGAAATATATTTTAAAGTTTCATGAAAGGAGGTAATGAAATGAAATGCTAATAAATACCTGTAAAATAATGAGTAATGAAAATATTTTCACAGAAGCAGATATTTTTTTAATGTGTGTCGTAGATTAAAATGTATTTGTGTAGTTTTATTTTAATAACAATATATTTTGTGATTCTTTTTCAAAATTTCTATCAATGATAGTTGATAGAAATTTTGAAAAATAACAGTTCTGTAGTTTCTGCCTACCCTCATGAGAAAAGGCGTGACTGTGTGGTATTTTTATACGATTGTGGTCACCCCCTTGTTATAATAAAGGTTCGTTAGGAAAGTGTTTTTATTATTTTTCGTTAATAAATAAAACATGATTCTTTCTTTAAAACAAAAGCTTTTATTGTACAAATGGCTAATTTTGTTGTTTAACTTTAAAGACATATTTTTTCTTCGATCTTTATTCACAAGATAAGAAAATAACATTATTTTAAGGCTAAGTAAAATCTTTAAAATATTCTCAGATAATTTGTACAATAGAAGTACTTATACCTACATGCAGAACCCGTGGAGGACGGATTATAACCACTAGATTAAGTGTTACGGCGTAATTGCAATAACATACACTAATTAATTATTATAAATACATATAAATGGCGTTCCAGTGTGAGAATAAATCTATCTATACTAATATTTTAAACAGATAAAGTTTGTAAGTTCGGATGTAGCGGATAATACTAGGAACTACTGATTTCAAACCATTGTCTACCTATGTACGACTCTTTTACATGAAGTGTAATTAAATAGATAAATTAAATGAGAAGTAATTTTCCCCTACAATATTGATTAAAACCAAGAGGCTCTTGACACTTAAGTATCGACTTGATAATAAGGACCCTGACAGATGGCGCCATAATGTATTTTTCATCCCACCATCTCGGAAAGAGTATTTTTAATCTTCAATATCTGAGTGGAAAAGCCGTTTTTATTCTCTAGAGGATAAAGTAAATTGAATTTAGAACATCGTGTGCACTAAGTTTGTGAATTAAAAAAAACATTAAACCTATTTACTGCTACCTCTATGGTGCCGAATATATCATACAACTTTTTTTTAATTTGTTAAAAACTCAGACTCGGAACCTTCTTGGTGTTCTTTTTTCAATTTGCTTTGTACGCGGTTCTTTACGCGGCATTTTTTCACGTCATTGTTAAACCTTATATTAAAAACAAGAAACTTGAAAACAAGTGAAAAAACTAAAATGAGTGATTCTAGCGACGAGGAAGTTTGCTTGACGCCAACAGAATTGACTGAAACTGTTAATAATGCGCAAATGAGCTTTCTCCCTCAACAATCACGCGAGAAGTATTTAAAACAGTACGATATGTTCAACACGTGGCGACTAGCAAAAGGAGCCAAAACTTTCTCAGAAAACGTTTTGCTGGCATATTTTATAGAATTATCCGAGAACAAGAAAGCAAGCACTCTATGGAGTACGTATTCGATGCTAAAAGCAACAATAAAGATGAAAAAAGACAAACATATCGATACCTATCCTAAATTAGTGGCATTTTTAAAAAGAGCCTCATCTGGTCATCAACCAAAAAAATCGAAGGTTTTCACAGTATCTGATATTGAAAAGTTTCTTAACGAAGCACCCGATTCCGTATATTTGGCGGCAAAAGTAAGTCAGTTGCACATTCAGTATCTACTTAAGTATATTAATCTCAATTAAATAGTATACTTAGTAGATGTTGATAGGCATAATTATGCGTTCATATCAATTTTATTCATTTATCTACTACAATACTCTTTACGTTACAGGTTGTTCTTATTATTGGAATAAACGGAGCATGTCGAACTAATGAACTAACACAACTTAATGTCAAAAACATTGAGAAACATTCAGATGACTTACTATTAATTAATTTACCTAATACAAAGACAAAAAGAGACCGCAACTTCGTCATTCGCAAGGAATACGTAACGATTGTTGAGAAATATCAAGCCTTACGCCCGCCTAACACTCCAATCAATCGATTTTTTCTACAGTATCGCAATGGAAAGTGTGTTAGACAGCCTATGGGTACTAATAAAATTGGCAGTATCCCACGAGAAATAGCAACATTTCTTGAACTTCCAGAACCCCTGTTGTACACGGGTCATTGTTTCCGACGAACTTCAGCCACACTTTTGGCTGATTCCGGAGCTGATCTCCTGTCCCTTAAGCGCCACGGAGGCTGGAAGTCCAATGCAGTTGTAGAGGGATACATAGAGGATTCCATCCAAAATAAGTCTAAAATATGTGAAGGCATCGTAGGAGCCATTACACTGAAAGAGCCTCAATCGGATCCTTGGACTGGCCCTTCTACATCAAAAATAAGCCGTTATGAAACACCTAACCATCTCCCTCTCTCTCCAACATTCACGCCAAGGGAATCCGATGAATCGGTACAACTATTAAGTATGACAGATAGTTTACCGAAAAACAGTACACAAGTGACTAACACCAATATTACAGTACCAAACAAAAATATTACACTCAATTTAAATAACTGTAGCAACGTTACTTTAAAATTTTCTTAATTATACCTTAGTATTATTTTGTTATAATTTAAAGATTATTCTGTAATACTTACCTGTCATAATGTAGTAATTAATACCTAAACTGAAATAAAAGTGTACCTATCTTGTGATTGTAAACGTTTTTTTTTTGCATTTAGTCATTTCCTCGCTGAGGTGGAATGAAAAGTTACGTGTTGCACTCGAGTGCAAAGATTTTTCACCTCGTGCTCTTTTGATTCCCTCGCTAACGCTCAGGATTCTAATTTTGAATCACTCGCTGCGCTCGTGATTCAATTTTAGAATCCTTCGCTTGCTCGGTCATCAAAATTGAACACGCGGTTAAAAAGCAACTTTGCACTCTTGTATAACAAATAACTATTTTCCTTTAATTTGTGAGGCCTAAATAATTTAATTCTTACGAAGCTTTTAGGACCCCGAAATTGATTGGATGACCACAATTGGTCCTTTTTCCCAAAGTTTTGGTTTTTAATAAGTAGTATATAGGTTAATTATTATTGTGATTGGGTATTATTATTTCGAGATGAAACTAAATTATAACTAACAAGTTTATTTTTAAATAAATTACTACAAGTTTACAGCTACGGAGTCTGGATTTGTGCCCGGTTGATGGCAATTGGCTCGCCCCCTATTACATGGGATTTAAACATAAATAGCAAAATGTGGGTGTACTATTAGGTACACCTCTGCCTAACCCTTCGGGGTTATAGAAGTGATGTTATGTTAAGTTTATTTTGAATCCGTACTTTGCACGATTTTAATATTTATTAAAAAAACAATATTTCCGCAGGTCATTGATTGATTGATCTGGTTGCATTGTTTTTTTGCAAACAGGCTCGACCAGAAACTCTATTATCAACAATATCTTTCGTAAACTTTATTTATAAAAAACTCCATTAACGGTATTTGAAACTGAACCGCCAGCCACTCATAAAATGACTTCGAATAGATAATGTGCGAGGGAGCCACATACTTCAGACTACCTATCTTACCTAAAGGCAGTAAAATATTTACGGTATTAAGTCTAAATACCAGCGTACCTTCAAAATACCGTAAATAATTCAATACCTAGTGGACGCGGCAGCAATTCATAAATCCTCATTTGTGAATTCTTCGCACTTAAGGAGCGTTTGAACTTGGGAGAGTGGGTGGTCTAAGTACTGGAATAGCGGCACTACAAAATCTGTATATATAAAAGGCAAAGCTGACTAGATCAACGCAAGGGGCTAGAAACTTAAACTTTCGCACACGTATTCCTCTTATGACGTAGGCATCCATTAAGAAAGGATTTTTCAAAATTCAACCCCCAAGGGGGTGAAACAGGGGATGAAAGTTTGTACGAAAAACCGACATGTATGATATTTCCAACATCCACGCGGGCGAAGCCGCGGCCAAAAGCTAGTTAATACTATAACAATAGGTAGTACAAAAAGCTATCACACAACATAACGCCATCTATGACGCAACTGAAGAACTAACATCAAAATTCTGAATCGTGCAATCCGCAACTTAAGACTACATAAAAAACCCCGACAACGACTGTCGGGCACCACCAGTCGCAACAGTCATCTGGTTAGAAGATTCCTCTTTACCATATTAGGTTTTCTGTACGATCATTGTTAACTGCTTCTACTACCCTTACATGTTGCATTTACAACGGTACTTTTGGACAACTAAATCATTGGCAATCGCTTTCAAAGCATCTCCGAATTTAGCAACGGATTTGTTTGGTTTTCTTCTCGGGAGACGTCAATCCAATACATTTCTGACTTTTCCACCATTGATGTAGCTGATAAAATGCATTTTGACAATAATTTCCTAATATAACAGAAATTCTACAAATCAGAAGGCAAGACTGCCTTGCCTTCGGTGTAAACACACCTTCAGAAGTGCGGTCTTACTGTAAGCTAGCTTTGAACATGTTAGTCTCAAGAGTATTCCTCTAAATTACATTCGTTAAAAGTTCTCAGAAATCCAGGTGTGGAGAGTAATTCGTTTATTCAATTACTAAGTTTCTGTATTAAATTCACAGCTAAGGTATTCTACATAACATCACGCCTGTAATCCCCAGCCTGTAAAAGGGTTAGGCAGAGGTGTACCTAACTAATAGCATACCCACATTTCGCCAGTGATGTTTAAGTCCCTTGTAACAGGGGGCAAGCCTATTGCCATCAACAGGGCACAAATTCAAACCCCGTGGCTACTACTGAGAAATTCCTGATGGAAAAACCAAATAACACTTTGCCCGACCCGGGAATCGAACCCAGAACCTCATGCTTAGCAGTCGCGCTTGTGACTACTAAACCAACAAGGCAGTTGAACCGAGGGAGGTTAAGGTATGCCCCCCTAATGGAGGGTAGGTATGTAAGTTACGTCGATTTTCGCTCCAAGAAATAGGTGTTTTATTATTTATGGAGCTCGTATTGTATCTGCTGCACCTTGCAATGACACTTTTAATTTTTTTTTATTATTAATATTATTTTTTTAAACATTGCCCCACACTAGGAATTTCTCCTGTATCGTGGGTGCGTTCACAAACATTTAAACTGACATACACAAACACACCCAGACCCGAAACAACTATCTGTAGGCCATACAAATATTTGTTCCGTGCAGGGATCGACACGCAGCGCAGCAGTCCAATTTCTCAGCCACTGCGCCAACCGTGCCGTCAAACCATATTCATCAAACCTGAATTAAATAGTATGTCATTTATCGTTTATTTATTTACTCATTTGTCGCTAACAGTGACGCCATACATTTCCATTTCCAATTTAAAAGGCGGAGTCCTTTCTTTTTCCACAACCTTGAACCCAGTCTCTCTTATTAATTGAAATTTCACATTAAAAGATACGACCTACAGTAGGGTAGAACTTGACAAAAAAAAACTAATTAGTTCGTCAAATAGATGTCCAAAAAAATTTGGTCACATATTTTTTTTTTGCACGTAAACAAACAATGAAGACGAACTCGTGTGACGTCATATTATAAGACATTAGTATGACATTTTTTACCGGTGAGTGACGTCACAAGCCCCCACTCAAATCTTTGACGCGTTTCATCTTCGTAAATTTTTATTGATTTGATAAAACAAAAATACGTATCCAATATTTTTCGTTAATCTAACAGACGGACTAGAATCATATTTGTTTTAGTCAGGAAACATCCATATTCCTGTTCATTTCTATTGTAGCTTGTGGCCAATGTAAAAGAATATGAATACCTTTTTATTTTTTTCTGAAATATTAATATTACAGCCACGATACTATGTAGTTAAAAGGTAATTGTGTATCTTTAGCCACCTGCAGCGAAGGCCTTAAGACGGTATAATTTGTACAAAGCAGTGTTTTAACCCTCACATTTATACCACGGTATTCATCGCGTCTTTTATATGTTGAAAGAAAGGAAAGAGAAATGGAACAGAATAATAACGGAATGGTACCCAAGAGAAAGCAAAAGAAGTAGAGGAAGACAGCCAAAGCGATGGGAAGACGACTTGAAGCAAATAGCTGGGCCAGAATGGCTACGAACAGCAAAGGACAGAAACAAATGGAAATCCTTAGAGGAGGCCTTTGTCGAAAGACAAGCTGTTATGAGGGGAGATAAGACGACTGCCGAGAATATGTTTTAGTTTAAGTTATAAGTTTTTTTTTTTAAGTTTTCTTACCTTTTTTTTTTTTTGTTCTCGGGGGGAAACCTTAAAAAGGCGACCGGCCTTTGGGGATAAGACCGTGGAGTGTGGGATTTTTACCGCACTAAAACCACCCCGGTGGCCAAGTTTTCTTACCAACCTTATTGTTATATTTTTAGGTATTGTTTTGTAAGTTAAAATCCAACAGCAATAAAGGCTTATTTTATTTAATTTTATTTTTATTTATTCATCGCGTCTTTTTGGTCTAGAGGTTGCAAGCACAATTGCTGTACATAAGGTCCTGGGTTCGTTTCCCAGGCAAAGTTCATTGGGAATTTCCATCTGAATTTTTTTAGTAGCAGCCACGGAATTTGGATTTGTGCCCGGTTGATGGCAGTAGGCTTACCCCCTATTACATAGGACATAATTAGCGAAATGTGGGTGAACTAATAGGTACACCTCTGCCTAACCTTTTTTGGATTACAGGCGTGATGTAATGTTATTACTTTCCCAATTTATAACACATATTTCAATAACAACAATTTCAACACGCCTTCGCATCTCTCTAACATACGAACACACTCAACCCTGCGCCGGCAACACGTTCGCAGAAAACATAAGTCAGTTTTCGTTTTCGCATTCGCGTTCGTTTAGCGAGTCGACTAATGTGCGGAAACGCGTGTCGCATTCAACGTGTTTCGTTCAGCGTGACCCAGTAACTGGCGTGTTTGGAAGGTGGCAGCGGGAAATATTACTGCGGCATATGAGAACGGACGTTGTTTTGAAAATGTTATTCTGACTAGCTTGTTTTAGGGTATACTTTGATAAATTGCTTTTGTTGGCTTTTGTTGATGAGGCCGTGTTTGTGTGTGTGAATGTTTTGACCGAATGGTGTTCAAGGTTAGGCTATAGAAACTAGGACCGTCCAAAAGCGTGTTTGGTTGACGATTAGTTGCGGGATACATCTGGCTGAGAGACGCACTGAACCGAGAAGGAAGTAAGGCAGACGACAGGGTAGGCCTTTTTTCTTTGGAGGGTGGGAAATCATCAAATGACTTCTCCCGCTCTGACTCATTTATATTGACCAAAATCCTCCCATGTTCCATCATAGCCCGTTGTACCGAGACCGCGGTATCTCTTTCGAACAAACCGCAGCCCCGACGGGCGTCGGCCCTTGCGGGCCCAGTCGATGTTGCTGACATCTCTTTGAGGCGCGCGTGGAACACGAACGCGCCGTCGACACGGCCTGTCGTCGTCATAAGACGGACGGACGGTGAGCCAGTGATAGGCCTTTACCTAGCATTTTTTTTTTTAAAACGTTGCCCCACGCTAGAAATTTCTCCTGTATCGTGGGTGCGTTCACAAACATATAAAGTCACATACACGAATACCCAGACCCGAAACAACTATCTGCAGGCCGAACAAATATTTGTTCCGTGCACTGCGCATTGAGCATTGCGGAATACAGGCTGAAATGATGATGATGATTTGTGTAAACTTAACTAAACTACAAAAACAATTTCTGTCGTAACAGTACAATTCTGAATATCACGGTGACGCAAGATCCCGGAAACTTCCATGCAGATAACCAGTGAATCCAATTGTCAAAACAAAAGAAAGTCATACGAAGTAAGTAACTGATTAATGACCTTTGAGGCCAAACGAGCGTAATTTTATGAGTCGTGAGTCGCAGAAATTCTACCCGACAGAAATGTGAGTCGGCAAACAACTCATTTTGCGTCGTCGTGTGAATGAAATTGGTCCTTTGTATGAAACTGGATGCAGCAGAATTTCTGCGACCGAAATTCTGCGACTCACGACTCACAAAATTACGTTCGTTTGGCCTCACCCTAAGGGTAAATGCCGAAACGGTCGAACTATTAACTAGTTTTTTCTGAACATTATGCAAAAAGCCATAAATATTACACATATTAAAAAAAAACACATTTTCTAGTCTAGCGCAAAATTCTCCTAAAAGTATCGGTAACCGCTTACCAAAAAAACTGCATAATCTACATAAATGTCACACAACCAAGTTATACAGAATTAATTGCTTTCGAACCGACCCAATTTATAAAACGCTTTTTCGTTTTTCATCACTTTATAAAAGGGACGTGAAACTCATTCAACCCCCAGGTTCCGGGTCGCCGTGTTTGCAAGCAGCGGTGGGCAAAAAATCCCTATACGTTCCAGTTTCTATTTGTTTTTGAAACACCCGGACAGTGGTTCAGAGGAATTTTGTTTCATCGTTGTTGTTTTTTAAAAAGGTGTTTCGTCGGCCGTATGACGTAACTGATTGGAGAAAGTTTGGGGAAGGCCTTTGCCGAGCTGAGGGACATTACAGGCATTTAAAAAAGACATTGGTGACAATGGTGAGAGGGTTTTAGTTAATACCTACTGTGCAGAAACTTATGCCTAATGTTACTGACGGTTTCAGCGGTTGGCAGTATGGTGATACAAAAAAATGCTGTTCAAATCTGCTTGAAAGAAAGATATGTTTATGTGACTCATTATAATATTACAAGTACCCACAATAAAAAACAGTGCCAGTGTCATTTAAAGTAGTGCTAGTCTAGTTGTGTGACCGTCGGCCTGCGAAGTCATAGGACTTTTTTTTTTTTGGCGGGTGATAAATCATCAAATAACCCCTCCCGCTCTTGGGCAGAGCGAAAGGGAGTGTCAGACTTCTACTGACTAAAAACCACCCATGTTCCTTCTAAGCCCTTTATGTCGAGGCCGCAGTACCTCTTGCGAACAACCCGCAGCCCCGACGGGAAGTCATAGGACTCGAGTTGGAACCTAAGACAACGCATACGCATAAATATCTATTGCTTCGGTGAAGGAAATAATCGTAAGGAATCCAGAATGCCTGAGAGATGTTTCTCAATTGCATGTCAACCCAAGTAAGAGGATCATGGGTGGCTATATATAAATACCTCTGGAATTAGGCTAGGCAATAGCCAAACGATAGAGAAAAAATAACAATATTAAAACAAAGCAAAAGCTACTATAGCTGAAGCACTATTCACAAAAGCCCTACACGAGGCGAGATTTTCTTTACTACAAAAAGAAACCAGGGGTTGTGGCTTTCACACTGCAGTAAATCTTACACCCCTTTTAGCGCCATACCTCCCGCGTGTTAATAGCCGATTACTTTCCCCCACAATTCTTTTATTAAAACCTCTTTGTACACCTTATTAGGGGGTGTAGTGACGTGTTACGCCGTGACCCCATTTAAAGGAGTGTCACGCTGAGTTTTACGCGCGTGACACGAATAAGCAGGGGTTCAAATCGAGCATTGGAGGGTTATAGTGTTGTTTTATTACGGATAAGATGGTGTTGAGTAATCGTGAAAGATTTTCTGATTTGTCGTTGTTTTAAATCTTCCTGTGTTTTTTAATTTTTTGGGTGGGGTAATTTTAGGTAATAACCAGTTATTTTTCGGGGTATATTAAATAATTAATTACAAGTGCGGAAATCTAACAAAGTAAACTGTGGTCCATTAAGTAAGCTTCTAATAACCCTGAAAACGAAGGATATATAATATTCACGATTTTATACCAAATCGCTCAGGTCATGGACACCAAAAAGCCATGTAGACAATAAATGATCAGTTTCCCGTAATGGATAGTAAACCTATCTGGTATAAATGAGATGGCTCAAAGGAAGTGCTATGTAAACGATAGGTATTGTAAGACTATGGAGGGATTGAAAGGATGTTGACCGTTTGTGGAAAGTTACTCACATTACCTTCTCCATTTCATTTAAGAAGGCAAGACTCAACGTGCAGAGGCCTTTTTTTTTTTTTGGCGGGTGGAAAATCATCTAATAACCCCTCCCGCTCTTGGGCAGAGCGAAAGGAAGTGTCAGACTTCTATTGACTAAAAACCACCCATGTTCCTTCTTAGCCCTTTATGTCGAGGCCGCGGTATCTCTCTCGAACAACCCGCAGCCCCGACGGGGTCCCCCTATACCTATGTTATCAATCGAATCAATGGCTTTACAAGTTTGTTTACAAATTATTACCTTGTCTGTCCAATCTGTTACGAATGAGTCCAGGGCCCCGAGTCTGCTATTCAATAGTGTCAGAATGGTCTATCAGTGATCTCATAATTGTTGATTTTGAAAACACCAAACTTGTCAAAATCAACAATTATGAGATCACTGATAGACCATTCTGACACTATTGAATAGCAGACTCGGGGCCCAGCTCGTTGCAAGAATTCCATGGGTAATTGTTGATTTTGACAACACCAAACTTCTCAAAATCAACAATTATGAGATCACTGATAGACCATTCTGACACCATTGAATAGCAGACTCGGGGCCCTGGTCGTCTCGCCAGCGTTACAGGCCATACAGTAATAAAAACGTCAATTAAATGAGTTCTACTAGCACAAGGTTTCATTACAGCTCGTTTCAACATGAAAGACGCTAACGAAGGTGCTATGCAAAAAAAAAATGTGTGAAGGGATAATTTCTGTGATAGACGAATATGTTGTAATCATTTATATTATAGGGTGTAAAAGTACTCTTAACGCAAACGAAGGTCACTTGTTCTCCCCATCACTGCGATCATTTTTTTGTTCTAGAGCATACCTAGGAACCCCTTAGTTACGGAGATATTGAGGGTCAAAGTTCCAAATTTTTCACAGCTGTTTTTGTAAATACTTGTTTTTCAGGTTATAACTTTACTTAAATTACCTCCATGGCCCGTTTACTATTCAAAGCACCCATTAGCACAATGTTTTAACAGTGCTACATTGAGTTATACTGTAAACTGTGATTTTTGACCCAAAAAAAAAAGCCCTTTCCCAGCAAAAATTTTTGCGTAGGGGTACTTAGTTTGATGTACAGAATGCCTGGTTGACGGGTGTGTGGTGGGTTGATTTACACCCTGTATATGTCATATAAGGGTAATTTTGAAAGGTTTATTTTAACTTCATTTTTGTTTGTACAGTTTTGGTTTACTTAGTTACTACATTTTTTACTCACTACGTATTTTGCTTTATACATTGATTAAAATTCAATTCGCGGAAACTAGAATAAAAATGATTAAATATTTTTACTCCAAGACTATGTCATGGAAATATGTCGATTTCCAGGGATATTTATTTTCAGCAATTTATCTGATAATTATTGTCGTGAAGCAAAACTGCCACACATTATTTTTTAATCAAAATAACGTGTGTTGCGTTCGCGTTTGGGAAACTCGGCCAAACACGCTTATTTAAGCGTGTTGCAGATTAATGTGTTACAGCTTACAAACACAATATGTACCTGAAAGCTGTTGTTGGCGTTGTTGATGCTGCACTCTGCAAAGGTGGCGTCTTCGAGCTCGTACTCGTCCCACAGCTGACTCTGTAACAATCGAAATAAAATATTATTTACTTTACTAGATTAGTGCTTCTGAAAGAAGCAAACTGGCTCAACTTGAAGCCGCTTGAAGAAATCCGTAACTTTCAGAATAAGATACTATAGCTTTCCTTACAATATGGAAATAAGCTATTGATAACTGTTTTAAAGATTATATAGAAAGAATTGAGAGTGAGCTAAAAACAAATGTAAAAGCCTTTTGGCGTTATACTAAGTCTAAAAAATCCTATAGAGGTGTCCCGGATCAAGTTACGTGGGGTGATCGTGTCGGTGAGGGTGGTAGTGGTGTGGCTGAACTATTTGCTGACTATTTTGCATCTGTGTACAGTGACAATCAACAGCCTACTAACTCGTGTCCAGGTTACTCCTCGTCGAATTACAGTATGTCTTCTATTGAAATTACTGAGACTGACGTTAGAGATAGCATCAAAAAGTTAGATCTTAATAAAGGAGCTGGTCCGGATGGACTTCCCCCTATTTTTATTCGTCTCTGCATCGATGCTCTTGTTACGCCACTGCAGATTATATACAATAAATCCCTTAAGGATGGTATATTTCCTGATTTATGGAAAATCTCACACATTGTCCCCATACATAAATCTGGTAGCATGAATGATGTAACGAACTATAGACCAATCTCTATTATATCACAATTTGCAAAGATCTTTGAGGGTCTCATATACAATGTAGTTTATTCCCACCTCCGTCATATAATTAGTTCGAAGCAACATGGTTTTGTGTCTAACCGTTCTACTATGTCTAACTTACTTATTTACACTACTTTCATTAGTAACACCTTTGAAGCTAGGGGTCAGGTTGATGCTGTTTACACAGACTTTGCAAAAGCCTTCGATCGCGTTGATCACTCAATTCTTTCTATGAAATTGAATTATGCTGGTATACATGGCTCTCTGTTGCGGTGGTTCGAGAGTTATTTAATTAATCGTTCTCAAATTGTTACCTTGGCAGGTTATGAATCTGTACCTTTTTCTCCCGGGTCTGGTGTTCCACAGGGCTCTAAGTTGGGCCCTTTGCTTTTCTTGGTATTTTTAAATGACCTTTTAGATTTAATAAATTGTAATTGTTTAGCCTACGCTGATGATTTAAAAATATACCATAAGATATCGGACCTGAGTGATTGTACGAGGCTTCAGAGAGATCTTGATGTCCTTCAACATTGGTGTTTGAACAACAGAATGGCACTTAATGTTAAAAAATGCCAGACTATTACGTTCACTAATAAATTGAATTATATTAAATTTGATTATCATATTGACGGATCGGTACTGACCAGAGTGTCGGTCATACGTGACCTAGGGGTACTCTTCGATGCATCCTTATCATTCCGCAATCATATTGAAAATATAGTTAGTAAGGCTAAAAGAATGCTTGGCTTTATTATTCGTATGTCAAAACCTTTTCGTAATAATAGTAGTATTATTTTACTTTACAACGCACTAGTTAGAAGTTCCTTGGAATATTGTTCCACTATTTGGTCCCCCTATTATGCAAGTTATACTAATATTGTGGAATCTGTTCAGGCCCGTTTTGTTAGGTATTTATGTGTGAAAAATGGGATTCGAAAAGCTATACCTGATTACAACGATAGGTTAAGGCACTATAAAATGATTAGCTTAAATGAAAGACGTAACCATTCCGACTTACTAATACTTCATAAAATTATAAATGGTTCCATAGATTCACATTTGGTAAACTATTTTAACTTTCGCTCCAGCCAACGTAGTAAGCGTCATCATCGTATCTTTGAATTACCTACATCGACATTAAATACCACATTTAATAGCCCACTAACACGTATGGCAAGGCAATATAATGAACGATCTAAACGAATAGATTACCCTATTGATATTTTCTCCATGAGTTTCGCTTCATACAGACGCTCCGTATTTAAACAATGTGAAGAGTTCATGTCTAAGTAGTTCAAACTGGTTTGTTTTGTAGTGATCTAGATTAAGGCCTACTAGGCACACTTTTTATTGTTTTCTTTTGTCTCTTAAGTTAATTTATCAATGTCATGCACACCTGTTATTGGCATGGTTACTAAAACGTAATTTTTTGTTGTTATGTAATTTGAATTGTGAGTGATTGTGCTGTTGGTGTGCTTATTATAAATAAATAAATAAATAAATAATAAAATACACAAACATACTTTTGTGTTTCCTTCCAAAAGTAAACATTCGAAATATTTTTAAAGGAACGCACTCATTGACTTATATATTACTGCGTAAGGACTGGGCGGACCGCATGTTACAATGACGCCTCGAACTTGGTCCTAAAATGGTCTTTCTTAAGCCGAAGTGAACTAGTCCACGATCGGCTCTTTTCGGGTGCGGTCGTAAATTTTATTAAAAGCTTTATTTCTGTTCTTTATACCTCGAAAATACCACGCCGCTTACACAAGGTTACGTTAACGAGCAGACTACACCGATTCTCTGTATGGCGAACGCGTCGAGCAAATGTTCCGACGACCGTATCTTTAGTTTTTATATCAATGAACGTACTCCAAACCAAAATAAAATGATAACCAGACCTTTTTTTAATATCAAAACGACCTACAATTATTCATCAAACAAAGTAATTTGCAGCAAAGACCAAAGTTAAAGAATTATATCTCCCCCTCTTGTTTTCTTTCGGCCACCAAAATGGAAAGAATTTTATTAAAAGATTGTTTGACAATGTCTGTCTCGTTTGTTTCTCTCCTGTAGAATTAAATACCGACTACATTTAAACAATGTTTTCAAATACTTTTAATTATAGTTTGTTTTTAGGAATGCCTTTGAAGAATCTAAGAGTTTTTTTGTAAAAGGGAAAATCATCTTTGTTTTTCGGAAGAGCCTTTTCAATTTTGAAATAAGAATTTTGTTTTCTAACCTTTTTTTTTTAGCATGAAATAATATTTACGAAATTTTTTATCTTGACTGCCAACATGGATCCGGTTACTCTTTTGTCCGGACAATACTATAACTTCCAGAGGGAGTTTTTCGGTATCGAAATCCGAATGAGAGGCAGCAAAAAATTTAGAAATTGGAATGATATGCTCAATGCATTCAGGATACTGCAGGGGCTGCCACGCTTCTGCAGTGCGTCGGGAATGTTTACCGATGCGCACACTGATGGCTTTGCAGCGATCAGACGTAAGCGTGCCGCGTCGCTGCTGCAGAGGGTCCGGGGCAGCTCGAACAGTCTCCTGAGTGTCATTGCGGGCAAATTAGATTGCCCGATTATAAATTCTCTATCAAGCATACATGTGTTGCTAACATAGTTTTTAAGTTTTATATTTACTACCAATCTATGGATGAGACTTAAAAGTCTGAAATAAAATAATAATAATATATAATATTTACGTAAAGCGCTTTTCCCGAAACAGCGAGCATCTTACTACATGTATCGTCTTTGTCATGACAAAACAAATCCATCATATTCAAACACTATTAAGTTTTCTCTCCGAAATTGATATAATATTTATAATGCGGCTTGCAACTAAGGTTAGAAATTTGTGTAAATTCTTCAGTGAATACGCGCAACGATATCAATGCACTTCCAGGATAAACTGATCTCTCATATTCCAGAAAACATATGCAATGCCAGTTCAGTTTATACTGGAGCTTTTATTATTTTAATATGAATGGCTTCGGTGTACCTCGACTTGTGTAATACTCGTATGGATGGAGGGTAGGTATTATAATGTTTCTGTATTTCAAGTTATTTGCGGGTAGAGAGAATTCTTTGTGGTTTTGTGTTTAATGTTGTGAAATGCATGGGTGGAATATGGATTTATTATGAGAGGTTGTAAATTTTATTGTTGCAGAAAGTTAGATTTGTATATTGCGGCTATTCTTATCATAATAATAGTAAGCCGTGGATCTGATGGGATTTACCTTATACAAATTTTCGTCCCCAAATATGAACCTTTTTTTTAATTCTTTTTGGCGGGTGGAAAATCATCAAATAACCCCTCCTGCTCCTGGGCAGGGCGAAAGGGAGTGTCAGACTTCTACTGACTAAAAACCACCCATGTTCTTTCTTAGCCCTTCATGTCGAGGCCGCGGTAATCGCGGTATCTCTTGCGAACAACCCACAGCAATAAAAAATGAGCCCTTTTAGGGTGAAAATCCGTTCTCAGTGCTTAATTTTCGTTATAAAAAGAATTCGTGAGCAAGAACCATGTCTTTAAACCCAGTATTTCGATTTAAATTTCCTGTTACTCAGAATAGATTGGATGTCGTTTCAATCTGGTTACATAAGCCAAAACAAATGTCAAAACGACTGCGCAATCAAATTCCGGTTTCATTTCCCATACTGCCATATAAGCAAATACATACCTACCCTACCTACAAACAAATCACTTCGTAAGGAACACACAATATAGATAGGTACTCGGTTGAAAGACAAGTCAACTAACTTGGCACAATCAAATGGTACGCCTACGTATCGTATACAATACGTGTAATAAGGAGAAAGGTAAGGGCAGAAGATCCATACACATTGGGAACTCGTTGGGAACTTTCAAGTAGGTTTACAGGGTTTGTTCCCTTTAAGTCACACCATGATTACACTGTTACACATCGGGAAAAAAAATCCCGCTGAGTCACATCATGATTTGTTACACTGTTACACATCGGGAAAAAAACAACGGGTTGCACTCCGGGTGTGCCGGCAGAAGTGAAAACTTGAACATTAACGTTGTGCGTTTTTGAATATTTTGGAATGGTTAGGGAATAATTTCGCTCGAATTGCTTTATTTATCAGCATAAAAGTACTATCATTTATGTGGTTAAATACAATATTCATATATTGCGCTCTCGTACACAAACATGACAATTTGTATTACATGAAAAGAAAAAATATTATTTTACATTAAAAAGTTTATGTCTCAGAAAAATCAACATGACATTGTACACAAACGGACATTCGCGCGCTTGCACTAATGTGCGTTTGTGTCAGGACACGTGACCATCTGACGCGAGTTTAAAAATATTTACCCATCCCAAAAAAGTGCACAACGCCGATAAAGAAGTTTTCACTTCAAAAATCCCGTTGAGTCACACCATGTTGTATGTGTTTAAAAAACAGTTGAAATATCAGGAGGCCAGAAACATGAAGTAGCCTTCACGAGTGGTAATACATTAGTACTTACGTCCGGAGCAGCCACCTCAAATATATGATAAGTATTGGACATGGCATGACATGATATACAACGTACACACACATACATCCACAAACATACTGAAAATGAAACTTATTTGTTTCAACTCTACATGAGTTGTTTTATTGCTAATCGATAACTAAAGGTTCGAATTACTTTTTTCAATTGTTTTTGCACAATATTTATTCTACAACACTGCACCAAGCAAGAGGTCAAGGGGAGGAGGGTTATGCAGGGGTTCTGCACGTGTTGAAACAAATTTGTACACTGTATGCAGCAATGCATCCTGAGTATCAGACTCGACCATCACCACAAACGAAGCGTGAATTTTACCAAAATACATTGCCTTTGAGTCCGAGATACTCAAAGGAACGAGGAATATTTGTGGTCTTATGAATAATGTTACGTCTGCTTTCAAAGCTTCATCGAAAACGATGACTAGAGAGTCAAAAGTGTAGCATATTGACGTTATATGCCATCGAAAAGCACAGCAAATTCACATGTGCTACCGAAAAGTATAGCGGATTGACATGTGCTACCGAAAAGTATAGCGGACTGACATGTGCTACCGAAAAGCATAGCGGATTGACATGTGCTACCGAAAAGTATAGCAGATTGACATGTGCTACCGAAAAGTGTAGAAGATTGACACAATATTATACCATTTAAAAGTATAGTAGATTGACATACGCTCGTCATATGACGTATGTCATAGTAGACAAGTACGAAACGCTTTGATCTATTGCTAGGTCCTTAGCGCTAAGTTGGCTTAAGCTGATTAAAGCGCAACTAATTTTCATTGAAATAAACTAGAACAATTATAATACATTTTTAGAAGGTTAACCTTCTGTATCCTTTTTCACAGGAATCTTCGAGTGAATACGCTGCCGACACAGCCGTTTGATTGCGCGGCCCGCGTATCGGTCCCGCGTGTGTCATACTACGCTGCGTACTGTTAAACGAATCTGACACTTCTTGAACTTGTCCCCGATGTATGTTAATTATTTGAGATACAATTTAAATGAGCCCACTGTAAGTTATAGAAATATGCGTAATTGCGTAAGTGTAAAAGTTATTTATTCTGAAATGACAATTTGCATTCCAACGACTTAGGTAAAAGCAACGAAATAAACTGCTCAGAAATACTCGTATCGAATTCAAGCGAATAATTCGACTTGTCATGTCATTGCATGAAAATAATAAAAAATACGTGCTTTCCAGCTTTTTTTCAATTATATTGTACACGAATTTCGATGGTCGGCGTTTTATTTCGTGAAATTTCCATCACAATTCAGATGATTCAGAAGTAAAGGGCTGTGTAAATTGCATTCGTTTGTTTAAAAATGAAAGCATAGTCATTTACCTTTTTCCTTGGCTTCACCCGCGTAACGGTTTGAAATAACAAGAACGCACTAAAACGTATCCATTGTCATAATTCAGGTCTTGGCCTATTTGTGTGCCAAATCTCGTCAACATCCGTTCAGTAGTTAGGTATGAAAATGTTATAATGTAGTAATGTCTTCTTAGTCGTCCACTCGTGACAGAGTGGTCGTGGTGATGGGTCGACATTACATGCATAAGTATCTGACTTTCAGGACACTACCTGTAACGATTGTCAAAAATCTACAAATAACAGCTTGAACCAACGGCTTATCGTAATTTCCGAAGCACAGAGGAAAAAAAAAAAAAAAAACCTCGACACTCGAAACTCGGTATGTAATGGGTGGTCACCCATCCAAGGATCAACCTAGCCAAGCAGGACTTAACCTAAAGTTCAACCCGAGTTCATTATTTAGCCACGAGCTCCTCTGTGACCTCTAAAGCACTAACGACCATACATTTTCACGGCACAAAAATACATGTGAAAATCTTCAGGTGCGATTACACTCCAGGTATTCGTATACTTAATGATACTTAGGGAGGAGCTCGTGGCTTAATAAGAACTGGCACTCGGGTCGATCTTTAGGTAAAGCTGTGTTTGCCTAGGTCGGTCTGTGGATGGGTGACCGCCCGACATACCGAGTTTCTTCCGTGCCTCGGAAAGCACGTTAAGCTGTTGGTCCCGGCTGCCATATATAGATCTTTGGCAGTCGTTACAGGTAGTCAGTGACCTGAAATTCTGACATCCAGTCTTACCAAAGAGGTATCGTATTACCTAGTATTAACTGGGTTGTGGAGGTCAGATAGGCAGTCGCTCCATGTAAAATACTGGTATTCAGCTGCATCCGGTTAGACTGGAAGCCGACCCCAACATAGTTGGGAAAAGGCTAGGCAGATGATGAATGATACTTAGGCATTTCACTGCCCACTGCCACTGAATTAAATTCTAAATGAAACAACACAATGACTACCACTCCAAAAATATTACACTCTCGAGTATTCCCTTTCGTGTCGTAATACGCAAAATATGTCTGCTTTTATAATATGCTTTTGTGATGGGACTTCAGAATGTACTGACATTGTTTCAGTAAATTATAGTACACAGTTAGGTTTGGTTTATGATGATAATGTGACGCATTAGAAACTTTGTACTCGTAATTGTCGGGGTAAAGGACCTAGAGTTCAAATGTCATTTCAAACAATTCGTGACAGAGGTAGACAGGGGTAGTCACGTGTCACGTCGTCGTTTTTAAAAAAACCTGCGAATTGCGCCAGTTAAGTTAAAATTGTGAGTGTTTTACGTTTGTGTATGTTCAGTGTATTAGCAATTAGCTGGTGAAACATATTATGCTTGACAAAAAAATTGTGGAAGAACACGAATGATGTTACCAATATTTTAATTTAAAAGATTGTCCATGGACTTCCTTGCCCATTATTCATCATAGAGAGATCTAAGGTTTGGAATGGACAACTACAGTACTTTCACAAGTTTATTATGCGTTGGGACCGTGACTCGTCATCAAACATCGCTTTTGTTTTGTTTTTTGACATTCAAAAGTCCCTGTAATGGTCTAATTGAAAAAAAAAAACAACCAAAGTGCCGGCAGAAGTGAAAACTTGAACATTAACGTTGTGCATTTTGAATATTTTGGAATGGTTAGGGAATAATTTCGCACGAATTGCTTTATTTATCAGTATAAAAGTACTATCATTTATGTGGTTGAATACAATATTCATTTATTGCGCTCTTGTTAAAAACATGACAATTTATATTACGTAAAAAATGTAACACTTCAGAACTATTACAATTATTATACATTAAAAAGTTTATACATTAAAAAGTTTATCTCTCAGAAAAATCAACTTGACATTTATTTTTTTGACATTTTGACACACAGACACATTCGCGCAAGCGCCCTGCGCCGTCTTACAGTCAGGAAAAAAAAGTGCACAACACCGCTAAAGAAGTTTTCACTTCAAAAAATGTTTTTAGTCTGAGTTTGAAAATGAAAGTAGAAATCGTAAATGGATGCTCCTATCTCATCTAATACCATTATTTTGTAGGTACTATTTCGTTAAATAATAAAGATAGAATACAATTTTCCATTCATTAAAGCTCTGATCTTCATGTTGCAGTAATTAAAACAATTATTATTTATTCTAATTACCTACTTATAAACAATTTTCCACCATTTTGCAAGCTTATACATCAAGGTCTTCGGTTTCTGATAATAATCACAAGTTATTAAAAGAAAATTAGACGCTGGTTTTAATAACGCTATTTCAAACCTCTTTAAATGTGAGCAGTAATTTAGAAATAAATACTATAGACATCTAATATCTTAATTGATTTCAAAATGATTTGAAAATGATTTCGTGAATGGTAAAAACTTTCTTACTCAAACGGTAGCGGATATATTATGAATCGACTACAACTGGACTCCCGACAATAATTTGGTATAGTATCTGCCAGTGTGTTCTACCGGCTTCCACAATTTATCTGTACCAGTGTGGCCGAGTCTTGAATTGTTTGCATTCACGGCGTATTGTATCGTGCAAATATTGATCGAAATTAGTGCAGAGCTCGTTCAGCCGCTGTACACACACACCGAATGCTCCAGCGACTATCCCTGGCAAGTTGAATCTAATTATCAGTTTCCACTACAAATATGCATCCCTATATTCGCTATTGGTGTCCAACCACCAAGTTCTGATTAACTTCCGTGGAAGGAAGTGCCATCAAACTTGTAGTTTCTGAAGTTTGCCCCATATTAGCCTCAGCTTACTAGTTTACGAGGTTAGCTGGCAACTCAGACCGGGCATCTATCTGGCCGTCTCACAAAACCCGGGTCTTCGAAATAAACAGGGGATAGTTTTGAACCCTGATTTAGTGGAAACTTTAAGGGGCATTAAAACTTAATTTTGGCCAGCCCTTCCAAGAAAGGTTGTGATGAAATTGAATCATTTATTTTGTGGATATTGCTTGCCACTTTTTGTATTAAATCGAAAAGTCCCCGGCGGCCATAGATTGGGATAAGTGGGAAAAAGGGAAAAAGGATTTTGCCAAGTATGACGGCACTGGGGAGCAATAAAAAAAGGTGAATCTCACGTACTTTTATGAAAGTCGTTAAAAGTAGGGGATCGGGCAAAAAAAAACTAATTAGTCCGTCAGATAGATTTCCAAAAAATATTGAACACATATTTTTTCTTTTTTCACATAAACAATAAATGAAGACGATACAGTGCTTCGAAAAGCGTGAACTCCTCGAAAACGTCACATGTCAGTACATTTTTAACCTACAAATGACGTCGCAACCCCCCACTCATGATTTTTGACGCGTTTTATCTTCGTCAATTTTTATTAATTTGATAAAACAAAAAACCCGTATCCAATATTTTTCGATAATCTAACTGACGGACTAATTAGAATCATATTTTTTGGAGTCAGTCCGATCCCCTATTACAATATTAACGTCAAAATAAATAGAATATTAAAGCACCATGATGGAAAATGAGAAAACGAAGCCCTGTTGGGCGCCAATTTGTTAAAATAACACGGTTTGCGGATACGACTGTGAGACGATCTTTACGAATTGAATGAAGCAATTTCTGTGAAAAATTTGTAATTTTAGGTGGTAAATGGTTTCCAATTTTGGTTAGGAGAAAATTTGATATTCGTCGATTCGAAAAGATGACGGAGTCTTAAATTAGAAACAAGGAAGTACACAAAAGACATGGGATTTTTTAAATGAAGAGAAAAATTAAATAAAAAAACTCCGAGTAAAATCGCTGATAGTATTCGGACAGAATTACGGTATGACGAAGTTATAAGGGTCCATTTTAATAGTCCAGTCATTTAAGCTTAAATTAGGTAAGAATCTCGGAATTCGAGATACCCAGCTGTAAGTCTGTAAATAGTTGTATATTAACACCCTAAAAGTTGTCTCAAAACCTACATATGGTAGGGTGTAAGCAACTATTAAATTTCAAGGTCAAAGGTCACAAAAATCGGTTTTTTACGCTTTTTTTGGAAATATCTCATTTCCTATGGGTTTTTTGCTATTTGTATTTATTATCAATATTGTAGAATACAAAATTCTCTACAAATTTTGTTTCAAAAATTGTTTATACGGTGAACCGTTTTCGAGATAGAGGGCGGAGAGCGCGCGGTCACCGCATCACTTCAGGTCAACCGGTGCCTCCGGTCGAAAACGCGCCATATATAGTTGATGAACTATCAATAAATCAATGATTATAAATATTTGTCAATTTTTATTAACTATTATATTATATTTTATCATTTTTTTCCTAACTTATCCACTTTTTATTCAGTATTAATTTATTTAACAACACTTACCTGTCCATGTAATTGCAGAATTGTTAATGAAAATATAAGAATTATATTTGAATTTTAACCTAATTAATATAAATAACTTCTTACATGATGAAAAAAAAAACAAATTATGAATTAATCTTTTTATTAAAAAATATCATTGAATAAATTATTTTTTATTAAAAGTAAAAAAATGGAATAAAGGGTACAAAAACTACAATTTATAATTTTAAACATCTTCTTCCTCTTCATCGTCGTCTTCTGGCTGCTGGTAAATTTCAAACTGGTCTTCATTATCGTCTTCAACGACATTTGTCTCAAGTTCTTCCATGATTTCGGGATCAAAGGTTCCATCTTCGTTAATGTCGCTCTGATATGGTTGAGCATTGAGACAAGCTTGCCCATTACATTGGCCACAAGCTAAAGAGCATTGCAAGCCCGCTTTCCTGCATCCGTATCGCGAACCACAACCACTTTTGCAGTTGCAGAAAATTGTATTAAAAATTTTTTGAAACAAAATTTGTAGAGAATTTTGTATTCTACAATATTGATAATAAATACAAATAGCAAAAAACCCATAGAAAATGAGATATTTCCAAAAAAAGCGTAAAAAACCGATTTTTGTGACCTTTGACCTTGAAATTTAATAGTTGCTTACACCCTACCATATGTAGGTTTTGAGACAACTTTTAGGGTGTCAATATACAACTATTTACAGACTTACAGCTGGGTATCTCGAATTCCGAGGTGAACTTACTATAATGACTGGGACTATAAAGGCTTTGTAACAATACCAAAACTGTAAGAGAATTGCAAGTAAAAAACCCGATCAGTTATTATTGTTTTGCAGACCAACCAATTAAAGGCACGCACTACGGAACACGAATTCTGGTCGCAGATAGGTAGATCCTTGTTGAAACCAGGAAGAAATTTTGACGCGGGCGACCGACCATTTTTTATCAGGCGACCGGTCATGCGACAAGTGGTGGTTGTGGTCGCAAATTGCGCGAGATTCCTCGGACTACAACAAAACGCAGAGGAGCTAAGCGGAGAGGAGAGGACACAAGAGCACAGGAAAATGAAAAAATGAAAATGAAAAATGTTTATTTGTCCCAAAAACAGTTACATGGTTATAAATCAGACAACCCCAGTAAGTAATTAATAATACTTGTGTTGGGGCTATAGGAGACGCGAGAACCGCTATGTCCATTTCAACCAATGGCATTGATTGGTTTCCGCACGTTTATTTTCCGCTCCGCTCGTCTCCGCTTTGGTGGAATTCGGACCTCAGTGTTGTTTTCTCAACGCCCAGAACCGAATATCTATCACAACCCTAACTTTAACCAACCTCCTCTCATCAGTTACCTCGAACCCATCTCCTGAGTATAAAACTTCCAACGAAAACTATCACAACTTAGAAGGTGAGGTCGAAACTGCAAGTAGGTCGCAATTAATCATTCGGCGGCAAATTGTGCGAAGACTGGGATAGGAAAATCGCTAGAATGCAGGCGATTCAAGGAGAAGAAAAGTAAAAGTACACGTATTGTCTGGTAGTAGAAAAACAATTTAAATATTACATCTTGTATTTGCTTACCACTTCGGAAAATTCAGGCGTGAAGTAATTGCGCACCATAAAATGTAATTTTGATGGATGAGTTAGAAACAAAAGTGACGAGAAACGCATTATAAAATAAAAACTTTTGCTCGGTGTAATACTTCGCATGTGTAATGTGACAAAAATTCAATTTAAGAAATTGAATTTGGGTTACATTACACACAGTCATTTCAGTATCATTTTCGTATTTCGCTCTATTGTATTTAATATATTATTAAATAATTTAATTTATTTTATGGTTGTCTCGTTGGTCGTGTGGTTACAAACCCGACATCGAGGCATAAGGTTCTGCGATTGATTCCCGGGTCGGGCAAAGTGTGATTAGGTTTTTCCGTCAAGAATTTCTCAGTAGCAGCTACGGAGTCTGGATTTGTGCCCCGTTGATGGCAGTAGCCTCACCCGATGTAACATTTATTGTGATTTAAACATAACTGGTGAAATGTGGGAGCTACTCCTCTGCCTAACCCTTCAGATATTACAGGCGTCATGTCATTTCAAAGGATTTATAAAATAGGTTGCTTAAACGTTAAATAACATTTTTCTAAGTACGAGAAAAATGATTAATAGGGTAGTAGTCCGTCAGATAGATTTACAAAAAATATTGGACACCTATATTCTTTCCGTTTTCACAAAACGAAAAATGAAGACAATATAGGGCTTTGAAAAGTCGTGTGACGTCACAGTTTGCTACATTTTTTTACCAGGAAGTGACGTCACAAGCCTTTTTTTTTTGGGGGGTGGGAAATCATCAAATAACCCCTCCCGCTCTTGGGCAGAGCGAAAGGGAGAGTGTCAGACTTCTACTGCCTAAAAACCACCCATGTTCCTTCTTCGCCCTTCATGTCGAGGCCGCGGTATCCCTTGCGAACAACCCGCAGCCTCGACAGGCGTCAGTCCTTGCGGGCCCCTTCCATGTTGCTGACATCTCTGTGAGGCGCGCGTGGAACACGAACGCGCCGTCGACACGGCCTGTCGTCGTCATAAGACGGACGGACGGCGAGCTTACCCATCACTCACCGTCCACAGGCCCGCGTCTACGGTGGCCGGAAGCCATCACGTGGCCCCCGACGCCCGGAGCGCCTCCCGCGGCGGCTGGGACGAGAGGTTCTCTCCCTCTCACGTTCCGCCACCTCCTTCGCTAGCATCACTGCTTCGCAGAAGGAGGCGACGGCGTCCCATTCCTCCTCGCCCCGGACCATGGCTTGCACCAGGGCCGGACGCGAGAGGTCGCCGCCGCCGATCGCCGCTACGAGAACACGGCGGGGCTCCGCCCAAGCGGGACACACCTCCACAGTGTGCTCCACCGTGTCTTCCGGCCGATCATCGCAATGGTGGCATCCGGGCGTTTCCTCCCGCCTGATTCGGTGCAGGTACCTCCCGAAACAACCGTGTCCGGTGAGTACCTGCGTCAGACGGAAGGTGAGGGCGCCGTGGTGCCTCTCCAGCCACTCCTCAAAGAGGACTTACCGCCACTATCGTGGCGTGCCCTGACGTCACAAGCCTTCACTCATGATCTTTGATACGTTTTATTCTCGTATTTTTTTATTAATTCGATAAAACAAAAAAAACACGTATCCAATATTTGTATTGTATTTTGTTTGTATTTGTAAAACTGGTTGTCAGACTTTTGGACTTTTTGACTAATTTCGACTATCAAAGATCTTCAAATTACAGCTGAGACCGACGGATTATCGTGCTTTTCGAGGCACGGATACCGCCTCGAAAAGCACGATAATTTTTTACTGCGTCAGCAGTAAGTAATGGGTGGTGACCCATCCACGAACAGACCTAGGAAATTGCGGCTTAACTTGAAGATGCGAGCGGCTGTCATTATTTAGCCACGAGCTGTTTGATACGAGTATGTAATTATATTATAAAAGTCCCGTCAAAATCGGTTTAGACATCTCGGAGATAAGCCGGAACAAACAGACAGATAAAGAACAATTACTATAAAAAAAATCGTATACATTCAGTAAAAAGATGTTATTTTGAAATTAAAAATAGATACTACATCTTTATGTGTTTGGAAGATAAAAACTTGGAGAACCTGCATATGGCCCCTAAGTATTGTGTAGTAATTCATTAATTTATTAACAATTCTTAAATTTTACCCAAAAAGGTCCCAGAGAGGAACAAAGAAGAAAAAGAAGTATGACCTACAAGAAAAAAGTTAAAAGTAAAGTAAAAAAGATAAAGTTAGGTTAAAGTTAAAGTTTGAAAGACCTACTAATCCCAGCTCTTTTATCACTAACCCAGCAATATCTCTATTTGCTCCACAGACTACTAAACGAACTTTCCGCTAACGACATTAATTTTAGGTCAGCTCACCCTAGAAGGTGAAACCATCCATCACAGTTACGACTACCTGACGCCGAATTGGAGCAAAGGAAACTGCATTGAGGTCGTCCATAACTCACAATTTGGTCCTTGTATGTTTGTATTAAGGTCGCAGTATAAACAAGGTTCTGTCTCATAGACTGTGACGTCACGGCCTCGATTTGTGACGGGATGACGTATATAAATGTAAGTGCCACTTACAGATTCTGACGTCTTTGTGATATACTTCCTGGTGGTTAAATGTTTACGACTTTTTAACATAATCTTCTTTTATTGGGTGGTGGTAGCCCAGGATAACTGGATTTTCTTAATTCGTTGGTTCAAACTCAAGCAGAAACATAGCTTAGGGTTATTCATTTCACAGCTCTTAAAACGAAGTAAGAAAATTCGGAAACTGGCATGACCTGGATCCAAAAGTTCGAAGATATCTGGCAACTACCAAACCGCACTGAGCCCGCATGTTCTTTGTCTTTGTCCCAGCATCGGGAACCTTACAGTATAATAATAATAATCTTCTCTAATATAGTCATCAAGGAACAAAGTTACTGCATACAGTTTAAAACTTTGACTTAAATCTCCTAAAATATCTTAACATTTGATCTAACAAACTTTAGCGTCATCAATCTTTTATACGCCACAATTAATCACCCTGGTGCTTCCATCTTCATGACTGGAATAACATATTTTTGAGACGTAAGTTCCATATTTCAACCCGTCGCGTCTAGTTGGGTGGAATAATATGAAACTGTCATAGGTTTTATGTAAATTGTACCTCCTTGTGTGGCGTGGCGGATTGTGCTATATACATGTGTTATTTTGGGTTACCATGTGATATGGAAAAGGGCACGAAAAGCTAGGTTAGGCTGGGTAAGAAATTTTGAAGATGTTTTTGTTAGCTCGTTCTGTTTATATTAATGACATTGTGTAGAAAACTGTTGTCAGAAATTCTAATGGAAAATATAGCAAAGTGAAAATTAAATTTAAACATACGCACATAACGTGTAACGCCTTTTTCTCGGTGAGGGTATACAGAACGGGTTGCGGGTTGTTCGAAAGAGTTACCGCGGCCTCGACACAAAGGGCTAAGAAGGAACATGGGTGGTTTTTAGTCGGTAGAAGTCTGACACTTCCTACCGCTCTGCCCAAGAGCGGGAAGGGTTGTTTGATGATTTCCCACACTCCAAAAATAGAAAAAAAAAAGGGTATGCAGAACCTACAGAACGCTACCTACTGCTACGATGCTTACATAAAATCATCATCATCATCAGCCTATAATGAACATAATGAGGGACCCACTGCAGGGACTCAGGCCTCCTCTCTAGGAGAGGGATAGGCTATAATCCACCACGCGGGCCCAGTGCGGGTTAGTAAATGTCACATGTCTTCGATTTTTTTATTCTAAGACACCGGAGTAGTAAGCACGACACGGTACCTACATCGCCTCAAATTGAGAAACTTTCTATAAAAATTTATAATGCAACGTACAATTCTTCATTAATTATCGTGTGGTTAGTGGCTAACGTAGAATCAAAGTTTGTATGCCGCCTATGGGCCTTTCACTTTGCTTTACATACCGTCAACAAGCTCTTAGACAAGCGTACACTTCTAACCACTTCACCCTATTTCTGCATAAGTGTGCCATGAGTATGAGCTTTAACAGCCAGATGATAGTCGCTTCTCGCTCTAACTATAACCGCAGCCAAACTCGCCACGCTTGCTTCAACCTGCCACTACGCTCAGTTACCCATTGTAATAGCTTTTCTGCGCTGTTGGGCCCCGTCAAGCGGGTTACTTTATTTTACTTGTTATATTATTCTTAATCCTTTTATGCTAAAATGGTCCAGCGCGGCGTAGGGTTAAATTTATGCCATATATCTTTAGGCGTCTTGGAATTTGCATGAGTAATAGTTGTGATTTCGGCTTAGACAATATTTATTGTTGTTAAAGTGTTTAGATAGCGGGGTTTTGCGTAAATGTGCTTTATTTTTGTTTGCTTCATTTACTTACCTATCATAAATTAGCTTTTTATCATAATAAATTTATCAAGAATATGTTTCTAAAGTAAGTAATTTTTTTCCCATAATTCAGTTCTCAAAACGTATCTACTAGAACTGACTTTTGTCAGGGAGATTCTACATATATTCAGATAATTGACACGCTACGTCAATTTCCAAAGGCTAAGTCATTTCATACAAACGTAAAGAATAACACTGGTGATGTAAATATACAGAAAATATCTGATCTATCTATATCTGACCCAAATACCTATCACCAATTGGAAACACGTAAAACTTCCACCGAACTGCAACTCCTCAACTACTCAGCGCATAAAAGATGCCCTTAAACAATTTCTACAGGGGCCAACTTTACGCGGACCAGGCAAAGTTACCGGCACTAGTTGCTCACAGCTATTCATGCGAGAAACAGGAACTTACGGCATTTATTGCAAGTTGAACTAATAAGCACAGAGTGGAAGCTTCAGTTCCAGTGAAAAACGGGCAAAGTTACAGAAGAGAATGTAAATTTGTCGATTTTAAATTAAAAATACTCGTTTCACAAACAATGTTTTTAGAATTTTAAGATTTTTTTCATATCTATGGATATGATTGTGCTCGTTGCAAACAGTTGAACTAAAATGCTGTAGTAATAATGTTCTCTTATAAATGTAACGAAAAACGTCGTCGATATTTTTAAGATTCTAATTGAAAGAAAAATCCGTATAGTCGAAGAATTAGCAATTTACTAGTAAGTTCAGTCACGCTTCATAATAATAATCCGTTACCTTGATTATGGACACACCGCATAAATGTAACCTTAAGTGGCTCACGTAGTCAGAATGACGAAGTCGTAAAGTGTTAGTAAAATATTACATAGCTTGGGTGTATATGGGAAACTCTACAGAGAGCAGTAGATAACCAAAGTAACCATGTTGATATCTTCCAAATCTTGTCGTTGCTGCATCTAAATATCGCAAGCATACTACGTTAATAATTAGCTTAAACAAGCAATTCCATTCTGCATTTTAGGAAAACATCTTGTCTACCAAAACTTCGAAAATATCCGAGAAATTCACCGTCCCGGGCCCAAATATGTCAAAAGTTACCCACCTGAAAGGTGTCTGATAAGGCCTAAAAGCTTTCAAATAGTTTTTATGCTGAATTTTCAAAAGATATCTTGAATTTTGCTGACTGTGTTAAAAGTTCTTATCAGGCGAATGGCAATAAGGGACTGTTAAGTGACCATTTTAGACACATTACCGAGAACGGTGGTAATGAAAAATGAGGTCAAACGTAACCGTACGATACAACTTTTGCCCGCGGCTTTACGTGATTGGTTGGAGGACGGAAATTATCCAACAGTAATGTAACACCGGGATCTTTTTAGCGTGTTGATGGCAATCTAAATTAAGTCGGCTCAGATTTGGTTATAAAATATTAAAATTTCAAACTTCAAGATATAATTTCACCCACAGTTAGACCACGATCATTTTAATTTAGACGCTTTCGAAGATTTTGTCTCTTATAATGATATTTTGTATTGATGACAGCTATTGATTGGTACAGGTTTTATCCGTGGCTGCTGTTTTGAAAATAAAATAAAGTAGAATGGCGGAAAGTTAAGCAGGCCAAAATTTGGAAACCCTTTTAGGATTTATTAGAGCTTCGAGTTGAAAAATGAACTACTTCAACAAATCCATCGATCATTTTGCAGTTTAAGTTGAAGTAAATATTTCTAGGATTTCGTGAGGCACGAGGCAAACCATTCCCAATCCGATCACATGGGCAGAGCTTTATATCGTATTTCGTTTCGGAATGTACTCGTCATTGGCATTGTGCACTTTGGCTTTGCCTCAAACATGATACCATGATACTGGTGTCGTCGGCGGAATGAACGCTCGTGTGTTGTATTTGGTTCAAACAGTAATAGTAAAACAGTGTGAAATAAAAGTAGTTTACATGGATAGCAAGTATTATGTCGCATAAAACGAATGAATTAATATGTGTGATTTTTATAAGTTATTTTACAATATTTTTTAATTAGCGTCATGTTCGTGCCAGGGCCACTCACGGTGGTTTCTGTTTGGGATTATCATAGCGACTACCACAGTCTATGCCTTATTTCCATTTTGGCTTGCTGGTGGCTACCCTACGTGACTTGAGTTTAGTATTCCTCAATAGAAATGCTGAAATCGCCTATACTAAAACTTAGTTTGGAAAACAGAGGTTAATCTTGAGATTACATAAGTATTTGTCCGATTTATTATAATTATGTTTTCATATGAAAGAGGAAAATGATGCCGTGACGGACGACACGGGAGCATGGAATAAGAAAACAACCCCAAATAGAATGAGTCAAGGCAGGGAAGAAAATGAGAAACTCTTGTCCTAGCTGCCGCGGTAGACGCTCCGGGCATCGGGGAACACATGATGGCTTCCGGCCACCGTATGCGCGGGTCTGTGAGTAACGGGCTAGCTCACTGTCCGTCTGTCTTGTGACGACAGGCCGTGTCGGCGGCGCATGTCAGCAACATTGCAGGGGCCCGCCAGGGCCGACGCCTGCCGGGACTGCGGATTGTTCGCAAGAGATACGGCTGCCCCGGACACAAGGGGCTAAGAAGGAACATCTGTGGTTTTTAGTCAGTACAAGACTGACACTCCCTTCTGCTCCGCTCAGAGCGGGAGGAGTTATTTAATGATTTCCCACCCATTAAAAAGGCCAAGAAGGTGATGATTAGAATCATCTTTCAATTTGACTAAAAGTAACATTGATATAGCAAATCATAGTGAGGTGATCTTTAGGCCAAGATCTTTAACTTATAAATATATAATATTTTGCAGCCATACAAAATTCTCTCACAGAAACCATTCAAAGCGAGGAAGGGTTACTATCAAAAGGCTTGTTATCATCGATCTTAACGTTGATAAAATTATATTCCGAAATTCGGTACGAAGAGGGTCGGCCATAACCAAAACCTTCCTAGCTAATCACTTTGCGGATTAAATAATTACGCTGACGAGTTTAATCTGTCCCTGAGAAGATCAAGTTTAGTATTAAACCATAGACGTCCGCTTTTGATCTTGGGTTTGATATAAACCGCTTTATGTTAAGGATTGTGTTACGCAATTGGCAACATTGTTATATTTGGTAAACAGATTGAAATCCAAGAATTTGTTGTTGATATACACAAGTTGCTAGAGTTTAGATTATTACTTAAAAGCTGTTGCCCGCGACTTTGCCCGCATGGATGTTGGTCAAGTTATATACTAAAACCTTCCTCGAGAACCACTCTACCTATTCGTGAAAACAACATGAAAATCGGTGCAGCAGTTTTTGAGTTTATCGCGAATAGACAGACAGCCAGACAGGCGCGGCAGAGGACTTTGTTTTATAATATGTAGTGATGCAACAATTTTTATGCAAAAGACAAGAAATTATACCTAATTGTTTAAAGGTCTATGATATGGAGATTGTATGTATATCAGGGAGGACACGAAAGGGACAAACGAAGACGGCAGAATATAATATGGCAACAAAATATCAAGTTCAAAAGACAATATAAATAATTTGTAACGTGTAAGATAATATTTATTTTACCTTTTTCCTAGTCTTGATGTATTCATGTTGTTAATGCTGACATAAACAACAAATAAACATCAAAATGCTCGCGATAATGGAGCCGATTTATATCAATTTGTACTTATTTCACGCGAGTATCCTACATACAGTAGGGACCTCCTGTAAGATACTTAACTGTCTGATGTAAGGATAATCCACTTATGACTCCAACATTATTATTTACGACGAAGACGTTCAAACGTCCCCAGGCAATACTGTGACCTTAGAAAAAGACAGGATTAAGGAGGAACTTGGGAAATAGAAAATACGGTAGAAATATCACACACATACATACATAATATGTATGTTAAGAGACAGTTACAGTGTACTAAGTCAAATATTATTTGACTTAGTACACTGTAACTGTCTCTTTCTTAAGCTGGACTTATAAAAATAATAATAATAATTGCATTTATTTCGGGCAGCGCCCACAGTGTTAGTAACAATGATCACAACTACTAGTGTTACTAGACATAATACACAAATTAAACAGTATGGAGTTTCATCCAATGACGCAGCATTGGAGACTCCGCTCTATCTGCGAATAAACTCAAGATAGTGTTGGTACTGCCACGGAGACGAGCAAGCAGGGAAGCGCTTCCTTTACGTATGATGGCCGCAAAACCATCAATATGCCTTTCCGCAAACATCCCTGACGCACTACACCGCCATGGCAGCCCCAACAATATGCTGAGCGCATAATACTGGACAGGGACACATAGATCGTATGCACGCAAACTATAAATAGTCCACAGGCTGCACGTGTAAAAAGACGAACAAAATGATTTATCATATTCATAGCGTTACTCAATCAATTAGTCTGATATAGCAGCGACGTTCGCTTTCTTAGTAGCAACCACGGAATATGTTTTAGTGCTCGGTTGTTGACAATAGGCTCACCCCCTAATACATGGGAGTTAACCATAACACGTGAAATATGGCCACAGCTCTGCCAAACACTTCGGATATCACAGGCGTGATGTTACATATGTACATGTTAATCTGACCCAATATGGTGCACAAACTTGGTCCGCACAAGTCTAAATTCAAGGTTTGCCAAAGAGCGGTGGAGCTCAGCATACTGAATGCTAAAATAACTGACCGGATGGGAAACACCACACTGCGCTCCAAAACGCAAATTGCTGGCGTAACTTATAAAGCTGCGAGACTAAAATGGGACTGGGTAAATCATGTCTGCCTGTCACAGCTGTGGGCCCGTATATCCTAATAAACTTGGATGACTTCCTTGCGAATTCATTTAAAGGAAGAAGCACTCATTCGAGAGAAGAAGTAGGAATGGAAGGGCTCCCTCTTCCATTATTTTGCCCAAACACGGGAACATGCCTTCTAAGTTAATCTTGGAAGCCACCTTATAAAGGAAAATTTCTCAAAAAAAGAGTGATAAATAACAAAAATATTTTAACACGCTCTCCGAGTTACCGAGAGGAACCAATATGGAATAAATCCACAAAGTGACCGCAGCGAGTGCAGCTTAACTTCGCAGATAGATTAAACGCTGACATTGTTATTGAGCCACGACCCCTTTATTATATCACGTTCCTAACTGATTCAGAAAAAGTTACTTTAGTCCTTAGCATTTCTGTTGGGCGCCATTTAAGACGTTTAATACTTTCAATATTTGTATTTAACGGTATTAATAATTGTCACGAATTCTATCAATAATCAGTCAGCAATTAATCGCCAATAAACTGTTTATTTAGGTGCGTTGGCCTACTAAATAAAATTGGTCCGCGTCCTAAAAACACTATCCTATAATATTATTCTCTTTATAAAAAACCTAGAAGAAAAATAATACAGGTAGCATCATTTATATTACTTATTCTGACGGTAAATATAAAGAAAAAACATTTCGAATTTCGAACCACGGAGCTCCGTCATATTAAAAAGGTATCCATTACAATCAGAACTGTTTGGACGTCAGACTATTAAGTATTAATTTACATCTACGCGTCGTTTAAAAAAAGAAACGTATATTGTAGAATAAAAATGGCCTCGTTCTACCTACTGGCAGTGGTCTACCTTTTTTTCAGCCTAGCCATTAGTTATGTAGGTACAGTATTTGCTCATCGCACGAAAACACAGGCACCAAAAGTAGCCAGAAAGTAGTAGTATTTGCGTTTATATTTTGACGAAACAATTTTGCGCTCGACTGTGTCCGCTGGTAGCTTTAAAAATTGTTTTTTTTTAAGTTTTCATGTGGGTCCTGTTGACCAACGACTCTAAGGGCTGATTCCCGGCTCGTGAACCTAAAAAAAGTAATGATTTATGCATGTGAGAGATAATTCATTAAATGATTTTTAAGAATTGTTTAATAATATTTTATCAACTTCCGTTATATGAAAGTAGTGTAACTGACAACTGGTTCCCCAACTATGCGAGTGATTCTTGCTTTAAAAGTGAGCGCACAGTCTTTCGATAGATCAGACGCTGTCCGGTAGCGGACACGGCACAAGGGTGCTCTGAACTATCAGGTATTATGTTTATGTTTCCTTAAATATTATTGTAATGTTGTATTTCTGATTTGTTAACTGTGTTATTATTTTTAAATTCTATTATGCTCTTGTTTATGAAATATTGCTGTGTCAATTCCTGAATATAATAACAAACTTATTTATGTCTTTTATTTTACCTTATCTCCCACATGCATTTTCACATTTCCTCACTATTAAAAAGGTATAAAATAATAGAAAAAAAAACTAATTCATGGATATTGTTGAACTTGTCCTTAAATTTTCAAGAATAAATTCAAATGCTAGTCTGAACTTGGTTCTTATTTCTTTTCATAAAAAAATCGAAGCGATGCGGTTTATACATTTCGTATTTCACCTAAAAATTTTTTTTTTAGTGGGTTCACGAAAAAAGAAAACATTTTTCAGCTGTTTCCTGAGTAGGGAAATAGACCGGCCATTTTCCACGTCCCGACCTCAGCAGTGTCTTTTTATTTTGTTTTTTTTTATAATTTCATGTACGGTGAGTTTGCGTTAGATATTCTTACTATACAATTTATGGAATGATTTTTATTTACGGTTATTTATATTTAGAGAATTTAGTAAAAGAGAGAGTAGTATGTACTAGTAGAAAAGAGAGTTTAGAAAAACTTATGATTTATCTTAGTCTTTTGGTAAAATAATTAAAATACGACATTTTTAGGGTTCCGTACCTCAAAAGGAAAAAATGGAACCTTTTTTTTTTGTGGGGGTGAGAAATCATCAAATAACCGAGGTCCCCCTCTGGGCAGAGCAAAAGGGAGTGTCAGACTTCTACTGACTAAAAACCACCCATGTTCCTTCTTAGCCCTTTATGTCGAGGTCGCGGTATCTCTTGCGAACAACCCGCAGCCCCGACGGGAAAAATGGAACCCTTATAGGATCACTCGTGTGTCTGTCTGTCTGTCCGACCATTCGAGGCCACTTATCTCCGAAACTACTGAGCCTAAAATTCTGAAAAAAGTACAGAAATGAGTTCAACACGTATAGATTACAGGAAAACCTATAAGAAGTCATGGTACGGACCCCTTTATGTGTGAGTCCGACTTGCACTTGGCCAGTTTTTTTTTTTTACCGCAGTTGCTTTTAAATTGGATTAAAATTTCTTCAAGAAGGTTTTTCGTTGGCTCAAATATTCTCATTCATGTTGAAGGCCGTAACAGTCTAGACGTAGTAGTGTGTACTATCAAGTCATAGGTCTCAAATTTGAACCCAAGACACACACCTCAATTTTTTCATGTGGGTTCATGTGCGTATTGCGTAATAAATCACTTGTTTCGATGAAAGAAAACATCGTGAAGATACCAGCATGGCTAAAACATATTTCTCAATGGTATGTAAAGGTAAGTGAGAGGCCCATGGGTACCATAAAAGCTTTGACACCAAGTTAGGTACCAACCGCACGATAAACACAAAGAAATAGCATTATCAAAATACGTTAAATCCTTTTTTTCTTACTCCATAATCTAACTAACTTTACCTCGAGTCACAATATTCTTTTAACATTTTCATGTTACATCTGGCCGCAGGCAATATGGGTTCCAACAGAAAATGTGGTTAGAATACGAGAATTTCTGCTCGCAACTGTACCACCTGCCAAGTATATAATGTAGCTACGTAAAGTAAATGTGCCCCGGGCTTGCACGTGTTTGTTTGTAGTTATTTTCGGATAACATAATTAATTGTTTCGTATGGCTTAATGAGGCTTCGCTAATTATGAACTTACACTTTGGCCGAAGCTATTAAATATATTTCAAAATGACATGTACAAAAAATAAATTAATGAGGATTTATAATATTATTCACGTGTGTCTGATTTTAATGTCGGCTAGTCATGTAGAAGGGAAATCATTTCTGATTCAATAATCACAGATTCCATGCAATGAGAGATCCGCATTAACTGGTTTTATATAGCTTGATTGGTCGTGTGCGTAACATATTTTTTTTATAACATCACCACGAATTTACCCACACAAACTGTTACAAGATGTTTCATCATTCTCCTGCCCTTATCCCAATACATTTCGGGTCGGCGCAGCATATCTTCTTCTTCCATACTTCTCTGTTACTCGTAATGTCAGCAGCCACCTCCCTTCTAGCCATATCATCCTTCACACAGTCCATCCATCGTTTCTTTGGTCTTCATCTACTCTTATAGCTATCTACATTCATACTCAACATTTTCCGCATTCCTTTGCATCACATGTCCATACCACGACAATCGATTACCACACAACTTTTCATTCACCGGTGCCACTTTCAAACTTCGTATTATGTACTCATTCCTTACCTTATCCATTCGCGTTACACCACAGACGTTTTACCTCAGTATAGTAACAGCCATTTCCAACCAGGTACACCACGCTAAATCAACGTTTAGCAACAAACCTTGTTTAGATTACAGTTTACGTAGAAACGTTTGTACGGATTCAAGCGGACGTGACTTGGCTTAAATTATATTTCTATACTCGGACGTTTTATTATAGCCTAGCTTCGTGAAATGGCATTGGTTGTATTTAGTTCTGCAAATATTGACAAGTCTAGCGTCCAAACTGAATTTTGTTTGGAAGTTGGTACGTGGTAACGTCCGCGGTAAATGTGAAATTCAAAGCTGATTATTTTAATTGAGAATTATCTTTTTGGTGGTAAGATTGTGGTGTAAACATGTTCCATATTAGCATAAGTTTTAATCTAGTTTAGACCAGACATACAAGGCTACAAAAACAACTATAATATATACCTAATACCTAGGATAATAATCCTAATCTTTAAGATAATAACTACTTGTTTTTAAATTCACGTATTATTTTAGTATTATTTTTTATACAACCTGTGATTTAAATAAAATAGTAACTCCCAAATTATGATTTAAAAATAACCAAAATATTTTTTCTCGCATTTCGAAGTTGCAATAAAAGAGGTATTTGTTAGATTTTTAGGGTTTTCTAAACCGGGAATCGAATCATCATTTTCTTGCCTTAATCCCAAGGCACAGCATATTGTCTTCTTCTTCCATACTTTACTATTACTCGTCACTCATCAGACACCTCCTTTCTGGCCATATCATCCTTTACACAGTCCATCCATACGAACCCGCCAATCATTTGAAAATAAAACATAATGTATTTTATTTACGATAATGATCATAAGGGTTAACCGTAAGCCTGTCGAGGCTGCGGGATGTCCGCAAGGGATACCGAGGCCTCGACATGAAGGGCGAAGAAGGAACATGGGTGGTTTTTAGTCAGTAGAAGTCTGACACTCCCTCTCGCTCTGCCCAAGAGCGGGAGGGGTTATTTGATGATTTCCCACCCCCCAAAAAAAAAAAAAAAAAAAAAAGGGTTAACCGTAAGGTATTTTTTTTTAAACATGCCATCACTAACAGACGTAACAGAGGCAGGCCCAAGAAACGCTGGCGTGACGATCTGGACTCATTCTCAACCGATTGGACGGAGAAGGCAGATTGTAAAAAACTTGGAAAGCCATGGGGTGAGGCCTTTGCCCAGCAGTGGGACAGTGTAGGCTGAAGAAAAAAAAAAAAAAAAAAAAAAAAAAAACCATCACTAAATATTATAGAACAAAGTCCTCCGCCGCGTCTGTCTGTTCGCAATAAACTCAAAAACAGTGCAGTAGGCACTGTTTTTACCAATGGATAGAGTGTTTCAAGAGGATGGTTTTAGTGCCTATATATAATTTGTCAAGTTTACATATCCACGCGGGCGAAGCCGCGGATATCAGCTAGTCTTAAATAAAATGCAGACCATGAAACTGATCATCTTTGAACGCAGTTCTATTGATTTAAATATCAAAATGAAATGTGCTTCCAGTAAAATTTTCTATACAATATTTAAACTACTTTCCTTGTATGTAGCAAAGCCGTGGGACGCTCTGTATAGTAAACATAGTATTCACAATACTCAGTTTTCTACAAACTTGTTGGTACATATTTGAACGCGGACGTGGCTTGGCTTGGATATTATAAATCATATTTAAAAACTTAGACGTTTTAAATTAGTTTCTGCGAAGTTAAATTGCATTTTAAATTGTAATATATGACTTCTGAAGTTAATTTCTTGTTAGACTACACCTGCAGAACTTTAATGAAAACAGAACTATCTTTAAAGGTTTGCGTTTTATTTTCTTTTGATTTCTAGAACCCTACATCATCATTTTCCTATTCTTCATCATCTTCCTGCCCTTTTAACATTCTACTTGGGGTCGGCGCAACACGTTTTTAACCGACTTCCAAAAAGTGAGGAGGTTCTCTATTCGTGTGTATGTTTTTCTTTTCTTTTTTCTATTCTCCATTGTACCGTCACGGCATCATTTGCCTTTCTCTTACATTTGAATGTTTTTCTTTGGATTTAAATTGTCTTTAATTTCATTTAATCCTTCAAACAGTCCATCCATCGTTTTTTAAGTCTTTCCGTACTCATATTTATAACCATTTATACTCAAAACGTTCTTCACGACATTATCCTCTGTTAAAGAATGCCGTCATTGCATTAAATTATGCCATAATTATCTACATTGCTTAAGTAATTATAACTGCTTGTTATATTTCTCACGCTTTACCAAAATTATCATGAATATGCGTATTATGTAAAGTTTGAAACTCTAAGGCGTAGACACAACGGCGTACCAAACTTCAGAAGCAAACTTTGTGAAGTCGAATAATCCTTAATTACACTGACAGTTGGCTTTCAGGCGTAGTCGAGACAGGTCGGTGTGCGCCCGCCCTTATCTAATGTTTGACCTTCAAAGTGATGTCAGGCACAGCCTTTGTTTTGTTAGATGAAAGATTTTGGTCCTTCTACGAATCCCGACTGGGTTCACAGAAGGACCAGCTTTAAGAAATAAATAAGTAGTTAGCGCTGATGTCCCATTTTGTAATGATGGGACATCATCAAATGTCTCCTCCCGCTTTGGGCGGATCTGAAGGGAGTGTCAGATTCTTACTGACTGATAAATACCCATCCGTATTCCGTTTGCCTGTGCCCTTGCCGATCCAGAGCCGCGGTGACTCTTTCGAATAAATTCCGCAACTGCACCGACGCTACGTCCCTAAGACCGCATACTCGACGGAGCATTTTTTGCAGTGTGCAGTTGAGCGCTTAATAGAACTGCCCATGTAACGTAGGTACTCCTGCAAGCTGTAATAAAAAACATAAACCGTTCCATCAATTTTGACCAAAAAGGTACGCCATTTTGAAGGAAATAGCTGCTTTAAAAAAATACGGCTGAAAAACTTATGTGGCAGAATTTCTATGGTTTGCATGCTGCACCGAGTAAGTGGTTCTCGTTTGACATCGATGTCGCCTTCCATCCTGTATTTAGTACCCTAACTAAGATTGATTTAAACTAACCTACTCTTGATCAAAAGATAAAACCAAGGTCCCCATGTCATACGACGACAAGCCGTGTCGACGGCGCGTTGGTGATCCACGCGCGCTTCAAAGAGATGTCAGTAACATGGAAGGGGCTCGCAAGGGCCGACGCCCTAGATATACCGCGGCCTCGTCATAAAGGGCTAAGAAGGAACATGGGTGGTTTTTAGTCAGTAGAAGTCTGACACTCCCTTCCGCTTTGCCCAAGAGCGGAAGCGGTTATTTGATGATTTTCCACCCACCAAAAAAAAAAAAAGTCCCCATGTCATGTCCATCTGTCCCCTTTCTACATTGATTGACACGCTTGATTCAATAGCAACCCTGATAGCTCTGTAATTTCCGTCAGGTCATTAGACTCAACGGGCTGATACGACACTTACATGCATCGTAACCCTTCGCTCGTCTTCCCCATTCCTCGCCCTAAGAACTATGATACTCGTATCAAAGCCAACTATGATTGACATATTGCCTTTTGTCTTTAAACCTTCATCATCTTGTCTTGGCCTTTCTGCTATTCAGTTGACCATGATGACTTGAAACGTATTCACACTATTCATTTCCTTTTCCTGTTTGTAACTTGCTCGTTTCTCGCTTCAACGGGAAGGGAGACACCACATAGTTAGTGTCACGGTAACGGACCTCCTTTGATTAAACCCTTCCCGACGTTCCGAGTGATAAAAGAGAACTGCCACGTCGTGACCTATTTTTGTCCTTTGGAGCGAATGTTTTGGATCTTTCTCATTTTCAACAGTATTGCGACAGTCTCCTCAATAGAGTAGTTGACTAAATAAAATCTAATTAGTCCGTCAGATAGATTTCCAAAAAATATTAGACACGTATTTTTTCTTTTTTCACATAAACAAAGAATTAAGACAATACAGGGCTTCGAAAAGTCGCGCGACGTCATAGTTTGATACATTTTTTACCAGACCGTGACGTCTCCAGCCCCCACTCACGGACTTTGACACGTTTTATTTTCGTCAATTTTTATTAATTAGATTAAAAAAAAAACACGTATCCAATATTTTTCGATAATCTAACAGACGGACTAAACAGAATCATAATTATTTATTTTAGTCAGTCAACGACCCTATTGGTAAAAGTAGGTAATACTAATTATCTTTATGATAAGGTTTGTTTTGCAAGTTCAAGAGTAACCCAATTCCACATTCAATATTGTAGATATTAATGACCACAAGTTAAGTTAAGTTAAGTTCCAATTCCGAAGCTCATAACCACGAACCACAATGATGGAGGTGCTGGATCGGTAGCGTTGGGGACTCAACTAGTTTCTATATTAGCTCTAGTGAACCTGTAACAAGCGCAATATTGCAACCTACGAAAGTGTTATAGAGTGCCATAGAAATTAGATTGTAGTTTGTATTGTGATTGAATTTTAATTGTACTCGTATGTTATATTTGTATTATTTCATTGTAATTCTACTCGAACAATACGTTGTTCGAGTATTTTATTTTATATTCATCGCAATGTGTTCGTGTTGTGATCATTTATTTATTTATTTACCTACCTCTAGTTATAGGAACATTACAGACAATACATCCAGTACCTACGATGCTATAAGACATAATATAAAACAAAAATGTAAAATTAAATAAAACTATAGCCAAATCCGTAAAACATGACAAAATTTATAGTTGCACCCCTTTTGTCAATGACTTTTGTGCCTTTTGTAAAAATTTCGCCAGGTTTTGCCCAAATAAATCTTCCGATACCATTATAATATTAATAAACATAAACTGTGATAAATGGTGTAAGTTACCCGAGAAATTGATTTATACAATTTTAATTATAGCTGAAAAACATTGATCTCCGTTTCCCTACTATCGTAACCACATTAACAGAAAACAGCTATTCTTGTCACAAGAATACATTCATCCCCTACTTTAGCCGCGACCTACCTCATTTTCCATTCATCTCACACCGCTTGACAATGCTACACGCTGACGTGTTTCGCAATTGTGTGTCTGTTTGCGAATATGGAATACGGCAACAAAGCAATCTATGACATGGTCACAGGACGTGTACCTAGTTATTATTTACATCATCATGTCAGTCATAAGACGTCCACTGCTAGACATAGGCCTCCCCAGAAGGGGGCGATTTGCCATAATCACCACGCTTGGCAGGCGGGTTGGCGATCGCAGTATGGTTGTTCCAAAGGCACAGAGAACGCTGCTGCCCATTCTCTGGTAATTCCCTTAGTCGCCTCTTACGACACCCACGGGAAGATATGGGATGGTGCTATTCTTTACGTCCGACACCATACGGAACGGCGTATTGACATACAATATTTCAACTACAAACAAGATGGATGGATTATGTGAGGAATGATATGAAAGAGAAAGGAATGATGCTGTGACGACAGGGGGAGAACGGAAGGAGAAAACGCGTTGCCCCAGATTTAATTAGACAAAGAGGAAGATGATGATTTCAAATACAAACAAATGGCCGACAGGGTTTATTTAAGGGCGAGTGTCCCTGCCACTGTACTGTCTGTGTCTATATTCCATAATTATGGAAAAAATTACACCGACTGCTCTTGAACGGAGTTGAAATGTGTTGATCGCGTTATATTCGTGAAATTGGCTTTATGAATGATTCAGGTAAAAGATTACTCGTGAGTAAGTTGAGACTCTCCCAAAGGGACAAGTGGTTATGTTTTATGCACAAAGTTTTGTTGACACATTTCACAACAAGATAACTTAGTCTAGGTTACATCAATGTTGCTTTAATGGACGATATGGCACTCAAACATGCAAAATACTTTATCGTTGAAAGACAGTGTCCTATAAATATTATACAAAATATTTAAAGTGAGTAATAATTCTGATGTTACAAGTAATATAATAATATGTAACACAACATAAAAATGCCATTATATTTAGTTAACTGGTGACCTTTACACTGTGATAAAGTGCAAAATGCTTTGTACCACTGGCTTCGAAATACATGATGCGTGCAGAAACATCAGGCATCGGTAGGTATGTCCGCGGGTTTTATTTTCCCTGTAATATTTATTAAACCGTATTTTTTGTCTTTGTTGCCGAATAAATATTTTTCGAGCAGAAATGGTCGCGTGATTGGACGGCTTTGTTAGGTTTTGTAGCAGGTATTGTGATATTGTTTGATTATGTATTAGTAACGGGAGCTTACTGAAATATGTATTCATATTTTTAGGAATAAATATGGCAATATGAATATTTTATAACCTGCGGTGAACTCTTGTGAGCTGAGATAGAAGCATGAATATACAAATTAGAATAATGAAAAGACAATATCTTTAGGACTGATCTTAGATAATTAAGATTTTCCTTACACGCATTGAGTGGCAGGTAGGGTTTAAAGTTTTAGTCCATCAGGGCTGAAAACGGTAATTATTTACCTTCGAATTGAAGTAAACAACTAGCGAGGAGCTCGTGGCTTAATAAGAACTGCCACTCGGGTCGATCTTTAGGTAAAGCTGTGCTTGCCTAGGTCGGTCTGTGGATGGCTGACCGCCCGACATACCGAGTTTCCTCCGTGCCTCGGAAAGCACGTTAAGCTGTTGGTCCCGGCTGCCATATTTGGCAGTCGTTACAGGTAGTCAGTGACCCGAAATTCTGACAACCAGTCTTACCAAAGAGTATCGTATTACCTAGTATTAACTGGGTTGTGGAGGTCAGATAGGCAGTCGCTCCATGTAAAATACTGGTACTCAGCTGCATCCGGTTAGACTGGAAGCCGACCCCAACATAGTTGGGAAAAACAACACAAACACAAATTGTATTTTATCATATTTATGTTAGTCTGTAAGGTATTTATCTATGGGCCTTGTTGCCTGAAAATAAATGGATTATTATTATTATTATTAAAAAGGCTAGGCAGATGATGATGAAGTAAACAACTAAACAATCATAACTAAAATAATAACCGCAACCTCTAAAACAAAACACAATCAAGCAACAAACAAAAAGAAACAAAATCCTCCTTTCCCCAGTAAAATAACCGGCACGTAATAAAAAAAAAAGTCAACACTCAATAGGCCTCGAAGTCAATGAATCAAGTAGGTACAACACTACGCAATAGTAGTAAGTGTTCATTATTCCGAGCATGCCACAAGGCCAGCGGTTGTGACCTTGGCATTGGGGCGCGTGACCTTGGCGCGTACCCAACCGCCAAGAAAGAGGGCGTGAGTTGTGCGTGGAAGGCGGGAAAATACGGCATGTAAGATTTGGTTTAGTTGCGTGATTGAATTTTTTTATTGATAAGTTACAAGCTTTTCTTGCTTTGGAATTCTTTAACTTATTCTTTTCTCTAACCGAGGAACTCGTGGTTGAGGGTTGATTTTTAAGGTTAAGCAGGTTTTGCTAACGTAGGTCCACGGATGGATGATTCGTGAAAGCACGTTAAAATGTTGGTCCTAGTTGTCACTTGTAAATTTTTGACAGACGTTATGGGTGACTGTGACAGTGCCCTAAAACTTGGGATTCCTTTCTATTTCGATGAATCGAACCAGGTGAGCTGGTTATCGTTCACCTGGTGGATCGACTACATAGTCGGATAACGCGGTCCTAAGGTTTTGTAGCTCGCCTGGTAAGATTCAAAAATCGAACCAACTGGAAGAAAAGTTCACGTAGTCCGATTGATCGGACTATGCGGTCGGACCACGTGGCCATGACCGAAAGTTTGACGATTGGTCATAACAAGGGGTAACACATTACTTATGCAGTACCAACTAGGTTATAGATAGGCAATCAAAAAAAAAAAAAAAAAAAAAAAAAAAATATATATATATATATATATATATATATTCTTATTCTTATTCTTAATCTTTTCATGTGAAAAACAGGTATTAAGCTGCGGATAGACTGGATGCCGAACCTAATATATTTGGGAAAAGGCTAGGCAGATGATGGGTAACTACTCTTATTATATTCCAACCCGAACTTATACATGCTTACGATGTAACCTTGAGGTATAACACTAAGGTAAAAACAAAGCTAAAGTGTTGATTCACAAATGAATAGTCCTAGCGTAAATCAAAATAATATCATGCGATTATAAATAAGTATCGCGTGTGGATTATTAAACTTGCGTGTAATCGTGGTCTATAAAATGGAAATTAATTAATAGGAATGAATTAACTAATAACGCCAAATAAATTGGACACTAATGTGGATCATTATGAATGGATAAATTCACCTTGCTAACCCAAATAAATTAAACAGAAAACTTCAACTTCGTCCGTGAGGGGTTAACGCGATATTCCATATTATATAAACGAAGGTAAATTTATGTCAATCGCCCAGAGCGAAGAAATTCCTTATACAATGAACAGATATCACTGCAAACATTCCTTATTCTTATTCAAATACCGTATAGCTTTGACATTCAATTTCAAATTCATTCATTCATGTATTGACTTTTCGCTACATTTCATAACTTACTCCAATTGTAGGTATACTTAGGTAAACATAAAATCCTGGTTTAATTTCTACTCCAATGAAGTCAAATTCTCATGGGAATGAACCACGATATGGTCCTAAATAAATGATATTAAATGTGAGTTGTTGTGCCAGTATTTGTTTTTTATTATTTACCTCAGTTGCTGGTAAATCCCTGGAGTAGCGTACCCTATCTTAGGAAGGTTAAGGGTGAGGGGAGTTGAGGGTTAGAAAGGAGGGTAATACAATATTGTGAGGGGTTGCAGTATCATAATCGGCTTAGTCCTTTTATTCGACTGGGAAGAACCCAAAAGGAATCGTTATGAACGTCATGAGCACCTTTTCTTGGCGTTTTATAAGTGCCTATGTAGGCTTATGTGAAATAAATCAAATATTTGGATTTTGAATCGAAATGACAAAAGTTCTATTAAAGAAAATTGAAAATTCACTCGGTGCTAGTCAACGAACCTAAAGCATTGGGTCCAATAAAAAATTACAAGATATCATTTTATAACGTAGGTGAGGATGGCTTATTCCACTTTTCCCCCTGAGAAAATCCCCCTCAGGGGGGAAAACTGGACTCGGATGTAAAAAATGTCCAGAAAGCCCCCTTGGTATTTTCAGTTATTCCACTTTTCCCCCCTGAGAGAATACTTCAGGGGGGAAAAGGAAACTCTAATGTGAAACCATTCCCAAAATCCCAAATTTTCATAAATCATTAGTAACCAAGGATCGATTTATGAAAATTCATCCGTCAAAGGAACAATAGAACCTGAATCAACCGCTTTTTACAAACGTACTGTACGTACGAGGAAAGCAAAATCGTGTGTTAGTTGCAGAAACCAAGAATTACGAAACAGTGCAGTGTAAACCTTTGATTACGTCATAACCAGGTCTCTGGGTTGAATGTATCGAGGCCAGGTTAACAAGAGGTTATCGGCACGGATTTACTTACAGAACGTTCAACCCTGCTTCTGTTCAGTTATTGATTTTATTACTAAAGATATAGAATTTATTATTCAACATAAGAGAATTTTGAAAATAAATGATGGTTCCAGATTGGGTAACTTGGGTAACAAAAAAAAGCTTATTATACAGGGCGGTGCCGACGATACGACAATAACCTACCCAAATGTCTTTGAAATTCTTTCGTTAAATTTTATTTGCACACGTTAATCGGTGCAAATTATCCCTAAGGTTAGTTAAACAATGTTTGTTTGAAAATTGTATTGTATTTTAATTACAATTTATGCTACTTAATTTTTATTTTTTTTTATTTCGGTGTTTGGATTATTTTGATAGTATAAAAATGTTTCTATGAACTAAAACTACCAGTGGTTTCATTTATTGTCGTAACCACCTGTATAGAGTATGTTTTATTATTATAAAGCATAATTAACATTTTTTATTATTACACCTGACTAAGCCAAAATCAATTTAAAAAAATAACCGAAAAGAAAAATAAAAAAAATATCTGTTCTGTCTGCGTATTTAAAGGTCGAATCTAATTTATACAATGATTTGTCAACATTTCATTTACGGCCTTGGAAGGTTGACTAGCTATTATGCATTATTATTACAATACAAAAACCACCGGCTACCCCCATTAAATATGCATTGTGCGGTACATGGTTAGGAGAATAACAATCACAAACACAGTATAATAACTGTCCTAAATAGATTAAATATTAAAACAAAAGAAATGTAAGAAAATAATCTGGGCTGCGGGTTGTTCGAAAGAGATACCGTGGCCTCGGCACAAGGCCTAAGAAGGAACATGGGTGGTTTTTAGTCAGTAGAAGGCTGACACTACCTACCGCTCTGCCTGGGCTGAGTGGGAGGAGTCATTTGATGATATCCCGTCCCCCCCAAAAAAAAAAGAGTCATGCTGGTTTCATCACAATGTTTTCCGATACACCACGATATGAAAAAGGTATTTACATTCATAACCCTGTACTATCAACAATGTAGTCTATCATGTGATAAACAAACAAAACAACAATTTGTCACATGATTTACAATATCACACTTTAATCTTGAAAATAAACGTCAGTTGCGTCACAATACACGTATAAATCGATCGTCAATGCTAAAATTAAACGAGTCTTTAAATAAATCAAAGACGCGAAGTCCATTTAGAACTATTGGCAGCCCTAGGAATTATATATAGTTTTTATTAAGCTGCGCGCACAGGTTAATTGAGACATACATTGTTTAAAGAAAATTACTATGGCAAGCATGCTTTTAACAAAACTGATGTTAACAGAAAATCATTGCTTTGACACATGGCAAAACTGACAGAGGCAGCTTAGAAAAAAAATGACAAATTCGTAATTTTTTCAGTGCTAAAAGACGTGGAGAAGGATTTTGTAAAGATAACTTAATTTAAAAGAGTTGATATAATGTTATTGTTTTGCTAACTGGTCGACGACTCCGTGATAGTTCCCAAGTGCCTGCGAAATAGTTCAATGTGGAGGTGCCAGCGAAGACCGCGAAATTCAATTTTTCTTTTTTTTTTCTTATTTTTCTTTTTCGATAAAATGAAATAATTTATAAAAAAATCTATGTAATAAAGAATTCATATTATGGTGTTATTGGATTTATTTAAGATATAGTTTTTTGTATTTTTAAAGCTTCTTCTCTCCTACTATATCTTTGTCTTTTGCTGTGCCCGACAGGGTCCATAATGATCTCATTTTTTGAATGGAATGCAAATAAAGTTTGAATTTGAGTATTTCTTACATTTTTCGCAATTTGCAGATCAGTGTCAGGATTTATGTTGTACAAAGTGTATGATTTCTAAATTTATTTAATTCCGTTGAATGACAATTTCATGAGAAAGCTTCTAAAGTACAGCTTTGATTTAGAGCTTGATAAATATGTCCCATAGCGTCATCCTATTTTCACGTTGTTCTTTCTACGGCACACAAACTGTTTTGGCTCTGTTGTACACACACACATATTGACTATGTGACGATATTTCAAATCGAATATTAAAAGCGAAATAGCCTGAGAAATATTTCAATTTATCAAAGAGACACAACGTAATATTATTTCAATTTAGAACAGAATAATTTTACATGTAATTTTTGTGTTATATCATTCATAATTGCGTATTCCATTATTCGGCTTTATTACATAGCTGAAGTAAATATACATTTTGGTTTTAATTATACTTGTTCAATTACATATAGTATACGTTGTTATTGTTTTCTTTTAATGAAAGGTAATATTTTTGTAGCCCTTTGCCTAGCAGTGGGACAATATGGGCTAGCTATAATATTGTTGTAATCTGCCTCATGTAGTGCGATACTCAAAACAAATATACAGTAAAAGAAATAAGATACAGATAAAAGAGCCACCAGGAGCTCGTGGCCTAATAAGAACTGCCACTCGGGTCGATCTTTAGGTAAAGCTGTGCTGGCCTAGGTAGGTCTGTGGATGGGTGACCGCCCGACATACCGAGTTTCCTCCGTGCCTCGGAAAGCACGTTAAGCTGTTGGTCCCGGCTGCCATATATAGATCTTTGGCAGTCGTTGCAGGCAGTCAGTGACCTGAAATTCTGACATCCAGTCTTACCAAGCTTACCTGTTTTAGTAGCCTATTCCAGCAGGCCTGCGAGACTAGAGAAGAAACGTAGATGTGTGTATAAATAATAATTAAACCCAAAGTTTACGAAAATTAATGGAATCACCATTCATTTTTGACACATAAATGTATGATCTCGAAAGATAAACTCGATTGGGTTATTATTTCGAGGTCATTTATTTGTATGGCGGTAAGGAAGGATGGACTCCAATACATTATCGTTTAACTTTCTTCGTCTAACTTCAAGACTTTTTCATGAATATTTCATCAATAATAACAGTACTGCTTATCAAGTGTAATAGTTTAATACACAACAAAGATATAATAACTTTGTTACAGAAAAAAATATGAATAAAAATAATATGAAAAATATTTATTTATATTTATGCTACAAAGAAAATCAGAGAAAAATTCATCACAAATCACGTAAATAAAGAAAACGCTAAGACAGAAACAAAAACACACGACAATCCCTTTACACTGAAATCCTCAAATAACATTACTTATCATAATAATGTTTTATACATTCTTCCAATAGAACAACTGTGGCAAATCACAAAGGTAGAATTGTAACAAGAAATTATTCTTTAGTTCGTTTACACAACAAATATATCAACTGGAGAACCTTGAGTTTATTAGGTTATTCGTTTGAAGCCACGTGTTCTTTACAGAAAAGGTAAGGAAGAATATTCTTCAGTGTACATTCTTAGTGTCTTGTGGCCGCAAGCGCGAATGCTGAGCATGAGGTCCAAGTTTCGATTCGGGGGTTGAGCCAAGTCCCGTCGGGGCTGCGGGTGTTCGCAAGAGATACCGCAGCCTCGACATGAAGGGCTAAGAAGAAACATGGGTGGTTTTTAGTCAGTAGAAGTCTGACACTCCCTTTCGCTCTGCCCAAGAGCGGGAGGGGTTATTTGATGATTTTCCACCCGACAAAAAATAAAAAAAAACATGGTTGAGCCAAGTCTTATTGGGTTTTCTATCAGGGATTTCGCAGTAGCGGCCACGGGGTTTGATTTCGTACCCGGTTGATGGCAATAGGCTCGCCCCTTATTACATGGGACTTAATTTTAACTGGCGTAATATGAGTGTACTATTAGGTACACTTCAGCTTAACTCTTCAGGGAATACAGGCTTGATGTTATGTATTTTTTATGTTATGCACATATTTGTTAGCGGGATCAGTAGGTCGATTCTCCGGATGTTGGTTGGGGGTGTTGGGGCGGATAAGGGTGTAATATCAGGGAATAAGTGTAGGGATGAAAAGATCATTGATGGTGTGTTTGACGAGATCCTCAAAGGGCTGTGAGGAATTGATTTTTTACGTTCATGTCAATATTTGTGTTAAGAAAAACCCTGATAGAAACCGGTATTTACTACCAACAAAAACACCACATATCATTATGTATGCTGCGGGCTACAAGGGCTTGAAAAATTTGAAAACCAAGTCAGAGGCCCAGGGGATCTAAAATGGCCACTTGAGCAGATCATAACATGAATTGCGTTAAATGGCGTAAAATGGAGTTTTCATAATAGACCATTTAACGTTTTTTAACGCAATTCATTATGATCTGCTGAATTGGCCATTTTAGACCCCCCGGTGGCATACAAATTCCGACTCTAACTGCGGTACTCAGAGATATTTAATGATTACTTAAGCCGTCATTTAGTAAAAATTTGTATGACAAAACTGTCAAAACCTTTACTAAGTGATGGCCTTTTTTGGGGGGTGGGAAATCATCAAATAACCCCTCCCGCTCTGGGCAGAGCGAAAGGTAGTGTCAGACTTCTACTGACTAAAAACCACCCATGTTCCTTCTTAGCCCTTGCGCCGAGGCCGCGGTATCTCTCTGGCCTAAGTAATCATTAAAGCTCTCTGAGTGCGGCAGTAAGATAGTCACAAACCACACGATAAGGAAAGAATTCAATCATCTCCCTACCTTTCGTGGTAGTTTTTGCTACCATATTTCGCGTCTCTATTTATTATTGTAATAAAATAATTAATTATCTTCATATTAATATATGAAGATAATTAATTATTTTCGTTCTCGTGATATGGTTATGATGTGTTAGGAGAAGAAAATTATCTTCTTGTATTTGTTTTTCCTGGCAATAAATGAAATAATATTACTTGCTCATTCTGAGGCAACTTCTAATGGATAGTTACCTAGTATAGGTACTTCCTACACGCAAACCAAATATGTCCATAATAATAATTATATTGTTTGCCTTTTAGACAAAGTCACAATTGGTTTGATTAGTTATTCATAACAAGTCCCATCTTTTATTTACTAACCGAAACTTTTTAGAGGGAAAATAACAAAATCGACGCAAATGCTTAAAAAAATATGACTGGTTTTAAGTTCCTTAATACTGTTTTAAAACACTTATTTATTTATGTACACACAAAATACAAAAAAACATAAAAAATTAAGAGCACAAAGGTACTGCTACGCTGCTGCTGGTACTGGTATGTTTCTTTTAAAATGGAATTTCCGTGTGATTCCTTATCTGGACGTCAATATAGGTAACAATTAGGTTTCTGATTGGTGCGAAAGCCTGCCGGAGAGCGCGGGACGTGCCGCAGCGAGTCCCGTTATGGCTGGATCAGTACCGCGATATTAGGTGTCAACTTGACGGTTGCGAGTTGTATAGAGGAAAGTGTGTGTGTGTTGTACCTTTTGTACGTGTTTGTATTGTTTGAAATGGGTCGCTGGTTTGTACAAAGCTCAATTTCTGAAACAAAAGTAGTCTTCATCATCTATAGTCCGGTCAAATTAGCCCAAAAATAGTAGTGAAGCTTGGTATTTTTGCGATTTTTTGTACGTTTGCAAGTCTAAATTAACCGGTCCTAGCTTTTTTCCAACTGTGTTGGGGTCGGGTTCCAGCCCATTCAGTTAACCGTGAGCCGTTTAATAAAAGTAAACCACATGGTACGACTGCCTATTTTTTATTTTTTGGTGTTGGGGGAAATCATCAAATAACCCCTCCCGCTCTGGGCAGAGCGAAAGGGAGTGTCAGACTTCTACTGACTAAAAACCACTCATGTCCCTTCTTTCCCTTTCATGTCGAAGCCGCGGTATCTCTTGCGAACAACCCGCAGCCCCGACGGGCACGACTGCCTATATAACCTTCACAACCCAGTTACTTAGCTAATACGAAACCCTCATCTAAAATAATTAAATTAATATTCCGTTCTTGCTTATCAGTGCCTCTGGCAACATGTTGTCATAACATCCGCTTACTCAGTGGCTTCAAACCGATGCGGTGTGGTTTTGACGCGGTTGATAAATGACTACGTTCACGCCCGTCGCTTGGGGCGTCAGCAGACGTCCAATTTCCGCAGACATTTCCTTTGACATATTGCCGTTAGAGTATTCTTTTAATACGGTTACTTAAGACATTTTAAATCAGTTGAAAACGAATGGCATGTGCCAAATAAATGTAATTTCTTTCTTTTTCTCTTTGTTTAATGTAGTTAAAGATTTTCTCTAGGAAAAAAATTTCTCAGTTGAAGAAGCCACGGTCTTGATTTCTGCTTGGTTGATGGCTACAGGTTCACCTTTTTTTTTGGTTTTTTGGGGGGGGTGGGAAATCATCAAATAACCACTCCCGCTCTTGGGCAGAGCGGTAGGAAGTGTCAGACTTCTACTGACTAAAAACCACCCATGTTCCTTCTTAGCCCTTGTGCCGAGCCCGCGGTATCTCTTTTGAACAACCCGGTGCCCCGACGAGATAGTTTCACCCCTGACTTTTAACATAACTGGGAAAATATAGGTGTACTAGCTGCCTAACCCTTCGGGTATTACAGGTGTGATGGTATGTGTACATCCATCTATCAAAGTCCAACAACCTTATTTAAACAATAAAATACAACAGCAAACTCCTCACCTTAATGACCCCATGTTTTCTGTATTTAAGTAGGGGTGCTTCGTCTATACCCCGCACAGCTGCTATCAATCACCCCGCGGTCGTTACCCACTGATCCTTATCCAGACATTTATCATTTTTGATTACTTTTGCTTTTAAGTTAACAATCACTCGTTTGAGTATATGAAGTTGTGTTTTTTGCCGCGTTTTAAATGGTTATTTAAAAGGTCTTTGCGTTATTGATTTTTGATGATTCCAAGTAAGCTAAAGCTTTTAATAAAGAATTATTAACACGATTATAAAGAGTGTAAATCAACCCATCACACAGCCGTCAACCAAGCATTCTGTACATCAAACTAAGTACCCCTACGCAAAAATTTTTGCTGGGAAACGACTCTTTTTTTTGGGTTCAAAATCACATTTTACGGTAAAACTAAAAGTAGCACTGTTAAAACATTGTGCTAGTGGATGCTTTGAATAGTGAACGGATCATGGATGTAATTTAAGTAAAGTTATAACCTGAAAAACTGGTATTTACAAAAACAGCTGTGAAAAATTTGAAACTTTGACCCAAAATATCTCCGTAACTAGGAGGTTCCCAGGTATGGTCTAGAACAAAAAAATGATCGCAGTAGTGGGGAGAACAAATGCCATTCGTTTGCATTAAGGGTACTTTTACACCCTTTATAATGTACAGTAGTTAGGGCAGTTAACGCCATGCTAATTTTTAAATTCAATAATGTAATTTCATTAAAACTAAAAACACGCTTTAGAGTGACGTTATTTTATTTCTCATATTCTACCCAGCAACCCTTTCGTTTGATACCCATATCATGGGAATGCGTAAAAATTAAATAGTCCACTGTCTCTAGGAGACCACCATAATATATTTAGAATAAAGTCACTAACTGCCGCACTCAGAGAGCTTTAATAATTACTTAGGCCATCACTTAGTAAAAGGTTTTGACAGTTTTGTCATACAAAAGTATGTCAAATCTTTACTAAGTGACAGCTTAAGTAATCATTAAATATATCTGAGTACCGCAGTGAGATTACCATGGATTGTCATTCAGCTAACCATGTATATAAAATTTCAGCTCTCGAATCGAAAACAAAAATTTTACTTCTAAGATTTTTACATAGTTAGGGAAGAAACTAATAAAAGCGTGTTAAAATACTCCTAAACTGTAATCAACAACAAAATCTATGATAATTATTATCATTTCCCTGCCCTAGTCCCATGGCAATTCAGGTCATTGCAACACGTGTTCTTCCATTCCCCCTGTCAAATGTAACGCTATCATTTAATTTATTTTCTATCATATCCTTCCTCGCATCACATAAAAATATCAATCATTTCTTGCACAAAACAACCCATACAAATAACAACAAAATACCGATATAACTAACCGGCAAAGGCCGGATAAACCTCCTTTGAATAACCAACGGTAACAATAAGATGGTTTTCGTTCCATTGCTTGCGACTTAAGCGGCTTAGCCACTGCACTCGGCTTCAGACTCGCGACGGATTGGAAAGGCGACGGTAAAGTCGTTTCTCCATGCGGATTCCAATTTGGAACGCGGAAAAGTAGTCACTTGAGATTTGACAGTTCAATTCGAAATGGGAAAGTGCCCATCATTCACATTTCGAATTGAAATGGAATGACTTTTTTCTTTTCTGAGTTTCTTTTATTTTTCTTTTTGTTTATTTTTCTTTATTTATGGACACGAAGAGGATTGTTGTCTCTCTCTTCTTTCTTCTTCAATAAAAGAGATGGCCTTTTTTTTTTTTGGGGGTGGGAAATTATCAAATAACCCCTCCCGCTCTTGGGCAGACCGGAAGGGAGTGTCAGACTTCTACTGACTAAAAACCACCCATGTTCCTTCTTAGCCCTTTATGACGAGGCCGCGGTATATCTAGGGCGTCGAGGGGTAAGAGATGGCCTTGTGTGATAATTTGAACTATTGTTTATTGCTAATTTTGTTTTGACTCTTGTTAGATTATTTCTATTAGGGAGTAGAAGACCACTAGAATTTTACTTGAAAAAATGTATAGTATATTTTTATGGAATCTGGAGACCTAATTCGTTGTTTTATGAAATGTCAAAACAAGACTTACGTATTATGTTAAATCTATTATTGTTCTTAAGAATTTAGTGCACAAAGACCATAACCAAAAGCCAATAAAACATTACCATCCTTTTCGGTTCCATCACAGTAAAAAAAAAAACAAAACAAAAAATCCTTTCCAAAAATAATAACAATTCAGTGACCGTACCTTTAGCTTCAAAATAAAATAATTTAGAGTCTCTGACCCTGCCACTGGCTTTGTAAACCGGTTACAGAAACAGATAATACTAAAACTATTACGTGCTAACATGTACGTGGACAGAATCGAAAGATGAACTGAAACAAACCAGCTTAGAAAGTTTTTGGAATAATTTAACCACAAAAACATTGGTACAGTAGGTTGACTGTATTAATTTCTAACAAATAAAGAATTCTGCGGAGGAGCTCGTGGCTTAATAAAAACTGCCACTCGGGTCGATCTTTAGGTAAAGCTGTGCTTGCCTAGATCGGTCTGTGGATGGGTGACCGCCCGACATACCGAGTTTCCTCCGTGCCTCGGAAAGCACGTTAAGCTGTTGGTCCCGGCTGCCATATATAGATCTTTGGCAGTCGTTACAGGTAGTCAGTGACCTGAAATTCTGACAACCAATCTTACCAAAGAGTATCGTATTACCTAGTGTTAACTGGGTTGTGGAGGTCAGATAGGCAGTCACTCCATGTAAAATACTGGTACTCAGCTGCATCCGGTTAGACTGGAAGCCGACCCCAACATAGTTGGGAAAAGGCTAGGCAGATGATGAGATGATGAAATAAAGAATTCTGCGGTCTATAAATAATCGAATATTGTTAGATTAAATTATGATATAAATATAGATATTATTGCTCTTTAATTAAGCCTTGCAAACGCACGGACATGAGGTGTAAACCTATACTTACACTCCTACTAAAATTAATGGGGTGAAAAATCACGGTTTTTTGGCCTTCTGTAAATATCTATTTTGTGCTTTTACTGAAGATTTTGGTGACAAAGCCTGTTGAATACGGGAGTGTATAGTAGATTTTACTGAAGGCTGTAGGGCCTTATAAGTGCCCGTAAAGTCTGCACTAGGTTAGAAGTCGCGATATATTTTTCCTAAACAATATTTTAGATATACGCCTGGAATATTTTTGTTTTGAATAATATTACATAGAATTTTAATGTTTGTGCTGGACTTAAGAAATAAAAAAAGACGTGTGGCACTCGGAGACTGCCGCGGTAAAGCTATTGCATAGCATTTTTTATCAACTTATGCAATTATAATTATTTTATTAATGCAGTATTTTTTTTCCTTTGTTTTTTTTTCTTTGATATTAATTCAAGTTACACTGATTACGGTAGTTTTCCAATACAACCAATGCCACCTAGAGGCGGGTTGCTAAACTAAAGAGACAAGCGTGATTTTGCAAAAAGTCATTAAAAGTTCTGGCATTTATCGATAGATGAAAAAACTAAAAAGTATCACCGCTGTGCCGGTCGGAGTGGGGGGTGTTAGGTTTTTTTCGTTACGGAATTTCTGGATTCGGTCCCCACGCTCAAGGCCCGCGATAGAAGCTATGCAATAGCTTAAAAATTAATAGATAAACAAAGTGAACGAGGCATACATGACAACAAGAACAACATCTTGACAATTTGCTTTCTTGTTTTCTTAGATAATTTGTAGCACTCCTGACTGCAGACCACATCTAGATAAACAAAAACAAAAAATACTTTCGCAGGATCACCAATAATATTTCAGGGTATTAACTTTATGATTTATTACCACATCAAATACTATAGTCTGTTAAATATCCTTATGCATATTTTAGTACGTAATTAATAAATCACGACCTCATCAAACACACATAAAAAGTAACTGTTCTAATATAATAAAGAACTTCCCTTTATTAAAGTTTCGTAGCACGCCTACAATTCTCGTAGCTCTCCGCTAACTGCTACGCCGCTCGTAGCAAATTGCTACGGATATCGTTGTATCGTTTCGAGTCGCTGCAATCACTACAATTCCCTACGATTTTATAGGTTATTTTATTGCCGATTATGATTGGATATTAGACTTAGATTGCAGGACTTTTTCTCCAAATAGTACTGGCTAATACGATACTCATTGATAAGAACTGACTGGTTGTCAGACCTTTGGACCCCTGACAACTTGCTACGACTGTCAAATATCTTCAACTGTTCTGACAGCCAGGACTAACGGCTTTTAAACGTGCTATAAGAAACACACAAGAAACTCAACAGGCAATGGATGGTCACCCATCCACGGACCAACCCAGGCAAGTACGGCTTAACCTGAAGATCAACCCGAGTGGCTGTTATTATTTAGCCACGAGCTCCACTTACCACACATTTGTTAATCTAAGTATGTTTTTTATTGTGTTTTTTAACTAAATCTTATTTTATTGTTACTTAAACCATTTTTTTTGTTCTCTGCGAGACAAATATATACTTTTTCTTTCTTTTCTTTCACGTAAAATCTAATCTCAAAGCAGTTCTAGAAAATAAACAATCGAAAAACGTTATCACAACAAATCATATATATTCATTTGTCGATATTGAAACATAACACAATTGCGTTATTCCCCCAAGTAGGGGGACACGTCAATGTGGGCCAAACCAATTGTTTTGCGATGGCCCGCAGACCGGAGACAAAATATTACTTTGACACAAATTGCCAATTCTTCTATACGGCACTTCGGATATTGCCGTACGATGTTTGCCCTGCGTTTTGAAATCTGCAGCGGTGAGATGAGGTATAGCAGGAACCCGTCGGGGCTGCGGGTTGTTCGAAAGAGATACCGCGGCCTCGAGGCCGACAAAAAGGGCTAAGAAGGAACATGCGTGGTTTTTAGTCAGTAGAAGTCTGACACTCTCTGCCTAGAGCGGGAGGAGTTATTTGATGATTTCCCACCCTCCAAAAAAAAGAAAACGATGTAGCAGAAAATTTCAGCTCACTAAATATTCGCTCACTCTCGGTTCCAGTTATTAAGCCAGTTTTACCAATGTTTTAAGAACTGAACTATGTTTTTGCTCATAACTTTGACATAATAATATTTACAACTATAACAAGTATAGCACATACAAGTTCTTATACGTAGAAAAAAGCCGAATGTGCTTCGTTGGTCGTGGCGGTTCCGACTTACGACCAGTAAGCTGTGGGTTCGAACCCAGGAAGGCGCATTACTTTGTGTTTATTTCATCACCACTGATCTCAAAATGGCGAAAAACAACACTGTGAGGAACCCAAAGCATGTCCTAGAATGGAAAATTCGAAGGCATGATGACATGATCTTCCAACCAGCACCAGCACTGGAAGCCTGTGTCCCAGCAGTGGGAACATTATTGGCTGATTATGATGATGATGTGTTTCAAGTTTTAGATCAGTAACTTCACATTTCCTTAAAACAATTTTTGTTTCCTTCTCCTTATTTCCGTATTCTACTTGATTGTCTATTACTATGATATAATGCATAAAATATTAACGCACCATAAACATCAGTACACGCTTCGATCAAACAAAACAATTCAAAACACTCGAGTTCATTGAATAAGCATGGTTTAATCACCTATCGTCACTTACGGCCATCATAAATATATTTTATAGCCAGTAAATCTCGCTATAAAACTATGACAATAATATTAAAGTACGTTTTTGTATGACGCCCTTTCATGACCTCAAGCGATGCGACTTACGATTAATTCAAACAGGACAGGAAAATCCTGGCGCATTATTCCTAATGGGAATATGCATATATAATATCTTATTCCGTACATTTCGCATATGGAATATTTCGAAATGTGGGTGTCTGTACCAATAGGGGATCGGACAAAAAAAACTAATTAGTCCGTCAGATAGATTTCCAAAAAATATTGGTCACATATTTTTTCTTTTTTCACATAAACAAAAAATGAAGACGATACAGTGCTTCGAAAACTCGTGAACTCCTCGAAAACGTCACATGTCAGTACATTTTTTACCTACAAATGACTTCACCACCCCCCACTCATGATCTTTGACGCGTTTTATCTTCGTCAATTTTTATTAATTTGATAAAACAAAAAACACGTATCCAATATTTTTCGATAATCTCACTGACGGACTAATTAGAATCATATTTTGTTGACTCTGTCCGATCCCATATTCTTTCAGGGCAATAGAGGCGCGAGAGAGATAAATGTTTCATTGTTTTCTTCGAGTAGCTATTGCGTCGCGCGTGTCGCCTGATTGAGTAGGTTGTGGCCAGGGTTTATGAAGCTAGCGATGGACGCCATGATTTTTATGGGAAATAACTCGCCACATTTATTGGAAACGCTTTCACTTCGAGTTGTGACCTCTCGTCATATTTACGCCGTTAATGAAGTGAAGTAAACAGAGTGAACTGCTTCATTCATTTAACGTTCAGACGTGCATTCGTGTAAGGGAGAGATGGTGGTGGGCTGCGGGTTGTTCGAAAGAGATAATGCGGCCTCGGACACAAAGAGCTAAGAAGAAACATGGGTAGTTTTTAGTCAGTAGAAGTCTGACCGCTCCGCTCAGAGCGGGAGGAGTCATATGATGATTTCCCAAGCTCTAAAAAAAAGGCACATGGTGGTATGGTCAGCATCAGAAGTAGATTAACACTACTCAAAGTTTCAAAGCAAGTTTTTTAATAAAAACTATTCAGATATTACTCGTTACAAGTTATTGTAGAGTAAGGAGTATTTTTAAGAATAATCTTCTGAAACATTAAAAATAATAGAGTGAGTCCTGTACATTAAATATTTAAAAATTCGAAATGTGAAGCTACTTCTGATGTTGACCGTACAAACTGTTGCCATTGATTCAATACAATCAGTACTGCACGATACATAAAAAATATTAATTTTAAATGTTTTCGGGGCTAAAAAATAAGAATTCTGCCGTTTTTATTTCTTTATATTAAATGGGCCTACTCTTGACTCCAATCTTGTCCAGAAGACAGACATGACGTCGACGATGGAACGAGTTAACCCAAATGAAACCTATTAACCCGCGACTTAAATATATTGGGGTTGTATGACCTTGTGAACTCCGACGCGCTTGGTTTCGAACACCTTAATGCTATACCTACCTAACCCGGAATCATGTTCATGGTCAATGAACATTCATCATAATTTTCCATGTCTATACAGTTATTTTTTCTGTCAGAAGCATTAAGACCAAGCTCACTCTAATCAAATTACCCTTTTTTTTTTGGGGAGTGGGAAATCATCAAATAACCCCTCCCGCTCTTGGGCAGAGCGAAAGGGAGTGTCAGACTTCTACTGACTAAAAACCACCCATGTTCCTTCTTAGCCCTTCATGTCGAGGCCGCGATATCTCTTGCGAACAACCCGCAGCCCCGAATTAATCAAATTACCCTCAATATAGCAATTATAGCCATTGTTACACTGTAACCCTACAAAGCCGATAGGTTCTAATATTCAATTTCACATAAAGCTTGGCCAACAAAGTGGTCGGTGGCGACCAACTTATTATTTACATGTGGCCAGCGTACCACAGACGTCTTAGTAAGTTTTGGTTATTGAAAGGAAGAAAGGACAAAACTACATTTATTTAGCACAGACTCAGACAAACAAAATATTCCGTTAAATTCACACAGGTACTTGTAATACGCGGAAAACTAAAAGAAAAAAAAACGTTGCCTAATGTGTTTATTTATTTATTTATGAACACTCAACAGAACATTACATTAAGATAGAAGAGTACAAAGTACGTACTGCTGATTTCATAAGATTTTTTTCCAGCAGACCTGCAAGAGGAAAGTGTGGTGTGGGATTTGCTGATGTTTGTTACCAAGATTTTTGGCTATTGGCAGCCAATATATTAGTGATTGGCGGCCAAAGTATTGGCTATTGGAGGGCATAGCGTACATATTTGCCGGACGGTTAGACGGCAATCAATTTCGTAGTCACCGTTACACATAGGATTTATTCGTCCGTGAAAGCTACATTTGTGAACCGTTGAATAAATATGATTGATATATGAGCATGAGAGTTCAAAGTAAATGTTTCTTTTATTATTTTATAGATATTGATGTTGGATCAAATTATCCAGTAACTGGGTGCTGGTGGCCAAGCAAAATATTGGTATTCTGAACCCAGTTATACTGGAAGCCGACTCGAACATAGATTGTAAATGGGGAGGCAGCTGTGATATAGTAGAAGAATGTGTTGTCACGAGGTTGTCACTAACTAATTGATCTGGGGTGGTCAAACTAATTGGACTGGGGAGCGGATTAGCTACGGACTTTGACAGATATTTTGGTAAATTTTCTGGTTAAGTTTACTGACCGCAGCCAGCTTTACTATCCAGTTTACTAATTTAAACATATCGCTAGTTATTTTTTTAAGTCCCATATAATAGGAGGTGAGCCTTTTGCCATCAACCGGGCACAAATCCAGACTTCGTGGCTGCTACTGAGAAACTCCTGATGGAACAACTCAATAACACATGCATCATCATTCATCATACATGTATAAACTCATAATTTGACTTATTAAACACTGAGCGTTTTTCGTCCTCTCTCCTACTTTTGAGCTACGAGTATGCTGTGCCCGACAGGGTCCATAATTGAAACTGATCAGTAACTGTTTCCCTATATACCAACTGTATACATTATGGTACGCAATAAATATTTGAGAATTGAATTGAATTGATTGAACACTTTGCCCGACCCGGGATTTGAACCCAGGACCTCTCAGCAGTCGCCTAATTATAATAATATTAATAAAACGATGTTCCATATAACCAAAACACTATATCCAAAATATACACTGACACGTATGCTTACCCCCTCAAATACCAGTCCCTTTGGGGAATACAAGCGCGATGTTAGAATATTAACCTAACCGAATCTTACCCAATTCACACACCAAAACATAACCTTATTCGACCCAGATTGTATCAAACTAATTTACCTTGTTGGCCTCGAACACCTGAATTTTGTTCTCATATAAACCCAGTTGGTCCCAAGGCGATCACAGCAATTATTAGAGTTCGATGGCACTTTAATTAACTAGGATCAAAACTGTTGGTCTTTTGCTGATAATTGAGTTTTAGAAGAAAAGGGATGCTGGCACGTGCTGTGTGAATTGGAGAGATTTTTTCGTTTAATGTGTTTTAGAGCAGTCCAATTATTATGTTTAACTTAAGTACCCAGTGTAATTTTTCTCGAAAAACGAATCAGAAATTTATTTTGCAAACAAAAAATGAAAGCCGATTCAACAACCTTCAAACATCTTGCTATTCCAAAAAATACACCAAAAAAAAATTAAACAAAGGCCGCTCTAATATCACACCGAATTCATCCCAGCCTAAAATAAACCAATTAAAAAAATACGAGGCACAGGCAACATTATTGTTACACGGTATACAGCCTGGGGCAATTCTCGCGGTGCGAACAGCTGTATCGATCGACCAGCGAAACAGGTCATCTGGGTAGTTGCAGGTCGACTAATAAACTGGAATCTTATTGGGCACAACCGTTTATTCAATTAGGTTGTGGATATTTCGTCATGTATTTGGTTAGTTTTGGTGGAAATGGAGGCGAAAACTGGTCGAAAATATGCGGCATATTTTTTGCAATGAAATGTTTTTGTGCACCGTAATCCACACCGCTTCAGAAACCACCAACGGTAATAAATAAGTAGAGCTTGTGCCTATCATTACATACCTAAAAATATTAAAAACATTCAGACAATGCATGTAAAACAATAGTGCACGCAAGCAAGCCGACAAAATGACAGTCAGACCGAGGGGACCTCGGTCGGTCGTGCTTAAACTGATTATGTGGGCATTGAACACTTTCAGCTGTATCGGATCGTCACACATGTAGCTCTATTAAGGTTGAAGTCTAGTAGTAACTGCTCTGCCAACAAAACTTGAGTCATCACGACCATTGTTCACTTCTCAGCCCCTAGTACGAGCTCGCAGTGGACACGTGACATAAATGCGGGCGAGTTTTAAAACATTAAATATAAGTTATTAAGAATTAATACAGTCATATCTTTTGGTCATAATAATTGTGGTCGTCACACATTATTAAACCAGCATGAATTTTTCGCTTTAGGAAATGTATTCGACAAAAATTCGACTCGAGTAACGTTTACACCGCGCTCTCTTGTCTTTGTCATGTGCCCAATCAAAACGTCACGTATCGTCCGATTGCATCCGATTTCGTCCGAATTTGCGTGACTAACTGATCAGCAGTCTACCGGAGGGACTTGAGTCATTAGCACGCTATTATCCGGCGTATCGGCCAATTGAGGCCAGCGCTGACAGGGGAATAATCCCGGCTGATTGTGTAAAGTTTCCTTCGAGAATACGTATGTCTAAAGGATTTATCTCGTTTTCATGTAGGTACAACATAAATCATGCTGAGACGCTTGTTATGTTTCGGGCGATAAGACCGGATGATGATGAAATAAGGATAATCTTCAATAATGGTGCAGCTTTGATGCTAATAAAGAGGAAGACCATTAACTACCACAGAGTAATTTTGTTCAAGGCAAAATTGCACTGAAATACTACATAATTAGCACTTAAGTGGCAGTGGGCAGGGCACATTGCTCGCAAAACGGATGGCCGATGGGGCCGGAAAGTTCTGGAATGGCGACCGCGAACCGAAAGACGTTGCGTTGGAAGGCCTCCCACTAAGTGGACCGATGACCTAGTGAAGGTTATGGGGACCCGCTGGATGCGAGACGCACGGGACCGGTCAATATGGCGACACCTGGGGAGGCCTATGTCCAGCAGTGGACGTCTTTTGGCTGAAATGATGATGATGACTACATCATTTACTTTGTAATAAAACGGTTAAACTCATAACTTGCGAGGATTTAATAACACCTACAAACGATGCCAATAAAGACCGCTTTAAAAAAACCTACAGACACAAGATAAAACAATAAGGCGCCTATCTATCTATCAACGTACATATAAACAAACAGGCCACAAATATACTACAACTCAATCATCAGACGTGCTTATTTTTCTCGGCTACTACTCGCGAATCTCAACGTAAACGCGCGGTATTATTTCAAAACAAACAGTTCTAATAATACTGTAACCGAAGGTCTATGCCCTGTCGGAAATAGCCACGGTGCGCCAATGTGTGCGGCCGATGGGCCACGGCATTCAGTGTAAACATGACTGACAACTGTTGAATAAAGGATTAGGTTCACGCTGGTTTATTTATGAGGTCAATAGGAGAGCGTTGGGTGACCGAGTTTTTCGTTAATGCATTGTAGATGTCATTGAGGCCTTCTGTTCCAAGGCTGGTCAAGAGTTTTCTTTGTTTAGATCGCTGTATAAAATATGTTGATCCTTATTTTATTTTTTTTATTTTTATGGTGGGTGGAAAATCATCAAATGACAGGGGGCCCGCTCTTGGGCAGAGCGAAAGGGAGTGTCAGACTTCTACTGACTAAAAGCCACCCATGTTCCTTCTTAGCCCTTCATGTCGAGGCCGCGGTATCTCTTGCGAACACCCGCAGCCCCGACGGGCGTCGGCCCTTGCAACACGGAAGGGGCCCCCTTCCGTGTTGCTGACATCTCTTTGAGGCACGCGTGGAACACGAACGCGCCATCGACACGGCCTGTCGTCGTCATGAGACGGACGGACGGCGAGCTTACCCATCACTCACCGTCCACAAGCCCGAAATATGTTGATCCTCAAACGATTGAACGCTTTATATCTATCGTGTCCTGTTCATCATCAAAATAAATCGAGAGCGAAACTGCGGGCACTAATTGTATGTCAGAATTTACCAAACCATTCCCACAAATTCTCTAACTAATTTGTCAAGGCTACTTGCCTGACTAAGCAATACGGATTACGTGACACCGCCTTAAGATAATGAAACACCTGAGAATACACCTTAATCCCTTTTTCGTTCGTCTGCACACGACCCTTAATGGTTAATGACATGCTTAAATAGGTTTTGTATCTAAAAATAGAGACTAAAGACCCTTAAGGTAAATAGGGCCAAGTGAGCGCCTCCTTACCTAACAAGGTCCATGACCGTTCTTAGCTTTTTGAGTTTTTTATAATTGATCTGTTATTGTAAAATTTAAACAAATGAGTACGAATATCTGTGTGAAGGATTATATATATATTTTTATTTTTTTTTATTTGGAAAAACAAACAAAATTACACATTAAGCCCCTTAGCACATGGCGTCGTATCGTAAGCGTATCGTAGAACGCGCGTAGTACGAGAGCAATACGAGCAGGAACATGTTCAAACAAGTCCGCACACGAGGCGGTGTTGCAGCGTATCGTATGAGGTGTTCATTGTCATTACGATAGTCGTAGCGTACTGGCGTAAAAAAGGAAGCGCCAAAAAATATATTTTATAATGAATACTGCAAAATTTATAGAAAATGTGAGCCTAATCAAAACATTTCCTTGCCTCTAGAATCATTTATTAAGTGATTACTCGTTCGTACTAGTTCACGTGCAGCAACAAACAATCTTTTCTTGTAATTATTTGCGATGTATGGATGGATCCAATGAGCACGTCGCTTTCTACTTCTAACGAAATCAAATAACAAGAAATCCTCTTCGTCTGAAGAGAAGGTAAGGTCATCAAAAAATTCCCCAAACACATCTGGTACGCTTGACGCCATGATTTCAACCGAGATATTACGAAACGATACGTCTACGCGACGATTCGTGTGTAGAACACTCCGCGTCTCGTGCGCGTAGCGTAATTACGATACGCGCACGAGACAACTACGCCTACGACCCATGTGCGAAAAGCCTAAGACTTACATAGAAAAATAGTATACAGAAATAATACAAACGTGAAATTAACCACGTTTTCCACAGATACTTAATGAGACAATTTAGCAAATTTTATGATATGGCAAGAATGAAAGCGTCTGATGAGGTGACGAGCAATAGAGGAGTAGGTATGGAAGAAGAAGACATGCTGCGCTGACCTCAAATAAATTGGAATAAGAGCTAAAGAATTATGATGAATGATATAATCTGACGCCTACGTTGGTTTTCAATCGTAGGGGAAACTTTACCAATGACACTAAACGCGCTTAGAAACCTTAAACCACGTTCATCATCATCAGCCTATAATGTTCCCACTGCAGGGACTCAGGCCTCCTCTCTAGGAGAGGGGTGGGCTATGATCCACCACGCGGGCCCAGTGCGGATTGGTCGATGTCACATGTCTTCGTATTTTTTGGTTCTAAGACATGCCGGTTTCCTTACGATGTTTTCCTTCACCGTTTTGAGAGCAGTGGTGATGAAATAAATTACACAAAGTAACGCGCCTGACTGGGTTCGAACCCACGTTCAAGAGCTGATATTACACACTCACAGCTTGAACGCTGTAGATGTACTGTTCCCGTTCAGTTTTATTGATGAAATTCGCCATTAAACAGTACTGCGTGTCTGCGTCACATAGGACCTAAAACAGGAAATCGATATAAACGTAAATTTTTCAACTCATTTCAGTCGACGAACATTCTTACTCTCATCTAGCCCTATTATACAGTTGCTCTGCTTCTGAGGCAAGTCGATGAACCTGTAACTCAATATCGCTTATAACGACTAATGTGTTTTGTCTACAAGCGCTGTAGATCGTTTCCGCGGAGAAGTGAAAAATAAGAAAAACGTATATTTTGTTAGTGTTTTTCGGAAAGGAAATTACTTTGGTGAAAGCCAATGGAAAGCAGGAGTAGTATTACAAAGTTAAATAATGTTATATTATATATTATTTATTTATTTCATCATTTACCTGGTCTTTCTCTAACTTTATTCGGGCTGGCTTCCAGTCTAACCCGATGCAGCTAACCACCAGTATTTTATATAGAGCGACTGCGTATCTTTCGGGCCATTGACAACCTACGACAACCTATGTATAGCAACTGTCAAAGATGTACAAATAATATGACAGCCGAGACCAAGAGCTTAGCGTCTTTTCCGAGGTTTTATTTATTTATTTATTTAATTTGGCTCCTCAACAATGAGTACACTGTTACATTTACAAAAAAAAACATTTCAAATTTAAGTGTCAGTGCCGATCACTTAAAGAAGAGCACTACATGCAACATAATATGCGCTTTAACAGCCAAGACACGAGATAAAAAAAAATATATATAAATACAACATAATGAAAACGACAAAAGAATAATCAATCAAAATATTCACTAAAATAATCAATTAAACAATCAATAAAATAATCAATAAAATAATCAATAAAACAATTAATAAAATAATCAATAAAATAATCAATAAATTACTCAATAAAATTATCAATAATCTTAAGTTAAGTTAGGCCAAACAGAATCAGACATAGTATTAGATAAATTACAATTTAACATTTTCTTAATAGAAGGCACGGTTCGGAGGAAACTCTGTACATAATGGGTGAACAACCAAGACTACAACATAGTTGGATATTATTGGAGAGTTATCATCATAATCCTAGACTGGCTAGGATTATGATGATGAGTTTCGTTTCAGAAATCGAACATAAGAAAATTAATTTGTACAAACCAGCCACTCATTTCAAACTCACTTACATACAAATACAATAGGTACAACACACAGACCTTCCTTTAGACAACTCGCAACCGTGAAGTTGACACCATTATCGCGGTACAGATCCACCCGTGACGGGACTCGCTGCGGCACGTCCCGCGCTCTCCGGCAGGCTTACGAACCGATCACAAACCAATTTATTTCCCCCATTAACGTCCAGATAGAGAATCATACTGAAAGCGGCAATTTTATACTGAAGAAGCGTTATGAAGAGGCTTTCAGCGTTTCTTGGAGCGAAATGGAGAGCACTTCTGTAGAATTTTATTATTAGCACTTTTCCAGTACTTACGTAGGTCTATGTTTCATATTTATTTGTTTGTTATTTACTAGACTAAAAAGTTGTTTGTGGTTAAATATTTGAAGTACTGAGCACCATAACACATTCCAGAGATGTTAATCTGACCATCATGTAGGTATGTCCAATTTTTTTGTTTCAACTGGTACGGCCGTGTGACTTTAGTGTAACGTAAATTCGAATAATTTAAAGTCAAAAACTCAACTATCGGTTCTAAACAAAAGTTTATAAACATTTAGTTTTCGTATATGCGATAAGCTCAATAAATGTCACATATAAGTACAATTTTAAAACTGCAGCGGAAATATTACCTATGTGCGAACGAGTACCTTATCGTTTCGTTCGAATTTACGTTCCGTTGACTAATGGATCTCTGTATTCAAATAAAATGTAAATCTTTCTTTCTTTCTGCTTCCATCACACGGTTATTTTAGGCCGAGTAGATAAACCATAGCTTTTCATTCCTGAAGCAAGCATTTTCGGACACCAATGATTAGCGAAGTGTCGATCAATAAGAAGTAGTGTGACATTGCGTGGGCGCCCAGGATTTGGTAGTTAATGCAGTTTGATAACGGGTATCTGAATGTCAGATTGGCTTTAGTTTATCTGGCAGATTTTAATATCTCGGTAACATTTCTTTTTATTTCACACTGGAAGGTGGCAACATTCGATTATTTCACGATCGAGTTCCATAAAGGGTCCGATGGTAATGATTCAATGAATAAGATAGTACGAAGTAAATAAGTCAGAAAGAATAAGTAATAGAATAATACTATTTTGTATGCAGAGGTTCTCATGGATCTATATATTTCTGACAATAATTCGGAAACTCAAAGATGGTGCCTAAAAAGTAAATTAACAAATAGAACTGACAAAATCCACCTTAACCATAACCCATTATCTATTCAAATAAATTGGTCCTTTGATCCAAATACAAAATTATAAGACTGATATTGAGTATGTAATAATTGCGATGATATATGATACACTAAGGAAAGAATACTCAATTTATTAATAGGAACACAAGTATCGATCTCAAACACAAGAGAGGGAGAGATAAGAGTTATTAATAGACAACACAGCTCCATAATCAGATCATACATGCACAATAATGTAATAAAACGAGAATAACGTCTAAAATATGAACGACATAGTCTATTCTAGCTAGTCGTTAAATAACTTGAAACTGGAGTGCAGAGCTTACATGTGAATTAATTAGAGTAGGAAAGTGCCCTCGGGTGGGAACGTGTATATTACATGTGCTAACTAAGGGCTTGATGCAACGGAGGGAGGTTCAAGACTGTTATAATGAATGGGATGCTGTTACCCACTTTGTATACGTCCTGCCTCCGTCTTTCTCTTGACCACGAGCAACTCGGGTTACACGTGTCTTGCCACAACGAAGAAAATAAATGAAATAATTTGTTAAGACCATGTCGAGAGTGGTGACATAGTCTAGTGATTTTGGTGAAGGAAAACGTCGTGAGGAAACAAAAGCAGCACGCTTCAGAGTCAATTCTGGACGGTCTATAACGACAAGTCAGAGGTCCAGGCACTAAACCATACGAAAAAAATAACATTCTAAGACACGACTTGTGTGACAATTTTCGTAGTAAAATACAGAAAGAACTACGACCGAAAATACCCATAATCAACGCTCCTACATTTTTCGCCAAGCCAATCAGCATCACATCCCATTTTCAAAACCGCCAACGACATACGCTCACAACAACAAAACAACCTTTATTTACTCCATTCATTATGAATACACGGTGATGAAAGACCAAAATTGCGGAGCCAAGCTTAACCACAGAGCACTTTATCAAACGAGGAACATTGACATCGCCTGTGCAATATTGGACCTTCTAATCAATTCGTTGGGTCACGACGAGGGCATCAATTGATGTCCTTGCTTCCATTCAGAACCTTTGTGAAGCTGAAAAAGTGGGCGAATTTGTTAGACTGTGTTCATTTTAATTTAGACTCGTTTGTGGGCTATTGATGTTACTAGTGTAGGAAGAAGATTATAGTTCGTTTGGGCTCCAAACACCTCTATCCATACATATACCTGACAGTAAGCTAAATAAGAATTATTTGATGTCAATAAGATACAATTACGCTGATCACGAATGCGTCAATTGCATACAATTAATCAGTACGCAAGAAGTAAAACTACCAACCTTTAAAAACACTACAAAAAATCATGTCATCATCATCATCTGCCTAGCCGTCCTCCCAGCCTTTTATCATCGAAAAACGACTACTACTTAGTACTACTTAGCTTCCAGTCCAACTGGACGCATCTGAATATAAGTATTTTACTTAAAATACTTATATTCAGATGCGTATCGTGTGGTGTCGGACATAAAGAATAGCACCATCCCATATCTTCCCGTGGGTGTCGTAAGAGGCGACTAAGGGACTTACCAGAGAATGGGCAGCAACGTTCTCTGTGCCTTCTTAACAACAATACTGCGATCGCCAATCCGCCTGCCAAGCGTGGTGATTATGTCAAACCCCCCCTTCTGGGGGAGGCCTATATCCAGCAGTGGACGTCTTATGGTTGAAATGATGATGATGATGAAGTAAAATACTACCAGGAAGTGGTTGGAGTACCCGTTGGCCTCCACAACCCATTAGCAGGGCAACACAACAACAACAATCAAAACAACAACAATAAAAATCTTCAGACTAAAAATTTAGGCTCAGATGGGAAGAAAACTGCTCAAATATTTTATGTTTTCAGGTACTATCATATTCATACAATCATTACCATCGAACCCTTTCTAATGGCCATCCATGGAATGGCTTTCCAAACTTACATTTGAGTGGGACCCTCGTTGGAACTGTTATTTGATGTAGTATTTATGCAGGGTCCTTGGATCCTTGGCCCTTATCATCTGTTATTTCTTAAATTGTTATTAGATGATGTTTGCTAAAAAAAGAGCTTTATTTTGTTTATTTACAAGAAATAAAGCTTTTTTTTGGTGGGTGGGAAATCATCAAATGACTCCTCCCACTCTGGGCGGAGCGGTAGGGAGTGTCAGACTTTAACTGACTAAAAAACACCCACCCGTGAAAAATTTGGAACTTTGACCCCCAATATCTCCGTAACTAGGGGGTCTAGAACCACAAAATTATCGCAGTGGTGGGAAGAACAAGTGCCCTTCGTTTGCGTTAATGATACTTTTACACCCTATAAAATGGGAAGCTACATTATCTCCCAATACCGCTATAGGCTCTATTAAATAATCTCGTGAGAAAACTAGTTACATATAATATGGCTTTTAAATAACTATGTATACTAATTCGGACACGTAAGAGCTTCAGTATACATAAAAAAAACTTCTCTAAATAGCACTCGATTATGCATGCTGCAGGTCAGTTTAAATTAAAAGGTTTTGCAAGTCAAAGGACCAAACCCCATTAATGACTTTTTCATATTTATAAAACTTGAGGTGAAAGGACCAGTCATACGTAATCAGTGTAATAGTCAGCCTTTTGGACATACGTAAGATTCCATTCAAAATAAGCATAAAAAAGTGGGTTAAAAATAATAATTCTCAGGAAAACTTTTGGAAGTCTTGAATACAGCATTTTAAATTAATAAAAAAGTTACTCAAGGTCAAAGGTCTATAATATCACTTTTTGCAGTTTTTCCTTAACAACGAGTGTTATTGCAAAATTAGCTCTGAGCAAAATAGTAGATTATAAAATACTGGTAAAATTGTGTACAAAAAATGTCTTTACACTGTTTTCTGGCAAATCACTATTTTCGAGATATTGCTTCTGCTTTTACTGAACATTTTGGGGTAGTAAATTGAATAGTACCCGCTACCCGTTCAAAGCACATACATTTACACGCCAGAAACCGAAACATTTAATCAATTTTACATCTCTATGGGAATTATTGTTAATTCAAAATAATTTGACTTTACTAATATTTCTGTAACAATTTACCTAAAAACAAGGTTGAATATTAAAAATGACAGACGTTTATTTAAAACTTTATAGGACTTAATGCGGTCAACTCAGGACCTGAACTAAATAAAACAACAGTAAAACCTCCTATAATATTAATGACGGTCCCAAATGGGAAGATACGAGTTATAAATATTCCGTTTTATATAGCTGGGACCGCGCTATTAAATATTAGGACCAAAGGACCATTGAACCATCGTTTTGTTGAGAGAGATGGTGCTATGGACGTGTAGTGCTGTCTCGTTTGTTTCGGAAATGAGGGACCTGAATTCAGTGGTTGTTCGAGTATCGATGAAATATTGCTTCAAGAGTATTTAGAGAGCCTCTGTGGCGATCTAGTGTTAAGAGCTAACCGTTTGTGCGTCGATGTACCTTTCGTCTTGTTTTTTTTTTCATTTTCTCTTAGACTCTGAGAGCAGCAGTTGGAACATAATGCAACAAGTAGTCGGTTTTTAACAAACATTTTTAGAAATTATACAAAACTAGCAGACCCACACACACCCACCCACCCACTTCGTCTGCGTCACATAATATAGCTTATAACCTTTCTCGATAAATCGACTATCTAACATACTAAATTGAGTTAAATCGTACTCGTAATAAACAAAAAATCTTACCTTTCCTCTTTATAATACCTATTAGTTTAGATTGGCTTCGATTATATTATTAAAGTAACAATTACTATAGGTCGCTCTTAATGTTTAATATACAGTAACACCTTGTACTTGTAAACATTATGGTGCAGTAAATATTTTGAATTTGAATTTCTCCGGAGCCCCCAGATGCCAGAATCCCCACGTAGGTACCTACCGCACCGGACCGAATGACTGCCACGCGCTTAATTATTTTGTCGCCCGTATATTTTTACATTGCGATATCTTCTAAGATATTTGTTTAAACTGTATAGAGTAAAGGGCACAAATATTCTATATTAAATTTCCGTGCTAACAAACACATTTATTTAGATATAGATTAATACCATATGGGTTAAATAAGCTTCGCAAAATATCATTCTTTTAAACCTAACATTTTAATATTAAAAAATGGTGTCAATCTTAAAAGATAAACATATGCTGTCGCGGACTTTTTTTTAGAACTTTTAAAGAGCAATTCCGTCATACATGATATTTACGTAACTTAAACCGTTTTCGCAGCGCACGCAACGGAAGCTCTCAATAAATATCTTTAAATAATAATATATAATATCTTTTCCCGTTTTTGCAACATTTTTTATTTATGCTCCGCTCCTATTGATCGTAGCGTGATGTTATGTAGCCTAAAGCCTTCCTCGATAAATGGACTATACAGCACTGAAAGTTTTTTTTAATTCCAACCAGTAGTCCCTGAGTTTACCGCGTTCAAAGAAACAAACAATCAAACAAACAAACAAACTCTTCAGCTTTATAATATTAGTACTACTATTTCATTTCATTTCATTTCAGTACCTATAGATATTTTTACTTTCATCACATAATCAAAATGTTAGCAAACATTTCGACTGTTTGACTGTGAAACCAAAGTTGAAATTAAGTCTCACAATTTTTCAAACGTCCCCTTGAGTAGAACTGAAATAGGGCGACTTATATTGTACTTTAATTCTAAAGAAAAATGAGTTTTGAATATTTGAAACCATGTTAAGAAGTTTGAAAAAGAAACTTTTGTTGGGTAGAGCTATTTTTGTTTAATGGGGGTCTTTTCCTCGTAACGTAAAATGGGGTTTTTCGTTCAATGTCACGGAAGTTAATGGTTATTTAAACAAAGTTACTGTGTTACATTATCTGAAAGCATTTTAGTGGTTTTTATTTAATTAAATGCAATAATTTTAACTTTTTAAACGAAATGTGTAAAATATTTTACGGTTTTTCATTATACCTATTTGCTAAACCGGTTTTTAAGTAAATTTACAAGGAGAAGAAGTTGAAACCAGATTCGAAACCACTTTTTGTAAGGAAACAGGATACTTGCGATTATTCATGAAACAAAACACCAGAAACCAATCGCTTAGCAACCGTAACGCGACACGACTAATCAAGCCATACAATAACTCCGAAACAATCTTCAACAAAGTTAAATTACCCAATCGACAACAGCATGTCTCCAAGGACCAAAATAGTTCAACCTCAACCTTCAAAAGACTAGCAAAAAATAGATACAACAATAACTTTGAAAAATTTTATGCTCTCAGAACGTGCGTTAAAAGATTCACAATGCAAATTAATTACATTAGCAAAGACTAAGCTAATGGCTAACAGATGTGCCGTTGTGGTTATGGCGTCGTCAACAGCGTTAGGGGAGCCACACACAAAATGTTCGTTCGGGTCGGCAGATTCGATTCGGTAAAAAATAACTTTACTTCCAGAAGTCAGAAGTAGTTATTTTTTAAAGTCGCTTTTTTATTTTGCCCATTTTTTTTTATTTCACCTTTCCCATCATCCACATAGACAATACAGATACAGAAGAAAAATAAACTTATAGACAATAACTCATAAACCACCCAAGCAATGTGCAAGCCTTCCTTTACCAAACAAAAAAGAATCACCTCCTCCTCTTTAAAAGTAGGCTAATAACCGATCCAAACCAAATACCACGAAGTTACTCGCCAGTTTATCTTCATAAGAAACTAAATATTCAAACCATGCACACGTCCACCCATTTTCTGACGTTTCATAAGAATGTACACAAATTCGGCTCGTGTTGGGAGAAACTTCGTCCTGCACCTCCCCTTCGCTGAACACGTACGGTACAACTCAGGCTATATCTAGCGGTTTTCTCCCGAAGTATATCAACCTATTTCCTGTCCATTTGCACTCAATCAAGCTGACCTGAACGTGTGTAGCACTCCTTGGGCCATAAAGAATTTTATAGACTGTTTGTAGGAGCAATATTAAAGGCCGAACGTAATTGTTTACACCTACGTTCGTAGTGTTTCAGTATGGTCGAATCGATAATGGTGTTTGGTTAGGTGTGTCAAAAAAGCTTGATTGCGTAACACACATTCCGGTTCATGCAATGGGCGTCAGGACGAGCCGTGTGCGATGGTCTGATCATCAACTGTTTTTTTGTTATTTTTTTTGGTGCTTTGCATATCCCAGAGGCTTGACTTTCTGAAAATATCAAAATAGAAGACATATTGAGAAGACTAATCACTGCGCACTAGCACCAAATTCATGGTCATATCCCTTTTTTTTGGTGGGTGGAAAATCATCAAATCCCGCTCTTGGGCAGAGCGAAAGGGAGTGTCAGATTTCTACTGACTAAAAACCACCCATGTTCCTTCTTAGCCCTGTATGTCGAGGCCGCGGTATCTCTTGCGAACAACCTGCAGCCCCATGGTGATATCCCTCAAAGCTTAAATAGGACTGGGTCAGACCAAATGACGAGAAGACTAAAAGAGCGAAAGAGTAAGTCCTACTTAAAGCTAGACAACATCGCGGTAGACCAAGGCGGAGATGAGTAGGACGAGCTTGAATCTTATCAAAATGATTGGCAAAAGACAGAATTGCGTGTAACAGAGAGAGGAAGGCCTTTGCTCAACAGAAGGAACATACTAGTTGGTTTATCATAACGATGAATGCCCGCAGATTATTTTATAATGTCTCCGAAATTAGTCATAACAACATCATAATATAATATATTCAACAATGTTAATTGTGTCGTCTCATGTTTAGAAAAAACATTAGCGTAATGGAAATATCCATTACGCTGAAGTTATATTTGGTTTACGATATAAGTGGCACCAAGGGAGTTTTTTTATAAGGCTATCGAGTTTTATAGCCTCTGTCCAAGGTGCCAGTTACAAAAAAAAAAAGAACGTGCGTGTCACCTATTAATCACGCGACAAATTGTTAATTCATGAAACGGTGACTTTCCATTTCATGTGAAGACTCGTTATTTTCCTTTTGAGCGACCGGCGACCTTCGCATGGAAAATTTAAGTAATGAGTAGGTACAGTCGTACATTCATATACTATTCTCAAAGGAAGACTATGTGGGTAGTATGTTCGTTGTTAGAAATCAACGTCCCTTGGAATTTTACAAGACCCAAACGTGGTTTCAGGTTTTGAAGGACAGGAACATGAGCCCTTGAGTGGAGACCGCGAATCAAGAAAGACCAACTGCCCTAAAATTACCGGTCACTGGATGCGTAAGTGGAAAACCAATTATGTCGTAGAGCAAATGGTAGAAGTCCATTCAAGCAGTGTACTCCAATTATCCGGGCTGATTGTTTTTAAATGGTGCAGCTTCAAGGAATTTCACCCGGCTGTCATTTGTGGAACTTTTGCTGTTGATACAGGAAGTCAGAAGCCTGTAAGTCTAATAACCGTCTATGACCCAGTATGCTGGTCAGATAGGCACTGGACCCTTCCAGAATAATTATAATCATATCAGTATTCTTAAATTGAAATCCAGCATCAATATATCTGGAAAATACACATAATATGATGTAGAGGCTAGGTTTCAAGGGATCAACGATAATTTTACCAAATCAAAATCGGTCAACTAAAATTCATTCGAAAAAAACGTATCAAATAGAACACGCTAAATCCGATACAAAATTACACAAACAACTGTTTGATCTACAAACGAGGTTGTACGGCATTGAAGTTAATACTCGTGCGTAGTCACAGTAGACGTATAAGTATAAATTATACAGTAAAAAAAAAGAACCACGAAGACGGCACGGTTGGTGCAGTGGCTGAGTGATTGGACTGCTAAGCTGCGTGTCGCGGGTTCGATCCCCGCACGGAACAAATATTTGTATGGCCTACAGGTAGTTGTTTCGGGTCTGGGTATTTGTGTATGTCAGTTTATTATTATATACTTTTTCTTTTTTTATTATTGATTTGTGTCTGAAGTAAATCTTAATTTAACTTACACCTTACTATTGTATGGAGTCTGGTTCTTTTAGCCCAACTAACTGACAGATATGTTGCTGGCGAGTTTGTTCCGCGACTTATTCTTTCCAGCTAAAACACTAGGAAGGGTGACAGTCCCCCAAAACGCTTTGGGGGACTGTCTCTTGTAAATAAGTAAAGTAAATTTTGACGTTCAAAAAGTGCTGATTATCAGCTTAGTTTGAATAAATGACTTTTGATTTTGATCTTATAAACGAAATTCAAAAGAGTTTTTTTAAATGTTTTTGAAAGTGTTTTTTTTTATTTTTTGTGCACCCACGATACAGGAGAAATTCCTAGTGTGGGGCAACGTATTTCCCGTCGACACGTTAAGCCAAGTTAGGGGCGAATGCGAAGCATAAAAACTCTAAAACAGGCTAGGCACTGACCACGCGATAACGGAAGAAAGACACGAAACAAATATTCGAAACCGCTGCGGCTGCCGCTTTACATACACATGCAAAATGTGTACAAGAATTCTAAGCATAATTCAACCACTTACTCGCGACCAAGTCGAGGCTCTCACACCGATAGAAGTGGTTACGTTATATGCATGTAGTTCTACATATTAACGGAGAAATTGACAACCCTAAAACCCACTATTCTCTTCTGATTAATTTGTTGCGGGATTAAAGATAGTTAAATTGTTTCTCTGGGACTTCGTCGAGCTCATTGTTTTGGCGCTCTCTGGTGGTCGCCACAGTTGATTCTGGCATTCCGAAATTCTAGTGGCTTAGAAGTAGTGTGGCGGGCTTGTCCCATATGCCAAGGGGACTTTCTGGACATTTTTTTACATCCGAGTCCAGTTTTCCCTCCTGAGGGGGATTTTCTCAGGGGGAAAAGTGGAATAAGCCTTAAAAATTCCCTGAAACTGGGTTTATCTTTACAAAAAGGGCTCAGTTAGTTTTCTGTTTATCTCTATACTGTGGATCAGTGAACATTGACAACACAAAAACATGGCTGACACGAAGCAGACGTTGAATGTAAACTGAGAATAACAATAGACATTGAACTAGAGATTTAAGACTGATGTATTTCGTGATAGTGATGTTCTGTTCTCCTTACGGCACAAGTGTTAGGAGAATAATAATAATTTATTTATTAACAGATAACAAGGATCCATAATGGTTAGTAACAATTAGAACTTATAAACTATGTTAGTAAGCACAGAAATCACAAAATAAATATTACAAAATCACAATTAGAATGAGAATAGGAAAACCCAAAAAAACTTCTGACGTATGATGAGTTAGACACTCCGTCTTCAAGTCTAGACGTATGCTCTTCCAAGCATTCTGAATAAATCTGTTTTACCGTTGAAAAGTCTAGAATAAGAAAGGGGCCTATGTGTGGGCCCACTACCAGAAAATCTCCTGTAAGCAAGTAACTTAAATCAATAGCGCACATAATCTTCAATCCCAAAAACATTAAGCGTTATGTTTGTAATATTTTGTTTATAAAACCATGTGTAAATAAATGGTTTGCTTTTTACCCGACTGAAGCGAAGCGTGAAAGGAGGGCTATGTGTTTAAACTGTGTTGTTTTACTTTACCCGACTTGGAAATTTACACTCAGCAGTCTCGCTTGCGACCACTAACCTAACGAAGCAGTGAAATGGTAATAATTATGTGTTTTTCTAAAAGTATTATACTGTACACAATGTACACACACTTGAAAACAGTGCAGTTAAAATTACAGCTCAGAAACTATAATTAGCATGGGCGAAAAATGAAAAGCAGCAAAACCCCACACTGATCCCAAAATAAACTTAATAAAGAGCGCAAAGGAAGAGAGAAAGTTAATTAGTTTGCCCGTGATAAGCAACAGACAATCAACAACGAGAACCGTGCATAAAAACGGTACAAGGTACTCGTAGAAAAGACTAACCAGAGGATGTTACGGACGGATAGTCCCGTTACCTTGTACAAAGAGTTTCTCGCAGTTCCTTTACTGAAAACTCTAGGATAGCGTCAAACTCATACCTACCTAAGTTCTAAACTCACTCACTGCGTCACTTAGTACAGATTTGACATACTTTTGTATGCAAAACCTTTACTAAGTGATGGCCTAAGTAATCATTAAAGCTCTCTGAGTGCAGCAGTCAGTATGTGCCATTGACAGAGACCAATCATCGATCAAAAATCTTGCCATGCATTAGGTATAGTTGTGGTATAGTGCATGGTGGTATTACCCTGTTATTATTGTTGCATTTATAAATGAAGCTACTTATAACATTTTTTTTGTACATGCATTGGGCAAACAAATGTAGTTTAATAAAAATGTAGTTTATTAAAAAAAAGCAATAATAAGTAACTCTTTATCTCTTTCTTAACCTTAATTACTTACTACCGAGCACAACACAAAACATTGGCTAACATAAATTTTCGTAACTGTTATCACTCATAAAAAAATACCTAATAAACATACTATTATCAAAAACGCGGTAGGTACATCCCTATTCCGTACTCATAAACGCGAACTCAAACATACAAACCAAACGGCTATCATTGTCGGCTTGATTGACAGCTGATAGTTTTCGAAAAACAATCGTAAACACAATACTACGAACGAACTACTATATTATTTGTATGTTCAGTGGGAATATCCTCGTAATATGAAGATAACTAGCGTTGATTGTCCTTGAGGCACAGCCGGGTCTGACGTCTAAACGTCAATATTTGGGACTTTAAAATTAGATTCTTCAGACGGAATTGAATCTTAGTTTTTCGGTTTGTTATTTTGTTTGTCTGGGTATAATGTTGAAGATATTAGTTCAATCTGAATCGAGATTGAGTTACAGTTTAGGTTGAATAAGTTGATCGTTAAATTGTGGATTATTGGTTTATTTTGGAAGGAATTTGACATATCTTAGGAGAGGTGGCAGAGTATTGCTGAATCAAATATTTATAAAAGAGTTAACCCAAGGTTTTAACGAAAATTCATAAGTTTCTGACGAATTGGCAAGATAAGGTAAAACACAGAGAGAGTTGGAAAGTATAGGGAGAGGAGAATTTTTTTTGGGGGGGTGAAATCATCAAATAACCCCTCTCGCTCTTGGGCAGAGCGAAAGGGATTGCCAGACTTCTACTGACTAAAAACCACCCATGTTCCTTCTTAGCCCTTCATGTCGAGGCCGCGGTATCTCTTGCGAACAACCCGCCGATCGCCGATGGGAGAGGCCTTTGCCCAGCATTAGGACAGAATAAGCTAACTAAAAATTTAAACCCATGGATTTCTCTCCGGTTCTCCTCCATACGAAGCGTCCAACCCGAACCGTGAACCTATCTTTGACGTTTCTATACGTGGTTAATATGTAAGCTTAAGGGATTTTTTTTATATTAGGAAAAATAACTGTGTAGGACAAGTGATGACTTTGTAACAGTTTCCCATAAAAGAAAACTAGCATACCTACCCATTGTACTAAGTATTTATGTGGGATTAGTTCGATATGGGCCAAATAAAAGCACTGATTTATAAAGTAAACTTGAATTTTATTTTATCACGTATTTGTAGCTAACGTCCTTCGTCTTACTCTCCGTATTCCAGTCTCTCTCCTTTCACCTTTTTTAACATTCACTTCCTTTCTCTTTCACTCCTAGACTATTTCATACTTTCATCTCTTTCATTCAACATGCTTCACATCTGTCAATCATCTTTACGTTTCATTCTACTCATTTGTCATAACATTCCGTTCCTACAACTCGGCCATTCTGAAATCTGACTGTCCTCAGTCAGATCTAAACTGAACAAACAGAACAACACCATTCACATTTATAGCTACTACTATAAACCAAGGTCTACCCCTTCCCGGCATTCATGCTATTACTGGAATGACAGGTACGGAAATAAAAACAAAATGGCGCCAGGTTCGTTTGTGTTTGATGCTCATGCATTATTTATTGTATTTGTTTTGAAAATGCATGCCACGGCTGTGAATAGACGATGGGTAAATTTACATTTTGTTTTTATGAAAAACGACCAGTAATTTTATATTTTCATTTTTAACATCACCTTCGATGCCTGAAGTAATAGATTGGCGGAGAGTTTTATATATCAGTGGAGTAATTCCGTAACGCACTAATACATCAACGGCATTCGTTTTGCCAGTTCATCAGCATTTATTGTTTTATTACCCAGACGAATCTATCAAACATAGGGTACAGACACAAATTTTACAAAAGATTATAGTCTTCAAAATTCTTAATAACCCCTTCTTTTGGGCTTCACCAGAAATGGCTAAAAAAAAATTGTTTCACCGTCAAAGAAACCGTTGCAAAAAAAAAAGTTAGCATTAAAAAGGTTATCTTCCTGATTGTTTAGACGTAAATATTTGAGAACTTCACCAGATCTGAGTTTCACTCTAGAATTCTACTTTAAATATACAAAGGCAGGTAAAGTTATACGATCAATGAAATGTGGTATTAATTCAAGTGATTGACAGCAAAACAAAAGTTTGTAAATATAAACCAACAGTATGAATGCACCAACCTTGCACCGTCGGCAGTGCGTTTGTAGTACTTACACTCGGTATTTATTGATCCAGCTGTGAGTTTATGCAGTTATGGCTTAGGAAATCGAGTTCTCGGTATATCATGCCAATGCAATATGTACGGAAATATTTATAATAGAAATAAGTGTACGTAAAGTATTTCAGATTGAATTGCATAAAATTTCTAAGGGAAGAAATACATATTTTATGAAAGGCATATTTTGACCAGAATCGAAAAAACTGATCACTGGAATCCCCTTATACAGCAGTAGGGTGATGCCGGCTAACACTATCACTATTAATCATATTTTTTGGGTACAATAGTAGTGAAATTTAACCCGAAAATCGCATATAGGTTTTGCTAACAGCCTCGGGCCAGAATAATTATATAGACCTTTTGTATTAAAAGGCTCTTAAAATTAAAATAATCACTTAAAAATGTGCTCAGCGAATAAAATATGCTGGATGGCTACATTCAGACGTGATGAAGGAGCTCCATTGAGAACAATAGTTTACCATTACTCACTGCGAGCGAAACGTAGAAGAGTAATTTCAAAATGAGAGAAATGGATCGACAGACTTAAATTAATGTTCTCGGAAAAGGAATTATTTTAAAATTGGGTAGCAGTATAAGTAGTTTAGAAATGTACTTTGAAAAGGACATTGGAAATAAAGTAATTTAAACCTTATAGTTTTCAGCAGATTTTCAGAGGGTCTCTAGAAATTAGAGACAAATGATTATAGAAAAACATTTCTGAAAAAGCTTGCACAGCTCCGACGTGCAAAAGGTTTTATTAGAAGAATACAACGACATTCATGAAATTGTCATCAAGAAGATGAATGGAATGGTGCTGATCCATGCGTCATGCTCGTGAACGGGTGCTGTCAGTTGTGACTGGTCACCTCTTAGCTGCCACGACTTGTTTGAATCGTCGTTTTTTGACTTTACAGTGGACACTTATCGTGCACAGCTTGCTACATCGTTCTCACATAATATACCATCTCAACATGAATGACATAATGTACCAAGATTTTGTAACAATATTCTGATTTAAAAGAGTGTCCATGGAGTTTCTTGCCCTTTCTTCTCCATAGAGATCTACGCTAGGGAATGGGCAACTACAGTACTTTCACAAGTTATTATGCCTTGTGACTGTGACTGTAGCTTAAGAGTGCAATGCGTCGTCCCGGGGGTTGCTGCGTCGAGTTGCGCGTCGCCGGATGTCTGCGGCGGCGAGTGCTGTGGGTGCGCGGGGCTCCGGGTCGCGGGGCGGTGGTTGCGCGTTGCGGCGTGCATTCGTTGTTCCGTGATTTGGAGTCTCGTACATTCGTTGTTGCGGTGTGCGTCGCTGCGTGCTTTCGTGCTTGCAGTGTTCGTTGTTGCGGGCATTCGGCGGCGTGTGATTTCGGCGTGGTGGCTTTCGGGATGACGTATTGCACTCGTAGTTTAGTTTTATGAATTGTTCTTCTGACATTCAAAAGTACCTGGTAATGGTTTAATTGAAATAAATGCTTTGACTTTGACTTTGAATATACAAAACACATAACACGCAATGAACAGTGTTGAATTAAAAGTAAGTCATCGTCATCATTCTCTTGCCCGCATCCCAATTAATTTGGGGTCGGCGCGCTTCTTCTTCCATACATTCTCTATTACTCATCATTTCATATGACACCTCCTTTCTTGCCATATCATCCTTTACACAGTCCATTCATCGTTTTTCTGTCTTCCTCCACTTTATACTCACCCACATTCATACTCAAAACTTTACTCAAGTCATTTTGCTGAAACAAAAGTAAGTATGAATAATTATTATACTGTCAAAATAAAGTATGTAATTATTGTTTCGATTTATAATTATGGGACCCAATTTATATTAGGCCGTAAGCTACCACGTGTAAGCTTTTGCAAGCCTTAGCTTTAATAAATAAACCCTTCAATTTAAATTAAAGTCCAAGTAAGCTTCAAAAATTTACCGTTAAAATGAAAAGCAATTCCGCGAATCTCGAAGTCAGGTCGGGCTAAATAATCCCGTGTTTTTGAAGACATGGTTCCCTCATTACTTACGCTTCGTGTACTTTCGGAAATATGGGTAGGTGTGCCTGTGCATCCACCCATAAAATTAGCTAATATTGTGACGGAGGTTCACAAACCTATGGTAGAAATTAAGGTATAGGACGACGCGTCAAAGTTAAGCCGTGTGGACGTAATGTGTCGTCTGTGCGTATTAGCGCATAATCTTGAATGATATGGGCGAGGTAATTTGGACAATATCGTGTTGTGTAGTGGTTCAAGTTAAAGTCAAGTTTAAGTCAAGCATAAAAGGACCTTTGAACTGAATTATGGATTCTCATGAAGAAGTACTGACAATCTGGCATAAATATTTTTAATGTGTGCGATTTTGTATATACTCAATATGGTTTATTATTTCACTTAACAATTGGGGCTGGCCATTGGAGTTGATATGGAATGAGGAGAAGAAGAAGAAGGCCAAAGAAGAGATAGATGGATTTTGTTAGAAATTATTTGAAAGGGAGAGAAGTAAATAGTGCCTTGACGTCTGTCAGTGAATAATGGAAGAAGAAAACGTGTAGCGCCGACCCCAAGTAGAATTGGAGAAGGGCACGGAAAGATAATGTTTCACTTAACAATATGTTAGTAAGACAAAAGGATATCATATTTCGCACCCTTTCTTTTTTTTTGGGGGGGTGGGAAATCATCAAATAACCCCTCCCGCTCTTGTTTATATTTATTTATTTATATTTATATTCTTCATATTAATTGATAAACGTTGACATATAGACGTCGCGCACGCAACAATACATAACTAACAGTATTTGTCCGTAACGCAACAAAAAAAAACACTTTAATGTTATGTCCAGAAAAGCCTAACTTTGTAACCATTAAAAAGTCACCCTTCGAATGAATTGCAGTATCTCTGAAACCCTCTCACTCAGCATAATAAATCTTTGTTTTCCATTTCTTTAAACCACGTAAACAAAAGAACGACAGACAAAAACTGAACAGAATGTCAGCAATAAAATATGAAACAACGAAATTGATTGGCTATCCCTCTCTATCCTTCGCAAATATAAGGGATAGAGCACTTATCCCTTTGGCTCAGTGCCAAGCTTAGGTCGCAAACCTGACTGGAGGTTACGACAGGTGATCGGATTTAAAGGGTGTTCCTTTTGAGGGTTCGAAACATTAAAATGAGAGTAGTGTTTGTAATAAGCGTCTCAACGTAAAGTCTTGTTTTGCGATGAAAATACAACACAAACACTGTTTTAGGCTTTGGGACTGCGGGTTGTTCGCAAGAGATACCGCGGCCTCGACATAAAGGGCAAAGAAAGAACATGGGTTGTTGAAGTCTGACACAACCTTTCGCTCTGCCCAAGAGCGGGAGGGGTTATTTGATGATTTCCCACACCCCCAAAAAAGAAGAAAAAAAAGCTTGGCTTTCACGGTTTATATCTAAACGAATACTGTTGCTTACGGGATATCTTCCGTGACTATCATTTATTATGGGCTTTCAAAGCTATATTAAAGCTAGCTAACTACATATTATGTGATTTATCGTATTAGTTTACTGCTGAGCTCGGATCGGATATTGGCGGCGGTTTCAATGACCTTTATGGTGACTATGAGATTTGTTCGATGAAATATATATATTTTTTTTTGGATTGCCTCGTTGGTCTAGTGGTCGCCAGCGCGACTGCTGAGCATGAGGTCCTGGGTTCGGTCCCGGGTCGGGCAAAGTGTTATTGGCTTTTACCAGTAACAGCTACGGAGTCTGTATTTGTGCCCGGTTGATGGCAATAGGCTCGCCCCCTATTACATGGGACTTAAACATAACTGGCGAAATGTGGGTGTACTATTAGGTACACCTCTGCCTAACCCTTCGGGGATTACAGGCATGATGTTATGTTTTGTTATATTTTTAACCCTAAACATCCATCTGAAGGTCCATCTTGAGGTCAGTGATCCAATAAATAGCGTCACGTCTTTTTTCCCGAAGGGTTACGTACATTTCGCAAGTCATGTGTAAGTCCCATGTAATAGGCGTAAGCTTATTGGCATCAATCGATTACATATTCTGATTTCAGGCTGTATTTACGAATTTCTAGTGAGAAACACGAAGAAAAAGTTGTCAGCAGTGACGCTAGCAATTATTAGATCATACAAGATTTAAGATTTATTAACACAAAATATGGTAAATAATGGTCTTATAAATAAAGAAGTTTCATATACAATCAGGCCACAATATTCCATTCGGGTTACCATCACAACATTAGTACAATCACCTTTTCACGTAAATAAATAAAAACCGCGACGCCCCAACCATTAATACAGCCCTGAATACATAATATCTTCAGTAATTTATTCATTCATTTATTCATATCTTTATTGCCGAGTTAATCGCACTGGATTAGAACAACCCTTTACTTATTACTTTTTTATTCTGATGATGTTTTTATTTTATAGTTTTATGGCCAATTATTTTATGAAAATGGATTTTAAAAGCAGTTATTTTAATTGAGTAATACCAGGGCCTATTTAAATAGTAAAGTACCGTTAAGGGTATTCGATGTATTGACGTTTATACCGCGCACTTATGCTAAGGCCTCTGGTCCTGAAATATAGTTTTTCTTTTCTTTTAAAACGTTGCCTCACACTAGGAATTTCTCCTGTATCGTGGTTGCGTTTACAAACATGTAAACTCACATATACACAAACCTAACACCCAGACCCGGGATAACTATCTGTAGGCCATACAAATATTTAGTGATGATGATCTTCTGCCGCACTAACTGCGGTACTCAGAGATATTTAATGATTACTTAAGCCGTCACTTAGTAAAGATTTGACATACTTTTGTATGACAAAACTGTCACAACCTTTACTAAGTTATGGCCTAAGTAATCATTAAAACTCTCTGAGTGCGCCCTTCAGAGAGCTTTAATGATTACTTAGGCCATTTCCTGTCATTAGTACGGACATGTAATCGCAAGCGCGGCTGTTGTTACATCACTTACGAGTCTGCTTACATATACTAATTCATAACATTCAACTGTGTCCGTTTAGTGGATTATGGCCAACTTCCTCTAACAGAGCAGGCCTGTGTCCCAGGAGTGGGACCGTTACAAGGTTATCGAACAATTCCAGTCCTAAGCATGTCATTGGCCTTACATTGCGTAGGTCGAGGCCTCGAGGCCAAGGCCTTTGTGAACATATCTGCATATTTAACCCTTCTCAGGCCTTACACAACTTTAATAAATATATTATCACTGAGCTTCGTGTCATTTTCATTTAAATTGTGAATGCAGACGATTTGAATGGCTAATTTATTCATGGCGCCATGGTTTTGTGTAGTTATGGAAAGCGAAGGTCAGAAAGATGGCAATAAAAATAAAATGTAACAAATCTATACCACTGGGCTCAGAGGGCGAGAATCACACTTTAGGTATTACCTGAAGTGTGCTTTGCTCAAAGGGCGTAAAGTACACTTTATAACGTGTGCTGTCTGTATAAAGTATGCTTTACGCCCTTTGAGCCCTGGGGCATCGAAATGTAACTGTACCAGTGCACCACTCCTGTCAAACGACTAGTAATGTAACATTGGAAAAATAAACCGACTTCAAAAACACAAAAAAAAAAAAAAAAACAACTTTAGTTTCAGAAGTAGGTGGTAAAAAAACTAAAATCAAACGAACAAATGTCACCGACTTCAGAAGCTAAAGATTTTTTTCACTTTTTTGTGTCTTTGAAGTAGGTTTTATTTATTTGCAAAAAGTTTTTTTGTTTTGTATTTTCTTTTACGGGATAACCAGAGCCATGGACATGACTATTTTATGCGGATTTGTTGTTCAAGGATCATCCTGAAGGCTGATCCATGCGTCATGTTCGTGAACGGGCGCTGTCAGTGGAGACTGGTCATATCTTAGTTGCCATGGTTTATATATAAATATTTTTTTATTTTTTTTATTTGTTTATTATATCTTTTTACTCCGGACGCTCTTAACTTGCACGTCTTGCTACATAGTTCTCACATATTATACCATCTCAACATGAATGATGTAATGTACCAAGATTTTTTGTAAAAATATTCTGGTTTAAAAGAGTGTCCATGGAGTTTCTTGCCCGTTCTTCTCCATAGTGATCTACGTTAGGGAATGGGCAACTACAGTACTTTCACAAGTTATTATGCCTTGTGACTGTGACTGTAGCTTAGGAGTGCAATGCGTCGTCCCGGGGGTTGCTGCGTCGGGTTGCGCGTCGCCGGATGTCTGCGGCGGCGAGTGCTGTGGGTGCGGGGGTGCGCGGCGGCGCGTGCCGTGGCGATGGGTGCGCGGGGCTCCGGGTCGCGGGGCGGCGGTTGCGCGTTGCGGCGTGCATTCGTTGTTCCGTGATTTGGAGTCTCGTGCATTCGTTGTTGCGGTGTGCGTCGCTGCATGCTTTCGTGCTCGTAGTGTTCGTTGTTGCGGGCATTCGGCGGCGTGTGGCTCGGCGTGGTGGCTTTCGGGATGACGTATTGCACTCGTAGTTTAGTTTTGTTTTATGAATTGTTCTTCTGACATTCAAAAATGCCTGTAATGGTTTAATTGAAATAAATGCTTTGAGTTTGAGTTTGAGTTTGATCCCGGAGTTGAAGAAAAACAGTTTTGTGTTGTGTGTGTTGTACGTTGAGTGAAAGATTAAAAGATTATACCGGTATTAAGGAGTATGTCGGCATGGAATGATGTGAGAATTTATCTTCGTGCTTATCGTAGTTTGTTGCTACGTGAAAATACGTTTTATGGGTTAGACAGAACAGGGTAGTTAACAAAAAATATATAATTAGTCCGTCAGATAGATTTCCAAAAAATATTGGACACGTATTTTTTCTTTTTTCACGTAAACAAACAATGAATACAGTGCTTTGAAAACTCGTGTGATGTCTTTTTCTAAGACATTAGTATGACATTTTTACAGGTGAGTGACGTCACAACCCCCCACTCAAATCTTTGACGCGTTTTATCTTCGTAAATTTTTATTGATTTGATAAAACAAAAAATATGTACCCAAAATTTTTCGAAAATCTAACAGACGGACTAATTAGAATCAAATTTTTTTAGTCAGTAAACATCACTATTATTGTACCTGTAGTATAAATGAAACAAATAACGGTCAATTGGAGTATCCATGACCATACAATGTACCGAGTCTATTGCCTGTTCCTATATTACGCTAAATCAAGTGTTTGTAGCCTAAATATGAATCCATACCTAGTAAAATTCTTTACAAAATACAACAGTCTGAAACCTGTAATAGTTCCAATGACATAAAAAACTTTGAAAATCATTCTCGTGTCCTTGCAACAATTTATTTTGGGTCGCGGATGATGCCTTCCACACTTCTCTATTAAAAAAAATAAAACGTGAAACAAAAAAGTCCATAGGCACGAGAAAGTTATTGTTAACTAAAATTGTTAAAGTGGAAATTATGTTTTTCCTACTCCTCCGCTATTCTCCTGATTCCTTCTGATTAATTTCGTTGCGGGATCCAAGACAGTTAAATCGTTTCCCTGGGACTTCGTCGAGCTTCATTGTCTCGGCGCTTTTCTTGTGTTCGCCACTGTTGATTCTGGCTAACAGGAGTTACAGTGGTTTGGGAATAGTGTGGCGGGCTTGTCCAATTAAAAAAAAAAAAAAAACAAACTAAAATTGTTTTTATAAGTAATGTTACTAATTAAACAGAAATAAACTAGCGGTAGGCCCAGAAGGAGATGGCCTGACGAACTAGACTCTTATCAAAAGGATTAGAATGGAAAGTGGGAAGGGAGGCCTTTTTCCTGCAGTGGGACACATCACGCTCATAATAAATAATAAAAACTAGCCCCACAGTGTACCAGTAGGCCTCCGGTCATGCAAAACGTGGAGGTTCTGCAGGGCTATTGCGTATCTTTTTAAATGTCAGTGGCTATCATAGAGTCCATCGATTAACTGTCAAATGGTTCCATTTTGTACCAAACTGACAGTTAATCGATGGACACTATGATAGCCACTGACAAATTAAAAAGATACGCAATAGCCCTGCTGAACCTACACTGTGCGGAACAGTATCGATTCTCTCTCCTATCATCTATAAGATGCTACTCTGGCTCCTCCGTACTCGTCGTACTATTGACGAAATTTCTTTAGCTTCTAAATTGTCATCATAACAATAAAACATAGGCAATAATAATCAGCAATGAAATCAAGAAAATACCAGTTCATTTGATTGATTCGGGTTAATCCGTTTTTTCTCGCATTTCCATTATTATTACTTTTTGCTCTCAGCACAGCCCTATTGTTGAGTTCTCGGAATCAATTGAAAGGCTTCTAGGGTTGGCACGGGCACAATTATTTATTCACAATCTGAAAGAGGTTGAGAAGTGTTTGTGAATTTCAGTCAGTTATTTCGAGAATTTTCTAACTTTTGTTAAATAAAATATTCCATTCTTCTTTATACGGATTACAGGTGATTTGGTAATTAATTTTCATGGATTTTGCAGGTATTATACCTGTAGACGTATTATCCGTTTAGACTGGAAGCCGACCCCAACATAGTTTGGAAAAGGCACCGCAGATGATGTATGGTTGGATCCAACTTGGAAAACCGGATAGTTTTGGACTCGATAGGTAAAAACCGTGCGAAGCAGGAGCTGTCGCTATTAATACAAATACTCATATTGTTTTGTACACAGTAGAGTTCACCTTTTTAAATATATTTTTTGGAGGGTGGGAAATCATCAAATGACTCCTCCCGCACTGGGTGGAGCGGTAGGGAGTGTCAGACTTCAACTGACTAAAAACCACCTGAGGCCACGGTATCTCTTTCGAACAACCCACAGCCAGTAGAGTTTACCTTCGAGTTCTATTTGTATATTTTTCGCAAATACCACTATGATTTAAAACTTTTCTATACAAACGTTTCCCCTTCACTTATATGCGGTGCGGTGACATTTAAAATCTTTATAGACGTACTTGTCATAGCTTTTAAGCTCATTGAAAACTGGGATTGAATATTTTCACTACCAATTCAAATGCAACAACTGTAAGCCATAAATAAAATTATAAAGCATAAAATTATTATGATCGAATCAAAAAGTTTTTATGGGAAAATTATTATAATTGTAGATTTTATTTTTATGGAGAAACGATTTACGGTCTCAACAAGTCAATAAATTAAATAAATGCTTACTTGCATTATCTACTGTTTTCTACAAGTACGAAGGCAATTTTAGGTGTGTAAGCGTAGGTTGACCAAGAATTCTTGTTCCGTAAAAACAATAAATAACTTTGGAAAATTTTGATAAATAGGTATATTGAGAACTTTGTTATGTTAACAGTGGCGCTGTCAGTTATTGTAATGATTTTTGAAGAAGTAAATGATAAGGGTTTTGTCCAGCGGTAGGAAGGCTAGTTAAAAAACAAGAATTAAAGGCTAATTTTTATCCGACTGCAAGGAAAGGATTCTTTATATTTTTTGTTGAAAGTGGGCCTGCTCTTGATCTCAATCAGATCGATGGAACGCGATGGGTGAAGTCTATAATGAAACCAGCGTGTCCAGAAAATGCCAAGTCAGTGAAACAAACCCGGTCCTCCCCTTTTTTTTTTGGGGGGTGGGAAATCATCAAATAACCCCTCCCTCTCAGAGCAGGGCATGAGATCGATCATGGGCAGAGCGAAAGGGAGTGTCAGACTTCTACTAACTAAAAACCACCCATGTTCCTTCTTAGCCCTTCATGTTGAGGCCGCGGTATCTCTTGCGAACAACCCGCAGCCCCGACGGGCCGACCCTTGCAGGCCCCTTCCGTGTTGCTGACATCTCTTTGAGGCGCGCGTGGAACACGAACGCGCCGCCGCGCCGTCGACACGGCCTGTTATCGTCATAAGACGGACGGACGGCGGGCTAGCCCATCACTCACACTCACCGTCCACAGGCCCGCGTCTACGGTGGCCGGAAGCCATCACGTGGCTCCCGACGCCCGGAGCGCCTCCCGTGGCGGCTGGGACGAGAGGTTCTCTCCCTCTCACGTTCCACCACCTCCTTCTCTAGCATCACTGCTTCGCAGAAGGAGGCGACGACGTCCCATTCCTCCTCGCCCCGGAAACCCGGTCCCCTCGACCTATCTTAATACTTTCAGCGAACACAGTTCTTTACAAAAATGTCACTGCTCATGATTTCTGTGTGTAAATGTAACAATTTTTATTCTAAATAGAAGTCTATTGGAATAGAAATTCGCGCGCAATCAACTGGTATTCACCAAGAAAATCCCAGGAAAACGAAATAATATTGTAATCAATGCAGAAATAAACTCGAACAATGAGAAACTCCAACAGTGCTACAATGTGGGGGTTAGGTTTATTACGGAATGAAATTGTTATTTTCTTCTTCACTTTTAATCCAGAATTCTGACAAAGTCGAACTTTTCAATCACGTAAGTCAAGAAACAATGCATGCTTTTCCCGTATTTTTTTCTTTAGAATTTAGAGCCATTAACTGATGAAACCGTAACCTTTTGAATCTGAACTTTTGACGACAGAATTTAGAAGTATACTCTATTTTACACCCGTGAAGAACGTTAATATTATGACGCTGGTGACCTACATCCAACGTTTTACAAGTTTTATTCATAAAATAATACTGTAATCATTCTAAGTGTAATCTTTTATGTGTTTGTTTGTTTGTTTTCGAGCGAGTAACACTCGTGGGTTGCAATTGAACATCAGCGTCAATTTGGGACATTTTGGGATTTGGACATTTTGACACCGTTGGACATTTTGCCCCTGAACGAAATGGTACTCTCGTCATGGCAGTGCAGCGGGTTGTTCGAAAGAGATACTGCGGCCTCGACACAAAGGGAAGGAACATCGGTGGTTTTGAGTCAGTAGAAGTCTGACACTCCCTACTGCTCTGCCCAAAGCTGAAGGAGTCATTTGATGATTTCCCACCTTCCAAAAAAACAAAAATTGCCCCTTATGACATTTTTAGTTTTGTATGTTTATTTTTTAAAGTATTTTTGTTTTTAATGCCAAATAGACAAATACTTCTTTCTTGCTTTCTATAATTTTCCCATGTGCTATGTATGTGCTATACCACCACGGCAAAATATAAAGAAAGAATAAAGTACGCCTGGCCCGATTCTCTTTTAATTTTAAACTGGGTCACACGAAGCTCGGTTTGCGGTGTTTCAAATCGGAACCGTCGCACTTATGGGTCGTTTGGGGGCTGTGATGTGGGCTATTGTACGATGAAACGTGGATGGAGACTGTGAAAAGCGGATTAAGGGAAAATGGAATGGTTTCTTGTTGCCGTCTGAAAATATATACTTTCTTTTGTGTCATGTTGTAGATTGTAGAAGCAACAACTACATTACCATTGTTAATGTATTTGAATGGATATGTTTATACATATCTATATATAATAAATAAAATTGAAGTGTCGATTTGTAATTTTAGAATAACAACTTTTTACTGAATTCATATGCAAACTGTATAAACGGCACTTATAGTAATTGTTTTGTTTTTTACATTTTTGTCTGTCTGTCCGTCTGTTTATCTGTTTGTTTGGTCAGGCTAACCTCCGAAGTGGCTGGACTGATTTGATGGGACTTCTACTGGCAGATAGCTGATGTTACCACTTTCATTTTGGAAAAAGGATCAGAAGCAAACCTTGGAATTGCAAGAAAACCTTGGAATTGTTAACAAAATCCGATCCAAACGGCTAATCTCCGAAACGGCTGAATATGTTTTGATGGGCTTTTTACTAGTAGATGTAGCTATATGAAGTATATGAATTTAGCCATTTCTTTAAAAAAACATTACACAATAACACAGAGTATCAAAGTTGATTGCCAAGAATAAGTTTCGGGGCCGACATTTGAATCTGGCACACGAAGAGACGTGGAAAACTTTTTCCATTTTCAACTTGCCTGACGAAAAGTTTGAGTTGAACAAACCTGAATCAGTGAAAGTCGCGCACACGTTGCCTTTGTAGTACATCAATTGTGCCACTCACCCTCACATAAATGAAAGCTGGTCAAGTGAGAGTCGAGATTACAAAAGAAGGGATCCATAACACCGTTAAAAAAAATTTAGGTTAACTTTAAAAATAAGACGGTCTAATTCCTAGTCTTCAAATATTTTAAAACTAAAATGTTAATTATGTCATAAAAAGAATAAACAGATTCTCTTAGAGATATTTTTAAGGAGATTGGTATTCTCACGGTTGCTTCTCAGTTCATCTTTGCCAACATTTTATATATTAGACAAAATATTCACCCGTACACTAAAAACAGTGATATTCACAACTTTAACACTAGAAATAAGCATAAACTACGCGCTCCTTTTCACCGGCTTCACAAAGTTCATAATTCATTCGTAGGGCTCGGTTTATCATTTTATAACAAACTGCCATCTTCTTTTCTAGACTTGCCATTTAATGCATTTAAAGCCAAAGTAAAATCTAATCCTTGCTTAAAAGCTTACTATTCCATTAACGACTACTTAAATGATAAGAATAGTTGGTCGCTGAGTTGAACACAAGACAATGTTTGTTTGTTATTTATGTTCTTTCTCCAAAATTAGTTTACTGACATGTTATGTCTTTTTTATGTTTTTATTATTATATACATTTTTATTTTTGACTTGTGTCTATAATCAATCGCAATATTAAGTTACACCTTTCTATTGTATCGAGTCTGGTTCTTCTAACCAAACAGACAGATGTGTTGCTGGGGAGTTTGTTCCGCCACTTCTTCTTTCCAGCAAAAAACACTAGGAAGTGTCGAAGGGTGGGCGTTTTGGGGGACTGTCACTTGTAAATGAGTAAAGTAAAGTAAATTTTGACGTTCGAAAAGTGCTGATTATCAGCCTAGTTTGAATAAATGACTTTTGATTTTGACTAGGTTTTAATTGTTTCTGTCCCGCCGGTGGGCGGTGGAGTGACCTCACGAAACACGGTGGTCACTTGCATAGGTGGTTTTTAGTCAGTAGAAGTCTGTCACTCCCTACCGCTTGATGATTTCCCACCCTCCAAAAAAACATCTCATCAGAGACACACGCTCTTTACAATCTATCCCAGAAATGTGCCACAACAGGCGTTGCACAGAGGGGGCTCCAGACAGATCTTTTTTTATTTATTTATTTAATCTGGCTCCTCAACAATGAGTACACTGTTACATTTACAAAACAACATTTCAAATTTAAGTCTAAGTGCCCCATCACTTAAAGAAGAGCACTACATGCAACATAATTATGCGCCTTAACAGCCAAAACACGAGATAAAAAAAAATATATATATATAATAATATATATATAAATACAACATAATGAAAACGACAAAAGAATAATCAATCAAAATATTCACTAAAATAATCAATAAAATAATCAATAAATTACTCAATAAAATTATCAACAATCTTAAGTTAAGTTAGGCCAAACAGAATCAGACATAGTATTAGATAAATTACAGTTTTAAGATTAAACGGTGTCTTTTCCTACATGGTGACCACCGGGGTGGTTATGGTAGAGGTAGAAATCCTACACTCTTTAGTCCTATCACCAAAGACCGGTCGGCTTTTAAAGGTTTCCCCGCGAACAAAAAAAAAAGTACTATTTGTTGTTATGGTGGCCACAGTATCCCATACACACTCTGTGAAAAGTCAAGTTTCTTGTTTCTACCCATTATGGTACAAAAGATACGACGAGCAGACATCGAAGCCTAAATAATAAGGTCACCGAACTTTAAAAGCAAAACCTACTCTCGTCCTTTTCAAGTCTGTGAAAGATGTACTCACACGAGTTGACACGAGTACAACTTAACATGTTCAAATGTGTTCTACATGTACGTTTTCTACAAGCTATCTTAATAAGTTTATCAGATGGTGCCTTTAATTGCTTTTTATTAAAGTACGGGTCTTGAAATTAGATACTTCGAGCTACGAGTCTTCGATATTGTTAACAGCGTAAAGTTAGAAGTGAAAACAAGAGAAGGGTAGACGACAATAGACATTCAAATTTACACGTAGACGTGTCTATAGATATTATGTAGTTCGGGAGACGAATAGGACTTTGCTTGACATTGTTGGTTCAAAATGAAATGTGTTGACATCTAATGACGTTTTTGAACGTTCTGGAGTTTAAAACAAAAGCCGAATTCTAAACAGCTTTCAGTGCTGCAAAACATTGTGCCTGACAGCTCTTAGACGAAGTTTTGATTTACTAAAGAAGTACAGTTTCATTGGGTCTACCTTTTAGAACTTTTTATGTCCGAATTTTATTTTGCATAGCAGTGGATGGCCTAAACGTCACTTCACCGAAAATCATTTGGCGTACACTCATATTTGACATAAATTCAAAACGCATAATTTTGTAAGTCAGAATCATCTTTGAGCATAAACTTCATTTCCAGAATCATTAAACAGTAGAACCATCATATTGCCGAAAGTTCGCAATCAGAATCGTCTTTTGGCATACATTTCATTTCATATATACGTGCAATATGTAGCAGGCATGGTTTCTGTCACGACTCCGACGCTGCGGTGCTCCAGCGGTCCTATCCAAGCTTATCGTCGCAGATGGTTTAAACACACACCACCTGTTCCTCAGCTTGCGGGCCACCTCGCCCCTCCGCGCCTACGCGGGCTTAAATTAGACTCTCGGGGTTGGTCAGAAGAGACTACGTGGAGTCGGTTTTACAGCGATTCGTTTCTGTCACAAAGTTTTGTGTTTTGCAGCACAAGGTATTGAATTTTAAATTAGGTCAAAAATATTGTAATAGAATTGGCATATGCCTTATAAAATTATTCCAAATGAAATTCAACCATCTTCATTGTATGCCATGTGAAATTCTACCAAATAAAGTTCTGCCATCTTAAAAGTATGCCATTGTAAATTCGGACATTTAAACATTCGGCCAAACGATAATTCTATTTTTTTTTTTTGCCAAGAAGAATATGCCAAGTGTGTTATGCCAAATAAATTTCGGAGCATCAAGTTTCTACCAGATAAATAAGATCACGCTATAGTTCCCGAAATGTTAGGCATAGGGTCTCTACCTAATAGTTCATTAACATTTCCGCTAGTTATTTTTAAGTCCCATGTAATAGGGATCTTGCCTACTGTCATCATCCGGGGACAAAGCCAGACCCCATGGTTGCTACTGAGGAATCCCTGATGGAAAAACCCAATACCACTTTGCTCAACACGGGTATCAAATCAGGACCAGAAGGTTTGTTGGTAAATTCGTCCTAAAACTGGTCAAGTTGTACGATTACTTCGCCATTAATATGTATTGATATAAACCGAACGTTTTTTTTGGATTAGATTTATTAAAACTAGCAAACGTCACGCGGTTTCATCCGCGGTGAAAGAATTTTTGAAATCGGTCCAGTAGTTCCGGAGCCCATACGTTACAAACAAACAAACAAATCTTTCCTCTTTGTAATATTAGTGTAGATTTCACAAACAGTTTGTTTATTTTTCTGAATAACGGTGTAGGTAAACAGACAGCATCATGATTACATTTATATTAGATTAGTCATATTTGTAACATTTTTCCCCGCGGGGAAGATATCTAACGGTACCGAACAGATTTCAATGACAGCTGTCAAAGCAACATCACTAGCAGTGACAGGAGTATCGGTGACATGGAGCGATACGAAATAGAGAAAATTGCGCACGATTTTATGAAAAATGAGTGGCGTATAACATTACTGCGTCGCTGGTCTAGTGGTTGCGCGAGTTGCACGAGGTCCTGGGTTCAAATTTCGGGTCGTGCAAATTGTTATTAGGTTTTCCATCAGGAATTACTCAGTTCCAGCCACGGAGTCTGGATTTGAGCCCGATTGATGGCAATTGGCTCGCCCTCTATTACATGGGACTTAAACATTACAGGCAAAATGTGGGTGTACAAATAGGTGTACCTTTTCCTTTTTTTGGAGTGTGGGATTTACAAATCACTCCTCCCGCTCTGGACGGTACGGTACCCATGTTCCTACTTAGCCCTTTGTGCCCGGGGCCGCGGTATCTCTTTCTCTTTCGAACAACCCGCAGCCCCGGTAATAGGTACACCTCTGCCTAACTCTTCGGGGATTACAAGCTTGATGTTATGTTATGTTTATGTTACAATTTGGAAGGTAATCATTATTCTCTTGCCCTTATCCCGATTCATTTGTGGTCGACGTAACATGTACCCTTCTTCCACATTTCTCTATCACTTGTCATCTCATCACACACCTTAACTCCCTACAGTATAAAGCGATATTAACTATTAGATAACAATTAGTTGCTATAATTACATTCATAATAGCAAAGCTTCGTTCTGACGTCAAACTAAAGCTTTATTACATTACGCTTGCTTGACGGTGGTTCCCCGCAACCCCTACGGTTGACAACTGACGAGTTTGCAGTTAAAGAGAATTCAAGTTTGATTCTAAGTGGAGTTACTGGTATACTGATATAATAGGATGTTTACTGACTAAAAAAATATGATTCTAATTATTCCGTCTGTTAGATTATCGAAAAATATTGGATACGTATTTTTTGTTTTATCAAATCAATAAACATTGACGAAGATAAAACCCGTCAAAGTTTTGGGGGGTTGTGACGTCATTTACCGGTAAAAAATGTCATACTAATGTCTTAGAATATGACGTCACACGAGTTTTCAAAGCACTGTATCGTCTTCATTGTTTGTTTACGTAAAAAAAGGAAAAAAACGTGTCTAATATTTTTTGGAAATCTATCTGACGGACTAATTAGATTTTTTTAGTTAACTACCCTATTACAAAGGTACTAGTGACCTGAATAGTGACCCACTTCTATCCCTGCTTAGTATAGAAGTACACAGATCACACAGCCAGAAAGGCTTCATTTGAGTGACTTGATGTGTATTGATAGGTAACCTAGAGTTGGACATAAAGGTGTGGGACACAGTTTATTGAGACAATCAAGTTTAAATTATTGCGTGTACACACATTTATTCCTAGTTGATTCAACATTCTTTATTTGCATGAAATATAGTACAATATAGTCTTAATAATAAAGGAGCTCGTGGCTTAATAAGAACTGCCACTCGGGTCGATCTTTAGGTAAAGCTGTGCTCACCTAGGTCGGTCTGTGGATGGGTGACCGCCCGACATACCGAGTTTCCTCCGTGCCTCGGAAAGCACGTTAAGCTGTTGGTCCCGGCTGCCATATATAGATCTTTGGCAGTCGTTACAGGTAGTCAGTGACCTGAAATTCTGACATCCAGTCTTACCAAAGAGTATCGTATTACCTAGTATTAACTGGGTTGTGGAGGTCAGATAGGCAGTCGCTCCATGTAAAATACTGGTACTCAGCTGCATCCGGTTAGACTGGAAGCCGACCCTAACATAGTTGGGAAAAGGCTAGGCAGATGATGATGAGTCTTAATAATAAAATGTTTCACATATTTCTGTATGCCTAGAAGGCGAACATCAAAATGTGGTTGAAACTGATGAATAGAAAGCGATATGTTTTGCGTCACTGGATAGGTTGACATTAAAAACAATGTTAATTGAATCTTAACTTTATTTATTTTAAAGTTTATTTTTATTAACTCTTAGTTGTGCTCTAGGCACCATTTATCATACCGTGATACCTTAGCTTTAAGACCAGTGTTAGTTATGTTAACATTATGTAACTTTAATAATGTTTTGAGGATGCAATATATTGATCAGAAGCGTAAATAAACCTATTGTAAATTAATTTGACCAACCTGAATCTACAAAGTTAATAAATTTCAATGTCAATAGGACTTAAAACATCCCGAATAGTACCGTATTATGTAAATCGGCAGTGTGAATTCTACTTAAGTTTCAAAGTTATGTTAAGTTGAACCAAGTTGTGACTGCGACTTGCACACTCAGATTATGAGGTCGCAACTTTGTGGAATAAGCTACAGATTAAGTTGAATGCGGGGACTCAAATGATAAGTTTTGAGTCGACTCAAAACTATTCGTGAACAGTAGAATAGATAGTGTTTTGCTTTTGGATTAACTGTAGCTACTTTATTTACTATTACTATAGGTATTTATTAACATTAAATTAAATATTCATAATTAAACACTAGACGGGGAAATGTCACAACAGAAATTTTCCTCGATAAAACAAACAAGAAAATGAAATCGCAAGTTTTAATTGACTAAACACATAACTTATACCGAACTCATTAAGTTGCTTTTTAGTCGCGAGCGACGCACGTTATGTCACGTTTCCAATTAAATGCCCAAAATAGTAACACGGTGACACATCAAGCTACACATATATAAACACATTAACTTGTTTTATACAGTTTTTTTTTTTGATAATGGGAAATCATCAAATGATTCCTCTCGCTCTGGGCGGAGCAGAAGGAAGTGTCAGACTTCTACTAACAACCACCCATGTTCCTTCTTAGCCCTTTGTGTTCGGGCCGCAGTATCTCTTTCGAACAACCCGCAGCCCCAACAGAGTTTTATACAGCGTGAGTGGTCGTAGTGCATACAACCAATGTTCTACGCGAACAGGACCGTAGAAACACATACATTATTAAATCAGAAACTGACCCCGTAACTTCAAAAGCATCTCATTTTTCCGGTCAAAGAGAACTATAGCCCTTGTAGACTACAGTACTTCAAACATGGAAAACGTGAGGCAAGCGAAGCAAGAAATGGGTTCACTTCGTGTTTGGGCCTTTGATTTGTAAAGGACCGAACCGTGCCGTTTTCGGTAACCGCTTGCGCTTGCCTGCTTTGTTGAGACTTGCGGTCAGATAATAGTTACTTTGCAGTCGTAAAAGGGGTAAACAGTACTGTCACCTCGAGGGAATCTTAACGAAGTTATTGGTACCACTTATCTAAAAGGAGTGTAAGTAGAAGTGGTGGTAATAAAATAATAATTAATAGAAAACAGTGACAAATAAAACATTTATTTCGACTTGACAAGTCTTTTCAGTTTTGAACTCATGCCTCGTCCTAAACAAAGCAGTTGCCGCACATACATGCGACCATTGCCTTCATATTGTTCGGCGAACCCGAACGCGTGATCACGCCTTGTACGCGACGTTCAATTTTGTTAGGACACGGGGTTTATCAGATCGAAATAAAACATGTAAAATCAAAATAAATTAATTTAAATTAGAGAAAAGGCTGCTGTTTATCAGCTAATCAGCACTTACGACAATTTTACAAGAGACAGTCCCCCAAAACGCCCTTCGACACTTCCTAGTGTTGTAGCTAGGAAGAAAAAAAAAGAGTGGTGGAACAAACTCCCTAGCAACACAACTGTCTGTTAGGTAAGGTTAGTCTCTACGTAATTAATATCAACTAACAAAGAGTAGTAAATAAACCAATTAAATATAACTTTCGTAACTTGTCGAATTTTGTCAAAGTTGAAGTAAGTAGTTGAGGAGTGTAGGCGACCTATTAACCGATCAAACAGAATCTTAATGTGGACTGGCGATGAAGTCATAATGAATTGTGACAAACTTCTAACTATTCTACTAACTTTGTTAATTAGTCCATTGTTTTAATGGTTTTATAGAGAAAAGCTTTAATTACCTACCTAAGTTACACTGGAAACTTGATCGGCTACGTTTTTTTTTTCTTGCAAATAAATCTGATGATTTTCTTTCCTCATCGGGAAAGTCAAGCATTTATTTTAATTACGCCATTAAAAGGCACTTTTCAAAGTCAAAGACAAGGAAATAGAGTTTGAATACAAGTATTTTACATGGAGCACTGGGTAGCGGTAGTGGTCACCCATCCACAGACCAACCTAGGCAAGCGTGGCTAAACCTGCAGATTGATCCTAGCGGTTGTTATCATCTATATAGCTACGAGCTCCTGTGTATGTTGGTCTAATAATCATAGTGCACCTGTATTTTCAAACCAACATAAGATTTAGAATAAACACTAAGTAATAATGTAAAGTTCTCTAAGTTTGTAAATTCTCTTACCCTCACGGAACCCTAAAAAAATAGAACTGCAAACATAACAAAAGACACATCTCACAACTTTATAACACATCATATCCTTCAGGAGTAAACAATCGAGCAATGAACACGAAACATAGCCCTGAAAGCATCGCTAAAACGTATAATTTCCATGGAAATTACACATTTTTACTTCCTTTTAACACTCGACACCCATATCGTATAACTTTTAATGCGTCCCGGAATCGCTTTTGCGTGACATTTGAGATATAGAACAGCCGTCAAAATTAATGGCGTCGGATTGTTCCCGCGCTTTCTTATGTCAGACGGATACACGAAGAAATCACGTGTCGAGATTTCATATCACTAGCTACCCGACTCTGCTTCGCTTGCTTTTGGGACTTGGTAAAACAGAAAATGGAGACCTGAAGACCTATATGTTTATGTCACTTTTAGCCTGCGTCATCCCAACCCGTGGTGAACAAATAAATAATATATCTGTTCTGTCCGCTGCTGGGAAGTGGAAATTATGTTTTCCTACTCTTTCGCTATTCTTTTCTGATTCATTTCGTTGCGGGATCTAAGACAGTAAAATCGTTTCTCTGGGACTTCATCGAGCTTCATTGTCTCGGCGCTTTTCTTGTGGTCGCCACTGTTGATCCTGGCTTTCAGGAGTTTCAGTGGTTTGGAAATAGTATGACGGGCTTATCCCAAATGAAAAAAAATCTTTCTTTCTTATGTTTTCCACTTTAATGTGTATCACTCATCATTGTTTTATCCAGTTCATTCCGCTATCTTCTACAAAGTCTGCTGTGTCGGCTTCCCGTTGTGTCAGAGCTCCACATAATGTCTATTTACTCACAGCTCATATACTGCCACTCGAAAATTATAGCAGAATTAAGATCTTAAAGTACAACAGAGCAGTAAGTAAATATTTTACGTGGTCACCCACCCACAGACTAGCCTAGGCAAGCACGACTTAACCTGAAAATTCACCCCGAGCGGCTGTTTTTGATCTACCCACGAGCTCATTCAATTACTAAATGTTCGGTGTAAAATTCAAGAGGGCACGTGTACGAATAATTAAAAATGAAAAACGAATTAAAAGCGAGCTATAAAAGGAAACGAGATATTCCATTCAGCCACTAGGATGGTTCCAGGGAATTTAAAATCCGTGCGTCAAACGCAAAGATTTTCAATTAATACATATACAGGCAATTTTTAATGGAGTCGTTTTATGATGTTGATCACACTTTATTAAACTAGATGGTATTAAAATGTAAATCGAAACTAGAAAATCGGTGAAAACGTAAATAGATAAAATAATTACCGTCGAACTAAATAAAGAAAATAAAAAATGCACGTTCCCTGATGACACATCGGCGTCAAAGTACACCTCCGCATACTTTGACGCCTAAATGCATTGATATAAAAACTAAAGATACGGTCGTCCGAACATTTGCTCGACGCGTTCGCCATACAGAGAATCCGTGTAGTCTGCTCGTTAACGTAACCTTGTATAAGCGGCGTGATATTTTCGAGGTATAAAGAACATAAATAAAGCTTTTAATAAAATTTACGACCGCACCCGAAGAGAGCCGATCGTGGACTAGTTCACTTCGGCTTAGGAAAGACCGTTTTGGGACCACGTTCGAAGCGTCATTTTAACATGCCGTCCGCCCAGTCCTTACGCAGTAATATTAAGTCAATGCCTAAATGTCCATTAAATTGTCGTTCGGGTTTCGGGTTCGAACACAGGCAGGCGCATTACTTTGTATAAATTATTTCATCACCACTGCTCTCAAAACGATGAAGGAAAACATCGTGAGGAAACCGGCATGTCTTAGAACCAAAAATTCGAAGACATGTGACATCTACCAACCCGCACTAGGCCTGCGTGGTGGATTATAGCCCATCCCTCTCCTAGAGAGGAGGCCTGAGTCCCTGCAGTGGGAACATTATAGGCTGATGTTATATAATGATTTTAGTTCTAGTCTTAACTTTTATTATTATTTTAGTTTTATTTGTGGTCTGTATACACCTCATCATCATCTGCCTAGCCTTTTCCCAACTATGTTAGGGTCGGCTTCCAGTCTAACAGGATGCAGCTGAATACCAGTATTTTACATGGAGCGACTGCCTATCTGACCTCCACAACCCAGTTAATACTAGGTAATACGATACTCTTTGATAAGACTGGATGTCAGAATTTCAGGTCGCTGACTACCTGTAACGACTGCCAAAGATCTATATATGGCAGCCGGGACCAACAGCTTAACGTGCTTTCCGAGGCACGGAGGAAACTCGGTATGTCGGGCGGTCACCCATCCACAGACCGACCTAGGCAAGCACAGCTTTACCTAAAGATCGACCCGAGTGGCAGTTCTTAATAAGCCACGAGCTCCACGTGTCTGTATACACCTAGCGTTACTTAAAAGTTGAATTTTTAAACCAAAAGGTATTCTGGACCGTATGTATACATCATCAGCATAATTCTCCTGCACTTTTTTTTTCCGGGTGGAAAATCATCAGATAACCTCTCCCGCTCTTGGGCCGAGCGAAAGCGAGTGTCAGACTTCTACTGACTAAAAACCACCCATGTTCCTTCTTGGCCCTTCATGTCGAGGCCGCGGTACCTCTTGCGAACAACCCGCAGCCCCGACGGGAATTCTCCTGCTCTTATCCCAATTTATTTGGGGTCGGCGCAACATGTCTTCTTCTTTCATACTTCTCTGTTTGTCTTCTCTCCGTATGTATACGACGATAGCTATTATATTTCCTAAATGTTTATTCATCTGTGGTTTAATTAAAATCGAACGTTAATTATTAATTACAAATCATGATTAAAAGGTACGTTAACACGACTGACAGTCAGCCAGCGAACCAATATTGATATTATATATTCAACCACAACAAGTATGTGCTTTATAAATTAATGTCCAAACGAACATGACCACATATTGGCTATCAAATAATTACGGATTATTTACTCTGGAACAAAAACTATTTGTTTTCAAATTTCGTCGAAATTCGTTCATATGTCGACAGCGTATTTGTCGAGTGCAAATTACTGCATAAGTACTTCATTTGGGGAATAACAATGGAGTAAACACAATTTTGGGAATAAACACTCATACATTACACTTTATACAATATAATTAACAATGCAATATCAACAGTAATCATGGAATGCCTTGACCGTTCTTCTCCATAGAGATATCCGGATTGGAATGGGCAACTACAGTCTTTTTCAGTATTTTGCCTCTAATTTCACTTCTCCGTCAAATCAAAGTAATCTTTATGATCACGGCAATACGGTTGCTTTGGGAAGCCGCTGTCGTTGATGGAATTGCTGTGGATGAAATGTATCTTTTTGTTTCTCACTTACTTGACTACTTTGTTGAATTAAAACTAGCTTTTGTCCGCGACCGCACTGCCGTTATCATCAGCCTATAATGTTCCCACTGCAGGGACTCAGGCCTCCTCTCTAGGAGCGGTATGGGCTATATAATCCACCACGCGTGCCCAGTGCGGGTTGGTAGATGTCACATGTCTTTGATTTTTTTGGTTCTAAGACATGCCGGTTTCCTGGCGATGTTTTCCTTCACCGTTTTGAGAGCAGTGGTGATGAAATAAATTACACAAAGTAATTCGCCTGCCTGGGTTCGAACCCACGACCTACTGTTCGTAAGTTGAGGCCGCCACCACAAGGCCACCACTGCTCCCTGCCGTTATGGTTGGAAATTATCCAACGAAAAGGTTTAATGTCGGGCATAATGTAGTTTTCCATTAGTGAATGAATTTTCGGAATCGGGTAACTAGTTCCGGATATTACTCTCTATATACAAACTTAAAAGCTTGACTTTTTATAATATGAGTACCTAAAGATAAATGCTTCTAGCTCGAGTTCAAATAAACAAAGTGATCACTACATGTCATCATCTTGCCAGCTATGTTGAAGTCTGTCAAAGTCTGCTTCCAGTCTAAGGCCCGGTATCTACCAAAGCGGAGACGAGCAGAGCGTAGAAGAGATGTTCCACTTTCGACCAATCACAGGAAGGGCGAAAGATCAGATGTTTTTAACTAATGTGATTGGCCGATTTCCGCACATCTCCTTTCGTCTCCACTCCTCTCCGCTTTGGTGGAAACCGGGTCTTAATGGATGCAGCTGAAGTTTTTCACATGGAGTGACTGCCTATCTGACCTCCACAACCCAATAAGTACTGCTTAATATAACACCCTTTGGTAAGACTGGAAAGTGATAATTACAAGTAACATTAATAAATTAAAACATTAAATTACACCTGCAAAGAAATATCCATTTTTATCAAACTTCCCCACACAATGGCGACTGTAAGTAACACTACGCCAGCCACTTTGTAGACCAGGAGTCAACATCACGTCGCAGCACTTAACTTTACCTGACACTTACTTCTACCAGTAAAGTTCTACAGACTAATTATCTAGAGTTCTAAGTGACAGCAAAGATATGAAATACCTCAAATGTTCATTTTTCAAGTCAGGTTGTAAAAGATTTTAAGTTGATGTTTGAATATGATAAGGTATATATTGTACTGTGCGATTGGTCCTTTGATTCTGAACACTTTTGTTGTAAATTACGTTAATGCGCCTGCATGGGCAGTCGAGCATCAAAATGTATAGGTATACGCAATAACTTAAGTGATTTTCACCTACAATAGTAATAAACGTTTTACGTTTTCAAGAGCATGGTAGTTTGGAAACCAGACTATCACAAACTAGGTCTTTTCTCAAAGTAGAAACCGTCATGTCACAAGAAAATCGCTTTTGAATTTTGCTGAGTATGTACATAGTAGTGAACGTGAACGACAAATGACATAGATTCTAGAAACATTCAAAAGGGGCCTTGCATTTCAAATGGAATCTGACATCCAACTCTTTGAAATCAGAAGTTTATTCTTAAGCTTCTCGCGTCGCGTTTTCCTGGCGACATATCTTTTGATATCACAAATGTACCTCTATTTCATTTCTGTGAGCTATTTGATATTGAGAGATATTTGAGGAGGTTGTATTTTCAACTTTATTCAACTGAGTCAAGCTATAATTTCCAATTTTGTATATGACAGTAACACAACAAGTTTGTATACGATAGTAACACAATAATTTTGTAAACGATAGTAATGCAACAATTTTGTACACGATAGTAACACAACAATTTTGTATACGACAGTAACACAACAATTTTGTATGCTATAGTAAAACAACAATTTTGTATACGACAGTAACACAACAATTTTGTATACGATAGTAACACAACAATTTTGTATGCTATAGTAACACAACAATTTTGTATACGATAGTAACACAATAATTTTGTATGCGATAGCTGTTGGTGCAAAATCAATGTACATGACGGACTTGTTGGTCTAGTGGTAGCAAGCGCGACTACTGATCACGAAGTCCTGAGTTCAATTCCCAGGTCATACAAAGTCTCGTCGGGGCTGCGGGTTGTTTGTAAGAGATACCGCGGCCTCGACACAAAGGGCTAAGAAGGAACATGAGTGGTTTTTAGTTAGTAGAAGTCTGATACTCCCTACCACTCTACCCAGAGTGGGAGGAGTCATTTCATGATTTCCCACAAAAAAAAAACAGACAAAGTGATAATTTCACTTTGTCTGTTTTTGGTTTTTCCAAGAGATATTTTTAAGTAACAGTCACGAAGTGTGGATTTGTGGATCAATACGAGATAATGAGAGCAGTGGTGGCGGCCCCGACTTACGAACAGTGAGTCGTTGGTTTGAACCCAGTCAGGCGCCTTACTTTGTGTAATTTATTTCGTCACCACTGCTCTCAAAACGGTAAAGGAAAACATCGTGAGGAAACCGACATGTCTTGGAACCACAAAAATCGAAGACATGTGGCAACCTACCAATCCGCACTGGGCCCGTGTTGTGGACTATAGCCCATTCCTTTCCTAGAGAGGAGGCCTGAGTCCCTGCAGTGGGAACATTATAGGCTGATGATGATGCTAGCAATACAATAGGACTTTAACCTAACCAGTGAAATGTGGTTGTTATTAGGTTGGTACCACTATTAGTTACACCACTGCCTTACCCTTTGGGAATTTACAGGCAAGATGTTATGAAAAAGCTCACTAACTACTATTTGTTGTAAACATGAAATCAATTACTTTCATGGAACGTGGAAATGAAAACAAATAAGTAATAGAGGCCACAGTTCGATTACCCCGCAATTCCACGGAATAGAAAAAACACCAATTAATGTGTCTATGAAATGATAGAATGTTGTTTATTTTTGTATATTAGTTTATACAAACACTTTTACACTTGTATAAACAAGTGCGAGTCGGAGTCGCACATGAAGGGTTCCGTAACATCGAAGTAAGGAAGCCCCCTTTTATTTGTATTATTTGTTGTTAGAGCAGTAACAAAGTTATATTTGCAGTTTTTTAAAAGTGCTATTTCTCCTTTAAAATTCTATTTTTTTTTTCTTTTAGTTGTGGCTGTATCCCGGCAGGAATAGTTCTAACCTGTCCGGTTTTCCGTCTGGCCGTCACAGAATCTCCCACAATCTATTTTCACTTATTTTTCTGCAGTTGCTGACGCTTGATCGTCTAGCTCGTGGCCAACCTTTATAGCGCGCATACAGGGTGAATTTGTAACCTGCGACGATGACGTCATAACACGGATACGGCGGTAATACGGGGAGACTGAGTTTACAACAGTTTGACTGATTTAAAGGCGTAAAAAAGGGTGGAAAAAGAAGGTCACAGATTAAGTTACTTTATGAATTCTATACGGGTGTAATAAAGTGTAATTTCGTTTGTAGCCTTTTTTTTTATAGTGGGTGGTAAATCATCAAATAACCCCTCCCGCTCTTGGGCAGAGCGGAAGGGAGTGTCAGACTTCTACTGACTAAAAACCACCCATGTTCCTTCTTAGCCATTCATGTCGAGGCCACGGTATCTCTTGCGAACAACCCGCAGCCCTGACGGGTTCGTTTGTAGCCTTACTTTCTAAATAAGAAACTCTGTCAAATTTTAAAACGTGAATCTTTTGAAACACAAGTAACTTTACTCTGATTTTCAATAATTTCTTCAAATTATTATACTACCTTTGATTATAGATGGTAACCGTGGATTATAGGATTATAATCCACGGTTGTCGTCTTATATAGCTACAGTTTACAGTTTTCGATTAAAGGTCAAATCTTTCTAAATTATTTCTTCCAGCACAAACTTTCTTGAAAATTAAAGTTAGAACAAAAAACAAAATCGAAAGTTATTACAACATCATTAAAAGAACATTCTAGAGTCGGTACGTGATGTCGACGAGATCCAGCCACTCTCATCTAAGAAGTTAGTCTCTCCTATAAAAGCTAGAAATGTCTTCAAGCGTAATAATAATTTCACAAGAAGTAAAGGCTGTCAGACTTAGCACGTAAGCCAATAGAAAAAAAAAACTAACCAGTCCATCAGATAAATCTCCAAAAAATATTGGACACACATTTTTTCTGTTTTCACGTAAAAAAAATGAAGACAATACAGTGCTTCGAAAATTCGTGTGGCGTCACATTTAAGTACATTTTTTAACTAAAAGTGACGTCACATGCACTCATGATCTTTGACGCGTTTTTTCTTCGTCAATTTTTATTTATTTGATAAAACAAAAAACACGTATCCAATATTTTTCGATATACTAACAGACGGACTAAACAGAATCATATTTTTTAGTCAGGCGATATCCTTATTGTTTCGTTAAGGTAGGTAGCAGCTAGTTTGTTATACATGCGTCAAACGGTATGATACGGTGTAAAATGTGATGGTAGGTACAGTGTAATGGATATACTTCTTTAATAAAATAAAAGTACCATGTAAATAAAACTCTTTCAACTTCAATAATACCGGGGAAAATCCTCTTCTTACAACACAAACTTTCTCTAAACTAAAAACAACATTCCAAGAAGAACATTCTAGTCCCGGCACGTGATTCTACCCGACCCACCCTCATCCGAGAAGTTAGTCCGATAGTCTCCAGTTACTAAGTTACGTCTGCTCTGCACCAATTATACCTGACTCCTTGTCTAACAAGCGTCTGTCTAATGAGGCTTGGCTGTGCTAAAGTAACGTCCTACTGTGGAGAAAATGTTTGATTGCACATCTATATCTATATGTAGGTAGGTATTGCAGTGCTATATGTGTCTTCTGTCACGTGGCCGTAGTCGGAACTAACGCGGCCATCTTGTTTTTGGGGTTCCGTATCTCAGTCGGCAAAAAGGGAACCCTTATAGGATTACTTTGGTGTCCGTGTGTCAAGCAAGGCCCTTTTTCTAAGGAATTCGTGAATATACCTCCACGAGTCCCAGCTGAAATTAATATCAAATACTCAGGTCTACTACCCTTTGAAGCAGTGAAAAAATCATCATAATCAAAGGTATGGCCATTTATGTCGCATATTTTGCGATTTCACAAGTCAGTCAAATAAGCCAAAATTAGGTAAGAATCGTGAACTTGAGATACTCAGCTACAAACTAGTAAAAACCTATTTATGGAAGGGTTGTACGGTACGCGTCAATTAAAATCTAAGGTAAAGGGTTACAAAAATGGGTTTTTTGCAATTTGTATTTACGAGTATGATCAATACTGTAGAGATTTAAATTCCCTATTACTTTTGTGTCAAAAAAAAAGACGTGTAGCACTCGGAGACTGCCGCGGTAAAGCTATTGCATAGCATATTTTATCAACTTATGCAATTATAATTATTTATTTATTTTATTAATGCAGTATTTAAATATAGTATTTATACTTACACTTTTACTAATCATCCTCATCTATACTAATATTATAAAGCTGAAGAGTTTGTTTGTTTGTTTGTTTGTTTGATTGTTTGTTTGTTTGAACGCGGTAAACTCAGGGACTACTGGTTGGAATTGAAAAAAACATTTATTGCCGGATAGTCCATTTATCGAGGAAGGCTTTAGGCTACATAACATCACGCTACGATCAATAGGAGCGGAGCATAAATGAAAAATGTTGCAAAAACGGGAAAAGATATTCCTTTTTGAGAGCTTCCGTTGCGTGCGCTGCGAAAACGGTTTAAGTTACGTAAATATCATATATGACGGAATTGTTCCTCTTTAAAAGTCCTAAAAAAAAGTCCGCGTTAGCATATGTTTATCTTTTAAGATTGACTCACTGTAACCATTTTTTTATATTAAAATGTTAGGTTTAAAAGAATGATATTTTGCGAAGCTTATTTAACCCATATGGTATTAATCTATATCTATATAAATGTGTTTGTTAGCACGGAAATTTAATATAGAATATTTGTGCCCTTTACTCTATACAGTTTAAACAAATCTTAGAAGATATCGCAATGTAAAAATATACGGGCGACAAAATAATTAAGCGCGTGGCAGTCATTCGGTCCGGTGCGGTAGGTACGTGGGGATTCTGGCCTCTGGGGGCTCCGGAGAAATTCAAATTCAAAATATTTACTGCACCATAATGTTTACAAGTACAAGGTGTTACTGTATATTAAACAGTAAGAGATACCTATAGTAATTGTTACTTTAATAATATAATCGAAGCCAATCTAAACTAATAGGTATTATAAAGAGGAAAGGTAAGATTTTTTGTTTGTTACGAGTATGATTTAACTCAATTTAATATGTTAGATAGTCGATTTATCGAGAAAGGTTATATGCTATATTATGTGACGCAGACGAAGTTGTGTGGGTCAGCTAGTCTTTTATAAAATGTCCTTTTACGTCTCATGTCGCGCCTTGGCGACAACTATTTTTGTTGGCAGCCTTATAATCGATCTTATTCGATTTATTAACTTTGATTTTGCTGTTTTAAAATATTAAATCTAATAATTTTTCAATGTTTACTTTTCATCTGACATTACGTCAGTTGTCAAGATGTCATTTACTTTTTCTTTTATTTTGTGTCATAGTTTTTCTTAGTGGTTAGAGCTATGAAGGTTACATTTGATTTATATAATTTAATTTATTTTTATTAATATGTTAGCTCAAATAATGTAATTTATTGATAATTTCTATTAATAGTATCTTATCTTACGCTTATAAAATTAATTAACACGCTCACAGAAATTCTTTGAGGAAGTTTTTGACTGAATAATACAGGCCGTTTTAAATACAGGCAACTCACAATTTTTGATTTCAAGTAATTGTCAAGTGTCAATTCGTTAGGTTTTTTTTTTTTTTTCGTTACGGAATTTCTGGATTCGGTCCCCACGCTCAAGGCCCGCGATAGAAGCTATGCAATAGCTTAAAAAATGTATACGTTGAATCGTTTTCGAGATACAGGGCACCTATAGTCTATAGTTCACCGTGTAATAAAAGACGAGCTAAATGTCATCAATGAGGTTCTACTACTATGTACTGAGAATTTCTTTATGTAAAACCCTATCTCACTTTAATCAACCAGGGAATGGAGCCCATGACTTCATACTCAGCACTAGCGTTTGCGACCACTAGACTAATGAGGTACTCTTTGGGTAATCAGATCTTTGTGACCGGCCTATATTCTTGACACTCGCTTAACCTCCGTGAAGCGTGAAATTAATTTCATCAAAAGGAACCTCGACTTAATGTCACATGAATTTTAGTGGCTGAAGTGCTTGTGAGAATGAGATGTTTAGGTAAGCTGTGTTGTACGAACTATTGTGATTCATTGTGAGCTTCCGAAAAAGTTATTTTTTAAACAAAAACCGACGAAAAATAAAGGTTGAAGTTCTTATTTTATTTTTGTAATTTTATTTTAATCTTTATCAGGCGTGCTAAATCCGATTGACTATTTGACTTTGTAATGATTATGACTAATTATTCTATTTTACACTTTATAATTGTTATCTATCTTGTTATTTCTTTTGTGTGGTGTATAATTTTGTGAATGTTGTATGTTATTAATTGAATTATTTTATTTTGTTTAATTTTTGTATCTGTTGGCTGACTATTCTCTTTTTGTTACTCTTTGCTTTATGGATTGCATTATCTGAAATAAACGTATTATTATCAAACATGTGTAGGGTGCTCGTGGCTTAATAAGAACTGCCACTCGGGTCGATCATTAGGTAAAGCTGTGCTTGCCTAGGTCGGTCTGTGGATGGGTGACCGCCCGACATACTGAGTTTCCTCCGTGCCTCGGAAAGCACGTTAAGCTGTTGGTCCCGGCTGCCCTATATAGATCTATGGCAGTCGTTACAGGTAGTCAGTGACCTGAAAGTCTGACAACCAGTCTTACCAAAGGGTATCGTATTACCTAGTATTAACTGGGTTGTGGAGGTCAGATAGGCAGTCGCTCCATGTAAAATACTGGTATTCAGCTGCATCCGGTTAGACTGGAAGCCGACCCCAACATAGTTGGGAAAAGGCTAGGCAGATGATGTGTAGGGTGCTTATCCTGTTATACTTCTAATGATAGTAGTACTTCAATGTTACTTAACCTTTATCTCATTTCCATGTTGAAGCAAGATTAAAGTAATAGGACTTTAAAATATAAAGGTCAGTCCCAGGTCGGCCTGGTTCTGATTTAGTTTAGTTATCACAAAAGCTTTAGCAGCTGTCTTAGTTACAAGTTACTATTGTGTCTTACGAATGATTGTCTGCAAGCTATTAGACGCAGTGCACTCAACAGGTGAAGCTAACAACTGAACAATTAGTTAAGTGGATCATCGGGGGATAGCTTACGGTTCATACTTCAATTAACTTCTGTAGTTACAGTACCCGGCGATAAATATTGCACATCGACCTTTGGAAAGAGACAATTGGCTAATTTCGGCTTCGTTGAGCGTTATCTCTATCGCACGAAATACAAACAGTCCGGTATCTACTCGTATTAGGAGCTGTTAAAACAATTATGATTTGTTTCTTTTGATAATTCTTTTTATTCTTTGTATAAAATACACCAATTTCCAATAAAAGAAGGTCGATGTACAATATTTATCGCCGGGTACTGTAAATTGTATTATGTCTTTAACCGAGGGTAGGCAGAGATAGAGGTTTATGGTGATTACTTGAAAGTACAAAAATTTAATGGAAAAGGCTGGCAGAACGTAGAGCTTGGCACAACCAAAAAGAGGCCTTTCAGTGGCTTTCAGTTGATAAAGTCGGGCTGTGAATGATGATAAAAAAGTGCTTAGCGAATTACTAATTAAAAATTAACAAACTATTGAATCAAAGGTTCTCTCCATTTTGTCGAGATAAGCAAACATACCTACAACGTAGGGAGCAGCAGACTTTTTTTGGTTATCCATGTTTGCCTCCATAGTGAATGCTTTATTTTTTTATTTTCACCAGCTATATACTCAGTTCGAGTACCGGTATGTCCTTCGTTAACCTAACACCCCATGAAACGACGGCACGATTGGCGCAGTAGCTTAGCGATTGGACTGCTGTGCTGCGTGTCGCGGGTTCGATCCCCGCACGGAACAAATATTTGTACGACCTACAGGTAGTTGTTCCGGGTCTGGGTATTTGTGTATGTGAATTGAAATGTTTGTAAACGCACCCACGATACAGGAGAAATTCCTAGTGTGGGGCAACGTTTTTAAAAAGAAAAAAAAATAACTGAAGAAATTTCGAAAGTAAAAAAAAACACTGCTCCGAATTACGTCACAGGCAGTCAGGCATTATAATATAATAATTTAATTGGGTCGTGAAAAGGTAACAACGTACCACGGCCATCATGGCTAGCTTTATATAATAACACTGCAAAGTGGCCCATCCATTATCAGTTAATTATAAACGCTAATTAATGAACACCTATCAGCAGCAGTATTATGGGATAAATCCTCCCTATTTTAATGTGATTATTATCTTCGATGAAAACAGGGATTCGAAGCTTAATAGTAAAAGCAGCATTGGCTTTTCCAAATACAGATGCATTTTTTTTGGAGGGTTGGAAATTATCAAATGACTCCTCCCGCTCTGGGCGAAGCGGAATGGTGTTTCAGACTTCTACTGACTAAAAACCACCCATGTTCCTTCTTAACTCTTTGTGTCCGGGGCCGCGCTATCGCTTTCGAACAACCCGCAGCCCTGGCGGGCAATACAGTTGGGTTTAGCTTGCAATCTAACCGAATGAAACTGTATTCCAGTATTTTTCGTGAAGCAGCAGCATGAAGCAGACGCATTACTTTGTGTAGTTTATTTCATCACCGCTGCTCTCAAAACGGTGAAGGAACACATCTTGTGAACCAAAAAATTCAAAGACATGTGACATCTACCAACCCGCTCTGAGCCTGCGTGGTGGATTTAAGCCTATCCCTCTCCTAGAGAGGAGGCCTGAGTCCCTGCAGTGGGAACATTATAGGCTGATGATGACGATGACATGAAGCGACTGCTATATCTGAACCTGGCGAGGAAACTCTATCCCGTCTCGTGTGAGTATTCTTGTTTTGACATGCGCTCTATATCAAGGATATCGTCTGCTAAAGAAGTAACCAGAACCACGCTCATCGACACGGAATTATGAAGAAGAAAGAGCTTCAAGTCCATCAGTACATGCAGTCACTCACTCCAAAATTTTTTTTTTTTGACGGGTGGAAAATCATCAAATAACCCCTCCCGCTCTTGGGCAGAGCGAAAGGGAGTGTCAGACTTCTACAGACTAAAACCCACCCATGTTCCTTCTTAGCCTTTTATGTCGAGGCCGCGGTATCTCTTGCGAACAACCGGCAGCCCCGACAGGAATATTCAACCCCTAAACTACAAAAATAAAACATGTAATTTCAATTAAAAACGGTTCAACAATCTGCTATCAGATATTATGTGCCATTTAATTTTGCAGCGAAAGGAATCCGCGCGCAAATGATTTTGCTTTGTGAATATAATATTTTGCCAGTCGGGGGTTACGTGTTCTGCTGATATTAGGGACAGAAGAATGTTTATTAAATATCAGGTAGGCCCTGTGTATAGAGATTGTTTTAGTTAATAAAACATCTGTGTACCCCCATGGGGAAAAGGCGTGAGCATACATAAAGTATGCACTAGCTTTCACCCGCAGCTTCACCCGCGTGGTTCGTTGATTAAAAGTAGCCATAGTAGTAAATAGTAGTTGTATGGCATTTCCCAGGGATCAGACCATCTATCAAATTTCATCACCCATGATCCCGTGGATTAGTTACCAACCTTTTAATTTTTTTTTGTCGGAGACGGTTACTAAATCAAGTGTGGCGGAGACTGTCAATAGTATGGTCGCTAAACGAAGCACGGCACGTGACCCGAGTGATGGCAGCACCTACACTCGGTCAACTTCGTGCTACGACGGAGCCTAGCTAGTGGAGGGGCGCGATAGCGAGGCACACTTGCCTTCCGACCGTCCTAGAGAACGGACCCACCAGGCCTAGGAACTGTCCTACGTTTCGTTTGGCTATAAATTATTATTGTGGTTATTGTGTTCAGCTGTAATTTCAAGTACTTCGTTAGTGTAATAAAAACAGTGCATCCCTGTGAGTTTTCATAACACGAAACCTATGTTCCGCCCACATAATGCTCGAGTTTAACGGAATAAATCCTGACGATGCGACATATTTTTATTATTGTAAATAGTTTTGTAATTTTCAGAAGTTAGTATAAATTTAGACACTACAATAATGTTCAATGAACATTATAAATTGCTGTGAAGGTAAGTCGTTATATTGGAACATTTACGTTCTAAGTTTTACTTACGAAGCAATGAACTGTAGGTACATGCTTTGATTCGTCCCGTGTTGTTGTACTTACCTGAAACAAATTGAAAAAAATGGTTTAATTTCTAATACACTTTGTCAAATATATATCTACATATACAAATAGGTACATAAAAGTCGACTTTCGTAACTTCAAAATAACAGTTTTTTACCGAATGCCTATGAAAGTATTTACAGTACTTAGGTATAACGGGAAACAACGTATTATTTATTATTTTTTGCCTGTATTTTATTAATTTCGATCTGTTCATTAGCAGCCAGGGAGTCTGGATTCCCGTCGGGGCTGCGGGTTGTTCGAAAGAGATACCGTGGCCTCGGCACAAGGGCTAAGAAGGAACATGGGTAGTTTTTAGTCAGTCGAAGTCTGACACTTCCTTCCGCTCTGTTTAGATTTAGATTCTTTTTTTTAATTATTATTGTTGTAGTTCCTGTGCTTGTCCCAAATAAATATTTTTCTTTCTTTCTCTGCCCAGAGCGGGAGGGGTTATTTGATGATTTCCCACCCATTCCTATACTAATAGGTACACCTCAGCCTAACCTTTCGAGGATTACCGGCGTGATGTTATGTGTTAATCAACGATACGTGACGTCGGTCCATTGTCAATTGTACAAAAACTGTGTCCATAGGTTTGAGTGATGCCAAATTTAATTAGACTCTATTGCTGTACCAATAGTATGTAAATTGAATGTAATTGAATCGCGGTTAATTAACCGATGACCTACACGTTATCAGTAACATAAGATAAGTGTGTCAAAACAGGTGTTTGAATATCAGTCATATGACATAGACGGCAAGTTAATGTCAAAGTAATAAGGGTGATTTTCGAAAAGCAAGTGTTACTACTACGACTGTCATCATCTGCCTAGCCTTTTCCCAACTATGTTGGGGTCGGCTTCCAGTCTAACCAGATGCAGCTGATTACCAGTATTTTACATGGAGCAACTGCCTATCTGACCTCCACAACACAGTTAATACTAGGTAATACGATACTCTTTGGTAAGACTGGATGTCAGAATTTCAGGTCACTGACTACCTGTAACGACTGCCAAAGATCTATATATAGCAGCCGGGACCAACAGCTTAACGTGCTTTCCGAGGCACGGAGGAAACTCAGTATGTCGGGCGGTCACCCATCCACAGACCGACCTAGGCAAGCACAGCTTTACCTAAAGATCGACCCGAGTGGCAGTTCTTATTAAGCCACGAGCTCCTACTACTACGACTGTAATATACGCAAATAGGTGGAGTGCTTTATTTGTTTGGAATAAAACAACATCAACATCAGACATATACATTTTGATCTGCTATACAGGTTTTCCTAGTGCAGACACGAGTCTCTTACAAACTTTGCTGTGTAATGTAATTTTAAGCTCTATTAATATACATAGTAAGTTAAGTTATACATCAACACACACACACGCGTCATTGCGTCAGTTACGTTACAGTCCTATGTAAAAGGGGACGAGCCTAGTGCCATCACCACCACGCCACAAATCCAACTAACCGAAAAATTTCTGATGCAGAATCTCAATATTATATTGCAAGAACTGATAATTCAACCTGAGCTCCTCGTTGGCCTAGTGGTCGCAAGAGTTGCTGTTGAACATGAGGTTCTGGGTTCGCTTCCCAAGTCTGGAAAAGTATAATTTTTTTTTAATAATATTTTTAAGCTATTGCATAGCTTCTATCGCGGGCCTTGAGCGTGGGGACCGAATCCAGAAATTCCGTAACGAAAATAAAAACCTAACGAACTGACACTTGACAAATTGACACTTGACAATTTCTTGAAATCAAAAATTGTGAGTTGCCTGTATTTAAAACGGCCTGTATTATTCAGTCAAAAACTTCTTCAAAGAATTTCTGTGAGCGTGTTAATTAATTTTATAAGCGTAAGATAAGATACTATTAATAGAAATTATCAATAAATTACATTATTTGAGCTAACATATTAATAAAAATAAATTAAATTATATAAATCAAATGTAACCTTCATAGCTCTAACTACTAAGAAAAACTATGACACAAAATAAAAGAAAAAGTAAATGACATCTTGACAACTGACGTAATGTCAGATGAAAAGTAAACATTGAAAAATTATTAGATTTAATATTTTAAAACAGCAAAATCAAAGTTAATAAATCGAATAAGATCGATTATAAGGCTGCCAACAAAAATAGTTGTCGCCAAGGCGCGACATGAGACGTAAAAGGACATTTTATAAAAGATGAGGATGATTAGTAAAAGTACATAAGTATAAATACTATATTTAAATACTGCATTAATAAAATAAATAAATAATTATAATTGCATAAGTTGATAAAAAATGCTATGCAATAGCTTTACCGCGGCAGTCTCCAGTGCCACACGTCTTTTTTTTTTTATAATAAAGTTTATTAGTACATAAAAAACAATAGCAAGGTACATAGCATGTTGAAACATTGTGTTGTTCTACCAAGTTTAAAAATAAGGTCAGTTTTCCGGGCTCCTCAACTAGGTACGCAGACCTGTATTTTAGGAGTCGGATATTTTGGGGCTTCTATTTATATAATACAACCGTGACTTTTCTGTCTGTTTGTAGATTGAATGATTGTGCATGTGTGGGCTGTGAATATGAGTGTAGTGTGTGTGTGTGGGTGTGTGTGTAGTGTGTGTGTCAGTGAAATGGGAGCATTTGATTAAGTTTCTTTCAAGATTAGGTATCGTTAAGATTCTATTGTCAAAACATTTTCTGTTTCGTCATAGGATAAGGTCAAGAGCCATTTTATTAATTTATTTTTAGTTTCATATAAGTTATATCTATACAACGGGATGGTTTTATTTATTTTATTATACATACGCGAACTTTGAGTAAAGAATTGTCGATTTGTAAATGCAAAACGACAGGGGTTTGCTTTACATAATGGGAAACCATGGCGTCTTAATAACAGATGTTTGTCTAAGGGAAGGTTGGAGTGTCTCCGCAGGACTGAACGAAGAATATGCAGTTGCCGCACTGTGAGAACTTCAGCCTCAGAATATAACAGATCAGTGGGGTAGTCTCTGGGTTTAAAGAGCATCACTTTAAGAACCGCTCGTTGTGCTCGTTCTGCCGGGAGCATTGCAGTTTTGTAAGTTTATTGAATCAGTCGTATTTAAGTATAGAATTTCTCTGTCGTGTCGTGGTCAAGATTTTGGTAGGGTAACAGGGGGAGCCATCACCGGTTGATAGGCTTTCCCCTATTATAAAGGAATTTATCATAACTGGCGAGGTATGTGGGTGTAGGTACGATTAGGCACGCCTCTGCCTAACTCTCCAGGGAAATACAGACAAAAATGATTTATCTAATCTCGACGGCACGGTTGGCGCAGTGGCCAAGCAATGAACTGTTGCGGTGCGTGTCGCGGGTTCGATCCCCGCACGAAACAAATATTTGTATGGCCTACAGACAGTTGTTACGGGTCTGGGTATTTGTGTATATGAGTTTAAATGTTTGTTAACGCACCCACGATACAGGAGAAATCTCTAGTGTGGGGCAACGTTTTACATTTGAAAAAAAAAAACTCTTCTTTAGTTAATTCCCGAAAACACCTTTATAGCTCAAATTCTATTTATATCCGGATTGTGCTAGTTCCATTACCGGACTAAGGATAAGACCGCACGTTTCAAATATCCGGCTCAAAGTTGCAACGTAACTTTACGACGAATAGTTTCGGAACTTCGTGAAAGCCAAACACCGGACAACTTTCGGCTACTTTACTCGTAGATCGAACGTTAGCATTAAAACTTTTGTGTTTGTGTGTAGCTAATGTCGGCTCGTTCAGAAACACTCAGAAAATCACAGCACAAAACAAAACACTTTGTGTGTGAACCTTCCGTACTTAAAATTTTAATGTCCAGACCGAAATGAAACCAGGACCTGGTGAGGTACCTTGAAATATCTCCTTGCTAATAAAAAAAAAATCAAAATTGGTTTCTAAACGACGAAGTTATTCGCGAACACACATAAAAAGAAATGTTCATAATTTAAAAAAAATATCATAAAATAAAAAGTACTAGGCCAAACTATGTTAAATTTTTATGGGAGTAAATGGCAACTATTAAGCATCAAACGAAAAAAGAATCACGTAAATCGGATCATAAATCTCAGCGTAATCGGTGTACATACATTAAAAAAAAAAAAACATACCGATCGAATTGAGAACCTCCTCCTTTTGGGAAGTCGGTTAAAAATCGGTCTGAGCTGCAGCTTTTTTTTTTTTTTTTTTGAAAAAACGCTATCCCTGAGGTTGGCGCAGCGCGACGGCAATAGGTTCTTCAAATACCTATTCTTAGACCCTGTTCCCTCTTAATACAGTTACGTAGAAACCGGTAGTGTCGCTGTGTTATTTAAAGATATAATTATTTCCACCGCGTTTATTTATACAATGGTAGAACAAACACAGTATAACTGCGTACTTCTTAGAATTGAAGCCAACTTAGAATCTACAAAAATAGAAAAAGAATAAAATCTCGTTGTTACTTATTTCGTCGCCGGATGTCTGCGGCGGCGAGTGCTGCGGGTGCGGGGGCGCGCGGCGGCTCGTGCCCTGGCGGTGGGTGCGCGGGGCTCCGGATCGCGGGTGGCGGTTGCGCGTTGCGACGTGCATTCGTTGTTCCGTGATTTGGAGTCTCGTGCATTCGTTGTTGCGGTGTGCGTCGCTGCGTGCTTTCGTGCTCGCAGTGTTCGTTGTTGCGGGCATTCGGCGGCGTGTGGTTCGCCGTGGTGGCTTTCGGGATGACGTATTGCACTCGTAGTTTAGTTTTATGAATTGTTCTTCTCACATTCAAAAGTACCAGTAATGGTTTAATTGAAATAAATGCTTTGACTTTGACATTATCTTTTATTTATTTAGTTCTTTATTCAAAGGTAATTTCAACAGTACTAGTTGGAATTAAAGTTCCAAGAAAAGTTTGAAAACCAAGTTTAAAATGAAAAACTTCGGACAAGGAAGTCTGTTTTTTCAAGAACAAATAGAAACTTACAGTTTCAACTTTTGTCAGAGGTGTTAACAGACGGAAAAGTACTTACTTGAAGTTAAAGGATTTTCTTGAAACCGGATCCTTCTCGAACTTCGTTTACAAAGATTCACATCGTTAAACTACCAACCGCGATAAGGTGAATTGTATTTCTTTTTCGTTGTCTATTGACTATGTTGTCTCACTCACTCATAGTGAAAACCGTGTTTGTTATTCATTTGTGATTCGTTTAGACAGAACGGAAAGCACGGGCGATTTAATGGCTGCATTGAAAATAGTGCCGTACTACCATTGTTTAAAATAGAAAATTGGATATACAGGATGTAAATCAACCCATCACACAGCCGTCAATCAAGCATTCTGTTCATCAAACTAAGTACCCCTACGCAAAATTTTTTGCTGGGAAATTACTTTTTTTTTGTTCAAAATTCACATTTTACTATAAAACTCAATGTATCACTGGTAAAACATTGTGCTAGTGGATGCTTTGAATAGAAAACGGGTCATTGAGGTAATTTAAGTAAAGTTATAACCTGAAAAACTAGTATTTACAAAAACAGCGGTGAAAAATTTGGAACTTTGACCCCCAATATCTCCGTAACTAGCCCCCTAGTTACGGAGATATTGGGGGTTCCCAGGTATGGTCTAGAACAAAAAAATGATCGCAGTGATGGGGAGAACAAGTGCCTTTCGTTTACGTTAAGGGTACTTTTACACCCTATTTAGACGCGGACATCAAACGTTGCTTCGCGCCTACTTGCACCTTTATACAGTAGTAAATTGCTCTGGCATATTTACGTGCTGTCTGTAGTTTAGAGGGTCTAACAGGGCAATAACTAATATCATTCGCGTTAAAATTAATAAGATGCTCACAAACGCAGTTAATATTATGAATTGTCCCTATGTCATTTTACGAAATTTAACGTAATTCATACTATCCTACAATAATAACCCTACTATAGTAGGATAATAGTATGAATTACGTTACATGTTGGTACAGTGCAGTTGACAAAAAAAACTAATTAGATAGATTTTCAAAAAATATTGAACACATATTTTTTCTTTTGACAAGTAAACAAACAATGAAGACGATACAGTGCTTTGAAAACTCGTGTGACGTCATATTGTAAAATATTAGTACGACATTTTTTACCGGCAAGTGACGTGACAAGCCCCCACTCAAATATTTGACGCGTTTTATCTTCGTCATTTTTTACTGATTTGATAAAACAAAAAATACGTATCTAATATACGTAGATAATCTAACAGACGGACTAATTAGAATCATATTCTTTTTAGTCAGGAAACATACAATACAAACTATTCTGCTAAAGCGATTATTTTAAACCTCCAGAACTGCCTTACCCCTAACTCAAAGGCGAGTTCACACTTCTCAATATTAATATTTTCCGCACGACCCGATCACGGCACTTTAACGATTCAAATCTTTGTTCGCTTGTAGTATAGTTTAATCTGCTCTAAAACTCCGGACAAGGGGAAAATTGTAAGTAAGATTATCATCTGCCTAGCCTTTTCCCAACTATGTTCGGGTCGGCTTCCAGTCTAACCGGATGCAGCTGAATACCAGTATTTTACATGGAGCGACTGCCTATCTGACCTCCACAACCCAGTTAATACTAGGTAATACGATACTCTTTGGTAAGACTGGATGTCAGAATTTCAGGTCACTGACTACCTATAACGACTGCCAAAGATCTATATATGGCAGCCGGGACCAACTGCTTAACGTGCTTTCCGAGGCACGGAGGAAACTCGGTATGTCGGGCGGTCACCCATCCACAGACCGACCTAGGCAAGCACAGCTTCACCTAAAGATCGACCCGAGTGGCAGTTCTTATTAAGCCACGAGCTCCACGTTGTAAGTAAGATTATAATAAATTAAAAACACAAAATGACGCGATTTTGTTCAAGGTTTTGTGTTACAAAGTAAATAAAGGTAATCCTTTGGTGTATTATACTGTTGATAAGTTTGAATATTTAAGGAGAATACGTAGAAGGTACAGACGGCAAAATAGGTCAGTGTTCGGGAAAATAAAAGATCATTGTTGTTGTCGGTGAGGCCAGGCAAGCTCATTTATATTACTTACTAGCTGATGCCAGCGGCTTCACCCGCGTGGATGTCGGTCTAATTATATACTAAAACCTTCCTATTGAATCACTCTATCTATTAAAAAAAACCGCATCAAACAAAATCCGTTGATCACTCTATCTATTAAAAAAAACCGCATCAAAATCCGTTGCGTAGTTTTAAAGATTTAAGCATACATAGGGATATAGGGGCAGAGAAAGCGACTTTGTTTTATACTATGTAGTGATACACTCTTACATAACGCATCATCACTTGCCTAGCCTTTTCATAACTACATATATGTTGGGGTCGGCTTCCATTCTAACCAGATGCAGCTGAAGCCAGCATTTTACATGGAGCGACTGCCTATCTGACCTCCATAACCCAGTTAATACTGGGTAGTACGATACCCTTTAGGTAAGACTGGTTGTCAGACTTTCAGGTCACTGACTACTTGTAACGACTGCCAAAGATCTATGTATGGCAGCCGGGACCAACAGTTTTACGTGCTTTCCAAGGCACGGAGGAAACTCGGTAGGTAATGGGCGGTCACCCATCCTCAGACCAACCTAGACAAACGCGGCTTAACCTAAAGATCGACCCGAGTGGCAGTTATCATTAAGTCACGAGCTCCTCCTTGCATAACGCATTATATTATATTATTTCAATTCTATGAACATATTGCGGAATGTTTCTCAGTAATAGATGTAGGTTCAACTTTCATGATTGCTTCGTGAGATTTGCTGCGATTTTGCCTCATTTTCATTTCATATGAAAAATGAGACTCTGTCTGCCTACCAATGTTACCATCCTTGCCCAAATAACCAACGGTTAGCTTCCAGTGTAGCCCTAATTGGCGAATCTGTTTTTCATGGCCAAATTAAGCTTTATATTTTTTGTTGTGTCGTGCACTTGGGGCTTAAGGCAGAAAAAAATTCTTTATCTTATTTCTTTCTAACCAGATAGAAATCACAATTAGAATTGAATAATTTATCATTTATTTAAAAACTCCCTATCTGACATCTTTTTTTTTTGGAGGGTGGGAAATCATCAAATGACTCCTCTCGCTCTGGGTAGGGAGTGTCAGACTTCTACTGACTAAAAATCACCCATGTTCCTTCTTAGCCCTTTGTGCCGAAGCCGCGGTATCTCTTGCGAACAACCCGCAGCCCCGACGGGAAGGCCCTATCTGACATCTCTGATACCCTTTGGTAAGCCTAGTTGTCAGATTTTCAAGGTTCTGACCATACTGTTAGTAATAACTGTATCTCGTTGGCGATGTTAATTACAAAATCTTTAAATAATCTCTAATCAGAATACCACCTCCACAAAATTTCTTATTCAGTTTATAATCTGCTTGCTTCGTACTGATTAAATATTAATCTCCCGGTTTTATTTCACGTCATCTCTGGCGGCAATTATAAATTAATCCTGGCATCCTGCTTCCAGGTTACAGCACAGAATATATTATGATTATAATTTTAAAATAGAGAAAGATATTTGATCTTCTTCTTTATTGTGCGGTTATTGTGTAATCTGGTGTTAAAGTTTTTATGTCGCCCATGGACCTCTAATTTGACTTTACATACCGTGGAGCAATATCTCCTGGGCATGATAGATTTTTATATTATCACATACATATTTGGGCGAAATATAGGTGTCTCATGAGATGACGAAAAACAGAGTTAGTACGGAAAAAGACATGTTGCGCCTACCCCAAATGAATTGGGATAAGGGCAAGAGAATGATGATACGTGGGCGAAATAATTAAAGGAAAACAGTGTTCGTAAATAGCTGAAGGCCCATTACAGGTTTTCAATCTTATTTTAGGTGCATGTTATGATAGGTAAAAATATTAATCATATACTTTTAACCGTTTGATAACCCTTATCTAAAATCAAAATACAATATTATTTGACTCTTAATGTCTCAATTTTAGCACACTACTTGCTTTACTACTACAATAGGAAAAATGGGATTTTAGTCGGTTAGAGTTTGATATAACCCTCCACCCGCCCCAAACTGAAGGTGGGTATAACCTTCAGTTTGATTCCTTCAGATGAGGAAAGTCCTACTTAAAAAGAAAACAAAAAAGAATTCGGTCCCGCGACCTCCAACTCGAAAGTCGTTGCCATCACTGCTCTCAAGCAAAAGTTTATAAAACAAACTGTTAACATGAAGAATTTCCAAAACTACATACTTTATTTTATGATCTACTAGCTAATGCCCGCGGCTTCACCCGCGTGGATGTCGGTCAAATTATATACTAAAACCTTCCTCTTGAATCACTCTATCTATTAAAAAAAACCGCATCAAAATCCGTTGCGTATTTTTAAAGATTTAAGCATACATAGGGATATAGGGACAGAGAAAGCGACTTTGTTTTATACTATGTAGTGATTCTAGTCACCAAGAACATAATATTATCTGCTTCTGACAAGTTAATTATTTTAATTTTTCAGGCTTTTCTATTCATAGCTGAAACATGACAAGCGAATAATTATTATCCAAATAAAATAGAATATAATATTACAGGAATATATACCTTGTTGAAACCAGATTGTGTTACAAGATCGCTTCAGGCAGTACACAGATTTCAGCCTCACAAAGGAATTTTTGGGATAATAAATATATCATCCAGCCTATTTAGGATAACCTTGAAGTCCACGTGTATTTAGTTATTAAGATTTATTATCGCAGAAGATTCTTGAAGAAAAATCTAAGTGTATTCATTTGGCGTTTTTAACGCGCTACGATGCAATTCTTCTTCTTTTCGAGTCGACAACTCAATTTTCTTCCATCCAGTACGTAGTAACCTGGGCAGCTCTTTCCATGGCTTCGTTCAAGTCCTTGAACGTGCAATTACTTGGGCACGACGGGCAAGGCCGATCAAGCAAGGCGATCTAAGGCCTCATTTACAGACACGCGAAGCGTCGCGCGGCGCGTTGTGCGTTTTTAATTCAAACACATGGCGATGTATGAAAACGTTAACGATTTCAAACTTCGATTTTACGAGAAGCAATTTTTTAGTTTAAAATGCAGCGTTCGTTCCGGTGGACAAGCCTCTCAGTAAATAAAAACGAGCCCTAATGGAAGTAAAGAAAAAAAAAAAAAAAAAAGATATTTCAAGTAGGTTAGTAGTCAGCCATTTCAATAAAAAAAGGCGTCTCAATCGAGTAAATGTGTCCGATGTAAAAGCTCGTCCGGCTCACTCGGATCTAGCCTGTCCTTTTGCAGTCCCCAGTGAGGCTCTAAGCCGAGACTCATGCCCATAGCGTACTGTCACTTAAGTTACACGTGTTATAAGTTTGTACGTCCTGGCTGGATGCCTTACACTTAAGGCAATAGGATTGTCCGGTTAAGCAGAAGGCAGCCTCATAGGTTGAACTGCGAGATTCCATGCAGAAAAAAAAGCTCGGCTGACTTCACCGTTTCTAATCATCGTCATCATCGTTTCTGATCATCATCATCATTCCAGCCGAAAGACTTCCACTGCTGGACAAAGGCCTCCCCCAGGTGTCGCCACATTGACCGGTACTGTGCGTCTCGCATCCAGCGGATCCCCGTAACCTTCACCAGGTGAATTGTTTCTGATACTCCACACCAATATTCTTTTCACGGAATAGTATTAAAAACATGGTAAATATCCCGTTTTAAGTGTTAATAATAATTATATAGGACACAATCATTAAGTCCCTTACGATATCGTACCGTTCCCGTATCGTATCGAACAAAAGGAGATTGTAGAAGCCATTAGCCGATGTTTTACGCCACATACAGAACTTGTTAGCTTTGCAAATAACATATACATAAAGGTAACTAGGAAATGTTTTTTCCTTTCTCACGACAGCGACGTTGGTGTTCCGTTTCTTATATTGGACTCGACTTTCGAAGAGGAAAATGTGATTAATAGGGAAAATGCGTTATTCCTTAATTAAAATGCGAATTTGTTTTCTATCATATTGAAAAGTTTGTACCTACTGGTAAAAATAGATGTGGTGTATTCTCTTGTTTCTTTTACTAAAGTTTTGCGTTCAATCAATTATATCATTGCCAATAAATAAGTTGTTAAATTTCGCATTTTCCGAAAAATCTATATGAAAGAACATTCACTTTATGAATTTGAAATCTAAAATCGCCATCTTTCACTCCAATTGAGACATCTACCCACAAAATAAAACAACCAATCGATTGAAAAATTAAATGAAAAAAGCAGAATGAACTTATAATAAAATGTAATAAAACAGTAATGAACTCAAGTTAACATTCTTTTCAAACACAAATAAACATTTTAAAAACATAGAATGTAACATGTAAGCTTCCACCTCACATCCCTCTTTCTCCCTTATTCAAATATCCACGTGTATCCAATATTCACGGATATACAGGGTGGTGCCGACAATACGACAATAAATGAAACCATTGGTAGTTCTAGTTCATAGGAACATTATTAAACTATCAAATAAATCTTAACACCAAAATAAAAACGTTGAAAAAAAAAACAATAAAACTAAGTAGCATAAAACTCTAAACGAAATACATTACAATTTACAAACAATATTGGTTTACTAACCTTAGGAATAATTTGCACCGATTAACGTGTGGAAATAAAATGTTACAAACGAATTTGGCAAAGATATTTAGGTAGATTAGTGTCGTATCGTCGGCACCACGACGGTGTTAGGATTTATTTAATAGTTTAAAAATGTTCCTATGAACTAGAACTACCAGTGGTTTCATTAATTGTCGTATTGTCGGCACTACCCTGTATAATCACAATATTCTGAGAGGGAACCCGATAGCCGGATAGACTAACATAATACCCTCAGATCACTGATACCATTACGTCGGTCAATTTACTTCGAAACGCCCATTATGTGCCTCCAAAGGTAATGGATGGCCACACTAACAAATTCTGTTCTAGAGCCTTGAAGCCTCTAGCGGTCTATAATTTGTAGACCGTTTAATCGTTTATGGTTCTAGGAACTACGTGTCACGTCACTAGAAAGGACAGAGAAATGAGGATTTATTGTATACTAGCTGATGTCCGCGGCTTCGCTCGCGTGAGTCAAATTATATGTTAAACCTTCCTCGAGAACCACTCTATCCATTGGTGAAAACAGCGTGAAAATCGGTGCAGTAGTTTTTGAGTTTATCGCGCTAAGACAGACAGACGCGGCAGAGGACTTTGTTTTATAATATGTAGTGAAAATTATAATTATAGTTTAAAATAACAAAAAAAAAAGAAGGTAACAGTGACGTCACTTTATTTCTCATATTCTTCTCAGCAAACCCTTTTATTTGTCAGCCATATCATGGGAATACATAATAATTATACGCCATCTTTGAAAGTCCGCCGAGGAGCTCGTGGCTTAATAAGACTTGCCACTCGGGTTGATCTTTAGGTAAAGCTGTGCTTGCCTAGGTCGGTCTGTGGACGGTTGACAGCCCGACATACCGAGTTTCCTCCGTGCCTCGGAAAGCACGTTAAGCTGTTGGTCCCGGCTGCCATTTATAGATCTTTGGCAGTCGTTACAGGTAGTCAGTGACCTGAAATACTGACATCCAGTCTTTCCAAAGAGTATCGTATTACCTAGTGTTAACTGGGTTGTGGAGGTCAGATAGGCAGTCGCTCCATGTAAATTACTGGTATTCAGCTGCATCCGGTTAGACTGGAAGCCGAGCCCAACATATTTGGGAAAAGGCGAGGCAGATGATGATCTTTGAAAGTCCGCCCTATTGGATTTAGAATGACGTCATGTAGCTCACCATAAATAAAATTATGGTCGCGAATCATATTTTTATCAAAATACAGCTGCCTAACTCTGACCGGTAAACTGAAAAATTTCGGGCTAACCTGGCGCTTCCAGCTTTAAAAAGCCTTGATTCTTGAAAACATTAAGTTTTCACGCTTCATTAAAACGCTACTTTATGTACACCTCGTGCCCTCGTTCTACGAACCAATATATACTATTCGTCCACGAATTAAAAAGCAATTAGTATAATTATTGCAATGAAACACGTGCTTCACATTATTGGATGAAATCAAATGAAGTAAAATAAAAAATTAAAAGCATAATTGCTTGCACGAGTAACGAATTAATTGCTTGTTTTTTGGAACACGCTACTGAGTTGTATCTTGTGTTTTTACCAAAATGTTGAAAATGTTCATCAAATTAAATCAAACGCTATACAAGGCGTAAACGGACCCGTCGGGGCTGCGGGTAGTTCGCAAGAGATACCGCGGCTTCGACATAAAGGGTTAAGAAGGAACATGGGTAGTTTTTAGTCAGTAGAATTCTGACACTCCCTTTCGCTCTGCCCAAGAACGGGAGGGGTTATTTGATGATGACGTTAACGGACTCTTCACAAAACATTCTGAGAAATACTAATAAATTAACAATGTGAGCTTCCAGCACAATCGGAGATCAACTTAATTTGGTTTTCATAGCTTGATTTTCCGTATTTTCACGATTTCGCTATCCTCAAAGAACTCCACGCTTGCTTTTCACAGTAACGTATAACAAGCCTGCAGTGAAATTTTCCCGAAATTATGAATACCAGAAACCCGTCTTACTGAAAATTCAAACATCGAGGGATGTTTGAATTTTCAGTATTTCGTTCATAATTTGTCGGAACACGTCAGCCGTTACAGGTAGTCAGTGGTCAGAAAGTCTGACACTCTTATCAAAGGGTACGTGAGAAGGGAGAGAACCTCTCGTCCCAACCGCCACGTGACGGCTTCCGGCCACCGTAGACGCGGGCCTGTGGACGGTGAGTAATGGGTTAGCTCGCCGTCCGTCCGTCTTATGACGACGACAGGCCGTGTCGACGGCGCGTTCGTGTTCCACGCGCGCCGCAAGGGCCGACGCCCGTCGGGACTGCGGGTTATTTGAAAGAGATACCGCGGCCTCGGCACAAGGGCTAAGAAGGAACATGGGTGGTTTTTAGTCAGTAGAAGTGTGACACTCCCTTTCGCTCTGCCCAAGAGCGGGAGGGGTTATTTGATGATTTCCTACCCCTCAAAAAGAAAAAAGGGGTACCGTTTTACCCAGAAGTAACTGGGTTGAAGAACCGTTGTTGATGAGCTACATATGGAGGGTAGAAAAATTATGCAGTCGCTCCATGTAAAATACTGATATTCAGCTGCATCCTTATTTTTCCTACTCTTCCGCTATTATTTTCTGATTAACTTTGTTGCGGGATCCAAGACAGTTAAATTGATACTCCGGGACTTATTATCTTATTTTTCTGGTCAATTTGATGCTGGCTTTCAGAAGTTGCATTATTTTGGGAATAGTATGGCAGGTTTATCTAAATTTTTAAAAAAAGCAGCTTCATCCGGTAAGATTGGAACCCGACCTCAATAAATTTGGATAAAGGCGAGGCAGATGATAAATTAGTCGGAACACAATTTCCTTTAACGTTCATCAAAATTCGATATCAAAGCACCTCGAACTACGACCGTTTAGCTTCACAACCAATTTAATCAACGTTATGATGTCATTGCCTACATTTCGGGACATTTCCTACATACCATCCAAACTGTACCCACCCCAAACTGCTACACATTCGAAAATGAACCTTAACTTCTTAAGTTGAAAGGCTAACGGATTATTATAGAGGTGTTTTCGGAAGATGGCAGTGATTTGGGCGTTATAGAAAAGATTTCAGGTAGATTATAACTCCATGCTTTTAGTAACTTTCAGTACACGATTAGTTGAGGATTTTTATCAAAGTGTGGGATCAAACAGGACCGGGTGTGATCCACGGTTTAATACAACTATACTTGCTAGAGACTATCTTAGTGAAAGTGTTTTTCCTAATTGCGTATTGTACAGAATGTATAAAATATTGTAACGAAGTATTCGCATAAAATCACCGTGATGTCCGTGATATGGCCAAAAAAAACGTGATATGGCAAAAGTTCGTGAGGAAACCGGAATATTTTAGAACTAGACAGTGACAACAAGACTAGAGGGAGACTGCCTCGTTGGTCGAGTGGTAGCAAGCGCGACTGCTGAGCGTGAGATCCTGGGTTCGATTCCCGCGTTGGGCATAGGGTTATTAGGTTCCTCCATCAGGAATCTCTCAACAGCCGGCACGGAGTTGGATTTGTGCCCGGTTGATGGATTTAGGCTCACCCCCTATTACATTGGACTTCAAATACAACTGGCGAAATGTGGAGGAACTATTAGGCACACCTCTGCCTTACCCTTTGGAGATTATAGACGTTATGTTATGTTGTTATATTATTATATGTAGTGGGAGATATTTGGCTCACCTGTCAGTATGTATGTCATCGCATATAGGCTAAACGGCTGCGACGATTTGGGTCAATGAGGTGTCGTTCGATTCATTTGGTTCCAACACTTGATTGGACCGCTGCTGGATTTTATTGGGTAAATTCAAATCATCATTTTTAAATGGTTTACTGATTTATTTATTTTTCGAGGCGGCTGTACGAGTAAAAGGCATTTTAATAAAGATATACCTATGACACGCAACGTAGCGGTATTTACGTTACTGTGTAATGTTTTTTTGTGGTTTGGAACGACTTCCTTGCAGATAACGTAAACAGTTTAAAGCGAGTTTTCGCAAGAAAAAACCCTTCTTAGGAAGTAAACCTAAATTACTCATTCAGCCGAACAGTTTACGAAACACACTTTCAATCGCAATTAAAATAAACTCCAAATCTTCATTATGTTTGAAAAATTCTTCAGTTTCAAAACGGTAAAAAATGCTATGTATGTTTACAATGGAAGACTTTGCTATTGTAAGGGTGGGTTGCACCATATTACTATAACGATAACCAAACCGTAACAAGCCATAAAACCATAAAAAAAGCATAATTTGATGGCTTGTTACGGTTTGGTTATCGTTATAGTAATATGGTGCAACCCACCCTAAGTGTTCCCCAATTACCCCGCTGGGCCCATCAAAATATTCGAACCAGTTAAAATACAAAGGGCAAAGTGCAATCAAAACTAACCCGACCCATAGAGAAGAGATAACTGTAGTTAATATAAGTCAGTACCGCAATTTGTTTAAATCAACAAAGGTTGGAGTTTTTCGGGAATGGCTAGAGGCAACTAATTTGTCGCCTGGCTTTTAACGAGCTGCAGTAAGGAACCAAGCACTAACTGCCGCACTCAGAGAGCTTTAATAATTACTTAGGCCATCACTTAGTAAAGGTTTTGACAGTTTTGTCATACAAAAGTGTGTCAAATCTTTACTAAGTGACGGCTTAAGTAATCATTAAATATCTCTGAGTACCGCAGTTAGATATAGGTTAGATGTAGATATCGCGGGGTGCGGGTTATTCGAAAGAGATACCGCGGCCGCAGACACAAAGGGCTAAGACAGAGAGTTGCAGGTTCTTTGTTCGAAACGGCGAACAAAGACGAAGACTTAACAACTTAACACACGCTTTAAATGTGTTACAAAGTAGTCGAAGTTTACAGTACACTTTACTTTTTATTGAAAGTATTCTACTGGAAAGGAACAGAGTTGGAAAGTCTATAAAGCGGAGTGCCATGTAGCCTGTAGCTTAGCACGCTCGTTGTGCTTTAGTTTTACTTTAGAGTGTGACACTCTCACCGAGGCAGGCGAGTGCGAGAGTGAGCCAAGCGAGTAATTACTACACGTATAGGTTTTCATTCAGGTAGTACCGACCGTGCACCGAAGCGTGATCGAGTCGGCTTGACGATTTAGCCCATGTCCTATGTTATTTGGGGTCGGTGGAACACGATCTTTTCTTCTATTCTTCACTATCAATTTTTTTTTTTTTTTTTTTTTTTTTTTTTAAAAACGTTGCCCCACACTAGGAATTTCTCCTGTATCGTGGGTGCGTTCACAAACATTTAAACTCACATACACAAATACCCAGACCCGGAACAACTATCTGTAGGTCATACAAATATTTGTTCCGTGCGGGGATCGAACCCGCGACACGCAGCGCAGCAGTCCATTGCTTGAGCCACTGCGCCAACTGTGCCGTCAATTGTCACGCTATCATTTAGTTTTTTTTATTATTGGTCTTACTCTTGCCCATTTTTTTTTTTGGGAGGTGGGAAATCATCAAATAACCCCTCCCGCTCTTGGGCAGAGCGAAAGGGAGTGTCAGATTTCTACTGACTAAAAACCACCCATGTTCCTTCTTAGCCCTTCATGTCAAGGCCGCGGTATCTCTTGCGAACAACCCGCAGCCCCGACGGGACCCTCAGCCCCGACGGGGTCAGTCTTACTGTAGCTTACTCTTTAAGATAGGTTAGAGATGAGGTCCACGATGGAACGAGCTTACCCAGAAGAAGCCTATTAACTCGCGACTTACTGCCGCACTCAGAGAGCTTTAATGATTACTTAGGCCATCACTTAGTAAAGGTTTTGACAGTTTTGTCATACATTTTTATGTCAAACCTTTACTTAGTAACGGCTTAAGTAATCATTAAATATCTCCGAGTACCGCAATTAAATAGATTGGGGCCTTCTTTTTCCTTCATATTTACTGACACAGTCCATCCACCTTTTCTTTGGTCTTCCACTACGAACATGTAAGTAGCCTCTTAACTAATCTCGCATTTGCATCTCAATTTTGCACAATTTATCGGATTGCAGTACTTAAAACCATAAGTGAAAGTACTTGAGCTATTGCAGCTACTGTCAAAAATATACGCAATATCTCTAGAGTGTAAGGTAAAGATGACAATTGACATTTTGATACAAGTGCGGAAAGTTTGTTAATGGATTCGAGGCGGAATGAACACCCGAGCCGTACGGCAGGTGGTGGTGTTTTTTTTATTTCCGATGTTTTAATCTATTTGGACTTAGTTAAAGGTAAGTAATCTGTGGTAATTTTCTTTTCCGCACTTGGTTGTGGAAAAATAAGAAAAACGCACGCGTGCGAAATACATTACATGTCGAACCTAATCGTAGTGCATTAAGGGTCCTCTCTCGAAAAAGCTTAAAAACAGCGTGCAGATGAAGCAGTTTTTCACCGGCACATACAGAGAAATTACATCTGAGAAAAATTGTTAGTAATCTACATGATATGATACGTAATTTGGTTTAGCCACAATTTTTGTATCGGTATCACATAATAAGAAAAAAAAATCCACAAAATCACCTCCAAATCATTGAATGGAACCATTTTACTCCTTCATTATTTAACAAAATAATATAAAAAAAATATCTACTGCTTTGAAATACAAAGGAAAATAATTTGGTTTTGTTACTTTTTAAAAACATGTATTATTTTAATTATAATAAATGAAAAATGCGTCCGTTTAAAGTCCGTATCTACGACCGAGAGAGGTAGTTTGTATGCATAAGGTCATTGGCGTGAATACAGGCCTTAAGAGCCAGTTTTCGAGGAAGTGTATTGAAAAAATATAAGTAAAACTTTCCCCGTGTCTTGTCATTGTTATGACACGTGTCTGTATTATTCTCGACTTTTAAGTGTTTTCGTTCAGAAAGTGTAATGTTTACATTGTAAACGTGCGCGAGACTGCCAGTACGTTAACTCACTCACATTGATCGTGAAATAATAAACACTGAATTATTCACACCTGAACTACAGCCTTAATATTGTTGCCTATTTCTTGTAGATAAAATAAGAAAGAAGTTTACTTCAACCATTTTTAGGGTTCCGTACCCAAAAGGTAAAAACGGGACCCTATTACTAAGACTTCGTTGTCCGTCCGTCTGTCTGTCACCAGGCTGTATCTCAAGAACCGCAATAGCTAGACATCACAAATTATGCCGCTATAACAACAAATACAAAAAAAAAAAATAAGGAGGGCTCCCATACTACAAGCGTAATTTTTCGTTTAAGTGCGGGGTGCGATTTCAGTGGGGGGTCGTGACGTCACTAACCGGTAAAAATGTCATGCTAATGTCTTAGAATATTATGACGTCACACTAGTTTTCAAAGCACATCTTTATTGTTTGTTTACGTGAAAAAAGAAAAAATACGTGTCCACTATTTTTTGGAAATCTGTCTGACGGACTAATTAGATTTTTTTAGTTAACTACCCTATTTCCGTAAAAAATGTAGAGAAATTATGGCTATTTTTTACAGACCATAAAAATCGGAAAACGATGCATTGCACTATGTTCTTATTACGCTGAATATGAGTATCATCAAGGTTTATTAGTATCTTCTCCACTAAAAACTACGTCCATTGATACAAAACCATGAATTAATTGACTTACGCATTTTCTGATCTGTTTCCCATCCAAGTCTTGGCATACTGTCTCCAGTACCAAGTAGGTCAAGGCACCCGTAATCCAGTGATCTCCATGCCATGAGCGATCCAAAACAAATCTAAGCCAATAATAAACGGATCACTGAGTTTATTCAATTCCATTGTTTTATTTTTGTTGGATTGTTGGCTTATGTTGTAAGCTGGGGGGTTATTCTTGGCTTTTGAGTCTAGAGTCTTGATGCATTAGCTTTGGTTAGGGTTGACGGGCGTTTCATGAAAGTCTTGCAAATTGTATTTATTTTTTTTAAACCGAACAACTGCAGGTTGGGCCCGCGCACCGAAGATTCTCTACAATCTTTAAGATGGTTTAATATTAACGGTTATACATTAAAAGTTTTCAGATCAAATCACATCTTTAATTTGTCTTTGGTGATTGTAGGTCAACGGGAAGTACCCTAAAAGTTTTCATGTCTTAGTGTAATCGCAAAATATACGACATAGATAAACGGACATATCTTTTGATCGCGTTGACTGACTAGTTTTTTCTATCAGCGCTGAAAGAGGGCGCAGACCCAAGTATAAATTTCAACTTGATACCTCTACGTTTTTCCGAGAAAAAGGATCTTGACAGACAACAACAAAGAAAGGATATATAATTATAAGGGTTCTTTTTTCTTTATGAGGCACGAAACCCCAACAATACTAGATAATATTATATAATACGCAAGATTATTAGTAAATTAATTAATCTACAAGTACCTAAATAATTTCCTACGTAATTACTGAAAAAGGTAAAGAGGAGATTTTTCAAAGGAATCTTCTAAACTAAATAATTAAGGAATCTACAAGTTGCAGTAACAAAGTTACATCAAAGGCAGTCGGCCCGCTTGTTTGTCAAAGTCAAAGTTCAGATGGTAGAGAAGCGAGGTTAACTTTACATAGACGCCACAAATTGACAAAGCAGGTGTTGTCAGTATGTCCTAGCTAGATAAAGTAGCTAATGCTAGATTAAATTATTCACGGTCTTACTGCCGCACTCAGAGAGCTTTAATAATTACTTAAGCCATCACTTAGTAAAGATATTGACACTTTAGTGAAGGTTTTGTATGTCAAATCTTTACTAACTGACGGCTTAAGGAATCATTAAAGCTCTCTGAGTGTGGCAGTAAGACCGTGGATAATTTAATCTAGCATTAACTACATTATCTAGAGGTCTGCCGCACTCAGATATATTTAATGATTATTTAAGCCGCCACTTAGTAAAGATTTGAAATACAAATCTTTCTAAAGTGTCAATATATTTACTAAGTGATGGCTTGGAATCATTAAACGTCTCTGAGTGCAGCAGTTAGTGTAATCTATACTATATCTATACTTAATATTATAAAGGTGAAGAGTTTGTTTGTTTGTTTGTTTGTTTGAACAGGGTAAACTCAGGGACTACCGGTTGGAATTGAAAAATTCTTTTAGTGTTGGATAGTCCATTTATCGAGGAAGGCTTTAGGCTATATAACATCACGCCACAATTAATAGGAGCTGAGCATAAATGAAATCTATACTAATATTATAAAGGTGAAGAGTTTGTTTGTATGTTTGAACAGGGTAAACTCAGGGACTACCGGTTGGAATTGAAAAATTCTTTTAGTGTTGGATAGTCCATTTATCAAGGAAGGCTTTAGGCTATATAACATCACGCCACAATCAATAGGAGCTGAGCATAAATGAAAAATGTTGCAAAAACGGGAAAAGATATTCCTTTTTTAGAGCTTCCGTTGCGTGCGCTGTGAAAACGGTTTAAGTTACGTAAATATCATGTATTAAGGAATTGTTCCTCTTTAAAAGTTCTAAAAAAAAGTCCGCGACAGCATATGTTTATCTTTTACGATTGACTTACTGTAACCATTTTTTTATATTAAAATGTTAGGTTAAAATGAATTATATTTTGCGAAGCTTATTTAACCCATATGGTATTAATCTATATCTAAATAAATGTGTTTGCTAGCACGGACATTTAATATAGAATATTTGTGCCCTTTACTCTATACAGTTTAAACAAATATCTTAGAAGATATCGCAATGTAGATATATACGGGCGACAAAATAATTAGCGCGTGGCAGTAATTCGGTCCGGTGCGGTAGGTACGTGGGGATTCTGGCCTCTGGGGGCTCCGGAGAAATTCAAATTCAAAATATTTACTGCACCATAATGTTTACAAGTACAAGGTGTTACTGTATATTAAACAGTAAGAGATACCTATAGTAATTGTTACTTTAATAATATAATCGAAGTCAATCTAAACTAATAGGTATTTTATGGAGGAAAAGTAAGATTTTTTGTTTGTTACGAGTACGATATAGCTCAATTTAATAAGTTGGATAGTCGATTTATCTAGAAAGAAAAATATATATAAGAAAACCAATAGGGATGTTTACTGACTAAAAAAAATATGATTAATTAGTCCGTCTGTTAGATTATCGAAAAATACTGGATACGTATTTTTAACCGACTTCGCAAAAGGAGGAGGTTCTCAATTCGATCGGTATGTTGTACACCGATTATTCGATCGGTATGTTATTTTTTTTTAAGTATGTACACCGATTACGCTGAGATTTATGATCCGATTTACGTGATTCTTTTTCCGTTTGATGCGGAATAGTTCCCATTTGGTTCCATAAAAATTTACCATAATTTGGCCCAGTACTTTTCATTTTATTAGACATTTTTGTAAATATTTGTATAGGATTTTACAACTAAAAATGAAAAAACTAAAAATACTTTTTTGCATAAAAAACAACCGACTTCAGAAACACCAAAAAGATGTCACCGACTTCAGAAGCTGATTTTTCTTCTGAACTTTATATTTCACTTTTTTGTGTTTTTGAAGTCGGTTGTTTTTTTTTTGTTTTATCAAATCAATAAAAATTGACGAAGATAAAACGCGTCAAAGATTTCAGTGGGGGGTCGTGACGTCACTCACTGGTAAAAATGTCATACTAACGTCTTAGAATATGACCTCACACTAGTTTTCAAAGCACTGTATCATCTTCATTGTTTGTTTACGTAAAAAAGAAAAAATACGTGTCCACTATTTTTTGGAAATCTGTCTGACGGACTAATTAGATTTTTTTTGTTAACTACCCTATTCCCGTAAAAAATGTAGAGAAATTATGGCTACTTTTTACAGACCATAAAAACCGGAAAACGATGCATTGCACTATGTTCTTATTACGCTTAATATGGGTCTCATCAAGGTTTATTAGCTTCCGTTCCACTCAAAACTACATCCATTGATACAAAACCATGAATTAATTGACTTACGCATTTTCTGATCTGTTTCCCATCCAAGTCTTGGCATACTGTCTCCAGTACCAAGTAGGTCAAGGCACCCGTAATCCAGTGATCTCCAATCCATGAGCGATCCAAAACAAATCTAAGCCAATAATAAACGGATCACTGAGTTTATTCAATTCCATTGTTTTATTTTTGTTGGATTGTTGGATTATGTTGTAAGCTGGGTATGGTGGTGGTATTCTTGGCTTTTGAGTCTAGAGTCTTGATGCATTAGCTTTGGTTAGGGTTGGCAGACGTTTCATGCAAATTTTCTGGATTTTATTAATCATTATGAATGATAATTATTTATCTCGTGACAATAAATCATCATCAGCTATCCAGGCTTTTCCCTTCTATGATGAGAACGGCTTCTAGTCTAACCGAATCCGGTTATCGAAGTATTTTACATGGAGCAATAATAAATATTAAGAAAAACCGGGCAAGTTGCGAGATGTTTCCTTTACATGTGCCATAAGACATTATATTTTTGTCAAATTTCATGATTCTATGTCAACGGGAAGTACCCTAAAGGTTTTCATGTCCTAGTGTAATCGCAAAATATACGACATAGGTAGACGGACATATCTTTTGATCGCGTTGACTGACTACTTTATTCTATCAGCGCTGAAAGAGGGCGCAGACCCAAGTATAAATTTCAACTTGATACCTCTACGTTTTTCCGAGAAAAAGGATCTTGACAGACAACAACAAAGAAAGGTAATGTATAAGGGTTCTTTTTTCTTTATGAAGCACGAAACCCCACAATACTAGATAATATAATACGCAAGATTATTGGTAAATTAATTAATCTACAAGTACCTAAATAATTTCCTACGTAATTACTGAAAAAGGTAAAGAGGAGATTTTTCAAAAGAATCTTCTAAACTAAATAATTAAGGAATCTACAAGTTGCAGTAACAAAGTTACATCAAAGGCAGTCGGCCCGCTGTTTGTCAAAGTCAAAGTTCAGATGGTAGAGAAGCGAGGTTAACTTTACATAGACGCCACAAATTGACAAAGCAGGTGTTGTCAGTATGTCCTAGCTAGATAAAGTAGCTAATGCTAGATTAAATAATCCACGGTCTTACTGCCGCACTCAGAGAGCTTTAATGATTACTTAGGCCATCATTTAGTAAAGGTTTTGACAGTTTTGTCATAAAAAAGTATGTCAAATCTTTACTAAGTGACGGCTTAAGTAATCGTTAAAGCTCTCTGAGTGCAGCAGTAAGACCGTGGATTATTTAATCTAGCATTACCTACATTATTATTATTAAACGTTTATTTCAGATCCATAAATCCATAGAATAAAAAAAACATAATAAAATCACAATCAAAACAACACAAAATAAACAGAAATCAAAAATCCTAACACAATAATTACATAAAAAATTTGAACATTTATATCTGAATCAATTATATTATCAACAGGTCTGCCGTAGTCAGAGATATTTAATGATTACTTAAGCCGTCATTTAGTAGAGATTTGACATACAAAACCTTCACTAAAGTTTCAATATCTTTACTAAGTGATGGCTTGGAATCATTAAACGTCTCTGAGTGCGGCAGTTAGTGTAATTCATTATAAAAGATGTAAAATTGCAGAAAGTATTTCAATATACTCATAAGTACGTTAAACCGTTACTTCCCGGCTGTCATTTGTAAATCTACGACAGTCGTTACGTTATCAGCCTTAACAAAAGGGTATCGTAACACCTACCTGGGTTATGGAGGTCAGAAACGCAGTGGTGGTTCCATGTAAAATACTGGTATTCAGATGCATCCGGTGAGACTGGAAGTCGACCCAAACATAGTTTTTCTTTTAATGAAACGGTGCGTTCACAAACATTTAAACTCAGATCCGAAACAACTATCTGTAGGCCATACAAATATTTGTTCGAGGGGATCGAACAAGCGACACGTAGTGCAGCAGTCAAATGCTTGAGCCACTGCGCCAACAGTTAGAAAACGGCTCAGCAAATTTTTTTCTTAAGTTGTCAAGATATCGTAAGCACTTTTCTACTGAATGAACTTTATATTTTATTCAATGGTCAGGAAATATCACAAATTGGTTTACGCAGAAAATTGTTTCCAAGTAAAGGATTAGGAGAGCACTCAAGATCGTAACAAGAATAAAAGGTCATCGCTTAGAACTATAGCTAACCCTTTCAGAGCTGCGGATGAGCAATCTGATGGGCTAATTAGATTTACGCTCATCTTTAGATTTACGCTTTTCTTTAGGCTATCATAACTATATCGACATAGTAACTGGCATTGGTATCAACCAAAGACTGTTGTTTAATACTTCATAGAGTATTCAAAATGTTGAAAATGTATGTAACTATTTCAAAATGTTCTAAAGCGGTTTGTTGATACCATAAATAAAAAAGTAATGTGTTTATTTCCAACTTTCTTTAGCAAACCATTTTTCTCTTATTGTCATATTACTCAATTAGAACTACATCACAAAAACGTCTTTTTATCTAAACTACTTTCATAAAAAAAGGAATAAAATTCTTTTTCACTTAACCCAAAACAAATTGCTATTGGACATATACAAATAGAAATGTCAATAACTGAGCAATCACTCTTTGAGTGATGATACGACCGTTACAAACTGTTTCGAAAATCGAACAAACTGAAACCCAATTTTCATCGCGTACTGGCCAGAAAACACGTTCAAAAATCGAATATTAAGGACTAACAACGTAACCCTCCAAATCTATAGTGAATGGTATTTTGAACGAACGTTATTTTGAGCTGAAGTCTTTTATTTTTTGCCCTCTCACTTCGTGCATTCGTCGGTCAGAGAAACAATACATTTATGCATGGTTTTGTTGACCAGAGACTATTCGATTTTTTAATATAAAAGGAGTTCTACAAACAAACATCGTGATTCAGGGAAAACAATCAGAAACCCTTGCTTGTCTTTGACATATTGAAAGTTTGATAGATTATTTGCGATAACAATAAAGTAGCTATAGGCACAGATAGTCTCAACGGAGTTTGATTTCCATTTCTATGTATAATACTTACTGTCTTGTTTGTGTTCACCGCACGCTCAACAGGAGAACAGTACCGGTCGTTCCCTTAGGAATCGGGTTTACATTTCCATATCTCCATATGGCCAACTTCTTCTACTACAAATAAAGAATCTACGTAATTATGTACAATTAAAAATCATAAAAAAAAACTAATAATAATACCACATGTACGCGCTGCTGATTGGGTCGCACACACCTTGACTTGTTAGCTGAATGAAAATCACGGATAGCCAAAGATGACTGTATCATCATCATTCTCCTGCCCTTATCCCAATTTATTTGGGGTCGGCGCAACATGTCTTCTTCTTCCATACTTCTCTATTTCTCGTCATGTCAGCAGTCACCTCCTTTCTAGCCATATCATCCTTCACACAGTCCATCCATCTTTTATTTGGTCTTCCTCTACTCTTATAGCCATCTAGATTCATACTCAACATTTTTCTTACAACATTTTCTTCATTCCTTCGCATCACATGTCCATACCACGACAATCGATTACCACACAACTTTTCATTTACCGGCGCCACTTTCAGACTTCCTCTTATGTACTCATTCCTTATATTATCCATTCATGTCACACCACACATCCCCCTTAGCATTCTCAGCTCAGCCACATGCAATTGCCTTTCATTTATCCCTTTTGTGGCCCAACATTCTGATCCATATACGACAGCAGGTCTAACCATGGTTTTATAAATCTTCCCCTTGAGTTTAAGGGGAATGCGGGAGTCGCAGATTGTTCCCGTGACCTGCCGCCATTTCATCCATCCAGTGCTAATTCTATGCTTTACACTACGATCTATTTCGCCATCGCTTTGCACGAGAGAACCGAGATACCGAAAGTCGGAGCAAACTGGAAGAAGCACGCCATCTAGCGCTATGGCTCCAGAACTGGAGAGACCGCCGAAATCGCAAAACATGACTGTATATTAACTGTATTTAACTACCACGTAACTATTGCTAAATGAATAATGTTTGAATGAGTACCGCTGTGTATGATCGCTGATTGTGTACTGTCGCCTTTCACTATAATTTGTGCAAGGTGACGGAAAAGTGCTGATGTATGCAATACGCGCGTGCCATGTACGATGCATGACTCGTACACCAGACTATTTTTGTTCTGGGATTTCCATAGCTGGGGCAGCTTAATTAGCCCCAAAGGGCTTCCCCACGATTCATTTACGTTCACCAATTTCAGTGATTGAAACGATAAGGTCGGCTGTTCCATTAGCTGAATGCGCTACGCAAGAACGCTGAGAACTTTCTTCTATTAAAAAACTTCCTTTACTAACATTATAACAACGTATATTGTTTTCTACTCAAGCATTTCTATAGAACTAATCTCGAAAAGTGCATAATTATGAATTAGAAAGTCGCATTAATACTTCCCCGATTTCAACTTCGTGCAACCGAGACGAGGCATTTGGTCGCAAATACAAAGGGGCGTTTCTTGCAGCAGCATAGCAGCGGGGTATTCAATAGAACCTACCTATTCAACACCCCACCGCACGCAGAGTCGTTCCTACGAATATGCGGCCTTAACCATAGGGCCATCACAATATTATGTCGGTTCGGTCCGACTACGAACAAATTACAAGTCGGTTTCGAACACTCAGATACTTTAGAGCAGTATCTACCCGTGTTCGGTGTCCGGAATCATGACCATAACGGCCCTGTACCGGTTTAGTCAAACCTTTGTATCCATTTACCCGGTTAAAACGCACTACCATTCTATTGACCGATATTAAGGGAACCTTAAACCCAAACAACAAAAGCTGAGGCACTTGCACGAGCGCGCGGTGTAAACGTAACGTAGATTCGTAGATATTTGAATCAAAATGGTATCATCGTCAATGATTCCCGGTGTCCACCCCCGACTTGTTCACAGAACAAACTTGTAAACAGGAAAATTACTTTTTTTAATATTCACGTAGGCCACCAATTGTGGGCTGTGGCTAGTGGCTCAATGGTTTGAACATGAGTATTCTCGTTGTCCACCAATAATGGACAGTGACTTACCATCATCTTCCTGCCCTTATCCCATTCTATTTGGGGTCGGCGCAACACGTTTTCTTTTTCCATTCTTCCCTGTTACACGTCAAGGTGGCATTTACTCCTTTCTCTTTCATATCATTTCTCACACAATCCATCCATTTTTCGTGGGCAGTGACTAAACCTATTATTATAATTCATCGCCTAGCCTTTTCCCAACTTTATTGGGGTCGGCTTCCAGTCTTACCAGATGCAACTGAATACCAGAATGCACAATTTATTATCCTAAAGCGTTTTTCTTAAATTGTTTGCAACAAGCACAATCAGTTATCACCCATACATATTATATCCATCTACCTGCTGCAAAAAATGAAAATAAGTTCTCGTAAACTAGACAAACTTTCTTTACAAGGCACCCATGAAAGGGTTGGGCCTAGCACCTTTAATACAAGTTGTCTTGTCAACTTAGCAAGGGTGCTAGAGTCTCCAAACATTAGTGTATAACGTCTCCATCTGTTTGTTTGTAACCTAATGTTGTCGAAATGTACATCTTTTATTGCAAATAAATTATTATTATTATTTTTGGTAAACATGTTCTGTTTCATAGCTCATTGGCTAGTTTAAGCTACATTAACGGGCGCATGCCAAATCAATGTAGCGTGTGTGTGTGTGATGAAGAATGAATGTTGTGAGATGTATTATCCTCAATCTGCATGAACTTTCTCACTATTCTGCAGGTGTTCAAAATTGCGGCTTTTTGAAGTGATATATAAATTGAGTCTTTCAGGTTTATTAGTTTGAGGCTATGGTGGAGATGATTAGGTATAACACCCGTAGTGGAGACAACAATAGGTACAACATATACTTTTTCCTGGCTCCAAATTCTGGTAACTTCTTCTTTCAGATCAGCATATTTACTGATTTTTTCCCCTATTGTTTTTTGTAGATTGTGTGTATTAGGGACTGCAATATCGATGAGGTATGTTACTTTATTTGCTTTATCTTGAAGAATTATATCTGGTCTGTTGTAGTGAGTGGTTCTGTCTGATAGTACGCCGCGGTCATAAAAGAGTTTGTGCGTTGTATTTTCTAAGAATTTTACTGGTACATATTTATAATATGGAGTGTTAGTATCTTGTATGAGCTTATATTTGAGTGCTAGGTTTTGATGTATGATATTTGCTACCTGATTATGCCTGTGAGTATAATCTGTTTGTGTGAGTGTTGTGCATGCCCCTGTGATGTGTTGTATGGTCTCTGGTTGACTGTGGCATTTGCGGCATTTATCGTTCGTTATTGTGGGGTCTTTGATAATGAATTTCCTATAATTTTTAGTATTTATGATCTGATCCTGTATTGCAATAATGAACCCCTCAGTTTCCGGAAATAGGCTACCAATTTTAAGCCATTTATTTGATGCTTTCGTATCTACGTGAGGTTGTTCTAGATCATGGGGGTGGCGACCGTGTAGCACTTTCTTTTTCCAGTCTTCTACCTTTTGCTTCTGTGGGTCTTCGTTATTAGTGTAATGTGTGTCTGTCTTATTATTATTATTATTATATGAAAGAAAGAAAAAAAAAATTGTCGCAGATACAAGGCGAGCATACAAAGAAATACACGTACAACGCATAACAAATATTAACAAATAGGTAGCTACAACTTAGAAAAGACAAAAGTTAACAATTTGCACGTCGTGACTGCGACAAGCAGGTTACCCATCAGCATGTCATTGTTTGATTGGTGCTCTATTGAGAGTACCTTTGGTGCTCTAAGCGTAGGTGCTCTAAAAATAGGTGCTCTCTGCTAAATACCTCTGTATTTATAAACTCTAAAAGTTGTGGAAATATGAAAAATGAAACGAGTATTTTTAATTATAAAATCGACGCATTGATTTATTGTTACATTTACACCGCTCGTTCGGGCTAGACCTTCAAGTGTTAAGCACCTATTCAGGGGGTTTACGGCCGGTATACATTATACAGCCGTAATTACGGAGCATATCAACATTATACGATTATTGCACTGTAAACTGCCCATACTTCACTTGTTATTTATAAAGATTACATAGTGGATGTAATGAAAAACGGTGAGTACTTTCTATGGTGGTATCAGTATGACATTTTCAATATCCAGTGATCTTATAAGCGGTCTAAAGGACATCACAACATGAGAACACGGTTGACGCAGTGTCGCGAGTTCGATCCCCGTTCGGAACAAATATTTGTATAGCCTACTGATAGTTGTTTCGGGTCTGGGTGTGTTTCTGTATGTGAGTTTCAATGATTGTAAACGCACCCACGATACAGGAGCAATTCTTAGTGTGGGGCAATGTTTAACTTAGTAATATCATGACGCTAGAGCCGGGTTGAAACTATTCGTAATAAAAAAACGTATACTTTTTTTTTTTGGGAGGTGGGAAATCATTAAATAACCCCTCCCGCTCTTGGGCAGAGCAGAAGGGAATGTCAGACTTCTACTGACTAAAAACCACCCATGCTCCTTCTTAACCCTTGTGCCGAGGCCCCGGTATCTCTTTCGAACAACCCGCAGCCCCGACGGGAAAAACATATACCTTACTCTCTTGTCTAATCTAGCTATGATCAAAAGATTTTCTTTTTCGTCAATTTTCTCAATATTGTGAGCCTACCAAACCTAAAGCATTGCGTTAGCTTCCCGCAGTCAATTTGTTAAAGATTTTTCGCCACGCCTGAATTTACGTTACATTAAAAAATACGTCTTGGTTGGACTGGTTGTCGTACTTTTGAGCCACTGACTACCTGTAACCACAGTCAAAAATGTGCAAATGACAGCTGGAGACACGGAGGAAACTCGGTATGTAATGGGTGGCCACCCATCCACCGTCCAATCTAAGCAAGCGTGGCTTAACCTGAAAATTAACCCGAGTGGCTGCTATTATTTACCCACGGAGCCTTTTCCATTGACCTTTTAAAAGAAGAGAAACCTTACAAATATTTTACAAGAAAAGTAAAATTTCTCCGGCTTCTAACAATTCGTGATTGGATCCCACAAAGAAACTTTACCCGGATAATCCGTCAATATACTTTACTTAATTATTTAACACTAAACTCCCACAAGACAGCGTATATGTATTATTAAGGTAACGTTTCAAACGTTTACTAACAACTAGTTTCCAACGAGAATAAACAATTACCTCCATACACGTGCCGCGCGTGTAAAAGGCGATTATTTATTTACATAACAGAACATAGCGCCTGTAATCCCTAGAGGGTCAGGCACAGCACAGATATAATATCTAGATACTTAATGCAAATATCACGATCCATATGAAAACCAAGTGTGTATTTTTCGACCAATAAGTAATACGCACTAGGTATTTAGTTACTACTAGCTGACCCACACAACTTCGTCTGCGTCACATAATATAGCTTATAACCTTTCTCGATAAATAGACTATCTAACATATTAAATTGAGTTAAATCGTACTCGTAACAAACAAAAAATCTTAACTTTCCTCTTTATAATACCTATTAGTTTAGATTGGCTTCGATTATATTATTAAAGTAACAATTACTATAGGTATCTCTTACTGTTTAATATACAGTAACACCTTGTACTTGTAAACATTATGGTGCAGTAAATATTTTGAATTTGAATTTCTCCGGAGCCCCCAGAGGCCAGAATCTCCACGTACCTACCGCACCGGACCAAATGACTGCCACGCGTTTAATTATTTTGTCGCCCGTATATTTTTACATTGCGATATCTTCTAAGATATTTGTTTAAACTGTATAGAGTAAAGGGCACAAATATGCTATATTAAATTTCCGTGCTAACAAACACATTTATTTAGATATAGATTAATACCATATGGGTTAAATAAGCTTCGCAAAATATCATTCTTTTTAACCTAACATTTTAATATTAAAAAATGGTTACAGTGAGTCAATCTTAAAAGATAAACATATCTGTCGCGGACTTTTTTTTAGAACTTTTAAAGAGGAACAATTCCGTCATACATGATATTTACGTAACTTAAACCGTTTTCGCAGCGCACGCAACGGAAGCTCTCAAAAAGGAATATCTTTTCCCGTTTTTGCAACATTTTTCATTTATGCTCCGCTCCTATTGATCGTAGCGTGATGTTATGTAGCCTAAAGCCTTCCTCGATAAATGGACTATCCAGCACTAAAAGATTTTTTCAATTCCAACCAGTAGTCCCTGAGTTTACCGCGTTCAAACAAACAAACAAACAAACAAACTCTTCAGCTTTATAATATTAGTATAGAAGTATAGATATAAAATAGACTACATGTTTGATTATATGTCTAGAATTAAGTTCTTTAATTTCAACGTTACAAAGCTGTTGTTTTAAACAAATTAGCTTGCTGCGTCAGTAGCCCCGTCAAGCATAAAATGCTAAACCCGGGCACGCGAAGTAGGAGCTCTTGCTGTCTATATCTAGGTATATATTTATATATTTGTGGTAGGAATAGTTCCATGCACGACACACACAAAACACTCTCTTAATTGCATTCATTTGTCGCCAATCCCCTTTTAGCAGCACGGCAATCAAATGCAAACGATCTTCTTTCATTCGCACGTGTATATTCCCCGGACACAAGGACCAAGGTTCGAATCTTTTATTCAATCGAACAAGCCGTAAAAGATACGCACCAGAAAGATATGTTATCTTGTGTAATATTCTAATGTAATTGGACTTTGGGTACCTTTTATTACAGCCCTGAAAATATGTGGAGTTTTTTATCTACATATATGAAAAGATACCTTTTCTTTTTACATTTGTTTTTATTTTTAGGTTAGGGGTTGAACCGAGCGATATTAAGGTGGGCAAAATGAGATAAAAATGAACCCTCCCTGATCATCATTACTGAAAAAATGTTTTTGTAATGGGATGTAAAATTATTGATAACGTTGAAAATACATTGTCGATATATGTGAGGCTAAATTCCCAATATTCCTGTATTTTTTCCAAGTTCTCTTTGTTTCGTTTTGGCTTTATTATTAAATATTTTTTTAGACCTTTTGTGGGTATTGAAAAATGATTGCGTATTTTTTTAGTGCTAGATATTAGTCTATAAAACCTCCGAAAGATAGGAGCAGATTTTTTGCCAACCCATACATGTATGACCGTGTCGTGATGCATAACTTTTTACATTATTCCGTTTTTTCTAAGATGACGCAGTTTTCCTTCCACGTCACGTTATTTTTTCCAAGAACTTTTTAAACTTACAGTTAGGAAAGAACATAGACTATAATTATAAACTTTTATAAGTGCCTATATTTTTTTTAACCCTGAGAAAACAAGAACAAATTACCCAAAGGACAAGCTTTTAATTCAGAAATATTTCACAAGTTTTAATATTAAGATCTCTTGAAGATTAATGATAAAACCCACCTTGACGCAATTATAATAAGACCCAATTTGATAATGATTAATAACTACAACATTTCACGGAGTTTTAGTAGAAAACTTTCTTTATAATCGTTGTCTAGCTTAATAAGGAAAATAATTGGTTTTTTAATTTGTGATTTATATGGTAGTTTGTTGTGGAAAGTTAACGTGTTTTATAGACTGTTATTTATGGCTAGATATTTGCAAAAAGTGAAATTAAATGAAAAAAAAACATACAAGCATTAGATAATTAAAAACATCTTTAAAACAATAGCTAGTTTATGTACTACTACTGTACCGTTTGAAGTTTAATTAAAAACCTGACGAGTTCTTATTCCAGGAAAGTGAAAAGTTTCTTCAACACAATAAACCACGGATATTATCCATACGGTTAGCAACTAATTGTCTATGCAGGGGCAATACATAACATACATCACACATGTAATTCCTAGAGGTTTTAGGGAGAGTCTGAGGTGTACCTAATAGTACAGCCACATTTCGCTACTTACGTTTAAATCCCATGTAATAGTGGTCGAGCCAATTGCCATCAACCGTGCACAAGTACAATCTCCGTGGCTGTTACTAAAAAATTCTTGATAAAAAAACCAATAAGATCTTACCTGACCCGGGAATTGAACTTCATGATCAGCAGTCGTTTCGCAACCACTAAACCAACGTGGCAGTTTAAAATATTTTCCACCAAACCCGCTCACATGAAGTCAAACATGCCTTTTGGAATTTCCGTCCGCCATTTGAATTAAACAGGGCACACAAATATTTGTCGGAACACATCTCAACCGCAACTCAAAGGACCCAGCCCCGTAAGGCAAAAAGCGGTAACTCAAGAAATGTTTGTTTCGAGAAATCAGTCATACAGAACCGAAGGGTTAGGGAGAAGTGTAACTACTTTACAAGTACACCCACATTTCACCAGTTATTTATTTATTATTTATTTAAGCAGTTATTTGCTACACTTACAGTTTGTACCAACGCGTGCAGCAAGTCAACATTACACACTAACTTAAAAATCGTATGCAATAATTAAGCATAGCTTTATTGCTACTAGTAAAGGTCATAAACAGATCTAAATCCGGTTTCTGAGCAATCAGAGCGTTTAGCAGATTCGTTGTGGGCGCATATCGAGCAGTTTGGGTACGCACAGTGGGATCCGCGAACAAGCTTCGTGATCGTGAGGCACAGGCCCGCGACCGCCGCAGTCAGTCCAATTATTTTATTATTAAGTAATAGATAGTAGTGCATCAACAGCGCACACTTACGTCTCACTTCTAACGTGTTGATGCCCACCATTCCCGCAACAAACAGAGACGGATACAAATATGGGTAGTTTCCATATACTTTTTTATATAGGTACCGATCAAATTTCCGTTGGACCCGTTCTATCATGAGCTCGTATTTTTGTTCATGGTGATCCCATACCAGCGCATTATACTCCAATGTCAAGTCAAGTTATGTTTAAAAGTCCCATGTAACAGGGGGCGAGCCTATTGCCAGCACAAATCTAGACTTCGTGGCCAAAAAACCCAATAACACTACGTTACCCTGGAGTCAAAGCCAGGATCTCATGCTCAGTTGTGGCGCTTGCGACTAGACCCCGAGGCAGTTAGATTAGACATCTATTTAGTAAAAATATCAATCGAATTGAGAACCTCCACCTTTTTGGAAGACGGTTAAAAATATGCACAATTTACTTTTCAATTTTGAAATAAGTGTTTTTATTTTGATTAGTGAAACCGAGTGAGATATTTGACGTTGTCGGATACCGCGTCTTAGCTTACGAGAGTAAACGATAGTTACCGGCTCATTACGTAGCTGCCTCGTTATCTCTTGTTACCCTACCCTCCGTCATTACCGTTGCAGATGAGAACTGCAGGGAACTAGAAGCGAACTTATTTTAGTTAGTAAATGGAATCCTTTTGCTAAGGTTTTGTCATTACAGGTTGAATGTTGATTAAGTTTTAATAAAAGGACCAAGTGTCTTGTTGGTCTAGTGGTCGGAAACGCTTCGATTCCCATATCGGGCAATGTTATTTGGGTCGGCCACCAGAAATTCAATACCAGTTAATAATGTGAATTTGTTCTCGATAGTTGGCATCAGGCTTTCTTCCTGGGGCTGCAGGTTGTTCGAAAGAGATACCGCGACCTCGGCACAAGGAACATGGGTGGTTTTTAGTCAGTAGAAGTCTGACACTCCGCTCTGCTACCGCTCTGCCCAGAGCGGCCATCACATCATCATTCTCCTGCCCTTATCCCAATTTATTTGGGGTCGGCGCAACATGTCTTCCACTTCTTCCCCCATTACATGGGTATCAAAAGTAATTTGCAATATGAGAGTTAACTAAAGATATACCTCTGCCTAAACCTTCCAGGATTACAGGCGAAAAGGTACGTAGTATAGACGTGGTTGTCACAGATTTAATGTTTTTATAAAAGGGAGCAAAAAAGTTTCAAGAAGAATTCGTTTCGTGGAATATTGTTGTTATTTGCGGTTGATATTTGAAACAAACAAAGTTACAGTTCCCTATAGGCTAACTTTGATAAAAGTGGAAGCCGATTAAAAAGTTGCTTCAATAATATTATTGTTAGAACATTATGCCCAAAAATTATATCAATGTACGTTCAATACTTTGTTATTTTAGTGATTCTGATGTTTTAATAATAAATCGAAGGGCTATTATTATTTTAATAAAACGTTACCTTTGCGTTTAGAAAATCAAAAGGGGTCACTTAATTTTTCTCTCTGAATTCGAAAGCATACATACTTCCTTTTCCAATGGGGGTGGGCTGGAACTCCAGAACGCCACCTAATACGCCGCTTACATATTCCTTCTTCATCCACGATCATACATATACCATACAGGTCTCATGAAGATCACTTATAAGTCATAAGTTATGTAGAACTCTGTGCATCGACAATCAAAGTGATACTACCAGAATTACAAAATTAATAATAACAATTATTAGATAATACGCACTTTAAGATATTACTTTTAATATTTTGTGGAAAATGTCGTAGGTTATACATTTATAAACCTTGTGTATTTATAAATTAGATTAAGATTTTAATGTATAACTGTTAATTTTCCCTAATAAATAAAATAAAAAAAATAAAAATAATGGATAGATAGACCATTCCTTGCATATTCAGATTCCTCCATGCCTCGCACGTTAACATGTTAAGATGTCTGACCGTCGTTACAGTAGTAGTGATGCGTAGGTAAGTCTGACATGAGTTACAAAATGGAATATCGTATTACCTAGTACTAACTGGTTTGTAGAGGTCAGAGGTCAGTCAGGCAGTTGCTTCATGAAACATACACATTCAGCTGGATTTGGACTGGAAGCCAAACCTTTTTCTTTTCTTTTTTGGAGTGTGGATAATCATCAAATGACTTCTCCCGCTCTGCCCGCCTAGCATGCCACCGTAGAAACGGGTTTTGTCGACGGAAGAATCGACAAAATGACAGATTGTAGCAAAATTTAATGTCAAATTGTATGGAAAAAGCTTTGTCTATTCTTGGTAGAATAGAGATAGAATCGCCATACTACGCGTGCTGGACAGAGCGGTAGAGAGTGTCAGTGAAAAAACCACTCATGAGTGGTTTTTAGTCAGTAGAAATCAGTAGGAACATGAATGTTCCTTCTTATCCCTTTGTGTCGAGGCCGCGGTATCTCTTTCGAATAACCCGCAGCCCCGACGAGTGGAAGCTGGGTGCCTTGACTCTTTAAAATAAATTCAATATTTTCAACCAATACCTGGATTAAAGGTCGTCTGTAAACTGACATTCTGACCATCAATGAAACAAATGGGCCATTTATATTTAAAAAACGGAATTTTGAAAATCGGTTCATTAATGACGGAGATATGCGATAACAAACATACAGACGAATTGAGAACCTCCTCCTTTTTGGGAAGTCGGTTAATAAAATTATTTAACGTAACTTTACTTTAATGGTAACGCATTGTGAAGAGATTCGTAGGTAAGTAATTAAACCCTTTTCAGCGTGAGTAGATGGAAAACCCTTTTAAAAAGCTCACGCTCTCATTTTAGGAGGTAAACAGAGTAAATGTATTGTTGAGAGGTCTGAGAGTGATTTGGCGGTTTAAATCGCTATTATTTATATAGCCCTTTTTTTTTTGGGTGGGTGGAAAATCATCAAATAACCCCTCCCGCTCTTGGGCAGAGCGAAAGGGAGTGTCAGACTTCTACTGACTAAAAACCACTCATGTTCCTTCTTAGCCCTTCATGTCGAGGCCGCGGTATCTCTAGCGGACAACCCGCAGCCCCGACGGGGTTTATATAGCCCTTACTTACTTATACACCTGTGTTGTGTTCGGCCTCCTATGTGCTACCTAAAACCAGTATTTTCCATGAAACGACTACCTATTTAGCAACCATAACCCAGTTATTGAGTAAAACGATATCCCTGAATGAGACTGGTTGTCAGACTTCCAAGCATCTGACATTCAAGACTATCAAATATCATTACATGAGGCTATCATGTAATGATATGAACGGCTTAACGTGTATATAGGCACGGACGGAATTCGGTATGTAATGTAATGTATGGTCGCCAATCAACGAAACGACCTTGACAAGCGTTACTGATGCATGCGGCTGATATACTTAGCCACGAGCTCTAACAAATAACTAAAATAGGGATGTATCTTGACTAAAAAAATATCATTCTGGTTAATCCGTCACACGTCAGAGTATCGAAAAATATTGTAAATGTTTTTTGTTTTAAAAGATCGTGAGTGAAAGGTTGTGATGTCAATTTCCGGTAAAAAATTAACTGCAATGTGACGTCACACAAGTTTTGGAAGCACTGTATCGTCTTAATTTTTTGTTTAAGTGAAAAAGAAAAAAATATGTATCCAATATTTTTTAGAAATCAATCTGACGGACTAATTAGACTTTTTCGTTAACTACCCTATTCCCTATTGTACTGCTATCATTCAGTTGAATTAAGAAACGTTTAATACCGCACAATCATACATTCAAAGGCATTCGGGTCCAAATTCCTAGAAGACGCATCAATATTTGTTCCGACGCGGCTCGGTTATTAAAGTTCCCTGCGGAACTAAACACCAAAAACAGACGCAGAAATGGTCATGTGTGTTATTTATATGACATCTACCACTTGCTCAAAATATGTTTATAAATTAGAGCCAATTTCACCAAAACTTAGCGTGGCATAATTAAACTGTGTTCAAGAAGTTGACACGTCGTTTTTGCTTTTGAAATTTGACACTGACAGGTTCTAAAGCAGTTCTTTCATTGGTGAAAATTGCCCCGATCGTATTAAAATCATTTCATTGTCCCCGGCGCTACTCTAAAATAGCGTGTTACAAACTCAAATCACCAATGTTAGACAATCTCATTACCATGCCATAGAGTTGTAGACTAAATGTCACAGCAATTAGTATTTAAATGGCAACCAGTCACGACACAACTTCCCAAACTGTAATAATTATTTGCGTCGAACTAGTATAGTGCATGAACGGCACGGGTTCCATTGAAGTCAAGCTTGTCATTTATGGCACGCCACACAATATTTTGGCCATGCCACCGATTTGAACCATATTTTCATCTACTTCCATTTTCTATATCTCTATTTTTGCGCAATTATGCCTTAAGGACTAATAAAAGACGCATCTAATCAAGAAATGTCGTAGTTTAGGCCGACAATTATTTTAAAAGCAAAAATAGAAAATACCATCAAAAATGTAAAACAAAAAATGTCTCTAAAATTTATAGGTACCAACACACCACACAAGGTTATTTCAATAACCTTTTACCGTTACGCCACCAAAAGTTCAGTTATTTAATTTCGAGTTTCAAACGCAACTCTTTGCGTTACCTCTTTTAATGTAAACGTTACAAATTACTTTGGTGTACTTTTTGTTTCATAATCCCAATTCAAAATTAGAAGCAAACACAGCTATAGCCGGCAGCACAATGGGATAATTAATCAAGACATTAAAGGTTGAAGATCAAAGAGGTTTTGTAACCGGCCGTTCGTTTGATGTAATTATTTTATTCTACGTTTTGGTTGTTTCGTAAATAATTAATGGGATATGAGGTAGATTTAAGTAAATAACTGTGTTTCATTTGGTAATTATTGTACGTGAAAATAGAGTTAACACCGGTCATGTTGGTACTGACAAAAAAGGTATCGGTCGTGTAAGAAGTAAAATTATTTTTATTTGTTTCCATAAAACGACGCAGCAAATAAAACAATCCACATGATAACACTTTTAGATTATCAATTAAATACGTCAATTTCATATATTTTTTTTTTCGAGTTCCCTCCGTGCCTCGTAAAGCCTCGTTACCGAAAGGATGTTATAGGGATATCAAGTGGTTTCGTAATATCCAGTATACTTGGTTTGGAGGTCAGACAGGCAGTCTCTCCATGTAAAATACCTACTAGTGTTCATCTGCATCCAGCAAGACTGCAAGCTGATCAGAGCGATGCGGACGATTTTTTAATCCTCTGCTTTTCCTTTACCGCTCTTTATCCATACACAATTGTTTAATATCATTGTTGTTGTTGTTGCTGTTGTGTCATTATTTTATAAATATATTTCAACGTAAATAAAGATCAAAAAAATATATATTTATAAGTGGTGGTAATCTTTTTTTAAGGCTGTACGTTTCTAGTGTCAAAAACTCAAAAAATGCGAAAAGATTGAAGGCCCAAGGATAGTCCTCGATACGATAACACAAACAAACCCTAGGGTCAATATGCCAATAAACCCACGTCAATGTCTTTGAAGGGTTCGAGACGTCTGAAACCAATCAGAAGATGTATCTAAGAGAAAACTGACAACCGAAATTACATTTAGGAAATATTGTTGTTTGTCCTACTTTCACAACGTCCGAATCATCACCATGTACTAAATAAATTCAAAAATGTAACAGGATTTGCTGAATCTACAGAGAATGATCCGAAATTATCTGCCAAGTTAGTTAACGGGAAATTAATCGTAAGTTCTGAAACAGGCCCTTTGTCAAACTCCTTGGTAAAAGTATTATTAGCATCTCAATTTGAAATTGGAAAACGACAAGTTTTTCTTTTTAAAAGCCTACCTAACTTTTCCTACCGTACTCCGCCGATGATAGGCTTCGAACTAATTACGAAACAAACTGTACAAAGTTTCAAACAGCAGAGAGTTAGTTCAATAAAATTATAATTTGCATAAATAATTTTCAAATACCAATTCCAAATTCAATTTTCCTAATTGAATTGTCATTCGTCGAAGAGTGTCAAGTCAAATATACGATTACGTTACGCGGCCATGTTTATGTTCCATGTTCAAATTTATATGACGCACTGGTATTGATGAATTCTAATTTCCAATAATTGATTATTGGCTATAATTTCGATGGCCTTACCGAATAAACGTGTAACAGAAAAATGACAACTTTTGAGGAAAAAATAAAAACGTTTCTAAACTAAAAACGCTCATTTCATTGTAAATTGTTATAAATAATGTAGTTTCCTACCAGCAAGCGTAGTATGGCAATTCTATCTCCATTCTACCAAGAATAGACAAAGCTTTTTCCATACAATTTGACATGAAATTTTGCTACAATCTGTCATTTTGTCGATTCTTCCGTCGACAAAACCCGTTTCTACGATGGCATGCTACGCGTGCAGGTGGACCGACGACATCGTGAGAGTCGCGGGCAACCGGGTGGATGGAATGATCCATGCAAACGGCATGTTGCCGTTCGTTATGGCGTTCTATGGAGGAGGCCTTTGTCCAACAGTGTACGTCTTATGGCTGATGATGAATGTAGTTTATTTGGTGGGGCCATCGATTTGTATAATTATAGGCCCGAACACATAGGGATACTAAGAAGGAACATAGGTGGTTTTTCGCTAGGTCTGAGACTCCCTTCCGCTCCGCCAAGAGCGGGAGCCTACTAGGTCTTGTCTGCAACTTCGTTCGCATAAAGTTTCTTGTTCTATAATACAACATTATACACATTATGAGTAAGATGAAAACTATGTTTTGTAGAATATAAATTATAATTCTACATTTAAACTTACATACTAAAGAATGTAAGTCTTGTAATCCTCTTCCCGATATCCGTACAGATGATAAAATTCATGAATTTAATACAAATCAATTTATTTTCAATATAAATACTTATATAAATAAACTGTCCGGCAATTTCAAAACAGCTTTGATTTCTAATTAATTGGTAAGTTTATTTTGGAAGTTATTATTTGTGTTTCAGAGAAGGAAATCTAGGTAATGTACCGGGACTTGAAGTATAATTATTATTTACCAATGAATTCTGTTAACAACATTTAAGGTAATTAAAAATTGGTCCTACTCTACAGATCCTAGTTTTCTAGAGAAATTAAGGAACGTAGGAAGTAGAGAAATAACAAGGATTTAAGTATGATCCTGTCGGGGCTGCGGGTTGTTTGAAAGAGATACCGCGGCCTCGACACCAAGGGCTAAGAAGGAACATGGGTGGTTTTTAGTCTGACACTCCCTTCCACTCTGCTCAGAGCAGGAGGAGACATTTCATGATTTCCCACCACGCAAAAAAAAGTATGATATCAGAAAAGAAATTTCTCGGTTTCTTTTCAGATAACATACTTATATCCTCGCGAAAATGTAAGCATAGTATTAAATGCGAAACTTTTTTGCTTTTAATGAAATTCGCAGACCCAAAAGTCTACCAATTTCAGGTAAAAAAGTTCAGTACATAATATTGTTTACATACTTTGTGTGACTAGGATATTTTTTATTTATTTAGGTACCTGATAAACCGTTGTTCCAGTTTAAAATCCTAACTACTTTTAATAAAAATGTGAAAGTGAGTTTTTTTGGATGTTTGTCTCATCTACACGCCTGCATGGATTTCAATTTTCGACACATGACCTGGATTGGACGTCCCCGTGGGATATTTTTCGACCAATACTCAAGAGAAGTGATGCGAAGGAATGAAGAAAATGTTGAGTATGAATGTAGATGTATTTATGAGTAGAGGAAGACCAAATAAACGATGGATGGACTGTGTGAAGGATGATATGGCTAGAAAGGAGGTGACTGCGAACATGACGAGAAATAGAGAAGTATGGAAGAAGAAGACATGTTGCTCCGACCCCAAATAAATTGGGATATGGGCAGGAGAATGATGATGAGTCAAGAGAAGTCGCGGGCATATAAGCTAGTTTATTTTTGATCTGTCTATTTTGTCCCATTGCTGGTTCTTTCCCCAAGCTAGTATTGTAGCAAAAATATGTAAGTATCTTAAGTGTAGGTGCCAAGACTAGTGTTCCACACTTTTATTATAAAAGTACTTTTGTATTTTTAATCTGTCGCAGTGAGAGCACGAACGTAAATTGTGTGAGGAGGGGTTCTATTTCGTAGTTTTGTGTAGCTAGTCGTACTAAGGGTAAAATATTATTTTTCATTTACTTCACAAACTTGCTTAAGTAGGGTAATTCTGAGTGAAACAGTAGACGAAAAATTGCGCGTTATGTTACGGTTATTTTTTAGATTTATTCAAAGGCTGCCATAATAAAGTACATTATTTTTTTATCATATTCTTAAAGAATTTCCAACTAAGAAAATTTTTATATTTATCAAAAAAGTGATAAAATTATACAACAACAATAATTCATACATCCGCTACAAACATAAACAAAACAACCAAAAATGATATAATTTAATTTGCTCGTTAATTCAAATCAATTCTTTGATTTGACTGTAGCGATATTTGGTCCTTCGGTACAAACGCCGGATACCGCGCAAACCTGAATGAAACACACTAAAAAAATATATCTTCAGAATAATACGAAAGCCAATAAAAGAAAATTACTTACATCGAAATGCCTGCTGATCAGCCCAGCACAGCAAAAATTGTGCAAGTGTTATCAAAATAAAAACCGGGTCAAATTAACGAAGAAACACTTAATTAACACTACACAAACAATTTAGAAAGGCAATAGTATACACGAAGATCACTTTTAAGGCATATATTACCATGAAATAGAAAGATTAGAATAGATTTTCATTAATGTTTTAAAGGTTTTTATATCGCACTGTTTTTCGTTGCGACCGACACAGAGTGAACGTGTGTCTCTCGCAGCGCCGAAAGCGCGACTAACGATATCTAGGCGAGCGAGGCGCCGAGCAGTCTCGGGAAAGCAGGTGTACAACACTGATATACACTAGCGTGGATGAGGCAATGCAAATAAGGATGCCACCGTAACGCTATCTCTTTTACACTCACTTTCACACCTGACCCGCATCTACTATCAAAGAAAGGGACAACGTGAGTCGGCGGACCCGTGGTACGTTGGCGTATCTAGTAAATTTTCAGGGCTATGTCTCCGCCCCGTTACGCGGTTACAGGCAAGCTTTAAATATTTAAGTTCGAGCGTATTTAAGCAACACTGAAAGGGCATTATTTAGGCACAAGGGTCAACATTATCACTTATTCAAGTGATGTGAACGATTATAGACTACTTTGTTTATTTAAACGAAAGCTCAAAATTATCTCGTTTTTTAATGCTTTCTATCTTTAAACTTGACAGTTTTCAAAGTTTGAAAAAGGGTTTAATATGGAAGAATTCTTCAGTCATTCATTTAATGTGAATCTTCAACAATAGCTAACATTTCAATGATCACGATTTTAACAACAAACTGACTCAACTGACTAAGTGGCATTAAATGTTTTGATATGGCTATTGCACCCTTGTGTAGAGCCACTTATTTTTAAAAATATGTAGATAGTACTCTCTAAAACGACATACATTTTCAGCATCTCGGAACTCCCGGTATCAAAGCAAAGAGGGAAGCGGAAATAATCTCAAAGTGGGCCAAATCAGGTCGTATGTAGATGTTGCATTAAGTTATCTTTAGCTGGTTTAAATCCAGTTTAGGCCAGTCTGACATTTAAGCTGCTAGGATGTTCGAGGCGATAAATCTGGAATTTCTATTTTGGGATAGTACCTCTCATTAAAATCGAATCCTGAAAATTCTATTAAAGATTAGCAGTAGGACCAAATATCGGGGGTACCGACGTCGAATAATCGACGGGGGTATAGACGGCACGGTTGGCGCAGTGGCTAAGCGATTGGACTGCTGCGCTGCGTGTCGCGGGTTCGATCCCCGCACGGAACAAATATTTGTATGGCCTGCAGATAGTTGTTTCGGGTTTGAGTATTTGTATATGTGACTTTATATGTTTGTGAACGCACCCACGATACAGGAGAAAATCCTAGTGTGGGGCAACGTTTTAATAAAAAAAAAACAAAAATACCCAATATTAACTGGGTTGCAGAGGTCAGCTAGGCCCGGTATCCACCAAAGCTGAGAAGAACTGAGCGCAGAGGAGATGTGCCAAATTCGACCAATCACAGGAAGGATGAAAGACCAGATGTCCATTATAATAAATGTGATTGGCCAATTTCCGCACAACTCCTCTCGACTCCCCTCCTCTCCGGTTTGGTGGAAACCGGGACATAGGCAGTAGCTCCATTTGATGTGATGACTAGCAGCAGGTATACACAAGAACATCATCTCGCCTGTATGAAATTTTGCCTAATTAGAATGACCTGGCTATCCTCATTATAAGGAAAGTTTTAACTTATTCACAAGGTTAAGTTGCACATGCCAAGGTCAACTCGTGGGTGGGTAACCATTCTCCCCATTCACAATATCACAGTTAGTACAAATGAGCTATGCAAATGAGCAATGATAATGGACATGGCATATATTTCTTTGATAGAAATGAGTCATACATCATTGAAATAATCAATAGGGTAGTTAACTAAAAAAATCTAATTAGTCCGTCAGATAGATTTCCAAAAAATATTGGACACGTATTTTTTCTTTTTCCACGTAAACAAACAATGAAGACGATAGAGTGCTTTGAAAACTCGTGTGACGTCATATTCTAAGACATTAGTATGACATTCTTTACCGGTGAGTGACGTCACGACCCCCACTCAAATCTTTGACGCGTTTTATCTTCGTCAATTTTTAATAATTTGATAAAAACAAAAAATACGTATCCAATATTTTTCGATAATCTAACAGACGGACTAATTAGAATCATATTTTTTTTAGTCAGTAAACATCTAAATTATAAAGAATAATTTAATAAACACTCCCTGTATCAAAGACAGTGTTGTCCCAATCATTCCTTATGCGGGAAGAATAATTAATTGGTTATTGTTTTTGTTTTTAGTATTTTACACATGTTTTTGATTGTAATGTTTTAATTGTACCTTTTTTTTTTATTACTGTTTATTTTACAAAATTTCTACACAATGTATATTATTGTTCCGAAATAAATGACTTATGACTTATGAATAATTAAGATTGATTGTCGTGATGACAATCCTTTGAAATAAATAATTTTAGGAATTATATGAGTTTGAGTCATGATAAAATAATAAATAGGTATCGAGATCTTGAGATTCCTTTTAGCGTGTTGATTGCTATGTACATAATTATGTATAATAAGTAGAAGTAGAACTTATATACAAGTCAATGCAGACACTAGTCATCAATGGAGAAAAGAGGTTTGAACTTTTTTGTATGGGAGCTGGCATATCGACCAACCGCCAGATAAAGATCGACATATAAGTACATAGATATTGGCAGTCGTTACAGGTAGTCAGTGACCTGAAATTCTGACATCCAGTCTTACCAAAGGGTATCGTATTACCTAGTATTAACTGGGTTGTGGAGGTCAGATAGGCAGTCGCTCCATGTAAAATACTGGTATTTAGCTGCATCCGGTTAGACTTGAAGCCGACCCCAACATACTTGGGAAAAGGCTAGGCAGATGATCATTTCGAATTTCCTGTAGATTCTTTCCCACGGTAAAGTCATTCGATGAATTTCGAAATTACTGTCAATTTATTACTTGATAGTAACTATAACACAAAAGCACTTTTAAAGTGAAATCCGTAACGACAGATATCCATGCTCGTTATAATTTCAAGCGTCGTCGGTAACAAAAGGCTTTTACTGAAACCCATTAGCGGTGGAGAACAAAGCGAGACATTTGGTTTACACTATTGTAAAGTTAAATATAATATAAGTTTTTTAACTGACATGGTCACTAACACTATTATTAATACTGAAAACGGAATATTTACCATATTTACTTTATCCGAGTTGAGTTTATCCGTGACAATCATGGTGCTTATAACAGCGGCGAAATATCGGGAACAAAAGTAAACTTGGTAAATATCCCGTTTCCAGTATTAATAATAGTGTCAAATGTAATTCACAAAATTTAAAAACAATTTATCTACCACACTACTTACCCTAGTTTCAAACGGGTTTTATGACAAAACATAAAAACCATTTTTCCGTGGATATATGATGTTTGAAATCGTATACAAATCCGTCACGCAGTACAGACAAAAAAAAGTAATATATTAAAGACGTGTTACACGAAAAGCGACTTTAATTTTATGAGGCCTTGGTTTTAGTACACATACAAAAAGAAACGTAATATATTTTGAAAGAAAAAGAAATAGCAAGTTCAAGAAATAATAACTTAAAACAGTCGTAAACTACGACTGGCGTAGACTCGTAGCCCGTAGCGATGCGTAGCGCGTAGCACGTAGACTTAAGCCTACGCAGGCCTACGTGCTACGACTTAGTTGTTTTGGGATCAGCTGGTTTACCCAGCAATAATGTCGCGTATTTAAAATTGTACTTTGGTACTAAAATCTGGAATTTTTCGATAAGCAAGTAAGACAAGGGATACGATAGGTAGAGGGAGGGTGGGAGTGTAAGCGGAGCGACAAGCGGGGATGAGTACGAGCGGGTGTACGCCCCGCTACTGGAAAAACAGTAATAATAAATATATTTTGACCACATGGCTTTAGCGAGATAGAGTAACCATGGAGTTTCATGCCGGTCCTTCTCCACAGGTATCAAACAACCCGAACCGTACGGTCTCGACGTTTTATAAGTGTCTATGTATGAGAATTAAAATATTTTGATTTTATTACCGGTTGATTGATATTAATACCGGTACGAAACAAAAAATGGGGAACTGCGTATAAGAATACCATAAGACAGACCATAGACAAAACAAAACAACTTTCAATACAAAAACAAAATGCTTTTTGTGTTAATACACGTACAGCCGCTGCCCAGCATTACCTGACCCCTCATATAAAGAAAAAGAGGGGAAGTGGTGTGAGGAGAGGGGTCAATTAATGCTGGGTACAGACTGTAAGTACAGTTCAGCTTTGTCACGTACGAATATGGTAATGTTTTTGAACGGAATCGTAGAAGTAGACATTATACCAGCCTGGCTGTCATTGTTTAAGAGCTTTTTTATTTTAGTAGAATACCTATTATTATAGACCTCGTAGAAGATGGCGGGACCATCTAGTTAAAACTACTAATACAAACCAGCGACCAATCATGGTCCACATTGGTCTTGGTTGTATTTTAGGGTTCCGTACCTCAAAAGAAAAAACAGAACCCTTATAGGACCACTCGTGTGTCTGTCTGTCTGTCCAACCATTCCCACCCCCCCTTATCTCTGAAACAACTGAGCCTAAAAATCTGAAAAAAAACTTGAGAGGCCCTTGACACCTCTCAAGTTTTTTGACACCCGGATGGAACGAAGTTCTGAAAATAACTGGCTTGTTTTCTATGAGACAGAGAGACAGACAGAAAAACACGCGCACGCCGCACGGCTTTCAACTATAGCAAAAAGTGTCGTTACAACTGTTGGTCTTAATTTTTGCGTCTAGCCCCCTTTCGCAACGCGCGATAAGGAACTTCGTTCCAAAATACAGAAATTAGTTCAACACGTATAGATTACAGGAAAAGCTATAAGAAGTCATGGTACGGAACCCTTCATGTGCAAATCCGACTTGCACTTAGCCAAGTTTTTCTTGTTAAAACGTCGTTGGTTGCCCCACACTAGAAATTTCTTCTGTATCGTGGGTACGTTCACAAAAAATTAAACTCACATACACAAACCAAACACCCAGACCCGAAACAACTATCTGTAGGCCATACAAATATTTGTTTCCTGCGGGGATCGAACCCGCGACACGCAGCGCAGCAGTCCAATTGCTCAGCCACTGCGCCAACTGTGCCGTCAATTGGAACCACTGGAACTCATGGAGAAGGTCTTGGCCCAGTAGTGGGATGATGCAGGCTTGCAGTATCAGAATAAAAGAAAAGAAAAGAAAGAAAAGAAAGAAAAGAGAGAAATAATAAAAAAAAAGACCTGTGCGAGGCCAAAAAGGCTCCTATCTCAGCATGGTGCTGCGATAGATGAAAAAACAAATACCGCAGCGCTGGTATTCTGATAGGGCCCACTGTGATGTCACGGTCACAACAACACAATCCACAGTACCTACTATTCTCGTAACCCACAATACAAATAATCGCTTGAACGTTGTTCACACGTGCAATAAAAGAATCGAATAAAATGTATAACAAAAACGTGAAACTTGTTCCCACGTGCGATAGAAAGCCTTTGTTCTGTTTTCTAATAGATGTTGAAAAAACCGCTCGTGCGTATCGCGTACACGTATGTTCTTGTGAAGTCAATGAGGTGTGGATAAGAATCTGTTTGTCACTGCAACGTGGGTTTGGTTTACGGTCTGATGGGTCTTAGGACTCCTTTAATCATCATCAGCCTAGCCTTTTCCCAACTTTGTTGGGGTCGGCTCCCAGTCTAACCGGATGCAGCTGAATACCAATATTTTACACGGAGCGACTGCCTATTTGACCTCCACAACCGAAACCCTTTTAAACGAACCTTTTTTTAATACGATACTCTTAGGTTAGACTGGTTGTCAGACTTTCAGGTCACTGACTACCTGTAACTACTGCCAAAGAAAAAAAAAGCAGCCGAGACTAACAGCTTAACGTGCTTTCCGAAGCACGAAGGAAACTCGGTATGTAATGGGTGGTCATCCATCCACAGACCAACCTAGGTAAGTGCGGCTTAACTTAATTATCGAGCCGAGTGGCAGTTATTATTAAGCCACGAGCTCCTTTAATCACGTGAGGTTTTAGATCACTTTAATAGCCCCCTTGCCTCTCCTTTGATAACCAGGGAAGAAATTAAAGTAGGGAGGGTCGTAAGATTTAAGGCTGACCTACGCACCCCTCTCTGTGTCACGTGTCACGTGTATTTTTATTATTTAAAATTTACAGTTTTTAAATCGGTTTTAAAGTAAAAAAAACCTAAAAAACCTCGAATTTTTGACACACTCGTGTGCTTGAGTTTTTAATTTATTATTGGTAATTATATTTAAACACCACGCATCATCTACCAGCCACGGGGTCTGGATTTGAGCCTAGTTGATGGCAATAGGTTCGCCTACTACAGGGATGTTGGCTAATTTTTGGAAGTGTTTTCACATAAATATTACGAAAAATTACATTTTAAATAAAAAAACAACTTTAATTAGTTTAGTGTTTAAATTTCGCACCTAAACACTTCAAGTTGTCACGTAGTATTGTTGACGAAATAATATATTAAAAAGACATTTGCATTTAGCCAGGTTTGACAACTTGTCTGTGGTTCTTCATACATGGTGACGTAACGCGCTCCGAATGGCGTTTGCAGTCACATGATATTGGGAATTATTTAAAACATTCTTAATTAATTTACGAGTACTACGTATATTTACACTTACAAAAAATGATTTTCAGCATTCTAAGATTCCCGGCTATGCCTAAAACATAACTTATTTTATATTCGCTATTGGGCGCTGATGTGGGAAATAAAACTGCTGGCTTGAATTGGGATTGGGCGGGCCATGTCTGTAGGATGGATCAGAACCGATGGGCTAGAGTCGTCACGCAGTGGGTGCCAGAAGACGGGCGTCGTCGCCGAGGGAGGCCTAGAAAACGCTGGCGTGACGACCTAGAAGCGTTTATGACAAATTGGACGGAGAAAACCACACAGAGGGAAGAGTGGAAGGCTATGGGGGAGGCTTTTGCCCAGCAGTGGGACAATATAGGCTGAGAAAAAAAAAAGACGTGTGGCACTCGGAGACTGCCGCGGTAAAGCTATTGCATAGCATTTTTTATCAACTTATGCAATTATAATTATTTATTTATTTTATTAATGCAGTACTTAAATATAGTATTTATACTTACACTTTTACTAATCATCCTCATCTTTTATAAAATGTCCTTTTACGTCTCATGTCGCGCCTTGGCGACAACTATTTTTGTTGGCAGCAGAATCGATCTTATTCGATTTATTAACTTTGATTTTGCTGTTCTAAAATATTAAATCTAATAATTTTTCAATGTTTACTTTTCATCTGACATTACGTCAGTTGTCAAGATGTCATTTACTTTTTCTTTTATTTTGTGTCATAGTTTAGAGCTATGAAGGTTACATTTGATTTATATAATTTAATTTATTTTTATTAATATGTTTGCTCAAATAATGTAATTTATTGATAATTTCTATTAATAGTATCTTATCTTACGCTTATAAAATTAATTAACACGCTCACAGAAATTCTTTGAGGAAGTTTTTGACTGAATAATAAAATTAAATACAGGCAACTCACAATTTTTGATTTCAAGAAATTGTCAAGTGTCAATTCGTTAGGTTTTTTTTTCGTTACGGAATTTCTGGATTCGGTCCCCACGCTCAAGGCCCGCGATAGAAGCTATGCAACAGCTTAAAAAAATCTAGTCATGTGGGTGTCGTAAGAGGCGACTAAGGGACTTACCAGAGAATGGGCAGCAGCGTTCTCTGTGCCTTCATAACAACCATACTGCGATCGCTAACCCGCCTGCCAAGCGTGGCGATTATGGCAAATCCCCCCTTCTAGGGGAGGCCTATGTCCAGCAGTGGACGTCTTATGGCTGAAATGATGATGATGATTCTAGTTAACATTCATATTACACGTGACTCACACATAACTGGCACTATCTGGGTGTAGGTGATGTTGTGTTAGGGTAATATCGTAATAACATAATTATTTTACCTCATTATAACATAAGGCCATGTATAACAAGCACCTCAGTCAGGGTACTCAGTATCGCAGGTGACCCACTTACGTCAATCTCGTAAATTACACCGTCGCTCATCTTGAAAACTTTTTATTACAATATTTTGTCGCTCCCCGTACCAAATATAACGTTCTCGAGTATGTAAAGAAGAATCCATCATAATATGGTAATCATATTTAAGTATTAGATATATCCACAAATATGGTTATGCCTAGATCACGCAAGAGCACCTGCTTCGCGTGCGTTTTTTTATGGGTCGGAAAATTCTCAGGGAGTTCCTCCGCCCTGGGGCGAGTGGAGACGCCTGTCAGACTCTAACTGACTAAAAACAACCACAATGTTCTCAAAAAAAAAACTTCGCGTGCCTTTTATTTTGGAGGGTGGAAAATCATCAAATAACTCCTCTCGCTCTGGGCAGCGGGTAGGTGTCAGACTTCTACTGACAAAAAACCACCCATGTTCCTTCATAGCTCTTTATGTCGAGGCCGCGGTATCTCTTTCGAATAACCCGCAGTCCCGAGGGGCGTCGGCCCTTGCGGGCCTGCAATGTTGTTGACATCTCTTTGAGGCCACATCTTCACTACTACCACTTCGCGTGCCTGGCTTAACCATTTTATGCTTAACTTGGCTGCAGCAAGCTAATTTGTTTAAAACAACAACTTACAACTTAAGATCAAAATTTTAGACGTTTAAAAACTAAAAACCGGCCTCGCGCATCGAGGGTTCCGTACAAACAAAGTTTAAAATTATTAAAAATATTTTGATTATATGATGTAACAAAAAAAAAATGCTTTTTGCAAGTTTTCTTAATTTGTGCTATAAGACGTTGCTTCGCACCAAATTTCAAGATTCTGCGTTCACGGGAAGTACCCTGAAGGTTTTGATTTCCTGCCCATCGGGGCTGCGTTTTGTTCGCAAGAGATACCGCGGCCTCGACATGAAGGACTAAGAAGGAACATGGGTGGTTTTAGTCAGTAGAAATCTAACACTCCCTTTCGCTCTGCCCAAGAGCGGGAAGGGTTATTTGAAGATTTTCCACCCACCTTAAAAATAAAAAAAAAGCAAAAAAATGGTTTTGATTTCCTTGCGAGTGTCGAAAATTTACAAAATAAACAGCATCTTTTGATTGCGTTGGCTTAGAAGTTTGGTTTTTTCACAGCTTGAAAGGATAGTAGACTTCAGCTTAATACCTCCACGCGTTCCTGAGGAAAGGGGTCTTGACAGACAGGCGGACAATAAAGTTATCTTATAGGGGTTCTGTTTTTTCCTTATGAGGTACGGAACCCTAAAAGTAATTTATTTAATTTTTTAAAAAGTAGTTTATTTCGTGTAATAACTTCTGTCTTGTTTGTGTAGTAACTAAATAGTGCTTATGACAAAAAATATGGTATACTCGGGTTTCATACGGATCCTGATACTTGCGTTATCTAGATGTTTATATAACTGAGGTTGTATCCCATGAGGAAATCGGTAATTTAAATAGACAAATATAACTTACGTTGTGTGTCAAAAACATTCTTACGTACTTACTTTATTTGTGAAAGCTGTTTCGTAGTTAAGTAACTGACAACTTTTATCGTCATAACAAAGATCAAAAGGCGGTCAATTTAATTGATTCTTAGAGCGGTTTCGCACTACGTCCGATTCGAATCCGATCGGACGTAGTGCGACGGAAGCCGGACCTAGTGCGTAAACTACCATAGAAATAGTACGAACCGATTTTTGGCCGATTTTTTTTTTCTGATTCGGATCGGATTTGCATCGGACGTAATGCGTAACCACTCTTACGGTTGGCGTCTTTTCGCACTCTTTTCTGTCAAGTCAAGTAAAACCTTCGGGTATTTATACTAAAATAGCGACCCGTCCGACGCGAATATTTGAATTTGAATTTAAATTCGTCCTTGCGGGGAATAATTCGTCATCCACCGAACTATGCTCGTACATCATCGCCTCAAACGACATATTATGCAACTACTTATGATAAAGTTCAGCTGTTATCAATACAGCCGTAAATAACGTATTAATCGATATAAATACAAATAAATGTTTGTCCTTTTTGGGTTCCTTAATCAATGCATGCCTTGGCTCCGGTTGTGATGATACTCTAATGGGTTGTTCTATATACGCCTATAAAGGTTCGTGACCTAAAAAACCTGTATTTTACGTTGCATTGCAACGCATGCGGAGTATAGTTACGTACAAAAAGCTAATAACCCACCTTTTGGGCTGAGCCGCAGTCGGTTAAAAAGTAACACATCTTTCATCATACCCATTAAAAATTCTAAATAAAACAAACTTAATCTCTATAACTCACGTCTTTCTCTTTGGCATAGTAGAGAGTCCGTCCGCGCAGTTTGAAGTACCGGCGCTGCCATCGCTGGAAACTGCGCGTCTGCTTCATCAGGTAACCCTCCTTGACCACGGGCTGGAGACAAAAAAGAAACAAATCAAATAATGTATTTACTTGAAATACCATTAGATCATCTACTCGTAATTGAATTACACATCAGGATAGAAAAATACAAAATAATAGACATTTAAACCTTTGTTAGTCATGGGTTCGAACCAAGGCAGGCCCATTACTTTGTGTAATTTATTTCATCACCACCTGCTCTCAAAATGGTGAAGGAAAACATCGTGAGGAAACCGGCGTGTCTTAGAACCAAAAATTCGAAGAGATGTGACATCTACCAACCCGCACTGGGCCTGCGTGTTGGATAATAGCCCAGCCCAAACCTCTCCTAGGGAGGAGGCGTGAGTAATTTCTTGTCCTGTGTGCGACCAATAAATACTTTTTCTTTCTTTCTTTCTTTGCATTGGGAACATTATAGGCTGATGAGACCTTTAAACCATATCCTACCCTAACAAGTGTCTACAGGTGTCATGATCTTATATGACATCCTCATGAAGCGCGTCGAGGCTGCGGGTTGTTCGCAAGGGATACCGCGGCCTCGACATGAAGGGCTAAGAAGGAACATGGGTGGTTTTTAGTCAGTAGAAGTCTGCCACTCCCTTTCGCTCTGCCCAAGAGCGGGAGGGGTTATTTGATGATTTCCCACCCGCCAAAAAAAAAAAAAAAATCGCGTAAAGCGGGATCTAATGGCTTAACTATAATTTGAGGCCAGGAGTTTTATGTCCATTCTTTTCAATGATATGTACCATTTTAGAATGTGCTTTATACAGTTCATCCAAAGTTAATATGCCTGTGGATAGACTGCAGATTTTTGACTATGCAAAAGTAATTGTCACGGGTATATTTGAGTGTGGGTTTCGAGATCACCATATTAATATACCAAAACCCTTCATGCAGCAAAAAACACGATAAGCTGTTAGTACTGCCTATCATTCGTAGATTTTGAATAGTAAGCCCGCAAATCTGACAACCAGTACCAAGGAAACCCAGTAACTGGGTTGTGATTGTTTTGAGTGACTGTCAGATAGCCAGACGCTCCATATAAAATACAGGTATTCAGTTGTATAGGATTGCAGGGATAACTGATGCCAACAAAGTGAGGGAAAATTGATCGATACAACATGACGCTAGCCGATGTGAAGTCGGTGTGTGCGAAAAATTGTTTTGATGTCCTTGAAGTCAAATTTTAACTGCACCATGCACGACTAAGTAAGCTTCTATAAGAACGAAAATATATTTAATTTGGAAAAGATTGCATGTGCACGTGCGAAAAAGAAATGATGAAGATACTACAAAAACTATAAAAACTTGGTGCTTATTTAATCATCGCGGGTTTGTTTTTAGAACTAAACCGGAAAAGGAAACCGGAAGAACTGAAACAGCAGAACTGTAAAGTTAGGCGGTTTAAATGAGTTTTTCTAGTACTTTCAAATCCAAATTCAAATTCATTTATTTCGTGAACACAGGGTAACACAGGGTACTTATTGGCTTCTTAGTTATGATATTGAAGGATTGTATCGTGCACTAAACTTTACAACCCTTTCTCTGTCAATTCAAAGGCTTAAGACACACAGATGAGTGCTTCGCTTGGCTATCAGAAAAAAGTACCTTCACGTAACTTACAATATATTCACATTTCGCCAGTTATGTTTAAGTCCCATGTTATAGGGGGGCAGTCTAATGGGCGTAAAAATAGCTTTGTATCTAGGAATCCGTGACTGCTACTGAGAGATTTCGTATGGAAAAACATAATAACACTTTGCCCGACCTAGGACTCTAACGCAGAACCCCATGCATAGCAGTAGCGCTCCCACCCACTAGATCAACGAGACACCAGAATAAATGTCATAGATCATCATTTACCTAGCATCAAATCCACTACACTACTTACCAGACCAGACAACTGTGTGCCCGCACCCTAAACCTCCTTCAACCCTAATACTTCTTTTATTCGTTTTAAAAATAGAACATCTTCATCGTCCACAGGCCCAGACGTCGACGGCACTTGAACGAAACCGTGCGGATAATCACGAAGACATGCGGAAACAAAAATAAAATGGCGGAAGCTGTTTGGGACGCGAGATATTAAAATGCGAGGCTAGTGAAGCGATGGGACTGAATATTGGTGTCACGTCTTGATTGGAAGGGTAAGTTCTGAAGTTGAAGGCTTCTGCCTCTGACCTGTCAATTTCATTTGCCTGTCGGTAAAAAGATGGGAAAACGATAGACTTAAAGGTTAGTTCCCGTTATTAATGTATTTACACGGTGTTCTAGGCTGGAGGGACTCATGTAGTTGTTATTAGATTTATTTTATTTTATAATGTCTTCATTAAATTATACTACGTAAAGTGATGGCCTGAAACACAGGTTTAAATGAAGCCTAGATCGGGCAGGTATTTGTAAAATACATATATTTTAGTTATAGTTTACTTATAAGTACTAATTATAACTTTGTAGGTAAGCAACAGTACTGTGCCAAAATGTACACCTTTTTGTATTATTTTTTGGAACGAAGTTCCTTATCGCGCGTTGTGAAAGGGGGCTAGACGGAAAAAATTCTTACGAAAAGTTGTCACGACACTTTTTGCTATAGTAAGCTATTGTAAGCTGTGCGGCGTCGCATGTTTCTCTGTCTGTCTCTCTCTCTCTGTTATAGAAAGCAAGCCAGATATTTTCATTTCTACATTTCTTTTTTTTTTACATAATAAAAAATAATAACAATAACTTCGTTCCATCCGGGTGTTCCTTGACACCTCTCAAGTTGTTTTTCTTAAATAAATTATTCTATTCTATTCTATGTACTGATCTCATGGTAAAAGTTAGCACGTCTATAGACAGACGCCAGTACATAAAACTAGTACAATCTGTAAATTCCTTTAATAAATATTGAACTTTATAGCAGATGCATTACGTTCAAGGTTCATTGGTGTTTACAGTTTCAGGTTGCTTAATGTGCTAACGTCTGTACATAGTACCGATTTCCGGCTAAACAAGAGCTCATCACGCGCGAGCCATGCGAGCTTAAAAAGCTATGCCGTGGCAGTGGCCGGCGAGCGGTACATACAAGTCAGGCGCATTGTAATTGCTTTGATTGGGTCATCCTGACACGATACACCAGTAAAATGGTTTGGCCTGAAATCGAGTTTAGCCTGTAACATAAAAGGTGAAAATATAACGAAGCCGAAAGGCACTTAATTGTTCTCGTCATCATTGCGATATTATTTTGTTCTGCACCTGCACCATACCTGGGATCGTTCTAGTTACGGAGATATTTAGAGGACAAAGTTTCAACCTTTTCAAAGTTTTAAACAAAAACACAAATTCTAAAGTTATAACTTTTGTTACTATTCAATGCATCCATCACAATTATGTTTTGATTTGAGCGCATAACATTGATTTTTACATTAGGTAAAATGTGTCTTTTTGGATATCTTAGTTTGGTGCACAGAATGCTTGCTTGACGGCTTCGTGAAGTGTCCATTTACTACCGCGGCCTCGACATGAAGGGCTAAGAAGGAACATGGGTGGTTTTTAGTCAGTAGAAGTCTTACTGCCGCACTTAGAGAGCTTTAATGATTACTTAGGCCATCACTTAGTAAAGGTTTTGACAGTTTTGTCATACAAAAGTATGTCAAATCTTTACTAAGTGACGGCTTAAGTAATCATTAAATATCTCTGAGTACCGCAGTGACACTCCCTTTCGCTCTGCCCAAGCGGGAGGGGTTATTTGATGATTTTTCACCCGCCAAAAAAAAAAGTGTCTATTTACTCCTTGTGCACCCTTATACGTGTATAATGTAGGTTGTCAAACTAGACTTAACCGTACCTACTTCATTGTCATGAGAAATGACCTGCTAAGCGATGTCATACTCAAACCAAAATTAATATGTGCCCTTTAAAATAATAAAAGGAAAGTGAATAATAACCGCAGTACAGAAAATATCTTAGCGGTTTCATGGGCCATTAAAATTTAATTGCAATTTTAGTGACGTAATAGGAAACGAATTCAGTTCCGTGTATTCATTTATGAACCCAAAAAAACTACTTGAAACCTCGCTTATGAAATCGCGTCTTTTGATAAAATATATTTCGTAGAAATATGTTATGTTATTAAGTATGTACATATAACTGCCGACTTCCTAGCTTATTTTAATTTAAAATAAATTCTGTTCTCATGTATTCTTTGTACATGTTAATCTCCGAAACCACACAACCGGTTTCATTTAAATATTGTGAATGTGTATTGTTGGTTTCAGCTTGAAAGATAAATCGCAAGAAGCTGGGGCAGGTCCCTCAAAGTTTATAATATAGGGCGTTCATCACACAAACCAATGCCAATGATTATTAGATAATTTCTTATTCCCTAAACCACACCGTGGAGGTTATTTTGAAATACTGTTAAATTTATAACAACTAAAAAACACACAACTTAACACCAGTAATCCCCAAAGGCAGATGTTTACCTACTATAGTTGCTGCCAGTTAAGATGTCAATAGCGGTCATTGCCCTTTCCCTACTATCTCTGTCGTACGAACCAAAACAAATGAACCACGTATCGTTTTTTTATAGAAAAAATGTTGATGATCACGATAGATGACGATTCCAGACATGAACAGGCTTATTTTTGAACTAGCTGTTGCCAGCGGCTTCGCCCGCTACAACTCGAAAATTATCCCACGGGAAGATAAAATCGGGATAAAAACTATCCTATGTGTTAATCCAGGTTATAAACTATCTGTGTACCAAATTTTATCCAAATCCGTTCAGTAGTTTTTGCGTGAAAGAGTAACAAACATCCACACATCCATTCTCACAAACTTTCACATTTATAATATTAGTAGGATAGGATTTCAAACCTAAGAATTTTAATAAATGTAGATGGGTCAATGACCGCTATTGACATCTTAACTGGCAGCAACTAATAATAAACCCACAATTCGCCAGTTATGTTTAAGTCCCATGGAATAGGAATACAACAAAACACTAATAAAACATAAATACAACAAAAAAACAGTGTAACTGTAATTTAACGCACGACCACTTGACCCGAATCGGGGCATCGGATGCATTGATTGGTCATCGCATCTGCAGCTTCAATGAAGTCAAAGGAAAATTAACGTCGGGTATCCAAATTCAGGTACCAGAAATGAAGAGCCACAACTTGTCTGAAGATGTGGCCTTATGGCTAAAAGGCTAGACGGTCATCTATCAAAACTATCGCTGGCGGTTCTCTCTCTTCTATCTAATTTCTCGATACGCATTGTGAGGAGGTTCCTGTCTCTGAAGCCCTAACCACCGGTAGCTTGGACCCTGCTCCCGACACTGGCGGCAAAATGAATAAACTAAATAAATAAATAAATTATAAATAAATCTTTAAGCATTTTTTGTGCTTTGATGACATTGAAAGCAAGAAAGCAACAACGTTTGTAAAGAGACATTTTCGGTTCCTACAATTTATTTTGGAGCAATTTTGACGGAGGTGAAAAGCTTTTACGCAAAGTGACAAAATACAACCAAGTGGAATAAAGTAATCACACATAATAACAACCCCTTTTTATTTTTTTGGGGGGTGGGAAATCATCAAATGACTCCTAACGCTCTGTGCAGAGCGGTATAGTTTCAGACTTCTACTGACTAAAAACCACTCATGTTCCTTCTTAGCACTTTCTGTCGAGGCCGCGGTATCTCTTTCAAACAACCCGCAGCTCTGACGGGATAATTATAACAACCCCTGCCTATAATAGAGATGTTTACTGGCTAAAAAAGATCTGATTATAATTAGTCCGTCTAATTATCGAAAAATATTGAATACGTATTTTTTGTTTTATCAAATCAATAAAAATTGACGAAGATAAAACGCGTCAAAGATTTGAGTGGGGGGTTGTGACGTCACTCACCGGTAAAAAATGTCATACTAATGTCTTAGAATATGACGTCACACGAGTTTTCAAAGCACTGTATCGTCTTCATTGTTTGTTTACATGAAAAAAGAAAAAATACGTGTCCAATATTTTTTGGAAATCTATCGGACGGACTAATTAGATTTTTTTAGTTAACTACCCTATTCCCGAAGGGTTAGGCAAAGGTGCACCCATTAGTACACCCACGTTTCGCCAGTTATGATTAAGTCCCGTGAAATAGAGGGTGAGCCTATTGCCAAACCGAAAAATACCTAATGGAAAAATCCAAAAACACTTTGCTCGACATGGGATTCGAACTAAGGACCTTATGCACATCCCGTCGGAGCTGCGGGTCCCGTCGGGGCTGCGGGTTGTTCAAGAGATACCGCGGCCTCGACATGAAGGGCTAAGAAGGAACATGGGTGGTTTTTAGTCAGTAGAAGTCTGACACTCCCTTCCGCTCTGCCCAAGAGCGGGAGGGGTTATTTGATGATTTCCCACACCCAAAAAAATAAATAAAAGGACCTTATGCACAGCAGTCGGGCTTGTGTCCACTAGGCCAACGAAGCAATCAAGCCATCATCATCATCATCAGCGTATAATGTCCCCACTGCAGGGACTCAGGCCTCCTCTCTGGGAGAGGAATGGGCTAGATAATCCACCACACGTGCCCAGTGCGGGTTGGTAGATGTCACATGTCTTCAAATTTTTTGGTTCTAATCTAAAATGTCTTAAATTAGAACCAAAAAATTTCCTCACAATGATTTCCTTCACCCTTTTCAAGGCAGTCAAGTAAAGTAATCAATCTGCCATAAAATTTAAGGTTTCGAAAATTAAATCACATGCAACATAAACTTAAATAACTTTGAAGTTAACTTTGTGTTAGGCCAAATCTGTGCAATTAGGTTGACTTTAAGCCGTCTCTGATTCCTGAATCCGCTGCTAATGAAAGGACTAGTATTTTCCACTCGTTGATCCGATTAACTGTATCGGATAGAACCACCGTCGACATTTTGAGTTAGAACCGTTTTATGTACGCAGGGTTATCTGTAGCTAAATCATCAAGCAGATTTAACCTTCAGGAAAAAAGCATTAAGTGAATGACCTGAAATTATCAACGTGATTATTAAAACAGTAGTCTGATCAAATCAAGAATTCTTTTTACGAGTTTTTATTACGATAGGGATGTTTCCTGACTAAAAAAATATAATTCTGAAAATTTAGTTCGTCAGTTAGATTATTATCAAAAAATATTGGATACTTGTTTTTTTGTTTTATCAAGTTATTAAAAATTGTCGAAAATAAAAATTGTCAAAGATCATGAGTGGGGGCTTGTGACGTCACTTTCTGGTAGAAAATGTAGCACGCTTTAAAGTCACATTCAGTCGCAGTCTTCATTTTTTGTTTACGTGAAAAAAGCAAACATTTATGTCCAATATTTTTTTTAAATCTATCTGACGGACTAATTCGATTTTTTTATCAACTACCCTATTGAGTATATTATAATTATGTCCTTACTTGACCAAATCATATTTGTTTACTTTGATAAATATTGTGAACAATTTTTTTTGCATTTTGTTGAACAGTAACAAAATCAGTACTTTCTTTACTTTTAATTTCTCACTCAAAACACGTCACTTTATAAAACTAAACAACGGTAAAGAACAAAGAACGTTTCACTCGAGCTATAATTTAAATTCTAGTTTAATTAATGAAGTTCAACGCTTAGAATTTTTTACCGTTTTTCCTTGATTAATAAACGACGAACAAGACTGCCTTTTGTTATTATTTAATTATAATATTCTGCCTTTATCCAAGTTTTTTTTGTTTTACTAGCTTACACCACACACCACCTACGCCATTTTGTTCACCACCGAGCTGCTCCAGAACATTCCGCAGGTCGATGTTCGTTTCACGAAGCGCACTTGTTACCAGGAGAGTTTCTGCTCGAGTCAACTGCCTCCGTGGTCGAGTGGTTTAGGCATTTGCCTTGTGACCCTGGTCGTGGGTTCGATTCCCACGAAAAGCATACTTTGTAAACTTGCTTCCAGTTTGGCTAGGACATTGCAAGCTTGAATCACCGGAACGTCTGACAAAAACATGATTCTGTGCTTCGGAAGGCACGTATAAGCGGTGGTCCCTGCCGCTAAATGGCGGTCGTCAAACCATGTCAGAGGCCCTTTTTTTTTTTATCCGATGGAAAATCATTAAATAACCCCTCCCGCTCTTGAGCAGAGCAGAAGGGAGTGTCAGACTTCTACTGACTAAAAACCACCCATGTTCCTTTTGGCCCTTGCGCCGAGGCCGCGGTATCTCTTTCGAACAACCCGCAGCCCCGACGGGAAGTCAGAGGCCCTTGGTGCGGCTTAGAAACTCTGACACTAAGGTGTGTAGGGTCGTTAGACCTTACTGCCCACACGGTAAGAAGAAGACCAGGAGAGTATCCATGTCCACTATCCGGTAATGGGCACCATGAAGAGACCTGACGGTTGTTAGGGGCAGCTTAACGTCAGCATGAAGCTGCGGAAAGATCTCTCGCGTCCCTAATCAGGTGGGTTGCCGTGGCTAGATCTCGTTTGGTATTGTGCACCTTATTGGGATGCAATAAGATAGTACACGAAATACAATGATTGAAGGAAATTAAGTAATGTTTCTAAATCTAGAAGCTTAAAGCTCGAAGCTCGTTACTTGCCATATGATCTTTTACACAGTCCATCCATCATTTATTTGGTTTTCCTCTACTTTCATACCCAACCACATTTCCCCAAGATTCCCACATTTTCCTAATTCCCACGGATTATATAATATGCCCTTACCAAGATAACTACTTTCAGACTTCCGATTTTAATTTATGACAGTACAACAGCTTATCACACCATCGAAACTTATTTATAAATTAAACATGCAAAGAACAAGATGTAACCAACTTACACTAAATTACCATAATTATAGTAACCAGCCAACAAACTAGGTATTTCCTTTCTCAAAAACAAACCAAAAATCGTCAGTAAAACCATGGCAAGGAATTTTTCATACTACATATTGCTGCGTTAATATCCCGCTAGAGGGCGCCACAACCGCGAAATGTTTAATTACAGCCACCGAGGCACGCTGCGACGATTAAAATCATTTCTTTTGTTTAAATACTCCACATTTTTAACATTCTGAAGAGATTTTTTTAGGAGAAAGCTTTTAACCGTACGGAATAGTTTTTAACCGACTTCCAAATGGAGGTTTATCAATTCATCTGTTTTTTTTTCTGTATGTTCAGCGATATCTTCGCCAATTTTGATTTGGAAGATTCTTTTTTTATTTGGAGATAAAATGTTCCACGGTGGTCCCATTAAAATCTGGAGAAGTGATATGGGACTTAAACAAAGCTGGCGAAATGTACTACCATGCCTAACCCTTTTTTTTTATGGTGGGTGGAAAATCATCAAATAACCCCTCCCGCTCTTGGGCAGAGCGAAAGGGAGTGTCAGACTTCTACTGACTAAAAACCACCCATGTTCCTTCTTAGACCTTCATGTCGAGGCCGCGGTATCTCGTGCGAACAACCCGCAGCCCCGACGGAACCCTGCCTAACCCTTCGAGCATAAAAGGCGTGATGTTATGTTATCGCGTCATGCCATCTTCATGTATTCGTCACATGACTCATGTAATCAGAAAACGTCAGGAATTCCCATTCAATTATTTAGAGAGTACCTACTACAAAATTGATAATAGAAGGCACCACGGATATAGATATACGAGTAACTAGATGACGCAAGAGCTTAAGTATTTTATACTTTTTTTCGGTGGTGGGAAATCATCAAATGACTCCTCCCGCTCTGCGTTGAGCGAAATGAAGTGTCAGACAGCTACTGACCAAAACCACACAAGTTTCTTCTTAGCCCTTTGTGTCCGGGCCCGCGGTATATCTTTGAGGCGCGCGTGGAACACGAACGCGCCGTCGACAAGTCATAAAACGGACGGACGGCGAGCTAGCCCATTACTCAAAGTATTTTGTACTGTCGTAGCAAGCTAATTTGTTAACAACAGTAACGTTACATCGTTATAACACAGGAATTTAATTCTAGACATTTAAAGAACAAAAACGTAGTTTATAGTAACTAAATAGAACGTGTGACGTCGTCGTAGGTAGGCAGAAAATGGCACGCTTGGTTTTCAAACGGATCGTGAGTAGAGCGTCGATTATCCGAACTAATTGGGGGACATGAGTGTTCGGAAAACTAGGATTTTCGGATAATCGAACTACGAGTACCTATTATGTATGTATAATATTTATATTTTCACTTTTATGTTTAGGCATTTTAAGGCTGCTCTCTCGAAAAAGCTTAAAAACAGCGTGCAGATGAAGCAGCTTTTCACCGGCACTTACAAGAAAATTACATCTGAGAAAAATTGTTAGTAATCTACATGATATGATACGTAATTTGGTTTAACCATAATTTTTCTATCGGTATCACATAATAAGAAAAAAAATGCACAAAATCACCTCCAAATCGTTGAATTGAACCATTTTACTCCTTCATTTTTTAATAAAACAATATAAAAAAAATATGATCTACTGCTTTGAAATACAAAGGAAAATAATTTGGTTTTGTTACTTTTTAAAAACATGTATTATTTTAATTATAATAAATGAAAAATGCGTCCGTTTAAAGTCCGTATCTACGACCGAGAGGGGTAGTTTGTATGCACAAGGTCATTGGCGTGAATACAAGCCATAAATAGAGAGTACACTTTCACGCGGCAACATTTAGTTTATCGACTACCGGCTACTTGGAAGTAACATACGAATACAATTATCAAATGCGGGAGCACTGTAACGCGGGAGGCAGGAAAAAGGCACACGCGGATCGGGCGCGCGTAGCAGTTCGGATTAGCGATCGTTCGGTTGATCGACGTCCGGATAATCGACGCTCCACTGTACTTGCGCTATCTAGCGTAGATCTATAATTATCTGTGGGAAGCATACTATTACCTACACAAGTACCTACCACTACCAGGTATCGTTTCATGTACATAATAACAACATCAAATACACAACCTTATCTAACGGAGATAAGCCTCCAGCTTTCCATTACAAGTTCCTCAGCGACGTTACATAATTACATTCCGATCTACCCTCAACACAACGTAGGTACCTACCCAAAACTCTATTTGTTAGAGAGAGACAGAAGATGTGCTTGGAAATGATTTTGTGAGGAATTTACAGGAGGTGGTTTGTCTTGTTGGTGATGCGGCTATAGGCGCTACTGCTGAGTACGAGGTCCTAGGTTCCTGGTTCGAGTTAAGTTTTGTTAGGTTGTCAATAGGGTTCCCAGCACTGATATGGATAGACCTAGATAACGCAAGAGCAACACTTCGCGTGCCTAGCTTGCGTACAAAAATCGTAAGTGGCCACTTTCGCGCTCAGTCTGCATCGGCGTATAGCGCTAGTCGGACGTCGACGCTGGTGCAAAAGGCGAAGTTGGGGCGAAGGGGTCGCCGTACGCGGCGGCGTCTTTGAATCGATTTGATTTTCCATCACTAAATAATGCTTGTGACGTCATAATAAGTAGTCAATAAATGGCATGGTTGGTTTTCATAGAGATCATGACACTTGCGTTATCTAGGTCTATCTATATCTGTGGTTCCTTAACAATACAAAAAATAACAAGTATGTTTAATTTTAAACTGCGTTTTTTTACAAAAAAAAGGCTTGTTTGTAAAACTAGATGTATTAACGTTAACAAGGCAAAAGAGTCTGAAAGGATCGTCATCGAACTGGTGGCGGTCTGTGGTTTCTGCCTACCTCATGTGAAATAGGCGTGAGTTTATGTAAGTAGGTATGTATACATTAATAAAGACATATTTGTTATCTATGTAAGTATGTATACATTAATAAAGACATATTTGTTATCTATGTAAGTAATTCCCATGTTTTTTTTTTATGTTACCTTACCTGTTTTTAATGCTTCTCATTTTAGGGAATTTCAAACGCCCATTCCGCGGACACTGAGCGAAAATTCCGGATGTGTCCAGAATATTATGGATATGTGGCCAGTTGGCCACCCTAGTTGTCACTTTAATCAGTAGCAGCCCGGTGACTCGATCTGTGCAGGGTTTATGGCAATAAGGTCGACCCTATTTTATGGGATATAAACGTTACTTACTCGTGAAATGTTGTTTTTTTATAAGTCTAACTGCCGCACTCAGAGAGCTTTAATGATTACTTAGGCCATCACTAAGTAATGGTTTTGACAGTTTTGTCATACAAAAGTATGTCAAACCTTTACTAAGTGACGGCTTAAGTAATCATTAAATATCTCTGAGTACCGCAGTTAATGTGTAATTATTTGTTTTCCCAAATAAATAAAAAAAAATAAAAATAAATGTGCTGCATAAGCCCTCCGAGGTTACAGGCGTGATAGTATTTTAGAATGACAATATTCCTGAAAACGATTCAACCGTTACTGAAAACGCATGTTAGAAACTTTTCATATTTCAATGGATTTTAATAGAATACCATTTTCCGGATTAATTAATACAGTATAGTGAAAGTTAATGGTTATGGCAGCAATTTAGACTTACAAATTGACATTTGGTAATTAATAAATGTGTAATATAATATAAATAAGCTAGCGGACGTTCCCGTGGGAATAGAGAGATAAAAAGTAGCTTATCTCACCCGGGGATAGTGTAGCTTCCCAACGGTGAAACAATTTTTAAAATCGGTCTAGTAGTTTTTATTCTGTTTCTATATTTTTTGTGTTTATTTGTTACATACAAAAATTCAAATATTTCCTCTTTATAATAATAATATGCATAGTATAGAAGTATAGATAAATATTGGTATTTCATTCCAGTTAATTATAATATGTCCCTGATAATGTATATCAATTTATTTTAACAAAATGGTAGTTTTCTTATTCATTTTATACTATACTAGCTGGCGTCACGCGGTTTCACCCGCGTAGTTCCCGTTCCCGTGGGAATACAGAGATAAAAAGTCTATGTCACCCGGGGATAGTGTAGCTTCCCAACGGTGCAAGAATTTTTAAAATCGGTTCAGTAGATCCCGAGATTACCCCTTACAATTTAACAAATATACAAACACACAAACTTTACTTCTTTATAATATTAGTATAGATCAGAATGCTGTGATGGCTTCAACTGCACCGATGCTCCATAAATATCAGTGTATTAGTAAAAGGTGTCGAAAAAGAGAATTTGATACAACAGTTGTAGTTATAATGCTTTATCTTGTATTTCTATCTATCTTCTTCATCATCACTACATAGTATAAAACAAAGTCGCTGTCGCTGTCTGTCCGTCCCTATGTATGCTTAAATCTTTAAAACTACGCAACGGATTTTGAAGCGGTTTATTTTAATAGATAGAGTGATTCAAGAGAAAGGTTTTAGTATATACGTTTACCGACATACACGCGGGCGAAGCCGCGGGCATCAGCTAGTTATATATATAATTCGTGTGTATGTCACTGAACTCCTCCTAAACGGCTGGACCGATTTGAATGATACTTTCTGGGGATATTTCAATGGGTTCTTGGATGGTTTGAAAACACAATTGGACCTGGTAGGTGGCGCTGCTGTCAGGGTACGACGATGTCTGCCAGGTCCGCTAGTCTATATATAAAATTCTCGTGTCACACTTGGTGATAGTTGCCATACTTCTCGGAAACGACTAGACCGATTTTTATGAAACTTTACATGTACATATATTCAGTAGGTCTGAGAATCGGTCGTAATTTATTTTTATACCCCTAAGTGTTAAGGGTGGTCCACCTCAAACATTTTTTTAGTCACACATCAAAATTTCCAACGAAACGAAGTCACTGGTATCAGCTAGTAAAATATAAAATTCTCGTGTCAGTGTTTGTTATCGAAGTCCTCCGAAACAGCTTGACCGATTTTTATTTGTGTAGTATATTTGGTGAATGAGAGTTGAGAGTAGGTAGTAAAGTGTTTTTTTAGGTGTTGCGTAGGAAAAAGTGCATTGCAACGCACAGCTTGTATCTATAAAAAAAGATGTCCCACTGACCAAAAAATATTTGTATGTATATAATTGTATTCTTCTTCTTATCGTGTAGGCAGTAGGTCTAACGATCCCAACCACTCTAGTGTCAGAGTTTCTAAACCGCCTCAAGGGCCACTGACATGGTTTGACGACCGCCATTTTGTGGCCGGGACCACCGGCTTATACATACCTTACGAAGCACGCGGAATCATCTTTTTATCAGACTATTAAATGGTTTAAGCCTGCAATGTCCTAGCCAAAACTGGAAACAACTTCACCAAGTTTGCTTCCCCTGGGAATCCAACCCACGACCACCGGGCCACAAGGCAATCGCCTAAACCACGGAGGCAGTTGATTAATTTTATTTATTCGTATAATTATACAAACTCTACTGGAGTAAAATCTGGACGTGTCTTTTCAAATCGAATGACACTTTACAGGACCAGATGAAACTTTTCATACCTATGTCAGGTTTAAGGACTTTCCTTGAATAAATCCAAAAGAGAATACGTGTATTTAGGTATTTGAACCCAAAATTAAAGTCCAATGACACCGTAAACTCATTTTTATTTAATTCCAAAATATAAAAACCTTGTTCAGATGAGCAGAAACGATACAGTAAATCAATTAGTGTCACTACGCACTACATCTTGGAGTTCTGGCCGAGTGCCAGCGAGTAAACAGGGCTACACGCCGGCCCACGACGGGTGATATAACTAGCTATGCGCGAAGTATGTGTGTACTACCGCACGGTCATTGATCTCCGGAATTGTAAAGTAAGGAGCAGCGGTGACCCAGTGGTGGCGGCCCCGACTTATGAACAGCAAGTCGTGGGTTCGAACCCAGGCAGGCGCATTACTTCGTGTAATTTATTTCATCACCACTGCTCTCAAAACGGTGAAGGAAAACATCGCGAGGAAACCGGCGTGTCTTAGAACCAAAAACCATGTCTTCGAGACATGTGATATCTACCAACCCGCACTGAGCGCGCGTGGTGGATTATAGCCCATCCCTCTCCTAGAGAAGAGGCCTGACTCTCTTTTTTTATTTTTGGCGGGTGGAATATCATCAAATAACCCCTCCTGCTCTTAGACAGAGCGAAAGGGAGTGTCAGACTTCTACAGACTAAAAACCACCCATGTTCCTTCTGAGTTCTTCATGTCGAGGCCGCGGTATCTCTTGCGAACAACCCGCAGCCCCGACGGGCGTCGGCCCTTGCGGGCCCCTTCCATGTAGGTCTGAGTCCCTGCAGTGGGAACATTATAGGCTGATGATGATTGTGAAGTAAGTAAGTAAAAGATGATTTTATGTAAGAATCGTGCGATATTAGAGCTTGTGGCTTAATGATAACAGCGTAACAAACTAATAGGTGGGTCCGTGACCACACATTACATGGCCAGTTTTGACCAGTTACCTCCGTGCCGTTAGCCGTTCTTCCCAATTGTCAATTGTAGGTCTTTGACAGTGGCTACAGGTGGTCAATGGCCCAAAAGTCTGACAACCAGTCTTAAGAAGGGGTGTCATAATTACCCAGTACTAACTGGGTTGTGCCCCCCTGAACTGGGTTGTCATCCCTGAAGCGTAAACTCATCGACTTAAGATGTTTAGAATACCTACCATTATATTATAATCTGCCAAAATGTAACAATGAATATGGAAGAAAGACCTGGAGGTACTTTTACCTAACTTTTTTAATCCCTCCCTAAGCAAATAAATAATAAATTAAAATCAAAGACAAATGTGCAAGTAAAACGAATAATTAAATATTACCTCACAGTGGATCAATACAAAGTTCCTCCAGATCTTTCACAAATAAATAAATAATTTAATCTTGAATTTATAACAATATATTTTAATGAAACAAACGAGACGCCTCACTCGCACATAATATTTCAGAATTAAGATTAAGCGATATGTGTTTAACCAAAATTAATTAAATGTTTTTTTTAAATAAAAAGTTTTATTTTTAAACCAAAAAGTAATAATAATCGACATGTGCATTCCGCCCATTCTGACCTACGGTGCACGGTGCTCAAACTTGGTCCCTGACCGAGTCACAAAAGTCCAAACTCAAAGTCTGCCAAAGAGCGATGGAACGTAGCGTATTGGGTATTAAGCTCAGCGAGAGAATTCGAAATACCACAATACGCTCAAAAACAGGAATCGCTGATGTGGGCTACAAGACTGCTGGGTTGAAGTGGAATTGGGTGGGCCATGTCTGCAGAATGCATCGGGACCAATGAGCAAGGGTCGTCACGCAGTGGGTGCCAGAGGACGGGCGTCGCGTCGTCGCCGAGGGAGGCCTAGAAAGCGCTGGCGTGACGACTTAGAGGCTTTTGTTCGAGATTGGCTGGAGAAAGCCGCACGGAGAGAAGAGCGGAAGACTATGGGGGAGGCCTTTGCCAAGCAGTGGGACAACATAGGCTAATAAAAAATAAATAAAAAACTAGTTTGTGGAGATGAGCTTCAGTCGTTCCATGTAAAATAGATAGGCAGTCGTTCCATGTAAAATACGGGTAATTCTGCTGCATCCGGTTAAACTGGAAGCCAACACAAACATAGTTGGTATAAGGCTAGACAGAATATGATGAAGACTGGTTGTCAGACTTTCGGGCCACTGACTACCTATAACTACAAATGCCAGCTTAACCAACGGTTTAACGTGCTTTCTGAGGCATGGAGGAAACTCGGTATGTAATGGATGCACCTATTGTCACCGATCGACGAACCAACCTAGGCAAGCACGGCTTAAATAAACAGAACAACTGTTATCTACACTAATATTATAAAGAGGAAAGATTTGTTTGTTTGTAACGAATAGGCTCCGAAACTACTGGACCGATTACAAAAATTCTTTCACCGTTGGGAAGCTACACTATCCGCGGGTGACATAGGCTACTTTTTATCCCTGTATTCCCACGGGAACGGGAACTACGCGGGTGAAACCGCGTGACGTCCGCTAGTTATTAATAATCACGAGCTCCATGAAACAATTTTAACAAACCAAACTACAATACAATTGCAATCAATCAAAGAGCATAGCGAACATATCATACAGTCGAGCGCAGTACGTATCTCAGTTCAGGTATAATTTGATTGCTCCGGATGAAACGCAGCTACGGAAATACGGCTCTCGAGTTTCCCCCCTATCACAGAACCCGCTATTGCACTCCCCACTCTATCACGCCAGAAATAAGGGCGGAACTCCAATGAAGATCATATTACAATGTCCTTGCTTTTGATTGAAGATGGATAGTTTTTTTTCATTGTAATTAGAAACTGCGATATGAATGTATTAGTTTATATTGATTAGATGTGGATTAAGATTGTATAATTGGATTCTGATGAATGTGTTAAGCTGTTGGTCCGGGCTGCCATATATAGGGTGTAAAAGTACCCTTAACGCAAAGGAAGGGCATTTGTTCTCCCCACCACTGCGATCATTTTTTTGTTCTACACCATACCTGGGAACCTCCTAGTTGCGGAGATATTGGGGGTCAAAGTTCCAAATTTTTCACAGCTGTTTTTATAAATACTAGTATTTCAGGTTTTAACTTTACTTAAATTACCTCCATGACCCGTTTACTATTCAAAGCATCCACTAGCACAATGTTTTAAGAGTGCTACTTTGAGTTTTACCGTAAAATATGATTTTAGACCCCAAAAAAAAAAGTCATTTCCCAGCAAAAATTTTTGCGTAATGGTACTTGGTTTGATGTACAGAATGCTTGGTTGTCGGATGCGTGAAGGGTTCGTTTACACCCTGTATAATCTTTGGCAGTCGTTACAGGTAGTCAGTGACTTGAAAGTCTGTCAACCAGTCTTACCAAAAGGTATCGTATTAGCCAATATTAACTAGGTTGTGGAGGTCACATAGGCAGTCGCTCCATGTTAAAGTACTGGTATTCAGCTGCATCCGGTTAGACTGGAAGCCGACCACAACATAATGCTAGGCAGATGATGACCAATTCATCATCTGATGAAGTGTTTGTCTATGAAGTGGTGGGTATTGTAGTAAAGTAGAAAATCTGGGAGAACTGGTTAGATTTGCAGGATACTGGGGAGTTTGTTCCGCCACTTCTTCTTCCCAGCTAAAACATTAGGAAGTGGCGTTTTCGAAGATTGTTTTATTTAAGTAGATGACTTGATTTTGATGTTAGATAACTGGTAGAAGCAAGATGAATGTGTAGGATAGCATGGCTAGCGATAGGCAACAGTTAAGCCACTAGTGATGAGATTTATCGATTTTTGGTATGGGGTTAATCACACTATTACACTAATATTATTAATGCAAAAGTTTCTGTGTGAGTGTGTATGTTTGTAACACTTTCACGCAAAAACTTCTGGACGGATTTGGATAAAATTTGGTACACAGATAGTTTATAACCTGGATTAACACATAGGATAGTGTTTATCCCGATTTTATCGAATTAGAGCAAGCGAAGCCGCTGGCAACAACTTTTTTTTTTTTGTGGTGTGGGAAATCATCAAAAAACCCCTCCCGCTCTTGGGCAGAGCGAGAGGGAGTGTCAGACTTCTACTGACTAAAACCACCCATGTTCCTTCTTAGTCCTAGTAATAATTATGTTCAATAAGCACGCCCCCTATTCATCATCATCATATCAGCCCGGAATCACCCACTACTGGGTATAGACATCCCCTTTTTTCCGTCACACTCCCCGGTCATGTGCGTTGTGCGCCCCCTATTACATAGGATTTAAATAGAACCGGTGAAATGTGGGCGTATCAATAAGTACACCCCTACCTAATCCTTCGGGGATTACAAACGTGATGTTATGTGCGTTGCATTGTGCAGAGTCCGTCCATAAGCCTTAACGAAGCTTCCTACATTGTTACATAAGATACTAACCGATGACCGCGGCTTCACCCGCGTGGATGTCGGTCAAATTATATACTAAAACCTTCCTCGAGAACCACTCTATCCATTGGTGAAAACAGCATGAAAATCGGTGCTGTAGTTTTTGAGTTTATCGCAAACAGAGAGACAGACACGCCGAAGACTTTGTTTTATAATGTGTAGTGAGAAACGATTATTTCACACGCATCTCACAGGTGATTGTGTTTTATGATGTTATGGTTATGATATCATTAGGGCCTAAAAAATAAGCGACTCTTCAATTAATTTTACCTTTTACAAAATAGGTATGCAACGAAACAACGACATAAACTCGTTGCATGAAAATTACTGCAAATACTTTAACTTTGGACATGTTAAGAAACAAACTGGCTTTTTATCTACCGTTGATTCGAGAAAATAAAACTGCATACTATAACGTCACACCTATGGAGCAATCCATAGGTTTGATCAGAAAAGTACCAATTACCCAATTCACAAATTACTTTTAAGTCCCATATCCCAAAAGAAACTGATCAATACTAATTACCCGTAACCTAAATACCGGTCTCTTACCAGCTATATACCTTTCCATATACATAGATCCTCTTCACAAAAGGGGATCGAACTAAGCAAACCTATCTATCTACCTATACGAACCACACAGGAGGCGCAAACATACGAAACTGGAACAGTCAAAAGATTGACAGCCACCGGACTTCCGTGGTCGGACGCGGCATAACGTAGGGTGTCTATGATGTTGGCGTTTGAGAGACAAGCCTGACAAGCCACGAACGATAAGACGGTTTCAGGGTAACCGGTGAATTGATATGATACGGGTGTGAATACCCTTAGATATGGGGTAACGTCTTGAATAATGTGACTAGAATTTCTGATCTAGGGAGATTATTTTGTTGTAGTTGATAATGTGATAATTTTGAATTTTAGAAAAACTTTTCAAGTTACGTTATTACTTTAAACTAGAAAAGGCACACGCGTTGCACAGCTCAAAACTTTGAAAACATCATTAAAAAACTAAAGGTGCAAGTTTTATTCGGAAATAAATAATGAACAGAAGAACATACACAGTGCACATCTATAACCATATGTATGAATGTGGAAGACGCAATAAGTATGTAAGTAAAAATAGTGTAGTTACTGCCTACTCCCAATAGGGAAAAGGCGTGAGTTTGTCTAACTACTCAGAAAATTAATTCATTGTAATAGGATCGTGATAAATCGACCCTTTGCCCACATAAATTGGTACGAAAAACGCAATCCATTAGTAGAAAAGTAGTTAGTTAGGGAAAACCGCGTTTTTATGCTAATATTGGCAACAAACGCGGGTCGATAACATCGAATAGGGTTCCCGCCAATTTGTTAACTTATCAAGGTTCCTAATAAAAAAAACTTTTTTGCGAATTACTTTCAAATGGCTTTAAATATTTTTTTGTAAAAATCTTAACACAATGAGTTAATACACCCTACTTAAATCTACAAAAGAAAAGCTTTTACTCAAGAAACTCTCAGTAATAATCTGTCTTCCTAAATGAACAATATTTTACCGCCAAAATCCATGGCGCTCTTATTGCCCCAAGTCGTTTATCATCGTGTCGAAAACTAAGGCGGACAAACAAAAATAGAACGCCTATTTAAACTGATTATGATCTTTAGACGAAGTATTAAATAAACTGGAGCTTTTCTATTCCATGTTTTGTATTTAATAACAATTGCATTGTTCTAGCTACGCTCAGGACGTTGAACCACCTGTCGGAGTAAGATCAATAAATATGAAGGATCAACTTTGTCCCGGACGAATCATTGTCACCGTACCACCCCTCTACGCTACTCTCCGCCTCCCCAAATAGGTCAAACTCCACATCTCATTACTTGAGCACACAAAATTTAATACCGACGCTAAACAAACATTATAATTTGAAAAATTGATCTTCGAAAATTGTGTCCGGGCACATGGAGCTACCCCTCCTGCCCCCCTCCAGCTGGCCCCGCGCGTTCTGACAGTTGGCACGCCCAAGCTTACCACAACAGATCCTTTACTATTCCCTCATTAGGATGCTACTCACGAGTCTCCCGACGCACTTGCTTGTTGATATCCGCCGAAGGAGTCTCTTCCTCTCCGTGTCATTGTCGCTGTCCGTGCTGTCCTCACAATAACCTGGTTTTCTCTCGTCAGCGCTCGCATTTCCACCGGCCACTGACATCACTCCACGGGCGTTCGCACACCACACACACGGCACTCATTAAACACTACTACATCATACAGGATAAGCTAATAATTTACATTGTATAAACGATTCGCTACCTCGGTGACATTTCACGCGAGCGCCATGACAATAGTGACAGTACGCTGCCGCTGAAAACAAAACAACCCTGAAAGGTGTACAGCGGCACCTAGCGGAGTATGGCGGAACTCTCTGGTCCGTTCACGTACCGAGCGAAGTTTTTTACGGTTAGGTTATTTAGGAAAATTACATTTCAGCGTGTCATTTTAGTTCGGGAAAGGTCCGCTAGATGACGCCTCGGTAGGACTTATCTTAAGATAATTATATGACAACCGAAGTATGGCTCTGTTTGTTTATATCAGTAAGCAGGTCTTTTATAAATAATAGTAACGCTTTCCGGCAAAATTACTCACATTTGTTTTCCGAATCAAGATAAGAAAAATAAAATATCAAAATAAAAATTAACATTGGTTGAAAATGTTTCATAGATAAAAAGTAAAAAAATATTCCAGAATTGTTTTCAAAATTCTCGGAACGTCGAGCGTTCATTTGACAATTCACTTTTCTAAAATCCCACGCACGAAATGCACATGGTGTGATTGTCGCGTATTGATTTTTATATTTTTTTATTAGTTTTTAAGCTAATGTTAAGCTTCAATTTCGAGAACAACTTTGGATATTTATTTTTTACGGAAAATTAACAAGTAAAATATATACTCGTAATTCTACGATAAATTGACAAGATGAGGGAAATAATCAACATTCAGGTTGGTTCGTGCGGGAACCAGATTGGCGGAAAGGTGAGTAAAGTGCTTCCTATCATATAAAAAACTAAGATGGTCATTTAGACCTTTTTTTTATGGTGGGTGGAAAATCAAACCCCCCCGCCCCCCGCTCTTGGGCAGAGCGAAAGGGAGTGTCAGACTTCTACTGACTAAAAACCACCCATGTTCCTTCTTAGCCCTTCATGTCGAAGCCGCGGTATCTCTTGCGAACAATCCGCAGCCCCGACGGGCGTCGGCCCTTGCGGGCCCCTGTCGTCGTCATAAGACGGACGGACGGCGACTTACCCATCACTCACCGTCCACAGGCCCGCGTCTACGGTGGCCGGAAGCCATCACGTGGCCCTCGACGCCCGGAGCACCTCCCGCGGCGGTCATTTAGACCCTCTGATGGTTATGTGTAGTGCAACTCCTCCGGTTGTTCTATTATTCTTTTGCTCATCTATCGTATGTGCAATGTTTAAGTACCCACTAACTCTGTGTAATTGTCTACAGTTCTGGGAGGTGATCTCGGACGAGCACGGGATCGACCCGAGCGGGTGCTACCACGGCGACTCGGATCTCCAACTAGAACGTATCAACGTGTACTACAATGAGGCGTCCGGCGGCAAGTACGTGCCCCGCACCATCCTCGTAGACCTCAAGCCTGCCACCATGGACGCCGTGCGCTCAGGACCCTTCGGCTGCCTCTACCGACCCGACAATTTTGTCTACGGACAAAACGGTGCTGCGAATAACTGGGCACGAGGGCATTACACTGAAGGAGTCGAGATCCTGGAGTCTGTTCTCGACGTCGTCCGTAGAGAAGCGGAGGGCTGCGACTGTCTCCAAGGATTTCAATTATCGCACTCTCTCGGTGGAGGCACCGGCTCCGGCCTCGGCACGCTCCTTATCAACAGAATACGCGAAGAGTATCCCGACCGAATCATCCTGTCATTCTCTGTATTCCCGAGCCCCAGGGTCTCTGACTGCGTAGTGGAGCCGTACAACACCACACTGGCGGTGAACCAGCTGGTCGAGAACACCGACCACACGTTCTGTCTCGACAACGAAGCGCTGTACGACATCTGCTTCAGGACACTGAAGCTAACCACACCCACGTACGGCGACTTAAACCACCTTATCTGCGCTACCATGTCTGGCATCACGACTTGCTTGCGCTTCCCTGGGCAGCTGAATGCGGACCTGAGAAAGCTCGCCGTAAACATGGTGCCGTTTCCACGGTTACATTTCTATACCCCTGGTTTCGCGCCGTTGACGTCGCGGGGAGCGCAACAATACAGAGCGCTCACCGTCCCCGAACTAACATTGCAAATGTTTGACGCGAAGAACATGATGGTCGCATGTGACCCGAGACACGGCAGATACCTGACCGTGGCCACGATATTCAGAGGACGAATGTCCATGAAGGAAGTGGACGAACAACTTGTGAACATCCAGAACAAGAACAGCACATACTTCGTGGAGTGGATACCGCATAATGTGAAGATTGCGGTGTGCGACATTCCACCGCGAGGGCTGAAGATGGCGTCCACTTTCATTGGTAACACGACAGCTATCCAGACCATATTCAAGAGGATTGCGGAACAATTCGTGTCCATGTTCAGGAGGAAAGCTTTCCTACATTGGTACACGGGTGAAGGTATGGATGAACTAGAGTTCACGGAAGCAGAGAGCAACATGAATGACCTAGTCTCAGAGTACCAGCAGTACCAAGACGCGACAGCAGATGCTGAAGGGGAGTTCGATGAAGAAGCGGAAGGGGAGGAAATGGGATAGCAATTAGTATTCGTTTGTGTCTGTGTTTGTCCTTGTATATATCCACAATAAAACAAAAACCAGAATCATATTAATTAGTTTTCTTTCAACAAATCCTTTCATAGTCCCGAGATACTATGAAAAGATTTGAACAAGTTACCGGTAGGTTACACAAGTTACGCAGTCATCACTGCATACCCCATGTTGCACAGCAAAAAGTTAAATGCCTGTACACTGTAGAACTCATAATGCAAAATCATCAATTGACACTTCGGCAACCGACACATTATGGGATCATCATACACTTACCACCAATGACATCATATTTTTTTTGGGGGGGTGTGGGAAATCCTCAAATAACCCCCCTTCCGCTCTGTCGCCGTCATATGACGGACGGACGGTGAGCTAGCCCATTAACTCACCGTCCACAGGCCCGCATTTACGGTGGCCGGAAGCCATCACGTGGCCTCCGAAGCCCGGAGCGTCTCCTCTGACGGTACGCCACCTCCTTCGCTAGCATTACTGCTTCGCAGAAGGTGGCGTCGACCTCCCATTCTCCTTCTCGCCCCGGACCATGGCTTGCACCACGGCCGGACGCGTGAGGTCGCTGCCGCCGATCACCGCCAGGAGAACACGGTGGGGCTCCGCCCAATCGGGGCAGACCTCCACGGTGTGCTCCATCGTGTCCTCCGGCCGATCCTTGCAATGTTAGCATCCGAACGTTTCCTCCCGAAACAACCGTGTCCGGTGAGGACCTGCGGTGTGAACGGACCCTTAGGCAGTGGTGTACGCACGGGGTGTACGTACAGTGAGGCCACGCGCTGCGTTTTAACCGCGGTGTGGCGCCGGAGCGGTGCCGCAATAATAAAAAAATTACGAACATTTATTCGCATTAACCCCGATGATCATTGATTCCCATTAAATGCGACTGTGGCGCGGCCAGAAAGAACCACGGGTTTATTTATGTTGTGTGCTATAATTTATTAAAATTAATATTAATCTTTCTTACGATGAGTACCGATATTGATATAGATTTCTTTATATCTTTAGTACCAAGAAACACCTGCATCATAGAACAACACGTCATCACGATTTTCACTGCAGTAAACAGCGTTCTACTGCGGTGCCGCACCCCATAGCACTCGCGAATTAACCGCACCGTAGCGCTACGTCTGGCCTCACTCTAATAGTACACCTAAAGGTTAAATAATACTATGGCAGCCGGTGCCGCAGAAGCGGTAAAAATCGGGGAATATTATTAACATTTTTATTGTTTAGATAAATAAAATTATAGTCTGTATTTCCATTACACCATTCAACATGAATCAAATAGACTACGGAAACGATATCATTAATATCGGACCTTGTTCTAATATATTATTTTATAAACTCTCTGGTAGTTTTGCTTATTGTCAGGACATGATTCGAAATCGATGTATTCGATTCGATAACTAATTTGGACCTTAATTTAAACATACCCCGCGATCCTGTTTATTTTTTTTATCATCCAAAATAGCCACGCGGTCCAATAAGCCGCGCGGCACATAGTGGGAGCGCGCCTTAAGATAGCGTGGGTGTCTCACGTGTGTCTTCACCTTTAAATCTAACAAAAATGGATTTGTTTTATTAAAATCACTTTCCTCATATGCCTGGCCATCGAGATTTTGTGTCAGTATGCAGAATTTTCAAATAAAGATTAAAATTTTCAAAAGGAATGACAAAAGAATTCAGTAAATTCAGTATCCAAACAAATTTTGTGCAATGCACACGCAGTAATATTTAGCCAGTTTTTTTTTTTGTTTTTTTTTTACTTTATTTTTACGTTTGATGACAAATTAAACCAAAGTGATTTTTTAATACTATTGTTTAGGCGCCAAATTTTTCTGTGAACCTATAATCATGAGGGAAATCGTCCACATCCAGGCCGGGCAATGCGGTAATCAGATCGGAGCTAAGGTAAGGCACTAAGTATCTCTTAAACGTAGAGTAGAGCGCCCGCAGCATCTATCCCCGTCCTACTGCGACCAAAATGCGCGGTTGCAATATCTAACGCTGGTTTTCTTCTCTCGCCGACCGTGGTCAGGCTTAATCCGCTCGGTGGCAAAAAAGATGGCAGGCTACACAGATTCCGTGATGTCATAGTCGTTGTTATTCCCAGACGAAAATGTATGTTTCTTAAACGCCTGAAAAATGGCATAGGTGTCAATCCCTTCAAAATGTGCCCTTGAGGCAACCGAACTAAAACCTTTTAAAAACAGCTGTTATCTTTTCCAGTTCTGGGAAGTAATATCCGACGAGCACGGCATCGACTCCACGGGGGCCTACAATGGAGACTCCGATTTGCAACTGGAACGTATCAACGTGTACTACAACGAGGCTTCGGGAGGCAAGTACGTGCCTCGCGCTGTCCTCGTCGACCTGGAGCCCGGCACCATGGACTCAGTGCGCTCCGGACCCTTTGGCCAAATCTTCCGTCCAGATAATTTCGTCTTTGGACAATCTGGAGCAGGAAACAACTGGGCCAAAGGACACTACACTGAGGGTGCTGAACTAGTCGATTCTGTCCTTGATGTCGTCCGGAAGGAAGCCGAGGGATGCGACTGCCTGCAAGGCTTCCAGCTCACGCACTCGCTTGGAGGTGGCACCGGCTCAGGAATGGGGACTTTGCTCATTTCCAAAATCAGGGAAGAGTACCCTGATAGAATCATGAACACCTTCTCTGTAGTCCCCAGCCCAAAAGTATCGGACACCGTAGTAGAGCCGTACAACGCGACCCTGTCGGTTCATCAATTGGTCGAAAACACCGACGAAACATACTGCATCGACAACGAGGCGTTATACGATATCTGCTTCCGAACCCTGAAGCTGACGACCCCGACGTACGGCGACCTGAACCATCTCGTGTCGGCGACGATGTCGGGTGTGACCACGTGTCTCCGGTTCCCCGGACAACTTAACGCCGACCTGAGGAAGCTCGCCGTCAACATGGTGCCCTTCCCGAGGCTACACTTCTTCATGCCTGGCTTCGCGCCGCTGACGTCACGGGGTAGCCAACAGTACCGCGCCCTCACCGTACCGGAGCTTACGCAGCAGATGTTTGACGCGAAGAACATGATGGCGGCGTGTGACCCGCGACATGGGAGATATCTCACCGTCGCCGCAGTCTTCCGCGGTCGCATGTCCATGAAGGAAGTGGACGAGCAGATGCTCAATATACAGAACAAGAACAGCAGTTACTTCGTCGAATGGATCCCGAACAACGTCAAGACTGCCGTCTGCGATATACCTCCCCGCGGTCTTAAGATGTCTGCTACCTTCATCGGTAACACTACCGCTATACAGGAACTGTTCAAGAGGATTTCTGAGCAGTTTACCGCCATGTTCAGAAGGAAGGCTTTCTTGCATTGGTACACCGGTGAAGGTATGGACGAGATGGAGTTCACCGAGGCGGAGAGTAACATGAACGACCTGGTGTCAGAGTACCAGCAGTACCAGGACGCGACGGCAGATGATGAAGGGGAATTCGATGAGGAAGTGGAAGAAGAGTGATTGTTTTGTAGCCGTCCAATGTTTTGTATCGTCCATGTCCATGTTTAGTGTTAGGTGTAACTATTCGTTTTGATGTTTTTTACTTTGTTAGTGAAATAAAAAAAACTAGTAACAATATAGTCTTTCATTTATAGTGGTATCAGTCAACACACCATATTATAACACACTTTGAGGTAGTAGGAACGGCACTAAAATCATTTTTCCAATATAAATCTGTTGCATACAGCATGAAAGCGTCCACCACGAAGCTACCGAGATTCCCTTCGATGTCACACAATTTTATACCTCCTCCAGAGTAAATTCGGTGCGATATTAGTTTTTAGTTTTCGCATAACTAGTGACATCTGTTGGACAGAGTATATAGACATCTCTATTCTCTTGTTTAAGCAAGCCTAAACGAATGAGATCTCTACTCCCGGCTCAACTGTTTTCACTAGAGACTAGAAGTGTAGGTAAATCATACTTCATTCATTTGAACTATATGATAACGGTAAAGGGTTACCTCGTTATCTGTTTAGACACGTCCTTTCTTGCCATTTCATCACTAGTTACCCGTGGTTTTGCTTTTTAGGGTTCCGTACCTCAAAAGGTAAAAACGGAACCCTTATAGGATCACTTTGTTGTCCGTCTGTCTGTCTGTCAAGACCTTTTTTCTCAGGAACGCGTGGAGGTATCAAGCTGAAATTCATATCAAATACTCAAGTCTATGGTCTCTTGGAGCTGTGAAAAAATCAAACTTCTAAGTCAACGCGATCAAAAGATACTCCCGTTTATGCTGCAAATTTTCGACACTCGCAAGGGAATCAAAACCTACAGGGTACTTCCCGTGAACTCAGAATCTTGAAATTTGGTATGAAGCAACGTCTTATAGCAGAGATATAGGAAAAATTGCGAAAAGTATACATTTTTAGTTACATCATATAAAAATACCAAAATACCATAACTTTTACTTATATACCTACAGGTTTGTACGGAACCCTCGGTGCGCGAGTCTGACTCGCACTTGGCCGGTTTTTTTTATAATTATGTTACCATTTAACATTTAATTCAAAGCCTATGGTATTTTTATTATTTGTTGTATGTAGGCTGCCGTGTATGTAGGTATTGATTGACGGTCACAGCGGCACCGGTCAATGCACTACGCATCTCTTAGCAGCTCCGGTGAAGCCTAAGCCTAAAAGGTGCAGCGAATGTTAAAAGGACCTATTGATAGCGGACATCCATGCGAGATTAAGCGGAAGTACTTAGGCTAGACGCACACTGGTGCGTACTTAGGTACCCGAGCGTGTAACGAGCTGCATTACCATAATTAAATAAACATCAGTGCGACATGAACTTGTCGTTACTGACGGCTGCACACAGTATCCACCGAATATGTAATCCTACTAGACCGAGTGCGTAACACCGAAATCCGTCGTTGGACGCAAGTGTTCGACGGACAGGACGATACGCCTAAAGTGGAGTTGGTGTGTCCGTTTCGATTGCTCGGCCACATTGTCGTAGAATTATAACGACTACGTCAACATTACGAAGGAATTTGTAAAACACTAACAGTGCAAACCGCAAATTCGTAGATATAATATTCAGAAAGTTATAAAGGCTTAACCATGGCCGCGCGGTTGAAACGTGGAGGACCGCGCGGCCACGGAGTTCTATCAAACGGAGCTTAGTAGAGGTTCTATTCTTTTTGTTAACCACTGATACGATTTCGAAGAAAATGTAGATAGTTTAAACAAAAGCCTAATGTTTGTAATTCACGACCTACAGTACTTAGAAGTTATGGCCGCGCGGTTGAAACGCGGAGGACCGCGCGGCCACGTAGTTCTTAGTAGAGATACCATTCTTTTTGCTAATCACTAATACGATTTCGAAGAAAATGTAGACACTATGCATATATCTCTAATGTTTGTACTTCACGACCTACAGCACATAAATGCTATAATCCAAGTTAGAAGTAGGCTGACCAACATTTATAGATATTATAAAGAAAAAATATTTTGTAGAAAGGATTAAAAAGCCATTGTGCCTTGAGTGGATCTACTTTCCGGCGGGACACGAAAGGTTAATGACTGTCTAATCTTAAATGGTGGTTTCCGAGTGCGTCCGCGCCCCAGCATCACTCACTTGTGCGTCTTTTTCAGTGCAGTGATAAATGGTTAATCATGGATTGTGTAGTGCTCGTGGTTCATCCAGGTTTTTCCTCTGATGGCAACTATGTCGTCTGCCTATCACGCCGCTGGACGACCCACACTTCTTTTTCCAGTTCTTCTTTTTCAAAATGTTTATCAGATTTCAATTCAATTCCTTCTCACACTATGCGCAATAAGATTTAAGATGTCATTATAAAATAACTACTTCTTAAAATTGTAAAGCGTCGATTATGGCTAAAGCCAATTTACCACTATTTGTTGTAAAATACGACTCGTGGCTTAATAATATCTGCCACTCAGGTCGATCTTTAGGTTAAGCCGCTCTTGCCTAGGTTGGTCTGTGGATGGGTGACCGCCCATTACATAGGTAGGTACCGAGTTTCCTCCGTGCCTCGGAAAGCACGTTAAGCTGTTGGTCCCGGCTGCCATATTATTATATAGATCTTTGACAGTCGTTACAGGTAGTCAGTGACCTGAAAGTCTGTCAACCAGTTTTACCAAAGGGTATCGTATTACCCAATATTAACTGGTTTGTGGAGGTCAGATAGGCAGTCACTCTATGTAAAATACTGATATTCAGCTGCATCCGGTTCGACAGGAAGTCGACCCCAACATACTTGGGAAAAAGGCTAGGCAGATGATGATGTTGTAAAATAATAAACTCTCTATTCAAAAGTATTTTTTTCAAAAAAATAAATTTATTTTCATTACATTGTGACATTAATTTGAGTTTCTATACTGCCTGAGGGTCCGTTCTTCATACTGAGCGAATTAGGTTTGCTCTCAATAATAATAGAAGTTACCTATATATAAAAATGAACCTTAATACAATGATTCAAAACTCTGTTTTAAGGTTGATGTGACACAGATACCGCGGCCTCGGCACAAGGGCTAAGAAGGAACATGGGTGGTTTTTAGTCAGTAGAAGTCTGACACTCTATTCCGCTCTGCCCAAGAGTGGATTTGATGATTTCCCACCCCCCAAAAAAAATAAAAAAAAAGGTTGATGTGACAAGGTAGCCCGCGAAATTCCAATTTTCTTAAGTATTTTGCAATTTGCCGGTCAGTGTCAGGTCAGGTTGTATGTTAAATAAAATAAGATTTGCGACCGTAACATGTCATGCCGTTGCATGTTTGTAAACACACCCACGACATACAAGAGAAATTCCTAGTGTGGGGCAAAGTTTAAAAAAAAAAACTGTGACTTTACTGAGTAATAATGATTAAAGTCACAACAACCCTCGTATACAACCCTCTCAGATCATGAATGTTCCTTAAGTGAATATTTGATGAAAAAGGCATTATCCCTAATTAAAAACAAATTTTATGATGTTGCTTACTTATAACCAGTATGTATTTATACCAATACGGTGTTAACATTTTGGCATAAGTACTTCTTTATCCAATTTACCATTCTTTTACGTTTCTGACGTTCTACACCCAAACCTTATTCCTTCATAATAAATAATATCCCTGAGGCCTATGTCCAGCAGTGGACGTCTTTCGACTGAAATGATGATGATGATGAAATAATATGCACGTAAGAACGAGGCTTTCGGAAATGTCTGATTGACGCACATTAAATCTTAGTCACCCTACTTCTAACTTGTACTATAGGTTTAAAGTGCTGTAGGTCGTGAAGTCCAAACATGAGGGCTTTATACAGTATGTCTACATATTCTTCGAAATCGTATCAGAGGTTAGCAAAAAGAATGGTAACTCTACTAAGCACCGTTCATGAGAACTGCATTACCGAGCGTTTCGACCGCGCGGCCATGGCATGTATGTGCTGTAGGTCGTGAAGTTCAAACATTAGAGCTTTATGCATAGTGTCTACATTTTCTTCGAAATCGTATTAGTGATATAGCAAAAAGAATGGTATCTCTACTAAGTTTCGTTTAAGAGAACTACGTGGCCGCGCGGTCCTCCGCGTTTCAACCGCGCGGCCATAACTTCTAAGTACTGTAGGTCGTGAATTACAAACATTAGGCTTTTGTTTAAACTATCTACATTTTCTTCGAAATCGTATCAGTGGTTAACAAAAAGAATAGAACCTCTACTAAGCTCCGTTTGATAGAACTCCGTGGCCGCGCGGTCCTCCACGTTTCAACCGCGCGGCCATGGTTAAGCCTTTATAACTTTCTGAATATTATATCTACGAATTTGCGGTTTGCACTGTTAGTGTTTTACAAATTCCTTCGTAATGTTGACGTAGTCGTTATAATTCTACGACAATGTGGCCGAGCAATCGAAACGGACACGAGTTGGTCAGGTTATCTAGACGCAGCTAGGTGCGAAGATGGCTGATGGAGTAAGGTTCTGACCGAATGGTGGGCAATGATGGCCAAGTTTGGGCCTTAGAAACCAGGGCCATCTAAAAGCGCGTTCGGTTGGCGATATCATCAGGGTCGCCAGAAACGGGTTAATAATTCCGGGCTGAAATCATGATGAGTTGATGACAAGTATGGTCGTATGTAGAATCCCACAGATAAACGTATACCTGCCCACACATTTAGACCTTTTAGGTTGTACGCAGCGTGTATAGCATGGCCAGTCTCTCTCTCTTTCTCTCCTGCCTACTTGGCCTTCATAAATACCTACCTACTGCATATTTTGATCTATATTATTTACCTATCTTCGAAACTCTATTTCGAAAGTGAAGCTTGAGGTGACAACTAAACCGCAGACTTTCTATCTGCAGGTCTTAGCAAACAACAGGTTCCATCTAATACAAATAATTTATTAAATAAACAATCAATACAGCCTATCCATCACTTTCATTATCATTGGCATCTTCTTCTTCATCCTCAAACTCCTGGTCCTCAGTGGTCGCGTCCTGGTACTGTTGGTACTCCGATATCAGATCACTCATGTTGTGATCAGCATCAGTGAAGTCAGTCTCATCCATCCCTTCACCAATGTACCAATGGAGAAACGCTTTCCTCCTGAACATAGAGGTGAACTGCTCCGAAATCCGCTTGAACAGCTCCTGAATAGCTGTAGTGTTCCCTATGAAGGTTGCAGACATTTTTAAACCTCTCGGAGGAATGTCGCAAACAGCTGTTTTCACATTGTGTGGGATCCATTCAACGAAGAAGTCTTTATTCTTATTTTGGATGTTGACCATCTGCTCGTCTACTTCTTTCATTGACATGCGACCGCGGAAGATAGCAGCCACGGTCAGGTATCTTCCATGCCGAGGATCGCAAGCCGCCATCATATTTTTCGAATCAAACATTTGATGTGTGAGCTCTGGGACAGTCATAGCTCGGTACTTCTGGCATCCTCGGGAAGTCAGCGGCGCGAAGCCGGGCGTGAAGAAGTGCAGCCTCGGGAACGGTATCATATTAACGGCGAGCTTCCTCAGATCCGCGTTCAGCTGTCCGGGGAACCGGAGACACGTGGTCACGCCCGACATCGTCGCAGATACTAGGTGGTTCAGGTCACCGTACGTTGGCGTCTTCAGCTTTAGCGTTCGGAAGCAGATATCGTATAACGCCTCATTGTCAATACAAAAAGTTAGTGTTGAGTTCTCTATCAGCTGATTAACTGCTAAAGTCGCGTTATAAGGTTCTACTACCGTATCAGAAACTTTTGGACTAGGTACCACGGAGTACGTAACAGAAATCCGGTCAGGATACTCTTCGGTCAAATTCGCCAACAGCAGCGTTCCCAATCCAGATCCGGTACCACCACCAAGAGAATGTACTAGTTGGAACCCTTGCAAACAGTCGCATCCTTCCGCCTCTTTTCGCACTACATCGAGGACTGATTCAAGCAATTCTGCGCCTTCGGTATAGTGACCTTTAGCCCAGTTATTGCCTGCACCTGAGACGCCGTAGACGATGTTATCGGGTCTGAATAGCTGTCCGTAGACACCTCCTCTAATGGCGTCCATGGTGCCAGGTTCGAGATCGACTAGAACTGCTCTGGGGACGTATTTGCAGCATAGACCTTCGTTGTAGTAGACGTTGATGCGTTCGAGTTGAAGGTCAGAGTCACCGTGGTAAGCGCCGGTTGGGTCGATTCCATGCTCATCTGAGATCACTTCCCAGAACTGGAAGGATGAGAAACGAATTATTTAATAACACCCATTTGACCAAGAAACGTACCTACGCCCTTTTTTTTATGGTGGGTGGAAAATCATCAAATAACCCCTCCCGCTCTTGGGCAGAGCGAAAGGGAGTGTCAGACTTCTACTGACTAAAAACCACCCATGTTCCTTCTTAGCCCTTTATGTCGAGACCGCGGTATCTCTTGCGAACAACCCGCAGCCGCGACGGGGGAAACGTGCGCCCTCAAATATGAATTGCCATTAAAACCTAAAACATTAGGTTAGAGGTTTTGATCAGACACGGCAGACAGGCAAGACATGGAATATAATAACAATTGAAAATCAATCTTAGTTCTGGCACATACAGCTAATATTGGTATCGCATTATTCAGACTGGGAGACTCAATTTCCTTTTATTATTACAGCTATTTCTTAGGGCCACGTAAACCGATGCTATGTAAGATTTACAGAATGATTTAGAGATATTATACTCACCTTAGACCCAATCTGGTTGCCGCACCTCCCAACCTGAATGTGGACTATTTCCCTCATTATAACACAACGGATTTATCAAAATAAACAAATAAAACGAAATGTGCTCTTAAAAAAACTAAGAAAAACACAAAACTTGCAAAAAACACCTACATCTAATTAAAATGAAAAATTAACTAAATTATATTAGTTAAGGCGTTTTGTTTCATGGCCGAGTAGTTTAAAAGAAACCTCTTTGCCGTACCAACTAGATTTCCATTTTACAAAGTTAACAAAAACTCAGAACTCTTCAAAAAGGTCAGGTGAGAAGTAGTTTCGCTATCGGCGCGCGTGTATGACCAAAAGTGGAGCAGTAGTTGGTAGGCTGGTAACTCATACAGGGTGTAAAAGTATAACGCAAACGAAGGGCACTTGTTCTCCCCACCACTGCGATATTTTTTTTGTTCTAGACCATACCTGGGATCCCCCTAGTTACGGAGTTATTGGGGGTCAAAGTTCCAAATTTTTCACAGCTGTTTTTGTAAATACTAGTTTTTCAGGTTATAACTTTACTTAAATTACCTCCGTGTCCCGTTTACTATTCAAAGCATCCACTAGCACAATGTTTTAAGAGTGCTACTTTGAGTTTTACCGTAAAATGTGATTTTTGACCCCAAAAAAAAGTCGGTTCCCAGCAAAAATTTTTGCGCAGTGGTACTTAGTTTGATGTACAGAATGCTTGGCTGCATGACGGCTGTGTGATGGGTTGATTTACACCCTGTATATAGATGAGTTAGTAGAAACTACAGAAGCCCACCAGCAACTCCTTATGGAAAGAAATGAGATTATAACATGACACAACGCTTGTAATCCAAGGAGGGTTAGGCAGAGGTGTACCTAAGAGTACACTCACATTTCGCCAGTTATGTTTTTAACCGACTTCAAAAAGGAGGAGGTTATCAATTCGTCGGATATTTTTTTTTTTTTATGTATGTTCCCCGATTAATCAAAGATGGCTGGACCGATTTGGATTTTATTTATTTTGTTTGAAAGGGTGTATACTTTCCAGGTGGTCCCATTAACATCAAGTCAGGATCTGATGATGGGATCCTGGAGAAATAGAGAGAACTCCTCAAATTTTAAAGGCACTCTTGAAGTAATTTGGGTAGTTTTTTTGGAAGAGTACTTTCTCGGAGTGGTCCCATTTCAATTTGATGAAGATCTGATGAGATAGGCAAACGGAACTCCTCAATAAATGATAGCAAATGGACTGGGATTGCTGAAATCTCATGTCTGTCTATTGTTTACACCAGTTCATAACATAACATCACGCCGGTACGCTGTAAAGGGGTAAGCACATGGGCACCACTAAAAAGTGAAAAAAATCTGCTTCTGAAGTCGGTGGCAAAAAAAACGAAACAAAGTCACCGACTTCTGAAGCTGATTTTTTTTTTCTAAAGTATATTTTACACATAGTAGTGTTATATTTTTTGTTGAAGGTTTTATTTTTTGTTAAAAAGTTTTTATTAAGTCCCATGTAATAGGAGGCGAGCCTATTGCCATCAACCGGGCACAAACCTGTCTTTGTGACCGTTACTAAGAAATTCCTGATGGAAAAGCCTAATGACAATTTGATAGATACGAACCCAAGACCTCGGGATCAGCAGTTCACTTGCGACCATCGAGGCAGTCTTTAGACATGTAAGAAAGTCAGCACTGACCGTGGACAACAACTCCCTTCCCTGCGCGGTGCTTCTTCTGTCAACACTTGCCTCTACCTAGCACATGGTCCTCATATAGCTGATCATCATAATCATCATCATCATCACCACCATCATCCACAGCCCGAATTCACCCACTGCTAGGTATAAGCCTTTTTAGGGTTCCGTACCTCAAAAGGTAAAAACGGAACCCTTATAGGATCACTTTGTTGTCCGTCTGTCTGTCTGTCTGTCTGTCTGTCAAGACCTTTTTTCTCAGGAACGCGTGGAGGTATCAAGCTGAAATTCATATCAAATACTCAAGTCTATGGTCTCTTGGAGCTGTGAAAAAATCAAACTTCTAAGTCAACGCGATCAAAAGATACTCCCGTTTATGCCGCAAATTTTCGACACTCGCAAGGGAATCAAAACCTACAGGGTACTTCCCGTGAACTCAGAATCTTGAAATTTGGTATGAAGCAACGTCTTATAGCAGAGATATAGGAAAAATTGCGAAAAGTATACATTTTTAGTTATATCATATAATAAAAATATTTTTACGGAACCCTCGGTGCGCGAGTCTGACTCGCACTTGGCCGGTTTTTTTTTTATGGTGGGTGGAAAATCATCAAATGACCCCTCCCACTCTTGGGCAGAGCGAAAGGGAGTGTCAGACTTCTACTGACTAAAAACCACCCATGTTCCTTCTTAGTCCTTCATATCGAGGCCGCGGTATCTCTTGCGAACACCCGCAGCCCCGACGGGCTTCGGCCCTTGCTTGTTGCTGACATCTCTTTGAGGGGCGCGTGGAACACGAACGCGCCGTCGACACGGCCTGTCGTCGTCATGAGACGGACGGACGGCGAGCTTGCTGGGTATAGGCCTCTCTTTTCAATCTCTCTTGGTGCCAATCGCCACGTTCTTGTGCCAGTCTCATCCAGGTTTTTCCCTCGATATGATCATTGCTATGTAATAGTATGAATTTGTGTTCCTTAATAGAGTAGACTAGTAGGAAAACAGAGACCTCATCATCAGCCTAAAAATTTCGCTTAAGTATATTATATTATAGCTAGCCTATGTTGTCCCACTGCTGAGCAAAGGCCTCCCTCCATTCTTTCCAACGGTCACGATTCTGTGCAACGTCTCTCCAATTCTCAAGGAAGACATCCAGTTCGTCCCGCCATCTCCTACGTGGTCTGCCACGACCTCGTGTAACTGTTTCAGGGCACCATTCCTGAGCTTTACGGGCCCACAGCTCGTTCGGCATGCGACAGACATGTCCTGCCCAGTCCCATTTAAGTGTGGCAGCCTTTTGAGCCACGTCAACAATTTGCGTTTTGGAGCGCAGTGTAGTGTTTCGAACCCGATCGGTTAATTTTACACGTAAGATACTGCGCTCCATAGCATGTTGGCAAACCTTGAGTTTGGACTTTTGGATGTTAGTCAAAGACCAAGTTTGTGCACCGTAGGTCAAGTAGGTATATCTTAAACAATTTACAAAATATGAGAATCCAATTCTGGTGTAAAAATTCACACAATAGGGTAGTTACCTAAAAAAATATAATTAGTCCGTCAGATAGATTTCCAAAAAATATTGGACACGTATTTTTTCTTTTTTCACGTAAACAAACAATGAAGACGATACAGTGCTTTGAAAACTCGTGTGACGTCATATTCTAAGACATTAGTATGACATTTTTTACCGGTGAGTGACGTCACGACCCCCCAATCAAATCTTTGACGTGTTTTATCTTCGTCAATTTTTATTGATTTGATAAAACAAAAAATACGTATCCAATATTTTTCGATAATCTAATAGACGGACTAATTAGAATCAATTTTTTTTAGTCAGTAAACATCCCTATTATTCTAACATAGAATGTATCGTGGCATCAAGTCCGCCTATGAGCCACTAATTTAAATTTCATGTATAAGACATGAAGTTTAAATAAATAAAAAGCACGACTTTAGTTTATAAACTATAATATAAAATGTATTTAATGTATACAGTAAAGAATAAGAAAATGAAACTCGCGTATTCAGAAATAACTTTAATCATAAAAAATATAGATCACAACACAACAGTTACATCAAAATTGCTTCGTGCTTATAAAAATGCAAAATACAAAGTAATGTTCTAGCTGAATAATATATTAATTTATTTTATATTAAGTAACATCTTCTTTCGTGCCAAATCTTTAATGATGCAAAGTACAATAAACAGCGTGGTTAATAAATAATTTAATTCTTATTTTATCTACATAATTATCATCATCTTCCTGCCCTTATCCCATTCTATTTGGGGTCGGCGCAACACGTTTTCTTCTTCCATTCTTCCCTGTTACACGTCAAGGTGGCATTTATTCCTTTCTTATTCATATCATTCCTCACACAATCCATCTATATTTTCTTTGGCCTTCATCTCCCTCTCCATCCATCAATATTTATATCCATCACTTTTTTAGTCACATGCGTTTCATCCCTCCTCATTACATGACCATACCAAGATAAACGACTTCCTTTCAATTTTTCTGTAACAGGTGCCACTTTCAAACTTCCTCTAATATACTCATTCCTTACTTTATCCATTCTTATCACTCCGCACAGCCATCTCAACATTCTCATCTCCGCTACATGCAATAGTTTTTCATCCATCTTTTTCAAAGCCCAGCACTCTGATCCATACAGTACGACAGGTCTAATCACGGACTTGTATATTTTCCCCTATAACTTGTGGGGCATCCGTGGGTCGCAAGTTGTTCCAGTGACCTGTCGCCATTTTATCCATCCTGAGTTGATCCGTTGCGTTACGTTCTTATTTTATCTACATATACAATACGTAAATTGAAGTCCACAACCTCATGATGTTCTTGATGATACCAAACAGTAGGTAATGTTTTTTATTAAATATCCTAGACCGTAATCAAAAATGGTTAAAGTCCGATTTCCAATTGACTTTCAAAATATTTGAAATGGTAAAAGGTGCTCCCACACCCGACTTTCGCCTGTAATCTAACAAATCCAATTCCGCCGGTTCATCCGGTTAATTCCGTTACACCCGCAATGAAGGAGCATTCTCTTTTAAGGTGAAACCTTCATGGTAGCCCGCGAAATTATTATTTTTTATGTTTTTTGCAATTTGCCGATCAGTGCCGGGTATGTTAAATAAAATAAAATTCGCGGCAGTAACAAATGTCTATTTAGAAAGAAAGAAAAAGTATTTATTGGTCTCACACAGGACAAGAAATTAATAATAAAAAATTGACAAAAAAGAAAACAAGAGAAACACTTCACTATCACTATCACTACATAGTATAAAACAAAGTCGCTTTCTCTGTCCCTATATCCCTATGTATGCTTAAATCTTTAAAACTACGCAACGGATTTTGATGCGGTTTTTTTTAATAGATAGAGTGATTTTAGTATATAATTTGACCGACATCCACGCGGGTGAAGCTGCGGGCATCAGCTAGTAAAAAATAAAACAGAATTAAAATAAGGCCAAAAGGCCAGTATCTCAGCATGGTGCTGCAACATTTTTACTGAGTAATAATGACTTAAATCACCAATACAACCCTCTAAGTTCATATTACTTCCTTGAGTGACTATTTTATGAAAAAGGCATTCAAGTACCTACACTGACCGGCAAATTGCAAAAAAAAAACGAATTTCGCGGGCTACCGTGGAGGTTCAGTCAATGTAAGACAATCCAATATTTGCTTTTGAACTAAAACCAGAGACAGTTCTGTTCAAACTTTATGATGCATCGGAAGTTAGGTGCGAGTGGCGGCCTGCACAGGTATAACGGTTCAAACTTTATGGCGGCTCGGAACATTTAACGTAAAGCTGCGCAGAACACAATTTTAGGTATCAAGGGGCGCAGAAGACGACCGTCTTGAGTTTCGTTTATCGATTGAAAGAAACAGAACAGTGTTTTAAATACGTTTCTTATATTAATTTAGTTATGTTACATAGATAATTTAATCAGTGATTCGGTCAGCAAGAAAAGTTGATTCGTTCGAAAAACGTTAATCGTCACACCTATAAACCCCCGAAGGGTTAGGCAGAGGTGTGTTAAACAGTTGTACACCCACATTTCACCAGTTATGTTTACGTCCCATGTAATAGGGGGCGAGCCTATTGCTATCAAACGGACACAAAACTAGACTCCGTGGCTACTACTGAGAAATTCTTGACGGAATAACCCAGTAACAATTTGCCCGACCCGGGAAACAAACCTGGGAGCACATGCTCAGTAGCCGCGATTGCGACCACTGGATCAACGTGGCAGTTATTAGAAAACTTTAGTTGCTGTACTCAGACTTTGCCCCAAAATAAACAACAATTATACATTTAAGAACACCTTATAGATGGTGAAAACTTGAAATGACGTAAAAGATGTCAACTGTGCTGCTGGATTTTCAACTTTCAGTACTGAACCTAAAGCCGCAATTCCAACAGCGCTCGTCCTTTACAGAATTTCACATTCCACCACCTTTATAGAGAATCGTCGTAAGATTATTATTGCACTAGAAACTTACAACTAATTATTATTAGAACATAATTTAAGCATAACCTCTGTTAAATTATGACTAGCTCTGTAGTAGGATGGTACTATTCTATCGCTAATTCAGTGCTGGTAGAAAAACATAATTATGATATGTTTTTTATTATTGCACTGGCTGTTGCCAGCGGCTTCGCCCGCTACAACTCGAAAATTATCCCAAGGGAAGATAAAATCGGGATAAAAACTATCCTATGTGTTAATCCAGGTTATAAACTATCTGTGTACCAAATTTTATACAAATCCGTTCAGTAGTTTTTGCGTGAAAGAGTAATAAATATACACACTCACAAACTTTCGCCTTTATAATATTAAGTGTGATTTGACTATCTTTTACTGGGTGTAAACGTACCCTTCGCGAAGCCAGTAATCAAGCATCAAATAAAATAAGTCTACGCGAAAATTATTTCTGGTAAACGACTTTTTATTTAGGTCTAAAACTATGTTTTACGGTAGGACCAAAACTTTTTTTTGAGGATGAGAAATGATCAAATGACTCCTCCCGCTCTGGGCGGAGCGAAAGGGAGTGTCAGACTTCTACTGACTAAAAACCACCCATGTTCCTTCTTAGCCCTTTGTGTCCGGGCCGCGGTTCTCTTTCGAACAACCCGCAGCTGCAATGTAACACACTCAAAACACTGTGCTGATAGATGGAGTGTAAAGTACGGGAATCGTGGGCGTATTTAAAGTAAAGTTATAACATTAAAAAATTGTGTTTAAAAAATACACTTGTGAAAAATTTACTTTGGGGGTCTAGCACCAAAAAAATATCGTAATGACGAGGAAAACAAGTATCTTTCGGCTTCGTTCAGGGTACTTTTACACACATTATACTAACTTTCGATACAGATCAAATCAAATCAAATCAAATCAAATCACTTTTATTTGTTAACACAGGTATAGAGATACAGATCTTGAGTTTGGTGAAGAGAGCGCTATGTTATGCCAAGAGGCGTACAAATATGGTGTGCATCTAGCTCAAATATTACGAATTTAAATTAATAAAGATTTTGAAAATCATGCATAGATCAAGTTTCAAAAATAAAAATAACAATTATATAATATTAATAAAAAAAAAAAAGAGTGATGTCAGATATAAACGAGGAATTATTTAGATTTAGATGTCAAAAGAAATTAAAAACAAAAACAGTCAAAGTCAGAATAATTGAAAATGTCGAAAAAAATAAAAAAAATTAAATGTCAATATTAATAATAAATTGTAACTCCAAATTAATTCATCATTTAAGTTGTTTTATTTTTCCTATAACTGAAACAGCATTATATTGAGCCATCATTGAGAAATTCCTCCAGTGTGTAGTAACATTTGTCAATAAGCAAGCTATTAAGTGCCTTTTTGAATTTTATTAATGGCATCATTTTAATGGCATCCGGTATTTTATTATAAATTTTTGGAGCGTTTCCGAAAAGGCTTTTACGCATTAAGGCTGTTTTACATTTAACGTTACATAGTTTGTTACAATATTGAGTACGCAATGGATTTCTTCTGACTGCCGATAAGCTGACAAATAAATGCGGGTTATTTTTTACAAACAATGCAGTTTCCATTATATACATTGCTGGCAGTGTCAATATTTTTAGTTTTTTGAAATATGGAATACAGCTATCTGTCGTTTTTAGACCACACATAGACCTCACACAGCGTTTCTGCATCCTAAATACAACTTCCCTATTAGCCGACTGCCCCCAGAAAATAATTCCGTACCGTAAAACAGAAGCTACGAGTCCGTGGTATGCTACTAGTAATGTCTCAATATTAACCTTTTTTGAGAGTTGGAATAGTGCATAAGCAGATTTACTTAGTCGTTTACATATTATGTCAGTATGAGTGACATCAATAGTTATTCCTAAAAATTTAGCACTATCAACTTCCTGAATTTTATGGTCTTTATAATTTATATTAATGTTAATATTTTCCCGACGCTGATGGTATTGCATGATGTTGGTTTTGCTTAGGTTAATTTTCAAATTATTATCATTAAGCCAGTTTATTATTTTAGTTAAAGATTCATTAATATCATTTTCATAATTATTTATGTCATTGCATTTTATTATAGCGGTGCTGTCGTCTGCAAAAAGAACCATCTTATGTTGAATTATTTTTGGGAGATCATTGATGTAAATCAGAAATAGAGGTGGTGCCAACACGCCACCTTGTGGTACGCCATATTTTATGGCTCTTTGTTTCGAGTAATATACAGTTTCTAATTTGGTTTTCGGACATAATCGATAGACTTCGGTGCATTGAACTCTATCAGTTAAATATGATTCTATCAATTTTAGGATATTTCCCCTTACGCCGTAGCCATATAGCTTTTGTAGCAATATCTCATGGTCAACATAATCAAAAGCTTTCGTCATATCAGTAAAGATAGTACAAATTGGATTATTTTTATCAACTGATGTCATAACACTATTTATTAAATCAAACAGTGCCAAGTTAATATTTATGTTTTTGCGAAAACCTTTCTGTTCATTGCAAAATAAGTTATATTTTTCAAAATATGTATACATGGAGTTGTATATAACGTTCTCAAAAATAGAACACAATAAACAGAGTCACTAGATTCCCGACGAGTTAACCCACAGTAATTATTTTGTCAGTAACTCGTAAGGCAGCCTCGAAATAATTCGTAATAATTGCCTACTTGACAAAAAAAATCGAATTAGTCCGTAAATCGTAATAATCGTATTTTTTCTTTTTTCACGTAAACAAAAAATAAAGATGATACAGTGCTTCGAAAACTCGTGAGACGTCACATTTCAGTACATTTTTTATTAAAAAGTGACGCCACAAGCTAACTCATGATCTTTGACACGTTTTATCTTCGTGATTTTTTCTGAACAATTCGACTGTCAGTACGTGAACCACTGCAGCCTGGTTCACTTACAGACTAATATTGCATTTTTTTTTTTTGCATTCCCTATTCCAATTTTAAAGTAAATTTTTTAATGTTGATTTTTCAAATTTCAAATTCTAATTTTGTAATATTTATTTTGTGATTTCTGTGCCTACTAATATAGTTTATAAGTTCAAATTGTCACTAACCATTATGGATCATTGTTATCAGACAATAAATAAATTATTATTTATTAATTTTCATAAAACAAAAAACACGTATCCAATATTTTTCGATAATCTAACTGACGGACTAAGTAGAATCATATTTTTTATAGTCAAGAAAGTAGCCAATTTATTTAATACTTTATTTAGTGTAAGTCAAGCTTTCAATAGGTTTAGAATATTTGATGGCAGTGTTTACTGTTATTGCAAAAGAATTTTGACACTAACCTAAATAAATTATTCACACTTACTGCCGCACTCAGAGAGCTTTAATGATTACTTAGGCCGTGACTTAGTAAAGGTTTTGACAGTTTTGTCATACAAAAGTATGTCAAATCTTTACTTAGTGACGGCTTAAGTAATCATTGTATATCTCTGAGTACCGCAGTAAGTGTTGTCTGGTAACATTACAACGATTTGTATGTATTTAAACATTTTACATCGAAACTCCTTCCATACATCATCTGTACATTTTCGAGCTCAATACAGCAACCAGGCTTATTGTCGGCAAATTACCGCAAATACAAAATCAATGTACAGACACGCCAACCCATCAAGGTACTACGAATAAGAGATTTTCAACTTTATCGCTAAAGCATTAGGTTTTATTTAAAAAAAAACTTTGCCCCACACTAGGAATTTCTTCTGTATCGTGGGTGCGTTCACAAACATTTTAACTCACATACACACATACCCAGAACCGATACAACTATCTGTAGGCCAAACAAATATTTGTTCCGTGCGGGGATCGAACCTGCGATACGCAGCGCAGCAGTCCAATCGCTCAGCCACTGCACCAACAGTGCCGTTCAAGTTCAAGGATAATTGTGAAAATAAGATATTTCCGGGTATCTTGATGTGCTAGTGTCTGTACCAAAAATGCACAAATACTTACAAATCGAAATCCTAAATTCAGGCCAGCACCTTATTCTTCAATAAATACAAATTAGCGTAAACATTTTTTCTACTTGACAACACTGGCACATAAAATGCTCTGAACACTGGGTGGGACTTCTTGGCGTCGAGTATGGTAACACTAGATATGACATCCCATGAGGTATCTTTGTGGTAGGCCGGTTCTAGGGTGGATGGTCGGCCTATGTTGGAGTCGACGAGGTAGTGACACTCTTTTGGTGATATTAAGGTCCTGTTGTCACCTTTATTGAGATCGTTGAAGTGTGGGTGGATGAGACGTGTGGCTGGAAAGAGAAATGGTCAAAATTGTAGATCAAACACAAAAATGCTCTTCCAAAACATGACAAAAAATCTTTAGTTAAGGTGAATGCTCCAACCACCCCGCGAATTTCAAATTTTCTTACGTTTTTTGTAATTTGCAGGTCAGTGTTAGTTTGTATGTTGATTAGAATATTAATTGCGGCTGTAAGACGTATGTACTTACAGAATTATAATCATCAAAATCATCAATACAAGCTTCCAAGTTCATAAAGGTGCAAAAATGACTTTTTCAAGTTCCTGCACCTTTATGAACTTGGAGGCTTGAAGCATTCACCTTAAAGTGGAAGCGACAAGGTAAGGCCGGCGAAATTCGTATTTTTTGACGTTTTTTGCAAATAGTTTTTTTTATAGTTTTATAATACTGTTTAGTCCGTCAGTTAGATTATCGAAAAATATTGGATACATGTTTTTTTTGTGATATCAAATTAATAAAAATGGCGGCAGGTCACGGGAACAATTTGCGACTCCCGCATTCCCCTTAAACTCAAGGGGAAGATTTATAAAACCATGGTTAGACCTGCTGTCGTGTATGGATCAGAATGTTGGGCCACAAAAGGGATAAATGAAAGGCAATTGCATGTGGCTGAAATGAGAATGCTAAGGGGGATGTGTAGTGTGACGTGAATGGATAAAATAAGGAATGAGTACATAAGAGGAAGTCTGAAAGTGGCGCCGGTAAATGAAAAGTTGTGCGGTAATCGATTGTCGTGGTATGGACATGTGATGCGAAGGAATGAAGAAAATGTTGTGAGAAAAATGTTGAGTATGAATGTAGATGGCTATAAGAGTAGAGGAAGACCAAAGAAACGATGGATGGACTGTGTGAAGGATGATATGGCTAGAAAGGAGGTGACTGCTGACATGACGAGAAATAGAGAAGTATGGAAGAAGAAGACATGTTGCGCCGACCCCAAATAAATTGGGATAAGGGCAGGAGAATGATGATCAAATTAATAAAAATTGACGGAGACTAAACGCGTCAAAGATCAAGAGTGGGGGTTGCGTCACTACGTGGTAAAACATGTAAGAAAGAAAGAAAGAAAGAAAAATATGTATCCAATATTTTTTGGAAATCTATCTGACGAACTAACTAGATTATTTTTTGTCAACAACTTGGGAAAACCGATTGTAATACTAATTATAGTTCGCGTCAAATAACTTTGCCCCTCTGAAGTTAGCCATTTGCAAAGATCGCGCAAGTGCAGTCACGTAGAAAATTATTTGAACAAAATAAATAAGTACATATTTTTAAAAGATAACATAGTTTTGAACTCAGGTGAGTTGAAAGAAAGAAGCAAGAAAACATGTTTAATTATTTATTTGGCACAACAAGTGCACACAACAAAAATAGTCACAAAACAAAAACGACTAATAACAAAAAACAATACGTAGAATAATGCAACACTTGTGGCATCGAATATCTATCGTACGGAGCAAGCGGGACGCAAGCATGCATCGAACGTAAACGAGAGACAGAGACGTAATGCCCGCCCCCATGACTCGCGCATGCGCAGTTGCAGTTTTGTTCGTAATTTTGACTGCTGCGCAGCCACTCGTAGCCAACTTCAGAGGGGCACAGTTATTTGACGCGAGCTGTACTATGATTTAGGAAAATCGAAAATTTTATCAGCCTGGGGTAATTTAGGAACAGTCACATGTTCAGTTTAATTCTTACCATTGTGGCTTTCCGCATAAGGCGCCGGCAGCTGGCCATTAAACTCGCTAGGTATGAACCTCACGCTGTAGCCGGCCGGTACATGGAAGCTGGAGGGCGAGCGATGCCACTCCTTACCGAAGCAGACCGTGAGCTCGATGTCATCGGGCGCTTGTGGAAGCTCGCGGAGTATTGTCATGGGACCGTGGTAGTTTGTGTAGAGGGCTGCTGTGCGGGATAATCCTGGAACATTAAGTATTGGATGTAATCGGTTTTGTAGCCAAGAGTTTCAAGGTGGATATTAATGTTGATGGATGGAGAGGGAGAGTAAGGCCAATGAAAAGATGGATGGATTGTGTGAGGAATGAGAAAGGAGTAAATGACGCCGTGGCGTCTCATCATCATCATCATTTCAGCCGAAAGACGTCTACTGCTGGACATAGGCCTCCCCTAAGTGTCGCCACATTGACCGGTCCCGTGCGTCTCGCATCCAGCGGGTCCCCGCAACCTTCACCAGGTGCACGGTCCACCTAGTAGGAGGCCTTCCAACGCAACGTCTTCCGGTTCGCGGTCGCCACTCCAGATCTTTCCGCCCCATCGGCCATCCGTTCTGCGAGCAATGTGCCCTGCCCACTGCCACTTAAGTTTGGCAATTCTACGGGCTATGTCGGTAACCTTGGTTCTCGTGCGGATGTCCTCATTTCTGATTCGATCACGCAAGGAAACTCCGAGCATAGCTCTCTCTATTGCCCTTTGGGCATTTCGTGACGTCTGATAGAGGACAATGGAAGAAGAAAACGTGTTGCGCCGCCCCGAAATAATATGAAGATGAGGGCAGGAAGATGATGAGTCAAGTGTTTCAAGTCCCGTCGGGGCTGCGGGTTGTTCGAAAGAGATACCGCGGCCCCGACACAAAGGGCTAAGAAGGAACATGGGTGGTTTCTAGTTAGTTTAATGGTTTTTACCCATCTCAAAAAAAGTGCACAACGCCGCTAAAGAAGCTTTCACTTCAAAAATCAGTTGCAGAGCGTAATCCCGAGTGCCAGACTTAGCAGATGCCCAGAGTGAGTTCAAAAAGTACAATGAAATTTCAAGAACAGTTAAAAACAACAAACCCGCAATCCCAGCGATAATCACGCACATGACCATGAGCGGGCCGGTGTAAGCGAGATAGTGTCTCCTCTCTCGCTCCCTCCTCCAACGGAACAGCTCCGTACCGACTGCAAACGTCATCTTTTGTAAGCAGTCGAGTGCTATGGCACCCGCTAGGATGATCATACTGTAGGCTGGATACAGGAATCTGGAAGAATAAATTGACAAAATATAAGCTTTTAAACTGGCATAGTGAAGGTTGCGGGGCCTTTTTTTTTTTTTTGGGGGGTGTGAAATCATCAAATAACCCCTCCCGCTCTTGGGCAGAGCGAAAGGGAGTGTCAGACTTATACTGACTAAAAACCACCCATGTTCCTTCTTAGCCCTTCATGTCGAGGCCGCGGTATCTCTTGCGAACAACCCGCAACCCCGGCGAGGTTGCGGGGCCTGTTGTATGCGAGACGCAGGGAACCGGTCAATGTGGCGACACTTGGGGGAGGTCAGGGTCCAACAGTGGACGTTTTTTGGCTGAAATGATGGAACTGACATGGTCACTAACATTATTATTAACACTTGTAATGGAATCTGGATTTGTGCCCGGTTGATGGCAATAGGCTCGCCTCCTATTACATGGGACTTAAACATAACTGGCGAAATGTGGGTGTACTATCAGGTACACCTCTGCCTAACCCTTCGGGGATTACAGGGGTGATCTTATGTTATGTTATGTGTGTTGTAATGGAATATACTGTAACTGTACTGTGTAAAAAGTGCCGAAAAAAGTTCGCGAATGGACACAGTGAGTTTTATGTGTTGGGAACAGAATCGAGTTGTGAGTGACAATCATCACCTGCCTAGCCCAGGGTGTAAATCAACCCATCACACAGCCGACAACCAAGCATTCTGTACATCAAACTAAGTACCCCTACGCAAACATTTTTGCTGGGAAAGGACTTTTTTTTGTTCATAAATCACATGTTACGGTAAAACTCAATGTAGCACTGATAAAACATTGTGCTAGTGGATGCTTTGAATAGTAAACGGGTCATGGAGGTAATTTAAGTAAAGTTATAACCTGAAAACTAGTATTTACAAAAATAACTGTGACAAATTTGGAACTTTGACCACCAATATCTCCGTAACTAGGAGGTTCCCAGGTATGGTTTAGAGCAAAAAAATGATCGCAGTGGTGGGGAGAACAAGTGCCCTTCGTTTGCGTTAAGGGTACTTTTACACCCTATATGTCGGAGTAGCCGACTCCGACATACTCGTATAGGGTGTCCACTCTATCTGAATACAGCAGTAATTTACATGAAGCGACTGCCTATTTGACCTCCATAACCTAGTTAGTATGGGGTAATACGACACTCTTTGGTTTCTGGATAAATAAGAACTCAAATTGTGCCGAGCCCACCCATTCAGCGACAGTAGAAACCAAACAGTGTTCCGGTCGTCACAAGCCGTATAAATATCTACCGCTTGCTTCTGGTTGGCATTGCTGGTAAACGAATACTCCCAAGCCAGAAACAACAAATAAATGCATACCTCTCTTCCTTATGCGGCTGCAACATGAACACTCCCAGCCACAACGCTAGCGGCATCAGATCCAACCAGTACGGCGCGCAGAACGCCGCACGCGCAGTCGATCGTGACGTCATCGCTGTGCACGCTCCCAGGAACAGCGGGCACGAGAGAGCTAACACCTGGAATGGGAGGACCAGGTCTTAGAATACGTCATCTTCATCATCTGCGAAGTCCTTTTCCAGCTGACGGCACGGTTGGCGCAGTGGCTGAGCGATTGCATTGCTGCGCTGCATGTCGCGCGTTCGATCCCCGCACGGTACACGGTTGTTTCGGGTCTGGGTGTGTTTGCGTATGTGAGTTTAAATGGGGTCAGCTTCCAGTCTAACTGGATGCAGCTGAATATCAGATTTTTTAATGGAATGACTTCACAACCCAGTTAATACTGGGTAATACGATACCCCTTGATAAGACTGGTTGTCAGACTTTCAGTCTAAATATATGTGTGAAGTGCTTCGAAAAGTCGTGTGACGTCAAAGCTATTTTTTACTACAAAGTGACGTCACAAGCCCCCGTTCATGATCTTTGACACGCTTTATTTTCGTATTTTTTATTAATTTGATAACACATAAAACACGTATCCAATATTTTTCGATAATCTAACAGGAAACATCCCTATTATCAACCGGTCACAAATCCAGACTCCGTGGCTATTACTGAATTATTATTATTGAAAAAGTCCTGATAACCCAATAACACTTTGCCCGACCAGGGAATCAAACCCAAGACCACAAGCTCACCACTCGCGCTTGCGACCACTAGACCAACGGCACTCCAGTTATTGCTACAACTTTTGTTGTAAGTTACAAAGCAGAAAAACTTACCCACACAATATTAAAATTCAAGAATCCATTCACGAAATAATACGTCCAGGGTTCAACTCCATACAGATCAGGTCCATGTTCCGTGAAGATATTATACGCGACGATGTTCCACGGAGCCACCACCAGTCTGCCGTAATGCCAGGAGTCTACCACCACGGTAGGTACCAGTATGATGGCCAGGGATATGAGGGACCACTTGATGAAGTCCACGTACTGCTTCTTCATTAATATCATGTCGATTGCGATTGGTATGCCCAGGATTGCTGTGAAGGGCCAGCCTGTGAGAAAAGGATACCTCGTGTAATTTTAAATTAAAAGGTAATTTAAATACGAGAAGAAGATATGGTTTTCCCGCGAATTAGCGAGAAGGAGCACACTCTCGTAAGAAGTGCAAGGACCTATTTTTTACCTGTAATTATTGAGGTATTTAAGTAAGACATTACCCCTTTTTGAGGGGGGAATCATCAAAAGACTCCTCCCGCTTTGGGCAGATCGGTAGGGAGTGTCAGACTTCTACTGACTAAAAACCACCCATGTTCCTTCTTAGCCCTTTGTTTCGAGGCCGCGGTATCTCCTTCGAACAACCCGCAGCCCCGACAATACCTCTTCTTTTTGTTTTTGGGGCGGTGGGAAATCATCAAATAACCCCACCCGCTCTTGGGCAGAGCGGAAGGGACTGTCAGACTTAAACTGAATAAAAACCACCCATGTTCCTTCTTAGCCCTTTGTTTCGACGCCGCGGTATCTCCTTCGAACAACCCGCAGCCCCGGCGGGAAGACAATACCCTTTGGTAAAACACTTAATTAACACTTCTTACTAAGTAAAGTCGAAGCTGCCGTCAAGAATATAGCGGGAGGGTATCTCCGTCGCCACCAGCAAGCGAGCGCTCCGCTGGCTAAAGCGCTGCTCCACGCCGACGGCAACATTGCAGCGCTGCAAGCGAACATGCCGGCCGCTGGAAGCGTCATAGCCAGCCACACTCTCCCCACGTGGACGCCGAACTCGTGGCATACGGCTCTAGAAGATAGAAAGGGTAAATGTAAATTGTGTTTTACGTCTACAAAGGTTCTGAATTTTAAAGATTTTTCTTGTTGTTGAGGTAAAAATCCCTGTTGTAAGACACCCTTTTTTTTTGGTGGGTGGGGAATCTGCAAATGAATCCTCCCGCTCTAGGCGGAGCGGAAGGGAGTGTCAGCCCCTTTTGATCCGGGGCCGCGGTATCTCTTCCGAATAACCCGCAACCCCGGCAGGTTGCACGAAACCCTCAATACATACAACAAGCTACAATTAGGCGGTACCATTTACAGAGGAGAAAATATCAGCTATAGTTACGCAGTGTCAATAAATTATCGCCGTGTGGATACACGTTCATAGCGTTTGAATTGCTGATCAGCCGATAATAAGCAAGAAGTGGACTTTGTTTTTAATATTGCCAAATTAATCTAAAGATGACCAGAGGGCTGGCCTGTTCCTTGGCCAAAGAATCAGCATTGCCATCCAACGTCGGAATGCTGCCAGCCTTCTGGGCACTTTTCCATTTGACAGCGGTGTGGACGAGTTTTTTGACGCCATGTAATTCTTCTCTTTTTGATACTTGTATATATTTCAGTAGCAGTTGATAAACCTTTATCCAGTTTACAAACCCAAAACTTCCACACTTAAAATATATTTTTTCAGTACTTACTTGTAAAACATAAGCTCAGCGCAAGCCGAGAGCACAGCTAGCAACATCTTCAAAGAGTAGAACACGGAGATTGGAGTCATGAACCAAGACAATATCTTGGCCGGCACCGCAAACAGCCAGAGAGGCATGTAAGAGCGTATCGCGTAGATGGGACTGTACTCCCATGTTTGGAGACCACTGCCATATACTGAAAATTTTAATAGAAAATATATTTTATAACATTTATGATGACACGCATAAGCTGAGACACCATCTAAAATAAATCGAGCAAAAATCAAGTTAAGTGGCGTGCTATTGAAGAGGTCTATGTCCAGCTATGAAAACTACCGAGTATTATTATGCGCACAGCCAAGGAGTGGAACTCCCTGCCTGCGTCGGTTTTCCCGAGTTCATATAACCCTAATCTATTTAAGTCGCGAGTAAATAGGCTTATTCTGGGTAAGCTCGTTCCATTGTCGTCATCTCTGCCCTTAGGGCAAGATTGAGGTCAAGAGCAAGCCCATTCCAAATAATAAAAAATAAAAATAATAAAAGTTTTTTATTATTTTTATTTTTTATTATTTGACCGAGTGGAAAGGGCCAGATGAAAAAATAAGAGTAGGTAGACCGATTAAGAGGTGGGCTGACGACATAGTAGAGACAGCAGGAAACAATTGGCAGATTATTGCAAAAGACAGGGACAAATGGAAGAAACTAGAGGAGGCATTCACCCGTGAAGGGGCCCATACGCCAACAAATAAACTAACATAGATAGTAAGAGAACTACTAACACATAAACAATATGTATATTTTAGTAAAATAATGTTAATTTAAGGGTAATGGGAAATAAAGGCTTTTTTATTTTTATGTCCAGCAATGGAGTACTGCAGGCTGATGATGATTACTAAATTCACCAGATATAGATCTTTCCAAAAACGTTGTTGGATTAGAGATTTTAGATTAACAGTTCATGCTACAATTTGTTGGGGGCAGCTTCAATTTTATTTAAATCATTTAAACAATGTTAGTGATAATTATTTGGTTTTCTACATTTTTGTGTTGTTGTGTTTAGGAAGATAAATCAAAAGATATGACGACCTCAAGAGAATAGCAGGGCTGGTACTGGCTTGCCTTAAGCTAGAGACAGGAATACGTGGAAATCTTTAGAGGAGGCCTTTGTCGACAGACAAGCTGTTCCATTCAAACATCCGATGCTTCAAGTACAAGTTAGAATTAGGGTTAAATCAATGTAGTTTTAGAAAGTATGCATTAACTATTAAAAGATACAACCAAGTCGAGATCAGAAAGCAAACTATTTTATTATCCTTTTACCCTCATTACAAAAATGTTACAATTGACAACTAATCAAAACCATCAACAAGATTCAAACATAACATACCTTTCTCTCATAATGATTATTAAAGACAATAATTTTCACAGTGGATAACAAATATTTTTTACAAAAAGGGTGCCTTCTAACATAGCAATCAACTACACTAATAAATAATAATTAACTAAGTACAACAATCAATAACAAGTCATTCATTAGGAATTCCTATAATATCTGGCCATAATTCAGGCGGCGGAATCACAATCGGTGGATCCTGTGATAATTCAGAGTCTGTATCATTGGCTGGCTGACTGTCAATTACAGGTGACCCATTAGCAGATGTGTCCGACGGTCTAGCCAGTATTTGGTCTGCGTGTCGCCGATGCAGCTCTCCATCTTCCGTCCTCACCACATAAGTGGCCGGCCCCTCCACCGTCTCCACGGTGGCCCGACACCATTTGTTCCCGGGCCCGTACATACGTATGAGCACGGGCTGCAGTAGCGTAAAAGTCCGCGTAGGCGGCCGTTGCGCCGCCGCCTCCAGTTGCTGCTCGGCGCGGCTCGGTGTAGAGTCAGGGTGTAAGTTCGACACTGCAGTCCTGTATCTTCGCCCATTCAGTAACTCAGCAGGCGTCTTGTTAGTAGAGCTATTGGGTACAGTCCGTAAATAGTACAGAACTTTGCAAAGTTTCTCCTGCCATTGTATGCCCAGGTTATCCAGTTTCTTCATTTTGTTCTTAAATGTTTGAATCGTGCGTTCAATCTGCCCGTTAGTCTCTGGATGGTAGGGTGGTGAATACAAATGTTTAATTCCATTATTTTTAAGAAAATTATTAAATTCCTCCGAGGTAAACGCACGTCCATTATCGGACACCAACACGTCGGGCAGCCCTTGTGAAGTGAAAATTTTTCTCATAACAGCTATCACCGTACCACTGTTCATCGCTGGTATGATTTCAGCCTCAAACCATTTGCTGTAGCTGTCTACTAGGACTAGAAACGTTTTTCCCTGAAAGGGCCCCGCAAAATCCACATGCACACGGCTCCACGCCTTCTCTGGAACAATCCAAGTCTGCGGGTCCTTTGGTGGGTTATTTCTTACAAGCTGACATTGCTGACACGCTGCCACCACACTCTCAATCTGCCGATCCATGTCGACCCACCACACGTAGCCTCTTGCATACGCTTTTGTCTGGACAATGCCCGCATGAGGAGCATGTAACAATTTTAACACTTTGTCCTGTAAGGACGAAGGTATTATCACTCTGTTGCTCCACAATAAACAACCTTTATTATGTGAAAGAGCCTCTCTCCGTGTCCAATAAGCTTGTAGGCTCGAGTCTATGTTCCTACGTGGCCATCCGTGTAAAACGTGAAACATTACTTTTTGCAATACCACATCTTTGTTGGTCTCCGCAGCTATCTTAGTAGCGTCCAGCTCCCAGCCACTCGGCGTCTCCTCCAGCAGCAGCACGTCGCGCAGCACCTCCTCCTGCACGCTCGACGTGTCCGGAGCGGTCCACCTGCTCAAAGCGTCCGCGTTACCTATTAATTTACCAGGCCTGTATTGTATGCTGTAATTATAACTAGAAAGTTTCAATGACCAGCGCAACATCCTCGGTGATATCTGGTCTGGAATTGGTTTTGCGGGATTGAATAACCCAACCAACGGCTTATGATCTGTCACAATACAAAATTTACGACCCGCTAAAAATTCGTGAAACTTTGTCAATCCAAATATAATAGCCAGGGCCTCCTTATCAATCTGCCCATATCGTCTCTCGTGCGCCTGTAGTGTCCGTGAGGCCATCATCACCGGCCGCTCTGACCCGTCCTCCATTACGTGTGCAATAATCGCTCCGAGACCGTATTCCGATGAATCACAAATGAGAAGTAGTTCTTTCTGCAAGTCATAGCCCACCAACGTTCGATCTGATGACAGCAATCGCTTCGCCTCCACAAACGCTTCCTGTTCCTTCTCACCCCAGCTCCAAGGTCTTTTTGATTCTAAAAGTCGATACAGTGGTTCCAACACAGTGCTCTTGTCGGGCAAGAATTTTTCATAGAAATTATATAAGCCCAGGAAGGCACGCAAGGTCTCTCTGTTGGTTGGTGCCGACTTTTCCTGAATCTCTTTGACTTTTGCAGGTGCTGGATGAAGTCCCTCTGAGTTAATCATGTGCCCGAGGAATGTGATGCTGTTCGCAGCGAACACGCATTTCTTTACGTTGAGACGGAGTCCCATCTGTTGCAGTTTGCTCAGTACTTCTCTAAGTCTCCGGTTGTGTTCTTCCATCGTGACTCCAGTGACAGCGATGTCATCTAATAGACACGCCACTCCGTCCATACCCGCTAACGCCGTCGACATAAAACGCTGGAAAATCGCTGGTGCCGCGCTGACACCGAATGGCAGGCGATTCACTTTCATTAGACCGATAGGAGTGTTCAGTGTAAGCAGCATAGCTGTCGCGTCATCTACCTTCAGTTGTGTGTACGCGTTTTTCAAGTCCAGCTTACTAAATATTCTGCCGCCACTAAGTCTCACAAACGCTTCCACCGACGTCGGCAGCGGATAAATGTCTGTATCTATAGTGGTGTTCACCGTGACACGATAATCACCACACATCCGTACTGTTCCGTCTTCTTTCATCACCGGCGTCACCGGTGTCCCCCACTTCGAATAACGAACAGGTGTCAGTACACCCGCCTCCACCATCTCGTTCAACTGTCTAATGACTTTTTCCTTAAGAGGATAAGGCACCGCGCGCGCCTTTAAGAAGCGGGGCGTAGCATCCGGCCGCACGTGAAGTGACACTTCAGGACCTTTGTACTCGCCGAGTCCTTCTTTAAATAGTTCCGGAAATTCTTTCATGTATTGGTTTATCTCCTCTGCAGCCCAGCACAATCCTGATACCTGAAGGCCTAGTGTATGGAACCAGTTCCTGCCCAGCAGATTTGGACCGTTCCCCGACACCACGACCAGTTCACATTGCGCTTCCTTATTACCTAGCACAACCCGCACGTCTGCTAGTCCTAATACGTTCAAAGGGTCTCGAGTCCATGTTACGAGCTTTAGATTGGTAGCTCGTAAGGGTGGTGGCGTCAACCACAGCCTCTTGTATGTCTCTTCCGACATAATGGTGCGCGATGCACCCGAGTCCACTTCCATAGATACATGAACGCCGTCTATCCTAACATCTGTGGTAATGGGCGGTGAGTAATTATCTACGCAGACGTATACGCCCATCATCTTCTCAGCTGAAGTGTCCACACTCGTGTTAGCTTCTCCCGTGTCGTTCACCTGGTGTACACGACCTGCCTTCTTGGCGCAGGCCACCGCAATGTGCCCCAACTTTTTGCAGTAGAAGCACTTCGCCTTAACAAACGGACAGCGCTCGCCCGGCTTGTGTGCGCGTGCACACCGTCGACACTCGTTCGAGTTAACATTACCAATGTCCATAGGTTCAGTCTCCGTGACACTGAATGGAGTTTGCTTAGACTCACTAGCTACACACGCAGGGTACAAATCAGGGAACGTCACTTGATAGTCCAGACACATCTGTAACGCGACTTCGTACGTCAAGTCTTTCTTTTTCAATAAGTCGCGTCGCAAGCGATCGTCCCGCACCCCCAGCACTAGTCGGTCTCTCAACTGGCGTTTCAAGTCCATGAAGTTGCATTTTGCCCCAAGCAGACTTATGGCCGCCACAAAGTCTTGCACGCTTTCACCTTGCACTTGTTGACGTTTGTAAAATTTTCCCGCTTGCAAAATTTCGTTAACCTCGGGTTCATAAAACTTATCCAAAATACTAAAAATGTCCACTAAAGGTACTTCTGTAGGACGTTTTGGAACTAAAAGTGATGCAATTAACGCGAAAGTGTCCTTGCCGCACTGGGAGAGAAACAGCGATCGTCCTTTGTCGAGGTTAAGTTTGTCACAACCCGCCGCATCCAGCGCGCACAGTAATTGTTCTTTATAATCACACCACTTATCAGTCTTTGGGTTAAATTGTCCGGGAAACACTATATTTGTTACATTCGTCGTCATTTTCACCGAAATTCAACTTATTTTCCGTAGTCGCCAATAAAAGATACAACCAAGTCGAGATCAGAAAGCAAACTATTTTATTATCCTTTTACCCTCATTACAAAAATGTTACAATTGACAACTAATCAAAACCATCAACAAGATTCAAACATAACAACTATTAATATTGTAAGAAAGATAACAGCTATCAAGGCTTTTTTTTTAATTTATTATGTGATGCAGAGGAATGACGAAAATGTCGTGAGGCAGGTTTTGAATATGAATGTGGAAGGATATACGAGTAGAGGAAGACCAAAGAAACGATTGAAGAATGACGAAAAATAGAGAAGTATGGAAGAGGAAGACATGCTGCGCCGACCCCAAACGTATTGGGATAAGGGCAAGAGAATGATGATGATGATATGTAAGTGATAACTTACCTAAATAATGCAATGGCTCCCAATAGTTGTAAGTCTCATCACAGTCAGCTACATGTCCCCAGTATGCGGACACAACGCGAGCAGCAAGCAGTAACCCAAGTGCCACTGCACCACCTGGGTATGCTATACTACGCAGGTCAGATGGTGCATTTGTTACGAGGAATTCCCTGGAAAACATATTTTGGAATTATGAGTCGACAGACGGCAATTAGGCAGCTCTACCCTACGTGTTTGATGTTACCGAGTTATGTGTGGAATACCTTCCCTTTACGTGTTAAAATCTGTTTTGTGTCTTTCTCGTTCATGTGTAATGTATGCAATATTTATAGTAATCTTATTGAATGACATTTGTGATTCTATTCTAATTATGTAGACCCAATGGTTATGACAGGGTACATAAGCATCCAAGACATACACCCATGAAATGAAAACTACTCGCAAAATATTAAGACATTTGAGAAGTAACTTCTCTCTCATTCTTTACTTCCACCAACAAACAAACAGGTATATATTTCGATAATATAATTCAATATTGTGAGTACTAAGAATCCCATAGAGTACACACGAGACAATGGGACACCAACTTAAGGGCTTCCTCAAGTAAACAGTCTTACATGAGAAATATTTTCAGATTTCTTTGCTTTTTATACATACTAGATTCTAATAGAAGACATTTATTATTTTTATTTACACAATAGTTATCATTATTAATTGATTAAAATGAGAATTGTTAAAAATTTGCACTGAACTCAAAAATAGTTTTTGTTAGTATAGCATCATGCTTAATTAACGTCAGCGGACTGTTTTTACCTTTGTTTGAGTACGGAAACGTCTGGATAAGCGCCAAACTGTAGTACCAGCAACAAATTAGAGCATTGATGAGCCAAAATAAAAAATATTATAACCTATAATTGATGCCAAGTGTTTTTACACCACAAAACGGAAAGCAAGTTTAGAATATAATAATAGACATTAATAAAAGCGTGTATATTAATAGTAAATGACCATTGATTACATACCCTTCGTTCGCTTTCCGCTTCCCTTTGCTAAAACTTGAGGCCCTTTTGGCACCGTTCTTATTGTGTATACTCCTTTGTCTTGCCGTGAGCGGCATGGCTATCTTTGTTTATTCGTCTAAATCATTTAATTCACTATAATAAGCGTAGAAAATTTCCGTAAATGTGAATTTATTTTCAGACAGAATAGTACACATACGCGAGTTCTACGCAAGCCTCAAGTGACACTGACAGCGGTGAGTAGTGAGTGTGACAGTGACAGCCACTTGACATTAAACGCGCGTTTATGGGCCTAGCTTTATTTTTTTACGATTCATAATTAAGATTGAACTGGGAAATGGGAATTTGTTTTTAAATAACCATGATTTCTATCATGCATGATTGCGTGTGAAGCAAAACCAAGCAAATCCAAAACGGTAAGCGGTAAACAGTCATTGAACCATTAAACCATCACGACAATATCTTGATGACAATCTAGATGGGGGTTCATTGGAGGTACGACTACTACTAGAATAAAATTACCATCGCAAAAAACGCCGCGTGAATAACTTTTTTCTCTTCGCGCTCTTTCATTTGATATAAAGGGTGTAAAAGTACCCTTAACGCAAACGAAGGGCACTTGTTCTCCCCACCACTGCGATATTTTTTTGGTTCTAGACCATACTTGGGAACCCCCTAGTTCCTCCATGACCCGTTTACTATGCAAAGCATCCACTAGCACAATCATTGAGTTTTACAGTAAAATGTGATTTTTGACCCAAAAAAAAGTCGTTTTGTCAATAACGAGTGAACCTATAAGCCATTGAACTCAGTAGTAAGGTAAGCGTAAATTACAAAGCAAGAAGGAATATTTGGGAGTTAAAGGTCAACCTTAGGTGAAGGGGAGGGGGTGGCAAGCGGGCTGCGGGTGTTCGCAAGAGATACCGCGGCCTCGAAATGAAGGGCTAAGAAGGAACATGGGTGGTTTTTAGTCAGTAGAAGTCTGACACTCCCTTTCGCTCTGCCCAAGAGCGGGAGGGGTCATTTGATGATTTTCCACCCACCATAAAAAAAGGGGGTGGCAAGTTTAAATTAATGGCGCTGGCGTAGCTACATAGCTCGCGTAGCGCGTTTATGCTTGTATTGGCTTATGCACTTGTTTACTCTCGCACGTGGTACGTCACATTTTACACTTCGAAAAACTGGACTTACGGTTACCGGCGTGATTCCTCCGTCCACGTTCATATAAATAAAAACTGGACTCGCGTTTAAAAGTCCATTTCACGAAAGAAGTCCCGCGGACAATTGTGGAACTAAATATAACAGATCGGCCATGTTGTCGTTTGTCGATGTTATCAAGGTGCGTTTGTTGTGGTAGATATTTTGTGAGTTTATTATTGGATTAGTGCGTTATAAGGTTTATTTACGATACCAAAAGTTGTGAAACAACATTATGTCGCGCGACATACAGCGCTGCGTCTGCGGGACTTCTTTCGTGAAATGGACTTTACCAAGGTTATTGCTCCGTCCACGTTCATATTATGTTGGTGTACGTCTACCCGCACACCACCTTAGTTATTTATATAATATATACACATACATACATACACTCACGCCCTTTTCCTATAAGGTAGAAAGCACAGAAGTCATTAAAGTACTGTGTCAGCCATTAAATATTAAATTTATGGCAAACATGGCGTTGCTCCGCGGGTGCTCGGATATATGAACGCCCACTTTTGTGTTATGCGTTTAAGTGATTTTTGCGATTGGTCGCAAGTGAATTCAACAAGGATTATTTGAATTCGCGGATGCAATCGAATAAAATAGAATTTGCACCTCTAACTGCCGCACTCAGAGAGCTTTAATGATTACTTAGGCCATCACTTAGTAAAGGTTTTGACAGTTTTGTCATACAAAAGTGTATCAAACCTTTACTAAGTGACGGCTTAAGTAATCATTAGGTATCTCTGAGTCCCGCAGTAAGAGCTTCCATACATGGCAAGCTCTTGAAATAAAGTGACGTCTGTCGTAGAAGGTGAAGGTTTTTATGGCCCTAAATATTTTGTTTAGGCATCTGCCACTGGTTGAATAAACCAAAGAGATCAACATTTATATACATATTTATTAGTTCAAATATAAATACAGTGTTGGTACAACACACCATTCATGCATTCTACAAAGGTATTGCCATGTTATGTTAGTAACATTTAATAAATGTAGGTACTACCTTATAGTACACACCACAGAGTAGAGAACTAATAGAGTAATCAAAATTGATCCCATGGTCGAGGCGTGTGGGAAATAAAACATTATCTCAATAGCCAACAACCGACCAAGCCGCTTTTCGGGGCTCGCTTCGATTCAATGACCCAGTTTTATGCCGACTACTTTAATGAGAGTAAAGCTACAAACTTCATATTTCTATGCAAGTACTAGACTAGTATTATCAAAATTACTATTGTAATTGAAAACGTTTATGAGTCAATAGAAATATTTTTAAGTAGCCTACCAAAATTCCTCTTTAGTATTGCAAGAACAGGTAGTCTGTGCAATACTAAACACGCAGGACAAAATTTCCTTTGCCTCATAAAAAAAAGATCTATTGGGGTTTATTCTTCACACTGTGCGTTTACGCTGGTGAAGCAACCACATAAAAATATATTGAACTTTCAATTTCTCTTTTCTCTCCCTTCTTTTACTTGAAATCCTCATATATATCAAACAACATGTTTTTAAGTGAATATGTCACTAACGCGAACGCACAGTTGCCTAGTGTAGTAACATGATCGACGATACATTCAAACGTTAAGGCCCTACAGAGTTGTTCGATTTTAGCAAGTATCTACAATACTGGTACTTATAACAGTACACAAAACGAAACGATAGAAAAAGTTATTTTACTGATATTTTTCATCCTACAGTCATTGAAATTTACATATGATGAAATACAACATTGCTTATTCCAAATAAAAAATATCACATATAAACTCATAATATCTTAAACCGAATCAACCCTCTCTATGAATTAAAACATAATCATCATTATATAACTACATTTAATTCATATTTGAGCTGCTCATATTTTTTTTTTGTGCTCACATGTGCACTTTCTAAAACTTGGCTATAAAAATGTTTACTATTGTGTAAGGAGGCTTTGATTGACCCTGTTGTCTATTGATAAGTGACTACCATCAAGACTATGTTTACTTAAATCTTATTAGTGAGCGCAAACCACTGGGAAGGCCTTTTTAAAGTAGTTAATAGTCAGCTTTATTTCTTTTGCATACAGCTGTAATTTGGTCAATAAATTAAAATGAGAAGTCTCCATTGATTTGCACAGACTAATAAACTAGCTAGACTAACAAGCTAACAGATATGTTTATAACAATCCAAGCAGCTCAAACTTGAACAACATTTGACTATAAATTAAAAGTATTGTTTAATTCCTTCGCCTTGTCCTCACTATTGTCCATCCAGGATCTCCGTCTTCATCCATTGGTTCTGGATCTTGGCGTCTGTTTGATGATGATCCTGCTGCCGCTCCATTCAAGTTGTTGTTTGGGCCGTCATTCTCTTCACCGCTACTGTCTGTTGAGTCGTCATCAGGGTTGCCATGGCACTGGGACAAAGAAATAGTAACTAAGTAACATTGGGATAAAATCAGTTTGACATTGTGAGAGCTTTGCTTGAATGAATTTCGTTATGCCTCCCACATTTAGTTTACTAGAGCTGTCTTTCCTATATTTTTAGTGTCGTGTTGGTTCCTCATCCATGTGTGTAAGTTGTGACTTGTGATCATTGTATGACAGACTTTCAAATGTATGTGAATACTCCATGTATGTTGTAATAATAAAAAAAAAGAGTGTGTGAGATGAGAGTGAGAGTGAGATGAATGAAATTAAACTGTGTGGTGTGCTCCAAATAAAAATAAGTAAAAGTGAAAATTCGGGCGCCTGGAGTACACACAAAACTATGCCAAGGATAGACTTACCTGCGGGAGCTTGAGACTTTTAATCTTCAAGCGGGAAGGCATCAATAAAAATCAATCATGAAAAGTAAGAACGACTTTATTACCCGAAGGCTGCTGGTTTGAAAATTCCTTTCTAATTCTAAAGCTAACAGCTCTAATGTGTAAAATTAAGATGACATCGCTGTTATTCTAAGACCTGTCATTATTGCACTTTTTTAAAATAAATTGAAGTTATGTATCATAAACCATACCAAACTCCGTCGACTAAATTAGGAACCTGATGGATTATCCAAGAGCATCTTGGTGATATTCGCCGAGATTGCCAACGGCGGTCCAAGATATATGCATTTTGGTAGGGGCGTGCGTTCAAAAATTTAAGTAATATGGAAAAAAACGCCTTGTGGCTGAAAACAAACATGAATAATCGTTAGCGGATAAAAAATGGCGATCGATTTAGAAATCGATGCCTAAATCGTTACGAGCAATATACAATTAAACTCACCGTTTCTTCCAAAAATCAAAATGTGGTCATCAGTAGATGAATGAATCCAAGCAAATAATTATAAAATGAAGATAAGAGATCCTGAAACAATTAAATATCGGAAACTATTAGCGTCTGCTATCAAAATAGCCATGACAACGCGGAACGGACCGAAATCACAAAGAATTCGCTTACCTTAAAAAATAAAGGCTATCCAATTAGGATCATGACAAGGGCAATCGGCTACCACATAATTAGGGACTAGATGCCGCCCATCTCAAGTTATATTTTGAGATTTTATTGGAGCGCTCAAAAATCACTCCATTGATTCCAGGCTGTAGGTCGAAAAGCAAGAAATGTCAAAGTCAATTTGACAGCATCGAAAATAAAAATCAGTGTGACCACTTCACGAATCCAAGTCAACAAAAAATGAATTTTCATAAGGCAACACCAACCAGAGCCTACAAATCAAAGCAAAGAATTCAATAGTATGTAACAGGCTTAAAAGACTCGTTACATTACATCCCTCCCCGAAAATAAAAGAAAGGAACTTTCTTTTATTAGAAAGAAATCTTCAACACAATAGACCAGTCTTAACAACTTTCTAATTCCCAAAAAAAAAGAAAAGAATCATAAAAGATTCGAAGTGTAAATGAATTCTGAACATGTCAAACGACAAGGTCTCAAGAATTTAATAAAAGTAAAAACATGCAAATGACAAAAAGTCAAAAATGAAATCTGTGAAAAACAGAAAAAAATATAAGTTATAAAAACTAGTTAAATGAAACGAAGAGAGAAATCTCTTAGCGCTTCTAAACTCCAAAACAGTGCAGTTAGGCACTATAGCCACTGACTAAAAATTTCAAACCACTTGGAACAGTACAACTTTGAGTGCAGTTAGGCACTATCGCCACTGACTACTATGTCAACTGCTTCCAACTCTACCATCTCTATGAGTGCAGTTAGGCTCTATTGCCACTGACTAACTCCGTATCCAACAATCCAAAAAAAATTTGAAACTCCAAACAAAAGTTTTTAAATAAAGCTGAAAGACCTTATTTAAAATATTGTTACAGGCACAACCTGCAACAAAACAAAGGAAAGCGTACTGTGATCGGCTCATCACCACCGAATTCCCGAGCACAATAGCTGTAAAAGAATGTTGCTGTGACTGGCTCAACACTACCAATCTCCCAAACACAGACAAACACAAAAAATCATTGAGATCTCCAATGAGAAATCTCAATAACGAAAAGGCGAAAGCCAAGGTTTCACAATGCGATCGGCACATCACCACCGAACTTCCGAACGCAAAGAAAAAGAATGACGAAAGTCAAAAAAAAAAAATCCCGCATTGTGATTGGAACAACAATGTCCAACACAATGGAAAAAGGAAAAAATATGGCCGGGGCCGAAATCCCACATTGTGATCGGCACAACACCACCGACTTTCCGAGCACAATGGAAAAAAGAGTCGAAATCAAGGTCAAAAGTTACACCAAGATTCAAAAAATAATAAGGCATTTTGTAACAAAGGTTACAGAATGACCCTAAAAAGTAAAGTCCAGGATGAACGCGTTACTAACAAAGTCAAATCCGATCATTAAAGAGAATGAAACTCTAGTAAAAATGAGAAACAATTCTGTCAATGAACAGCACAAAATAGATTTAAAAATCGATTACTATTTATGACGAAGAGAAAATAGAATGATTTCAAACTATGAAAAAAAAAAAATACAAAAACTTGAAATTGAGTTCAAGTTTTTGATCTCAAGGTAAAAATAACCTGAAGTGTAGGGTTACATAAGATCCTAATAAAATGTAAACATGTAAAAGGTTACCCTTAAAAAAATAAGATCTTATACAATCCAACAAAAACGAACAAAACATAAAATAAGATCCTTCGGTGTGAAAAACATTTAGTGTGGAAAAAAATTGTATTTAATTAACAAAAATGGCCTAAGTTTTATTTTTAGAATGTTAAGAATTCAAATTCAATAAATTTATAAGAAGTTACCTAACATACATCTTTCAAATCACCGATAACCTATCATCCATCCACACGTACATCACACTGTCAAAAGTGACCTTCAAACAGAATTTATCAAAATCAAGACTAACACTTGGAAACCAAATTAAAATTTAATAATATCTTTAACATGATAACGTCCCACTGAACCTTTATTTAAATCTTTCAAAACATAAACGTTATCCGAAACCTTTTCAGTTATTTTACACTTTACAAACTTAGGTGCAAGCTTAGCTGAAAAATATGCAGGAGCATGAGATTGAACAAAACTTCTTCTCCACACCATATCACCCACACCAAAAGAAATGACTTTCCGACCTTTATTATAATAAGCGGCATTTCGCTTATACCCCTTTAACAAGTAAGCTTGAACTTTAACAAAAATATCACTAAGTGAATTAAGAGAAACTGCATAAGCATTCCTATTTGAAATTTCTAGTTGAGATAAGTTATCAACAGAACTACTAAAGTGATGTAATGACGCATCAAGAATAAGCTCCCTACCAAACATCAGAAAGTTAGGAGTAAACTCAGTAGCAAGGTTTACACTATTATTTAAAGCTAATTGAACATTGGGCAAAAAACTTGACCAAGTTCTATGATCATCTTTAACAAAACACGATATGCAGGTTTCGACCGTTTTATTATATCTCTCAACAGGGTTATTTTGAGGTGTATACAAAGTATTATAAAATATTTTGGTTATATTAAAACCTTTCAAAAAATCTACAAAATGTTTTGAAGTAAATTGAGTTCCATTGTCACAAACTACTATTTTTGGACAACCAAATTTGAGAAATATTTCTTTATCAAAATGTTTACAAATTACTCTAGTGGTAGCATTGATCATTGGAAAGAACCAGCAATATTTAGTAAAAACGTCTACAACCGAAAGTATGTATCTATGACCAGAATAAGTTTTAGGTAGAATTCCTATGATATTAACTGAGAGCATAAGCATCAACAGCAGTACAGGTATCGACATCACCCGAATCCTGAAGCGGCGGAGACTGAACTCCCTTGTCCATGACTAACAAACAGCAAGGCGAATAGCAAACGAAAAGCAAAAACTAAATTTCAAAAAGTTAAAAGTTTGAAAATAAATTCTCAAGTTTGAGGTTAAGTATTGAAGTCAATGTGGTATTCCCATGAAAAATTACTAAGTTAATTTTATCGTTTTAAAAGTGCAATAATCACTTACAAGCAGCTTAAATCTAGATAAATTAAATGTACATTATTGTACTTACAATTAGATTAAATTATTTTCTTTAAAAGTTAAACTTAGTTTTTAAAATAACTTTACTGTTGAGAACAACAAAACACGGTCAATGCTATACATTTCTGTTGGTTTTGCTAAGAAAAAAAACATGTTATTAAAACAAACAGGTCAATAAACAAAATTATCAATAAGTAAACACCAAATATTGTTTACAAAGATTCACCAAATTAAGTTAAGTACTACTTATGAGTCAAAAATTAAAATAAACACAAAGTTATTGAAGTAACAATGTAGAACAAACTAATGCAAACAATAGACTCATAAGTTATTTAATAATTGTGCAATAATGACAGTATATAGGTACCAGACAAACCTACTTCAAGTCCCTGTTCGCTGAGCGACAATTGTAATAATAAAAAAAAGAGTGTGTGAGATGAGAGTGAGAGTGAGATGAATGAAATTAAACTGTGTGGTGTGCTCCAAATAAAAATAAGTAAAAGTGAAAATTCGGGCGCCTGGAGTACACACAAAACTATGCCAAGGATAGACTTACCTGCGGGAGCTTGAGACTTTTAATCTTCAAGCGGGAAGGCATCAATAAAAATCAATCATGAAAAGTAAGAACGACTTTATTACCCGAAGGCTGCTGGTTTGAAAATTCCTTTCTAATTCTAAAGCTAACAGCTCTAATGTGTAAAATTAAGATGACATCGCTGTTATTCTAAGACCTGTCATTATTGCACTTTTTTAAAATAAATTGAAGTTATGTATCATAAACCATACCAAACTCCGTCGACTAAATTAGGAACCTGATGGATTATCCAAGAGCATCTTGGTGATATTCGCCGAGATTGCCAACGGCGGTCCAAGATATATGCATTTTGGTAGGGGCGTGCGTTCAAAAATTTAAGTAATATGGAAAAAAACGCCTTGTGGCTGAAAACAAACATGAATAATCGTTAGCGGATAAAAAATGGCGATCGATTTAGAAATCGATGCCTAAATCGTTACGAGCAATATACAATTAAACTCACCGTTTCTTCCAAAAATCAAAATGTGGTCATCAGTAGATGAATGAATCCAAGCAAATAATTATAAAATGAAGATAAGAGATCCTGAAACAATTAAATATCGGAAACTATTAGCGTCTGCTATCAAAATAGCCATGACAACGCGGAACGGACCGAAATCACAAAGAATTCGCTTACCTTAAAAAATAAAGGCTATCCAATTAGGATCATGACAAGGGCAATCGGCTACCACATAATTAGGGACTAGATGCCGCCCATCTCAAGTTATATTTTGAGATTTTATTGGAGCGCTCAAAAATCACTCCATTGATTCCAGGCTGTAGGTCGAAAAGCAAGAAATGTCAAAGTCAATTTGACAGCATCGAAAATAAAAATCAGTGTGACCACTTCACGAATCCAAGTCAACAAAAAATGAATTTTCATAAGGCAACACCAACCAGAGCCTACAAATCAAAGCAAAGAATTCAATAGTATGTAACAGGCTTAAAAGACTCGTTACAATGTTACTACTCTGTGGCAAAAAAAAGTGTAATCCTATAGTCCATTCTCATTTATTTTATCTTCAACAACACCAGCCAAAAAAAAAGAACAAAAAAGGGAATCAAAACCAGGACCTCATGCTTCGCCGTCACAGTTATGACTGCTAGACAAACAGGCGGGGCAGTCGAGGTGGAGGCCTCCAAGTCAGATGTTAAATAAATGGAAAAGGCCTGTATTAGGTCAATCTTGACCAAACTTACTTGTGGTGGAACTGATTCATGTATAGGCTGGCTCAGCCATATCTGGCACTTGGGCATAGCATCAAGTCTAGCTCGAAGTTCATCATGTTTCCCCTCTTTTAGAAGACTGAGGAACTGCAGCAGTAGGACTGCTACTTCTGGAAACCAAAATAGAATTATTGTGACAGTGAATAGGAGTCACCACTAAAGCCTTTAAGAATAATTAATCTGTGTCACAGAATACATAATAGTACTACATACCTGCCTTGCAAACTAAGTATTAGACGAGGTAAGAAAATATGAATTGTGCAGGCTTTCACACATAATGACACATTTTTCGAGGCACTGTTAAATAATCTGAGATGAAATACCTACATAATATCTTTTGCAGAAAAGCCCCATATTATAAAAAGGCAGGTGGAAACCCTTAATAGGTGGTTTATAATCACATTTACCTTTAGGAGAGTCATCATGGCAAACAGTTTCAAACTCCTCATCCATCAGATCTTCTATGACTTCAACGAGGTCATCTCTGTCCACCACATTCTCGACACAGTACCTTGCTATGTAGACTGACATTAGTTGTGCTGTCTGAAATGTAAGGCAAAACATTTAGCTATCAAGAACATTTTTTTTTAAACTTTGCCCCACACTTGGGATTTATCCGTGTTGTGCTCCTTACTTTCAATGGTAATAAAATCCTTTTATTTTTTAATATTTTATACCACTAATTAAAAATTTTATACCTCTCAATTATGGATCATTCCCACTAGTTCTACTGCACAGTCCTACGATAGAACTATTGAGATTTTTTTTCCCACTAGTTCTACGATTCAAGGTGGTACGAAATCGTAGAACTAGTGGGAACCAAATTTCCCACTAGTTCAACGATATAATTTAAGGGTGTTACAAAATCGTAAAACCTGCAGGACTCAAGTTTCTCATATTTGTTCTATCACAAAGTTTAGGGTGCCGTATAAGAAAAAAGAAGTGGTAAAAAAAGTGTTGAAAATGTTTAGGCATGCTCCTCTGTCATCAACTTCTATGCCAGTTGAAAAAACAGCGACATGTTTATCTCTCAGTATTTTCTAAGCTATACTACACTTTATACAAGACTTGACATTGTAGTGTGTTAGGTGTCATATGAAAAGGTTAGGTAGCCCTGATATCTTATTCTATGGGCTGACAAAAAACTGTAATGCCAAGCAACTTTGGTCCTTTAACATTATATGATTCAGGATTCAGGTATTTATTAACTGCATTTGATAGACATTGTTATTACTTTAACTAGATGAGATAGCTTATTTTAGACCTGGTGGTCTATGTTAACATGATCCATATAAAGCTTTGATATTTATAAACTTATTGCCAGTTAATATAAACATCTGTGAAGTTCTATGATTATTTGCATGTTACAAAATTCTGTTGTTTATTTAATACTGTGGAAAATATGATTAAAAGTGTTGCATGCATTCTTAATTAAATTTATTGCACTTACTTTATTGATCACCAAAATAGTTGGTATGATAGGAATTCCCGACGACTTACTGACCAAACATTTTCTTTTTGTTTTCTTTAGTTTTCTACATTACAGTGGGATTTATTATAATGAATTGTATTTATTTCGAAGACATTATTACCTTTTCGCCTCCGGGCGCTCCCATTCCATGTTCGACAGCGAGCTGAAGCGCTGTCCAGTTGTTGAGCACTAAGTCCACAATCGGTTTAAAGTCGTCGTACAACATTTTTAAGTTTTTCAAGTCACTTTATGTTACTAATTATACAGAAAATAGAACATCTCACATTTTTATAACCTCTTTAAGGTGAATACGGTGTAGTATTTTTTATCGATTAAACACTAATGACAGCTGCGATGTGACAAGACATTCTTTCGTTCGGTAACTCATCATCATCCACAGCCCGAATTCATACACTGCTGGGTATGGGCTTCTCTTTTCTTGTGCAATCTCCACGGTCCTGTGCCAGCCTGTTTTGCCTCCGTTGGCAACTATACAGGGTGTAAACGTGTCATGGAGGTAATTTAAGTAAAGTTAAAACCAGAAATACTAGTATTTACAAAAACAGCTGTGAAAAATTTGGAACTTTGACCCCCAATATCTCCGTAACTAGGAGGTTCCTAGGTATGGTCTTGAACAAAAAAATTATCGCAGTGGTGGGGAGAACAAATGCCCTTCGTTTGCGTTAAGGGTACTTTTTTACACCCTATATGTAAACAATGTTTAATTTATTTAATTATAATAATTTTAATTTATTTTCGAACCGTTTTTAACTTTTTACGGTTTTTGGGATTTTGATGTCAAGCCGATTATAATACAGAAAGGCACTCAATACGCAAATAAAAATTACTGTAATCTTTCTAGATTAATTCAAGCCATTTGATTGGTTGAAACAAGTTTTCAGTAATAGCAACAGTAAGAATCATAGTTAAAATAACAGGAAGAAAACTTGTAAGAGTCTAGCTAAAGTCCTATTCGTTTGTCTGTTTTTGAACCTACCTACGTTCAACCTACCTATCTCGTACCTACGTTCGGTCAGCTGCTGGCAACACCGATGAGTTCAGTGTGGCTGTAGGCTTGCACCAAGGGTCGGCTTTAAGCCCTTACTAGGGATGTGACATTGTACATAAAAAATCGATTTTTAATTAATCGATTTTTTCTTTGGCAAGAAAAATCGATTAATAAATAATCGTTTTTTCTCAAGAAAATAATCGATTTTGTTATATTAATCGATTTTTTTTAGAATAATCAACATAAATTAACAAAACTAAACTATCAAATAAAAAAACTTGAAATTCTTAGTTTAATTTTTTTTTTTGTTTCGTGGTACATTTGTGAACACCGCGGTTTGTTTTGTCCGGCGTATCGAAACACTACGGTTTTTAGTTACGTTTTTGTATAACGGACTCATAATTATCTACTTAGGGTGAATGCGACAAGGTAGCTCGCAAAATTCGAATAACTTTTTCATAAAATAGTCTGAGTGACTATTATAAACTGAGACGGTTCTGTTCGTGATTTTAATCATTATTACTCAGTAAAGTCACATTTGTTAGGGTCGTAAATCCTATTTAATTTCACATACCTACAATCTGACACTGACCGGAAAATTGTAAAAAACGTAAGAAAATTCGAATTTCGCGGGCTACCTTGTCGCAACAAAAGCACTGTTATAGAAGCAATTTCAGCGTAGGCATATAGGAGGCAATTATGTAATACTGATCGACCTAATTCTTAATAGTAATTCGCAATCCGGCTTCTAGAAGTCCAGACTTAATGGGGGTGGCAGATGAAAAATCGATTATCTTTATAAAAAAATAAATCGATTATTAATCGATTATTTGCAATATTAAAATCGCTAATAAAAATCGATTTTTATTTTATTTAAATCGATTTTTAATCGATTATTTCCATAATCGATTATTTTTTCACATCCCTAGCCCTTACCTCTTCTTGTTGATTATGGATGCTCTGACGTCGGACATACAAGAAGAGGCACCCTGGTGCATGCTGTTTGCCGATGACATTGTTCTTGTCGGTGAAGATGGACCTGAGATCCAGAGCAGATTGGAGAAATGGCAACAGAAGCTGGAGAATGTTGGCCTGAAAATCAGCAGAAGTAAAACCGAATACATGTTTTGCGATTTCGGCGGTCTCTCCAGTTCTGGAGCCATTGCGCTAGATGGCGTGCTTCTTCCAGTTTGCTCCGACTTTCGGTATCTCGGTTCTCTCGTGCAAAGCGATGGCGAAATAGATCGTAGTATAGAGCATAGAATAGAATAGAATACTCTTTATTATGTACACCATAAAATTACAAAAAAAAACAATAGTAAAACATTTTACAAGGGGTGACACAATGGGCGGTCTTATCGCTTAGAGCGATCTTTTAAAGACAACCTTTGGATGGATATATGGGAGAAGGAGTAACAATACTGCAGGTAGCCTGTGGTGTACCATTTACATAATTATATACAATAAATACATACATATACATACATAAAACATATTACACTTATATAAACTTACATTTAATACAAGTGCAAAAGAACTAAATTAAAATAGCTAATAAAAATTTAAGCTTAAGGAGATAGATACAGTTTCTTTATCATGCTTTTAAAAATTGGCAGAGATTGAGCCTGCCTTATAGACCCTGGCAAGGCATTCCATAACCGTACTGCTTGTACTGTGAAAGACTTGTCGTAGAAACTGGTGGAATGCATCGGCATCTCTAATCTTAAGTTTTCCGATGACCTCAGATATCTATTATGTGTGTCATGAAGGAACTTGAAACGTTCTTTAAGATAAGCGGGGGTTGTAGGATTGAATAGAATACTGTAGAGCTGAAACAGGATATGAGAATTCCGGCGGAGACGTATAGGAAGCCACTTGAGTTTTGCACGAAATTCAGAAATGTGATCATATTTGCGCAAGCCAAATATAAATCTTATGCAACAGTTTTGAAGTCGCTCAAGTTTATCTAGCTGTGCCTCAGTGAGATCGAGATAACTGACATCAGCGTAGTCAAGAACGGGAAGTAAAAGAGATTGAGCCAGCGCAGTTTTAGTAGCAGTTGGAAGAAAGTTCCGCAGGCGTCTCAGGGACTTGGCAGATGCGAATATTTTGCGACTTACGTCCTGCAGCTGGGGACCCCAGGAAAAATTCTTGTCGATCCAAACCCCAAGGTTCTTGACCTTCTCACTTATCGGAATAGCAGTTCCATCAAATTTAACCTGGGGAAGCTGCGACCAGTTTATCTTGGAGATCATCCTTGAGCTACCAACAACAATGACCTGAGTCTTCAGCGGGTTAACCTGTAACCCATGAGCCTCACTCCACTCGCAGATTGAAACCATGTCCTTGTTGATTATGTCAATTGCATCAGCCAAATCTGAAGATGCAGCTTGCCGGTAAATTTGCAAATCATCTGCATAAAGGTGGTAAAAAGAAAGAAGTTTTGTGGAAATAGAATTTATAAAAATTGCGAAGAGTAAAGGAGATAAAACGCCACCCTGAGGTACACCCGCAGAAGTATAACACAAAGAAGAGCAAGACCCTTCTATGCATACACGTTGCCGGCGCCCATACAGGTAACTACGAAACCAGTCAATCGCCGTTGGAGATATGTTAAGTGAGCGAAGTATGCCAAGCAGGATATCGAAATCGACAGTGTTGAACGCATTACTAAAATCCAATAAGCAGAGAACTGTCAGATTTCCTTTCTCCATGCCTAAACGTATGTCATCGGTAACGTTAACTAGAGCCGTAGCAGTGCTGTGACCAGGACGAAATCCAGACTGGAAAGGATTTAGAAGGCTATTCTTACACAGAAATGCACTGAGCTGATTGTGGACAAGGCGTTCTAGGACTTTGGAGAGAAAAGGCAAGATGGAGATAGGACGGTATTCTGAAAAGGAAGTAGGATTCGATTTTTTGGGTAAAGGGGTGATTTTGGCCTCTTTCCACATCGAAGGGAAGACACCGTAGGATATAGAGTAATTTAGGATATGCCATAGAATAGGAAGGATCTCGTCGAGGACAGGGAGTATCATTTTCCGACTTACACAATCACTGCCAACTGCGTTTGACGTAATTGAAACAACGCTCTTCTTAACATCACAATCAGAGAATTGACTAAAGACAAATGGGGGATGATCCGGAGTTGGAAGGTTAGAAAGATAGTTTACTGTGGCTGCCTTCATAGTCCCATTACAGTAGGGCGAAGATGAGAAGTGTTGGTTTAGTTGGTCAATATCTAAGTCTTTAGGAATCGATTCTTGGCGTGATTTTCCAACTCCCATGGATTTTAGAAAATTCCAAACTTTAGCTGGATCTCCATTTTCAACTGATAGAATTAGCACTGGATGGATGAAATGGCGGCAGGTCACGGGAACAATTTTCGACTCCCGCATTCCCCTTAAACTCAAGGGGAAGATTTATAAAACCATGGTTAGACCTGCTGTCGTGTATGGATCAGAATGTTGGGCCACAAAAGGGATAAATGAAAAGCAATTGCATGTGGCTGAGATGAGAATGCTAAGGGGGATGTGTGGTGTGACGCGAATGGATAAAATAAGGAATGAGTACATAAGAGGAAGTCTGAAAGTGGCGCCGGTAAATGAAAAGTTGTGCGGTAATCGATTGTCGTGGTATGGACATTTGTGATGCGAAGGAATGAAGAAAATGTTGTGAGAAAAATGTTGAGTATGAATGTAGATGGCTATAAGAGTAGAGGAAGACCAAAGAAACGATGGATGGACTGTGTGAAGGATGATATGGCTAGAAAGGAGGTGACTGCTGACATGACGAGAAATAGAGAAGTATGGAAGAAGAAGACATGTTGCGCCGACCCCAAATTAATTGGGATAAGGGCAGGAGAATGATGATCATAGACATATAAATATAAGTGGACTAGAAATACCTACAAAAAAAGGTACCTACAACCTTGAACGGTACTCAAAATGGCTGCCAATGCTAGGGTTGTGTCAATCATGGAACATAGTATTACTGTAACGAGTATCGAAACTGGTACTACATAATAGTATTACGAGTATTAGTAGATATCACGGTTGAATTATAATTAACAGTTCGTTGTAACAGAAAACCATGAGTAAATTTACTTTACTTCTGATACCTGAGAATAAAATTAATTTAAAGTGGTTTTCTGAACAAAATTAAAGAATGCAACGTTTGCGCTTTCGGTTATACCTGCAGGGCTATTGCGTATCTTTTTAAATGTTAGTAGCTATCATTGTGTCCATCGATTAACTGTCAAATGGTTAGTTTAGTATACCAAACCATAACCATTCGACAGCTAATCGATGGACTGTAGGTCTGTAGATTCTGGTAGTTATGCAGATCTTAGTGAAAAACAAATTCTTCTAATAGGAAGACGATTATGTTTCTATTATGATTAACATACTGACTGGTGGAGTAAAATAAAATAAGAATGATTTTTATTAAATCTGTTTATTGGTGTGATAATTATGATAAATGATGTTTATTTTGCAAGAGGAGCTCGTGGCTTACCAAGAACTGCCACTCGGATCGATCTTTAGGTTAAGCTGCGCTTGCCTAGGTTGGTCTGTGGATGGGTGACCGCCCAGTATATGCCGAGTTTCCTCCGTGCCCCGGAAAGCACGTTAAGCTGTTGATCCCGGCTGTCATATAAAGATCTTTGACAGTCGTTACAGGTAGTCAGTAACCTGAAAGTCCTGACATCCAGTCTTACCAAAGGGTATCGTATTACCTAGTGTTAACTGGGTTGTGGAGTTTAGATAGGCATTCGCTCCATGTAAAATACTGGTATTCAGCTGAATCCGGATAGACTGGAAGCCGACCCCAACATAGTTGTGAAAAGGCTAGGCAGATGATGATGATGTTTATTTTGCAAATAGGTTTTTACATACACTTTTACAAGTCACTTTTTATTAAAACTAGATGGGGTCGATGTTTCGTTTCTGACTACTTTGAGAAGAAACTTCCGAAACAAACTCAGAGGTCATGGTCTCTTTTAAAGTTCAGACATAATCTTGGTATACACACATGAAAACTATGCAGATTAGTGTCTGAGATGGTCATTTGAAGAAAGCACCACACAGATTTTAGTGGACCCGTCCAGTCGGTGCAAGCATGCTGATGTCTTATTTTCAGATCACGTATAACAATCATATAAGTCTGTGGGACGGTATCTCGGTTCTGTGAACCACGGGCCAGAGCACGGTCACTCGAACAGATATTGTTCCAGCGCAGCGAAGGAACTAGTATCGGAAACTATTACGCAACGGTACAACACTATTCATGTTTGTAAACAAACGAATAAAATTAAGAAATAACAAAAAGGTCTCTGGGACGGAAATAAACCCAAACATTAACACTATATCAATAAATTAATGATCGCTTAGCATTTTTTTCATCGAAAGTGTATTACTCCTAGATACTATTGCATGAAAACCGGCTTCTAACCTGTGCACCGACAATTGAGGTTGATTTTTCTGGTTTCTTGCACCACACTTCACAATACAGCACGCAGGCATATTGAATTGCTGTTTTTTTAATAAGTATATGCAGTTTTATAGGTAAACTCTTCGTAATTTTGTCACAAATCTCAATTTATCAAAAAGTAAACAACTATTTGACAGCAGAACTACCACGAAACTCGCCGCATAACATGGCGGAAACGGCACCTACCTACTATTGTGTGACTCGTAACACCAAATGTTGCCATTATGAGCAACAACTGAAATATTGTTGTCTCTTTCATCAAATACGATTACTGTATTAGAAAGAACGAAACAAAACGATATTTCACATTCTGTATCCTATTTCACTCATATTTGTATAAGCAAATGTGTCTATAGAATATCGCGGCGGCTCTATATTTTTCCTTACTCATTGATGATGATGATGATGTTTGTCTGTTTTTGAACGAAAAAACCAAAAGATGGCGGCAAATTCTTCCTTCAATTGTCTTTATCTCACTCATTCGTTCATAGAATTTCAATTTAATTCGTTCAATCAAAAATTTTGTAAACAAATCACGTTGAGGTTAAAAAGTTGATTATTTTTTATAAAAACATGTAATTCTCTCATATTGTGGTCATATTCGTGTGTTGTTAGTTGACTATCAAGAAATCCTATCAAAATGACTGAAGATATAAGTGTAACGTTCATAATACCGAAAGATTGCCGATCTGAAAATGAATGTTCGGAGGACATGCAGCTCGCGTTTGTCGTAAGTTAGAGACTAAAATTATGCCTGAAATACTAGTTTACTTATCAAATAATCGGTATAAGATGACGCTATAATCCTTGGTAACTTCTAACGAACAGAAAACTGCTATAGAAATAGTTGTGCACTTGAAATGATGCGCTTTTGATACAGTTGATAGCAGTATCGTCGTGATAAAGTTTGACCACCAACATTGATAACTTATCTTTTGTACATAAATATCACCTTGAAAAAATCTCGAAACTAAGTACGAAAATGTGTTAACATACTAATTATATGTTTAACTAGTGTTCTAATACCCCTGTATGGAGAACACAGTCCACTCCACACCTAAGATGACCCGCCGACCAGTTTTAGAAATAAAGAACGAGTAAACTGTAGGACCTTCAAAACAGCTGTGAAAACCTTGTCTACCAAAATGGACTTTCTTATAAAACGAAAACAAACAAACTATTTTTATTGGATCTACAATAAAACAAAGTTTTGCAAATTCTGTTTTGTTCTCTGTTTGTCCACAGTCTCTTGTTTATGCTTACAGACATGTGAACAGCATTGTGGTGGTGGTCTCCAGGCACGATGGATGCATGAGAGCAAATGGACAAAGTTTGAGGGGCTCACAAAAAGAGATGTCTTTGTACTGACTGAATTTGAGGGACCACTCTATGAAAAGTTACAGGCTACTAAGTGTTTGTAAGTTTTAAAATTTTGAATAAGATAAAATTGCCTTGAAAATGAAAAAGTAATGATATTTAAAAAAAAATACTTTCAGAATCATTCTCTCTCGCTCTGTCATAGCATAGCTGAACTTTCTTTTAAATATGTTATTTTTTTTTAATTTAAGAGTTGGGCCTACTCTTGACCTCAATCTTGTCCTAAGGGCAGATATGAGTATGAGTATAATTATGTCTTTGAGTAAAGCAATTTTTTGTTGATTTAATTCAATTTCAATGTATATGTATTAAAAAAAAATCTTATACTTACCTCTCATTACAACTTTTCAAAACAAAACTACACATACAAGTAAAATATAAATTAGTATTCTCTAAACAAATAAATGATTTTTCATTTAATGTGGATTGTTCAAAATTCAATTAAATCACTGCTTGAAAAAAAATTGAAATCGGCACACTTCTTGTAGACGAACAATTTTTTTAGGACTAAGTATAATAAAACTACCATATTTTTTTTTATTTTATTTTAGATTTTTTAAAAACGTTGCCCCACACTATTATAACCCATAGTTTTGCAAAGTTGTTTATTCAATTCACTCATGTTCAAGATTTCAATAATAGGGGATCGGACTGAGTCAAAACAATATGATTCTAATTAGTCCGTCAGTTAGATTATCGAAAAATATTGGATACGTGTTTTTTGTTTTATCAAATTAATAAAAATTGACGAAGATAAAACGCGTCAAAGATTATGAGTGGGGGGTTGTGACGTCATTTGTAGGTAAAAAATAAACTGACATGTGACGTTTTCGAGGAGTTCACGAGTTTTCGAAGGACTGTATAGTCTTCATTTTTTGTTTATGTGAAAAAAGAAAAACGATGTGATCAATATTTTTTGGAAATCTATCTGACGGTTTAATTAGTTTTTTTTTGTCTGATCCCCTATTATAGAATTACATAATCAACTCCCTACATTTTCCAGATTGGTTGGTCCCCGCTGCTTATCATGTTGCCTGACAGAGGGTACTCCAATACCTTCAGGCCCGGAGCCTGTCTTCACAATAGCCATGAGAGGTCTGGTGGTCACTGCAAGTGGACTGTCAAAGCTACAGAAAGTAAGATTGATAAAATTATAAAACAAGTTTTTTACCCTTCACCCAGTACTAACTACCAAAGAGGTATCGTATTATCTGGGTTGTGGAGGTCAGATAGGCAGTCGCTCCGTGTAAAATACTGGTATTCAGCTGCATCTGGTTAGACTGGAAGCCGACCCTAACATAGTTGGGAAAAGGCTAGGCAGATGATGATGACCCAGTGCTAACTGGGTTGTGAAGGTCAGACAGGCTGTTGCTCCATATCAAATACTGGTATTCAGCTGCATCCAGCTAAGCTGGACATCAATCCCAACATAGTTGGGAAAAGGCTGGCAGATGTTGATGATGGTTTGTCATGGCAATGTGGAACACTTTTGCAGGATATTTCCTCTTTCCTGCACAAGTATTTGCAGGATTAAGGTGAACCCTATGATATACTGGTGCAGGTAGACAAAGCTTTATTGAAATTAACTTTTAATGAAGAATAAGGCTGCCTGTAAATAATCTCCACTTGTTTTCAGGAAGAAATAAAGAGGAAAGTACATTGGATGGGTGGCATTTACAGCACAGTTCTAACAGATGATACTACACATCTAATATCAGATACTGTTCTCTCTGATAAATATGTTGTAAGTAGTTTATTTTTCATAAGCCTTTAAACCTAAAACAACATCTTATAGTACATAGATTGCCTTGCTAGTCCAATGTTTGCAAGTGCGACTGTTGTGCGTGAGGTCCTGACTTAGATTCCCAGGTTGTGGAAAGTGCTATTGGGTTTTTCCATCAGGAATTTCTCAGTAGATGCCCATGGAGTCTAGATTTGTGCATGGTTGGTGGCAATAGGCTCGCCCCCTATTACATACGACTTAGGCATAACTGGCGAAATCATCATCATTCTCTTGCCCTTATCCCAATTCATTTAGGGTCGGCACAGCATGTCTTCCTCTTCCATACTTCTCTGTTTCTCGTCATCTCATGAGACACCTCCTTTTTTACCATATCATTTTTAACACAGTCCATCCATCGTTTCTTTGGTCTTCCTCTACTCGTATATCCTTCCACACTCATATTTAAAACCTTCCTCACAACATTTTCCTCATTCCTCCCCATCACATGCCCATACCACGACAACCGATATCCACACAACTTTTCAGTCACCGGCGCCACTTTCAGACTTCCTCTTATGTACTCATTCCTTATTTTATCCATTCGCGTAACACCGCACATCCCCCTAAGCATTCTCATCTCAGCCACATGCAAATGCCTTTCATACATCCCTTTTGTGGCCCAACATTCTGATAATATTCGGCATAACTGGCGAAATGTGGTTGCATAATTATGTACCTACATCTCTGCCTAAAACTTTGGGGATTACAGACTCTGACTCATACCATTCAGTTTTTTTTTTCATAACACCTTGCTACACACTAGGATTTTTTCCTGCATTGTGGATGCGTTTAGAAACATTAAAACTCACATGAATCCAGACCATAAAACAATAATCTGTAGGCCATACTAATATTTGTTCTGTGCGGGATCGAACCCGCGACGTGGGCCACTGCGCCAAGCATGTAGATTCAAAGGATTTTTGATCAATTACCAGTTTACAATTTCTTCCAGAAATCAGTAGAAAAAGGTATACCAGTCATGGCTATGACCTGGATCGCAGCAGTCTGGGAGGCATCCCTCAAACTCAATGTCAGTGGGTCCTCACCAGACTTCCTCGTCCACCGGCTGCCTCCCTTCACGAACCTTCAACTGACCACATCAGGGATTGCTAGGAAGGACAAACAGCTGATTATGAAGCTGGTCAATGAACAAGGAGGGATGTTCTCGGGGGCCTTCCAAAGTGAGACTACTGATGTTGTGGTGTTGACCAAGTTAGTATTGTAGAAAATTGTAGGGTTATAATAACCACAGTCTATCTAAGAGATGGGGCAACGAAAAGTTTATTCGTTTTCGACCTAATTGTAAAGGACAATAAGATGATATTGCTTTGGCGGTGAAAACAGAGCTATGTACTCAGTTTTACACATCTGCAACTGACCAAAATTTGCAGGCCATTAAGCCAAACTTGATGTCCTCTCACTTTGACCAAAACCTCATGTCTTTAAATCATCATCTGCCTAGCCTTTTCCCAACTATGTTAGGGTCGGCTTCCAGTCTAACCGGATGCAGCAGAGTACCGTGTCTTTAAATGTTTAGCAAAATCGACACCTAAACTTGTTGTTCTAGTGACCACTAGCAAGAGCTACTTAGAAATAACTGGCGAAATGTATTGTGTACTATAAGCCTAACCCTTTTTTTTTTGGGCGGGTGGGAAATCATCAAATAACCCCTCCCGCTCTTGGGCAGAGCGAAAGGGAGTGTCAGACTTCTACTGACTAAAAACCACCCATGTTCCTTCTTAGCCCTTCATGTCGACGCCGCGGTATCTCTTGCGAACAACCCACAGCCCCGACGGGCATAAGCCTAACTCTTTGGGGATTACAGGCGTGCTGTAATGTTATGTTGAAACTTAAACAAAAAATCTATTGAGCAATTTAGCTACCATCCTAGGGTAATAATTTCTGCCACTTATTAGTTAAAATTTATTGCAGGGAAGGCATAGGCAGTGAGAAATACAAAGCTGCCTTAGAGTATGGTAAAGCCGTGGTCTTACCATCATGGGTGAAGGACTCAGCAGCCAAGGGCGTGGCCTTACCTCTGGCTAAGTACAGGGTCGCTGGTGCATCAACCTCGTCACCTCTCGCTGAATCTCGGTTGCCTGATATGAGTGAGTTCTTAAGATGATATCCATCCTATTCATCATCATCTCAGCCAAAAGACAACCACTGCTGGACATAGGCCACCCCCAGGAGGCAGGGCTTTGCTAAATCGCCACGCTTGGCAGGCGGGTTGGCGATCGCAGTATGGTTGTTAGAAAGGCACAGAATGCTGCTGCCCATTCTCTGGTAAGTCCCTTAGTCGCTGTCCATACTATCACTACATAGTATAAAACAAAGTCGCTGTCACTGTCTGTCCGTCCCTATGTATGCTTAAATCTTTAAAACTACGCAACGGATTTTGAAGCGGTTTTTTTTAATAGATAGAGTGATTCAAGAGGAGGAGGAGGAGGAGCTCGTGGCTTAATAAGAACTGCCACTCGGGTCGATCTTTAGGTTAAGCTGCGCTTGCCTAGGTCGGTCTGTGGACCGCCCGAAATACCGAGTTTCCTCCGTGCCTCGGAAAGCACGTTAAGCTGGTGGTCCCGGCTGCCATATATAGATCTTTGGCAGTCGTTACAGGTAGTCAGTGACCTGAAATTCTGTCATCCAGTCTCACCAAAGAGTATCGTATTACCTAGTATTAACTGGGTTTTGGAGGTCAGATAGGCAGTCGCTCCATGTAAAATACTGGTATTCAGCTGCATTCTGTTAGACTGGAAGCCGACCCCAACATAGTTGGGAAAAGGCTAGGCAGATGAGGGTGATTCAAGAGAAAGGTTTTAGTATATAATTTGACCGACATCCACGCGGGTGAAGCCGTGAGCATCAGCTAGTTAATAATAAGTAATAAAGAAGAACCGACGAAGAAGAAATGCTGCGCCGACTCCTAATAAATTGGGATAAGGGGAAGAGAATGATGATGATCTATCCTGTTCATTAATCGCATACTGAGAACAAAAGTGACCTAACGACGAAATATTCGTTTTGTTGGAAATAACAAAATTATATTCGTGTTCGCGGAAACGAAAGAGACGGATTTTGTTTGTTCTTTTCTAGCACGATATGGTCACTTTTAGATTTACTAGACGAAAGCAGTTGTTATTAGAAGTAGTTTTGGCAATTTAACTCAATTCGTCGTAATTTTGAGTTTGATCACTTTCGTTCAGTTTAAAATGTATGTCCCAAAAACCGCATTCTGTGTTTGTATATGTCCTGTTGTTTAGTTGGTGATGTAGAAGTAGAAATGTTTTGTTACCCACAGGTCTGAACTTCTCCCGTATAACGAACTTGAGACCGCCTAGCAATTTCGTAGACGAAACCAGATCGGCCGACGCAACTATGATGTCTGGTAAATTAAAGGTATGTATTAAATTAAATAAACGTATAAGAATAATATAGTACCTAAATGGAATATTTCTAAACCCTGATTTTATTTAGTTTTTGATTTTACGAAGTGATATATTAGAGTTTTTTATTTCAGTTCACGCAAGACACGAAGAAATCCGACGTGTCCATTGACAAAGAAATTTTAACGGCGTTTGAGAACCTAGACATGAGTCTCATTAAGAAGGCTGGTCCTATATTTGATGGATTCTGTGTAAGTACCAGCAAATCAACATCTTGTTCTACCTAGACTTGGCTTCGAGATATAATCACTACATAGTATAAAACAAAGTCGCTGTCGCTGTCTGTCCGTCCCTATGTATGCTTAAATCTTTAAAACTACGCAACGGATTTTGAAGCGGTTTTTTTAATAGATAGAGTGATTCAAGAGGAAGGTTTTAGTATATAATTTGACCGACATCCACGCGGGCGAAGCCGCGGGCATCAGCTAGTAATAATAATAAATTATATCATGTAATTGATTGCCTCGTTGGTGTATTCGTCGTAAGTGCGGCTGCTGAACATGGATTTCCGGGTACAATTCACGGGTCGACAAAGTGTTACTGAGTTTTTTCATCAGAAACTCGGTAGCAGCCACAGAGACTGGATTTACGTCCGGTTGATGGCAATATAGACTCGTACCCTTTAAAATAAAACTCCCCCGCTGTTACATGGGACTTAAACAGAACTGACAAAATGTGGGTGTACTAATGAATACACATCTGGCTTACCCTTTGGGGATAATAGGCGTGATGTTATGTTATTTGATTGTTTTGTAATGATAAAAGGTATTTGTCATCGTGAAAACTGTTTTTTTTTTAAACGTTGCCTCACACTCGGATTTTCTCTTGTATCGTGGGTGCGTTTAGAAACATTTCGATTCACTGATACAAGTATCCAGACCCGGAACAACTATCTGTAGGCCATACAAATATTTGATTAATTTAAAACCATTATTTTGACGGCACGGTTGGCGCAGTGGCTTAAGCAATGGACTGCTGCGCTGCGTGTCGCGGGTTCGATCCCCGCACGGAACAAATATTTGTATGATCTACAGATAATTGTTCCGGGTCTGGGTATTTGTGTATGTGAGTTTAAATGTTTGTGAACGCACCCACGATACAGGAGAAATTCCTAGTGTAGTAAAAAAACAAAATTAATGCCACATAGATCTGGGTATCCGGCCTCGAAGGCCTCGCCCGCGAGCGCGCCGCGGCCTGCGTGTCGCGTTGCGGCGGCGTGCGGTACGACGCCGCACACCCGCGCGTCACGCACGCCGTCGCCGCCAACCTCGGCGCGGCGCGCGCGGTGCTGAGGGAGCTGCCGGCGGTGCCGGTACTGTCGCCGCTGTGGCTGGTCAGCAGTGTGCAGGCGGCACTAGCGCTGGATGAGACGCAGGTATGTATTTACCTTTTCTACCCACTCCTGGGTAAAAGTTTCCCTCGACTTTCAATTTCTCGCGGACCTGTTAGTCGAATAACTTAAACATTAATAGGGTAGTTAACTAAAAAAATCTAATTAGTCCATCAGATAGAATTCCAAAAAATATTGGACACGTATTTTTTCTTTTTTCACGTAAACAAACAATGAAGACGATACAGTGCTTTGAAAATTCGTGTGACGTCATTTTCTAAGACATTAGTATGACATTTTTTACCGGTGAGTGACGTCACTAACCCCCACTCAAATCTTTGATGCGTTTTATCTTCGTCAATTTTTATTGATTTGATATAACAAAATGTACGTGTCCAATATTTTTCGATAATCTAACAGACGGACTAATTAGAATCATATTTTTTTTAGTCAGGAAACATCCCCATTTTATAGTCGAGTGCTTGTGGCTCACCTATGTTTGTGGGGCATGCAGTGCTAACATAAGCATACAGCATAATCAGTCTGTGGTTCCACTGCTCCAACACAGGCCTGCTTTCTATGAGACGGAATGGGATATAATCCACCACGCGAGCCCGTGCGGGTACCAACCCGCACGGACTCGCGTGGTGGATTATATCCAAGAACCAAAAATTCGAAGAAATATGACATCTACCAAGATGTCATATTTCTTCGAATTTTTGGTTCTAAGACAAGCCGGTTTCTTCACGATGTTTTCTTTCCATTTTGTCCCACTCCTGGGCAAAAGACTCCTTCCACTCCTTCCATTTCTCGCGACACTGCGCGTCGCCTTTCAATTCTAGTGGAATCTATACAGTTCGTCGCGCCATCTCCTTCGTGGCCTGTCGCAAACTCGAATCGCTCAGGGCAACAGTTTTGTGCTATTTTGCTTCACTTTTCATTTTTATATTGGTTATTACTTTTTAATTTTAAATACATATGTGACATTTATGATTTTAATTTGTTGACTTTTCCAATTCAATTTTTAAACTGAACTAATGTAATTGTGTGTTGTGTTTTGTCTTATTTTCTAATATTTTTATTTAATGTAACTAATGCTATCTATGATCCATTTGTTGATTGAAATAAATTGATTATTATTATTATTATTTTGACATGCCCTGCCCAGTCGCATCTAATAAGCATCGGCACTGGCAGTGGCCTATATGGAAATTTTTGTACACTTGTTCAAATTGGTCGCTGCCGATTCAATTTGGCTAGGTGGGATATAGTTGACCCACCTCGGATACGATGCATAATCGCCCTATAATGATACACAGCTGATACCTCCTCTTTCTCTCTGTGAGAGTGAACTACGATACAAACAAACCGTGTAAAACCACTAAACTAAAAAAAAAGTAAAAAAAAAAGGGTATTCGCCTAATTTATTTTCATTTGTACTCCACCACAGTGCTGTCCTATTAACCCTAAGATTGACTGGTAGAGAATGCCTTGTAGCATTAAGTCCGCTTATGCATGAATTTTAAATAAATAAATTTATGTAACTACCATTAATGTCATATGAAACAGTTCCTAATAGACACAAAGCCGAGCACGCCAGCCAAGTCGAGCGCCCGCAAGCCGCGGCTGGAGCCAGCTTCACCGATGAGTAAGCGGAACCTGGCGTTACTGCGGCGCGGCCCGCTGGACTTGCCGCCACCCACACCGGAAGTTGAAGAGCCTCAGGATGAGCTTGTTAATCATTATCTTAGCCGTAAGTCATTATCATCCATGATTTATTCCTATTTAAGGGTAGGTATGACCCCATCGGGGCTGCGGGTTGTTCGCAAGAGATACCGTGGTCTCGACATGAAGAACTAAGAAGGAACATGGGTGGTTTTTAGTCAGTAGAAGTCTGACACTCCCTTTCGCTCGCCCAAGAGCGGGAGGGGTTATTTGATGATTTCCAACCCCAAAAAAAAAAAAGCCGTAAGTATATTACTTTTTATGGGTCGGGCTCCGTACCCGAAGGTTAATCAACGAAGGTTATTACTAAGCATCCGTTGTCCGCCCGTCTGTCTGTCAGCGGGCTCTCATGATCCGTAATAGGTAGACACTTGAAATGTTCACAGAATGTATATTTATGTATGTACGAAACCCTTCATGCGTAAGTGCGACTCCCATTTGGCTAGTTTTTATCTGACTAACTGCGGTACTCAGAGATATTTAATGATTACTTAACCCGTCACTAAGTAAAGATTTGACATACTTTTGTATGACAAAACTGTCAAAATCTTTACTAAGTGATGGCCTAAGTAATCATTAAAGCTCTCTGAATGCGGCAGTAAGTGAGACTCACAGTTGAAAGAAGCTTAAAACCTCAGTTAAACCAAAACAGGTTAGCGACCATTGATAGGCAAGATTATCTAACTTTCGATATTTAAAACACAAAAAGGACATGTTTTGCGTATTTGGTTTTTGCGACCATACTGAAGTCACATCGTGAGCCAAGCACTCACAAGAGGTTAAATACATTATTTAATTCACCGCGCCTGCGGCTCGGTTGTGAATTCCACCTCAAATGCAATAACAAAGTTTCCCCACTTAAGTACATCAAAATGTACAATTTTGGAACGAAGTTCCTTATCGCGCGTTGTGAAAGGGGACTAGACGGAAAAAATTCTTACGAAAAGTTGTCACGACACTTTTTGCTATAGTAAGCTATTGTAAGCTGTGCGGCGTCGCATGTTTCTCTGTCTGTCTCTCTCTCTCTTATAGAAAGCGAGCCAGATATTTTAATTTCTACATTTTTTTTTTTTTTTTTTACATAATAAAAAATAATAACAATAACTTCGTTCCATCCGGGTGTTCCTTGACACCTCTCAAGTTTTTTTCCTTCACACACAACTCACCAATACTTTTATCAAAAGTCTGCCTGTCTACTGTTTATCTATACTGATTTTGTTCTCTACTTATTAGAACAAGTAGAACCAGAGAGGGAGAAGACTCCGGAGCGTACTAGTAACGTGACGTTGCGCGCGCAGTGTCAGCCTGACATTACTGAGGATGCGGCTGAAGACCCCACTGAGGAGATCGAACAAATATTTAGAGGTAACTTTTACATTTATCTTATACTATACATTTATTTTACTTTTTACTTTTTTTGTTTTTGTGTTTTTACTTTATTTAAATCTTGTGTGAGTACTTGTGAAAACTTGTAATTGGCCATATTGTTTTTATAAACCTAACTATTGTGTCTACCTAGCTGTAAGTTTTCCTAAAATAATAAAATAAAATAAATAAAAATACTAACTTTTGCCTGCAGCTTCGTCCGCGTGGATTTCGTTTATCGCGACCAAAAGTAATCTTTTGGTCCCCCTTTCAACCCCTTACAACCTCTTTTTCGCAATAAAAAGTAGCCTATGTCCTTTCTCAGGCTCTAGACTATATGCGTACCAAATTTCATTTAAATCGGTTCCGTAGTTTTGGTAGACAGACAGTTACTTTCACATTTATAATATTAGCAAGGATAATCTACTTATAATGTCTAAAAAGTGGAGGCGGGTCGTATGGCTTGTGATCTACAAGGCTTAACAAAATAATGTTAGATGCAAAATATTCCGTAATTCATGATCTGTCTAGCCTTTTCCCAACTATGGTGCTGTCCGCTTCTAGTCTAACCGGATGCAGCTGAACACCAGTATTTTACATGCAGTGATTGCCTATCTCAACGCAGTTACAGTTACATCCCTGCAGTTAGTACTGGGAATACATACCCCTTGGTAAAACGGGTTGTTAGAAAGACACTCACTTTAATTATTTAAATGACCATTTTTATGCTCTAGGCACACCTCGGACACTCCATACAACGCTCGCAAAATAATTGCCTATTACTACTACGTAATCAAATAACGTGTGTGCACACTGTGCACGTGCAAATGTGTGCGTAAACTCCAGTAGGGTTGTCGTAGCGTAAAAAGTGGCGCGGAAAGTGCAACGGTTTGCGTCGCGAAAACCGAATGAGTTCTTACGATTGCGAGCGCCCTTGCTCAAGAGTCGGCGACGAATACCTCGAAGTGCGGGGTGAGGTGCGGTATTTAATATGAGTGCGGGGAAGGGAGTGTCCCTTCTGTACGTAGTACTATTATGTATTCTGTGCTCTAGGCAAGAAAAAAATATACATATTTCTAAGTTTTTAACAAGCATCCTTATTACAAATACTCCAGGAATCAAAATGGAAGTGCAAGGTCTAGACGAGGACGCCATCTGTGAGATAGGCGCCGAGGTGTCGGCCGCGGGAGGCGCGCTGTTGGCTGCGGGCGCGGGAGGGAGGTGGGTGCTGGTGCCGCTCGACTTTGGGGAGGAGGAGCTCATGACTAAGGGGGCTGAGGCTGTCACTGTGTTTTGGGTGGTGAGTTGTATATTATTGTTCGCTTAATAATAGCCTAGTGGTGTAATGGTGGACTGCAAAGTCATAGGTCACGAGTTTGAACAAAAGACATTATCCTCTTAATTTTCAGATTCATATGCGTTTTGTAAAAATATCACTTTTAAAGGAAAAAATCGTGAGAAAACCAAACATGCATAAGAGATATTTTGCGACGGCATGTAAAACCAAGTCCGAGGCCCATGGGCGGTTCCCGTCGGGGCTGCGGGTTGTTCGCAAGAGATATCGCGGCCTCGACATAAAGGGCTAAGAAGAAACATGGGTGATTTTTAGTCAGTAGAAGTCTGACACTCCCTTTTGGTCTGCCCAAGAGCGGGATGATATTCGATGATTCCACCCGCCAAAAAAAAAAGATGGGCGGCTTTAAAAACTTTGACACTTTAACCACACTTTGACAAGAAGATTCTCTTGGTCTTATCCCAATTTCTGTGTAGTCGGCGTTGGATATCTTTTTCTGTTTTTCTCTATAAGTGTTAACTTTTCCTTGCAATATTGAACAATTTGGCTTCCACCAGTTAACTTGCTCGTCTGTTACTAACGTGATAAATTTTGGTAATTCGGCTGATTACACCTTTTTTTTTTTTGGTGGGTGGAAAATCATCGAATAACCCCTCCCGCTCTTGGGCAGAGCGAAAGAGAGTGTTAGACTTCTACTGACTAAAAACCACCCATGTTCCTTCTTAGCCCTTTATGTCGAGGCCGCGGTATCGGCTGATTACACCTGCCAAGTTAAAAATATTTTTTACGCGTTTCTATACCAGCCACGATTTGTAGCTTTCTCACCTTCGTCTGCTGCCACTTTTAAAACGAGTTTTCTGTTCCACCATTCTCTCTCTCTCCTCACAGAAAGACTGCCTCTCCCAACAAGAGCTGGTCCCAATCCAGTACTACCACCGTCCGGTGCGAGTGACCTGCACAGCTCCAGGCCCGTTGGCCGGTGTGGTGGCCAGTCTCAGCACCTACAGCGGTGTGGAGAGAGCCTTCCTAGACGAGGTGGCCAAGCTGCTGGGAGCCACGTGAGTATCTGCTGTATGTATGCCGCGTGTGGCATGGGGAGGGGTTCTGAGACCATAATTATGTTACATCTTCGTTGTTTCCCAAGACCTCACCGGTGCAATAGGGATGTTTCCTGACAAAAAATTGATTCTAATTAGTCCGTTTGATAAATTATCAAAAAATATTGAATACGTATTTTTTGTTTTATCAAATCAATAAAAATTGACGAATATAAATCGCGTCAAATATTTGAGTGGGGGTTTGTGACGTCACTGACCGCTAAAAAATGTCATACTAATGTCTTAGAATATGACGTCACACGAGTTTTCAAAGCACTGTATCGTCTTCATTGTTTGTTTACGTGAAAAAAGAAAAAATACGTGTCGAATATTTTTTGGAAATCTATCTGACGGACTAATTAATTTTTTTTTTGTTAACTACCCTATTACGGAGATTTAGTGACGGTAGGGGGACGTGGGACCAAACACAACAGTCGTGTCACAACAGTATGATGATTATGTGGAGTGATCACTTATGACGACGGCAAACGTTCGACCGACACCTGGTTAGGCACTTACCACACACGAAATGGAAGAAGAAGTAACCTATTTAGATTCACCTAAAAAAACTTGTAGAGAGCAGCGGTGGCCCAGTGGTGGCGATCCCGACTTACCATCAGTGAGTCGTGGGTTCGAACCCATTCGGGATAAAGCTTTGTGTAAATTATTTCATCACCACTGCTCTCAAAACTGTGAAGGAGAACATCGTGAGGAAACCACCATGGCTAAGAACCAAAAATTCGGAGAATTGTGACATCTACCCATCCGCACTGGGCCCGGGTGGTAGACCATAGCCTATTCCCTCCTGGCCTGAGGCCTGACTCCCAACAGTGGGAACATTATTGGCTTATGATGATGAAAAAAAACTTATTCCATTCCCCAGTACCCAACTCCGGTTCTGCAGACGCAACACATCGAACGCCCTCGCGTCCACGCACCTGATATGTCCGTCGGCCGCGGGCGACAAGTACTTGGGCGCCCGCAAGTGGGGGCTGCCGGCCGTGCGGGGCTCCTGGTTGCTGGGCTGCGTGGCGGAGGGCAGGAGACTCAGCGAGAAGGGACATCTAGTGGGGGATACCAAAGGTATGTCTATATATACGGGTGCTGTCAGTTGTGACTGGTCACCTCTTAGCTGCCACGGCTTGTTTGAATTATTATTTAATTTTTTAATCGTCATTTTTGATTTTATCGTGCACATCTTGCTACATCGTTCTCACATAATATACCATCTCAACATTAATGATGTTACCAAGGTTTTGTAACAATATTCTGATTTAAAAGAGTGTCCATGGAGTTTCTTGCCCGTTCTTCTCCATGGAGATCTACGCATAGGGAATGGGCAACTACAGTATACTCACAGTTATTATTCCTTGTGACTGGGACTATAGCTTATTTTATTTTGTTCGACTATAAAAAAATGCCTGTAACTGGCCTACTTGAAATATTATTTTTGTCTTTTTTTTTTAATGTTTTGATTTGGATTGATTTTATCTTGTCACAGTTTCGAACCTTGTAAATTCTTGACAAGGGCATGGCGACACCCGGTTTTGCATGCCCTAAATCTTGACTAATAGTTTTAAAGCAAGAGTGAATACTGAATAGGCATCTTCTGGGCACACTCGTTCCATCATAGACATCATCCATTACTTTCCATCAGGCAGGATTGAGGTCAAGAGAAGGGCCATTTGGCATAAAAATAAATGATCACACACTCTTTGGCTAGGGTCTCCCTCTGAACCTTCTATCGTTTTCAGCCCTGGAGAAATGAGGATTGCAATTTTAATTAAATCTTTTTACTTTGTATAAAACAAAAAACAACTTAACTGGCGAAAAGTGTGTGCAAAAAGCGCCCAATATTATGTACATATTTAGTTATTCTATAATCTTTTTTTATTTAATTTGTATTATGTTTTAGCACCACCCTCACCACAACCTCAAATAGAAGAAGAAGCTCCAGAAGAACCCATGGACGTCCCCGAACCAGAGCCAGAACCTGTACCCCAACCGGAGCCAGTACCCCAACCGGAGCTACAGGAAGACATACAAGCTAATATAACAGTAGATTTAACTATAGACAAGGACAAAGAGAACGCCATGTTACCTCCTGTGGCTACCGCTATACCGCGCCGAGGGTCTGTGCCAAGCAGTAGAGAACAGACACCTAAGGGGAAAGGTAATGGTCAGATTTTTTCTAATCATTTTAATATCTTTAATAATCTAATTTCTCAAATGGGACTACGCAGGACACGTCTGCCGCATGCCGGACAAACTGTGGGCCAAAATAGTAGGAAACTGGTGCCTTGACACAGTGAGATGGGGTCGCGGCAGGCCACGAATGAGATGGCGAGACGTACTAGACTTTCTATGTTGACCTATGTATTTGACTTAGTTTTTGACAAACTTTTTACATTGCACTCCAAAACACAATTTTTATAGGGATGTTTCCTGACTAAAAAAATATGATTCTATTTAGTCCGTTAGTTAGATTATCGAAAAATATTGGATACGTGTTTTTTGTTTTATCAAATTACTAAAAAAATACGAAAATAAAACGCGTCAGAGATCATGAGTGGTGCTTGTGACGTCACTTTCCGGTAAAAAAAATACTGCAATGCGACGTCAAATGAATTTTGGAAGCACTGTGTCTTTATTTTTTGTTTACGTGAAAATAGAAAAAATATGTGTCTAATATCTTTTGCATATCTGACGGACTAATTAGATTTTTTTTGTTAACTACCCTATTGCTGACATTGCCCAAAGAGCCACTAAGCTGGGCTCGCCGTATGCCCGACGAACAGTGGGCCAAAATAACCATCTAATTGCATGATAAATATGTTTTATGTAGATGTGGACGAGATGTCTCCAGCATCCCGGTACATAGCGATGGCGCGACAAGGTCTGCTCGGTTGCGACTCGCAGGAGACGCCCAAACGTGTGGGGGACCTCAAGGACGATGCTAGACAAGGTATTGGTTAATAAGCTGGTCAGAGAGACCTGGCTATAACTTTCCACGCCAGCCCAGCTCAGGCTGGTGCCCGTCACATATGTCTTCGAATTAAAGGTTTGGCATGGTCAACTCAAGGTCATGTCATTTCCAGGATGTGTCAGGACAGATGGGCTTTAATTGTTACACAGTAGGTGCCTGAAGACGGTCGTCGTCACCGGCAAGAAGAAACATTGGCGTAACGATTCTGTCTTGTCAGGAACAAGACAGAATCGTCGCAAGACAGAATTGACCACATAAGGCAAAACACCAGGAGAGTTGAAAGGAATGGAGGAGGCCTTTGTCCAGCAGTGGGACACTAAAAGCTGTTTAAAAAAAATACCGTGATGTCGGGTCACTCCTGATTGACCTTTTTTTTAATTTATTTTTATGGTGGATGGAAAATCATCAAATAACCCCTCCCGCTCTTGGGCAGAGCGAAAGGGAGTCTCGGACTTCTACTGACTAAAAACCACCCATGTTCCTTCTTAGCCCTTCATGTCGAGGCCGCGGTATCTCTTGCGAACAACCCGCAGCCCCGACGGGACTCTTGATTGACCTGCAGGCTTGAATCTCTAATTGTTTCCTATATATTTTAACATTTCAACGTTTTTTTTAAATTAGTATGTTAGTTTTTAAAGAGAAATTCGTCGTTTACCTAATTTTTTGGCCCCAACCAGGCGGTGAATGCGCAGTAAGAACCCCAACATTAGAAGACGCCCTATCGACCCCCAACCTGGCAACACTAAGTCCCACCACACGACGTCGCCTGCAGGCCGTGCGACGTGGAGAGATGCCGTCCGACCCCATCCGGACACCTACTGATCCTTGTGAGTATACGTTATTTATGCACAGTCACGAGCAAAAATATCTAAACACTTAGCTAATGAAATAACAGGTTGGGTTGGATAAGACCTAATTCGTAAAACTATGGCTTCCATTTGCAATTTGCAAAATACTATGTGAAAACGTAAAACGTATTTTTTTTAAATACAGTAACTAATGAACAGATCAAAACAGTACCTAACTCTGGTCATAAACCCTACGTAGCCATATCCACCATTGAATGTTTTTAAAAAACAACTTATACATTGAACAACCTTGGTTGATTGCGACAAAAAATCGAGGGCCAGTTCCTATGAGGGAATATCTGTGTGTCATTCATTATTCTCGTGCCTTTATCCTAATAGGATAACAAGAAAAATCGAATTAATTTTTAATTAATTTAATTTATTTAACAGACTACAGACAGGTCCACTGTGTTAGTAACAAAATAACTTAGCCTATGTTAGTACTAAAATACACAGGAAATCCTTACAATACTAGAATGTTAGTAACAATGGAACTTATAAACTATGTTAGTACTTATATTCTACTATATATAATTAGTATAGAATTAGTCCGTCAGATAGATTTCCAAAAAATATTGGACACGTATTTTTTCTTTTTTCACGTAAACAAACAATGAAGACGATACATTGCTTTGAAAACTCGTGTGACGTCATATTCTAAGGCATTAGTATGACATATTTTACCGGTGAGTGACGTCACAAACCCCCACTCAAATCTTTGACGCGTTTTATCTTCGTCAATTTTTATTGATTTGATAAAACAAAAAATACGTATCCAATATTTTTCGATAATTTAACAGACGGACTAATTAGACTATTTATTATTATTCATTCTTCAAACTTCTCTGTTACTCATCTTCTCATAGACACCTCCTTACTTGCCATATCATCCTAACCCATACCAACCTACCTCACTGTATCCCATCTAGGCACGATACTGCAAAAGTCGCTTAATACACTGTAACATATTATTGTCTATTCCTAAAAGGGATGTTTACTGACTAAAAAAATATGATTCTAATTAGGGCGTATGTTAAATTATCGAAAAATATTGGATACGTATTTTTTGTTTTATCAAATCAATAAAAAATTACGAAGACAAAACGCGTCAAAGATTTGAGTGGGGGGGTCCTGACGCTCACTCACCGGTAAAATATATTCATACTTATGTCTTAGTTTTCAACTAATGCAGCTGTTTACGTACGCAATGAATTTGTAATATGAGTTTTTGTTCCAATAAAGATTTATTTATTTATTATTTAGAATATGACGTCACACGAGTTTTCAAAGCACTGTATCGTCTACATTGTTTGTTTACGTGAAAAAAGAAAAAATACGTGTCCAATATTTTTTGGAAATCTATCTGACGGACTAATTAGATTTTTTTTTGTTAACTACCCTATTGAGCAATAGACAAACTCATCTTCTAATCGAGCGCCACTATCAGTGTTATTCGTCTGACAAGAAGTTGACTGATTATAATAATGATGTTTTTGTCCCCCATTCGGCCACAGTCGACAAGAACCCATCGACCCCAGACAGTGCATTCGGTGCGGCGTTACGTCCCGGGTCGGGCAGGATGTCACCGGACGCACGGAAGAGGCTGTGGAAGTTCGTCGACGGGCTGCCCAGTAAACAGGCTGAGCCTGTTATTAGAGATAAACATACGGTGAGATATATATATATTATATACAGGGTGTAAACGAACCCTTCACGCATCCGTCAACTAAGCATTCTGTACATCAAACTAAGTACCCCTACGCAAAAATTTTTGCTGGGAAATGACTTTTTTTTTAGGGTCAAAAATCACATTTTACGATAAAAGTCAAAGTAGCACTCTTAAAACATTGTGCTATTGGATGCTTTGAATAGTAAACGGGTCACGGAGGTAATTTAAGTAAAGTTAAAACCTGAAATACTAATATTTACAAAAACAGCTGTGAAAAATTTGGAACTTTGACCCCCAATATCTCCGTAACTAGGGGGTTCCCAGGTATGGTCTAGAACAAAAAAATGATCGCAGTGGTGGGGAGAACAATTGCCCTTCGTTTGCGTTAAGGGTACTTTTACACCCTATATACGGCATAATCAGCTTATAATATTCCCACTGTTTGGACACAGGCCCCCTCTCTATAAGAGACAATAGGCTATAATCTACCTCGCGAGCCCAGTGCGGGTTGCTAGATGTCACGTCTTCGAATTTCACACTCTCTTATACAATACCTAATTAAATATCATATTTTATTTGCAAAGCAGACAAAGTTGAAGTTGAAGAGAAAAGTAGTAAGTGATTTTAATATCTATCATTAATTATCCTCTGTAAACACAACTTATTCTACGCACACCCAAATAATGCAACGAATATGGTCCATTTTCGTATGAAACGGAGTTACCAACTGAACTAAGCTATGAGTAAAACTAAGTATAAGTTCGCTTTTATAGATCTCAGCTTAAAACTTTATATCTCTTACAGCCATTATCAGAGATCCGCAACAGATTCCTTGCCCAGTTCAACGGCAATGCCCCAACGCCGCCATCTGAACACACTGTTGCACCTCGAAAACTTCAACTACAGGTAATATAACAAAGCTCGTACGCACGACGAGCAATCAAGCTATACATAACAAAATTATCTATCATTGTACGGGAAACTCATACAAGGCGAAGAAAAGTTATTTTATATATGTATAGCTTTTGTTTTTGGGGTTGGGAAATCATCAAATAACCCCTCCCGCTCTTGGGCAGAGCGAAAGGGATTGTCAGACTTCTACTGACTAAAACCACCCATGTTCCTTCTTAGCCGAGGCCGCGGTATCTCTTTCGAACAACGGGATATGTATAGCTCGATGTGTGTTATTTACGACCATTCACTGCGTTTATGTCACTCAGTCCGGAAAACCGGAAAAATCTCGCGTCTACGTGGCCAGCATCATAGTCACCCTTAACTCAGTTTATATGGAGTTGGCGCAGCATGTATCCTTCCGTAACTCTGTCTTATTTTTCATCTCAACAGTAGCTTCCTATCTAGCCATATCATTCCTATCTAGCCTTCACACGGTCCATCCATCGTTTCTTTGGTCTTCCTCTACTTTTATAGCACATTCATACTCATTTTCCTCATTCTTCCGTATGACATGTCAATACCATGATAACAAATTACCGTTATCTCGTATTAACCTTATTTGAAAAATATTTTCTGTTCTAGGACCAGTGCGAAACTCCACCAGCTAAAATTGCCAAGTTAACTCCAGATCAAGTAAGATTTATTAATTTAAATTCATTCATATCCTTCTCTCACGTTATTTGGCCATTTTGTCACTTATTTTTATACCTCACGAAATAGGGGACGAAATTCTCGCTTAAAACTAGAACCAGGTACAAAAGACTGCTACTGGGACATTCCTGATGGAAAAACCACAATAACAATTTGCCTGACTTTGAAATTGTACCCTCACGTGCAGCTTTATCGATTGCGACCATAAGACCCACGAGTTCAACTAACCAATATTTTTGCATGTGCGTAGTACAGTCGAACAAGCTAATAAGTATACAGGTAGAGTTCTATATAATTCTAGTACACTGAAAATATTGGTTGCAATTTTGTTTTATAAAGTGTTTCGCACTAAGCAACTGATGCCAAAGCTGTATCGTTTGACATCAGTCTCTAAATGTATCTGTATAATCTTAAAAGTAAATACAAGTTAGCTGGCTGTATACTTATTAGCTTGTTCGAGTGTACGTGTAACCGGCGTGTGTGTATTACCAGATAAATGAATGTGGACGAGGCAAAAGGATTATGTAAGAATCGTAGCAAGTGGCGTTCTGTGGTTACTGCACAGTGCATACCCTCATGGTAAAAGGGAATGAGTTTATGTGTGCAACCAATATTATTTCCTTTCAGAGCCCAGGAAACTTCAGCACCCCAGGCCCAGAAGATACTCCTAAAAGCGTATCATCAGCATCTATCCCTGCCGCCGTGGACGCGCAACTACAGCGACTGAATGCAGCGCTGACTGGCAGACTTAGCTCACAGCGCGCTAGGCGGACCAGGGACTCGATACCGTCTGTACCTGTGCCTCGTAAGTGTACAAAGTTTATAGTGATTTTGTTGGTGAATATAGGTTTTTATGAGCAGTGGTGGCCCAGTGGTGGCGGCTGCGACTTACGAACAGTGAGTCGTGGGTTCGAACCCAGTCAGGCGCATTACTTTGTGTAATTTATTTCATGACCACTGCTCTCAAAACGGTGAAGGAAAACATCGTGAGGACTTCAACATGTCTTAGAACCAAAAAATTCGAAGACATGTGACATCTACCAACACGCACTGGGCCCGCGTGGTGGATTATAGCCCATCCCTCTCCTAGAGAGGAGGCCTGAGTCCCTGCAGTGGGAACATTATAGGCTGATGATGATAGGTTTTTATTAAAACCCAGTTTGTCAATATCGACAGTTTACTTTGAAGCCCTGCTGCGTGACCGGCTCGGGAAAGAAGGAATAATCTACTAGCATTATAATTAACACTGGAAACGGGATATTTACCATCATCATCCTATTAATGTTTGACGGGCACAGTTGGCGCAGTGGCTGAGCGATTGGACTGCTGCGCTGCGTGTCGCGGGTTCGTGTCCCGCACGGAACAAATATTTGTATGACCTACAGATAGTTGTTTCGGGTCTGGGTATTCGTGTATGTGAGTTTAAATGTTTGTAAACGCACCCACGATACAGGAGAAATTCGTAGTGTGTTGCAACGTTTATTTTTTATTTTTTTCCTATTCCTCCGCTATTCTTTTCTGATTAATTTCGTTGCGGGATCCAAGACAGTTAAATTTTTTTCCCCTTTGGATTAGAACGAAATAACACCGCCGAAACAATGAAGTTCGACGAAGACCCAAAGAAAAAAAATTTCAAGTCACAATTATATCTCAAGTAACAATTATATCCGTTGTTTTCAGTTCCAGATTCAGAGCCGGCGCCAGAATCCCAACCCAACACAGTAGGTTGGGACGACACGACGCCTGCGCAGCAACCAGACGAGCCCGAACCTGAGGTTTCCATGCAGATACAAATCAAGAGGTTCATGCTGTCTTCTAATGTCGATGTGAGTTGATAGTTTAATCCTCAACGTCAATGACCGGTTCGATTTTGAAGAGCGTCTAAATATTGGGAATTAATTTCCTATCGCGAAAATCAGAATTTTTGTGAACTGTCATTTCGTATTGTTTTTGAAAACATCGTGTTTTTCAATGCGAAGGTACTCGAATACGCAACTAACCCGTATGCTGCGTGTGATAGTACAGAAACAATAAAATAATATAAATAAGTGTTTAGGGGGATTGAGGAACAGGGTATAAAGTTCCTCATCCCCCGTAGAAGAGAGGTTCCTCCGACCAGACGGGTGTTGTGTCTGGTGGGCTAATTGCTCGACATATAAGTCGGGATTTTCTATAAAGGCTAATAAAGTTGACAGCGCGAAGTAGGATTTAGCCAATTAGTTCGCATGTGTTGCGGTAGATGTCGCTGTCACCACAAGTGTAAACAAAAAAAAATATTGTGACTCTCACGGCTGCACTAAATAGACCCAGTTCAGCAAATTGCCGAGGGAGCCAGAGCCCGATGCAGGTTTTTGACTGGACATGAAATAGATGCCACGGACATAAAACAGTTTTGTTCAGTTTTTTTTTTTTATCAGCCTATATTGTCCCACTGCTATGCAAAAGCCCATAGCCTTCCACTCTTCCCTCTGTGTGGTTTTCTCCGTCCAATTTGTCATAAACGCTTCTAGGTCGTCACGCCACCGTTTTCTAGGCCTCCCTCGGCGACGACGCCCGTCTTCTGGCACCCACTGCGTGACGACTCTAGCCCATCGGTTCTGATCCATCCTACAGACATGGCCCGCCCAATCCACTCAGTAACTTAGAAATATAGTTGAGTTTTGTTAACATAAGTTTTATGTGAACTGTTTTGTATTGTATTTTATATGGTGTTGATTATTGTGTTTAGTCTCTTGGATGGCTTGGACGTCGTAATGTAAACCTACCTTAGATTGTTAATTTAGTTAAGTGTCTCTAGTGAACTGTAATTTGTTCTTTGAGAAAATAAATGTCTTTAAACCGAACTTGGCAGCTTAACAGGCTCGAACTTTATTATAAACTGCTTTGTTTTTCTCTCACAGAATCGAGACGACATAATCTCAATGATAGCCCACCTCGGCGGCGAAGTATGCGAGGGGGCCGAGTTGGACCCCGAGGCGACCCACCTACTGTGCGCGGCGCCGGGACGGAGTGAGAAGATGTTGGGCTCTATAGCGGCCGGGCGATGGGTGCTGCATCCTGTGTATATCGTTAAAAGTCAAGCTGCGGGGAGTTTTTTACCTGTGAGTTGTCACTTAGATCTTGTTTGTCTTTCAGCTTAGTTAAAGTACTGGATACACCTTGGTAACCACCAGGGTTGGGTTGTTGACCATCTGAAACTGTCGAAGATCAGTTGGGACATTAGTCCTAACTCATCATCATTCTCTTGCCCTTATCTCAATTCACTTGGGGTCGGCGCAGCATGTCTTCCTCTTCCATACTTCTCTGTTTCTCGTCATCTCATGAGACACCTCCTTTTTTACCATATCATTTTTAACACAGTCCATCCATCGTTTCTTTGGTCTTCCTCTACTCGTATATCCTTCCACATTCATATTTAAAACCTTCCTCACAACATTTTCCTCATGCCTCCGCATCACATGCCCATACCACGACAATCGATTTCCACACAACTTTTCAGTCACCGGCGCCACTTTCAGACTTCCTCTTATGTACTCATTCCTTATTTTATCCATTCGCGTAACACCGCACATCCCCCTAAGCATTCTCATCTCAGCCACATGTAAATGCCTTTCATTCATCCCTTTTGTGGCCCAACATTCTGATCCATACAAGACAGCAGGTCTAGACATTAGTCCTAACTGGAGGTCTAAAATTGCCACTTTAGCAAATCATAATATAAATTGCGTAAAATGGACCTTTTCATAATAGTACAGTACCCGGCGATAAATATTGCACATCGACCTTTGGAAATTGGTGTATTTTATACAAAGAATAAAAGGAATTACCAAAAGAAGCAAATCATAATTGTTTTAACAGCTCCTAATTATAGATACCGGACTGTTTGTATTTCGTGCGACAGAGATAACGCTCTACGAAGCCGAAATTGTCTCTTTCCAAAGGTCGATGTGCAATATTTATCGCCGGGTACTGTAACTGCGTCTGTGGCCATTTAGAAAAATAGCTCATAATTGGAAAATAATATGTATTGCGTTAAAATTCTAATAATTCTCACAGACGTAGTTTTTATTATGAAAGGTCCATTTCACACTTTTGACACAATTCATATTACAATCTGCTAAAACGGCCATTTTAGATACCCTGATCTTTTCAGCATAACTTGTTTTCCGTGTCTCAACTATCTGCAGACCGACTTTGGTAAGTGTCGGTTAATTTTGAAGGTTGGCCCGTGTACTGTTATTTATTAGTTAGCCTTGATCTCCTCATACACTGTTGTGAAAAATAAAAAAAAATGAATGAAAAATTAAAAGTAATGTAATAACATTACTTTTAATTTTTCATTAAAACTGTGGGTAAAAATGAGGTCGGTTTTACTCACTAACATTTTATTACCCTGCCGTTTTTTTTTTGGCTGGTGGAAAGTCATCAAATAACTCCTCCCGTTCTTGGGCAGAGCGAAATGTGTTAGACTTCTACTGACTAAAAACTAGAGTTGCCACGAATAGTGATTTAGCCGAATACCGAATACCGAATATTCTGCAACGCTGTCGACCGAAGCGCCGAATATTCGGCACAAAGTACATGCTTGACGAGCGCGTAAAGAATAATACGACAAGACGCGTCGCGACCTGTCTCACACGAGCGCGGGCGGGCGTGCGGCCATTTGACTATTTGTTTCAATTGCGAGTAAATCACGTCACGGCACGCTTTGTCAGATCAATATAAAAAATAAATTAAATTAAACATTACCTACGATTTTGTAGAAAAGTTCGTTCGTTAGTTCTTTTTCAATTGTTTGTTTGTTAAAAAGTGTTACAAGTGGTGGTCAGCAAACGAAAAACAATACCCAAACCTCTCGAAATTTGCTAAAGTTTATCTTTCTTCTCCCGGGAGTAGCGTGTATAGTGAGAGGTTGTTTTCTGAAGCTGGTATCATTTACGATGAAAAGCGTAATCGTTTGCTACCATCAAATGCTGAAAAGCTTGTTTTTATCCATCACAACTTACCGCTGATTAATTTTACTTATTAAAGTATTGTAATTTGGTAATAAATACAAATGTTGAGTAATATGATGTGTCTGTTTTGTCCATGATTCGGTATTCGGTATTCGGCCGAATAGTACGTATTATTCGGCCTAATACTGAATACCAAAAAAAGTGGCCGAATAGGCCGAATACCGAATAGTAGCCGAATATTCGTGGCAACTCTACTAAAAACCACCCATGTTCCTTTAATTGTAATTGTTCGTTTTTTAATTGGGGTGTGCGCAGCATTGCCATATTTTTCCATGCTACTACTGTCCACATAAGAAACCAAAACACAAACAATTCTCCTCCAGGAAGAAGAATTCGAGTGGGGCAACTGTCTAGCCACGTGCCTCCCTCCCCTGTCGGGCGCCGAGCGCGTGCTGTCTCGTGCGGCGCACCGCTGGCGCCGCTCGCGCGTGGCGGGCACGGCGGGGCCCTTCGCGCGCGTGGTGGCGCTGCTGCACGTGCCGCCGCCGCGCAGACGGCTGCTGGCCCGGCTGGTCACTGCGGGGGATGGGGCCGCGCCGGAGGACGAGTGAGTTAACTTCCATAATCTTTCTCACATTTTGTTCCATATTAGAGACACTATCGAATGGTGTATAGATGATTTTTTTTTCAAAATCAATAGGTTCGTTTGCTGACTAGGAATATTGTTTTTTTTTAAATTCAATGATTAATTATCTGTCTTATAGACGTAGGCAATACGACAATAAATGAAACCACTGGTAGTTCTAGTTCATCATTATTAAACTATCAAATAAATCTTAACACCAAAATAAAAAAAAAATGAAAAAAAAAACAATAAAACTAAGAAGCATAAATACAATTTACAAACAAAAATTGTTTAACTAACCTTAGGAATAATTTGCACGATTAACGTGTGGAAATAAAATGTAACAAACGAATTTAACAAAGACATTTAGGTAGGTTATTGTCGTATCGTCGGCACCACGACGGTGTTAAGATTTATTAAAAATGTTCCAATGAACTAGACTACCAGTGGTATATTGTCGGCACCACTCTGTATAACCTAAAAAAGGCGAAGTACAACACTTCTAGTTGTGAGAACCGAATATTTATAATCGTTAATCGTGAACTGAATTTGAGTCGGACTTGATACACATATATTCTGCCCCATTAGACATGTTCACAGTTACAGTTTGTTTATAATTTGACATAAACACTCACTTACTAATATAGAATTACATCTTTAGCATAGATTAAAGCAGATTGCGACTATGGGTTTGACAGGGATGGCTAGTTTAGGAGGTAATGTACGTATACGGAGAAAGTACCTTTTTCCAAAATCCGCCAATTGCGGCCAAGAAATTCTAGGATTGATTTGATGTTCGATGTGTCCCTATTGTCATGACAACGACAGTCGACCCAAGTTTAAAAATGGACTTGAGTCGGCTTTATAAATATGAGTGTTAATCCAACTTAATATTATAAACGCGAAAGTTTGTAAGTATGGATGTTTGTTACTCTTTCACGCAAAAACTACTGAACGGATTTGGAAAAAAATTGGCACAAAGATAGTTTATAACCTGGATTAACACATAGGATAGTTTTTATGCCGATTTTATCTTCCCGTGGGATATTTTTTGAGTTGCACCGGCGAACCCGCTGGCAACACCTAGTCTTATATAATATAACATACTTATTATTTTCTATTTCAGACCACCATACACGAACGAGAACATCACAGTATGCTTCGCAGACATCAAACGCTATCCATTATCAGACAGAGACAGCGCGTGGCTCGTATCTAAAAGAATACCAGTTTGTGCCCCTGTGTTACTTAGCTCATACCTCACTGATGACCCACCACCGAAGCCCGAGGAACACTGCTTGCCGGATTTTAGACCTTAAGTCGGTTCCCTAGAGTCTGTATTACTGCCAATCTACTTGGTCAAATCAGAGTAAACTGCTTTTCCGTTATAGACTTTAGTAGTAAAGAAATACGAGCCTAAACTCACTCAGCCAGTTTAAGGGTCAAATCTAAGGGGATACCAGTTTGTGCCCCTGTGTTACTTAGCTCATACCTCACTAATGACCTACCACCGAAGCCTAAGAAATGCTGCTTGCCGGATTTTAGACCTTAAGTCGACTCTTATAGAGTCTGTGTTACTGCCAGTCTGCTTGGTCAAATCAGAAGGATACTGCTTGTTGGATTTTAGACTTGAGTAGTAAAGAAACAGAGTCTAAAGTCAGTCAGTGAGTATATGAGTCATATCTAAGGAGATAGCTGTATGTGGCCGTGTGTAACTACGTTCTTAGCTCACTGATGGCCTACCACCGAAGCCTAAGAAATTCTGCTTGCTCGGTTTTAAACCTTAATCGTAAGAAAATCCATTAGACGAGAAATTGGAAAGTGCTGAATTATGTCACTCATCATCTGCCTAGCCTTTTCCCAACTATGTTAGGGTCGGCTTCCAGTCTAACCGGATGCAGCTGAGTACCAGTATTTTACATGGAGTGACTGCCCATCTGACCTCCACAACCCAGTTAATACTAGGTAATACGATACTCTTTGGTAAGACTGGATGTCAGAATTTCAGGTCACTGACTACCTGTAACGACTGCCAAAGATCTATATTATATGGCAGCCGGGACCAACAGCTTAACGTGCTTTCCGAGGCACGGAGGAAACTCAATATGTCGGGCGGTCACCCATCCACAGACCGACCTAGGCAAGCACAACTTTACCTAAAGATCGACCCGAGTGGCAGTTCTTATTATGTTACTAACTAAGAAAAACGCACTGTCCGCCAGAATCAGCTTGCCCAATTATAGACATTACAATCAATTATTGTAGGTTCTCAGGTGGTTTGACAATGTCAACGGAAGCCAACAAGAAATATACCGCCTTAATGTCTTAGAAAACTCACATTTTCAACTTTAATTATTATTTTAATATTAAACCAAAAATTGCCTCTGTATATCACAAAATGTTTATGGAGTACGACATAGAGATTTGATAAAGAAAAATGCATTTGTGATCAATAATCGTTTTTATTTAATCGAAAACTTTGATATCGATAATAATTGATGCGATTAGTATAACTTTATAGACGAATTATAATTGCGTCAGGGGTGCTACATACCCGTCGTGGCTGCGGGTTGTTCGCAAGAGATACTGCGGCCTCGACATAAAGGTCTAAGTAGGAACATGGGTGGTTTTTAGTCAGTAGAAGTCTGACACTCCCTTTCGCTCTGCCCAAGAGCGGGATGGGTTATTTGATGATTTTCCACCCGCCAAAAAAAAGGCTTTGTTACATACATTTTTTGTTCAGCATACAATTCAGCAGTAGTTGTTGAGAAAAAACGCCTTTTTTACGGATGTGACGTCATCAAATGACCTCCAGAATCTGATACTTCCTTCCGTTCCAGGCGGAGCGGAAGGGAGTATCAGACTTGTACTGACTAAAACCCATCCATTTTCCTTCTTAGCCCTTTGTGTTCCGGGCCGCGGTATCTCTTTCGAACAGTCCCGCAGCCTGAGCAAAAAAACCTTAGCCTTAAATTAATCCGTGCCGATCGGCTGACATATTTTGGCATTAATCATAACTGAATTGTGTTCGGTTCGGCTCAGCTTGACCGGCATTTTCCCGAACATTTGGCCTACCTACGTATGGCTGAACCGAATATGTGTGTGTAACATCCCTTATAATAATTAAAGTTTCAACAGAATTAAGAAGAATTCATTATTTATGTTAATGTTGACTGAAGTGTGTTATAGTATATTATTAGTAATAACTGCATTATTTTGTGACAATAATTATTAAAGAATATTATAAATATTAATAACTGGTTTTATTTGAACAATATTTAAAATACATTTAAAGGATGGACTAGAGAAAGGGTAAAACAATAAAAACAAACAATCTTGTAACTTAAAATATCTATAGCTAACAATTACTTAAATCTATTAAACATTATGAAAGATTAAAGTAAATAATAGAAATCTAATTAATTAATTTCAATTTATGCCTCATTTAATGTAAGATATTAAGATCTTTAACAGTATACAATATAAAGAACATAATGGTAACTATTCGTAATCACAAATGCTTTGAGGAGCTTTCTTAAAATATTAATAAAAAATAACAACTGGTTAAAATAACTATTCATACTTTTCAACGTAACATTACCCTGGCTTGCTGCATATTTATCATCGTTAAACGTAACATCACGCCTAAATTCGAAGGTTAAGGCAGAGCTGTAACCATAGATATAGATAGACCTAGATAACGCAAGAGCAACACTTCGCGTGCCTACCTTACGTACAAAAATCGTAAGTGGCCACTTTCGCGCTCAGTCTGCATCGGTGTATAGCGCTAGTCGGACGTCGGCGCTGGTGCAAAAGGCGGGGGTTGGGGCGAAGGGGTCGCCGTACGCGGCGGCGTCTTTGAATCGATTTGATTTTCCAATTTTCCATCACTAAATAGTGCTTGTGAGACGTCATAATATAATAGGTAGTCAAAAAATGGCAAGCTTGGTTTTCATACAGATCGTGATACTTGCGTTATCTAGGTCTATCTATATCTGTGGGTGTAACCAATTAGTACACCCATATTTCGCTATTTATGTTGTCCCATGTACCTAATAGGGGGCGATTCTATTGCCATCAACCGGGCACATATCCAGACTCCGTGGCTACTGAGAAGTTTCTGATGGAAAACTCTACATTGCCCGACCCGGGAATCGAACCCAGGACCTCATGCCCAGCAGTCGCGCTTGCGACCAACGAGGCAATCGATCATTAACATTAATTAAAAATAATTCATGCTATCTATAAAAAATCATAAAATTGCCAAAAGATTTTTATGATGTTTCCATATCCGAAATGGAGGACTTCATAGCGTGTCGATGGCAAATCTTCACTAAATAAATTATATATTGGCCCAATATTCAGCAATGCGAACTCCGCTCGCGGATGCAGTCATAAGATCGTCCAAGTGTACAGGTGTCAGGGCATGCAGCGCAAGATGGAAGGTGAGCCATTGTCTGTAGAGATACGCCGTATACGGAGGACTGTCAGACGGTAAGATTTTGATTTGTTTCTAAACCTCTTCAACATAGCTGTCACCTCATCATTCTCTTTCCCTATAGCACATCAACTTCAAGCACCTTCATTCTTCATCACTCATCATTCAAACTTCTTCACCATCACCTTAATAGCCCTACTTTCATCCTTAGGATAGTTAAGGCCTGCTTCAGCCAGTTCCTTCAAGGTTATAGTAGCGATGGTGGTGAAGCCGGCTCGAGCTGCGCTGATCTGCGAGGCTGGACCCGTGAAGACTGTGGACGTGGCTTTGATGCCGTTGTGGAGACTGAGGGGTTTCCTGTAAAGAAATAAAGAACAAGTATTTATTGGTCTCACACAGGACAAGAAATCAATAATAAAAAATTAAAAAAAAAAAACAAGAGGAACACTTAAAAAATAAAACAGTATTAAAAAGACATTGGTCAAAGATTTTAAAAGAAAGAAATTTTGGGTAGGTATTGGTATTGCAAAAAAAAAAAAAAAACTATAGTTTGGCCAAAACGGTAAATATTTGTCTAGATTGGGATATTTTCATAAGCCGGGCCAACTAAAATAAACTTAGGTATTATTTAGATAGATCATAACCATAACATAACTAATAGTTTTTTAATATAACAGGCTTAGGGCCAGCAGGGCTATTGCGTATCTTTTTAAATGTCAGTGGCTATCAAAGTGTCCATCGATTAACTGTCAAATGGTTATGGTTTGGTACAAAATGGAACCATTTGACAGTTAATCGATGGACACTATGTTAGCCTTGCTGATCTTATCTTATATACATATATTATTACATAGATAGAGCATATCTGAGGTATGCTATATCTAAATAGGTAATAAGTCTATTTTTGTTGGCTCTTATCTCGAATAAATATAAAATGATTTTATATTCGACAGCAGTATTTTATTTTATCTATAATAAAATAATGTTTCCAAGATAGTAGGGGATCGGACTGAGTCAAAAAAATATGATTCTAATTAGTCCGTCAGTAAGATTATCGAAAAATATTGGATACGTGTTTTTTGTTTTATCAAATTAATATAAATTGACGAAGATAAAATGCGTCAAAGATCATGAGTGGGGGGGGGATGGTGACGTCATTTGTGGGTAAAAAATGTGCTGACATGTGACGTTTTCGAGGAGTTCACGAGTTCAGAGGTCAGTGGCATTAACAGAGTCCTTAAAATGACCCTTGTACTCAATGCACCTTACTTTTTTTTTTCTTGGGGGGTGCGAAATCATCAAATAACTCCTCCCGCTGTTGGGCAGAGCAAAAGGGAGTGTCAGACTTCTACTGACTAAAACCCACCCATGTTCCTTCTTAGCCCTTCTTAGGAAACAAGATTTTTTTTTTTTTGCGTTTTTTTTTTGCGGTTTGTTTTTTTTTCCAAAAGTAAGTTTTTTTTTTAGTCTTTCCAAAGAGTATCGTATTATCTAGTGTTAACTGGGTTGTGGAGGTCAGATAGGCAGTCACTCCATGTAAAATACTGGTATTCAGCTAAATCCGGTTAGACTGGAAGCCGACCCCAACATAGTTGGGAAAAGGCTAGGCAGATGATGATGAAACAAGCGATTTATTTTATTGAAGGTGTCCACTAACCATTTCGGGATAGGTCGTGGTTCTATTGGCAGAGTACCTAACTGGGTAGAGATACTGCCATGGCGTAAAGCAAGCTATCTCGCATAGTAACTTCTGAAGCCTCTATTAAAAGATCATTGATTCATCGCGATAACTGTTATAAGTTACAATTACAGAACATTAATGAAAACGCGTCATATTATGTACATTCACGAGAAATGCTATGTTTAAACTTAGCAAAATTCGAAAGATATTTTCCGCTACTCTAATGATTAACCGTTCACGAACGTAGTATTTTGGAAGCCACAGGTAGGTACAATTCCATAGGTCTTATCTTAGAGTAGGAACGATTTTTTAATGAAAAAAAACGCTTTTGAATTTTGCTAAGTGTTTATCTTCATTTCATTGCTGGTGAATCTACAGGTTCATGTAATATTTGACGCCATTACAAGGTCCATTTATTATTTAATATGTTCCCATGTGTACGTTTTATAAATTGCAGGCCTAAGATAATAATATAATGACGCAAATGCAGATACGAATTCTTGATCTTTTATGTTATCTATCAACTTAACTGTCATTAACCGTTTTATTTTTGAATTGTTTAATTAATGTTTGCAAAGATAATTATACAAAATCCGTGTGAGTCGCCTTTTTTATGATGGAGTCTCAAATTCTTGTGTACTTAGTAGGATAGTAGTACAAATTTTTACTTGGTGAGTAGGTACCTACACGTATCGCAGTTCTGATAACAATGTAATATAGTGTTATCTGATAATGAAGAATTGCAGCCAAAAAAGAGATTTAATGAAGCACGCATCGTCACATGGTTCATGAAACCATTGAATCTATTTTTGTCAAAAAGGAAAAATGGCACCTGTATCTCACACACAAAATGCCATATTGCCATGGCCATGGATGATACAAGAAAAGAGAAGCCTATACCCAGCAGTAGGTGAAATCAGGCTGGGGATAATGATGACCCTGCACAAAATCTGCAGTCGCGCTTCTGACCAGTGACCACTACACCAATAAGTTTCCTGACTCCAAGAGAGAGTCCTAAAGAAACGATTGTCGCAAAAATTCGTGAGCCTTGCCTTCGTTTTGTTCGGTGAACTGGAGCTCTATGTCCCGCTAAGGACTATACACGCTAGGTTATGCGTGACAGTTTTTAATCTGCATGAAAATTCTTCACGCAAAAACGGGTTCTATTCCAACACTTTCAAGGAAAAATTTTACAGTTTCCTCCTACTGTACACTGTACAGGCGACATGCAAGAAGCATGAACTTTATATTATGAACGTTACATCATTACAGGTGCGTAAGTACTACCTACTCGAAACCGGTGAGCGTGTATGTCTAGCGTGTATGACCAGGTGTATGAATGTGGACGAGGCAAAAGGGTATGTAAGAGTCGTAGCAGGTGGCGTTCTGTGGTGTCTGCCTACCCCCGTGGGACAAGGGCGTGATTTTATGTATGTAACAGAAGGCGACTTACAATTTTTGAGTACAAACTTATTTGAAGGTCGCGTCTGATCACTGGGTAGGATCCAGTGTAAGGAAATAGTAAGAATATTAGCCTACCTTGCTGCCAGTATCCGTGATCCAAGTTTAGCTCCTCGATATTCTCTGGTGACGACCAGACCGAGAGCGTACAGCAGCTGGTCCAAGCCCAAATTTTCGAAGGCGTCTATGGTTTCTTCGGCCACTTTAAGTGCTCCGTACACGTTCTTCCAAGCTTCTCCTTCAATCTGAAAGGGTAATAGTAATTAGGTTTACAGTCATCACTGGTGGTGAGGAGCTCGTGGCTATATAATAACAGCCGCTCGGATCAGTTCTCAGTCTGTGTATGCGTGACTATTTATTACATACCAAGTTTCCTCCGTGCCTCGGAAGCACGTTAAGCCGTTGGTCCCGGCGGTCATTTAATTTTGTAGGTCTCTGACAGTAGTAACAAGAAGTCAGTGGTCAGAAAGACAGTTATTTAGATTTTTTTATTTTTTTTTCGGCACGGTTGGCGCAGTGGCTCAAGCAATGGACTGCTGCGCTGCGTGTCGCGGGTTCGATCCCCGCACGGAACCAATATTTGTACGACCTACAGATAATTGTTCCGGGTCTGGGTATTTGTGTATGTGAGTTTAAATGTCTGTCAACGCACCCACGATACAGGAGAAATTCCTAGTGTGGGGCAACGTTTTTTATAAAAAAAATAAAATAAATAAATTTACCAACGGGTAGCATATTACCCACTTACCCAGTGCAAACTGGGTTGTTGAGGTCACTTAAGCACTCGCTACATGTAAAATACTAACTACTTATTATGACCTGGGTAATTTTATTATTATTTATTTTCTTTAATGTATGATTATTTGGTGTATGCTCGTTGAAATGGATTATGATTTGTGTTCTTATTTTTTATTCAAAACCTGACATGTAATTTTTTATAATTATTAATAAATTAACTAAACTAAACTACAGCCGCATCCAGTTAGACTGGAAGTCGAACTCAACATAGATGATGAATCATCACTGGTGGTCAGAAACTGAAGTCTGACAAGTCTTACAAAGAGGTAAGAATCGTAGTGCCTAGTTACTGGGTCGTGGAAGTTAGATTGCATCGTAAAATACTGGTCAACTGCTTCTGAAGCTTAGAGTAGATTTGGACGCCGATCTCAACTTGGTTGGAAAAAACCTTATAAAAAGAAACACATTAAAATCCAATACAATGCATTCAGGGTACTGTTGGGGCTGCCTCGCTTCTGTAGCGCTTCGGGGATGGTCGCCGAAGCGCGCGTGAATTGTTTTTATACAACCATGCGCAAGCGGTGCACATCCCTGGTGCGCAGGGTGCGGGTCAGCCCGAACAGTATCCTGAGAGCTTTCGCCCAGCGATTTGACTGCCAGTACATGTATCACTGTGACATGGTACATGTACGGGCTAATCCTACTAATATTATAAATGTGAAAGTTTGTGAGAATGGATGTGTGGATGTTTGTTACTCTTTCACGCAAAAACTACTGAACGGATTTGGATAAAATTTGGTACACAGATAGTTTATAACCTGGATTAACACATAGGATAGTTTTTATCCCGATTTTATCTTCCCGTGGGATAATTTTCGAGTTGTAGCGGGCGAAGCCGCTGGCAACAGCTAGTGTGGAAATATTGTTTTAATTGTATTGAATGTTAATTTTATTGATTTTAATTGTATTTAATGGTATTTTTGTATTTATTTTAATTGTCTTTGTGTTATTTATTTTGTAATGTGTGGATTGGTCCATGTTGGCTTTTTATTCAATAAAAATAATAATTAAACACTCACCACGTCATTGTCCTTCTCTCCCTTACAGATCACCACACACACATTCAAAGCCACTAATTTACTCTTGCCGTTCTTCTCTTCGTAGCAAGCTAGCGACATCCTTTGTTTTAGGTACACTCTCCAGAAGTCTTCCATACTGCGCACGCTTAATGGGTCCTCGACAAGTTCTAGAAGGAATTTTCATATCGATTATTAAAATAATAGTTGCCAGGATCTACATAAGATAATTATGTATTTTTTTATTTTATATATATTTTTTTTTTTGCGGGTGGAAAATCATCAAATAACCCCTCTCGCTCTTGGGCAGAGCGAAAGGGAGTGTCAAGCCCGCCACACTATTCCCAAACCACTGTAACTCCTGTTAGCCAGAATCAACAGTGGCGACCACAAGAAAAGCGCCGAGACAATGAAGCTCGACGAAGTCCCAGGGAAACGATTTAACTGTCTTGGATCCCGCAACGAAATTAATCAGAAAAGAATAGCGGAGGAGTAGGAAAAACATAATTTCCACTGAAGGGAGTGTCAGACTTCTACTGACTAAAATCCACCCATGTTCCTTCTTAGCCCTTCATGTCGAGGCCGCGGTATCTCTTGCGAATAACCCGCAGCCCCGACGGGCGTCGGCCCTTGCGGGCCCCTTCCATGTTGCTGACATCTATTTGAGGCGCGCGTGGAATATGAACGCGCCGTCGACACGGCCTGTCGTCGTCATAAGACGGACGGACGGCGAGCTAGCCCATCACTCACCGTCCACAGGCCCGCGTCTACGGTGGCCGGAAGCCATATCTCAAACAGGGCCTCAGTTTTGTTTGCACGTCATGTATTTACGTCAAATAAATGTTATTTTCTTTTTAAAAGCGCTTTTTTGGATTTTTAACTCTTGGTTAATCGCTTAGAGTGGAAATTTCAACAGCGTAATAATACATATAATTAGGCATCGCTTAGTGTTGGTGAAACTGGCTATAAGACTATCATTGTTAGATTTCGCATTCTATTGGGGAGGACTCCCTCCCGTGAAACTAGCAAAGTCAAGTTTTTTAGCTGACTGTTTCAGCAAAGGTATTCAACGACAAAGAAATTCAATGTCATTTAAAAATATTTGTAAAGCAGCAATTAGTTTTTATGTTCATGACTATGTTCATTTATTGTCATGAGCGAGTTTCCCATACAAAGTGGCAATCTTCTGACGAAAAACATCATTAAAATAACAAAGAATCGTCAACTGAAAGGCAACATTTGAAAATAGCTAATTATTTCACGGTAGTTAACCACGGTGACAATTTGAACGAATTACCTAGTCATGTAAATGGTCTAACTAAAATCATTTACAACCTCACTGAATTTTCATTTTACTGAGTGAGAGGAGACGAGACTGCTTCGTCGCAAGCACTGCTGTGCATGTGGGATCCATTCTTAGATCGGGCAAAGTCTTATTGGGTTCAGTAGCAGCCACGGAGGCTTAATTTGTGCCTCACCCAGGCACAAATTGAGGCTCTTGTGGCCCGTCGGGGCTGCGGGTTGTTCGGAAGAGATACCTCGGCCTCAACATGAAGGGCTAAGAAGGAACATGGGTGGTTTTTAGTCAGTAGAAGTCTGACTCTCCCTTTCGCTCTGCCAAAGAGCGGGAGGGGTTATTTGATGATTTTCCACCCGCCAAAAAAAAAGGATCAATTTGTGCCTGGTTGATAGGAATAACCTCACGAGACACCGGGATTTAAACATAACTAAACTGGCGAAATGTGGGTGTACTAATGGGTACACTTTGCTTAACCCTTCGGGGATTACAGGCGTGATGTTACGGTCTGTGAATTTTCATTTTGTTTTAAATTTTATTTCTTGACAAGCTAAATTAGTACTTACTACTAAGAGCGCACAACGCTTCATCAGGTAAGAGGTTTCCTACCAGGATCTTGAGAGCCTCTTCATCATCCTCTGGTGGTAGATCTCGGATCACCCACGTGGTCCCATTGTCCTCCCACTTGTCCCAGACACGGGGGCAGGTGGAATCCCAGACTCTTTTGAAGCCCATCGTTATTCTGTAATAGTAGAAAAATTTGACGAGCAAGCAAAAAAAAATGTATTTGGTTAATAAGTGAGAAATGCGTAAATAGCTTTGGATCTTAACCAAGTGCCAGTTGAGCTGTTAGCCTTCAAAGTATTGGACTATGATTTCAAAATCCCGAAAGTCCTAATGAGTCAGTTGTCACAGGATTGATTTTTCGGAATCTGCATCAATATAATTCCGAGTTGAATTGTCCAAAATGTCTTCGAATAAGCTTAAGAATAATAAAGTGTTCAATTTAAAAAATAAATATCTTTTTAATCGAAACTTTTTTGGCTTAGTTTTGATGGGATACCTAATAAAATTGTAAGTACTCGTAGTTTTGTTAATACTCCAACAAAATATACATTACAATTAAGTCCGGATTCTTCCTGCTCATGAGAAGTATTGTAACGTTTAACTACTTAACGTATCAATCATGCTATTTATAATTCGCAGATGCACTATCATCATCATCACAATGATAGCGCAATTTAAATTGAAACTTCCTGTTCACAATTGACAACAAATCATATCAGACAATATTATAATTTCAAACAATTCTAAAAAAACCACTTACTTTTAAACTGTGCTAATTTGTAAATTACGTAATGTTAGATTTTTTATAAATACAGTTTAATTTTATTAATCGTAATAATCTGGACGCACTGTAAGACGTTATTATCAAGATGTTACTCACAACAGACTACATCTAGGCTCTGATAATGAATACAATTTGACCCTAAAGACCTGTTCCCAATGATCAACATACGAGTTAACGGTGAAACGCGATGATTAGCTGACGGAAACAACGGTGGCTTCCAGTATAACCAGATGGTTGTTTTCATTCTAGAGTGCTGCACGATTTTGGGCCAGTCATGTAAAACATGTATTTCGGACAGACATGTAAAAAAGGGTATTAGGTACCAGGTAAATGGTTTGTGAAGGTCGGAGCCTCTACAACAAAACACAAGATACTACTTAAAAATAAATAGAAAAACAACAAACAATTATTTACCTTATTTGAGCCTAGTGAATTAATTCCAATGCTGCAATAAACGAGACGTTAGCACTGTACAGCTGATCCACTAGTGTGTTGTAATGATTGCTTCCTGACGAGAGGTTCGCCTAGACCTAGATCGAGTGAGTAAATGCAATCCTTAGTGTCGCTTTCCACCGATCAACATTCACGTTAGGTACGTTCAAAGAGATTATGTTTTTTTGCGTTAGCGCGCGTTTATACTGTTTCCAAAATAAGGAAATACAATTGTAATTTTGTTAAAACGTTTCTGTGTCAGAAACCATTTTAATTTTACTTGTCACCTGTCATGATAGATTTAGAGTCAGGTTTTCCGGTCCGAATTTATTTTAGATTTATCCTCAAGCGCTCTTACTCTTATACTTAAGGCCCTGTAGAAATAAAGGTTTATCTTGATCTTGAACTATATGGTTTAGTTAATATTTCTGAAAAGAGTGATCACAGTGTTTCGTGCCCGTTCTTCTCCGTTGGAACCAACCAGCCCAAACCAGCGCGCATCTTGTTTTGACAATTCATAAGTCCTGTACCCTTGTGGATTTTGCCTTCCCTTTAAACATTTGAATTCGACACTCATGACTTGCAACTGTAAAGTATATTTTAGTTATAGTTTACTCATAAGCACTAATTATACCATTGTTTTAGAAATAACACCACTGCACCTTAATGCATACTTCGTGTAAAACTTTCTAAAATTAATTATTCTAATAATTATTATGAAAAGGCTTATCGGAAATAAAATATTTAGATTTATTATTACAAGGAGGTAAGTCTTGGCTGCGGGTTGTTCGCAAGGGATACCGCGGCCTCGACATGAAGGGCGAAGAAGGAACATGGGTGGTTTTTAGTCAGTAGAAGTCTGACACTCCCTTTCGCTCTGCCCAAGAGCGGGAGGGGTTATTTGATGATCTCCCACCCCACAAAAAAAAAAGGAGGTAAGTCTTACTGACTTTACACCTTACAATAATGGAGCTGATTAAACATGTTTGATAAAGCTTACGAGTATCGTTATCTAAGTGACCAGGTAGATTTTGATGATTATGTTATGTATCTGTTTTATTATGCGGTAATACGTTTATCTTAAACCAAAATAGAATAGGATAACTAAAGGCTCATTATATCTTTTGGCATGCGAACGAATCGTGGACAAGTTTTATCTTAATTAGTTTTATCTGATTTAGTTAAGTCTCAATTATGTATCGTGATTGTGATAGGGTAGAATGATGACGAATAATAAAGAAGTACGGAAAAAGAAGATGACGGCACGGTTGGCGCAGTGGCTAAGCGATTGGACTGCTGCGCTGCGTGTCGCGGGTTCGATCCCCGCACGGATCAAATATTTGTATGGCCTGCAGATAGTTGTTTCGAGTCTGGGTATTTGTGTATGTGACTTTATATGTTTGGGAACGCAACCACGATACAGGAGAAAATCCTAGTGTGAAGCAACGTTTTTTTTTTAAAAAAAAAGAAGAAAAAAGAAAGAAAAAAAAATAAAATAAGAAGACATGCTGCACGGATCCCAAATGAAATGGGATAAAGGCCAGGGAATGATGATGATCATTGTGATAAGACAAAATACTAACTAAAAAAATACTTTTTGTTTTCGAAAATTGATTATTGATGTTAAATAAACAACAAACATATCAAGATTTATGTTGGTACGTGGACCTCGGCCTTTAATGTCGCTTAGTACTCTCTTGACCTTGCTAACAAGCACATAATATAATATATTATAACATAAGACGAATTTATAAAAGCTACAAGCAGGTTGCTAAGTACTTTTTTACTAAGTTAAATATTAGATTTCGCTTTTTGTTTACTAATAACCGGTTTACTGTATTTTATAGATATTTTTGTTTTTTGTTTAGAGTACATAAGTGGATTTCCCAGCTTCTTTTTTGAACGTGCCAAATGTAATTATTTTAAAAGCAATTATTAATATTATTTTAAAAGCAACTAAGTAAACATAACAGGTAAAATGTGGGTCGGTACTACTATTTAAATAAGTACAAGGTACGGGGACTATTATGGATACACTTAGGAAGATTCGAAAGTGATTTTATCGCTCAATAACTAATGCAACTTTGCAGTGACGAAGCGTCAATAATACAACAGGGCAAGCCGAAGAAAAAAAAAAGGGTTTTTTTTCTATTATTTATTTAGTAGGTACTTACCTATATATTTTAGTTTTTTTTCTGTTTGTTTTAACCTCATTTTCGATGGCTCAGTCGCAAAATGTCTCTTTCGCAAAATGTGATATCAGCGACTCCTAAAACATCAAGTGTCATGGCGAAATATCCGAAAATTATCGTCGGTGCCATATTGAATTTTAATTTTTGACCGTTGAGGAGTTCGTAATCAGCTCACCTAGATAACACGAAAAATTAAAACTATACATAAATACATCCCCATAATATTTTGTTTTGGAATTATTTTCCTACTCCTAACCGTTAAGGAGTTATACCTTCCATCATCAGCTTATCAACATGATGACTGCCAGATGCGAATACTTAAATAACTTTATAAAAAAAACACGAATCACGTCATACGTGCTTATAAAATTTGAGGGTTGCCCTCGATTTGTTTGAGATTCCATCATCAGATCCTGACATGGGGATAAAAATTGTTTAGGCACCAAAATAGTATGTTTGTAACTACTTAATAATATAATTACAATCAAGAGATCAGCCTCTAGTAGTCTCTACGTGTTTATATAATATGTTAGTGCTGGCGACGGATCAGGTACACGCCAACCCCTTAGAGAAATATCGGCATGATGTTAAGTACAACCTAAAAAAAAAATACATTTTATTCCAGATCTGGGTTTTCCCCAGACGTTTTGAACTATAAAACAATGTAAATATTTATTTGTCCGTGAAACGATCTTATTGATCTATTTTTTAATCTAAGTTGCCGTGTTAGAGTCTAATCAAGGTTGGAGATTTGTCCCGCATGTTTTATCTCAACTATTGTTTATCAATGTCACTGTCATTTACGTTCAATTTGACGCAATCATTAACCGACGAAAAACATGGAGGGGGTTCCCAATTTGGACTTCTAACCTAACAGACAGATGTGTTACTGAGGAGTTTGTTCCGCCACTTCTTCTTCCCAGCTAAAACACTAGGAAGTGTCGAAGGGTGGGCGTTTTGGGGGACTGTCTCTTGTAAATAAATTTTGACGTTCGAAAAATGTTGATTAATCAGCCTAGTTTTTTTTTTTTTTGCATAGACGTGCCTCCGGTCGGTTTTACGTTCTCACTCCGAGATACGAACAGTTGAAGATGAATTTGTGGACACTAGCCAGGACTCCAGGTTTGACTACCGAGTATTAGTGGTCTTGAATAGCTCGTGGTTAAATTATAATAGCCGCACGAGTCAATCTTCAAGGTTAAGCAGTGCTTGCTAAGGCCGGCCCGTGGATGGGTGGCTATCATTATACAGAGTGTTTTTTTCAAGTGGCTGTGTATGGCTTAATACTAAACTATGAAGAATAACGTAAAATACTCATGGAGTATCGGCCACAAATCCAAAGCAGTTTTAGGTTTCATCATAGAATTTCTGAAAACCAATTTTGTAAACCAGGAAACGAACACGTTGATATTGAAAAAAAAAAACACTTATTACAATATATTTTTTTTTTGCTTCCTCTCAAAGAGAGGAGGCCTGTGCCCCAGCAGTGGGAACATTAATAGGCTGTTGATGATGATGATTACAATTCAATTCAATTTAATTTATTCAGGTAACAATTAACATTGTGTTTGAAATCACCATCATCATCTTCCTGCCCTTATCCCATTCTATTTGGGGTCGGCGCAACACGTTTTCTCCTTCCATTCTTCCACGTCAAGGTGGCATTTATTCCTTTTTCATTCATATCATTCCTCACACAATCCATCCATCTTTTCTTTGGCCTCTCTCCATTGTGTTTGAAATCACACGTACTTGTATATCAATAAATTATAAAATCATAAAACATGTTCATTAAAATTATAAAAACTAACACATTAAATTAAGAGACACACAACACATTAAAAATATCATAATTAATTGATTATGGAAAATAATACAAATATAAAAAATAAAAAAAAAAACAATCACATTACGAATATAAAAAAACATACTTACAATTAAAAATAAAAACCAAAATATGAATAATGGCATCTTCTACAACGAATTAGGAAATTAAACAATTAAAAAAGACACACTACACTATTTGATCAAATTCTGGATCAAAGTAATGACATACGGAGTTGTAATAAACGTCATACAATATCGAGTACTTGGATCGGTTTCCACCGATAGGATAATAGCAACAAGTTTCCCGTTAAATGATTGCATTGTACTAGAATAAAGGGGCACATTTTCTACCTTTTTTTTTTGGCGGGTGGAAAATCATCAAATAACCCCTCCCGCTCTTGGGCAGAGCGAAAGGGAGTGTCAGACTTCTACTGAATAAAAACCACCCATGTTCCTTGTTAGCCCTTGCGCAAAGGCCGCGGTATCTCTTGCGAACAACCCGCAGCCCCGACGGGGCCCGCAGCTCCGACGGGGACTTTTTCTACCTTAGAGATACTATTTTTTCTTTCTTTATTGCGGTATGGTTGTTGCCTAAACAGGTGTCAGAAAATCTCTTCGCAGGCATGCTGGTTTTCTCCCGAAGTTTTCTTCTCCAAAGCACGTGATAATTATTATACTTACAATACGCATAATATTAAACCGAAAAATCAGAGGTGCGTGTCGCTGTTGGGTTCGAACTTGAGTCTTTTAGTTAATTGAAGAATTCTTGGGTGGAAGACTAGCACTCGAAATACGGGAATAAATAATAGACGTAGTCACGGTTAGATGCAACGTATAATGACTGTCCAAATCATTGGCAAAGAGTACCGACAAGTACCCACAATACTTCATGTAATACAATATGAATGTACCCGCAATTACCTAGACTGCTACATACATCACACCTCCCTTCTTATTCTTTAAATAGTAACTAAACTAGAATATTACATTAAGTTTTATTCTTCAATACAACTCAACATACATTATACATATTTCTACTAACCAAAATGTAAACCATAACTATACTTATTTTCTATATTAATCTATTTCAAACCGGACAACCGGTCTGCGTACACGTTTGGGGCCCTCCACTGGTGGTGTTACCGTTGGCTCAGCATCACACCTAGGTGGGTCAATGGGTGGAGGTATCGTAGGCACAATATTATCTTGGGCATCATCAATACCTCTGCCCATCATACCTTCCCCTTCTGCAATACGTAGTCGATCTTTAATGAAATCCCTCGAGTCCGATGCGTCTACCTGGCCATCAGCCTGTAACGGCACAGCAGTCTCACTTCGGCCGCCATGTTCTATGTTCCCCTCATCTCCTTGACAAGGAACATCTGACAGACGAGAACGGCGCCTGATTTGGTCAATGTGTCTTTTGAGAAGTCGACCGTCACCGCTATCCACCACATACCTACGAGTACCTTCTATATCTCTTACAGTTCCTTTAACCCATTTGTCTGACGCACCGTACTGTCTTGCCCACACTGTATCACCTTCGCACAGAGTTCGTGGCTGAAGCCCCTCACCCTGTGCCTTGCGTCCCTGTACCTGCCGTACCCTATCTTCTAATGCCCGTTGCCCCCGTAGCAAGTCGAATCGAGAACGGAGTGAGCGCCTCTGTAGCATTGACGCGGGTGTCTCGCCTGTAGTGCTGTGTACTGAATTACGGTAAGCTAACAGGAATGTTTGTAAAGCCGTATCCACGTCAACATTGTCCCTGTACGCTTTTTTTATGGCCCGCTTACAGAGTTTGACTGCGTTTTCAGCCGCACCGTTCGATGCCGGGTGGTAGGCAGGTGAGAAGCTTTGGCGAATGCCATTTTTTTTTAGAAATGAACTAAACTCTTCACTTGTGAACGGAGGCCCTTGATCTGATACTAACTCTTCGGGTAGACCGAATCTAGCAAATGTAGCTCTTAAAACCTTAATGACGCTTAAAGCATTCGTGTTTTTCATTTCAAATATTTCTATCCACTTTGAACTTGAATCAACTAACACAAAAAATTTAGAACCCTGATATGGCCCTAAGAAATCTATATGCAACCGTGTCCACGGCTGCCCGGTATAGGGCCACGGTTGCGGCGGCGCCCGTGGTGGTGCGTCAGCCTCCGCGGCGCACGTCTCACATTGTTTACACATAGCTTCTATGTCCGCATCTACATTAGGCCACCAGACATAACTTCGGGCTAGCCCTTTCATCTTCACGATACCCATGTGACCAGTGTGTAGCTGTCTTAAAATCAGACTTCTTAATTTAGGAGGTATTACCATTCTATACCCCCACATAAGGCACCCGAATTCCGAATATATTTCCCGTCGTCTATTGTAATAGGGTTGTATATCCTCCATAGCTGAACATTCATTCGGCCAGCCAGACTGTACGTATGACATTATTCTGCATAACTCAACATCTTTTTGCGTCGCCTCTTTAACGTCATTATGAGTGATGGGTAAAAATTCTTCTACAAAATGTACATACGTACTGTCTGTCCTATCCGAACGCATATTTGTTTTATTAGGCAGACGTGACAATGCATCCGCCCAATTTTTTTTTGATGCGACATATTCTATTGTATAATTATATGCGGACAACAGTACTGCCCACCTCTGTAAACGAGATGCAGCCATAATTGGTATTCCTACCTTATTTCCTAAAATATAAGTTAATGGTTTATGATCGGTTCTCAGCACAAACTTCCGACCGTACAAATATTGGTGATACTTCCTGATTCCGAAAACTATTGACAGTGCTTCCCGATCAATCTGTGAATATGATCGCTCCGCTACACTAAGAGACCGCGAGGCATAGGCTATCGGCCGCTCACCGCTTGGTGTGATATGGGACAGCACGGCGCCGACCCCCACGCTACTCGCGTCAGTAGTCAACACGAGTGGCAGCTCGACCGAGTAGTGTGTTAGCACCCCACTACTAGCTAGCATCGTTTTAACCCTATCAAAAGCATTTTTACATTCTTCACTCCAAACATATTTTACTCCTGATCTCAATAAGTTGTACATTGGGGCTAAAATTGTACTTACGTTTTTTATGAACTTAGCATAATACATAACCATACCTATAAAGGCCCTCAACTCCGATATATTTGACGGTGCCGGCGTGTTTATAATCGCTTTGACCTTATCTGTACAAGTATGTACACCGTCTGCACTGATGACATGCCCCAAGTAAACTACAGATTTAGCAAGGAATGAACACTTGTCTTTCCGCACTCGCAATCCATACTGTTCTAATCGATCAAAAACTTTGCATAAATTAGTCATGTGCTCTGACACCGTGCGCCCTGTTATGATGACGTCATCTAAAAATACTCCTACCTGCGGTAAATCCGCAAACATCTGTTCCAAACGTCTCTGAAATATGGCCGGGCTCGACGCAAGACCATACACTAATCTGTTATAACGAAACAATCCCTTGTGCGTGTTAATAACGGTGTATTGGCGTGACTCATCTAGCTCAAATTGGGCATAAGCTTGAGAAAGATCTAGCTTGCTGTAATGTTCCCCACCGTTCAACCGAACTAGTAAGTCTTCAACCCTAGGTAGTGGATAGCGGTCGACTTCTATTACCTTATTCAATGTGAGCTTATAATCGGCGCATATCCTTATGCTGCCGTCCTTTTTAACGACGGGCACGATAGGCGTCGCCCAGTCGGAACGCTCGACCGGAGTGAGAATGCCGTCCCGCACCAGCTGGTCCAGCGCGCGCTCCACCGGCTCGCGCAGCGCATACGCTAGCTGGCGCGCGCGCATGAACACCGGCCGCGCGCCCGGGCGCAAGTGAATGCCAACCTTACCACCAGTGAAGCGCCCCAAGCCGTCCGCGAACACTTTACAGTATCTGGAACTAAACATATTTATATCAAACTTTGATCCATTACAGATGTTATTGTTATTTACATAAGTACGATAATCCAATACCGGCAGCTGTATTGCTAATGATGCCAACCATTGCCTACCTAGTAACATTGTTTTGCCATTTTTTATCACATACAAGTCTAACTGTTTACATTTATCTTTATATTTGACTAGAGGTTTAATAACTCCCAGTGGTTTAGTGGTTTCTCCTGTATAATACCTCAAAACAATATTACTTTCCACAATTTTTAAGTTACTGAAGAACTTATAATAGGTGTGTTCATTTATACATGAAACAGCACTACCTGTATCGCACTCAAACTTCATTATTTTTCCCTGCACCTCTAATGATACAAAAATAGGCCTGCACTGTGAAATTGACAATTCATTAAGTTCAATTATTATTACCTCGTCACTATCGTCGCTGTTCACTACGTCCTTTTTGAACTCGGCCTCGACGGTATAATGATGTGTCAAACGTGGACACATACGCCGCAAATGACCCTGTTGGTTGCACACCCGACATACATAGCGCCCGAACTTGCAAACGGCCTCCTCATGCGGGCCGCCACAAGCCCGACACTCCCGCTGTCGCCGCTCCCGCTCCATCGCGACGCCCGCAGGCGCAGGCGCCGGCGCCGCTGGTGCGACCCGGCCTGCCTGCGGCCGCTTACGTTGTGTGTACTCGCCTACTCGCGAGTGGCCACCCGCGCGGCCTTTTACTGCTCCACCGCTGTCGCCACCGCCCTGCCGCTTATTGATCATCAGCTGACAATCCACCGCCGCCTTTAACTCACTGACCGACTGCCCCACAACCGCTGCTGCATCTTTCTCTGCCGCCTCCATGCTTACGGCCAGATTATATGCTTTCATGAAGTCTAATTTGGGCTCCGCAAACAGTCTTTGTCTAATCGTTTCACTTTTTATCCCGCAAACCAGCTGGTCTCTTAAACTTTCTTCCAACCATGCTCCGAACTCACAAGTTTTTGACATTTTCTTTAAAACCGCCACATAGTCTGATATCTGTTCACTGATAAGTTGTTTGCGATTACGGAATTTGTAACGTTCAGCCAACTCACTCGGTCTTGGTTGAAGATGTTTTTCCATAATAACGGTTATTTGTTCAAAAGTTTTTGTGTTTGGTTTCGCCGGTGTACATAAATTCACTAACAGCTCGTAGCTGGCTGCCCCCATTACAGTAATTAACGTCGGCACTTGTAGATCACTTGATATTTTATTAACTAAAAAGTACTGTTCCAGACGATCTACATATAACCTCCAATCGTCCTTGTGGATGTCGAACTCAGTAATCCTACCAATCGACATTTTTTTTTTCTTGCCAGTTACCTCTAGCACAATAGCACACACACAATAGTTTATCCTCGTCGCCACTGAAGAATTCTTGGGTGGAAGACTAGCACTCGAAATACGGGAATAAATAATAGACGTAGTCACGGTTAGATGCAACGTATAATGACTGTCCAAATCATTGGCAAAGAGTACCGACAAGTACCCACAATACTTCATGTAATACAATATGAATGTACCCGCAATTACCTAGACTGCTACATACATCACAAAATAATAATCTCTTTCTAGTAAAACACAAAAATATTTCATTTGATTACCATCAAAACAGCACACCATACTTTTTCCACAAATCCCCGAATTTCCACGAAGTACAAACCAAACCAATAACGTAAACTGAACCAAAAGTTGTGTTTTAAAGGAAAAAGGGTTCAACCGCGGTTAAATTAAAACCCTCGGCGCCATTTATTTCTCCCAGGATTTCCAAGAAAAAGGAATTAATGGAATTAAAACGAAACTGTGTAGAAAGGTAGGTGTTGAACTACGTAGGAAGGTAGGTAGCTGAAGTTAAAGTGGTTCATGAAAGCACATTACTAATCTTTACTTATAACTTATAATTTATCAATATTGGTCTGTTTTATACAGGGTGTAAATCAACCCATCACACAGCCGTCAACCAAGCATTCTGTACATCAAACTAAGTACCCCTACGCAATAAAAATTTGCTGGGAAACGACTTTTTTTTTTGGGTCAAAAATCACATTTTACGGTAAAACTCAATGTAGCATTGTTAAAACATTGTGCTAGTGGATGCTTTGAATAGTACACGGGTCATGGAGGTAATTTAAGTAAAGTTATAACCTGAAAAACTAGTATTTACAAAAACAGCTGTGAAAAATTTGGAACTTTGACCCCCAATATCTCCGTAACTAGGGGGTTCCCAGGTATGGTCTAGAACAAAAAAATGATCGCAGTGATGGGGAGAACAAGTGCTCTTCGTTTGCGTTAAGGGTACTTTTACACCCTATATAAGAAGAACGCTACGATTTAGTTTAAAAAGGAATAAATTAGTAACTTACATTAACATCACGCCTGTAATCCCTGAAGGGTTAGGCAGAGGTGTACCCAATAGCACACCCACATTTCGCCAGTTATGTTTAAATCCCACAGAGGACTAGTCTATTGACATCAACGGGGTAAAAGTCCAGCAGGGCTATTGCGTATCTTTTTAAATGTCAGTGGCTATCATAGTGTCCATCAATTAACTGTCAAATGGTTATGGTTTGGTACAAAATGGAACCATTTGACAGTTAAACGATGGACACTGTGATAGCCACTGACATTTAAAAAGATACGCAATAGCCCTGCAGATTCCGTGCCTGCTAAGGTTCTCACGGCTGAAAGAAAACCTAATAACACTGCCCGACCCGGCAATCGAACCCAGGACCTCATGCTCAGTCAGACCTCAGTTATAACATAATAGTATCATATTTTAGTGGGGAGTATATCTGGGTACTGTTGTGTACATGTTACGCACTGCGTCTTATTAATTTAAAGCGCCTTTGTTTTCTCACATCTCATCACCGAGATTCGCGACCACACCGCTCTTTCCCGCGCAATGCCTAACCAGAGATTACGTCGTCGATACCATAGACTCATAATAATATCCTTTATCGATATATACACTCTGTAGTGTATATCAATAAACACCGACTGTACCTGTGTACAGTCGGTGCCCTGCATTGTCTAACCTCTTCTCACACCACGCACTTGCCCTCTTTTTCTTTATACGAGGGGTCAGGTAATGGTGGGTACTGGCTGTACGTAGCCTATTATAGTTTACTGTAAATTATTGCAATTATGGATCACTTATTTTTGTTTACATTTTATTTTACTACACGTTAGCGTCACTCGTTAAGGTAATTGTGATATCGTGTTCCACGCGCGCCTCAAAGAGATGTCAGCAAAATGGAAGGGCTGACGTCCGTCGGGGCCGCGGGTTGTTCGAAAGATATACCGCGGCCTCGACACTAAGGGCTAAGAAGAAACATGGGTGATTTTTAGTCAGTAGAAGTCTGACACTCCCTTTCGCTCTGGGTTATTTGATGATTTCCCCACCCCCCCAAAAAAAATGAGAATGTGTCAAGGCAGCCCGCGAAATTCGATTTTCTTACGTTTTTTGCAATTTGCTGATCAGTGTCAGCTAGGTTGTATCATCATCATCATCACTATCACTTCACTATCACTAAATAGTATAAAACAAAGTCGCTGTCGCTGTCTGTCCGTCCCTATGTATGCTTAAATCTTTAAAACTAGGTACGCAACGGATTTTGAAGCGGTTTTTTTTTAATAGATAGAGTGATTTAAGAGGAAGGTTTTAATATATAATTTGACCGACATCCACGCGCTAGCTAGTGTTAAAAAAAATTGGTTGCCTGTAAAGTCGGTATACGGGCGAAAGTTTTACGTGACAACGAAAATAGAAGCGCAAGACATGAACCGGTGTGTATGCCTATCTCTCTCACTCTCTCTCTCTCGCTCTGGACGCGTGCCTCTCACTCGCTCTCATTGTGAGCGCATAACGTGAGCGGAGCGTAACGCAGTTTCTTGAAGTGTCACCCGGCAAACCAATTTATAAGACGTTGTCACGTCAATAAAATAGGATTCGCGACCGTTACAAATGTGACTTTACTGAGTAATAATGATTAAAATCACCAATAGAACCATCTCAGTTCGTGTCTCTTGAGTGACTATTTGATGAAAAAGAATTTCGCGGGCTACCGTGTCGCCTTCACCTTAAAGTTACGTGTGACGCATAAGGCCCGTCGCACACCGATAGAAAGCAGAGGCGGAAAATTGGTTAAAGCTCCCGTATGAGGCTCCAAGCTTAACGTATTGATCACCAAAGTTTATTTATATTTACAATGGTAGCTAGGAGTTCACACGAAAATTCTCTACCACAGTGCTGTCCTATTTGACCCTAAGGTTGACTGGTAGAGAATGCCTTGTGGCATAAAGTCTGCCTATGTACCACGTTTGTGCATGAAGTTTAAATAAATAAATAAATAATAAAATTTTCCGTCGAGTTATTTCGGTTACAATAATCATCATTGTCTTGCGCAATCAGCCATTAGGTCAATTTAATCGAGATTAGGACCAAATAATGATGGTAATCTAACAAAAAAAACTACTTCGGTGAGATAAACATAATCATCATTATTTTAATACTTACCGGACTATTTTAACTTACTTTTTATAACCGGCCTATCAACACTTACAATAACAAAACAATGCCTCTAGCATTGTTTTTTATACGATCGTATTATTTTTTCTAGGAGCTCGTGGCTTAATAAGAACTGCCACTCGGGTCGATCTTTAGGTAAAGCTGTCCTTGCCTAGGTCGGTCTGTGGATGGGTGACCGCCCGACATACCGAGTTTCCTCCGTGCCTCGGAAAGCACGTTAAGCTGTTGGTCCCGGCTGCCATATATAGATCTTTGGCAGTCGTTGACCTGAAATTCTGACAACCAGTCTTACCAAAGAGTATCGTATTACCCAGTATTAACTGTGGGTTGTGGAGGTCAGATAGGCAATCGCTCCATGTAAAATACTGGTATTCAGCTGCATCCGGTTAGACTGGAAGCCGACCCTAACATAGTTAGGAAAAGGCTAGGCAGATGATAATTATTTTTTCTAGGCGATTTCGAATTTCACAAGGATATCTAAACACTGACTGTCCAGCAGTGGACGTCTTTCGGCTGAAATGATGATGTTGATGACTCCAGACGAGCAGAAATTTGGTAGGTAGAGAGGAGAGGAGATGCGTAAAAGATAGGGTGTATCCATCGAAGCTGTGCGGAAATTAGTAAAATGGCACGCCGCTTACAGCACACAGCTCACCGTATCCCGCTCTTGATGTCTTTTGAAGTTGTTTGAGGCCCGGGCTCACCCGAAACGGAGACGAGAAGAGAAGAGATGCTGCAACACATTTCTTATCTCGTCATGCTAGAAACATATATAATTTCGTTATTTACACTTTTGTCTCATTGTCTTGTCGACATTGTTGCACGTTAGCTCCGTGAATGATGCCCAAAAATTCTTTAGACTCAGACTCAGACTTTTATGATTCTTGATTGACTCATTCAATGCACTATGGTCGTACCTGCCTAAGTTACTTATACGACAAACTACAAGTAGGCTTACACGGCTTGTACAACAGACTGTCAGTGCGTTTGCGATGGACCTAATGTGGTATATTAACCACTTCTTAAAATTACATAAAACGGCGACATAGTTTCTTCCATTGACGTCTTGATCATTTACAAAATATTTAATTGCAAAATATTCAGAGGTTTCACTAAATATTTTACAAAAAAAGTGTACAATCTAGATATAAATAAAACATTGCTAAAAAACATGTAACACACAGTAAAAACAAACTCGTAATTATTGATAGACATGTAATGCAAGATAAATACCTAAGACATTCGCACAGACGGCTTTAAAAACACGAACTTCAGTAGATTCTCAATCAGTTGCCTTTTGAACTTGAACCGGTATTAACCATATCTCCAAAAATGTTGACAGTGTTACTAGCTTGCGTCATTATTGTATTAGCCATTGCATATTTGAAAGGCAAATATAACGAGCATTATTGGAAGAAACGTGGTGTACCTTTCTACGATAAACATAGAACTGGTGGTCCTTTGTGGCAATTCATCACAGAAGATAAATCATTCTTCCAAATTTTGACTGAAATCTACTGGAACTATGAAAAGGAGCCTGCTGTCGGTCTTGGCTCGTTCGGTGATCTAGGACTGTACGTGAAGGATCCTGCCAACATCCAACACATCACACAAGGTGACTTTCAAGCTTTTAATCATAGAGGGATTGCTTTCACAGACGCAGATATCTTGGCGCATAATGTTCTTATGCTCCACGGCCCGAAATGGAAGCTGATTAGGCAGAAAATGACTCCGCTTTTCACTACTGTCAAACTAAGGAATATGTTCTACATTATTGACAAGAGCGCACAGGATTTTGTGGAATTCTTAAGAAAGAAACCAGAAAGATTAGCGGGAGATACCCCTGAATATTTGAGCCAGTTCTGTTCTGCTGCTATCTCAGCTGCCGTATTTGGAATCGGAACAAAATCAATATTCGATTCTCCATTCCGTGAAATAGCTAGAGAAGCATTAGTTCCTACTTTCTGGACAAATATAAAGTTTTCGTTAAGTGGAATCAGCGAAAAACTATTTAAAGCTTTGAAATTGAAGTTGTTTCAAACTAGACAAGAAGAATTTTTCATCGGAGCGATTAAAAGTGTAATCAGACAACGTGAAAAGGAAAATGTGAAGAGACACGACTTCGCAGACATATGTGTTGAGCTTCAAAAGAAAGGTACAATGATTGACAATGAAACTGGACTGAGCTTAGAACCGACGGATGAACTACTGGCTGCTCAGGCTTTCTTCTTCTTCTTAGCTGGTATTGACCCAACTGCCGCTGGAATCTTTGGAGCTTTAATGGAAATGGGAAGAAATCCTGATGTCTTGAAAAGAGTACATGAAGACGTAGACGCACTTTTTAAGAAATACAATGATAAATTGACCTATGATTCCATTGGTGAAATGAAGTATTTGGACAACGTTTTGAACGAGAGTCTTCGGCTACATCCTCCGATAGCTTTCTTGACGAGGCAGTGTGTACAAGATTCTGTGTTGCCCGTAGGTAATGTGCCTGTTGAAAAAGGTGTGAAGATATATACAGCTATTTTTGAACTGCATCACGACCCAAAATATTTCCATGAACCAGAAAAATTTGATCCTACACGCTTTGAAAGGGAAGGAGAGGTTAGTGATGCGACGTACATGCCTTTTGGAAAAGGCAATAGATATTGTATTGGATCTAGATATGTCAGAGTTCAGATTTTGACTGCGATTGTCCATCTCCTTAAACACTATACAGTACGGACATATGTTCAGAAAGGAGGAGTCAAATACAATAAGGAGCAGTTTCAAGTCAGATTGAAAAACGTTAACGTTGAATTTATTCCGAGGTCTCAGTAATTTAAATGACAAATGTATACAGTAATACTTAGATAATTATAGCTAAAATGATGATTTGTGTTTTTAGTGAAATTCTAGATGTAAGATTTAATTTGTAAATTTTATATTGAATACTACTTTATATATACTTGTAATATATTTATTTGGATTGACGAATTTTATTTTGGGCAGTACATCTGGAAATGGTAGAGTTACATTTACTTAACTTTGTGTACTAGACATTAGTGCCGACATAAATAATACACAGACACAATGGTTAGAGGTAAATATCGAACACAATAAGGACCCAAATAATGGCTACCATACACCTAAATCCCACTCTGTAACCGAAACAACTGAAACATTATAATTATGTATGTATGTTGTGTATGAATGTGGTTGACATGAAGCCCAGTAGATGTATTGTGTATTAAAATACAGGTTGGACAGCAGGTGACAGCGATTGTGCGCTAGGGAGAAACAATCATTACTAATATTATAAATGCGAAAGTAACTATTACTTTGGTCGCGATAATCGACGTCCACGGGGCCAAAGCAGCGGGCATTAGCTAGTGTCTAATATGTTTGTCTGGTTTACGAATGACGTTTACGCGATTATGTACTCTTTCGACACTTCATCTAACTGCTTTTCAACTATTTTAGGGTCGGCTTCCAGTTTAACCGAATACAGTCAGTGTTTTACATGGAGCGACTGCCGATCTGACCTTCACAACGAATTACGGAGGTGGCCGGTGGTTCGGTAAAACTGGTTGTCAGATTTTAGGGCCACTACCTGACTACCTGTAACGGCTGTCAAAGCCGTAACCAATGGCTTAACGTGCTTTCCGAGTCACGGAGGAAACTTGTTACGTGATGGGTGGTCACCCATCCACAGATCAACCTAGGCAAGTGTGACTTAACCTAAAGTGCATCCGATGTAGCTGTAATTATTTGGCCACGAGCTCCTCAATATTTGTTCTAGATAATTGAACTAGGTGCAGAAAATTCGTGTGGTAGACTACAATTACAGCAGTGAGTGGACCAACTGGCCAATGTAGTTGAAATTTCTTACAGAAGGATACTGCTTTTCCAAAGAAGAATGAGGGAAACTGTGTAATGTTCAGGCATCAGCAGACCAACGGTTATTGTCAGGCTGTTGCGTGACGTCAGGTAGAGAACAATGTGTGGATTTGGCATACCGTCTGTTATGCAGACGCTTTCGAATATTATGATTCCGACTTAAACTTCGTTTAAACACAGAAAACACGACGACCCGAAATGGACTTAAACTTCTGATTCCTGCTTTTTATATGCACAAGCTGACGTATAGACGCTTCCGGTTCGTCTGATAAAATTACATTTTAAGCAAATGCAGTGTCAGTTAATTCCGCAAATAGATCCAGGATTGAATGCTACACCGTTCTCAAAAGAACAAATGCACAAACAAGAAATGCAAAACGATAAACATGTCATCTATCTGTTGACGCAGCAGTGAGACGTGTTTGTGCATAATTGCTTATTAAATATAAGTAGGCGCTTTAGTTTAGAGCAGTGGTGGCCCAGTGGAGAGCAGTGATGGCCCAGTGGTGGCGGCCCCGACTTACGAACAGTGAGTCGTGGGTTCGATCCCAGTCAGGCGCATTGCTTTGTGTAATTTATTTCATCAAAACTGCTCTCAAAACGGTGAAGGATAACATCGTGAGGAAACCGGCATGTCTTAGAACCAAAAATTCGAATACATGTGACATCTACCAACGGAAGTGGATTATAGCACATCCCTCTCCTAGAGAGGAGGCCTGAGTCCCTGCAGTGGGAACACTATAGGCTGATGATAATGATGGGGCGTTTTAGTAAAAACGTTACTATTCTAAACATCCCCACGGCCGTTAGTGAGAGCGTCTCTCAACCAGAGTCCTCTGTGTGTAATAAAGTTAACGGGCATATCTTGCCGAAAGCTCCAAGAAAAATTCCACAGGTCCTTTTAATGTCAGCTACGACGCAACTGAAGCCGTCCTGTCCAGGAAAAACTACCAGGACTCGGCCCAATCGCCACACGAAGGTGTTTCTCGTCCTTTATGTACAAAAGTGTCCTTTTCTAATGGCTTAGTGCGGGATACTCGTTTCACTCGCTGCTGTTGCTCTGAGACGTACTCTTTGCTCCATTGGGACCAGAAATGTCGATGTTGTTGCTCTATCCTTCGGTATCTGGTCAAATAAGTCGCGAATCGGTCCAAGCGGTTAGTTGCAGGTAGTTCTGTCAGTGGTCGTGCTATTAGGAAGTGTCCAGGCGTAAGCGGTAACAAATCGCTGGGATCCGAAGGGATGGGTGTGAGCAGATGAGAATTGAATAAAGCTTCTATTTGAACTAATACAGTGTTCAGCTCCCCAAATGTAAGATTATAATTTCCCAGTAGTCTCTTTAAATTATAACACATAACATAACATCACGCCTGTAATCCCCGAAGGGTTAGGCAGAGGTGTACCTAATAGCACATCCTCCCATCTTTTGTTGGAAATAACTTAATTACAACAATGATGTTGGCATGTGCCTAGTACACATCATGGAGTTCGTTTATGTGTCCCAGTATAAACTCTGCTGATATAGAATCAGTTTTCTAGACAGATGTCACATTCTTTAACGTGCTTGTACTTCTGATCGTTTGCCTGTGCGGATGCACAATATATCTTGGAGTCTAATATGGTATTTTATTGAGTAGTCCACGGAATTTTCAACATGGTAGCAGAGCGTGGTTATATTTTGTAGATTTAATACCTAACTCCCAAAGACTTTTTAACTCAGGATCATAAGAGACAAAATAAAAGTTAATCCTTCACTTAATAAATCACTAGATAACGAATTATGATATCCCTTTATAAACTTGCTAAGTTCGTGATATGCTCCAACAAACGAGGTTTCATTCATCAGAGTTGATGTTTTTGGGTATTTTTCTTCGCGAAACAAATCTACGGAGTACTGATACAAAAATGTTGCTTGTTATATCTGCCAACTCGATACACAACCTTTGTCTTGAAACATATAAAATAACCACATATTATAATTTAGTAAGACGACAGTTAATTAATATTACATAATTAAATTAATTACAAAACACACTGTTATTGCGACCACGTGATCAACGGGTCAGTAAATTAAGATACACTATACGAGTTAGCACGTTTAAGTTCATAATATCATGTTTTTTACGATAGGTGGAGCTGTTCCATTGTATAGGCGGCTAGTTTATTGCTTTTAGATACCAACCCAGTAACACTACTACTGGTTATCAATACATCCAATGGTTATGTATGATGCGCTCAATGCAAGGAAGTCTGGACATAGCTGATGCCCCTGAACTCGAATCATTCCCACTAGTTCTACTTGTCAGTTATACGATAGAACTAGTGGGATTTTTTTCCCACTAGTTCTAGGTACGATTCAAGGTGGTACGAAATCGTAGAACTAGTGGGAACAAAAATTCCCATTAGTTCTACTGGTCCTATTAAACTATTTATAGTAGAACTAATGGGACTTTTCGTTCCCACTAGTTCTACGATATAAGTGTGTTACAAAATCGTAAAACCAGCGGGACTCAAGTTTCTCATTCGGTCTATCACACAGTTTAGGGTACAACTACGGCACAAACTACCAGGAGAACAACAGTAGGAAGGAGGTATTGGAATCTTTAAATCAAATCTAAATTATTCCTTTCTAATACCATGCACTTATTTTTGTTGGAGATAGGAAACCAGGATAGTAAAGTCCCACAAACTACCAGGAGGCCAGAATGGTGAATAATTAGTGTCACCATTGCATACTGTATGTTATTAGAAATCTCGTTTAATAATCAAATCTATATACATTTCTAGTACAATTTTAGTAGATCAAGATGTTTTGCGGGATAAAATGATACTATTATTATTTCCTTTATTTGTCTTTGGTGCATGTTTTTAAAATTTTCTTAAAACATTATTATAAAATTAGTAGACAACCGGTATCGGGAATAGAGTCCAGCTTCTGGCGGCGGTCATCAAGACTTATTGTCTTTCTGAATTGCAAAATCTATGAGATTTTTTGTAATCAAAGTAAGTTAGATGACGAGAAGGAACATCGTGTGATTTTAGTCAGGGTACGACTGTCGAAAATTAGCAAATTACAGTCAGGATCAAAGTAAAACAATAAAAATTATGTATGCTCGTACATTATTTATTAATTTTATGAAACTGAGACGTGCTTGAAACGAGATAACCTGAATTTACAAAAAAGATACAGTTCAAGGTTACACGTTTCCAATACATAATTCTGTTACATGACATGTTATATCACAACGCAATTTTGATAACAATACCAAAACAAATAATTATGAGTTAGTTTTGATATTATCACAATAATTGAATAAATACTACATAGCAAATGACACTTTAATTTATTATGCCCGTTCTTTAACACTAAGCAATATCTAACTGAATGCCTTCATAAAAGCTTCAAGACCTATTTATTATCCCAACAAAGCAACGTATTTAGATGGTTGCTTAAAGTCAGTGAAAACAAGTATTGATCTCGCGGTTCGCCACTATAAACACTTCTCTAACAACTTTTCATGTTCCGCATTACAAAACTTAAGCAATAATTGTCTTTTTCGTGAACACTGTAGCTTTTCATTACAACAATCACAAGTTCCTCTGAATAAACCGAACGTCAACGTTCTCCAGTCTTACTTGAAACTGCTCCTTCTTGTATTGTACGCCTCCTTTCTTCACATACGTTTGCACTGTAAAGTTTCTTAGCAGATGGATAATGCAAGTCAAAGTCTGAATTCGTGCATATCTGGCTCCGATGCAATATCTATTGCCTTTTCCAAAAGGCATGTACGTCGCATCACTAACCTCTCCCCTTTCAAACCTTTGTGGATCAAATTTCTCTGGCTCTGGGAAATATTTCGGGTCATGATGAAGCTCATAAATAGGTGTAAATATCTTAATACCTTTCTGAACAGGCACATTGCCTACCGGCAACACAGTATCTTGCACACATTGCCTCGTTAAGAAAGCAATCGGAGGATACAGCCGAAGACTCTCGTTCAGGACGTTGTCCAAATACTTCATTTCGCCGACAGAATCATAGGTCAGCTTACCGTCGTATTTTTCAAAAAGTGCGTCTGTTTCTTCGTGCGCTCTTTTCAGTGCATCTGGATTTCTTCCCAATTCCATTAAAGCTCCAAACACTCCGGCGGCAGTAGGGTCAACTCCAGCTATGAAGAAGAAGAAAGCCTGAGCAGCCAGAACTTCATCTGTTGGCTCTATCTTCAGTCCAGTTTCAGGGTCTACCATCGTCCCTTTCTCTTGAAGTTCAACACACAAATCTACGAAGTCGTGTCTGTTTACATTATCTTGCACGCGTTGTTTGATCACTTGTTTGATGGCTCCAATGAAAAATTTCTCTTGGCTCTGGAACAACTTCAGTCTTAAAACTCTGAAGAGTGTATCACTAACACTACTTATCGCAAATCTAAGATTCGTAAAGAATGTAGGGACCAGTGCCTGTCTAGCCATTTCACGGAATGGAGAATCAAATGTTGATTTGGTTACAATTCCGAAGACAGCGGCTGCTATTGCGGCAGTGCAGAAATGGCTCAAGTTATCGAAGGTATCTTCTTTCAACCTTTCCGGATTCTGCTTGAAGAATTCGACAAAATCTTGTGCACTTTTGTCAATAATGTAGAACATGTTCTTTAGTTTGGCAGTGGTGAAAATCGGAGTCAACTTCTGCCTAATCAATTTCCATTTCGGGCCGTGCATCAGGAGAACATTATTCGCCAGAAGATCATCGTCGAGAAACGGAGCTCCTCTGTGATTAAAAGATTGGAAGTCACCAGCTGCGACGTGCTGGATGTTGATGGGATCCTTCACGTACAGTCCAAGGTTGTCGAACGACCCGAGGCCGACTGCAGGCTCCTTTTCATACTTCCAGTAGAGGTCGTTAAATACTTTAAAGAACGCTCGACCTTCTGTAGCGAATTGCCACAAAGGTCCGAATGTCTTATTTTGTTCGTAAAAAGCGACTCCTCGACTCTTCCAATAATACTCGTTATATCTGCCTTTCAAATATAATAAGGCTAATACTAAGATGGCGCTAGCCAATAGCACTGTGAACAACATTTTGGTAGGTATATTCTAATTCAAGTTCAAGAAGCGACTGATTTCGAGTGAACTGAGCATCTGTTTATAAAGCGGTCAATGTTTACTATCTATCTCCATTCATGGTGATAAAATTATTAACCCGCGAGAATTCTTTATCTACTAATTTTTTTATCTTCCGAAGTATTTGTGCTTCATCATTGTTGTTAACAGACTCCGCGTGGCTCAGGTATTTACAGTTTTGAGTTGTGAACATAAGGCTCTAAATCACTCGTTGTACGTGGTCTTCGTGGCAGCTAGCAACGGCGGAGTGACGCGGGTTGCGGGGAGAATAGGTAGTTGAAAGCAAGTCTGAACTTGTCCATTGTTAATTTTCGGCGCACAAAAAACACGAGGCTCGAATAGAACATGTGGAATCTTCTTGTGTTATATAATTTATGGCGCAATAATGAATATTCGATCATAACTATAATACGCCTTTTGGAATTTATGCAAGTGTATTTAATACCTATCTTTGTTAGTGAACATTGCACAATTGGTTGTTGTGATTTTTTGCTATGAAATAAATGATCCTGTTGTTGGCTTTTTACAAATAAAGATTTTACAATATTTCTTCTAATTGAATCGTTCATCTCGAGATTCACGACTAGGAAACCGAAAGCATTATTGTCTATTTACTCTTCCATGTTTGGTAAACATCATATGACAGCAGTTCTTTCAATGAATGCATCATTTCAAGAAACAGGACACTAATATTTTTGTTGTTGCTACTCCGTTGTTTTTGAACCGAGAGAACTCACGGTTTCTCGTGTGTATGTTTGTTAGTTTGTCAGGAAACTCTGCTGGTGGAAGATCACAGGAAAATGATGAAAACGTATATCATAGTGTTTGTGTTTGTTGTAATTAAATGTAAGTATATTTTTGTTATACCAAGCCGCACTGGGCCCGCGTGGTGGATTATAGCCCATTCCTCTCCTAGAGAGGAGGCCTGAGTCCCTGATGTGGGAACATTATTGGCTGATGATGATGATATTTTTGTTTTGTTTAAATAGTGTAATTGGTCTCGATATCTTGGTTATGGAAATAGAACCTGATTGTGTCCCTGTGTATGTTAGGATCGAATATAAACTATCCGGCAATTGGATGTAGTTGTTAATGTCAATTTATTGTAGAAAGAAGAAACCCTATTTTAGCTGCCAATGATTGAAGTTTTTTACTACAAGATGAAAAAAAAAAAATAAAAAAAATACCAATCTAATTGATAACCAACCTCCTCCTTTTTGGGAAGTCGGTTAAAAAAATTAACAACAACAGTACCTAACATCACAACTTTATTTCCCGTAGGCTCAGACAGAGTGCACCTGATCATACACACATTCGAAGGTTATGTTTAAGTGGTAGTGTTAGGGGCCGAGCCCGTCTGGGCTGCGGGTTGTTCGCAAGAGATACCGCGGCCTCGATATAAAGGGCTAAGAAGGAACATGGGTAGTTTTTAGTCAGTAGAAGTCTGATACTCCTTTTCACCCTGCCCAAGAGCGGGAGGGGTTATTTGATGATTTCCCACACCCCAAAAAAAAAATGGGCTGAGCCTATTACCATCAACCGGGCACAAATCCAGACTCAGTGGGTTCCACTATGAAATTCTTGATATAGTGTTACTGGGTTTCCATTAACACTTTGGCCAACCTGGCAATCAAACCAGAACTTTATGCTAAGTCGCAAACACTAGGCAACGAGGCATACATACCAAATATTAAAGCTTTCTTACTGAGACTAGACGATAAAAGGTCAGACCAAAAAAGAAACAAAATTCGGTCACTTAACTACTAACTGACCGAACTAAATAAAGTTGAACCCAAAATAAAACGTAGTATTACAAGTAAATTACGAGGAGCAAACCCAAGCCAAGTTCTTTGCTTTACCATTAAATATAGCATAAAGAAATGTGACTAAATTCGTGCCAGCCAGCAGTGGTGCTTTTTTCCTTTTTGGCATGTACAGCACAGTTTGAAATATATGCCACAGTATGTTTGAGATTTTTATTTTCTTCTTTGTTTTAAAATATCACTGGTAAATTAAGTGTCGGTTGAAGTGGTACTTCATAAGTTTGTCTTATGACTGTTCCTCTGTTTATTTTAGCTGCCAAGCATTATTGTTGAGTCCCGATTCAATTTCATTTACATGTAGTTTTTATTTTAGTCTTTGAGTGACGCCCAACAAACAAAAAACGAAATAAAAAGAAGCTTATTTTTTTTCTGTCATCGTTTATCATGGTAGCCTAGTTTCACCCACTACTGACTGTAAGAGGTCTTCCTTATACCTCACACATCCTATCCTGCGTGTTTTATTGTATAAAAATATTGTAAAACTCACCTATTAACATTGTTTAAGATACCCACACTCAATACCTCGCAATTGGATCGAACCGCAAACACACATCTAAGTCAATATGCGACACATCAGCCAAGTCAGCTCTTGTGGAACATTTCTTCAATATAATCTTCACAGAATTCCATAATACTGCACCAGTTTGCGTATGCGTTCAAATGTGTCCTGACCAACCAACATATTGTTATCCCAATGGATGCTTGAGAAGAGAAGGTAAAACTAAGAAAGTCGAAGTCCCAGTGCAAAAGATTAGTGAGAATACAAACCCAATCTTCTTTATTGACGAGAACAATGATTTCATGAATGATTTTCTTACGAAGAATTATATTGACGATAATACACCATTAGTTGCTCCAGGTTAGTTGACTGATTCGTTTGTTTCCTTTGCTGATAAAAATGCATGTGTTTAAGCATCTTTTGACATAAAGATAATATTAATCAAAACTTATCCGTGAAGATAAATAGCAGGTATGGTTATAAAGTACCTGTAAACTCATATTCATTATGTTTTCAGTTCCGCACGTTGACAACCCCATAACGACAATAATGCGTCCAGATCCTTTTAAAGACAGATACAAGATTCTCTTCAACTATAAGAAATTGCCAAAGGTGGAGTTGAAGTACAACCTTGCTGAACAGGTTAAGAACATGAAGTCAGAAGTGTTGAAAACTGACAACAACGTAGACGTGTCGAATACAAGATGGCCGCTGAATAAGTTTGACCGCCGATTAAATGTAGGACAAAGAAATCACCACCATCAAGTACAAAAGGGACCAAGTAATCAAAACAATCAACAAAGTGATAGTAACTCCAAATACTTTGTGACCATGTTCCCAGGTAAAGACGGAAATTATCCACCTAAATACTTCAAACGTGAACTACCAAACGATACAAATAGTGATGTGGACATCAAAGCGATTTATGTAATAGGGAAATCTGAAACAGAAAGTAATATATTCTCGTTAGAAAAAATAATTGATAGTCTAATTGAAAGCAGTCTCGATAAGAAAACGAGTTCACCTGATGCTGGTGCAGAAACTGTAGTCAGTGATACAATAGTCCCAATTAAAAAAAGGAATGATGAAGCCAAAGACAATACAACTAAGCCTTTGATGAAAAACGAAACCACAAAAATAATATCAATGAATTTAACAAACGAAAATGTTGATAAAAATAAATATTCAGAAGATTTACTGAATAACTCAACTAATTTCAGTCAAATGATTGCGACTCTTTCGAAGAGGATAGAGAGACAGAACAATACTAGTTTAGAAATGATGAAAGACAAGACAGGAGCAGAGGATTTCGAAGAGGAGTCTGTTAGTTCTATATCAGGGAAACCTGTAGAAACAACATTACATATGGAAAGTGAAAATACGACTGCAGAACATGCCACTGAACCAACGGTCTCTGAATCAAGAACGACGAGAAAGATCAGAAAAAGAATAGTGCGAAGACTTCAAAATGGCAAAATTAATTAGTAGTTACCACTATTTTGGCTTAAGAAATAAGAATGTAACAATGTATGAGTAAAATATATTTTTATAAGCAACTTGTTTAGAAATCTAATGATCCGAACTAAAAAAAAACCCTAATTGCCAATTATTATCCGAAGAATTCCAGAATTTCTTGTTATAAAATGCTTGAGTTACAGATAATTAGTGGTTTCTTTACTTAGATTTTCTATATTCGCAAGCACAGATTTAATAGTTGCTGAAATAATATTTAGGTATTTGATATATTTTCTTCTACCACAATGTAATATTGGTAACGAAATATTTCCACGTGTAACGTGTTTTTCAATTACAAAGCCGAGTCAGCGTAACCGGCACAAAGAGAATACGTGATGTGTCAAGCATTTCAATACCTTTTGCTTACGCTGCAGGATATTACATACTACATGTGAACTTATAGAAGCTAGGTTAAAATTAGGTTTTTCTCTGCATACGTTGGGAAGAGTCGACTTTATTGGTACACGGCTTCAACATGATGGCGCTTAATGCCAAACAGGGCGCGACATTATTAATTTACTCGGAGACACCAGCCGTCGTGGCTACAAGTCTTACCAAGGAATGCCGTATTACCCAGTACTATCTATTTGTAGAGGTCAGATAGGCAGTCACTCGGTAAGGTCAGACATCCGGTAAGACTGGAAGCCGACTCAAATAAAATTGGGAAAGGGCTAAGCAGATGTTGATGTTTTAATTCAATTTAAAGTTCTCCGTCTCTAGAAAAATCACTGTACAAGTGCATACAATATGCAGCATACATGCTACTTTCACCGAATTGAATCGTTTGTCTCTTGCGTTTCGCAAACTGGACAGATTGTTGTGTTGACACATAAGTAGTTTGGGACCTGGACAAGGATATACTTAGACTTATTTTCATCCTAGATATATTTTACGTGCCAAAATTGGTAAAATAGAGACTACCCGAAGACGTCGCGTCTAATTTACAAGTCATTTAAAAAAAACAGTTAAAATCACAGAACAGTAAAACTCACAAAATGCCCACCATTGTGATTCAAGTAACAAATGACGACCCCATTCTCGCCAATCCTTTCAAATGCCACAGCTCAAAAAACTTATAATAACCGTTGCGACATTGTCCAAAATTAATTCACCTCGGCCGGCGTAAATTATACGCAATGAAAACTGTAATTTTGTAGGACGATACAATGGAATTGAACCCAGAAAGGGTTGGATGTAATGGTAGAAAGCATCTGGGTCCGTTCCGTGAAATGTGTCGAACACGGCTCGTGTAATGAGACTGTTTCTCAACCTTTTTACTGTCCGTCGGGGTAAAATGTTTAATCTAAGTAAATATGTGAACGAACTACGGAGGTAAGGGTTTTCTAAGAGAACGTTTTTCTCGCGTATTGATACGTGTAGCTAATTTCCTTAAATCTGTTAGCGGCATTAGTGGTGTTTTTTTGGACATTTACTGAGAATGAGGACGCTGTAGTAAGTGGACCATCAATCTTATTGGTAGATTGTTAATTCTGTATATTGTGTTGTATAATATTGAGTTTGTTTGTAAGAGTACTGGGATGCCTAAGTTAAATACTACGTACACTAGGTAGATTATAAATAAATTATGGAAATGGAGCTGCTTCGGTGTTTGTGGCACTTCTGCTTTTCTTCAGTCATTCGGCCGGATTGTTGAAACTATCCCATGTTAATTAGAGTCTTTTTTCCCTTATTATTTTTTTCTTGTATTCATTTCATTTGACAAGCAAACGGCAATTCCTTACATTTGGTACCCATATCATGGGAATGGTGATGGGTTTTCACCATATTGAATTTTGAATGACATAACTCCGCTAACCATGTATTATCATCCGAATTAAACATGTGTGCAAAAGTGCAGCTAAATCGAAAACCGGGAAGTGGGTCAAATTTAAATTCTATTATTTTTTTACATAATTATTTAGTTACGGGTAAAACTAGTAAAAGCGTTTTAAAAAACAGGTTTTCTCACCCTAAAGCCATTATTTTCTCACCAGCAAACCTCAACCCAACTTGGCAACTAAAATCCCCTCTTCCAACATTTGAGAACCACAGCAAAAGACCTCGATTAGCGCTATTATGGCGATATAAAAGTAGGATATTAACTGTAATAAGCTTTCATTGGCTGTATAAGATTACTAGCTGGGTTTAGGCGTGTATTACTGGATGCGAACGTCTTTTGTTTCATGATTGCATTTTGGATTAAGAGTTTTGCGAGATGATGATGTTATTAGGAGTTTGAAAGGCTTTTCGGTATAAATATGATTAATATTAATACTAAACATTTTGGTCCATCTGCTGAAAAACTCCCACCTGAACATGAGTTGCTATGGCTGACCTGGAAGTCTTTAATTAAACTCCGGACCTTGGTAGACCAAAGCAACGTGCACGTGCACCTTTTCATGTGTAGATACATTGACGACTCTAACTTGAAGTGTAAATGTGACGCTGTTTCACGATGTGATGGATTTACCCACGAAAAATACTACCAGGATAAAAAGATAAAGTAAAATCCTGTGTTCTGACAAAAAATAGTCAATAGCATTACGGCCTCAAAAAACATAGTCTCTTTCACATAAATAATATATATTTTGTAAAAACGTCAACAGCTTCATCATGTAAGGTTTTATTAATTATATCTGAAACAATACAGTTTAAAATTTACTACTGGCCATACTGACGGCGAAAAATGCGTATTAAAAAGAATAATTTAGGCTGGACAGACTGATGGCTACGCGCGTAGCGAGCGGGAGAGAGATTGTTGTATCGTCGTGAAAAATTCTAAATAAGTTTTGATACCTATATAATTTGTAAGAATATAAGTAATAAATAAGTTTTGAAGGTTCACTGTGGTTATTTTTGAGAAATTCTATAATCATTAGCTCACTTTCCAGTTCATTAAACAAATTAATAAGATAAAATCATCAATAATGTCGTTTGGCAACAACTGTTAGAAAGTAGAACAATTGTCTTTGGAGTAAAACGAGTGCCCAGGAGCAAGTCGAGAAGTGGAGTGTGATGCAGTGACAAGCGGGAGCGACGCTGAAACGGGAAGGGAACTTTCGATTATATATTTTTATGTTAGTGCTACGTTGGTCTAGTTGTTACATGCGACTGCTGAAATCCTCGGTTCCAGAGCTGAGCAAACTGATATAAAAAAGTTCTACCAGGAATTTCTCAGTAACAGTTCTGAGTTTGAATCTGTACCCGGTAGATGGCAGTAGACTCGCCCCCTATTAACTACGTAACTGGCAAAATGCGGGTGCACTGCATGTACATCATCATCATCATTACAGCCCTAAGAAGTCCACTGCTGGACATAGGCCTCCCCCAGAAGGGAGGGGATTTGCCATAATCGCCACGCTTGGCAGGCGGGCTGGCGATCGCAGTATGGTTGTTACGAAGGCACAGATAACGCTGCTGTCCATTCTCTGGTAAGTCCCTTAGTCGCCTCTTACGACACCCACGGGAAGATATGGGATGGTGCTATCCTTAAGTCCGACATCATACGGAATACACATGTACATCTCTGCCTAATTCTATGGGGGTTACAGGTGTGACGCTTGTATGGTATGTAGCCATGCCAATATCAGAAGTGTATTTTGCGTTTTGAGACCAACCCCAGTTATAGTGGTCCACTACTTGGAAATCTGGTGTAAATTGTTTGGAGGATGAGCGTGCAACACCCAAAAACAGCCCATCGTGCAAAGCTGGCTTTTCAGAAATGTTATCGCTACAAAGCCGATTATTGATTTCCTGATAATCAATCGTCCCTATAAAGATTGTCCTCTGATTTTAGATCGAAATTGGTATTTTCGAGATACTTTCGAGATTATGGTATCTTCTCGTCTAGTGTAGCTTAATTGTTATTATGGATACACGGGTGAAATAGTGGTCAGAAGAAAACGTTATCTTGCAAAAATATGCATTATAACAATGATAAAGCTTCTTTACCGTTATCAAAGAAGCTCCACATTAAAACAACTGTAGATAATTCCAATATTTGCTCCGTCACTGTTGATTATTTTTGTGTTTCGCTAACAAATATAAATAAATGTTGCGACACCACTTGTGTCGCAACATTAATAGATTATATTATAGAAAACACTGTTGCTAGAATTTTTGCAATTCACGATGAATGTTTATATTATCACTTATTATAACAGATACAGTGTACAAGGTACATCGATGCACAAACGATTACCACGTGTTCAATAAGTTCAATTATACGTCATAGGATTGTTTCCTCGGTTCATCGTTTTGATCTTTTAGGTGTTGCACTTTTATTTTTAAGTGTAAGCTCGTAGCTTAATAAGAACTGCCACTCGGGTCGATCTTTAGGTAAAGCTGTGCTTGCCTAGGTCGGTCTGTGGATGGGTGACCGCCCGACATACCGAGTTTCCTCCGTGCCTCGGAAAGCACGTTAAGCTGTTGGTCCCGGCTGCCATTTATAGATCTTTGGCAGTCGTTACAGGTAGTCAGTGACCTGAAATTCTGACATCCAGTCTTACCAAAGAGTATCGTATTACCTTGTATTAACTGGGTTGTGGAGGTCAGATAGGCAGTCGCATCACGTAAAATACTGGTATCCAGCTGCATCCGGTTAGACTGGAAGCCGACCCCAACACAGTTGGGAAAAGGCTAGGCAGATGATGATGACTTTTGTATTTAACAGATGTTAAAAAAAAACTTATTAAAAATTCCCATGTAGGGCGAGGCATGTCAGAATGATGTACTAAACACAGTAATCGTTTGTAGTGTGGAAGATACATCAGGACGCCCTGATGTCCCTGCCACCCTGCATATCATAGCAACCAGGATTTGTCCTCAGTTGGTGACAATAGCTTAACCAAATAGTATTCTCGCTGCTGAGACACAGGCCTGCAGGGCCATTGCGTTTATTTTTAAATGTCAGTGGCTATCAAAGTGTGCATCGATTAACTGTCAAATGGTTATGGTTTGGTACAAAATGGAACCATTTGACAGTTAATCGATGGACACTATGATAGCCACTGACACTCAAAAAGATACGCAATAGCCCTGCTGCTCTTTAAGAGTGGGTCTACCACGCGCTCTTAGTGCGGATAGGTACTCGTAGATGTCGCATCTGTCTTCAATTTTTCCTGGTTCTTCTTTATTTTTTTCTGTGACAGACTGAGATAAGGGTAAGGGAATGATGATGACAATAGGCTCTTATCGAACTAACGAATTATGTGGTGGTGTAGTTACTGAGGAGCTCCTTCACTTCATTCGGGAATTTGACACGTGATGTTAATTATGTATCTTTGTTTGTATTTAGATTTAATTTTGCCGCATCATGCTTCATTATCATAATTGCCGTAGGGTCATATTCATCATTACTTTAAACCGAACGAAGTTCTCCTAGTGACCTCAGTTATTATCTTATCAATAATTTAATGTACAATGTACGAACTTATGATAAGCTAATGATAGTTATGCTGTGTATGAATGGCTAATGATCTTGTCCGCAGGGGCAAACGCTATCTAATGCGAGCTTAAGATTTCCGGAATAATTATGTAAATTTTAACATGAAGTAACATTTCTGTTATCTACACTAATATTATAAAGAGCAAAGATTTGTTTGTTTGTTTGTAACGAATAGGCTCCGAAACTGCTGGACCGATTTCAAAAATTATTTCACCGTTGAGAAGCTACACTATTCCCGGGTGACATAGGATACTTTTTATCCCTGTATTCCCACGGGAACGGGAACTACGCGGGTGATACTGCGTGACGTCCGCTAGTTGATAACACTTATCAAGCTAAGCTACTTTTATTCGAATAGGGTACAACACCGTGTTACGATATTTTTGCGGTTGTAAAAAAAGAAGCATTATGACATTTGGTTTCTGACAATCCGTAACAATTGTCAAGAGCTACGAATGACAACCGGGGTTGACAGCTAAACGTGCTCTCCGCGGTACGGAACTACGGACGGTCTTGCAGTATATTGGATACCCAACTAGCACACTAGTGGAAATAGCAGCCTATTTTGCATCTTTTAGCTGTACAGTAGCGCTTTATGGGTTCAGACAGTGGTTTTAATTTCTACTATTGCTTTCGTATCTGCTCATAGCTGTAAATATCACTAGGGGTAGCAGAAACTGAACCAAATGCCACTCTAGGTTTTATAAGAGTTCATTTTACAACCCATTTGCCGTCTATAGCTTTAGAAGAGAGTTAAAACATGTATGTTAAAGCTTAAAGCGGCAAAAAAGCTTCTATTGCTGCTGCTGTACGCTTCGGAACTGCATAAAGACATTGATTTCAGACTTTTTAACGGAACTGTATAAAAGATATATTTATCACTGTTCTGCCACTGATAGTTTCATTGCAGAAGTGATTTGTACTTTTGCGCAGACTTAAGTAGCAATTTGATCGACTGTTTTACTAATAGCGACATTAAGGCTTCACAATAGAAGCAGGAGAGTAATGGACATTGCCTACTCATTTGGATACATTCTGCTATGTTTATTGGAGAAATCACATTTTATAAAATATTTGAGCCAGTTCAAAAGAAATATGGATCTGAAAGCATGGAAGTTCAAACAAAGAACTGGTGGGTATCGCAAGAAAGTACGGAGAGTTTATCAGAATATGCAGAAATTAAAAAAGGCAACTATGTGTGAGAATTCTGTTATTGAAATATTAAATAACACGTAAGTTTTTTTTAACTCAATTACGTGAGAGTAATTTAGCTTTTATTTTTAGAACTCTATTCATTTAATTTATTCTTTAAGGGATTCATTGGAAACAAACAAAAATAATGCGCCAAGTTCGAGTTCAACAAACACAAGCGAGGGTCCCGTAGATTTTGTTTAAATGTAAACTTGTGGTCACTCGATATGAATCGGATTTATATTTTGTTCCTTTACTACACACATTATAATGAGTACAATCGAATCGCCTCTTGTATAATTGTATTGGTGAATTGAAATAAAAAAATATTTGAGATAAAATCAACTTGTTTTATTGGCAAATTGGCCCATAATTCTAAAACAACAACAATATAAACAATATTTGCAAAAAGACAAATTTAACTAAATCCGTATATCTTAGCATGTTGCTGTGATTATCTTTGCTTCTGCCAATCTCTATGTTGCCGGGTCAGCTTCATCCAAGTTTCACCTACGGTGGCAGCGTAGCATTTTCTTTTCCATTCTTTGGACTAAAACTCGCCAAACTCCTGTCATTTCCATTGACTACCACTTTCGGACCTGCCTGGGTTTCCAGCTCAAGCCGGTAAGATGCAAAGTTCTTGTTTATTTTGTTGTTCATTATAAGTTTGGATTATTTTGAAAGGCATTCTGAAAACATGGTAAGACATAGTAAGTGTTGACAAACAATTGAAAGAGCGAATAATATAGAAGCAGCTACAAACGATCATCGTATTTTAGGGTTTTCAACGAGTTCTACGGATCTCTAAACAAATAACCATTAGTGTGGTTCGATATCTGCAGTAAGTACGAAATAAAAGTGATTGTAAAGACTTGAACTGCATTAGTGGTACAGGTATTACTTGGACCTTCAGAAGAGTGAAACATACCGCTTTGACGCGCAGAGAAGAAGTATTAAGGTTGAAGTTGCAAGTTAAAGCTGCTTCTCATAGACGCCATGTTTACAAGACAATTATTTATCATTACTTGAGAAATTTATAGGTTTTTATCACAATTTGTAGTAAAATATAACTTAATATAGAACCAGCAACTTACTAAACACAAATGTAGTCAAGTATGTAATTTCAATATCGTGTAGTATGTGATTTAATAATATTTATGTAATAATATTTTACATATTTTACGATATTCTGAGGTAATTATTGAGGCGCGTTAAAAATACTCCAATAATATCAACTATATGCACGATAAACTGATCTGCGTTTTTAGCCACTTGCATATAATACAAAATATAGCTCAAAAACACTTACCTTCACTTCACTTATTACCTATTTGTATTCAGTAATGTCTGACTCAGGAACAACAGATGTATTTAATAAATGAGAGACAAGGTGAATGATCAGTGATCCTTTATTCGTTCAGTTAAACCTGTCATTCATTCAATAAGCGCCACAAGAGCTTTAGTGTGGTGTTAATTATTAGTTGCAGCTCCTGTAGCATTTTTATGCCACTATTATGAAGTTCTAATGGAACTGTAGATTGCAAAAAGTTGTGCCCCTTTGGCTGCAAAGCAGCTGCACAAGGTCTGCAGTGCACGCTCTGGCGCTTGAGCTTGGCGCCTTTGGGAATAATCGGATTAGCTCCAAAGCTCTTAAGCAACAGTTTGTGCTAGTTGGGTAGTTATAGAAGATTTCATAACATTAGATTATCTTGAAAAAAGACCCTATGATGCATCGTAGTTTAGTCTAAAATAATTTAAAATAGAAACTGGAAGGCAAATTCATTTTTTTTTTATAATTTGCCGGTCAGTGTCAGGCGGTATGTTGAACAAAATATTTACTACGCATGACATGTATTTAAAAAAAAAAACATAAAAATCAAAGCCCCTAATTATTTATATTTTAATCAACAAACAACCTGACACTGGCCGGCTAATTGAAAAAACGTAAGAAAATTTGAATTTCGCGTGCTACCCTGACGCTTCCCCTTAAGTGAACCTTTTAACCTTTTAAGCCCTAACCCGCTAGTCTCCCCACAAGAACCACAACCTTAATTCATTCAAATAAAAGAAATAAAAAACAATTTGTACAGGAAACAAAGCAGGGCCATTCAGATGAGTCTTTTTCTATTAAGTTGTGAGAGAAAAAGTTTTTACATTTGACCCATTAAGCCGGCGGCAAGACACTTCGGTTTGCACCGTATATACTGATAATGTTCGAGGTAATACTGTTTATTTACTAATCACGTTACAGGTTAAGTTATGTTGCAGTTTATAGGATAGTGTACCTTAATAAGTCTGTTTTTATAGGTCATTTTGTATCTTTGTTATGTTTTTGTTAGGATTTCTTCTTTATTTTACTAAATGGACCAGCGTTTGGTCGCAACTCGCCTAATGTGAAGTAATGACGCGGCCTATAGAGGACCACCCTTGCCTAAAATAAACCGATTTAAATGAACTTTGAATGGTTCAGATTATAATAATATCAGGGAACAGACAAAACTGTACTGAATTCTGCGTTCGCACAATACATGTGGAAGCATAGCGCTTTGTTCAGGTCCATGGAACTTCAACATAATATGTGTATCTGTTCGTTCGATGATGACCACCGACAATATTCTAGGATAAATATAGTTACAAAGACGAGTAATGCTACAAACAAAATTAATCATCATCATCATCATCTTCCTGCCCTTATCCCATTATATTTGGGGGCAACATGTTTTCTTCTTCCATTTTTCCCTGTTCCCCGTCAAGGTGGCATTTACTCCTTTCTCATTCATATCATTCCTCACACAATCCATCTACAAACAAAACCAATAAAATGTCTAAATCTTGCTTATTCTTGAGAGGTTGATTTAAAGAAGAACTCGTCAAGTAAAGTTATCATTCGAAATTCATCCGTAATTTAATGACATTACATTCAGAATGGCAAAATCAACTCAAGTATCTGGAAGAGACACTTTAAAGAGGGTTCAGAGTTTCTAAGTCGCTCTTCCAGTTTAATTTTATTCATCCTTCCTTTTGTATTCTTCATCTTAGTGTGTCCCTTTTATATATCATATTGACGGCACGGTTGGCGCAGTGGCTGAGCGATTAGACTGCTGCGCTGCGTGTAGCGGGTTCGATCCCCACACGGAACAAATATTTGTATGGCCTACAGATAGTTGTTTCGGGTCTGGGTGATTTTGTGTATGTGAGTTTAAATGTTTGTGATACGATACAGGAGAAATTCCTAGTGTGGGGCAACGTTTTTTTATTAAAAAAAATAAAAATAAATATGATAATAATATGAACGAAATCTTGGATTTAGAAAGATTTACTAATTTTGTTTTGTCTACTTCTAATCTTAGAACCGACATCATCTGCTCAGAATTTCCCCAACTAAATATGTTGGGTGTCGGCTTTTAGTCTGACTGGCCAACATTAGGGTGTAAAAGTACCCTTAACGCAAACGAAGAGCACTTGTTCTCCCTACCACTGCGATATTTTTTTTGTTCTAAACCATGCCGGGAACCTCCTAGTTACGGAGATATTCGGGGTCAAAGTTCCAAATTTTTCACAGCTGTTTTTGTAAATACTAGTTTTTCAGGTTATAACTAAAATAAAAATTACCTCCATGACCCGTTTACTATTCAAAGCATCCGCTAGCACAGTGTTTTAACAGTGCTACATTGAGTTTTACCATAAAATGTGATTTTTGCCCCAAAAAAATGTCGTTTCCCAGCAAAAATTTTTGCGTAGGGGTACTTAGTTTGATGTACAGTATGCTTGGTTGACGGCTGTGTGATGGGTTGATTTACACCCTGTATATAAAGTCCATTTCACGAAAGAAGTCCCGCGGACAATTGTGGAACTAAATTTAACAGATCGGCCATGTTGTCGTTTGTCGATGTTATCAAGGTGCGTTTGTTGTGGTTGATATTTTGTGAGTTTATTATTGGATTAGTGCGTTATAAGGTTTATTTACGATGGCAAAAGTTGTGAAACAACATTATGTCGCGCGACATACAGCGCTGCGTCTGCGGGACTTCTTTCGTGAAATGGACTTTACCCTTTGGTAAGACTGGTTGTCAGACTTTCGGGTTTGTAGACTACCCGTAACGACTGTCAATGATCTTCAAATGGCAGTCGAAACCAATTAACGTGTTTTCCGTAGTATGGATGTACCTCCCTATATAAAACACGATCAGCCATCCATGCTGCTGTTTCTATTTCATCATTTCAGCCATAAGACGACCACTGCTGGACATAGGCCTTCCCCAGAAGGGGGGAATTGCCATAATCGCCACGCATGGCAGGCGGGTTGGCGATCGCAGTATGGTTGTTACGAAGACACAGAGAACGCTGCTGGCCATTCTCTGGTACCTAAGTCCCTTAGTCGCCTCTTAGGACACCCACGGGAAGATATGGGATGGTGCTATTCTTTACGTCCGACACCATACGGTTTCTATTTAGCCACGAGCATTTTTTAGAGCAGCGGTTACCCAGTGGTGGCGGCCCAGACTTACGAACAGTGAGTCGTGGGTCGAGCCCAAGCAGGCGCATTACTTTTTGTAATTTAATCCATCACCACTGCTCTCAAAACGGTGAAGGAAAACATCGTGAGGAAGCCGGCATGTCATAGAACCAAAAAAATCGTAGACATGTAACATCTACCAACCCGCACCTTGGCAACTACTCCTAGAGTGGAGGCCTGTTCCCTGCAGTGCGAACATTATAGTCTGATGATAATGATGATTTCTTTTCCTCTAATACGAAAACCAACGTAACAATATAAAACACAATCTCAGTATTATATCTACACTTGTAAAACCCATTACGTTGGTCCCTAAATTGTGGCAGAACTTTTTTGCGGCTCGGAATTTTTGGCCGAACATCTTGATAACTCTTTTGGACGACCCAAAATGATTTAAGGTTGTTCCTTACTTCTTGTTCCGAGATAAAAACGAATGTTCCAATGTTTCTTAGAACTTAGAAACCAGATTTGGCTGTTTTTTTGTTCTAGTTCTTTTGTTTTGTCATAGAATCTCGTGTAAACTGGAAGAAACAATTTGAGGCAAGTTTTTGAGAAGAATTCCCGTTGTGCTCCAATTTTAGAGCACCTTTACTTAGAACACTAACGGTATTACCATAACCTAATGATCACCAATCGATTTAAAAAAAAAACATAAAAATGCGGTGAAAACGAATAGAGCGGACAACGGTCTGGGAAAGTCTTCAAAAGTAAAGTCCGCTGTTCATATTCCGGTCCGCTTACCAGTTTGCTTGGTTTACATAACATAACATCACACCTGTAATCTCCGAAGGGTTAGGCAGAGGTGCATCTAATAGTAAGCCCCCATTTCGTCAGATATGTTTGAGTCCTATGTAATAAGGGCCTATTGTCCTCAATCCGGCACAAATCTAGACTATGTGGCTGCTAGCATATTAACTATTGATTTAAATTTACTATGACATCATTTCGAGCACTAAAAACCCATAACTTTGTTTGATACCAGTACTTTATGCAAAAATTATGTACCTATGAAGACTTGTGACGAATACACTATCAATGTATGGAGTTTACAAATTGTGACGAATTTACTTTGTGGCGAATGTACAACAACCCATTACAAGTATCATTTTTGCAAGTCACAACATCGGCCGAGGCTATAAGTGTGTTTTAATTAGCTAAATAATGAATTATCCTGACTGTACGTACATAAGCACCATAGTAACATCTTTCAGTCCTTACTATCTCTCTTTAATATCAGTAGACACAAGTTTCCCGGTACGTATACCCTTGATCCCGATCAGACATCTTAAGCGTTCGGCAATTTAATTGAATATTTAATGGGCACAGCCGTCCTGTAATTTCACGGGTTGGATCAATCAATTAATCCCTCATTGGTAAATGGACCGCGAGGACCGATTGAGATTACGGGTTTTTGTGTTAGTTAATGATTGACACTGAAGTGGGAAAGTTAGTAGATTATTAGTGAACGATATGGAGCAAAAGAAGGATTGACACTGAAGGGTAGTTTGAAACACCGTGGAGGTCTGCCCCGCTTGGGCGGAGCCCCGGTGTGTTCTCGTAGCGGTGATCGGCGCGGGCGACCTTTCGCGTCCGGCCCTGGTGCAAGCCATGGTCCGGGGCGAGGAGGAATGGGACGCCGTCGTCTCCTTCTGCGAAGCAGTGATGCTAGCGAAGGAGGTGGCAGAACGTGAGTGGGAGAGAACTTCTCGTCCCAGCCGCCGCTGGAGACGCTCCGGGCGTCGGGGGCCACTTGATGGCTTCCGGCCACCATAGACGCGGGCCTGTGGACTGTGAGTAATGGACTAGCTCGCCGTCCGTCCGTCTTATGATGACGACAGGCCGTGTCGACGGCGCGTTCGTATTCCACGCGCGCCTCAAAGAGATGTCAGCAACATGGAAGGGGGCCCCTTCCATGTTGCTGGCAAGAGCCGACGCCCGTCGGGGCTGCGGGTTGTTCGAAAGAGATACCGCGGCCTCGGCACAAGGGCTAAGAAGGAAAATGGGTGGTTTTTAGTCAGTAGAAGTCTGACACTCCCTTTCGGTCTGCCCAAGAGCGGAAGGGGTTATTTGAAGATTTCCCACCCGGCAAAAAAAAGGGTTGTTCGAAAGAGCATGGGTGGCTTTTAGTCAGTAGAAGTCTGACACTCCCTTCCGCTACGCCCGGAACTGGAGGAGTCGTTTAATGATTTCCCACCCGCCAAAAAAAGGCCTAGAAGAATAGACCAGAGAAGCTTCTTAGTCGTTCACTCTTGACTGAGTGGTCGTGGGTATGGGGGGTCGCCCACAATTGGGTTCACTGCCTCCGCGTTCCTCTTCCACCGATTTCTATAGATCGTATGGTGAGCACATTCTGCCAGAGGGATCTTGATGACAGACTTGATGGAGTCTGTTCATCAGGTTGGTAATCGGCCACGTGGTCTCGTGTCTTTGACTCTAACCACAAACACCAACCTCCCTATGAAATCATTTTAGCGAGTAACGTGGTCAAAGAATCTGAGAATACGTAATAGGGTAGTTAACTAAAAAATCTAATTAGTCCGTCAGATAGATTTCCAAAAAATATTGGACACGTAATTTTTTCTTTTTTCACGTAAACAAACAATGAAGACGATACAGTGCTTTGAAAACTCGTGTGACGTCATATTCTAAGAGATTAGTATGACTTTTTTACCGGTGAGTGACGTCACGACCCCCCACTTAAATCGTTGATGCGTTTTATCTTCGTCAATTTTTATTGATTTGATAAAACAAAAAATACGTGTCCAATATTTTTCGATAATCTAACAGACGGACTAATTAGAATCATATTTCTTTAAGTCAGTAAACATCCCTATTGCACATGCGACGGCAGTCTTTGTTATTAAATATTGAATTCTTTGAGTAGTGACACGTTAATACGATGAGCGGTCCAACTTATCCTAAGCATGCGTCTCCAACACCACATCTCAAGGGCGTCAAACTTGTGATATAGTTCTATTCGCGATAACTAGGCAAAAATATTTATGAATCGTTGCAGGTGGTGCTCTGTGGTTTTTTCCTACCCAATGGGATATAAAAGTGTGAGTTTATGTAAGTATGAAATATTTAGAAAACAAATGCTTAAGGGCAATACTAGAGGGATCACCAGACAGACGTCACAGCCTATGTTATAGGGTTCCGTTGGCCTCTAAAATTACAGGTATATTTTTAGGCGAAATCGTATTTGCTTTTATAATATTATATCGCTTTTATTCAAGTTGAAACGGTACCATAAGTCCATCTATCCAGCTAATCCTACCAAATATAAACGGAGATAAAAAATAAACATCTAAACCATTTTATTTAAATAAAATACTCAACAAATATTACAGCCCATTCGAGATGCTTAAAATGTGAGAAATATTTATTACTCTCAGAGGTAAAAAAAATATGAAAACTGGAGAAGGAGTAAAATAAATTGCTCGAATGTGTGAAAGCGATTTGAATGTTTTTATATTACACACTTATTATACATAAATCTCTATAAAATATGATAGAGTATTTTTAAGAAAATATGATAGTCTGTTATTTGACGCCCGATGCATTTCTGAATTATGCCAGTCTAACCCTTTTCCTTTTAATTGTTTTGGGGGTTCCGTACCTCAAAAGGAAAAAACGGAAGCCTTATAGGATCACTCGTGTGTCTGTCTGTCTGTCCGACCATTCCTCCTTCTTATCTCCGAAACTACTGAGCCTAAAATGTTTTGAGTACATTACATTGAGTCCTAGAATAAACCTTGATTTATCGTCCAAACAAAAAAATCTAATAAGGCGTGAGGTAGGAGCCCTGCTGAAGACAAATTCCCGTACTTACAAACTCCTAAAATGTATTACATAATCTCATATCAACTGACCAACAATGTTAAGTCTTGTCTTGTTTATTTCTGACAGATTAAGGGTGGGTTACACCATATTACTATAACGATAACCAAACCGTAACAAGCCATAAAACCATAACAAAAGCATAATTTGATGGCTTGTTACGGTTTGGTTATCGTTATAGTAATATGGTGGTGGTATAACCAAACCGTAACAAGCCATAAAAGCATTAAAAAAGTATAATTTGATGGCTTGTTACGGTTTGGTTATCGTTATAGTAATATGGTGCAACCCACCCTTAGATTACAATCCAAACATTTTTAACAATACGGGAATTACCGTTCTGTTTTCCAAATAGATAGAAATTCTAAGTATATTTCTAAGAATTTCTACTTAAGGTGACATCAAAGTAAGGCGATCATTGCCTCTCTGAATCCCTCAAAAACCTAAGGATTTAAACTAAATCTTTTAATTTAAAGAACGGAAACGTCTCGACTGTTCAGCGAGAAGTTTGACAAAGAGAAAACTCAATTTCTTTCGTAATTTGCGGATCATAAACAGATTGAAGCTTCGGACACTTTCGGGATACTTCGGGAGGGATCGGCTGTTCGAAGAGGAAGGAAGCCGGAAAGCGAATGGTTTCGGGAAAGTTATGGGGTAATAAAAGATGTAGGTAATGGTAGTTTTATGGTTTCTATTGTAACTTCGCAGTTTGTGTGATCGTTGTCAAGGTTTACTTTCTACTTCGAAAATAATGGACTTCGCTTGTACCTGTTTACACATTCGTAGATCCCAATTCCTTTTATTTTCAACACAATGATGATTTTATTATTTAATTTGTTATCAAACATGATCACAATGAATTCCAATTGGCCTAACTAACTCCAAGGGTCAGTATAGACGAGGGAATGGGACGCCGGCGCCTCCTTCTGCGAAGCAGTCATGCTAGCGAGCGATCAGAGACAGAATTTAAAGAAACAGGTTTGTGCAACACGATTAACAACAATAAATATAAAGTCCAAGTGAGGATTTTCGAATCCTATTAAAATCTCATTCCTGTTTTCGATTCCTCTTAATTTAAAATTCAACATCGTAACCACGAATCGAATCGAATATGAAAACTTTTTTATAACATCGCCGCACTCCATACAGCGTCGTTTTATACAAAAAAGCGGAATGCGCTTAAAAGCGATGCGCCCATTAAACCCGATTCCGCTGTTGATGTTTGGAATTATTCTTTTCATATTTTTTTCGAGCGATTTTCTTGCTGTTGGCGTAGATGCTTATGTGAAAATATCGGTTACCGTTTTTCTGATTTATGAACTTTGTTTATAATATGGTGATATGGTTCAAATAAGGCTTATGGGGTAATTGCGATACTATCTTACAACGGATGCCATTTATTTAAGGTTTCGTATTTTCCTTAAAAATCCTTCAGTCAAAATGTAATTGTTTTGTTATTTACCCAATTGTATGTTTCAGCACCTAACATAATATCTAATTAATCTAAGTACCTACATCTTACAAACACTTAGGGTGGGTTGCACCATATTACTATAACGATAACCAAACCGTAACAAGCCATCAAATTATACTTTTTTAATGCTTTTATGGCTTGTTACGGTTTGGTTATCGTTATAGTAATATGGTGCAACCCACCCTTAAACACTCCTTTATGTACTTCAATAATTCAGTGAAAATGACATACCAATGAACACCTAATGTTTGAAACACTCATCGCCTCGTGTACAATAATTTTCACAGAGTACTAATAGCATAGAGAAATTTGTTAATAATTTGACATAACCCCACTTTTAGATATACTGTGTGTTAGGTTAAACGAGAGACATATTGAAGGATTCAGTATTTGATTCTCGTCCCAAATATGTAAAAAAAACTATAACCTTAATTTGTGACGTAATTGTGTCATGGCCGCAAGCTCTCCAATTCTCACTATATAAGTCGTTTCTCTTTTGCCATTGTCCTATGCCAGTTTTAAAATATGAAGGGAAAATTAATTATACCTAAAAGTAATTGACTGGCGCACATTTTCTGTGATAAACGCAAGGGTTGCGAGACTTTTCCAAAATATTTGGTATGGTTCTGTCTGTTATTTAATAGTATTTTTTTTTGTTTAAATTTTCTATGCCCTATTGCGTGTCTTGGTTTCAATATTATGTCCCTCGTTTAAACTAACATACTATATACTGACATTATACAGGGTGAGGGTGACAATACGACAATAAATAAAACCACTGGTAGTTCTACGTCATAGGAACATTTTGAAACTATCAAAAAATTCATAACACCGAAAAAAAATTAAAAAAAAAGACGTGTGGCACTCTGAGACTGCCGCGGTAAAGCTATTGCATAGCATTTTTTATCAACTTGTGCAATTATAACTATTTATTTATTTTATTAATGCAGTATTTTTTTTCCTTTGTTTTTTTTTCTTTGATATCAATTCAAGTTACACTTTGAGCGTGGTGACCGATAAAAAAAAAATATCTTTTTCTTTTATTAAATAAATGAGTGTTAGGTTTTTTTCGTTACGGAATTTCTGGATTCGGTCCCCACTCTCAAGGCCCGCGATAGAAGCTATGCAATAGCTTAAACAATAAAAAAAACTACGTAGCATAAAACTGTAAACGAAATACTATACAATTTACAAACAAATATTGGTTTACTAACCTAAGGAATTACGGAATTATTAATTATTATTATTAACTAGCTGTTCCCGGCATGCGTTGCAATGCCCTTTTTCCTACCTACTACCTGCCTGTGTACCAACTACCTACCTACCTACTACCTCCTACCCTACCTACCTACTACCTTACCTACCTACTACCCTACCTACCTACTACCCTACCTACCTACTACCCTACCTACCTACTACCCTACCTACCTACCTACTACCCTACCTACCTACCTACTACCCTACCTACCTACTACCCTACCTACCTACTACCCGACCTACCTACTACCCTACCTACTACTCTACCGACTACCCTACCTACTCTACTATCCTACTTACTACCCTACCTACTATTCTACCTACTACCCTGCCTACCTACCTACCTACCACTTTCTCACCTTTTAAACCTTCCCTGGACTTCCACAAATAATTCAACACTATAATTAGCCAAATCGGTCCAGCCGTTCTCTAGTTTTAGCGCGACTAACTAACAGCAATTAATTTTTATATTATACGCAAACACCATTTGAAAAATCGTTTTTCTATTGGGAAAGAAACAGTAATTATTTGTGATTATTGTGATAATGTCGTATGGTCTGTTTGAAGTTGTCATTCGTTGACTGAACAACTGAACGTCACTCAATTGTTTTGCCTTCCCGGAACCTCTCCACTAACACTTGAACTTTATGGGTACGGTATTAAAGCTCAAATTGATTTTACGTTTTAGTTAGAAAACGTTTGTATGGGAAAAAGAAAAGGGCTGTTTTTAGGGCTTTTCCGGCCATTATTCGATTTTTTCTCGCCGTAAGAACCATCCTTGAACTTCAACGAACATTTAAAAAAAAAAATCAGCCAAATCGGTCAAGCCGTTTTCATGCCAAGTCGTGACAACGGAAAACGGGTTTCATTTTTATATATATAGATTACTAACATAAGGATTAACGTGTGGAAATAAAATGTAAAGAACGAATTTGTCAAAGATATTTACGTAGGTTATTGTCGTCGGCACCACCCTGTATACATCTTTAATATTGATACAGTGTTGGTAGTAGTAGTGACATCTTTAGCATCCTTTTTCTTATCGTGTGGGTAGTAATATCGAACGAGCATTAATTTAAAAAATATGCGACTATAGATTTGAAATGGATGGCTGATGTAGGAGGCAACGTAGAAAGTATTATTATTTATTTGAGTGAATCTTCAAACTTCAACTACGTCCAAGAAATTCTAGGATTGATTTAGTGGGGGATGTATCCCTGTTGTCATGGTAACGATAGTTGGACAATGTTCAAAAGTTCAAAAATGAACTTGAGTCAGCACTATCAATATGGGTGCTAGTGTTACGAAAACACCAATTAACATCGTAATATACATAATAAGTGGCGTTGAATTGACACCTCGATAACAAGGAGGTCGTAACTGTTGAATTATTACAGATATTCAAGCTTTAGATTCGGTGTTAGCTATGTAATTTGAAGATGGTTTAGTGGCTTTGTAAGAACGGCTCAATATAATTGTAGCTTTATGGCGGTATGAGAAACACGGTGTTAAGTTCTAGAATATGGAGGATCCTCCGACTAGATAAGTGTTGTGTGTGTTTGTGTTGTGGGTTAGTACCTGACAGTTGATGTCGGGCTTTCCTATACAGCGTGCAAAAGTACCCTTAACGCAAACTAAAGGCACTGATTCTCCCCACCACTGCGATCACTTTTTTGTTCTAGACCATACCTGGGAACCCTCTAGTTACGGAGATATTGGGGGTCAAAGTTCTAAATTTTTCACAGCTGTTTTTGTAAATACTAGTTTTTCAGGCTATAACTTTACTTAAATTACCTCCATGACCAGTTTACTATTCAAAGCATCCAATGGCACAATGTTTTAAGTGTGCTACATTGAGTTTTACCGTAAAATGTGATTTTTGACCCCAAAAAAAATCGTTTCCCAACAATTTTTTTTGCGTAGGGGTACTTAGTTTGATGTACAGAATGCGTTTGCGTTTTTAAATAAAACGTAAAAATACGTACGTAGAATGCTTGGTTAACGGCTATGTGATGGGTTGATTTACACCCTGTATAGTTAAAGGTCGCGGATAACTTTAACTCGCGAGAGATTTTCTTGTCGCATGAGATCACCGCACTCCACTTAGACAGAACCAACAAACTTGCTCTACTTAGGGTGGGTTGCACCATATTACTATAACGATAACCAAACCGTAACAAGCCATAAAAGCATTAAAAAAGTATAATTTGATGGCTTGTTACGGTTTGGTTATCGTTATAGTAATATGGTGCAACCCACCCTTAACGTACCCAAAATATCACGCATGGAATCAGAATCAGATCCCTGAAGGGAATGGAATCCCTGAAGGGCCAGGCAGAGGTGTACCTAATAGAACACCCACATTACACCAGTTATGTTTAAGTCTCTAATAGGGGCGAGCCTATTGACATCAACGGGGTCCAAATCCACCCTCCGTGACTGTTACTGAGAAAAAAACTTGCTGTATCATCATCATCTGCCTAGCCTTTTCCCAACTATGTTGGGGACGGCTTCCAGTCTAACCGGATGCAGCTGAATACCAGTATTTTACATGGAGCGACTGCCTATCTGACCTCCACAACCCAGTTAATCTAGGTAATGGGATACTCTTTGGTAAGACTGGATGTCAGAATTTCAGGTCACTGACTACCTGTAACGACTACCAAAGATCTAAATATGGCAGCCGGGACCAACAGCTTAACGTGCTTTCCGAGGCACGGAGGAAACTCGGTATGTCGGGCGGTCACCCATCCACAGACCGACCTAGGCAAGCACAGCTTTTCCTAAAGATCGACCCGAGTGACAGTTCTTAGCCACGAGCTCCTCTTGCTGTATCAAAGATTATTATATTAAAGTTTTCTACCGTGTTGTAGTATGTCACTGTTGCAACAAGCACAGTATACAAATCAATTTACAAGAAAACAAACTCCACTGCAATAAGAAAAACAACACAGAAGAACAAACAACATAATTCTTAAAGTAATTCCAACTTTTTAAAACACGTACAAACAGAAAATGCGACAGGAATTCGCAATTTAAACTGCGTCCGAACTCATTTACAAATGGTCACCCTAGCTAGGACGTAAACTACATTCTTTAGCGCCAAGGAACAGCTTGTTCCAGCTCCGGGCACCATGATTTACATAAAAAGCGGACAGTCTACGTCCCGCTCGCTCGTAATTGGACAATTTTGTTACTCCACTTTTTTAATACTATGCGCTTTTGCAGTATTTGCTTAGTGGCACAAAGTAGGAAGGATCAGAAGTATATTCCAATTTTTCCTATTCAAACAGACACTCAATCGCTTAAATCATGGAATGGAAATTACACGTTTTTGTTGTCATCATGTCAACCGATATCGTTTCTTTGGAACATTACTAGGTTAGGTTATCTTAAAAATAACGGGGCGAGTTTTACACCTTACTTCCATCCATCCAGGACGAGGCCTATGGTCAAGCGAGCCGGCACTAGTCCAGGGTAACGGAAGTCCCGTTGGGGCTGCGGGTTGTTTGAAAGAGATACCGCGGCCTCGACACAAAGGGTGAAGAAGGAACATGAGTGGTTTTTAGTCAGTAGATGTCTGCAACTCCCTACCGCTCTGTCCAGAGCGGGAGGAGTCATTTGATGATTTCTCACAGTTCAAAATAAAAGGTAACGTAAGTCGCATTAGATCCTGGTGCCCCCTGATGCAAGTGTGCGAGAGAACACCGGTGTGGTTTTAGTGAATACGAGTCTGATATACCCCTTCACTCTCCCCAGGGTGAAGGACATCCCTTGAAGATTGCCACATCCCTTATAGTTATATCTAAAAGCAAAGTTTCACTACAGTACCCGGCGATAAATATTGCACATTGACCTTTGGAAAGAGACAATCGGCTAATTTCGGCTTCGTAGAGCCGTTATCTCTGTCGCACGAAATACAAACAGTCCGGTATCTATTAGGAGCTGTTAAAACAATTATGATTTGTTTCTTTTGATAATTCTTTTTATTATTTGTATAAAATACCCCAATTTCCAAAGGTCGATGTGCAATATTTATCGCCGGGTACTGTACTCCAACTACTCTAGATCTAGTTCTTCAAATTATATCCTGAAACAATTCTAAATGAACCTTCTGAATTACTCCTTTCCATTCGTTGCCTGTTGGAGTTCATTTGTTTATGCAACCGTCAGCGTTGTTTTAGCCAATCATTATCGAGACCAATTCGGAGTCCATGTTATTTTTAGGATATACATTGGGATCACAAATTGGATATTACAGCAGCCATTAATGGATATATCGGAGACTGCAGTCTCTGAACGTGGATAGAATCAGAACTACTGGAATGTCAAGCAACTATTGTCGTCGAATTCAACCTCTTTAGTAGTGCTTCGGTGTATTTAGTTCTGGCACGATTAACAACGACAACAGTCAGGTGATGAATGACAGAAGACGCTCGTCAATTTGGAGGGGTCGGAGCCAAGGCTTCCATGGCGGACGGCGCTGTGGTTGGTCGTTGTTGTGTTTCCAACTAACTTCACTCCATTCCTTGTGGTTGATCTAATTGTTTGTCATGAGCATCCGTTAATATGTTGTAACCGAAGTGTGATTACCAATGTAGACCGTTGTACTGAAGAACCACTGAGTGTTATTTCATTCATCCTGTCTTATCGTCATCATCATGAGGAATACCGTCTCCTCCGACAGAAATATTATTAGGGTTGATTATGATATTGATTAGATGAAAGCAGGAGTCAATTATCTTGATAGGGAAAAGTAATGTTCTCCTGTTACCGGTTCTGTTTTCCTTAAGTGATGTCATCACGCCTATAATTCCCGAAGCGCTAAACAGAGGTGTATCAAATAGAACACTCACATTTTGCCAGTTATGTTTAAATCCCATGTAAAATAATGGGGAGCAAGCTATGACGACACGGTTGGCGCAGTGGCTGAGCAATTGGACTGCTGCGCTGCGTGTCGCGGGTTCGATCCCCGCACGGAACAAATATTTGTATGATCTACAGATAATTGTTTCGGGTTTGGGTGTTTGGTTGTGTATGTGAGTTTTAATGTTTGTGAACGCACCCACGATACAGGAGAAATTTCTAGTGTGGGGCAACGTTTTTTTTTTTTTTAAAAAAAAAGCTAATTGTCATCAACCGGGTACAAATTCAAACTATGTACGTGGAAATTCCTATTGGAAAAATCTCATAACAGTTTGTGCCAAACCAGTGTATTAAACCCAGGGTATCAGTGCATGCGCACAGTGTGCAATCATTAGGCCACCGAGGCATTTCTTTATAGTGAGACATAATCTCGATTGATTTATTGGTTATTTTTTATTATTAGTCACAATAAAGCCGTTTTTATTTCCTGACTTTTTAGTCACTTCTACGTAAAGTGGACTACGTCGTAGTTTTATTATTTTTGGAAGGGGTTTGCCGTCACTAAGAATGTCAAATTTAGATTAAACAGTCGTGTAAAAATACATCTACAACGATTTTCTGTGTACGTTAGCACTTTTTTTTGCTAGGGAAATTATCAAATGACTCCTCCCGCTCTGGGCGGAGCGGTAGGGAGTGTCAGACTTTTACTAACTAAAAACCACCCATGTTCCTTCTTAGCCCTTTATGGCCGAGGCCGCGGTATCTCTTTCGAACAACCCGCAGTCCCGATGTACATTAGTACTTACTTTTTTTTTTTTTTGGGCGGGTGGAAAATCATCAAATAACCCCTTCCGCTCTTGGGCAGAGCGAAAGGGAGTGTCAGACTTCTACTGACTAAAACCCACCCATGTTCCTTCTTAGCCCTTCATGTTGAGGCCGCGGTTTCTCTTGTGAACAACCCGCAGCCCCGACGGGATTAGTACTTACTTGTAATCGTCTTCGCAAAAAATCCAAGTAAATACTCCAAAGTATTTTGTATCGTAAGTCTGATGAGGTCAACTTTACCCACATTTTCATCCGTGTTCCATTTTCGCCACCAAGTTCTGCCAATCACCGCCTTCACAACTTAAATCGAATGAAATTGATTGATCGTACTTTTCTACGGTTTTTCATGTTTTAAGTTATGGAAGTCTCAACTCTGGCTCACGGCCCAACTCGATGAATAAAAGAATTTCTTTTGAGAAACTTTACGTTGCTTTAGTTTTTCTTACACTTGTATTTTTATTCAAAGGAATGTTCGGTATATTTTTTTCTTTTCGTACTTTTTGTGAAATCAATGTTGCGTGAATGAACTAAACTTGTACTGAATGGTTCTGTGTAATTGGCTCAACCAAAAATTTACCAAAAACATTATTTTTGGAAGAATACTCATTGATTTAAAAAAAGCAACCTTTTACAAACTAAAGGGCAGTAGGCACGATGACCTTAAAAAAGCGTTGACCTACGTTTTCACTTGACTTATGGTCGTAAATTATACAACGGAATCGTTTTAAATATTATGACAGATGCTTAAGACACTAAACTCGTGCATAGTTCAGCTTATTGAAAAAACTGGCCAAGTGCAAGTCGGTCTTGCACATGAAGGGTTCCATACCATGCCCGTCGGGGCTGCGGGTTGTTCGCAAGAGATACCGCGGCCTCGACATGAAGGGCTAAGAAGGAACATGGGTGGTTTTTAGTCAGTAGAAGTCTGACACTCCCTTTCGCTCTACCCAAGAGCGGGAGGGGTTATTTGATGATTTCCCACCCCAAAAAAAAAAAGGGTTCCGTACCATCGTCGCAGGGAAGCCCCCTTTAATTTGTATTATTTCCAATTAAAGCAGCAACAGATAAACATATTTTGTGATAAGTTTGTCTTTCATAGTGTTTGTATGAATAAAAAAGTTATATTTACGGTTTTTTAAAAGTGCTATATCTCAAAAACGAATTACTACATATCGTTCAAACCAATTTTGGTTGCAAGTTTTTGTTTTTGTTGCAATAACACTTTTTTCGACTTGGGGATCGAACCCAAAACTTCAAGTACAGCAGTCGTGCTTGCGACCAACAATGCAGTATAATTAGAAATAATCTACATAACATAACATAACCAGAGATAACCAGGCAGATGTGTACCTAATAGTACACCCACATTTCGCCAGTTACGTTTAAGTCCCATGCAAAGGGGGCGAGCCTATTGCCATCAACCGGGCACAAATCCAGGCTCCGTGGCTGTTACAAATAAAAAAAAAACTTTTATTATTTATTATTTTTCTATTTATTTATTAATAGAAATAATCTATTTTTTTTAATAAAAATCATTACCTGCATAAGTCTTCAGTTCAGTTACCTCTGCAAAACTTTCCCACCAGTTCTAAAACGCCCTCAAAGTATAGGAACGTCGCTTCACAACCGGTGCTCATTACGACAGCGGCACGTACCACGCAGATTGCCTTAATGTCTCTATAGGAACAGTTGCCTAGACCTTAACCTCAGGTGACGGGTTACAAAGATGGTTTATGGCCCAACTTTGGTTTCGGTACGTGTACACAGTGGGCGAGAGTGGCTGCAGTGTGGAGACTGGAGGTGTGAAGGAAATGTGGTAATTTGTAGTGTGTCTTTTTGATTTTGGAAAGGTATTTTTCTTCATCTTTAAACATTTGCTACAATCTTGAAGTGTTAAAGACTTCAATGTCTATAGAAGGAGGATGTTGTGTAATCCAGCAGTATTTATTTTCATCAATGTACCCATTACTGTAACAAGGGAAATTTAAAAAAAAATATTTTTTTATATGAATGGACTGCCTATCCGATCTCCACAGCCCTAATTCTAGAGTAATATTGTATACCTAGGTAATGACGAAACACAGATTAAATATCATTTGTTTATTTAGTAGAAAAAATTGTAATTAACTCTATAAAACAATCTCAATTTGTTCAAAACACAGCTACACGGTCACCGCTGACTGATGCAGTCAGAGCAGCAGGGCTATTGCGTATCTTTTTAAATGTCAGTGGCTATCATAGTGTCCATCGATTAACTGTCAAATGATTTTAAACTGACATGGTCACTAGCACTATTATTTATACTGAAAACGGGATATTTACCATGTTTACTTATTGTTTCGAGTTCCCGATATTTCGGCGCTGTTACAAGCACCATGATCACGGATAAACTGAAGTCATTGCGGGTGGATGTTTATGAGCAGACAAATCGGTCTACCCTCTTTCTTGTTTCGTTTTTCTTGTTTCTTCAGTTTATCCGTGATCATGGTGCTTGTAACAGCGCCGAAATATCGGGAACTCGAAACAATAAGTAAACATGGTAAATATCCCGTTTTCAGTATAAATAATAGAACTGTCAAATGGTTCCATTTTGTACCAAACTGACAGTTAATCGATGGACACTATGATAGCCACTGACATTTAAAAAGATACGCAATAGCCCTGCTGGTCGGTGTTTGTTTGACAAATACGATCGAATCGAATTTTACCGATCAGCACAAGTTTATATCACCCCTCGGCCACTCTCCCAAACATACCAAAACAATTGCATAACATCGCGCCTCTAATCCCGGACGGGTAAGGCAGAGGTGTACCTAATAGTAAGTACACCAATATTTCGCTAGTTTTATTTAAGTTTTATGAAATACGGGGCGAGCCTATTGCCATCAAACGGGCACAAATCCAGAGTCCGTGGCTGCTACTGAACGATACCAAATGGAAAAACCCAATAACACTTTGCCCGACATGGGAATTGAACCCAGATCCTCATGCTCAGCAGTCGCTATACCAACGAGGCAGTCAACAATTCAAACCATACCAAAACAATTCTGAATAAAATTTTTAATCTAACCTCAAAATCTATCAACGATCCAAGTTCGGTTCAGCTACTTCCATACTTAGTGTGAAAAGGTTGTATTCATTAGCGTGCAGCCTGTACCAGCGCAGCTTGGTTTAATGTTCCTTACCGTACAACTATCTTGCTCCAATTTATCGCCCCTTCGCTTGCCAGCCTTGAATAAAACTTTGCTTTTTATTTTTAGTTTTTTTTTTAGTCTTGCACATTTTGCGTCGAGTACAAGTTTTTTACTTGGGACTGAAAACTCTTGACGCTTTTGGTACAATGTTTGTAATGGAGCAAGAACATCTAATTAAAAAAAAACCGGCCAAGAGCGTGTCGGGCCACGCTCAGTGTAGGGTTCCGTAGATAATAAAATATTATGTAAACGAAGTTAAAAAAAAAATACGGGCAAATGAAACTTGACCTCTGGATTGTATAGGCGCTCATACGATTCAGGGACCAAATTATATTGGTTAACTGCAGTTTCCATCTGTTGTTTCCATCCAAGTTCAAAATAATTTTCCTAGAAAGTCCTTATAAAGTTCTACTTTTCAGATTTTTTTCGTATTTTCTAAACTTATGGTTCAAATGTTAGAGGGGGGGGGACGCTTTGTTTTTTACTTTTGGAGCGATTATTTCCGAAATTATTGACATTATCAAAAAATGATTTTAGTAAACCCCTATTCATTTTTAAATACCTTTCCAACAATATATCACACATTAGGGTTAAAATTAAAAAAAAAAACACTTCCCACTTTACATATAGGGGGGCTACCCTAATAAAACATTTTTTTCCAATTTTTATTTTAGCACTTTGTCGGCGTGATTGATACACATATTGGTCCCAAATTTCAGCTTTCTAGTGCTAACGGTCACAGAGATTAAGCGAGGACGGACAGACAGACAGACAGACAGACATGGCGAAACTATAAGGGTTCCTAGTTGACTACGGAACCCTAAAAATCGGCCAAGTGCGAGTTGGTACGAGCAGCGAGGGTTCTGCATAAACATGTAGGTATTTTGTTATTAAACTACATATTTACGGTTTTCAGATTGTTTTCTTCATGTACTCGTATTATGTGCTGTGAGTATTTTCTTCTTGCCAAATCTCATGATTCAAGGGAACGTACGGTGAACAGGAAGTAGCCTATTGGTTTCGAAACGATCATATGTTGCAATCGCGTTGCTCAACATGTTTTTCATTAAAAAAAAATACGTCTGCAATTCCGAAAATGTTCTCGCACAAAAAGATATTCATAGGTAACAGCAGTAATTTTAAAATCAGAACTTTCGAAACATATATTTTACATTCACATTTCTTTAACTACGAAATAAAAATAAACTAAAATGAACAGCCTTATTTTATTTTATTCCGTACACAATAAATACACGCTTATAACCATTAAAAAGCTCCAAGTATCGACGCGGGAGTTATTTATTCAGCTCCAAATGGATTGAAAGTGATTGATGCACGCCATCGCGCTGCTGGTATAAAAGTTGTTATAAATCACTTTATTGCCCATTGCTGTACTGCAGAGGTTGAAAGAGGGTTTGTTTTTTAGGTTAAGTAAGGAATGTCGTTTGACATTCTCGTGCTCTAAAAGTAATCTATAATTATTGTACACGTAATTTGAGATGAAATAACGGTAATGTCTTTACAATATTTTTTTTTTGTTGTAAATAAATCGGACTTTACCTACGTCATTGGGCATTTATAATCAGTTACTAAATATGGAAAAAATGTTGTAAAGGGTGTTTTAAAAAAAAGCGGAGAACTTTATGCATGATTTCGAGCATGTGACCACTGCCCCAGGCGCGAACGTTACATGGCGTAATCTGTAATGCCTGTATTTCGGCAATCATATTCTGCTTAGCATTTTCCAAACTATGATGGGGTCGGCTTCGAGTTCAGACGGATGCAGCCGTATTTTACACGGAGCGATTGCCTATCTGACCTCCAAAAGCCAATTAGTTCTGGGTAATATGATAGTCATTGGTAAGAGTAACATACAAGTGAACTCACAAACATAACATGACATCGCGCCTAAAATCCCCAAAGAGTTACACATTTCACCAGTTAAGTCCCATTAAATAAGGCACGAGCCTATTGCCATGAGCAGAGCACAAATTCAGACTACTAAACAAATGCCCAGAGTGAACCCAGGACCGCAATCGCGCTTGCAACCATTCAACCAAGGAAGCATTCACGAACATCAACATAAAATAATATTCCGACTATCCCAACTCCGTATCTCAAACTCCCAGTACTAAAGTTCATTGATCCAAAACAGGAGTAGTTAGGTTCACGTTATGATAAGCGCCAGTACCGAACTATGCACGTGTCGGTCTAAGTTTCGGTCTAGTCTAGCTTTAGTTGGTTGTAGTTCGATGTGCAAGTTTCTGCTATAAAGATCTGCTGTGGGGGGATGCAGATAGTGGGCTGGTGGGGATGATTGGGCTATGAGCGGTTTTGATGCAAGGAATTTGTGTAAAGTTAAGATATCTAGAGATTAATCGGAGAGAGAAATTGACGGTTTAGGTGCAAAAGGCTTAATTCTCCAAATGGCAATGGAGTCGCAAAATGACTAGTTCTCATAATGACTATTTCTCTAAACGCCTAATTCTTCTCTGCAGTGGGACACTAATGGCTTTTTTCAGTATGCTGCTCCACTAGGAATTTCTACTGTATCGTGGGTGTGTCGACTCAAAAAAGTCTTTTGCCCCGTAAAAGAAAACAATAAAAAATATGACTTAGGTCCTGTCAAAAGTCTTATTTTTGTTGTTTTTTTTTCATTTTTCTGACTTAGGTACTAAAATAAATAATTATGTACCTTTTCCTATCTTTTTTTCCTTTCTTATAAATAGGGTGTAAAAGTACCCTCAAGTAACACAGAAAGCATTTAAAAAAACAACTAGTATACTTATGTAGAGCTTAAGGTCCGTATAAACTCTTATAAAAGTTCACCGAACATCTTAAGGCTTTATAGGTGCATTTGAAAACCATTGTCATGCTTTACATTGTATAGCGGTTGGACTGTGGCATGTCAAAATGCTTTTGTAAAGCCTTTAGTTTAACTGCAGCAAACCACAATGCAGCTGTACAGCTTTTAACTGTTTTCAGTGCATTTGGATCAACAATAGCATTTTAAGTAGTAAAATAAATGCTTAATGCTGTTCAATGGCATAAACGTGAACCATTAAAATGCCAAGTTAATCCAGTACACAGCTTTCAGCTGTTTTTAGTGCCTTAGGGTTTACAATAGCATTTTGGGCCGTAAGATAATGCCTAATGCTGTTTAATAGCATATACTTGTACCATTATAATGCACCGTAAATCTATCAAACAGCTTTGAGCTATTTTGAATGCTCTTTGTTGTGTTGTAGGACTTACAAGTGCTAAGTAAAAGCCTAATACTGGTGAATAGCATAAACGTGAATCAATATAATGCTTGCATTTTTAAAGTTCACCTGAGTGCTGTTGTCCGGTTAACAGCTCTTTAACCAAATACACGTGAGCTATTGTGATGCGTAAAGCCATATATACATTCACTTTACTGTACTCGTAAAGCCATTTGTCGGTCATATTGGGGAGAAACACATTTTATTAAAATCAACAAAACAAGATGTACATTAGTATGTTTGCATCATCATGAATACTAATTATATTTCATACCACTATTACATACGTACCAATAAAAAATGTTATGTGAAGTACTTACTTAAGCTTTTTATTTACATACATAGATTTAAAGGGTAATTAACAATTTCTTTGGCAGGTTTTAAATTTAATAACCTGCCAAAGAAATTGTTGATTACCCTTTAAATAAATCTAAATAAAAAAATAAATTGATTCTGACAATTATCGTTATGTACCGCTATTTAATTTTTATGGGTTTTATTGTTTTGCTCAAGGATTCCCAAAATTACGTTCAAGTAATGGCACTATTTCAGTCTACATCAAGCCTATTGGCATGCCGGTGAACCCATATAAAACTACTTTATAGACAATGGCACTACGATGGTTCACCAAAAGTCTTCTCTCTGGCCTCTAGCTTAATAATTGTCCACATGTGAGTATTTCTAATGCCGGCGGCATTAATTAGCCTTCCTAAAGGTTCACCGGGCTACTGTAGACCGATACCATTTTGTAAATATTTTATAACCAAAAAATATAATATAATGGACCTATTGATAATAGCAATAGACCTTTATCATAAATTAAAAAATAAATTGGTTTTGACAATTATCGTCATGTACCGCTACTTAGTTTTTAAGGGTTCTATTGTTTTGCTCTAAGAATTTCCAAAATTACGTTCAAGTAATGGCACTATTTCAGTCTACATCAATCCTATTGGCATGCCGGTGAACCCATATAAAACTACTTTATAGACAATGGCACTACGATGGTTCACCAAAAGTCTTCTCTCTGGCCTCTAGCCTAATAATTGTTCACATGTGACTATTTGTAATGCTGGTGGCATTAATTAGCCTTTCTAAAGGTTCAACGGGCTACTGTAGACCGACACCATTTTGTAAATATTTTATAACCAAAAAATATAATCTAATGAACCTATTTATAATAGCAATAGACCTTTATTATAATGATATAACTTAATTAAATACTGCCCAGCCAATACTATTATGTTAATTGTGTAAAATTCGTTCTAAACTAGGAATATACAATTGTTTTGGTTATTTCGTACATTTCTTTATATCAAACTTTATATCAAAAACACAAAATATCGAAGGCGCGTGAAAATTTTCAATTAAACTCATATAGACATTTACAGTAAACTACATTGCGTTTAATATTTGATGGCATGAAATAACAAAACAGTCATAAAGTCATCCAGTATTATACATTGTTTAGTGATGCAAAAAAATTATGTTGTCGTTCATTAAGTTTTGACGGTCTCCGTCCATACTATATTGCTGGACATAGTACTTATACTACAACGTTAATAAATAACATTTGTGCCATGGTATTAGAGATGTTTTTGCAATGGTGTAGGGTTTATTTAAGTTCTACATGTGAACACTTTAAAAGCCACAATCATTCTTTTAGCACAATCTAATGCTAGTCCAATGCTTTTGTAATGCGATTGGCAACTTCATTGACCGTAATTATGCTTTTTTAATGCGATTGGCAACTTCATTGACCGTAATTATGCTTTTTTAATGCGATTGGCATCTTAATTGGTCACAAAAATGCTAACATAATGCGCCTGTAATACTAAAAAATGACTACTAGTGAACCTATTTATGGCCTAAAGCTGCATAATTTGTGCCCAAATAAGCATTACAGTAGCCGTATGGACGTTTGTAATGCTAAAATATAACCAACTCAAAATGCTAAAACGATACCGAAATGCCGTAAGCCGGCCGTTATTGTGCTTTGATGTGTTACTTGGGTTAACGCAAACGAATGGCACTTGTTCTCCCCACCACTGCGATCATTTTTTTGTTCTAGACCATACCTGGGAACCTCCTAGTTTAGGAGATATTGGGGTTCAAAGTTCAAAATTTTTCACAGCTGTTTATGTAAATACTAGTTTTTCTGGTTATAACTTTACTTAAATTACCTCCATGACCCGTTTACTATTCAAAGCATCCACTAGCACAATTTTAACAGTGCTACTTTGAGTTTTACCGTAAAATGTGATTTTTGACCCCAAAAAAAAAGTCATTTCCCAGCAAATTTTTTTGCGTAGGGGTACTTGGTTTGATGTACAGAATGCTTGGTTGTCGGATGCGTGAAGGGTTCGTTTACACCCTGTATATGAGTCACGGAAACAAAATAGCAATAAACGGAATTGCTCATAAGCGCTATTTGAATGTTTCTACACTCGAGATATAAAATAATTATCTTAGCAGAACAAAATCTAAATGTTCGTAATACTTCTTTCCTCGCAATTATCCCTTCAACTAAACAGATCCTTTATAACACTTATCAACTCGTAATTAAGACAATACGTGTGTCTCCAAGACGCAACTGTTTGTTCAGGACACAGTTATCTTAATTTTGACGTAATGAGAGCGTTCCTTTGTTTCACAGTAAGGTATTGTAGAAAAGTAAATAGGGACTTTGGAATTAATAGGATTTTGAAGAAAATTCCTCGTCTTTGAGTTGTGTTTTCGTTACGTAAACGGAGGATAACGTTTAATTGGGACTCATTTCGTCTTCTTATTACTAATTGCTAGCTGTCACCTGTGACTTCGCCCGCGTGGAATTTAATAAAAGTATTTGTTAGATTATTCGACGCTTTTTTTAAAAAAAAAAATTAGTTCTTCTCCAAGTTTCCCCTTATAATTATCCGCTGCCTCCCAATAAAATTCCGAATCGACCAAACCGTTTCGGAGATTAGCGGGAACAAACAAACAGCCCGACTAAAAGAAATACTTTTTTATTCTTTATATTATGAACAGACAATTGTTAATTATAAGTAAAATCTCCAGTTGAGCTAATTGAAATTATTGCTATCTATTTTCAGTAATACTTGGCATGACCTAAAAATATATCTAAACAAAGTAACACTGTTAGATGTGTGACGACGTGACGCCTGACAAGGCACCGACAGAAAAAAAAACTTCCTTTAATTTAGGCTGAGATTGTGGTAAAGCCTTTGATAGTAAATTAGCCATGGGAAAAGCTTCGCAATCGTTTGTAACGTTGTCTCGTTTAATAATTCTGCTGCAAATACTTTAAAACGAGCTTGTTTACTCCTAAACAAGTAACTTCCTTCAGTAGTTAAAACACGTGCCAACAGCACTGAAGCGAGATACTGTATCTCTAAACATAGTCGAAATTGTCTGGTAATCCCCGCCCTTATTGCTCGTAGCACGTAGCAATGTGCTACGACGTAGTGCGTCGTAGCTGGTAGACGCTTCGAATGATGAAAGATGTATTTTCTCTCTTTTGCAAGAGTGTCTGTCAAAAATAAAATAGATAAAGTTATAAAATCTTTTTGATGAATTATCGAATAATTTTTCGATGATTATCAAAGAAAATAATAATAAATCGATAATTTCTAATAAACCTTGCTTTAAAAAAAACTGAACTGTTTATTCATTAACCACAAAGAAACAACAAGTTAGTGATTGGAGCCTCCTTTTAAGCAAAAAAAAAACCTGTATTAGGAGACTCCAAGATATGTATAAAGTAGGTATAAATAGTATTGATGTTACATTTTTAGAGCAGCCCAAATCTGCTATTATTTTCCCACCATTTTCTAGTGATAATAGATAAAAGAAAAATCTCATGAAAATTCTCAAGGAAAACATAAATAAAGCTGAAAATATGATACACCTATATACAGCTACATTGTAGCTCGAGTAAAGCCTCTTTGGCGCAAAGTTTTTCAATTAAAAAGGTTTTACTGCGACCACGCCGGCGATGTATGATACTGGACGGTTTTTGTTGTATAATAGTGTTATAGTTAGTAAATGGTACAAGTTTTGGTGTGAGGAATGCCTGGTGCATTTTTGAAGTGAAAAATTCTTTATCAGAGTTGTGCACTTTTTTTGAGATGTGTGAAAACTGTTAAACTCTCGTCAGAAGGACACGTGACCTGATCGTAAGACGGCGCAGGGCTTTTGCGCGAATGTGCGTGTGTCAAATGAAAAATGAAGTGTCAAGTTGATTTTTCTGAGATATAAACTTTTTAATTTTAAATAATTGTAACACAACATAACATAACATAACATCACGCCTGTAATCCCCGAAGGGTTAGGCAGAGGTGTACCTAATAGTACACCCACATTTCGCCAGTTATGTTTAAGTCCCATGTATAGGGGGGGGGAGCCTATTGCCATCAACCGGGCACAAATTCAGACTCCGTGGCTGTTACTGATAAATTCCTGATGATAAATTTCTGATAGGATGGATGTAAATAATTGTAATAGTTCTGAAAATAAATATGTAATATAAATTGTCATGTTTGTGTACGATAGCGCAATAAATGAATAATATTGTACTGATAAATAAAGCAATTCGTGCGAAATTATTCCCTAACCATTTCATAATATTCAAAAATGCACAACATTATTTTATTATTTTACACAGAACATAACATGACGCCTATAATCCCCGATGGGTTAAGCAGAAGTGTACCTAATAGTACACCCACATTGCGCTAGTTATGTTAAAATCTCATATAATGGGGTGCGAGCCTATTGCCATCAACGTGGCACAAATTCAAACTCCGTGGTTGCTACTGAAAAATTACTGACAGAAAAATTCAATAACATTTTGCGCAACCGGGGTATCGAAACTAGAACCTCATACACAGCAGTGGAGCGTGCAACCACTAGACCAACAAGGCAGCCATCATCATTACCGTAATCAATTTCTTGCCCATTTCCAGAATTATTAGAGTAGTAAATCATCTTCTTCCATACCTCTCTCTAAGCCGTCATCTCCTTGTTAGCTATATGTTTTTTTCTTTGCTTGAATAAAAATACCATTTTAATAACTCGCTTTTGTGAAGTAAATCACGAAAATTTTGCTTACAAAATTACAAAGTGATTTTGATTAGAATAACAGATATTAATAACATAATAGGTTATTATTTTTGATAAAAAAAAACAAACAAGCCATCTAACTACGTCGGTCGTAGGTACTTAAAATATAAATGTTTGTCACGAAAAGCAATTTTCTAGCGCTCTTCTAGAAAACTAAAAATAAAAACTTTAATAAGCTACTGCAATTCAAATAACTCAGAAAGAAAATAAATTGAACGAAGAACCTTTTCAAAAATACCGTGAGAATAAAACAAAATGGTCTTCGGCAATTTTCGCGAGACATCGTCAACCTTCGGCCTCCATCGCTCACCGTCGACACTGTCCCGAACGCATTCCATTTTGAATTGAGAACGTCCATGAATTGCCGTTTTTGTTGCTGCTCGGTTGAACAGGCATGTTCTGCCACCAAAAAGGGTAGATTGAAAAATTTTCGCGCGTCCTACGAAATATTGAAGGGGATTTTTACTCCGTCACATGTTGAGATGCGTTGGTATGCTTTTAGGTTGCATTTTAAATAAAAATATTATATATGAGTAAATAGATTCAAAAAACACCATAAACATTTTAGTGTTATTTTAGACCTAAAACAAACGTTAAATAAGTGGAAAGCAAAACATGTTTAGCGATTTAATTTCAATAGATATACATAAGATATATCACTGAAGTACATTTTTCCACATTATGGAAGAAAGTACTAAACCAAAATTACCCAAAAGACTCATAAATCCACCACACGAGTCGAGAACAACCACGAAGGCCGAATCCCGCCCCCGTCAAATACCAAAATTAAATTAGACCGACTCAACACTTAGTACTAAAAACTTTCCTTACTTACATTTCAAGGCACACTTAGAAACTTTCAAATTACTTTAAAAAAAGAACACAGCTTCGCCCACAAGAATTTCAATATAAACCCAGCGCCAGACGGAAACTATTTGAATAAAATCCCTTTTGTTGCGCGTAACGACACTGTCTCGGCCATTACGCGAAGTAAATAGTTGCAGAAGGACGGGTCCGTTTGACGAGTGAAAATGAACGCTCGTACCAAAGTGTTTTTTTGACATGGCGTTTGTTCTCTGCGGAGTATAGCCGTTGAGTAGGAAGATATTATAGTGCACAAGTGTGGGCACAAACTCTCATAGTCCGATAGGACGGCATCCGATACGACAGGAGAGAGATTCAGCGCCAACGCAACGGTTTAACGTTTAATACACACAAGCGAAAACGAATGCACAACACAACTAACAACATCTAAACTGGCCTATCTTTTATCATGGTTCATCACCTACACATTTCATTGTACATTTTAGGGAAATATTTTTTTTTTTTGTCATTTCGTTATAACTTAGCTTAGGACATTGTAGATACGGTGATACATCAACCTAAACAGTTCCAGTATTATAACATGAATGCATGATTTATTTGCAAGAATATACAAGTTTTTTTACATAGATTGCATGGCCTGGCTTTGTATTGACTTCCAGTACAATGAGAGATCCGCATAAACTGGTGTTGTATAGCTTAATTAGTCGCGGTATGTATTTAGCTATGTCCATTGATATATGAACTGTCAAACTCATATTGGACGGCTCAAAGCACTACGCTTACGCCTCTGAAAAAATGCTCCCGATGAAATGAACCATTGTGACACCTCTCTTTTTGCTATTTCTCTCTTTTCGCTAATAACTTGGATATGACCTTCTGTCTGTACATACTCTGTGGCAACACTGTCACGGCAGTTACATGAAACTAGCTCGGTTGCGCGTGGAAATACTAGAGAATTACCTTCATTACGCAAACGTGCGGTGTATGGGTATTTATTAGGTATTATTTACATTACTGTTTATGTTCAGTGGCTGCGAAACGGTCGGGTATATTAGTGGTAATGGATTTTGAAGTTTGGTTTAAAACTATAGTCTGTTTTGATTTAAGTGGGGGATTTTTACGTAGGTGTGGCTTTGTTTAATCTGGCGTGGGCTTTGACATTTTACTTTATCGGGTTTTAGATTAAATTAAAAAAAATCAGACCTATTTGTAGACCGTATTTTGTTTTTCCACACCTACGTGAAAACATAGACCAATTATTGCAAACTATTTTCTCGGTACTATAATAGTCCATTTCAGAGGATCTATCCTATTCAGTACATAAGGTTGTCTTTATATTAAATCGATACGTCAGAACAATCTGCTCCTTAACATAAAACTATTTAATTTGTCAAACAAAAAACTTTTGTCTGAGGTTATCGAGTTAAGAGAACATGTTCAGCATTGGACTCCAATAAGCTGATGATGATGACCGAATGCATTACCGAAAAACGCACCCATAAATAAATAAAGAAATTAAACCCAAAATGCAAGTTTAATGGGCGTTTGTCGTAAATATTCATAGCGGGGCATACGCAAAATGAATTCTGATTTATTCAGAATATTATATTATTACGAGCAACTGAAATACAGGGTTATGTTTCAGTTGCTGGCTTCTTTTTAAAGAGGTCAGTGGTTGTTGTGCTTAAACCTAGAAATGCGACATTATTATCCTGAATGGAATAATCGGAGCATACATTTCTGAATTGCTTGTTGCGAAATGTATATATTTTCTTATTTGTTAGCTGGCTGTCGAGTGTGAAGAATAAATTGCGTTCACTTCTCAATTAAGGAATGTTTACTTTAAATGTATTGAATCAAAAGCGTTATTGCTGCTTAAACAGCTTCCTATGAGGTTCGTACACTGAAACTTAGTATAAAATTTTAATAGGTTTCATGAGTTCTATATTGCAAAAGTCACTGCATTTTTTTAACACGTTGATTGCCAAGCCAAAACAAAACTTACTTAGATGACCTAATTAAAAAAAAATGTAATTTCCTTACTCAGCGGCCAAAACTAATGCCAGAACCCAATAACGTTGCGGTCGCCATTTTGTGGCTCGTTCATACTTGTAAGCACCATCACGCGACGACGCGTGAACAGCGCATAACAGGCCGAACGTCGCGTGGTATGGCAATTATTAAGTAGTACCATTATCTTTTTTATTCTTCATGTATCACATCACTAGCAGAATAAATCTTAGCTACCTTCTTCCGATAGAGCACTCCTGCGAGGAAAAGAACCGCAACCCAATTACAGAAAGGTTGCTAAACTCTCATTAGTTGCTCCTAATTTAGACATGTAGGTAGGTAAGTAATCAGTAATTGATTCGGTGTAAACATAGCTCAGTAATTAATGTTCTATAGTGTTCTCAGACGAGGTCATCATCTGCCTAGCCTTGTCCCAACTATGTTGGGGTCGGCTTCCAGTCTAACCGGATGCAGCTGAATACCAGTATTTTCCATGGAGCGACTGCCTATTTGACCTCCACTTCCCGGTAATACGAGACTCTTTTATAAGACTGGATGTCAGAATTTCAGGTCACTGACTACCTGTAACGACTGCCAAAGATCTACATATGGCAGCCGGGACCAACAGCTTAACGTACTTTCCGAGGCACGGAGGAAACTCGGTATGTCGGGCGGTCACCCATCCACAGACCGACCTAGGTAAGCACAGCTTTACCTAAAGATCGACCCGAGTGGCAGTTCTTATTAAGCCACGAGCTCCTTCTGTTCTCAAACGAGGTCATTGCTAAAAAATAACACCAACTCGGATCAGTCTTCAGATTAAGCCACGATTGCTGTTTAGGTTGGTCTGTGGATGGGTGACCACCCATTACATACCGAGTTTCTTCCGTGCCTCGGAAGGCACGATAAGCCGTTGGTCAATTATAGATTCTTGATAGTCGTGATAGGTTTAGTCAGTGGGCCGAAAGTCTGACCACCAGACTTACCAACGAGCATTACCCAGTTCTAAACGGGTAGTGGAGTTCAGACAAGCAGTCGCATCATGTAAAATACTGTTATTTCGTTGCATCCGATCCCAACTTTGTTGGAAAAAGGCTAGGCAGATGATGATAATGAGTCTTCTAAGTAAACTTTACTGTCTAACATAACATTTCTAGAACTATTTCACAGAACATTTTACCTAGAAGCTTCCTTCTATTTTAAGTAGGAAGCATACAAACGTTTTCTGCAGCAGCTGTTTATACCTACATTTGTAGTAAATTGCAAGGAGCTGAGGAAACGTGTGTAGTTACAAGTATATTGCTATCTTTATACTGAACTCCGATATTGCAGTACGTGACTTTGCGTTGTACTTTCAAGGAAGCTCGTGTAATGTGTGGTACGTCAAGAAAATGGCTGGAATTGGTCTGTAAGTGTACATGTTTTAAAAATAAAAGTTCTATGCTTCATTTACGGCCTCGGGCAATGCGATTTGCATGAAGCGACACGCATTCTTCAGTTGTTTCTTTCGAGTGAGAACCGTCGTTTTTCTGTGATTTCTAGTGAGCTGAATTTAACTTTTTTATGGTTTTCTACGCAGTGACTGTCACAAGATGCGTGTCCACGTACAAAGGAACGATTTTTTATCCCGATCTCGATTTTCAACTCTCAGTACGACAAGTATGGCAAGGTATCATCGAATGTTAAAATAACTATCTAGACACCAGTTCCTTTACTATAAAACTGATGAAACTGCCAAAAGAATTGACAGGCTTAAGTGGCAATGGGCAGGGCACATTGCTCGCAGATTTGATGGGCGATGGGGCCGAAAAGTTCTGAAGACGGTGCGTTGGAAGGCCTCCCACTAGGTGAATGACCTGGTGAAGGTTGCGGGGATCCGCTGGATGCGAGACGCGCGGGACCGGTCAATGTGGTGACACTTAGAGGAGGCCTATGTCCAGCAGTGGACGTCTTTTGGTTGAAATGATGATGATGAAATACCAGTAGTACCAACTCAATATTGGTACAAAATCGCCAATGAAACAGGATTACTGAGTCGCGAAAAAAATCACTTGGGAGTTTGGGAGCTATGCATTTGTCGCTTCATTTTCCAGTTTTACTTATGCAAATAAGTTTCGACAGCGGACGAAAACCTGCTGAAATGAAAGCGTTTGTTTCACTCACATAGGTACCGTGGAGTTGTTGTTGAAACTTTTTTTTCTGTATGAAAGTTGATATGATAAAAAATAATGCATGAGGGCGATTATTAGATTGATTCTCTTTGTATTCGAATTTAGATTAGTAGTTAGTGTACTTAAATAAATCGTAAGTATTTATTTTGTCTATCTACGGTGCGAGTTTCGGGTCGAGCTGTTTGTTTGTGTGAGTTTAAATGTTTGTAAACGCAACCAAGATGCTGGAGGAATTCCAAAGCAAATAAAATAGGAAGTTATTGGAGCACACGCAACTGTTTAATTTTAGCAGTAGTATCAGAAGAAGTATCAATATACTTCCAAGAAAGATGTATAATTACAATATCCTGCAATAGGGGATCGGATTGGGTCAAAAAGATATGATTATAATAAAGTCCGTCAGTTAGACTATCGAAAAATATTGGATACGTGTTTTTTGTTTTATCAAATTAATACATATTGACAATATAGACAAAATTGATAAAACGCGTCAAAGATCATGAGTGGGGGTTGTGACGTCATTTGTAGGTAAAAAATGTACTGACATGTGATGTTTTCGAAGAGTTCACGAGTTTTCGAAGCACTGTATCGTTTTCATTTTTTGTTTATGTGAAAAAAGAAAAAATATGTGTTTAATATTTTTTGGAAATCTATCTGACGAACTAATTAGTTTTTTTTTGTCCGATCCCCTATTAAATGCTGTGTCTCTTAGATACAGAGAAGAAGAAGAAGAAGACAGAAGAACAAATACTGGAGGATTTTCTTCAAAGTCATAAAAAGAACTAGTGTGTGTAACCTTTCTCTTCAATTGGGTTCATCTGGCCAACAGAACAAAAAAAAAAAAAAAATTAAAAAAATTAAAAAACACGCCTGCCATGACAAAAAGTACCTAAACTAAAAAATAAAAAAACAAGTCACACGAATTCAGCGATGAATGGGAGCAAGGTCCCGTAAATGTATTCGAAAATGGAAAACTGAAAACTTAAACTTTTATTGCAGTCGGGGGACAGTTCGGTGGAACAATTCTTTACAGGTCCCCCGACTGCAATAAAAGTTTAAGTTTTCAGTTTTCCATATTTTTTATTTCATATCTTTTAGTGATATATCGGTATTTTGACCTATAACCAATCATTTAAGCCATAAGACGTCCACTGCTGGACATAGGCCTGCCCCAGAAGGGGGAAAATGTGTTTTTTTTTCATTTCTCAGGATTCCGGTCGGCAAAATCGGAACCCTAATAATATGTACGCTTTGTTATCCGTCTGTCTGTCCGTATGCCTGCCTATCCGTCAATCAAGACCCTGTTCCTCAGGAACGTGTGAAATGATCTGAATGACTTAATTGCGTAATTTATACCTACAAACATTTTTCATTTCATGTAGGTATCTATTTGTAAACAATTTACGCTGAATTTAATATATACATGCAATTTACATACAATGATAAGAACTTTGAATATTTTGTTAACATTTTAAGAAATTCAAGTGTAGTGCCAAACAGTTTTAAGTAGTAGGTACCAAAAAACTTTTACAGATCCCTTGGTGCGTGGGTTCAACTCGCACGGTTTTTTTATTTAAACTATTGTTTTATAACACACGTAATGATTTATTCATTTGTGTTAGTAATGAGTTTCAAGTTGAATCTCGCAGTCAGATTTGTCCATACCAAAATCTACCCTGATCTTCTTTTTCTACCCTTTATGGGGTGATTTTGAAAATTCTATTATTGCAAATATTATTATTTCTTTAAATTAATATTTTTGCCATGTTTCAAGTAAATTGATTCACGCATACTGACTTTTCATACAAACTTAAAAACCATTTAGGTGCCATCGTAGATGGATTAAGGAGTTGTAACCTAGCCAGTTTTATTTCTTTCATTACAGAGAATCTATTGATATGTAGCTTATTCGTATCGGATCCCGGGTTTAAAATGTCACTATATCATTTGTTGAGTAGTATTACTAGTAAACAATAGATATTGAATACTACTGTGGCATATTTTTGTAATCTACTTAATAAGTTCTAGACGATGATTATATTTTTCATTGAAATTTCAATAAAAAAAAAATTAAAAGTTCTTTTTATTTCTAAGCCATGGCCACCCTATTATGTTTTTTGATATTTTATCTAGCCTATGTTACCCGGGGTGACGCAATGAATCTAACGATACCACATACATCAAAATTGGTTTAGGCGTTTAGAAGTTATGGTGGAATAAAGAAACTCACAAACAAACATACATACATACATACATACATACATACATGAACGTTAAAAACATAACACTCTTTTTTTTGGGCAGTCGTGTAATAACGCAGTATTAAAATTCACTTCCACCAAAAAAACTTTAAACGTAACCACCATTCCACCCCCTCCTCTGTTTTATGAAGGAAAACTTTTTGCAGATGCGAGAGAGCCGAGCTCTAATGACGTCGGGTCACCGGCCGCTCCGAATATCCCATAATGGACCATTGTATGTACCGCTGTTCAATGATGGATGGCCACAAATATTTAAAAACGAGCGCATTTATTCTTAAAAGGATTATGGAAGAGGTTGAAAAGAGCCTTGGTTGTTGTGGATTGTGATTAGATGCTGATGTTATGTTATAGTCTATGTATACTGATACTATTAGCCCGTTTTGTCTCATAATAATAATAACTCAGCGATCATTGTGCCGATAGTCGTTTCAGCCAATGGCTTAATTGCCAAGAGCCTTGACCAAACACCTGAGGAGGCTCTCGTTAGGCAGCTGGAGCGGTTCTCCTGGACACGGCTCGTATTGTTAGGAGATTCCTTTCTCTGGAGCCCTGACCCGGTAGCTTCCTGTTCCCGATACCGGTGGGCTACTATTTTTTTATATTTTTAAATGTCTTTTTATATAGGAATATATATGTGTATAGTTAAATAAAATAATAATAATAAATCATTTATTTCAGATTCATCCTAAGATTATATAATTACATATTTGTTAGTAGAATTGCAAGCTTACAAACTAGTGTTGTAATAATTAATTAATTATATCCATAGCTGGAATATAATTAATTAATTTAAAGTTTATGCTTAATTATATCCTTAGCATAGCTGGGCAAAGGTCTTCTTCTTTCTATACCGTGTGGTTTGTGCCCTTTATTATTCTTTTTGGGGGGTAGGAAATCATTAAATAACCCCTCCCGCTCTGGGTAGAGCGGAAGGGAGTGTCAGACATCTCATCATTCTCTTGCCCTGATCCCGAGGCAGACATCTACTGACTAAAAACAACCCATGTTCCTTCTTAGCCCTTGTGCCGAGGCCGCGGTATCTCTTGCGAACAACCCGCAGCCCCGACGGGGTGTGGTTGGTGCTTAGCCAGGTGTCAGTGTTTTTAAACCGCTAATAGGCTTTTTTTTTGGTGGGTTGGGAAATAATCAAATAACCCCTCCCGCTCTTGGGCAGAGCGAAAGGGAGTGTCAGACTTCTATTGACTAAAAACCACCCAAGTTCCTTCTTAGCCCTTTATGTCGAGGCCGCGGTATCTCTTGCAAACAACCCGCAGCCCCGACGCACCGCTAATAGGCTTCTGACTATTGACTTATATATTACTGCGTAAGGACTGGGCGGACGGCATGTTAAAATGACGCCTCGAACGTGGTCCCAAAACGGTCTTTCCTAAGCCGAAGTGAACTAGTCCACGATCGGCTCTCTTCGGTTGCGGTCGTAAATTTTATTAAAAGCTTTATTTATGTTCTTTATACCTCGAAAATACCACGCCGCTTATACAAGGTTACGTTAACAACGAGCAGACTACACCGATTCTCTGTATGGCGAACGCGTCGAGCAAATGTTCGGACGACCGTATCTTTAGTTTTTATATCAATGCTTCTGACTTGATTTTACATGCCGTCGATAAATATCTTTCAGGCATGGTGGTTTCCTCACAATGTTTTTGGAGGAGCGAGTGTTGAGTTCAAACTTCTTCATGGGTTCTTGACAATCACACCACTATGTTATCACTGATGATTGTAATTAAATACGCTTTGTAATTAGTACTAAAATTAATTGGTAGATTAAAAATTGCATGAAATTAGTTCCCGACTCATTCCGGAGGTGTGATGGTCTCATAAGCGAAAACACACGAGTAAGCCCAAGCGCCAAACACTTGAAATTCCTTTTTGCGCCGAGGTTAACGAGAAATGAGAAACCTGATGTTTTTCACATAAAAATATAATATTCTACATAATCTAGCAACAAGTTTTTCCGCCCATAAAAATTGTGCAACGAAGTTCTCTTTTAAAACCTTTTGAAATGTGGCGGTCTTTCAGCAGGGCTATTGCGTATCTTTTTAAATGTCAGTGGCTATCGTAGTGTCCATCGATTAACTGTCAAGTGGTTTTGGTTTGGTACAAAATGGATCCATTTGACAGTTAATCGATGGACACTATGATAGCCACTGACATTTAAAAAGATACGCAATAGCCCTGCATGACGGGGAGGAATATTTTAAAATATATCAACACTTAAGTTATTTACAGGTTTAGGTATTTACTTAAGAGCTATCCTATAAGTATATTATAGGCTTTGTCTCCACCAATCGGGGTATCAGATTGCATCACGGCGATTGGTGTCCACTGATATCGTGAACCATTTTCCAAACAAAATGCTTATAATTTTGTAAAGGGGATGATGATGATGATGACGTCATCATCATCATTTCAGTCGTAAGACGTCCACTGCTGGACATACCAGAAGGGGGGGATTTGTCACAATCGCCACGCTCGGTAGGCGGGTTGGCGATCGCAGTATGGTTATTGCAAAGGCACAGAAAACGCTGCTTCCTATTCTCTGGTAAGTCCCTTAGTCGCCCCTTACGACACCCACGGGAAGATATGGGATGGTATTCTTTACGTCCGACACCATACGGATTGTGGAGGTTCTTTACTATTATTTCTATAGATCGAAGTAATGAATGTTTGTTTTTTTGGAAATGTCAAGTGTGGATGGTGTTTGTACTAAAAGTTACAAATGTATTAAAGGAGTATTGGGTGTGAGGTATGCCTTTTTTAATCCCCATTCACGCCCTCGGGTAGGGCAACTTGCGATTTTTGTCAATCGACACGCAAGACCGAATCATGCCACGTCAAGAGGCGACGGCAAGTTGTCAGATCACGCTCGTTGGTCATAGCCGCTCTGAAGTGTGGCAGGCAGTTAGCCAGTTCAATAGATGCACTCGCGCGCCAATATCATACGTCATCTGTTTCCGTCGGGCGAGTAAAAAATACATTCCAAACTGAAACTTCGCATGTCGAATCGCGGTGATTATAGTATGCTCGAATTAAATTATTCTTTTTTACTTGTTTTTTCTGCTGTAGGATTAGAACGCGAAAGATGCTTGCCTGGTAGTAGCCTAGGGTCTGCTGGCTAGTAGTGTGCTTTTTAGTTACAAAGAAAAATGTGATGCAGGGACATGACGTGCTATGAGGGCCCACAGCACAGCACTGGGTTTTATTGGTCACCCGTTAAAATCGCACGACAGCCAACACAGCAGAAATATTTAAATAAATAAATAAGAAAATAAAACAAACTAATAGTACTTGGATTATAATATAAACCAACAATAACAAATAAATCTATTTTACTGCCGCACTCGGAGAGCTTTAATGATTACTAAGGCAATCACTTAGTAAAGGTTTTGACAGTTTTGTCATACAAAAGTATGTCAAACCTTTACTAAGTGACGGCTTAAGTAATCATTAAATATCTCTGAGTACCGCTGTTAGACTTCTTATCCAAATAAATACTGCATCCACCATATAGGCCGACTATAAACATTAAGTAACTAAAAACCACTACTTTATCTGTATCCTAGACTAGTTAATCCTACCTACCCCCAAACAGAAAACCAGCACAAAGATTCAGTCTAAAAATAAGTCAGCACGTATCAGTAATTCGTCTTCCAGAGTGGGTCGATTAGATTGAGGAAGGCAGGCTAATGTGCCCAATTCTGTGCCGATGGAGAGGCAATTTGTCTCTTTAAAACACTTGCAATTTTAAAGCGTGTACGTGCTTTTCTTTGTATAGCTTTAGTGGGCGGTAGATTAGCCTGTTTTCTGTTTGTGTTAGAGGTATGATATACAGACGGGTCTTGGTCTAACCTGTTTTTTTTTAATTTGGTCTGACCTGCTTTTGGATGAGGTAAGTAAAGTATAGTGTTGTTCCGTATGGTGTCGGACGTAAAGAATAGCACCATCCCATATCTTCCCGTGGGTGTCGTAATAGGCGACTAAGGGACTTACCAGAGAATAGGTAGCAGCGTTCTCTGTGCCTTCGTAACAACCATACTGCGATCGCCAACCCGCCTGCCAAGCGTGGCGATTGTGGCAAATCCCCCCTTCTAGGAGAGGCCTATGTCCAGCAGTGGACGTCTTATGGCTGGAATGATAATGATGAAGTAAAGTATAGGTGAAATCGCTACGGAACTACGAACATAATTATTGTGGAAGTGGTTCTGGACACGAATTTGCCATTTTGAGAATTGGGCATTAAGAGAATTAGGCTTTTTGAGAATTAGGCATTCTGAGAAGTAGGCTTCTTGAGAATTGGCCATTTTGAGAATTAGGCTTTTTGAGAATTGTCCATTTTGAGAACTTGTCCTTTTGCGACTCTGTTGCCATTTTGAGAATTAGGCATTTTGCGCCTAAACCGTTAATATCATTAGCCTATGCATAAAGGACGATAAAATCAATGTTAAATTTCAAACCGTTCAGACTTTGAAGATAAATATTACAAGGGTTAATTATTTACATCAATGTTGATGTAAACATATTTGAATCAATAATATTTGTATATCAAGATACGCTTACGTGTGCGTACTCCTGTGAATCCCGGATGTAAACTTCCGGGATTCCCCGCCTTCCAGGTGTACAAACATCCGCTCGCGTACGATATTGTTCTATTGAATATGGATTTTCATTAAAGAAGTTACGTGAGTATATTAGTCGAAACTCCACTTGTAACGGTAATTCAATACCTAGTCTATTAGTGTGACCGTCGGACTGCCAAATGTTAAGTCTCTAGTTCGAGCCCAAGACACGTCGTTCTGATATTTTGGGTTCATGTGCGTATTTTATAATTATCACTCTTGTTTCGGTGAAAGGAAACATCGTAAGAAAACCAGCGTGCCTGATAGATATTTGTTCCTGCCCTTATCCCATTCTATTTGGGGTCGGCGCAACACGTTTTATTCTTCCATTCTTCTCTGTTACACGTCACAGTGGCATTTACTCCTTTCTCATTCATATCATTCCTCACACAATCAATCCATCCATTCTTTGACCTTCCTCTCCTTCTCCATCCATCAATATTTATATCCATCACTTTTTTAAGTCATCCCTCTTCATTACATGACCTTACCAAGATTAACGACTTCCTTTCAATTTTTCTGTAACAGGTGCCACTTTCAAACTTCCTCTAATATACTCATTCCTTACTTTATCCATTCTTGTCACTCCGCACATCCATCTCAAGCTCAACATTCTCATCTCCGCTACATGCAATGGTTTTTCATCCATCTTTTTCAAAGCCCAGCACTCTGATCCATACAGTACGACAGGTCTAATCACGGACTTGTATAGTTTTCCCCTTTTACTTGAGGGGCATCCGTGGGTCGCAAGTTTTTAGTCGCAATATTTATCGAGAGCATGTAAAGCGTTAATGTCAAAATTCAACCACTCCTCAGCATCGTCATCGTTCTTTCTTCTATTAAAGTCCTTTTAACATTGACTTTGCATTACTGTCAAAACAACCACTGTTGTTTTGACAGTAATGCAAAGTGGTCTTTATAAGCTTAACAATAAATAATAGTACATTATGGTATAAGTGTGTAACGTTGGTGATTACCGCTGAGGCGCCATTGAGACCCGAGCCGTTAGGTGAGGGTCTTAAGAAAACCGAGGACGGTAATCATCAATACACACGTGTATCATACGACGTTTTTCAACACAAAAATTATTCAGTTTTCCTGCGCGCGCATCTAACAATGGCGAACGGCCATAGACTAAAAGAACGAGGTTTCTTTTTTTTTGCTTTTTGCGGATAGCGTTTTAACCACGTACAAAATGAGGAATTTAAAGTTTTTTTTATTACAGAGAACACAAAAGTTTTATTTATTGAAAACGTATAGGTATACAAGTTGAAATTATCTATTTAAATTCGAAGTTGCATGGATTGAGCAAGGAACACAATCTTTTTAGTATCGAACCTTTTTTTAAAAACAAAGCAACTCAACCGAAAAAATTAAAAAAAAAGCTATAACTCACTTGTGAATAATCGTAATGAAAAATTCACAGTTTGATTACGGGTGTCATTATATGCCTAATTGCGGTGAAATTAGAGCCACTTTATGAGCAAGTGTGTTGAAAATACATTTATAGTCCTTGTTAGATTGCTGCTGTCAGACTTAAAATAACAGCTGGCAACTGTAGTTTTCCATCTACCGAGGCTCACCTATAAATCTTACATGTCAATGTGCACTGACAAACGTCAACCCGAACATTCGTAACCTCAGCGTCCGGATTGTCATATAAATTATATTGCCACAGTATCCGGACCGGCAGAACAACAAGCAAATAATACAGACAAAGCCTCAAGTTACCGGATTATAGATAGACGGGAGATGTAACCACGGGGATGCACTATTCAAGTTTTATTTGCGGATCAGTCGGATTTATAGTCTAAAATTGAGGCTTTATACCGGTGGGCTGCGGGTTGTTTGAAAGAGATACCGCAGGCTTGGATACAAAGGGCTAAGATGGAACATAGGTGGTTTTTAGTCAGTAGAAGTCTGACACTCCCTACCGCTCTGCCCAGAGCGGAGAGCGGAAGGAGATTTGATGATTCCACAACCCCTAAAAAAGGCCTTATACCGGTCAACTGTACTGCTTCTAGAAGATTTTATTTAACTTTATTTTTTAGTTGATTAGTTGGTTAGGTAGTATATTGGTCAAACCTTGCAAGTTGCAACTGAATTTCAAACCAGTTCCCCCGACCGATTGAGCTTAGATTCTTAGCTTGAGCTTATATTCCTTTTCTAATCAAAAAACTTGTTTTTTAAATTTAGGTTATCTTGCTATCCTATCGCTTCAAAAGATGGTGTCGTTCTTGTTTTTCTTTGCCCATAATGGCACAAATGATTTGAATTTACTCAGCCCCATACTGTGGTCATATACCTCCCTCAAGCGTCGCCACACCCCCGCTCCTATGGTTTTCGTATTCAGCAGAATCCTGCAATTAAAATCAAAACGTAATTTTTATTTGAAATGGCATACAATATTAGATAGGCTCATCCTCTAGTACATGGGACTTAAACATAACTGGCGAAATGTGAGTGTAATAATGGGTACACTTCTGCCAAAGTCTTCAGGAATTACAGGCGTGATGTTATGTGGTATTCAATATTTACCAAAAACTGGCAAAATTTGGCTTTTTAAAAAGCCAAATTAACTAGAGAGTTTCTTGGTAAAAGATAATGTTTGTGTTCCTCTAACTTGTGTCAAGCATTGCTTTCTATAAGCGAATGATCCCAGATTTGTGAGCTCAAACATCTCAGTGCTTTGCATATAACGATTAAGATATCAGGTAAAAGAGATTTAAGTGAGTTAGTATATTTAAATGTCTTTGCTCCCAAATTAGGATCCGGGTCAGTCCCAAGTAAAATTGTCTAGTGTTTCGGGTCTAACTCGATCAGAATGTCTTACACCCCATTAGACGGCATAATTTAAGAAAAATGCCGTCTACATGAAATCAAACGCCGCCGATCAGACAGACACTATCAGACGGAAATTCCTTTTTCCAACGTGAAGAAAATTTCCATCTGTTCAAATGCCTTCGGAATTATTTTTCGGATTTCTGTTATTTCATCGTACGCCACTTGGGTTACAAAAAGTTTTTGCCGCTGAGCAATTTTGTTAAGCAGTTTTTTGGAAGGATTGCAAGAAGTTGCCTTTTCATATTTTGTTCGAGTTCTGTTCGTGGAATGTTTTTATGTGATTTGGGAAATTGGAATATAAATGATTTGTGGTAGTTGATTTGTTTGATTTTGCGAGAAGCGTAAGGATGTGATTCTTTGTTATGTTAAGTGTAATCGTGTGCTCGTACGGTTCCTTAACAACACAACATAATAATAAAACATCTGTAATTCCCAAAGAGTTTGGCAGATATGTACATTTGAATGATTATCTCTGATGACTTGAAGTAACAATCCACCATTGTATCATGACATTTCATCTTAATGAATTTAAAATATTTTTTTATTAATAGAATGTATATTGGTTTTGTATGAATATTAAGTGAGATTATTATAATTAAAATTAAGTATTACTAATAATGTTGGAACTAATGTGAATGTAGTATGTGCTTTTCTCAGCCATATAATGATTATTTATAAAATGTTTATGTTTAAACCACTGTTCGACACAAATGTAATTTGTTGAAGAATAAATAATAAAAAAATAAATAATTTACATTGGGGTCCAGGCGGTGCGCCTCAAGAGGACCTGGGCATCTGGCTAGATGCGGAGTTTTTGTAAAAATACTAGTTTCTCAAGTTATAACTTTACTTAAATTACCTCCATGACCCGTTTACTATTCAAAGCATCCACTAGCACAATGTTTTAAGAGTGCTACATTGAGTTTTACTGTAAAGTGTGATTTTTGACCCCCAAAAAATAATCGTTTCCCAGCAAAAAAATTTGCGTAGGGGTACTTAGTTTGATGTACAGAATGCTTGGTTAACGGCTGTGTAATGGGGTGATTTACACCCTGTATACTCCAAACTAGTGGATGTCACGTGGTTTTACCTGCATAGTTCCCGTTCCCGTGGGAATACAGAAATTAAAAGTTTCCCATCGGTGAAAGCATTTTTCAAATCGGTCTAGTAGTTTTTAAGTTTATTCGTTTCCTTCAGAAATACAAATCTTTCCTCTTTTTAATATTATTAGTATAGATGAACATTTCAAAAAGTGATATAATTTGTCGTGTGTAACTTTTTACCGAGATTGTGTGACTAATAAGTAGAAGCTGTTTAGTAAAGGTTGGCGTTGAATCAACAAACTGATTTTTTAACGACTTTACATTCGTCAACGAGTTAACTGTTATTCATCAATGAAAAAACTGGTTGAAAATGTTAGCTGTTAATTTGCGTCACCGCACACAACGCATTAGTTAAATGTTATTTTATTAAATTCTTAACTCTGAATTTCGATGCGGAACGAATACTTCCGTTCGTGTCGTGTAAAATTCACAAAGAAATTAAATAAATCTTAATTCTTATCATATCAATCTTTAATAAATTAGTTGCAACAAAATTGTTATGGATCGAAAATTCGAAACCGTTGATAACTTCAACGTCAACTTTAAAAAACCAGCTAATTATTTATCAGTCCTAATATTCTTCATTAAACTGTTTGCAACAAAACATTGCGTTGAATTCAATGATTGACATACATTGACGCTAAATGCTAACGATTGAAATTTAAAAACCTGTTAATAATTTAACAGTTTTTTCAACCTGTTGACCATTGATGATTAACAGTTAAATTACGTTAACCAGAAAACCGTCAATCACACATCCCTAGTTTAGATTAAACCTTGACATACTTAACAGCCGTTCTTTTCCTTACTTCCCAAAGATCGTCATTATAATCTCACCAAACCCGAAACCTCTAAGTCCGCTCTATTACTCCAACTAAGGCATCAAGACTCATATATAGATGTAACAGGATATTACCCTAAATCCTCGCAGGGCCCATTAGACTGGACAAACGGGATTAATTAGGGATCCCACTTGGCAACTATCGACCTACTTAAACATAAGGCCGGCTCACAAATTGGTGGAGAGGTATCGATAACGGGAAATGTAAGTGCTGGGCTGGTTTAAAGAGAATAAGTGATGAAGTATTTGGTTTAGTTATTTATTCGGATCATATTTAGCATTAGTTAGGACTGCCTCGTTGGTCGAACGGTCAATGGATTTGGTTCCCGGGTCAGGAAATTTTTTATTGGTTTTTTATCATTCCTTATTTTAAATATGTTTCTATCTGTTTTTGTGTTCTGTTTTGTAATAGCTTGGATGTTTCTGTCATATTGTACATATTTTTCCTCAAATAAATGTTATAGTCCTCATGTAATAGGGGGCGAGCCCATTGCCATCCACTGTCCCCAAATTTAGACTCCGTGTCTGCTACTGAGAAGTTCCTGATAGATAAACCCAATATCATTTTGCCCGACCTGGGAATTGAAACCAGGAACTGGTTGCATCCATCCGACCGACGGGGCAGTATCTACGTTTCCAAATACGGCACTGCGCATTTAGCGTCAATTTGCTATCCTAATAAAAACTATTCGATCAGTCAAATACATTTACATGCTTCATCTTCCCCATTTCGCTGTTGTAAGGAAATGATTTTATAAATAATCGCATGAGGCTGTAATTGAAAAGCGAATGGAAATACATCAGCAGTAAGAAATATAAATAACCGCAGATCTGTGGAAGTGTAGACAGGAATACGGAATTTCAAAACTGCATGCATGGATGGTGATAGTTGCTTTGAACGAGAGAGTTCACTTGCTTGATTAGAATATTAGTGGTAGAGTACAGTTGCCAACTCGTTGGTTTTACATTTATTTCTTAGAATTCTTGTTGAGCTTTAAATTCTTCTTTCAATATCTTTTAGTGACCCAGGGCCGGATACTATTTTGAAATTATTTGTGTCAAGTAGTTGGTAGACTGTATAAAATTGTTTTTGGTGTCTCGTTATTCTACTTTTATTTTAGAATCACGACGTACGAGTAGCTAAAAAAAGTTAAAATCTAAGAGAACCTTCGTCATAACACGTGGCATAGTAATTTCTATAGGGGTAGGCAGAAACCACATACTCCTTGTGCCTCGTCCACGTTCATGCATCTGGTCATACACACACGCCACTTGTGAGTACTACGCACCTGCTCTTTCTGTAGGTCCTCTGGCGTCCCCTCCCAGCATTGCCACTCACAGCGCAGTAATTCTTGACCAACATTCACTTAAACATTTTATTCGACCATATATCCCAGCGAAATTCAAACGCAGCACCATCTCGAACCGTGGGGTGCCCACGGGAAATGTGGTTTTATGCGGACGCTACACAAATAAACTGGTTTTAAGAAAGCCCCCAAGTCTCGACGAAACTTGTCCGGTACGTAAAATGCTTCGGGATTCTGTCGGAACTGAGTTGCATTCTAACCAAACTCGGATAAAACGTTTTTATTGGTCTTATGTACGGATGAGGAATAATTAATTTTCGCTTATACGTGATCTTTGAGTTTCAAGTTAGTTTGTTTTGAGTTGGTTCTTGTGTGGGACTTGTTTTGTATTGAGTAAGAAATTCAACTATGTTTCTAAACACACACCTTTTATACATTAGTTTTAGTACGAGTTCTAAGCGCTACTAAACGCATGAGGTTTTGGGTTCGATTCCAAAAATTTTTCAATCAGAAATTTCTTCGTAATTTCATGAAGTCAGGAGTTGTGCCCGATTCCGTCGGGGCTGCGGGTTGTTCGCAAGAGATACCGCGCCTCGACATGAAGGGCTAAGGAACATGGGTGGTTTTTAGTCAGTAGAAGTCTGACACACCCTTTCGCTCTGCCCAAGAGCGGGAGGGGTTATTTGATGATTTTCCACTCGCCAAAAAAAAAAAGAGTTGTGGCCGATTGATAGTAATAAACGCACTACCTATTACATTAGAAATACATAACTGGCAAAATGTGGGTGTACACACGGCTACACATCAAGCTATACATTTCCAGTATAAGCTGGTCTCGCATTATATAGGATTTCCGTACAGTGCGAGTTCAGCGTAAACTGGAAATGTATAGCTTGATGTGTAGCCGTGTGTACTATTAGGTGCCTAACCCTTCGAAAATTACAGGCGCCATGTTTTATGGTTCTGTCAAACCGTTACGGACAGATTGCGGATGAACTGCGGACACCAGACACTGACAGAATACTTCGGCACATTAAGTATCTGACAGATTTTGACATCCAAAGCCGTAATCTAAACAAATGTGTTTGATCGGCCTGTAGAAGGAAACTGCCTGTAAATATTATAATACATAAACATAACATAACATCACGCCTGTAATCCCCGAAGGGTTAGGCAGAGGTGTACCTAATAGTACACCCATATTTGACTAGTTTTGTTTTTAAGTACCATGTAATAGGGGGCGAGCCTATTGCCATCAACCGGGCACAAATCCAGACTCCGAAGCTGTTATTGATAAATTCCTGATGGAAAAAGCCACACATATACACACACAAATATAAAAACTTGAGAGGTGTCAAGGAACACCCGGATGGAACGAAGTTATTGTTATTATTTTTTATTATGTAAAAAAAGAAATGTAGAAATGAAAATATCTGGTTTGCTTTCTATAAGAGAGAGAGAGACAGACAGAGAAACATGTGACGCCGCACAGCTTACAATAGCTTACTATAGCACAAAGTGTCGTGACAACTTTTCGTAAGAATTTTTGTCCGTCTAGTCCCCTTTCACAACGCGCGATAAGGAACTTCGTTCCAATAATATGAGTGACAAAGACGACACTTTACAAAATTGATGTTATCCCGCTTTGCCCGGATTCTGTACGATTATGCTTGGAAGTGGTCAGTGTCAGTTGAATTCACCCATACTTAAACAACCGCAGCGCTGCACCGTAATATGTTCACACGCTGATAAATATTCAATCGATCGAATGATTGAGACCTGTCACAACCTGAACTGATTCGACCACATTTGTTTTGTTAGGTCTTTCGCTATTCCATGGACGGGCCATTCGGCAGCCGATCATTCCCGAACGTGGCACGAGTGATAGAGTACCGAGCCATAAATAAGGCATTCGCACTTTGTTTCTACGCTTGTCGAGTCGGCGATCCTAGTTCTGACGTCCCGGGCACACGCTCAAGCGTCCAACAAACAACTAAAAGAAAACAAGAGCGATTATAGACTATTATAATAATTCTGTAGCCAGTATAGGCTAGTACTAAGCTATGCGGGTACACGCTCGCCGCTTATTCCCGCGTGTTCGCTTGATTAAAATGACAGATAACAGCTAAATTTACAAATTATCTCGCGACTCGCGCTTGTACGAGCTTATAGACGTGTGTCAACCCAGTTCTCCATGTAGCAAACGGCCCGTGTATGCGCAAAAGACACGAGAACAAAACGAGTTTATTCTCACTAAAAATACGCTAATCTGAAACAGACTAGAGCACGCTGTGGCTCATTCCGATATGGTACAGTCATTACCCAGCATTACCTGACCTCTCGTATAAAGAAGATGAGGGCAAGTGCACAGTTAGGTACAGACTGTGCGCGTTCTTCTCAAGGTGACAGATAACGGATTATACTGGTACTATTCAGGGTAGAAGGGTCACCTACGATAAAAGGTAGTTATCACTGCACACAGGACAGCTGTTATTTATTACAGATGTTTCCTTCGCATTCCTAGGCATGTATCTAACCCGTCGGGGCTGCGGGTTGTTCACAAGAGATACCGCGGCCTCGGCATGAAGGGCTAAGAAGGAACATGGGTGGTTTTTAGTCAGTAGAAGTCTGACACTCCCTTCCGCTCTGCCCAAGAGCGGGAGGGGTTATTTGATGATTTTCCACCCACCATAAATAAAGGCATGTGTCTAAACAATATATTTCGCTTAGTTTCTCCGCACTCGCTGTCGCAAGACGCGTATCGCTTGAGTCTGTAGCTCGTGGGCAGGTCGTGAGCCGACTCAATGCGAATGATGTCCTATACAAATCTCGCCTCTAACATGGGAAAGGTGTGAATCGATTGTGACGAGAGGGTTCTCTGTTTGCACTTTACTAGTAAGTCTGCAGAGTTGCTTGAAGTTGGTTTTTAGTAGTAAGTTGTTGGGATTCTTGTGAAGTAACACATCGTGGCAGCTCCTGCATAGTTTTACTTAACTTTGTTGTATTCCTGTTTGAAGACTGCTGAGATGGAAGAAACGGTTGCAAAGCGGTTTATTTATTTTTACAATGACTTCAAACAAGATTGGACAGTTTTCGGTAGCATAGGTCAATCCCAATTTTTTTATAAAGCTTTTTATTTTACTTGCGTTGTTACTTACTAAAAAAAAATAAAACACACACGAATAGAGAACCTCCTTCTTTTTGAAAGTCGGTTAAAATCAAAAATAGTTAGACAAATTTTGAAAAAGTAATATTTCTTTCTTGGCTTTTCGCATTTCCCTCCTGGAATAAATTACAATAATAATATGTATGTATGTACAAAGTTAGTGAACTCTTCAAGCCGATGTGGAGACCTTCAAATGTTTGCTGATCAACTTCGGGAGAATTTTGAATTATTAATTTTGTTTACATTCTGGTGTCAGCGAAGTATGATGGGTTATTTAGAAGGTTTCGGGGGTAACTTTTGCTTGATTGTATTTATGTTTATGAACAATATGACAGCTGACGATAAGGTGATAGGTACACATACAGGTCTGTATGTGATCAATGTTCTTTTGTTTGATGGAATGTCTTCTTTGTATCCAATATCTATGCATTTCTTTGTATCTAGATAATAATAAAATTAAAAAAACACGATTTGGAGTAACGTTATTTTATATCTCGTATTTTTTTTAGCAAATCCTTTTATTCACTAATATATTATCTGCAGTGTATTATCTTAGGGAGAGCGCCATTTTGGATTTAGAATGACGCCACTTATCTAATCGTGCATTTTCATCCAAGCTAAACATGTATGTAACATTTCAGTTTAATTTTAAACCGGGAAGTGGGACAGATTTTACTGCTAAGATTTTGTTATATAGTTAGTTAAAAAAAAGAAAACACGCAGCCTGGGCCGTTAGGTCTGAGAGTATTAATTTTCAGAAGAGTTCTTCATATAACGATTTTCGTGAAAAGAAAAACATATTTTGAAAATACATAGGAGTTAAATAATAGGGTATGAGATTTTTTAAAACCCTTAAACTATTCGAATATATAAATATATATAATAATTAGCCGAAATACAGGCTATGCCTAGTTCGGCTACAGACGCTAAGCTCCTGACTTACTGTAATTGAAAATGTTGCCACACTTACATTGTAAAATAGTACTAAGTTATTTGAAATAAACTATTATTATTATATTATTATTCATGTATAGCATTGTCACTTAGGTAGGTGTGGTAAAAAAATGTTTGCTGTCATCATACAGCTGTATGTAAGAAATATTAACTGGCGACATGTGACTACATTACATATAGCGGTATCATATACACAAGTACATCTCCCACAATCCTATAAATAGACCACCTACCAACACGGCTTCCCAAATATCTTTTCATACATTACAACGTTCCTTTCAATTCAAACTGATCTCGAGGAAGGATTTTCGTTGGCAACATGTTCTTTATCTGTCTAATTTATTGGAAAAGATAACCATTAGTGTGTGGTATTGGCAGCCGAGTATTGAAGGGGAATTGACTTGAAATGTTACGATTATTATTGCCAGTAATATCTAAGTCGAGATCGGAACTTCGAAGCCTCGGGCTACGATTTCTCTGGAAAGTGAGTGTGTTTTGTTTGCAGATAGGGTCTCACTGTTAGCAGTTTTAAAATATAATTTTGGGACAAGGAAAATATATAGTTTTTAAACTTTTTTGATGGCACGGTTGGCGCAGTGGCTAAGCTGGACTGCTGCGCTGCGTGTCGCGGGTTCGATCCCCGCACGGAACAAATATTTGTATGGCCTGCAGATATTTGTTTCGGGTCTGGGTATTTGTGTATGTGAATTTAAATGTTTGTAAACGCACCCACGATACAGGAGAAATTCCTAGTGTGGGGCAACGTTTTATTTAAAAAAAAAAAACTTCATTACGGGGTTTTGACTTGACAGATGGAAGCGATAAGAACTGAAACATTTGAAGTAAACCTGCTAATTATAATTAATTCAGTTAAAATGGTTGTATACTTGTTATAGCTTTAAGCACCTTTTTTTTTTTTTTTGTTTTTTTGGGGTTGGGAAGTCATCAAATAACCCCTCCCGCTCTTGGGCAGAGCGAAAGGGAGTGGATGCCGCGGCCTCGACATGAAGGGCGAAGAAGGAACATGGGTGGTTTTTAGTCAGTAGAAGTCTGACAATCCCGTTCGCTCTGCCCAAGAGCGGGAGGGGTTATTTGATGATTTCACACGCCCCAAAAAAAAGGGCAATTAGCTCGCTCCCTATTACATGGGACTTGAAAATAATTGGCGAATTGTAAGTTTACTTTTAGGTACAGCGCTGCCTAACCTATCGGGGACTACAAGCGTGATGTTTTGTTATGTTATTCAAAACCTTACCGAAGCCGATGCCATTTTCTTGACGTGTTGTTTTTATCCGTCGTACCGAACGTTTCTTTCTACCTAAAAGTGTTTTTTAGAATACCTAATTGATTTTCTTAATATCTCGTTCCCATTACTTCTCCATAATCGTATTTCTTTTACTCAAAAATACTAATAGAATGTCATTTTCAAAACATTTTTCTCATACACAAAGTCGCAGACAGTATCTCGCACGAACGCACGACAGCTTAAACGCAGCGTTAACGTAACGTTCCGTTACGTAACCCCCGAATGATCTTTAAGTTGAAAATATTCTTTTACACATATACACACGTTGACTAAGGGCGGATTTTACCAATGAAACTGATCGCGATCAATACAACCAAACAGAGATCAAGGACTGTCAATGACATGTATATTCGCACTGACGGATTTTCAACGTATTAATCGCATTAAGTTTCCTACTTTCCGAAATTCGCCGTTACTTAGTTTTGAAACTGTAAATCTATAAGCGAATACTAAATCAGCTTATCGTAAAAACAATAACCAAAAACAAATAGCATAGTTATATTTTCAATTCAAAATTCGTCCGTATTTACGTAACATTTACGTCGCGTATTCGCACTAGGACCGCAGTACCTGAAATTCGCTGTAATTATTCACCGTACGAAGTAAGCACGACGCCTGAATTTCAATAAGACGACTCGAGATTTCCTTTAAGCAAAGAATGGTGGTTATAATAACCATATTAATAGCAACCGTGGTAAGCCTCCGGATTTGTGTGCTTAGAATGTACTTTATTTGTTTTGTTTTCTTGTATTTTGCGTGAGGAGGAAAATATTATTATAATGTTTCTGAGAATTGTTCAAAGGCTGTTTGTCGCTACTTGAGTTTTGGATTACTTGATGAGAAATATGATTATTATTATTAAAATCCTAGAAGGATTAGGAAACTGTTTGTTCTCCCAAAGATGATTACTTTTTAATGAATATTTACCATAGCCTAGAATGTCCCCACTGCTGGGACAGAACCCTGCTCTCTATGCGAGGAAATGGGCTATTTATAATCCACCTCGTGGGCTCAGTGCAGGATGAAAGATGTCGCATGTCTTAGATTTTTTGGAACTAGGACATGCCGGTTTCCTCATGATGTTTTCCTTCACCGTTTTGAGGGCAGTCGTGATGAAATAAATTACACAAAGTAATGCGTCTGCCTGGGTTCGAACCCATGACTTACGGCTCGTAAGTTCGAGACCACTGGGCCAATGCTGCTCTCAATTTAGTGAATTATCTGGCCTTATTACTTACTTATTCTTCATGTGTACCTATTGTATAGAACCATTATTTAATCATAGTGTTGACATCAATACATGGTCCTTCGAGACGTATCCATTGATTGCCGCCAAATCTAATCAGCACGTAGCATTCAGACGTGTGTGATGTGACGAGGTCAGATTAGGAATAGAAACCAGTTGATGTATCTATTCCTAATCAGGCCAATACAGGCTAACAGTATTGTTAACCTGATTGCCTGTCAGTCTGAGGCTAACAGTATTGTTAACCTGATAGCCTGTCACTCTGAGGCTAACAGTATTGTTAACCTGATAGCCTGTCACTCTGAGGCTAACAGTATTGTTAACCTGATAGCCTGTCACTCTGAGGCTAACAGTATTGTTAACCTGATAGCCTGTCACTCTGAGGCTAACAGTATTGTTAACCTGATAGCCTGTCAGTCTGAGGCTAACAGTATTGTTAACCTGATAGCCTGTCAGTCTGAGGCTAACAGTATTGTTAACCTGATAGCCTGTCAGTCTGAGGCTAACAGTATTGTTCGCCTGTGTTTATCCACTGCTAAGCAAAAGCATTCCTTTTTTGATCCAGGACTAAGGAAATTTTAGTTTTAATCTTTTGTGGCGAATGGAGTGTCAGACTTCGACTGACTAAAACCCACCCATGTTCCTTCAAAGCTCTTTGTGTTTCGAGGCCGCGGTATCTCTTTTGAACAGTCCCGCAGCCCCGGCAGCAAGATGCTCGAGTAGATTAACAATACACCAACATTTTAGCTTCACCGCCTAAAACACTACAATTTCGTACTACAAAACAAATAGCCCATTTTCTCAGTGACCCCGTTAACTTTCTGAACAATCCTCCTTAATAAAATCAACTTTCAATATTTATGCCAAGCACGAACCTGTGTAAAGCGTCACCAGTCATTATAAGTACAACAGATTTGCGTACTGAGGGAAATCTCCGCCAACACACCGCACCGGTGACAAAACACAAATTTAAAAATGATAAAAAGAAAACTTACCAAACCATTACTGATTTTGTACCAGTAACGAAAATTCTTTAGGTACAAAACCAGCAATGGATGTCGTTGTAAGCGAAGTGGAGGTTTTAAAAATCTAGGTTGATGATCTCGTGGTGGTAGGTGAGAAGTGTTTGCAAAGCAAGCTAAGCTGTCTAAGGAATTAGGAGCCTCGAAGTATTCACGGACGCTGAATAAGTGCGCGCTTTGATGTCTCACAAACTGCTGTTTGTAAAGTATGGAGTACCAGGTACTCAGGTAATGGTTTAAGCATAATTATGTAGGTGCTTGTTTAATAAGAACTGCCACTCGGGTCGATCTTTAGGTAAAGCTGTGCTTGTTTAGGTCGGTCTGTGGATGGGTGACCGCCCGACATACCGAGTTTCCTCCGTGCCTCGGAAAGCACGTTAAGCTGTTGGTCCCGGCTGCCTTATATAGATCTTTGGCAGTCGTTACAGGTAGTCAGTGACCTGAAAGTCTGACAACCAGTCTTACCAAAGGGTATCGTATTACCTAGTATTAACTGGGTTGTGGAGGTCAGATAGGCAGTCGCTCCATGTAAAATACTGGTATTCAGCTGCATCCGGTTAGACTGGAAGCCGACCCCAACATAGTTGGGAAAAGGCTAGGCAGATGATGATGTAGGTGCTTGTTTAAAAGAGGTGGTGGAAAAATTTGGAGGGGCGTTAAAATTTTGGTACTGAAATAACATAATCACCTCAGTTCTCCAGTCCCTTGTAATAGGGGTCGAGTTTATTGCAATCGAACGGGCACAAATCCATACTCCGTGGCTGCTTCTTATAGACTGATTGAAAAACACAATGACGCTTTGCCAGCCCCGGGAATCGAGGGTAGGATTCGATTTCCCTTCATGCTTATTAGTCGCGCATATCATTTGACATTACATAAATCTAGAATCTATTGACATTGTATTAAAAACCGTTTGACATTATAATTAAAATTATTTGAAAGATTTGCAAGTATAGTGGCAAACAGAGTACTATATTTGGAATTTTGGGAATGACACTAATATTATAAAGGCAAAAGTTTGTGAGTGTGTATGTTTGTTACTCTTTCACGCAAAAACTGCTGAACGGATTTGGATATAATTTAGTACACGGATAGTTTATAACCTGGATTAACACATAAGATAGTTTTTATCCCGATTTTATCTTCCCCTGGGAAGATAAAATCAGAATAGATATCAGATCTGTATGTAAATAGGATGTGTTTATATTCAACACAATGTAAATAGTTTATGAATCATCATCATCAGTCTATAATGTTCCCACTGCAGGGACTCCTCCTCTCCAGGAGAGGGATGGGCTATAATCCACCACGCGGGCCCAGTGCGGGTTGGTAGATGTATTATGTCTCCGAATTTTTTGTTTCAAAGACATGCCGGTTTCCACACGATGTTTTCCTTCACCGTTTTGAGAGCACGGGTGATGATATAAATTACACAAAGTAATGTAAGTCGGAGCCGCTTCTACTGGGCCACCGCTGCTCACACTGTTCACTGCTGGTTTATGAATAAACTAGCGGACGTCATGCAGTTTCACCCGCGTAGTTCCCGTTCCCGTGGCAATACAGGGATAAAAAGTAGCCTATGTCATCCGGGAATAGTGTAGCTTCCCAACGGTGAAAGAATTTTTGAAATCGGTCTAGTAGTTTCGGAGCCTATTCGTTCCAAACAAACAAATCTTTCCTCTTTATAATTTTAGTGAAGATGAAATGAATCATACGTAGTTGCAATTATTGCTCTAGTGACTACAAAACTTTTCATCTAAGCTGACAAATGATCGTAGAGAATAGCTGAGGACATACACAAACCGCAAACGGTGATGGTCTGACAAAGCAAGACCGTAATTCGTTAATTGAACGCAGTTAAATGTGCAACTAATTTGAATAAGCCTTATGCGGCAGCCATTACGTGTCCTCATAGAAACTAATGGTAATAGAGGCTAGTTGTGAACCCCGTCAGGGCTGCGGGTTGTTCGCAAGAGATACCGCGGCCTCGGCGCAAGGGCTAAGAAGGAACATGGGTGGTTTTTAGTCAGTAGAAGTCTGACACTCCCTTTCGCTCTGCCCAAGAGCGGGAGGGGTTATTTGATGATTTCCCACCACACACAAAAAAAAAAAGATGTGTGTCGCAGGTTTACCTCACAGTCATTTTAGGTATTCGACAAAACGTAAATAAAATGTGAACATCAATTCTCCTGTTCCGTATGGTTTCGGACGTAAAGAATAGCACCATCCCTTATCTTCCCGTGGGTGTCGTAAGAGGCGACTAAGGGACTTACCAGAGAATGGGCAGCAGCGTTCTCTGTGCCTTCGTAACTTCCATACTGCGATCGCCAACCCGCCTGCCAAGCGTGGCGATTATGGCAAATCCCCCCATTTCGGGAGAGGCCTATGTCCAGCAGTGGACGTCTTATGACTGAAATGATGATGAATAAAAAATAACCACCTTCTCTAATTACATGGGACACAAACAGTCATACACGTTGGAACTGCAAACTGCAGCAATTCCACCTGGAATTCTGTCCAGCACTTAAGGGGAGCGTCGTGCAGATAAAAGTAAATTATCGTGCATATTTCCCTGAGGGATAGCTAGCCTCATTGCGAGACAGTACAAGTCTAGAAAAGGATATGGCTTGCAAACTACCAATCTGCAGAATTTTCATTAGTGTTATTGTTTTATTTTACTGGCAACTTACAACAGTCAGGGTTACTATGGCCAATAATATGGGGAAATGTGCACTTACATTATTTAGAGCAATGAAATTGTTTTGACTCTAAATTGAAGAACTTTCAACATAAAGTCATATACCAGAATAATATAAAAAAAATAATATAATAAGGTCGCATATTCACACGCCATACTAATAAACTGGCTGGCGGCTAGACACTAGAAAATATGATAGGATAGCGATATTCATAATATGAACTTCATCGAATGCCGTCTCTCAGCTGTAGACGCGCAGCTATTCCTTAATAGCTATGTTCTAATGTGAAGCTGATTTGAATAAGCCTTGCGTCATATTACGTGTGCTGATAGAAATATATTTTGAATATGATTTTTTAACAATTTCACATGTTATTTGTGATGAAGTCATCTAGGATACGGATCTGATCGAAGGTTTAAAGAAGTCAAAGTCAAAGTCAAAGTCAAAGCATTTATTTCAATTAAACCATTACTGGTACTTTTGAATGTCAGAAGAACAATTCATAAAACTGAACTACGAGTGCAATACGTCATCCCGAAAGCCACCACGCCGAACCACACGCCGCCGAATGCCCGCAACAACGAACACTGCGAGCACAAAAGCACGCAGCGACGCACACCGCAACAACGAATGCACGAGACTCCAAATCACGGAACAACGAATGCACGACGCAACGCGCAACCGCCACCCCGCGACCCGGAGCCCCGCGCACCCACCGCCACGGCACGAGCCGCCGCGCGCCCCCGCACCCACAGCACTCGCCGCCGCAGACATCCGGCGACGCGCAACCCGACGCAGCAACCCCCGGGACGACGCATTGCACTCCTAAGCTACAGTCACAGTCACAAGGCATAATAACTTGTGAAAGTACTGTAGTTGCCCATTCCCTAGCGTAGATCTCTATGGAGAAGAACGGGCAAGAAACTCCATTAACACTCTTTTAAATCAGAATATTGTTACAAAATCTTGGTACATTATATCATTCATGTTGAGATGGTATATTATGTGAGAACGATGTAGCAAGATGTGCACGATAAGTGTCCACTGTAAAGTCAAAAACGACGATTCAAAGATAAAATAATAATTCAAACAAGCCGTGGCAGCTAAGAGGTGACCAGTCACAACTGACAGCACCCGTTCACGAGCATGACGCATGGATCAGCACCATTCCACTCAACCATTTTGAAGGGAACGAAATGATCCGACACACCCGCCACCATCAGCGAGACATTTAAGTGAGCATGACACACTCTCAATCGCCAGGGCATATCCAAGTCAAATAAATAATAATTAAAAAAAAATTAAAAATATGTAGGTTTCCAGAGAATGATAGCTTTTTAGTACATAGTACTCACACAATATGTGCTATGCGACTATATAATACTAAAGAGATTGAATTTATACATTGCAAAGATAGTTGTACAATCTTCTTCTTCTTTCTTCCTCCTATTTAATTAATTTAAGCGCCCTGTCCTTGTGGAGCAGGACCGGCATTAAGCCAAGCATTTTTATCAGCGATATAATCGTCCAACTTGTAAATGCTTGCTTGCATAGTGTGCGTTTGATGCATGATTTAAATTTCGTCTCATTCAGTTCAAGAATGCTTTGTGGAATTTTGTTATAGCATCTCAAACAGTACCCCATGAAAGATGAGTCTACTTTAGCGAGTCTGAAGCCTGGCTGAACTAACTGGTCCCTATTCCTAGTAACATAATTGTGTCTGTCCCCTCTTTTACTAAAAAGATGCAGATTTTTTCTCACGTACATTATGTTTTCGTAGATGTACTGACAATGCACCGTCATGATGTTAATGTTCTTAAACAGTTCCCTCAGAGAATCGCGCCTACGAAGACCATATATTGCTCTGATGGCTCTTTTTTGCAGAATAAAAATAGATTCAATGTCTGCAGCCCGTCCCCATAACAAAATGCCATAAGACATTATACTATGAAAGTAACTAAAATATACCAGCCTAGCGGTATCTACATCAGTAAACTGACGGATTTTTCTAATGGCATATGCTGCTGAACTTAGCCGCCCTGCAAGAGATGTTAAATGAGCACCCCATTGTAGCCGTGAATCAAGCGTAATCCCTAGGAAAACCGTTTTATCTACGAATTCTAGTTTCTCGTTATTTAATAGTGAAAATAGTGAAAGAACATCACGTTTATGATACTCACAGGGTTAGGCAGAGGTGAGTACTTAATATTGCACTCACATTTTAACCAGTTAGTTTATATTACCTAACCAATATTTATTAGATAATATGTAAGTGTAGGTATTAAGAATATGTGTATTGGTTATAGATGTACCTACATGATTTTAAGTTTATTGTAAGAGACTCAGCGATCTCACAGTTAAACTGCGTAAGCAGTTTTGTGGGGCAACGTAGGTACTTAGTTTTAAGATTTTTTTAAGAAAATACAAAAAAAAAATCGGGTATAAATACAGACTCCGTGGCTACTAAGGAGAAATTCCTGACTGAAAATTCGAATAACACTTTGCCTGACCTGTGAATCAAAACCCGGACTTCATGCAGCCGCACTTGCAATCACTAAAATGATTAAATATTTTTAGAAACCTTTGGTCCTGTTTCATTTCTTCAATTTCAATAGAATCTATATAATTTCTATTCCCACCACAACACGTAATACAACCACATGTGCATTTATATTAAGAGCAACACAAACGTCACCCGTTGACTTAGCGCGATTGGTCTAATTGCTCCCTATGCATGCACCCATCGCTCCATCGCTCCCGTTGCTCCGTTGCTCTTGCTCAGCTCAGCTAATACAATTTAAAGCAATTGCTCCTTAATCTGCTGTTTGTGGTTAGTGTTTGATGAGACGTATTTGTGAGATTGTGTGAATAGACGGACTGTGTGTGTGGTGCAAAGGAATGACAGCGTCTTTGTTTTGTAAGTGATGGGCGGTAAGGGCGATTTTACTGTGGCATGTTCAATATTTTAGCATGGTCGAGAAAAATCGTGGCAATTATTACGTATCAGTGCGGTTGCGAGTTTAAATTCGGACCAATAAGACATGTTCTTCCATTCTATTCTTAAGATAAACGAATTATTATGGTACCTTAATGAAAGGGCATTGAACCAGGGTTTTTTTAAAAATAAATAAAGATTTATTGTTCGACTAGGACTTATTCTTGTTTCACATCGCAAATTAGTTGATAAAACACAAGTTCATTTCTTAATGTAGTTAGTGGGTGTCGGAATGCTCTCCTAGATAGGTTACAGAATAACCTGCGTTTAGGAGGTTTTTTAAACGTGTGAGTCAAAGGAAGTATTGTTGTATTAAGTATTTTATTTTCTTTTTCAAATCATTGGCAACACCAGGATTGACTTGTAAACTTCGGCTTTAAATTTCAAAGCCTGTCACTCCGAAATACACACAATTTTATCCCTTACACAAATATAACGGCAGGTGTGTATTCTGTGTACTTTTTCTGTGTGTTCTGTGTACTGTTTTGTGTACAAAGGCTTACGCCAGGGTTAAAGGTTTAGAAGAATTGGTTGGGTTGTGTATCAAAACAAATGCCTTTGAATCGTCGTGTGTATTTTGATTTGGTAACATTTCGAGCTCGGTACATTTTCGGTTCGGTATTTTTCGATTGCAGAAACATAAAAAATCTCGTGAAAATTTTGTTTTACAAAAAAACTGTAACTTCAGTTCGTGGTTTTAAAAGTAGTTGTAACGTATGTGTGTGTGTTAGTAGTCAATGTTTAGAAGGAACAAATGAATAGAATAGAACACGAGTCTAATTTACAGTTACTGATAATAACATAACATTACATTAATTATTTATTGTCAGGCAATTTTGACCCATAGATTAGCTTACAGACTAACATTACATTTGATAAACACTACAATATTTTTGTAAGTCAATAGAACCTTTTTTTTTGAGGGTGGGAAATTATCAAATGACTCCTCCCCCTCCCTGACTAAAAACCACCCATATTCTTTCTGAGTCATTTGTGTACTCCCCGACGGGCGTCAGTCAATAGAACCTTAAAACTATATTAGTAAAACACTTCACTTGTGGACTATGCGATATGCTGTACTTGCTAGTTGCTAGGTAGGCGTGTTGGCCAATCATCTTCATCATCATCGGCCTATAATGCTCCCACTCAGGCCTCCTCTCTGGAAGAGGGATGGGCTATAATCCAACACGCAGGCCCAGTTGGTAGATGTCACATGTCTTCGAATTTTTTGGTTCTAAGATATGTCACATCTACCAACTGTGTATACCTGTGTGTAAGACAAGCGCCGAGACAATGAAGCTCCTTGAAAACCCAGAAAATAATTCGAAAAGTTTGAATTAAGAAAAACAAAAGAATAACGGAGAAGTGGAAAAAAAATACATAATTTGAATGTGAGCTTGCCTGGAGCCACCTAATAATTTACTATCTCCTCCAAAAAATCAGTACACACCACAACATTTCACCCCGAGATCCGCAAATGAACTGCGTGACGTCAACCCCTCTTCACCTCCCAGAGCCCCAAAATTGCCTCGTATGATTAAACGTAAGGATTTGCAAGACGAATGCTTGCCGAGCCTTGAAGATGAATCTCCACTGCGTTTGTTAGGGATATTTACCTTATTATCATCATCTGCCAAGCCTTTTCCCAACTATGTTGCGGCGGCTTCCAGTCTAACTGGATGCAGCAGAATCCTCCACCTCCACAACCCAGTTAATACTGGTTAATACGATACCCTTTGGTAAGACTGGTTGTCAGAGTTTCTGGCCACTGACTACCTGTAACGTCTGCCAAAGATCCTATGGCAGACAGGATCAACGTCTTAACATGCTTTTCGAGGCGTGGATGAAACTCAGTATGTAATGGGTAGTCACCCATCCACAGACTAACCTAGGCAAGCGCGGCTTAACCTAAAGATCGACCCGAGTGACAGTTATTATTAAGCCACGAGCTCCTTTTTTTTTATGGTGGGTGGAAAATCATCAAATGACCCCTCCCGCTCTTGGGCAGAGCGGAAGGGAGTGTCAGACTTCTACTGACTAAAAACCACCCATGTTCCTTCTTAGCGCTTCATGTCGAGGCTGCGGTATCTCTTGCGAACACCCGCAGCCCCGACGGGAGCTCCTCCATGTTTATCTTATTAGCATTGTGTGGTTTATTTCTGGGTCTATTGGCCCTTTGAGTCTCGTTTAAAAAGTTTAGAAATATTCCGTTAAGATTGGTCGGCAATTTGGCGATAATTTCTGGGTAGTTTTTAGGTTGAGTTCAAATAGGACCTAAGAGAATTGTGATAGTCTGATAGATATGTACCTACTGGTAGGCTATTAAGACCTGATTTTAAAGAAATGTACTCAAAAGTTACTTTGAGTAATCATCTTCATCATTTCAGCCAAAAGACGTCCACTGCTGGCCATAGGCCTCCTCCAGGTGTCGTCACATAGACCAGTCCCGTGCGTCTCGCATTCAGCGGATCCCCGCAACCTTTATCAGGCCATCATTCCACCTAGTGGGAGGCCTTCCAACGCAATGTCTGCCAGTCCAGAACTTTGAGTTCGAGTATTTCGAATCTGAGTGGTTCTTAAAAATAGCTATCTATGCGTATGTACTTCATTTTTTCTAAAACATTTGAAGTAAGTAGGTAACCCACCTCTTCCCTGTAGTTTTGGTCGCAGTGCTAGACAAGTTATTATTAAGGAAAATTTAATGCAGCTCCTTGGGGCTCGGATGTGCCGCCGGCAATTAAACCTTAGTTATGACGTCGCGAGAAAGCCTTACGGGATATATGAGGAGATATTTTGGACGTGAACTTTGTTAGTCTCAAGTACCACGTCGTAGCTAGATAAAGTTTGTTCAATGGTCTTAAATGGGGGATAAGATTAGCTGACAGCGTATCCTTTCTTGTATCGGATGTAATCGGAAAATATTTTTCAAATAAATCATACCGTGTGATGAAAGCCGTTGTGCTGACCTTCCGCCTGTAGCTTACAACTGGGGCAAGACAAAATATTATTATACTATTCAAAGTGGATAGGCAAAACGTATTTCTGTCTCGTTAATTGTTACTTCTGGTTCTTAAGGTGTGTCGTTGTCCCATTTCAAACTCGTATGCATGTGTTTACGAGTTGTATCGACTCTGATACGGGCTTCGATTCCCACAAAAAACCACGGTATCTTATAACAAGAAAAGAATATTTTATTTTTGAAACGGTTTGGCTGTGGCTAAACCGTTTCAAAAATAAAGCCCTACCGTACTACACATAGCACGGTAGGGCTTTAGCAACTTCACTCGCTTAAGATCTGTCCCGCTCGCAATATCGTCCCGTATATCCCCACCGGTCGCCGACACCTCGTAAATCGCGCTGTATTTTCAACTACCACTTTATTAATGTGCAGAACGAGTACAACCTTCATTTTACTATATTACGCAGTCACTTGTGAGTTAGGACCATTCTGTGGTTCATAGGAGATTCAGTAATTATAATTTTATTGTTATGACGATATTTAATTCATTGTGATATAATTATGTTTATAATAACATCGAGAGGATGAGTGAGAGTCAATTAACAAAAGGTATTTACAAGACATTATGTGAGAGTGCCGGGAGGGGACGCCCTAGTGCGTAGTAAGTACTCGTAACAGGCGTGCGTGTGATTATGTTTTTCCTACTCCTCCACTATTATTTTCTGATTCATTTCGTTGCGGGATCCAAGACCTGGGTGTCTCGGCGCTTTTCTTGTGGTCGCCACTGTTGATTCTGGCTTGCAGGAGTTACAGTGGTTTGGGAATAGTGTGGCGGGCTTGTCACATTTAAAAAAAAAGCCGTGCGTGTATGACCAAATGTATGAATGTGGACGAGGCAAAACGAGTATGTAAGGATCGTAGCAGTTGGCGTTCTGTGGTTTCTGCCTAAACCCCCACGGGAATAGGTCGTGAGTTTATGCATATGTGTATGTAAATAAAACACAACAAAATAGAACACAAGCATGGAAGAATAAGACTTTAATTAATTGGGATAACGGCAGGTGAATTATGGGAGACTGAGTTACGGAGCTAATTAGTTCTGAGAACTATGAAACTACTCGATGTAGTTTCATCGTTCTCAGTAATAACTAATGGTGTGGCCGTCGGAGTTTGAACCCAAGAAACCTTTGATTTTTCGAATTCATTTACGTATTGTATGACTATCATTTGCTTGGGTTAACGAAAACATCAACACAAATTCTGTACGTGTGTGTCAATAAATTAATTTATTACAAAGACTGACCCCAGGATAGGCCACAAATAAATCGCTTCGAATGAAGCTGTTCAAATATTTATCATGGAACTTCACTTGGTAAGGTCGTTTGATTTTTACTCGACTACGGCGGCGAAGCCAAAAGGAAGGGTAATGATTTTGGAAGTCTATGAATGTATGTATGTTTGTATGTTCCACCATAGCGCCTAAACTACTGAACGGATTTTAATAAACGATGTGTCAATGGATTCGTAAGAATATTCCGGGTGACATAGACTATATAATTTTTTTAAGTAATTAGTTTGTAAATATCGGATATCAAGTTGCCATTTATAACTAGAACCTGATTTAACTAACCACCTAACGAGAAATAAACCCTACTTCATCAAAGGTTACACTAACCAAACCAACAATAGATTCATCAACGATGAAAGCGTCGTAATATCTCATTGGCTAACAAAGCACGGTCGACAAAATGGCGTCGATATTCAGGGGTGCACGATTTGCATATCAACGGGACAAACGTTACTTTAATAGGGAGTTAACTGTTTACTCGCGGGTTTGCGTTCAGTTGAAAAATTTATTTTTTTCACAAGTTAAGTTTAGTTAGGTTTTTGTTGTGAACCCCAGTATATGAATTGTAGCGGTCAGACAAGCAGTAATTAAATGTAAAATACTAGTATTCGGTTGCATCCGGCTATAGAGAGGTAATGGAAATTGACGAAACCACATTGAATACAATTATTATTTTATGAATAACAGACATCATCCTAGCCTTTTCCCAACTATGTTGGGGTTGGCTTCCAGTCTAACTGCATGTAGCTAAGACCAGTATTTTACATGGAGCGACTGCCTATCTGACCACCACAACCCCGCTAAGATGATCATCATCTGCCTAGCCTTTTCCCAACTATGTTGGGGTTGGCTTCCAGTCTAACTGCATGTAGCTAAGACCAGTATTTTACATGGAGCGACTGCCTATCTGACCGCCACAACCCCGCTAAGATGATCATCATCTGCCTAGCCTTTTCCCAACTATGTTGGGGTTGGCTTCCAGTCTAACTGCATGCAGCTGGAGACCAGTATTTTACATGGAGCGACTGCCTATCTGACCGCACAACCCAGTTAATACTATGTAATACTATACCCATTTGTAAGACTGGTTGTCAGACTTTCAGGTCACTGACTACCTGTAACGACTGCCAAAGATCTATATATAGCAGCCGGGACCAATAACAGCTTAACGTGCTATCCAAGGCATGGAGGAAACTCGGTATGTATGGGTGGTTACCCATCCACAGACCGACCTAGGCAAGTGCAGCTAACCTAAAGATCAACCCAAGTGGCAGTTATTATTAAGTCACGAGCTCCTCCTGAATTGATTTCGGAGCTCGTGGTTAAGTCACGCTTGCTTAGGTTGGTCCTTGGATGGGTGACCGGGTGGACCCATCATTACATATCGAGTTTTCTCCGTGCAAGAAAAAGTTTCGTTCCGTTCAAAGCACGTTAAGCTATTGGCCCCGACTGTGTGTGTGTGTGGTCGTTACAGGTAGAAAGTGGCCTGAAAGTCTGACAACCAGTCTTACCAAGGGGTATCGTATTACCCGATACTAACTAGGTTGTGTAGGCCATATTGGTGGTCGCTCCATTTAAAATACTGGTATTGAGCTTAGATTGGAAGCCGACCCCAAAATAGTTGGAAAAAGCCTAGGTAGATTATTAAATATTATACGAATTGACAATACTTCAAATAATCATTTTTCATCTATAGCCGTTCCTATATTGGATGTTTTCTCCCCAATCGGCTATTAGAGAACAAAATCTAAGTCTGAGTTCGCATCGCCGTAAGCAGCTTATAAAAGCTTTGTTTCTTTTACTTTGAAAACGTTATTTTCTCTGGATGCTTTAATACTGACTGATGCTGTAGGCCGTTTATTAATCGCAGAAGCCTTGCTTTTTGTGAGGAAATCGTGGTTTAGTAGGAGCACTGGTCGGTCATGAAAGTCTGCTGAATTACTGAGATATTTCCAAACCCAAAAGCATTTTATGTCCGACTCGGGAATTGAATCCAGCACCCTACGCGGTTGCGACCACGATACCAACAGGGCAGTCATCTACACTGGTATTGCATCCGAATAGATTATGAGATAATTCCAAAATAGTTTTTATTGTGTGAAATTATTTAATTATTGTATCGTAACGTTTTGCAAAAGAAGTTATTTTCTTTTGGCTAATTTTCATAGAGACTAACGACGCAACGGTGTATTTTTTTCCTGTTCGCACTACAGACTAACTTATTTTTGTATCTACATAGTGAAAACTGTCATTATGACTGCAGATTTCATATGCCCCATTAAATCGCCAATTGCTCCAAATTAAATTAAAACTTAAAATGAACTCAATTTCACAAGCAAATATCATTTGTTTGGTCATTTTAATGTACTGCGATAATAATTTAAAATACTTATCTGATTACGAGCTTTTAACTTTTGTTCGTTTAATTGGAATTTCAATGCGTAAAATGGAATTTAAAATATTGGAATTTTATGAAATACTGACGTGAACAAAGGGTAATGTGTATTTAATTGCTTCGAGTGAAATGGCAATACGCCAAAGGTGCGGTTTACCGAGCAGAAAGTCATAAGTTCGATGCCCCTTTATTGCATTATTTCTGATAAAATAAAATTCAAATTTAATAATGATGCAACTCAATTTGCGCATTTGGAGAATCGTTCATTTTATTTCTACCATCATTGGTCTAATGTGCACAAGCGCGGTCGCTGAGCATGAGGTGATGGGTTCGATCCCATATCGTCCAAAGTATTATCGGGTTTTTCCATCAGGCATTTCTCAGTAGCAGCCATGGAGCCTGGATTTGTGCCCGATTGATGGCTATAGGCTCGCCCTTATTACATGAGACTTACGCATCCGGACACTGCTGCTAAATAAAAATAAAATAAAATTCAATAATTCACAAAAACGTTTTCAGATATTTGTCACCCAAAAACAATGAACCGTAACTTTGAAATTCCGTTTGTTTCCATACGTAGGTATCTCTAAAATACTGCTATAATTATTCTCTCTACAAATCCTCACCACATGTCTTCGTCGACTGACAAAGAACATTCCTCTAAGCCTACACTTGTACTTGGTCAGTGCAAACACGTTGGAGGTACAAGCTGCATAATCATTTTCTATCCTGTCAGCTACACGTACACCACTGGTTCCTAAACTTTGGTCCAAGGACCGCCAGTGGTCCACAAGAGCTATAATACAGGGTGTAAATCAACCCATCACACAGCCGTCAACCAAGCATTCTGTACATCAAGTACCCCTACGCAAACATTTTTGCTGGGAAACGACTTTTTTTTGGGGTCAAAAATCACATTTTACGGTAAAACTCAAAGTAGCACTCTTAAAACATTATGCTAGTGGATGCTTTGAATAATAAACGGGTCATGGAGGTAATTTAAGTAAAGTTATAACCTGAAAAACAGTATTTACAAAAACAGCTGTGAAAAATTTAGAACTTTGACCCCCAATATCTCCGTAACTAGGGGGTTCCCAGGTATGGTCTAGAACAAAAAAATGATCGCAGTGGTGGGGAGAACAAGTGCCTTTCGTTTGTGTTAAGGGTACTTTTACACCCTTTATAGTCTGCTTAAAACTTTAAAATTATATCATCACTATCATCTGCCTACCCAAATCCCACGTATCTTAAGACCGGCCTCCGGTCGAACCGGATGTAACGGAATACTTGTATTTTACATGGAGCGACTGTCTATCTGATCACCACTACTGGTTAATATTCTAAACCTGGGTACTCGTAAGACGTTTAAAATGACATGTTCCCATTTTTTTTTAAAAAACAACATGTTGCAAATCTTAAAATTTTCTATTGAAGCATTGCGTTTACTGCACCAGTATAGTACAAGTATAATATTTATGCATGTTACTTTGAAATTTAAGAAAAAGGCTAAGATATTCGCAGGATATGGTAGAGTGATGGTTGTCTATTTAACGACCGTGACATCACTTTAATCACAAAGTTTCTTTATTTAGAACATTCTCGTCCATGCTTTAAAAAAAAATGACCCCTTGTCAAATATTGAGAACCACTGGACCTACGTAGACTGCATTAGGTGCAGCAATCTTTAAGCCCAGTACACACGTACGGGGCTTTAAGGCAGTATCAACAACGCTTGTTGACGCTGTACTGTACCAAGCCTTGTTTACGAAAACGTAGTGCACGACTGTACAATGTATGTGTTCACTTGTCTACGCGAATGTACGTAATTATGTGTGCATTTCCAGGTATGTCTACATAAGTAGGTTTTGTTGTTACAAGGTACCGTGTGCTTTGGTAATTGAAAATGGAGTATTTTGTGTTTTAAGGGATGTTAATCTTCCCGTCGGGGCTGCGGGTTGTTCGTAAGAGATACCGCGGCCTCGACATGAAGGGCTAAGAAGGAACATGGGTGGTTTTTAGTGAGTAGAAGTCTGACACTCCCTTTCGCTCTGCCCAAAAGCGGGAGGGGTTATTTGATGATTTTCCACCCGCCCAAAAAAAAAAAAGGATGTTAATCTTCATTGTGCTGTACACAGATATCCTTTTTGTAGATGATAGTAGCAAGTAAGTAGAGTGCCTTTGAAAAAGTAAGAGGAAAAACCACCACAGTTCCCTTTGTTACCAGTATTCATTGCTTTGTTGCAGTTTGAAGCGCACCGTGTATGACAGCAGGTAACATTTACAAGTATTTTGTCTATTAAAAACGCTTCAGCAATCCCTTAGGTGCCTTTTGTTTTTGGGGGGTGGGAAATCATCAAATAACCCTCCCGTTCTGGGCAGAGCGGAAGGGAGTGTCAGACTTCTACTGACTAAAAACCACTCATGTTCCTTCTTAGCCTTTGTGCTGAGACCGCGGTATTTCTTTCGAACAACCCGCAACTCCGACGGGGTGCCTTAGGTGCCTTAGGTTTAGTACCAATTTCTCATTCCCCTGACCACCTGCTCACAAACTTATAACAAAAAACGTATTCTAAGATAATCTTAAAAAGAAAACAGTCCACAAACATAATCGCATAAATATTTATCTTTTTTTTTGTATCCTAAAAGTAACTTTTATAAGTTTGGGCTTAAGTAAGTGGAATGTTATTCGATTCGCACATTGTTTATTCAAAAACTTTTATGATTAAGTCTCGGAATTGAATTTACCCAGAGCGGTAGGACGCGCTCAAGTGTTTTGGGACATACTGCTCCTGAAAATTACGGTGGAAAACTTTTTTCAGCCTGTTAAAGACCCATCTTTTCTTTAACCTGTATTCACCTAAAGCTGCGTTAAAATCATTCATATTTATAATGTAACATGATAAATCATGATCATGTCCAAAATTTACTTGGTCTTGGTCTTTTTTATTGGGTCTTGGTCTTGTGAAGTTGGCTTTGAATAAAAACCTTAACGTGATCGTAGACGTTACAAGCGAATATATTCCCTTGAAAGAGAAAGCAATGGGATGTATATCGTTGAAGCTGGGCTATGCGTATTAAAAATCACTCTGAGAAAGTAAGGATTCGTTGAAATAATTTCAGAAAAATCGATTATGGTCTTCGAGACATAAATCTAAATTTCAAACTGTTTAATAAACAATTTGTAAAACCAATTTTAATATTAGTGGTCATTCAGTAATTCATTCATTCTACATCACCCACTTAATCATTCCATCCAGTCATAAACCACATTCCCGCCATCCTTCACGTCCATATGTCCGCACAGCGTAGTAACTTGTTTATAGGTTCATATTTGTCAATTCAATCGGTCGGTGTGTGTCAATAAAAAATATTTTCGTAATCTCGTGCCGACGCCGATGTTGTCCTATAAGGAATATAAAAAGAAAATATTTAGAAATGGGGGATAAATATAAGGAAATGTTTGTGTGAAGGAATGGCAATTTTGTAGTGGAAGGTCTGCTAACAAATCGTTATCTGCCGAAATTGGGTATATAATTATGGTGTACCTAATAGAACACCTACATTTCGCCAGTTATGTTTTAGTCCCATGGGTCATCAACTGGGCATAAATCCAGATTCCGTGGACTCAGAAATTCCTGATGGACAATTCCAACAGTAACCGACCCAGGAATTGAACCTAGAACCTCATGCTCAGCAGCGCTTCTAGACCAACGAGGCAGTCATAATGATAACATAACATAACATCACGCCTGTAATCCCCGAAGGGTTAGGCAGAGGCGTACCTAATAGTACACCTACATTTCGCCAGTTATGTTTAAGTCCCATGTAATAGCGGGTGAGCCTATTGCCATCAACCGGGCACAAATCCAGACTCCGTGGCTGTTACTGATAAATTACTGATGGAAATAGCCAATAACACTTCCGGGAATCGAATGATTAATTACTCAATATTAAGAATAAACAATGATTGAAATAACACCTGCAACGTAAACCTTTTATTTACGACTGCATGGCCGTGTCCTAATCATCGCATAAATACGCGATCATTATTTTGTCTCTTACTAGTAAGGAGAATCCGAAAGCGCCGTCCACCAGCGAGACGTCATGCACGACGACGACGTGTTTTAGTTCGTCTAACTCACCATACTGACGCGTATTCATTTTATGATCTATTATATTATGACAAGTACTCTTCTCTAAATACACACTACACACACATAACTATTTTGTCACTCATTATTCTTTCAAAATAAAGCTCGCAATTACACTCTAGCGAAACACATTCTTTTTTAGAACATCCGCCTTTTTCCTAACACAAAATTAATAGTAAGTCCCACGCGTGTCAAATAACCCACTTTAAATAAGCCTTGAACAAACAAAAACTTTCGCAAAACAAAATTACCATCGCGACGCACAACTTATTACGCATCAAATTGAACAATCCAGCGTTACTCAAAGTTCTTCCAATTTAGACCCCCGCGGCGGCCTGACACAGCGGATACATAGAATTTTCTACTCAGTATACATGTCAAATGTCTTTGTGATTCTCAAAGTTTACCCCGGCGCAGTGACGGGGCGCAGAAATGATAAATGACAGCCGCTAATGAGAGCCCACCAGAAGTTACTGAATTATTTCAATGATGAAACTGAATGTAGGGCGGCCTGTGTACTGTCTTTAAGTTGTGTTGTTATTTTTCTTTTTGTGTTCGGCTAGAGAGAGGGTAATAGCATTGTCGATCTTTGTGTGTCTACCTAACAATAGCTTAGGCATAAGTACAATGAGCGATTAACGTACGATCTCTGTGACAAAATGTGGGTCGTTTTCAAAAACGCGAGTCTGTCGGGATGATCGATGTCACATGTCTTCGAATTTTTGGTTCTAGGTCATGCTGGTATGCTCACGATGTATTCACAGTTTTGATCAGAATATACGGTACTATACCGTAAGCAAATATAATTGACTTTCAATGGATGACTATATCGGTATCGTATTACAATTTTTGGCCAGATAAGTGCCACAATCCACATGAACACACACTGACATAGTGTACAAGTGAAGTGTAACACAAATTGTTTCATAACGTATGAATGTTAGTCTATAAGTAAAGTTGCCTGAAAATAAATAAATTATATGTTATTACTCAGTAACTGGGTTGTGGAGGTCTGATAGGTAGTTGCCCCTTGGAAATTACTGGTGTTGAGCTGCATCCAGTTACACCGGAAGCCGACCCCGACCCAGTTAGGAAATGACTAGGCCGATGATGTTGACCAAAGGCTAGGCAAATGATAATGATGATATAATTCGTTTGAAAACTGTACAGCAAGCTAATAAAATGGATTGTCGGTACTTAATAATATTTTTTTTTTTGGCGGGTGGAAAATCATCAAATAACCCCTCCCGCTCTTGGGCAGAGCGAAAGGGAGTGTCAGACTTCTACTGATTAAAAACCACCCATGTCCCTTCATGTCGAGGCCGCGGTATCTCTTGCAAACATCCCGCAGCCCCAACGGGAACCTGCAATACTTCTGTCACCTTCATAGAACTTTCTGATTCACTCAACTGCTATTAAAAATCACGTAGAAGTAGTGAATTTATTTCATACTTCCCTCCTTTCGAACTCAATTATATTTAAAACTGAGCCAAATGACATATACCTAGGATGTCCATCTTCAACAAAGCCTGCATTATCCTTTTGCTTGCAAACGAGAATAAAAATAGGCTTAAGCTAAGATCACTTAGGGACATAAAGAAGGAATGGAATGCTGCCTTAATGTCCCGAGACATAGATAACTGTCTGATATCTACTTTTTATTACTAAAGAACTGCCACTCGGGTCGATCTTTACGTAAAGCTGTGCTTGCCTAGGTAGGTCTGTGGATGGGTGACCGCCTGCCATACCGAGTTTCTTCCGTGCCTCGGAAAGCACGTTAAGCTGTTGGTCCCGGCTGCCATATATAGACCTTTGGCAGTCGTTACAGGTAGTCAGTGACCTGAAATTCTGACAAACAGTCTTACCAAAGAGTATCATATATTACCTAGTATTAACTGGGTTGTGGAGGTCAGATAGGCAGTCGCTCCATGTAAAATACTGGTATTCAGCTGCATCCGATTAGACTGGAAGCTGACCCCAACATACATAGTTGGGAAAAGGCTAGGCAGATGATGATGATTACTATCCCATTTCCATATTCTATATTTGTGGCAAATATTTCGCTAAATAAGGACCACTAATGATAACTACTAAAGATACTTCTGAACTGCAATTATTACCATATTGGTGCTGCGTTTTCTATGACCTTCTAGTATCGGATTAGTGAGGCTGCTTCAGTTTTTTTTTAAATCACCATAATTTTATATCACTTTTTTATCACCATCAGGATTATCAAGCTCTAGAACAGCAAATGTTTGAAAAAAAAACATAACAATAATGCAAATTCCGCAATAAATATTCTTGATCGTCAAATGAAAGACGAATCCATTTTCGTATGTTACAAAATTGCTACGGTTATCATAAGAAGATCTAGTGTTATATGAATAACCAAAACTTAATAATTAAAAGCGAATCACAAACATTCTCCAAACATCCTTAAAAAACATAACCTAATAACACAAAACAGCACACAAACTTCATCCATTATTTAAATTCAGTAATAATTCGAGAAAACCAATGTAACGCCATAATGGAATCACTCACGATTCATTCGAGAGACTTCGTCCCAAATAATTATTCTCCAAAAGTACTGCGTCACAAGTTGTCCCAACTTTGAGGACCAACCGGGAAGTTTTTTTATTTGTAAATCGCCAATCCGAAAGAAATTAACATTTTTTCTGACAGCCAACAAGGATTGCGTTCTTTTATTTCTGCGCTCCTTTGTTTACTGAAAATGAGGTTTTGGTGTTAGTTCTTAATAATAAGACTCGTTTTTTAAACTTTTTTTTTGTAAGGAACAGGATGGTTTTACAATTCAAGGCAATTCTTTGAACAAAAATCCTTTCTGTTTTTCGCTGGAGCATTTTTTTTTCGTAAACTGTTTTAGGTAGATTAAATCGGGTCCTTGAGGAAAACCTGACCTTCGCTGTTTACAGGAGTAATGCTATTTGGATAACTCTGAATAAGGTTGGTAATAAGCTTCCATTTAAAAATATTGTATCGAGATTTTTTGGATTAGATTTTTTTTTTAAAAACGTTGCCCCACACTAGGAATTTCTCCTGTATCGTGGGTGCGTTCACAAACATTTAAACTCACATACACAATCATACCCAGACCCGAAACAACTGTCTGTAGGCCATACAAATATTTGTTCCGTGCGTGATCGAACCCGCGACACGTAGCGCAGCAGTCCAATCGCTCAGCCACTGCGCCAACCGAAAATTAGATGTACAGTCAGCAGCACCAATATGTATTATTATTAATATGTATACACTTTAAAAACTTTAGAAGCAATTTTCGCCTACTGTAATGATTTAATTTTCATGTTACGAAACAAAAATAATATTTTGGAACCCATATCATCATAAAGTAGTTCATATTTCAAAGTTGAAATCGTTATTTCACCAGAAATTTGCGTTTGAATTGGCCAAGTGTATATGTCGTAGGATAATTTGATACTTCGAATCTTCGCGGAAATCCTAGGGGTTCCTAGGGGTTTTGCGAAAACGCGGATAATTAGACATAGGCGAAAAATTATCAAATCTTACTGGACAAAGTCAGGATTTTTGCGAAAATACTCGTTACTATTTAGACGGCCACCACAAAATATTTTTAAGACTCTAAGCCTAGGCACCAAATAAAATTTTCGGTTCCTAAAAAATTTTTAGGGGCGGCATGGGCACCGGGCCGTAGGCCGACGAAGGAGGCCGGCGGAGGCCCGGCACTTCGGGGACAGAAGATATTAGTGTTATTTAATATGCGAGCGAAGCGAGCGCGCGTTTTCCTATGTCTAATTATCCGCGTTTTCGCAAAACCCCTAGGATTTCCGCGAAGATTCGAAGTATCAAATTATCCTACGACATATACATATTATTGCTCGTAACTGTATGCCTTTGCAACACGTATTTACGTGTTGCAGAGACATACAGTCATCAGGCTTTGTCAGCATTTGCTGACAATGGCAATTAAGTCTGCCTCAGGACTATGTTACTGAAATGTTAAACTAATAAAATACGTGTTGATTCACAAAATTTACATTATTATTATTAAACGTTTATTTCAGATCCATAAATCCATAGCATAAAAAAATCACAAGCAAAACAACACAAAATAAACAGAAATCAAAAATCGTAACACAATAATTACATAAAAAAAAATTTGAACATTTATATCTGAATCAAAAATTAAATAAAATTGAGTCACCCACATACACAAAGACACACACACACTACAACACACACTACTACATTCACTTGCAAATAATAGTTTTTTAATAAATTACTTTCCATCAACTAGCCTAAACAAAAAAAATACAATAAAATCTCATACAAACATCATGAATACACATTAGCCAGTGTTGTTTTTGCATAAATCCTATTTACACTTTTGATATAAAAAAAGTTTGAGAATTTATGATCTATTTTTGTGTGTCGGCAACACTGAAGAGTCATTTGTTATACAATTACAAAGTTTGTAGTGGAACTGACAAGTTTGTTTGGTAAAATTGGATTATTTAGCGGTTTGTACTTTCTTCCTAGCTTTGCCTCGTTTGGTCTCGTGATCGCAAGCGTGGCTGCTGAGCAAGAGATGCCAGGTTCGGTTTTCAGGTCAGACAAAGTGTCAATTGCCCGTCGGGGCTGCGGGTTGTTCGCAAGAGATACCGCGGTCTCGACATGAAGGGCTAAGAAGAAACATGGGTAGTTTTTAGTCAGCAGAAGTCTGACACACCCTTTCGCTCTGCCCAAGAGCGGGAGGGGTAATTTGATGATTTTCCATCCACCATAAAAAAAGACAAAGTGTCAATGGGTTTTTAAATTACATATTTCTTAGTGCCAGTGAGCAGTGAGAGGAGCTCGTGGCTTAATAAGAACTGCCACTCGGGTCGATCTTTAGGTAAAGCTGTGCTCACCTAGGTCGGTCTGTGGATGGGTGACCGCCCGACATACCGAGTTTCCTCCGTGCTTCGGAAAGCACGTTAAGTTGTTGGTCCCGGCTGCCATATATAGATCTTTTGCAGTCGTTACAGGTAGTCAGTGACCTGAAATTCTGACATCCAGTCTTACCAAAGAGTATCGTATTACCTAGTATTAACTGGGTTGTGGAGGTCAGATAGGCAGTCGCTCCATGTAAAATACTGGTATTCAGCTGCATCCGGTTAGAATGGAAGCCGACCCTAACATGGTTGGGAAAAGATGATGATTTCTCAGGGTCAGTCGACAGAGTTTGGATTTATGACCATTTCTTGGAAAAAATTGATACCCCCTATTACATGAGACGTAAACGTAACTGTCGAAATGTGGGTGTAACAACTCTGCCTAACATTTCGGGGATTACAGGCTTGATGTTATGTTATGTAACTTTGATATTCTTTATTTCAACGATCATTTTATTATCGTATTTAATACTGTAATACCATAACAGAGAACGTATACAATTTCATTAAAGAGACCGTATTCATGAATTCTCAGAATTTCGTGAATATGTGTGCTGTGTTATCCGAAATTTTGTTTTGTCGAACATTGTTATAAAAGGAAGCCGAATATAATAAAGGTAAGGCAAATTAAGAAGATCAGTATTTTGTAGAATTCTAGACTTTAAAACAATGTGTTATTTCCCGCGTCTTCGCGAGAATGTCGAAAATCTTTCCTCGAAACGTATTTACGAAATAAATTCTGTCTCCTTACTCAGGTCAAAGTCTGTTAGTTTGCCAACATAACATAACATCACGCTTGTAATCCCCGATAGGTTAGGCAGAGGTGTACCCATTAGTAAACCCACATTTCACCAGTTATGTTGAAGTCTCATGTAATAGGGGGCGATTGCCATCAACCGGGCACAAATCCACTCCGTGGCTGCTACTGAGATATTCCTGATACACTCGATAACACTTTGCCCTACCTGGGTATCGCACCTAGGACCTCAAGCCCAGCAGTGGCGCTTGCAACTACTAGATAGAAAAAGTAAATAACAATTTTGCTCGACCAGGAAATCGAATCTAGAATCTCATATTCAGCAGTCGTGTTTGCAACCACTGGACCAACGAGGCCGTTGGTGTGACAAATTCTTTCGAATTTTATGAAGATTTTTTTTTTTTTTGGCGGGTGGAAAATCATCGAATAACCCCTCCCGCTCTTGGGCAGAGCGAAAGGGAGTGTCAGACTTCTACTGACTAAAAACCACCCATGTTCCTTCTTAGCCCTTCATGTCGAGGCCGCGGTATCTCATGCGAACAACCTTCAAAAGTTAACTTCATCATGAAATTAGTATGGATTATTTACCAAATTGAAATGTTCTCTTGATCAAACTTCTAATTTAAATAACGCAGCTTCTTTCCATGCAAAAGTATAACAAAAATGGCTGCAACAAAATTCTTTTCAAAACTGTGAAAATGGTTCCAGCGCCCTACTAGGTTCCTAGGCAAGCGGCGTCGACTTCCGATCCTACTGACGTCACATCCGTAGCTCCCCTCGCGGGCAAGCCTTTGTTGGCTGAAAATTGTAAAAATGCATGTAAATAATAAATTCTTTTTGAAAAACTGAATTGTTTTTCTGCGTGCTTTTTTGCATTTAAAATTTTTTGCTTTTGTTTAATTGAAGATGTGAGTTGGGCGTTTTTTGTGTAGTTTCTGCGATTGGAATTTTGGGTACCAATACATAAAATGAAGCCTCAAATCTCCGAAGGCTTAGGCAGATGTGTATCTCATGGTACACCTACATTTCCATTTAAGTCTGAAGTAGTAGAGGGCGAGCCTATTGCCATCAACACACAAAACTAGACTCTGTAGCTACTACTGAGAAATTTTTGATGGCAAAACCCATTAAGAATTGGCCTGATTAGAAAATCAAACCCAGGCCCTCATTCATGCGGTCGCAATTGTGACCACTGCACCGACGGCGACGACGCAGTTTGGTACTAATAATGAGTGTAATTTAAAATTTTAAGACTTATTAATTACCTACGTTAATTACACCGCGTGAAGTTAGAGATAACATCATATGATCATGGCTTTAAAGCATAATTAAGACCACTATACTTTAAAACCATGACAATTCGATAACACGAAAAAAAAAATGGAAATTAGATAAAAAGCCTTTCACGACATCTTCATAACTATATTTAACAAACTTATTGTATCCATTGCACCCAATTCTCTGGCTGAAAAAACATAACATCTTAAACCTCATACCATAATTCCTTCATATTACACTTACCCCTATTATTTCTATGTAACCAACCTTCTAAAACCTTAACACTTTCCCAAACGACCGTCCCTTAAACCCACCAACAAGGCAAACCGTATATCCTTAAAATTGCAAAAAAAGAAAAGAAAAAATGCCTTTCGTCCTCAGGTAACCAGAAGCCTTCGAAGAACGTATGGTCATAACGTCCAATAAACTTTATCGCGGCTTCGAATGGGCCGACAATGAAAGCCGTGGGTGTACCGTGGCCGGTTCGTGGCCGAACCGTGGGCCATAAAAACTAGCCGTAACCCTCGTTCGTCCGCTTTACTTCACAAACGTGGCTAAATAATGGAAGGTTGCTGCGGTAAGGGTTGGCACATGAAGTGTTTACAAAATGATGAATTAAATTATTTGACTTTAAAACTTTTTGGCATATTTCTATTCGTCATAGTATCTATCTCTCTCTCATAATTATTTGATTTTCCAATAATTTTGTTTAGATAACATTACAATGATGCCTTTTTTGTTTTTTTTTTGGCGGGTGGAAAATCATCGAATAACCCCTCCCGCTCTTGGGCAGAGCAAAAGGGACTGTCAGACTTCTAGGTACTGACTAAAAACCACCCATGTTCCTTCTTAGCCCTTCATGTCGAGGCCGCGGTATCTCTTGCGAATAACCCGCAGCCCCGACGGGATAGATACACCTCTGCCTCGCCCTTTGGGAACTACAGCCGTGATATTTTGTTTCGTGACATAATTTTTTATTAAAAGTTTCATGCACAACTAAAAATAACACAAAATTTCTCCCAGTCTAGCCAGGATAAGAAAACAATTGCCACCACTTTGAACAGTACAATTTTCAGCTACACTTTGTTGTCCCAGCCCTACAATCATAACGCTTGCTGGAGCAACAATAGAGCATAGAGAATAGAGCCTCAGTGGACGATTGTATGACATCGTCGAGTATTTTATGTGTTGACTGTAACCTGGTTACGACTCTGTGCCATTTCCTTACGAGTAAGCAGAATGGCTAGCTCCCTTTATCCTTTGAAATAGATACATGGTCGAGAATTTTATTATCTGTAGGTATTGCTTTTTTGCTTCCATTTGTCAAGACACGAGACTTGTTTAAATTAAGTCCGGTGAAATGGCCGACTAGGCTAGGCTACACGCGGCTAAGTTACACTAATTCCCACCCGGCAAAAATTGGTAGGAATGTTCAAAACACCATTATAAATGAAATCTAAAAAGTCTCCATCGATCCGATACCTGGAAAAATAATTATTCGAGTTCACAAAAACGGGTTTCTCGCGATTTTCCGCAAAACGGTAAGTATTATCATAAAAATTGCAAAGACAAAATTATAGATCAGCATGCATGGTGAGAATTAGTGTAACTTTACCCTTATTTGCTGGTCTAATTTGTCCGGACTATTTAGTTGAAAATATTCTGTCTATCGGGTGATTTGACGTCGTTTGAGAGGGAAGGGTTATTACCTGCGGTGGACATCTTGATAATGACACTGAATGGACGCAATGTATAATATGAAAATGTTGATAGTTCTACACTATTTTGGTTGTTGTTTAAATGCTTGCATATTGTTCACGTCTTGATAGACTGGCGATGAACGCGAAAGTGGCTCTTTATTTCTCCTACCGACTCCTGCTGTTGCATGTATCTCGATGCTAAACAGTTTGTCTGGGGCGATGTTTGGGATAATACCATTCATACTCATGTCAAGTTTTTGTTTTGGTGTACCTACATTACATTGAACAAATTTCAGACATTCAGACAGATACTAAAGGCTCCTGTCCTAATAGATCGTACACTCACCATATTGGTGATAATCTCCAGAACGGTCAGGAGCGTGTATTACATGGAAAACGTAGCAGGTGGCGTTCTGTGGTTTCTGCCTGCCATTAAAGGAGAAAAAGCGTGAGTTTATGTATGTAACTGCCCTCTCTTCCAATAAGTACCAATCGCTACATATTATAAAACAAAGTCCTTCGTCTGTCTGTCTGTTCGCGATAAACTCTAAAACTATGCTGTTTTCACCATTGGATATAGTGATTTTCGAGGAAGGTAATAGGTATGTAATTTGTCAAGTTCCACATCCACGCGGGCGAAGCCGCGGGCATCAGCTATGTAATATAATACAATTTACTGACAATCAAATCTAATCTAGAAAAAAACTTTTTGGCAAAAAATAAAACCGACTTCAAAAACACAAAAAAGTGAAAAATAAACTTCTGAAGAAAAATCAGCTTCTGAAGTCGGTGACTTGTTTGTTTGATTTCGTTTTTTTGCCACCAAAAAGTTTTTTATTTTTCCATTTTTAGTTGTTCCCAAACAAATAATAGGTTTTATTTATCCCCAATAAATGGAACATTACATAATATCTTACTGTCCAAATCTGGGTGTACACGTCTGCGTACCCCCTTAGATCATACAGGCGTGATGTTACGTCATGATGTTGTATAAACAATAAACATCCAAGCGATTGCAGCAATCACGACAGATTTGCCGTCTATTTTTGAAGAGTTCTATTGTATATCTCCGAAGATCAGGATCAGATCTTCACCAAATTTAAATGGGACCACCTCAGGAGTATACTCTTTCAAATAAAAAAAGAATTTTGAGAATCGGTTCACAAATGGAGGAGAAATCAGGTAACATACATAAAAAAAAAAAAAAAAATACATACACACGAACATATAACCTTCTCCTTTTTTGAAGTCGGTTAAAAAGGGCCTAATATCTTTCAAAGTTTGATGTAACCTCGCAAGTCGTTTCTTTCTCAGAATTATAATGAAAAGTCTTCATAGTCGTGATCTTGAAGACTTATTCTAGATAAAGTTCACTCGGCTTATGCGATGCGCGTACAAAGAAAATTAACATACAGATAGTTTGAGAGACGTGGCGTCGGATCGAGGTCTTAGATTTAGGTTTTCATAAAGGATCTTGATAAAATGAAGGATATTGAAGCTGATTGGAAATTTATTTTAAGTAAACTGTAGTTGATCTTACTACAATAGGGATGTTTACTGACTAAAAAAAATATGATTCTAATTAGTCCGTCTGTTAGATTATTGGAAAATATTGGATATGTATTTTTTGTTTTATCAAATCAATAAAAATTGACGATGATAAAACGGGTCAAAGATTTGAGTGGGGGGTCGTGACGTCACTCACCGGTAAAGAATGTCATACTAATGTCTTAGAATATGACGTCACACGAGTTTTCAAAGCACTGTATCGTCTTCATTGTTTGTTTACGTGAAAAAAAATACGTGTCCAATATTTTGTGGAAATCTATCTGACGGACTAATTAGATTTTTTTATTTAACTAGGTACCCTATTAAAAATGCGAAAATTTGGAGAGATGTTTGTCGCTCATTCATGTGAAAGCTACTAAAAGCATTTTGACGTCATTTGGCATTGGCCTGCAAAATCATAGGTCTCTGAATTTTCGGATTCATGTCATCATCTGCCTAGCCTTTTCTCAACTAAGTATGTTGGGTTTGGCTTTCCAGTCCAAGCGCGTGCAGATGAATAATGATTACCTGTATTTCACATGGAGCGACTGCCTATCTGACCTTCACAACCCAGTTAATACTGGGTAATACGATACCCTTTGGTAAGACTGGTTGTCAGACTTTCAGGTAACTGACCACCTGTATCGACTGCTAAAGATCTATATATGGCATCCGGGACCAACAGCTTAACGTGCTTTCCGAGGCACGGAGGAAACTCGGTATTTAGTGGATGTTCACCCATCCACAGATCAACCTAGGCATGCGCAGCAAAAGAAAAAAAAAGAAAAATATTATTGATATAATGACTTTGTTTAAGTCTTGGTTTGACGAGATAAGGACGGGGGTAACTAGATTCAAGGTAAGGGAAAATGTTCCTAAAAGAAGTGTGAGGGACAAGAAAAGTGGGGTTGCGGGTTGTTCGCAAGAGATACCGCGGCCTCGACATGAAGGGCTAAGAAGGAACATGGGTGGTTTTTAGTCAGTAGAAGTCTGACATTCCCTACCGCTCTGCCCAAGAGCGGGAGGGGTTATTTGATGATTTACCACCCGCAAAAAAAAAAAATGTGTGGGAAAAGTAGTGAGACAAGATAAGAGTAGAGACATGTGTCTGAACACATGTCTCTAAGACCAAGCATGGTTCTGAAACCATGCCTGTAAGAAACCCGCTCACCAAGGTCTTAGTTCAATCTGTCAAACAAACTCTTACAAGAGTTGTATTTTACCTAACTAGATGGCGTTGATGTCGAATTAGAAGTCGCTGTTAAGATTCTCCGCCATTAGGTAGGATCCCTGTTATAGAGTTCAAAATCAGATAAAAAACCTGTAGGTTTGGATTCACTTGCGAGTGTCGAAAACTTGTGGTTTGCGGCATAAACGGCTGAATCTTTTGATAGCGTTGGTTTAGAAGATTGATTGTTTCACAGCTTTATGGGACAGTAGACTTGAGTATTTGGTATAAATTTCAGCTTGATACCTCCACGCGTGCCTGAGAAAAAGAGTCTTGACAGACAGACGGACGGACTGACAACAAAGTGATCCTATAAGGGTTCCGTATTTTCCTTTCGAGGTACGGAACCCTAAAAACAACGGGAGAAGAAATTTGATGATTCCCACCCTCAAAAAAAAACTGGCTAAGTGCAAGTCGGACTTGCATGAAGGGTTCCGTACCATTGTAGTAGATATTGAGAAATTTTCCACATTATTTTAGCATTATAATTATTATTATATTATTCAAACCAATTGGATTTTTGTTTAGTTTTTCACTTTTCGTTTTATTTTGTTATTAATTATTTTTAATTGAATGAGAATCATTATCGTTTTGAGTTAGTTAGTGTATAATTATGTGAATTAATATGGTTGTTATTTTTGTATCTTAGACATGTTGGATTGTAATATTTTTTTTTAAATTGTACTGTTTTATTTTACAATTTTTTCAAATTTCAACACAATGTATATTATTGTTCCGAAATAAATAAATGACTTATGACACCACAGACTTCTTATAGGTTTTCCTGTAATCTATAAGTGTTGAACTAATTTCAGTACTTTTTTCAAAATTTTAGGCTCAGTAGTTTCAGAGATAAGGGGGGGGGGGGAATGGTCGGACAGACCGACACACGAGTGACCCTATAAGGGTACCGTTTTTTCCTTTTGAAGTATGGAACCCTAAGAAAGAGTATAAAATTAATCTTTTAAAGACATTGATTAAAGGAACTTTGACCCAAAGACTTGAGACGTCTGAAACATAATCTAATCATAACATTGTTTTAGTAGGTACTATCCCAGACGTCTGCCCTCATCACAGGTGACAACCTACCTAGTATTCTAGCGCAGACGTCTGACGGTCTGATCAGAGGTCTGTGTGTAGTGTGATAGCGACGCGATCCATCCCAATTCCATTTGGAGATCAAATACTATCTTCAGTTTTCGCTGTAAAGATATAGGGTGTAACAATTCTGAGGTCTTATTTTTCGTTTTTTGTTTGTGTTTTTGTAAAGTGATAAAGTTTGTGTATTACTGGTTTAACGAAGGACACTCTTTCAAAACCAGGCAGGTGCACTTTGTGTAAAATATATCATCACCACTGCTCTCAAAACTGTGAAGGAAAACGTCGTGAGGAAACTGGCATGTCTTAGAACCAAAAATCCGAAGATATGTGACGTTTACTAATCCGCACTGGGCCCGCGTGGTAGATTATAGCCCATCCTTCTCCTAGAGGGGAGGTCTGAGTCCCTGCAGTGGGAACAATATAGGCTGATGATGATGATGATGCTGATCCTTTTTGAGGGATTATGAATGGGTGCTTTCCGAGTTTCCTCTGTGCCTCGGAAAGCACGTTAAGGCTTTGATCCTGGCTCTCATTTGTAGAACGTTGGCAGTCGTTACAGGTAGTCAGTGACCTGAAAGTATGACAACCAGTCTTACCACGGGGTATCGTATTTACCAGTACTAAACGGGTGGTGGAGGTCAGATAGGCAGCTACATCCAGTTCGACTGGAAGACGAACCCAACATAGTTGGTAAAAGGCTAGGCAGATGACGATGAGTATATAGTATGTAGTAAGAATTAAGTGCACAATCAATAAATATTTAAGTATTACCCGTACATTTCATTTCGCATAAGTTTTATCTCACACGTGTAGCAATTACCACTGAGAGTTCAAGTAGCTATAAAATAACTTCTACATACTTACCTTACAATGTAAGATCAGATCAATTAATACAGATAAAAATAATTATTTTATTATTACATAGATATCGTCAAATCGAATAGGACTTGGTTCTTAGATAGACTCATGTCTTACCAGCGCTGTGACATTTGTCATATAATTATGTTACAGCACCATGCTGAGATAGTGGCCTTTTGGCTTCGTACTAATGTTTAGGGACTAACTTTAATTTAATTTAAGTATGTCCTAATTTTAAGTGTTTCTCTTATATTTACTTATTAATTTGTTTTGTCCTGTGTGAAACCAGTAAGTACTTTTTTTTCTTTCTTGCTATCAAAATAATAAATGTGTTGACTTTAAAAAGAGACTGTGATTTCGGAGTTTATTTCAGTAATTTTTCTCCACTGAGAGCGCTTTTATCTGTCTGAACCATTTCAGTCAAATAGGAAAACCTGCACAAATGTATTGTTTAAAAAAAATGTCTAAAATCTTAGAAGTTTTACAGCAATAAGCATTTAATTTAAATAAGGAAATCATTATTCGACGAATCAATACCTGTAATATTTGTGTCACCTACAGCTATGCTTCAAACGTCGTCAAAAGTGTTCTGACATGTCCGCTTTGTGCTCGTCATTTTTCGACCAAAGTTGAATATGCTAGCCACTGAAAGCACATAAAAGAGCAGCACACTAAATCTCTCGACAACCATCCTTTTTTTAAAGTATGAGAAAACATCAAATGACTCCTCCGGCTCTGGGCAGAGCGGTAGGAAGTATCAGACTTCTACTGACAAAAAACCACCGATGTTCCTTCTTAGCCCTTGTGCCGAGGCCTCAGTATCTCTTTCGAACAACCCGCAGCCCCGACGGGTACTGTCAGACTCTTACTGTTACTCTTATCTATCCGTGTTCCTTCTAATGCCTTTTGCGTTTCAGGGCCGTTGTAACCTAGCTCGCCGTCTGCCCGTCTTATGACGAAGACAGGCCGTGTCGACGGCGCGTTCGTGTTCCACGCGCGCAAGGGCCGACGCCCGTCGGGGCTGCGGGTTGTTCGCAAGAGATACTGAGGCCTCGACATAAAGGGCTAAGAAGAAACATGGGTGGTTTTTAGTCAGTAGAAGTCTGACAATCCCTTTCACTCTGCCCAAGAGCGGGAGGGGTTATTTGATGATTTCCCACCCCCCAAAATAAAAAAAGGGTCGTGGTAACTCTTTCAAACAAATTCCGCAACCCTGGCAGTTGACAACCATCCTAGAAAGCCATCGAATGCTCTTGCCAAAATTAGCTAGATGGCATCATCTTCCCCTGTAATCCATAACCCCAATTTACTACCCTATACAAATAATGACAACCCACCCTGTATACGAAGCACCTGCGCTCGGGGTCACGTTCTTATTAATTTCACAGAATAGAAATTGGATTCCCTTATTGGAGCAACGATTATTCCAATGGTTTTCATTTTCGATTCGCGCCTCGTCGCATAATTTATTCCAAGTATAATTGAACAGGGATCAACTGCGTTTTTGTCAATCAGCAATACTCCTGATTGTAATCTTTTGGAAATTAGCTTTTGGTAATTAAAGATTAGAGTTACCTTATCTTTATATACCTAGTAATTAATTATAAAAGTTCCTAATCTTTATAACGGTATCTCTCATAGATACCGTTTTAAAGAGTCATCAAGTTATTAAGACTCAAAGGTTGATTTGTTTATCAAAATGGCATCTCGCATTTAAACATAATTATGAGGCTGGTTGCTGCTAAACCGTAGCTGTCCTTCTCCTAGGCCTCCAGACAGGGCGTTAAAACTAAGGCCGTAGTTTTTTTTTTTCTTTTTGTTTGTGACTTGGCTTCTTGCAGTTCAGTCCAGGAGTCCGGGCAAATCCCTTGCGCCGTAGATCCCGATTTTGGCGTTTTTATAGATTCAAACGCGCGTAAAACACGATAGAACTCGCGTTTGAAACTTGTTTGAAGCGCGTACAAAGGGACGGCTTGGGATTACTGTATCCGCGCGTTTCACGATCGCCCTGTGTGCTTAGGCTACCAGGTTGCGTTCAAATCTCGTTTGAATTGTATCACGCGCTTTATCTGTGCGTTTAAAATACGCTGTGTGCTGTGGGCCCAAGTGGCAATGCACTAAGGGCGCCCCCTGCGAGGTACGAGCCTCGGATAAGGCGTCACTGGTGAGAGAAGTTTTGTAACATTTAAAAGATTCAGTCCTGAAGAGGTCAACGACACAAATGTTCACTTGTTTCATCTTTTCTCTCCTGACACGTTATCATACACTTCTTCAATAGGTAGTGAATACAATGCTTTCAAGTATTATAAAAGCTGCCCACGTGTTTTCTTGTGCGTAATTATAAAAGAACGTGTACAGAAGGTTAAAACTTTACCAATTTGTGGACAACATACCAGCACCCAAGGGAATAGACCAAAATGTTGAAAGTGGAAAATACACAACTGGAAATTATGGACATGGATGTGTCTGCGATTCTTGAAGATATTCCCATCTGAGCACCGATTTTTAGAGCACCTACGCTTAGAGCACCAAAGCTATTCCCATTAGAGCACCAATCAATAATTTGACGTGGTGCTCTAATGAGAACAATAAAAAATATTTAATTTTATTCCCATTTGGGCAATGTATCTCTCATTTGTAATTTGTATCCATACCAATAATGGTAAGACTGTTGCTGGACTTCAAGGTGAAACGTTTCCAAGTAATAAAAACACCAAAAAGTGAAAAATAAACTTCTGAAGAAAAATCAGCTTCTGAAGTCGGTGACATTTGTTTGTTTGATTTCGTTTTTTTGCCACCGACTTCAGAAGCTGATTTTTCTTCAGAAGTTTATTTTTCACTTTTTGGTGTTTTTGAAGTCGGTTTTATTTTTTGCCAAAAAGTTTTTTATTTTTCCATTTTTAGTTGTTCCCAAACAAATAATAGGTTTTATTTATCCCCAATAAATGGAACATTACATAATATCTTACTGTCCAAATCTGGGTGTACACATCTGCGTACCCCCTCAGATCATACAGGCGTGATGTTACGTCATGATGTTGTATAAACAATAAACATCCAAGCGATTGCAGCAATCACGACAGATTTGCCGTCTATTTTTGAAGAGTTCTATTGTATATCTCCGAAGATCAGGATCAGATCTTCACCAAATTTAAATGGGACCACCTCAGGAGTATACTCTTTTAAATAAAAAAAGAATTTTGAGAATCGGTTCACAAATGGAGGAGAAATCAGGTACCATACATAAAAAAAAAAAAAAAAAAAATACATACACACGAACATATAACCTCCTCCTTTTTTGAAGTCGGTTAAAAACAAACAGCATTTTAACCGTTCAACGTAAAACTAGTGCCGTACGTCATTTTAAGATAAAATTTACGGTCTTGTGTACTTTAAAACTGTCGTTTTAAACGTTTTACCTGCTCAAGTTGCCTATAACATGAAACTAAACATACCCGCTAGTAGTCCATGAACTAAACAACGTAACATGCTACGCAACACGCCTTTAATCCCCGAAAGGTAAGGCAGAGGTGTATACCCGCATTTAGCCTGTTATGGTAAAGGCCCATGTAATAAGGGGCGAGCCTATTGCCATCAATCGGACACGAATCCAGACTCCGTGGCAGCTACTGAGAAGTTTCCAAAGCATAAAACCCAATACCACTACTCGACCCAGAAATCGAATTCAGGACCTAATGCTCAGGAGTCGCGCTAGTTGCTAGACCAACGAGGCAGTTCCATCAGTAAAATCTTCCCTTTGCCTCTCTTCGGAGACTACAGCCGTGACGTTTGTCTCTTCAAGCAGCTACTTCTCCTACAAGGAAACCCTCAAAGGAGTCATCATCATAATCATCAGCCTATAATGTTCCCACTGCAGGGACTCAGGCCTCCTCTCTAGGAGAGGGATGGGCTATAATCCACCACGCGGGCACAGTGCGGGTTGGTAGATGTCACATGTTGTCGATTAACGCGTGTTGCTCCATCCCCCTGCTAGTGTCAGTTAGGCAGCTAGTCACAAATAGACGTACACACAATATCATCGCACACATTCACAGACACCCATACCGCACAAACACCAGCACACATACACGCACACACAATACATTTAGAGTCACTCTTGGCCACCTTATCTTATTTAATTTTTTGTGTACTTCGTAATTGGCGTATTGTTTTGTAATAATTTTAAGTTATTTTACTGTAAGCTGTGAAACTATCTTTTATAAATAATAAATAAATATTTTTTGTTGGTTCTAAGACATGCCGGTTTCCTCACGATGTTTTCCTTTACTGTTTTGAGAGCAGCGGTGATGAAATAAATTACACAAAGTAATGCGCCTGCCTGGGTTCAAACCCACGACTTGCTGTTCGTAAGTCGGACTGGGCCACCCTCGCAGCACTGCTTCAAAGGAGTAGTCAGAGTTATTTTCTAGCCAACCTTCTGTTTCCACTGTCCCCTGTTCTCCGATTTGATCTCAGTTCAATACGTTAGTATACAACGTGACCTCATTAGAGGTTGCCTCGTCATCTCGATACAGTACAATAGCCAGGTGTGGGTGTAGAATGGCGTATCAGCAAGCATTTCTATTGAGATTTTCTGATGGAATATCCCTTCAAAAGGTTTATAATACCTGTAGGTGGAACTGAAAGAGGGATATAGTTATTTTTCATTGGATTGTTGGAAAAGCACCTGCGATCATAATAATAATGGTTGCTAGGGTTAACGACACGGGGCTGCGGGTTGTTCGCAAGAGATACCGTGGCCTCGACATGAAGGGCTGAGAATGAACATGGGTGGTTTTTAGTCAGTAGAAGTCTGATACTCCCTTTCGCTCTGCCCAAGAGCGGAGAGAGGGGTTATTTGCTGATTTTCCACCCGCCCAAAAAAAAAAAAAAGGTTTAACGACACAGGGTTGCACAAATAAGAATGGGGTTTCCTGGGAATGGGAATTCCAAAAAAAACTTCCAAAATAACGCGGCCTCGACGCAAGGGCTAAGAAGGAACATGGGTGGTTTTTAGTCAGTAGAAGCCTGACTCTCCCTTGATTGTTTGATGATTTTCCACCCGCCAAAAAAAGGGATTTGAAGATTTTCCAACCACAAAAAAGGGTGTATGGGAAATCTTCGAGCAAACTGTTATCATGAATTCAGCACATGATTAGAGCCTATCAGCGGTTTCATACAAAAGCATAATACCTATAGGGTCAAATGCATGAGCCAGCTGATAATGTGTACTTATAATAATATACAGGGTGGTGCCGATAATACGACAATAAATGAAACCACTGGTAGTTCTAGTTCATAGGAACATTTTAAACTATCAAATAAATCCTAACACCGTCGTGGTGCCGACGATACGACAATAACCTACCTAAATATCTTTGCCAAATTCGTTTGTAACATTTTATTTCCACACGTTAATCAGTGCAAATTATTCCTAAGGTTAGTAAACCAATATTTGTTTGTAAATTGTAATGTATTTCGTTTACAGTTTTGTGCTACTTAGTTTTATTGTTTTATTTAATTTTTTTTATTTTGGTGTTAAGATTTATTTGATAGTTTAATAATGTTTCTGTGGACTAGAACTACCAATAGTTTCATTTATTGTCGTATTGTCGGCCCCACCCTGTATTATACTGAAGTCTAAACCACAAACAAAATAAATATATATAATACATGCTGCGGAGTACGGGAGCGATATCTACTTATTACGAAAATATAGGTTTTCTAGATTTTTTTGTAAGCTTACCCAGTAATAAAATTGAAGACATAGCAAGACACATCAAATCACACGTTCTATTAAGTAGAATATTGAAACTCTATCGAAAAATAATTACAGAACTGTTTGAAATTCAATAACATGTATCTATTCTACTGACTAATAACACGCGCTTGATTAAGTCCACGTGTATTTACTGAAGCGTGTTAATACGCAATTTAAAAATACATTTGTTCAAATTAACAATGCTTGAGCGATACTGGCTCAAAGGAGGATGGCATTAATGCACAGCGTATGTGAAATAATTGAGCAGGCTGCTTTTAGAACTAGACTGTATAATAGGGATGTTTACAGACTAAAAAAAATATAATTCTAATTAGTCCGTCTGTTAGATTATCGAAAAATATTGGATACGTATTTTTTGTTTTATAAAATCATTAAAAATTGACGAAGATAAAACGCGTCAAAGATTTGGGTGAGGGGTTGTGACGTCACTCACCGGTAAAAAATGTCATACTAATGTCTTAGAATATGACGTCACACGAGTTTTCAAAGCACTGTATCGTCTTCATAGTTTGTTTACGTGAAAAAATAAAAAATACGTGTCCAATATTTTTTGGAAATCTATCTGACGGACTAATTAGATTTTTTTAGTTAACTACCCTATTGGGACAGATGGATAGGCAACTCGAATTAGGCCTATTCCCCTTTCTGTCTTACGTCGACTCGTCAGCTTTGACTATGACAAGTTTGAATATAACATAACATAACAGCACGCTTGAAATCCTAGAAGGATGAGGCAGAAGTGCACCAAGTAGTACCTCCACATTTTTTTTAACTTTGGCTCACACTAACAATTTCCTCTTGTATCGTCGGAGCGTATACGAAAATTTAAACTCAAAAACCACAAACAGCCAGACCAACCTGTGTATGTGTATTTAAACTAGTATTTTATTTTTTGCGCCATGTAAACCAAAGTAACTACTTTTCTAGTATTTATTTGCATAATTATTCGATAGAAAAAGGTTTTTATTGAATCAAATAGACCATAAAGATTAAATCGCCATAAAACAACACCATAACTCGTTATTAACAATATCAAAACAGATTAAACACACGAGATTATCGTGTTGACCGCTAATATATCTTTAAGTAGACAGAATGGAAGCAAAGAAAACAATTTATATGTTGTGTGAGGTGAATAAAACATCAGTTACCGAGAAATATTACACATATAGCCAGATTAATGGTGCTAAGAGAAGACAGCCATATTGGAGCGGGAGCGTGGAACAAATATAATTGGTTAATGTACCACTAATGAGATAATAGGGCTTTTGTCTTTTGTTTATATCAGCATGAATAGCTAGAGTATTTAGGGCGATATAATATAATATGTTTCTTGCAATATTATTTCAGAAAGTTAAGGCCTCGTACGCAAACATGTAGATAATATGAAGATAGGAATAAGAATTGGGTTTCAAAAATAAAGTTTTCAACCATCTATATTTTGATGTTTTCCTCGATACGATCCATTGATACTGTAAGATCTCGCAAGGAATCGAAAATAAATTGTTGAGGTAACCCATTCATAACCAACAATAACCTAATCAAATAAAAGCAATCTCTTTCTTAACGTCTGTATAGACTTTGAAGCTGTTGGTAGTAGAAAAATACAAACGTACCAATTGATTTGACGATTTTTCTGATTATGTTTTAAATAAAAACCTTCATCATTCCATGCATCCATACTCCCAGTCTAAAACTTATGCAGTCGTGACACGCTGTGTGTACCAACCGATTTAGAACATGGCGGGCGATAGGAATTATTATCAAGTATTATTTTTTATACGCCATGACGTACGACGCCTTATGGAGGATAATGTACCTCTGAGCAATAAATTGAAAAATATTAGGATAAACTGGCATGAAGAAGTGATGTTTGCAGATCATGTTGTGAGAATACAAGGCTTTTTTTTTGCGTAACCCCTCCCGCTCTTGGGAGTGGAAGGAAGTGTCAGACTGCTACTGAGTAAAAACCACCCATGTTCCTTCTTAGCCCTTGCGCCGAGGCCACGGTATCTCTTTCGAACAACCCGCAGTACCGACGGGAAAAATACACGGCTGCCTCGTTGGTCTAGCGGTCCCAAGTGTTACTGATTAATACAAGATGTTGGGTTAGATATAGGTAGTGTTAGAAAGAATTATTGGATTTTTTTCAGCTCTCTATCAATAGGCGGGCTCTCTGTTACATAGAACTTAAGCGTAATTGGTAAAATCTGGATGCACTATTAGGAACACCACTGCTAAACCCTTTGGGGATTTTACGGATAGATGTTATAGTTTTAAAGTTGACGGTAAATTCAACATTGTAAATATTCATCTAAGATTTTCTTACCTATTTTTATTTTATTTCCTACTTATGTCTTGATAAAAAATCTGAAATTGGCAGAATTCTCGTCATTGACAACTGTTTCTTAAAGTAAAGATGGAATAGAATAGAGCGTGTATGGCTGCAACGAATTCGATACACAATAAATAGAGCCATACAAAAAAAAAATGATTTGTATTGAAACAAAACTAATAACCGTCTGCTATGTCATTATAAGTAATAATAAAATTGTTATTTTTAATGTAATTCATTAGTATTCATCATATCTTTATTAATACAGAAATTGCCACTAGCTTAGTCTTAAGATAATTTGTTACTAATAAAATGTGGATTATGGAGTTTGAAATAAACACATTTTATTTTATTAAAAAAAGATCTAAAAATATTCATATAGATCTACTACACCCCATAACCGCACCACCCCAATGAAAATTATTATGGAGTATTATTTTTTATCCGCCGTGATGGACGGGGTATTATGGCGCATGGCAATATAGGCCAACAGTCGCTTAGTGATTTTTTACTTTCATGGCAACATTTTGTAGGTTGCCATGTTGTTTGTATGGGGTTTTTCACTGTTAGAGCACCGGCCATTTGTTGCCGAGGGCCTGTAAACGGCTTAAACGTTGCGTTATATTTTCGGCTATTGAAGCAGGATTTTGGTTGGAGCTGCCTGCATGAATAATACATGGTATGTAGTTGTTTGTAAAATGCTAAATGGGAATGGCAGGCGTTTTGGTGTATTTTTGAAGTTACGCATATTTTTGAAATAATCTGTAAATAAGTAGCAATGAAATGATGGATGGATTGTATAAGAAATGGTATGAAAAAGAAAGGAGTTAATGATGCATTGATGTCTAACAGATGAAAATGGGAGAAAACAAGTGTTACACCGATCACTACGTAGAATGGGACACGGGCAGGAAGATGATTAAGAAGAATTTTGTAGCATAGACCAGGCCAAATAAGTCTCAATATTCACTGGCTCATACTAAAGAGCGAGTACTCATTAGAATGAGGGAATTACCTCATTACTCATAATTGTACTCTAGTACCAACTATAGATTTGCTTTTCTTAATAGACTGGACTAATGTGAGTCTTAATTTCAATACAAGAACAAAGATGTACATACTCTCTCGTAATTATGAGATAACGGCTCATTTGAGCAGGTCAAGACTTTTTACTAACGTAATTATATTCAGATACCCCACGAACCCTAATAAAGTAAACACCCTTTTACAATTAATCATGGATAAAACCTCGTATTAATAAAGAACAAACCAACTCACAAGTTAAAAGCCGACAAACTTCGTCTAAACCGCGCTCAAAATATCTGAACTCAAACCAAAAACTCATCAAATCTTGACGTATTTAAGGCTGATATAAAAATTTTCGACAAAAGCGGAGTCGCCGGTAAAGTTTCACAATTAAGCCGTCGTGGTATCGTATCGTTCGACTTTTGTTAGCGAATTTATTAAAACCTTGCTCGCGATATTTTGTTACAACTTTTGGGATCCTTTGGGTAGGGACTATTTGACTTTTAAAGACCTCGGTAACAATGGATTTACACGATTATGTGTATAGAAGATTATTTTATGTGTAAAAAGAAGTGCTGCTCGTGTAAGCGAATCCTTTGTTGGATCACCATCATCATCTTCCCAACCTTTGTCTTAACCATGATGGGGTCGGCTTCCACTCTAAACAAATGCAGCTGAACACCAGCAATTTCAGAAGCTGTTGTTGTATAAAGGCTTTTACAGTCGATAACTTCTGAGAGGCTAGGCAGAATGGTAGGTTGTTGAAAAATCAAACATGTATAAGATTTCAACACTTTTGAAAATGGTACAATCAAAAATCCATTCCCTGGTATTTTTAAGCGACTTTAAAAAAAAGTGTAGGTTATGTCGGGTTTGATGTATGTACACCAATTACTCCGTAATTACTAGTTCGATTTACGTGATTCTTGCATTCGGTAGGGGAAGCCCGCGTGAGCTAGTCTTATATATTTTTTATTGACTTTGCTTGGGAAGTGTTTGAATTAATTTCTAAAATACGTAGTTTTTCTTCTTTGTCTATATTGTTAGTCTCTTAATACCCTTTCGTTATAATGTATAATAAACATATTTCAAGAATTGGTGTGGGATGCTACAACTGAAACTTTTTGCAAAAATAAACTAACTTAAAAAAAAACAAATGTAACTTTACATTCGATAGTCAGTGGCAGAAAGTCATTGACGAAACAACAGCTCTTTGAAAAAGCTTTCGACACACTTCACGACGAGAAACATGGCCCTTTTTTAATTTGCCACTTTTTTTAATTTATTATCGCTCATATATCAACTTCATAAAAATATTCAGCCCCTTTGTCATGTTTTCACTATATAATCATAAACAGAACCATACGTTGCGAGAGGGGTACCCCAAGGCTCCATCTTTGTTCCTCCGCGAACTTCGACGGTAAACAATGAGCTCCTAATTAATTTCGTCTTTGAAGGTGTGCGTGCGACTCCAAACTTCTAAATATTATATTAATTTCTCGAATTTTACTTTAACACGGGAAATTTAATTTACGAAAACATGTTAGTATTATCAGTTGGCAAGAATGTATGTTCCGTTACAGCTGAGTTGTTTCAATGTATTTTGGAGAGGGCTTATGTGGGACGGTATTTGTTACTTACGATTTTATTTATCAGTAACAGTGTTCTTGTTTTAGATGTCGGCTGTTTTAACTTATCATCTATCTAACTTATTTATTCAATACTGGGTTGAGTTATATTATTGTCATTTGTACTTAAGTTTATTTTTATTTTGTGTTCAATAAAGAATAACATTTACACAGAGCGAATGCCTATCTGACCTCCACAGCTTAGTTAGTACTGAGTAATAAATACAATAAGACTGGTTGCTAGATATTCGAGCCACTATTAGCTTTACTGTATCGACTGTTAGAGATAAATAGATGGAAGCTGGGGCCAATGGTGATTTTAATTATATAGACCAATTCAGATATTCGTTTTGTTTGCTTTACAAAAATAATGAATTTCTACAAATTCATTTACAATCAAGAGGAAAAAATCTCTTGAGAGTCTTCTTTGCAATAGGTCTTCAATTTTGGTCGGAAGGTGGTGTACAAGTTCAAATTTTCTTGAAAAAGGGAAGAAATACCAACTTTAGTCTTGTTCTCAGTATCTCCTTGTAAACGATATCGTAGACTTTAACCAAAACAGTTTTATGAAGAAAATTGCTGTAATTTGAGGGCACGTAATAATTTCAAGTTGATTAAGAAGAAAAACAGAACAGCTTAAAATTAATTGTTCAAGGGCGGTGAGTAAACGTTTTGTAAGTAAAATATGATACTCGAGTAACGTTTTAAGGACTAGAAACAAATACTTCTTCTTCTTCAACCTGTCACCACCCAATGCTGAGTGTAGGTCTCTCCTAATGCACGCCATTCTACCCGCTTTTGCGCCTTTCGCATGCAGTCCTTTTCGGTCACTCCAACAAGGTCGTCGGTCCAACGCATCGGTTGCCTGCCAACATTTCTATGCCCTACTCTAGGCCTCCACTCAAGCACCCGATTACCCCACCTGTTGTCCTGGCCCGCCCACATCCATTTTCTGCTAGCGATTACATGGGCTATGTCGACCAATTTCGTTCTCTTCCGGATCTCTGTGTTTCTGATTCGATCAAGTAGAGAGATACCTAACATAGCCCGTTCCATGGGTCCAAAACCCAATACAATGACAATATTAGTATAGTGATACACAAGATAATGCGATATCTTTAATAATAATATCGATAGAACTAACAAAAATCTACGACACTGAACCGAAACCACAAAAAACATCACCCTTCTCCAAATCTTAAATCATCCCGAAAAATATAGATCAATTCCCTAAAACAAACCCTATTCACAGAAATAACAAGTCACAATCGTCATTATAATATTAATTTATAAAAATAATCTTTTTTTTTTCAATTTCGGATGGTTTCTGCGGATAATACGCAATCAGCAAAACAATTAAAGCCTGGCCGAAAAGGTCGGGACTTTTATTTTTTTCCAACCCTTTTACCTGATCCCCGGCTAATAAATCCGTTGAGGAAAATTTTGGTGCAAGTTATGAGAGGGATAGTATTGACGATATTATTGTCAGATTCGGAAATGGATGAAACAAGAACGCACAGTACAGAGATGAGAGACAGAAGAAAGGGGAGGGCTGAACCCTATAGTGGGTCGGTATAAAATGATGAGAGGATTGAAAATTGTATCGTCATGGATGTCTGATTTTACCATTTAAGTTTTTTTGAGCTTGATCTAACGGTGGAGTAACATTATTTTAAAAATCGAGTCAAAGGTGGCTAGTAGGGGATAGTGGACCGAGTATTGTGCCTTGGTAGAGGTCTATGTTCAGTCAGAAATATTGTGACTCAAAGTTCCTTTTCTATTTACTTTTTTTCAAGTTTCTTTTATTACATATTTCTTTAATGTTATACCTTTACTTTAATTACCGCCATGACCACTGTTCTATATAAACCATCCATCAGCACCATAGAGTATTATAGTCTTTGATCAGCACAATGTTTTGAGTGCGTTACATTGAGTTTTACCGTAGAACGTGATTTTTCAACAAAAACTAAAGTTGTTTCCCTGCAACACTGTTGCGTAGAGTTAGGTACTTAATTTGATGTACAGAATTCTTGGTTGACGACTTTGTGAAGGTCCGTTTCCTTGTGTGGTCAGAATTCAGAAACTTCATACAAAATCATCTTCATCCTTATCACATGTCTACTTGTGATTGACGCTGGGCGTATTACCTTCTTCCATCTATATTATGTGCTGCTTCTTAAAGCGATTCATAATCATACTTAATCCAACCCTCATGGCCTCCTCCACGATATTTAATTTTAAACATACTTCTATTTGATTGTTTGTCAACAAACATCATTACGTAATACTTTGATGTAATATATCAAAATTAATCTGTCTTACCCGTAATAGTTACTATTTTGTCACTATAATTATTTGAATACGCGAGATTCTGATTCTCCGATATTAGATCTAAGTTACAAATTACCTTTGGTACTTGTTTAATTAACTTTAGATATTGAAATAGTTAGCAAAACTTGACGGAAGCTGATACTTAACAATATTCCAGTTAAGTCATAGTTTGAACTTTGATTGTTGATGAAGTTGATGTGGTTTGTGATCCAAGAGTATAATATTAAATATTTTCATGGAATAAGCCATTTCTTACGTTGTTTTGTTAAATAATTGAATTTGCAAACCCGCTGTTGGAAAATGAATAGTAAAAATAAAAGTTTTTGCCAGTTTTCATTTTGATTTCTTTCAGGGATGTCAGTTGCACAGATGTCCGATGGGACTGAAAAATTCTGGAGTGGCGACATCGAATCAGAAGACGTTGCGTTGGAAGGCCTCCCACTAGATAGACCGATGATCTGGTGAAGGTTGCGGGGATCCGCTAAATGGGAGACGCACGGGACCAGTCAAAGAGAAATAAATGGTGATGATGATTGTACTGATGTAGCTAATTTTATTTTTGCCATAGAAACGTGACCATTTTCAATGAAAACTTCTCTCTACTACGACTAAACTAAATGCAGTAATTAACAAATGTAAATGAACTAAACTTGAAGATAAAGTTTCATGCTATTAAACTCTCTAGTTACTCCTAAAAACTGCAAATAAACCGATAAACTTTCAACCGCTAACCCAACAAACTTGTACCACAAAAAAATGGAAGGAAACGCCGACAAAGCGATATAAATGTTTTATTGTACTTTTGTAACTGAATTGCATATCAGGCTTCGTGTTTTATTAATAACGACGAGTCCAACGTTGGGCGTGGGCTTATGTGGGTGCGGATTTGTGTATGTATCGGTATTAATACCTGTGGAATAATTAAAATGCGAGGTGGACGTGTAAGTGTTATTATCGCTTTGTATTGCAAATTGAGGGAGTGGGTGTTTTGTTGTCAGGATAGCAGCTGTTTATGAGATTTGAATTTGTTTGAACTCTGTTCATCATTGTAGTGTTTCTATTTAATAAATATACGAGTATAACTATTATAATTATATGTCAGTTAAACATAACTGGCGACATTGATGTACCTACACCGCCTAACGCATTGGGGATTACTCGCGTGATGTTATGTTATGCTAATAGTGTTAATCCTTGTAGTTGTGCAATGTCCAAGTGTGTGTGTTTTTGCAAGATAATCCAACTGGCATACAATTTCTAATCTTATATAAGTTAACTAGCTTTTTTAGGCTACGAACTGCCTGTAACGACGGTCAAAGCTCGTAGCCGGGACCAACAGCTTACGTGTATGGAGGAAATTCATAGAGAGGTACATAATTCATTAACTCAACGACCACTCTATGGTAACCATATTGAAATCCCCCTTTTCTGGGTGCCAATATGTATCCGAGGACCCATTTCTCCCTCGAAACAAATTCTTCATTTTAAACCAACTCCTTATAAACACGTCACGAAAACCTCGGAGATCTAACATGGTCGTAATGTTAGAGATTTCCCGCAGCTTTATCATGCAGCCCGGCCTTAAGTGTAAGTCGACGTATATATAAATTTTGTTTATCACTAATAGGCGACTCTCGTACGTCCACGGAATATAAATATGGCCACTCTATTGTCACTGAAACTCAGTAAGAAGTATGGCGGCTTGAGGCTTTGTGAATTTGGATGTGTGCCTTGAGATTTTTATTTTGAGTGATGCGCGTGTTTTGGTGTTAGATTTTTTCGGTAAGAATTGGTTGTTTGCTAATTCAGTATCTTTTTCGGAACTAATTCGTAGGATCTTTTTCTTCTGTAACGAAGATATGATAATAACACCAGCTTACTACTGTCCCACTGCTAACCAAAGGCTTCTTTACATCCCGTCGGGGCTGCGGGTTGTTTGAAAGAGATCCCGCGGCCCGCGCAAGGGCTAAGAACGAGCCCGTTGGGGCTGCGGGTTGTTTGAAAGAGATACCGCGGCCTCGACATGAAGGGCTAAGAAGGAACATGGGTGGTTTTTAACCAGTAGAAGACTGACACTCCCTTCCGCTCTGCCCAAGAGCAGGAGGGGTTATTTGATGATTTCCTCCCCCCCCCCAAAAATACTTCTTCTCATATTAAAGAGAAAGCACAAGCATTGATAACCACGCTTGCTCAAGATGGGTTGGCGATTTCTAACTTAAATTAATTATAAGTATAAGTAAGTTTTATATAAGTAATTTATATAAGTAATTTTGTATAAGAATTGTATATAAGTAAATAATAATTATAAAAACCACATTACTTCAGTCCTCCTGCGGGATCAATTTAGTCTTCGTGCGGGACCAATATTCCGAGTACCTACCAATTGATATTCTATACCGAGATTAGTTTTGAAGACCTACATCTGGAAAAGAAACTTAGAAATCCAGACTAACCAGATTTAAGCTCAAACTTAGGAGGCATTAAAAACAAGATGATAGGACCAAATTATCTAGACTAGAACCGATCATAAACCCAAGCTGTGTACGTGAGTCTTTAAACCTAGAAGCCAGCTTTAAATGTAAAAGCCTGCCAAATAACCTACTTTGCCCTAAACACTAAAATAAAACAGACCTTTTCCCCAAAAAACTGCCTACATTAAGGCCTTAAGTTGTACTTAAAAGGTCATTAACTAATTTAAAGGTAGTCTTTAAAGTTATAAACTTTTTACTACCTTTGACGTTATTTTTTTTCATGACGAGTTTTTACGACGTCGTTCAAGAAAATGGTACCCTCCCTTTATAGGTTTATTTAATTATTTTTTATTTATTCTGGCAATTACCTAATTATGGGGGTTGTTGGCTTCATGGAGAGTTATTTGCTATAATGTTTTAGGTGGTGTCTTGGGAGTTCAAGAAATTCTGTACCTAATTGCAAGGCGGCGATGAAAATATACTCAGCTGTCAATGATTCTGAAATGTGACAGTGAAGGCATTGGTGTGAAGTAACAGGCATGTGCTAGATTCAAAAATTCAAAGATAATTGACCTCTACCAACCCTTGCTGGGCCCGCGTGGTTAATTAAAACCATTATCTCTTACAGAGAGAGGCGGCTTGCATCCCAGCTGTGGGAACTTTAATAATAATAATAATAATAATCATTTAATCGCAGACGTTAAAGTCCATAGAATTAGATACGCAAAATTTACAACAAAACATAATCAAGAAATACAAATAATCAATACAAAATAACATAATCAAAAATACATCACAAATTACATAATAATGTCACAACATAGACGAATCACAAATAACATAAAAATAACACAATACACACACATAAAAATCACAAATAAGCACAGTAGGTAATAAAAATAACATAAAAGGAACAAAATAAAATGAACGTACAGCTATCTGGAGCCGATCTGTGTGTGCAGTCTCACCCATCGACCAAGCATCGGGCAGTCCCACCGGTCACGCAATGCTCTCAACATGCCGTGGGAGCTGATATCAATTCTGTGCCGGAGAGAAGCGCATCGTTTACGAATAATCGCGTAAAAATCATCCACTCTCGCGTCGGCAAACATACCCGAAGCGCTACAATACCGCGGCAGCCCCACAAGCATCCTGAAAGCATTGTTATACTGAACACGCAGGGCGCTGTATGCCTTCTGCGTATACTTGACCCAAAGGCTGCAGGTGTAAAAAGTCTGACAGTAAGCCCGAAAAAGCGTCATTTTAACGTCGTAAGAACACCGTGCAAACCTACGGGCCAGCATATTACTTCGAACAGACAGCGCCCTACGCTCTCTCTCAATATCCAAATCGTCGCACAGGTCCTCAGTGACCCAGTGGCCCAGATATTTAAATTTTGAGACTTGCCTCAAGGGTGTACCTGCTAATGAGATGCATGGAACATTTAAGTATCTTTTGGTACCACCATTGAAGACAAGTAACTCACTCTTAGTGACATTATACCTAAGCCCCTGAGTCACCGCATAATTCTCACACCTTCAGCAGACGCCTTAACGCACTGATTGATGGGCTCAGCAAGACCATATCGTCTGCATAGCTGATGTTGTTCATAGCAACTCCGTCAATATGACAGCCGACACCAGTATTGCTGAGCTCAACAATCAGCTGGTTTATATACAAATTGAAAAGGCGAGGGGAGGTGATCCCCCCCTGCCTCACCCCGCAATTCAATTTATATTCCTCAGACATAGTCCCAGCCCACCTCACATTGTTTGTTTGGTTCTCATACCAGAATCTTAACAATGACGTGACCTCAGAATCTACTTTTCTCTCATTTTTTAGCTTATCCCACAGCTGGTCATAAGGGACAAGGTCGAATGCCCTGGACAGGTCTAAGAAGCACGCATTAACAGGTGTCTTCCTATCCGTATAATACCGGACAGTCCGCTTTAAACACACAATGGCACTTTCAGTCGACAGCCCAGGCCTGAAGCCAAACTGTGCATCATGCAAGTCAATCCTAGGGGCCATGTATGTATCCAGCAGACTATCCAGCACCTTTGCTATGACCGTTGCCAGGGATATTGGTCTGTAGTTACTGGGATCAGCAACATCACCGGTCTTATTTTTTATGACAGGTACAACTATAGTTCGCATAAGTGCACTGGGCAGATAAGAATGACTCACACACAGTCTAAAAAACATCGACAATACTCTTGGCAAGTGTACACCTGCATACTTAAGGTGCTCGACACTAAGGTGATCATGTCCCGGGGACTTGCCTCTAACCATATTTTTTATCACTTTCTTGACATCTTTAGTAGATAAATTCAATCCCCGCGCCATGCCCACCCCAGCGCCAGTCACCTCATGCGTTACATAACCAGCAGAGGAATTTGCCAAGGGCTTCACTTTAAATTGGTCTACAAACATATTAGCAATTTGTGTGGGATCATGTTTACCACCAACACTTACGGGGAGGCTCGACCTAGGATTCAGTTTATTCGAGTTTTTCCAAAAATTAACAAAGTCCTTAGATTTATGATTTTCAGCTATTAAATTTAGTTTAATTTGTTTTTCATTATTACGACACCATTTTAATTTACTTTTGAAATTTCTCCGCGTTTCACGCATTTTATTGTATTCAATACCTGTACCTGGTTTACCACATAACTGCCAACCGCGAAAAGCTAAGCGAGCCTCCTCGTAAGCTATTTTTACATGTTTATTCCACCCTGGCACAGGTTTATACGTTCGGGGCCTATTCGCCGCCGCACTACACTCAGCAGACTGTTGGACTTTAAGCTTGTGCTTTGTTGATTACCTTCCGAGAAATAACTTTGGAAAGTCCACCTCAACAAAAAGTAAAACTTTACATTTACACTTTAATATAATTTCATGGACAATCTCCTACAGAAGATACCCTTGAACCCGATTGCGGAGAAAATAAACGATTATCAAATTCCTTTCATCTTTATGCGAGCACAAGGACCAAAGGTGTTCCTAACAAGAGAAAAAGGACCCAAACTTTACAATGAAGGTCTCATTAAAAGTTTTTCGAGGGAATTAAATAACGTCTCCAAAACGAATCCGTTTACTAGGTAAAGTTTTGTATGAAAGTAATTTTGAAGTAAGGTTTAGTTCGTAACCTCTTAGTGGTTTAACTGGCAGTTTATGTTTGTAGTGTAATAGTCTGGTCGCTATTTTGTGGTGTTGCTTTTAATTTAGTTATTTTACTGCCTTGTCTTATGCGATCATTAATGCGTGGTGCAAGAGCTTTACTGCCAAGATGAGTTCTTCCATTCTGTTAGGAATATCCTAGTTTTTTTAATTCATGTATTTAGTGGCTGCCTTTTAGCCCTTTGTATCCGGGGTCGCGGTATCTCTTTCAAACAACCCGCAGCCCATTTACTATAACCTCACCTCAGTATTTGACAGCCAACCGCAATGCAGTTGGACACAGCGCGTCGAAATGTAATCGTGTCGTAATTAAATGAGGACCATCGGTGGCTTCGCCGATAATTGTTATCAGCGGCGGCATCGCGCCATGGAAACCACTTGTGATGAGTGTAAATTGACGGGTCGCCATTGTTACTGGGCGTTCTTTTATAGGTCGAACACAATAATAAATTATAACTTTTTAATAATCTGATTACTTATTCCGATCAAAAAATTAACGAAGCCAATGATGTGACTTTTCTTAGTATAACAGTGGACAGTGGCTGCACATGGGAACCTCACTAGCACTGCAAAGTCACAAACAAAATTAACCGATTCGCCTACGTGTTGTGGAGACTTTGTAAAATAGTCAACCTCAAAACGGCCCTCTTAGCTTATCATGGTTACGTGGCTTCTAACATTAGAAATGGCATTGTGCTATGAGGGAATTCTACAGACATAAATAGGGTGTTTATAGTAAAATAACAATGCATCTGTGCTCTTTTTGATGTGCCATCTTTGAGTCTATGTAAACCTTTGTTTAAAGAACTAAATATATTAACAGTTCCTGGGATGTACATTTTTTCCAGTACACATTAAAGTGGGGATGATTTATTTTTTCTCGCGAAGTCAGTCTCGTGCGTTTCGTTAACGTCAAGTGCGGACAGATATAATCATCATCTGATGATGGCTATAATGTTCCCACTGCAGGGATTCAGGCCTTTTTTTTTTTTGGCGGGTTGAAAATCATCGAATAACCCCTCCCGCTCTTGGGCAGAGCGAAAGGGAGTGTCAGACTTCTACTGACTAAACACCACCCATTCCTGTTTATCCCTTTCCTTCTTAGCCCTTTATCTCGAGGCGGGTTATTTTATGATTTTCCACCCGCCAAAAAAAAAAAAATGTTATGGTAAATGAGTATCTATTTTGATATTGACATACTCTAATATTGGGATACCATACCCAATTGAATGTAAAAAAACTGAAATCGTTCAAAAAGTAAGGCAAAAGAAAAAAGGCAAAAAGTGATAATAAAATAAAAAATAAAAATGCCTTTTATTTCCTACTAGCTGTTCCCGGCATGCGTTGCAATGCCCTTTTTCCTACCTACTACCTGCCTGTGTACCAACTACCTACCTACCTACTACCTCCTACCCTACCTACCTACTACCCTACCTACCTACCTACTACCCTACCTACCTACCTACTACCCTACCTACCTACTACCCGACCTACCTACTACTCTACCTACTTACTACCCTACCTACTACTCTACCGACTACCCTACCTACTCTACTATCCTACTTACTACCCTACCTACTACTCTACCTACTACTCTACCTACTACCCTGCCTACCTACCTACCACTTTCTCACCTTTTAAACCTTCCCTGGACTTCCACGAATAATTCAACACTATATTATTAGCCAAATCGGTCCAGCCGTTCTCGAGTTTTAGCGAGACTAACGAACAGCTATTCATTTTTATATAATATAGCTGTACCCCGCGTGCGTTGCAATGCCCTTTTACCTGCCTACGTACCAACTACCTACCACCTACCTATTACCTACCTACCTACATACTACTAATTTCTCACCTGCTCTGGACTGCCACAAATGTTTCAAAACCAAAATTAGACAAATCGGTCTAGCCGTTCTCTAGTTTTAGCGCGACTAACTAACAGCAATTAATTTTTATATTATACGCAAACACCATTTGAAAAATTGTTTTTCTATTGGGAAAGAATATATTGTGATAATGTCGTATGGTCTGTTTGAAGTTGTCATTCGTTGACTGAACAACTGAACGTCACTCAATTGTTTTGCCTTCCCGGAACCTCTCCACTAACACTTGAACTTTATGGGTACGGTTTTAAAGCTCAAATTGATTTGACGTTTTAGTTAGAAAATTTTTGTATGGGAAAAAGAAAAGGGCTGTTTTTAGGGCTTTTCCGGCCATTATTCGAATTTTTCTCGCCGTAAAAACCATCCTTGAACTTCAACGAACATTTAAAAAAAAAATCAGCCAAATCGGTCAAGCCGTTTTCATGCTATGTCGTGACAACGAAAAACGGGTTTCATTTTTATATATAAGAAGATAAGAAGAAGAAGAAGAAGAAGAAGACTAATTACTGTACAATATTGTTTATGAGTATGAGTTACATAACTATTTTTGCTTATTTATAATACAAAAGTGATAAAAAAAATATTCATTCAAAGATGTACATAATCATCATCATCTTACCACACGGTTTTTTCTTCCATTCTCCCCTGTCAGACGTCACGGTATCATTAACTCCTTAAATATTGATCATCATCATCTGCCTAGCCATTTCCCAACTAATTTGGGGTCGGCTCCCAGTCTAACTGGATGCAGCTGAATTTCAGTATCTTACATGGAGTGCTGCTTTCTATTTGTGGATATATTGCTTCTAAAATCACACAGTTCTCTATAATGATAACTTCATCATACAGTAGAAACAAACAATTTTAACTCAACAACCCATCTCTGTACGACCACTCAAACCCACATGATCACAACCAAAATAATCACGCGAATGTAATTACAAAATAATAATTAATTTGTTCTTGTCATTGGTTTGGCCGACGTTATCGCTGTGTGTGTATCCTTTGTTATTGAACGTAACGCATTATTGTAAACCTATATGGTTATCATACTGATTTCATTATGAAATAAACGTTTTATATCGAAATGAGGGTCAGAAGGTTCGTTCTAGAGAGCTATGTCCGACCCCGTCGGGGCTGCGGGTTGTTCGCAAGAGATACCGCGGCTTTGCAGGGCTCAGAAGGAAGATGGGTGGTTTTTAGTCAGTAGAAGTCTGACACTCCCTTTCGCTCTGCCCAAGAGCGGGAGGGGGGTTATTTGATGATTTTCCACCCACCATAAAAAAAGAGCTATGTCCGACTTGGGAACGCACGCACACATTGACATGACACACGTACTTGTATGGTAAGTGCAAACGAACTCGCGACTGGCATTTTGTTTTCTCTTCACGAATAACTTAATTACTTTTAAACTTTGTCACATAAAACGTTCGTACAGTCAACCAAGCTAATAAGTATACAAGTAGAGTTTTTTATAATTCTAGTACACTGAAAATATTGATTGCAATTTTGTTTTATAAAGCGTTTCACATTAAGCCACTGATATCAAACGCTGTATCGTTTGGCATCAGTCGCATAATGTATCTGTATTATCTTAAAAGTAAATGCAAGTTAGCTGGTTGTAAACTTATTAGCTTGTTCGACTGTACCTACGTATTTAAAAGGAGGGTTATTAAATTTAATGTCGTCATTGTACCTATTACATAATTCATTTATTTATTTTTATTCTTTACCTTTTATATTTCTTTAAAAAAGACGTAATCTACATTTAAACATGACATACAAAAACAAAGTAACTAACGAATCTACACTAATATTATAAAGAGGAATGATTTGTTTGTTTGTTTGTAACGAATAGGCTCCAAAACTACTGGACCGATTTCAAAAATTCTTTCACCGTTGGGAAGCTACACTATCCCCGAGTGACATAGGCTACTTTTTATCCCTGTATTCCCACGGGAACGGGAACTACGCGGGTGAAACCGCGTGACGTCTGCTAGTATAAAATAAATGGCAACGAGTCTGGCAAATAAATGGATTTGATTTGAGTGTAAATTACCTGAATAAATGAATTTATTATTATTAATATCGGGAAAGGTTCCGAGCTACCGGTGGTCAGAGGTCTTGAGAGAAGATCCTCCTACCATTACTCACAGTGTTCAGAAGTATTGTTTTTTGAATTAATACCTTAACCCAACTACACTTAATCTAATACACATGTAAACTAAAATTACTTTCATACACCGACTACCAAAAATACATTAGATTTTTTGAAATATGTCTTCTTTGAATTTGTTTTTGTTATGGTTTTTGATTGGTCCCTGACCTTCTGACCCTATTTGTTCTTTGGTTGTACACCAGGAAAGTACGCTAATTGAAATCCATTAGCTGACCACGCGGTGTGTTTAAAATTTCGAGGTGATTTTGATAAAACTGATCTGTTTTTGTCGCGTAACGTGATCTGCAAGGTTATTGTGGCCATTAACGTTGAGTGGGTCAACATTTTTAAAAACCGCAACTTTGTTTTTATGGTTCCGTGGGTATAGGTGCCAACGGCAGCCTATTACAGTACCCACACTGTCTCTCTGTTTATGACAAGCTGGTATTCTTGAACCAATCAGTTTTCACGGTAGGCAGAGGCCATCATAGACTTTTAACGTCAAAGATTGTAGATCTGTTTTCATGATACATGAGACAAAGCTAAATGTCTTTCGGCAATGCTCTTCAGAACAACCAATAAAACGCGGTTCCGGCAGCTAGAAGATGATAAAGGTTAATCTAGCCGAACTTTCAGCTGGTACAGTTACTTTGTGACAATAAACATGCTGGCAGCATTCGAAATCATGGTACTATGGCAGCTATGTTGGAGTCGGCTTCCAGTTTAACCAGATGAAGTGGAATACCAATATTTTACAAGGAGCACCTGCCTATATGACCTGTAAAGACTGTTAAAGATCTATATATGACAGCCGGGACCTGTAGATCTCAAACAGACAGATGTGGCGGAGAACTTTATTATCATCATCATCACTACATGATAAACTCAAAAACTACTGCACCGATTTTCATGCTGTTTATACCATTGGATAAAATGGTTCTTGTGGAAGGTTTTAGTATATTAAAAATTTTGAAATTCTACACCTAAGGGAATTAACCAGGGGATGAGAGTTTGTTGGGATATTTTCGACATCCACGGGGGCGAAGCCACGGGCAAAATCTGCTAGTTTTATAATAAGCAGTGAAGTTGAAAATGTATTAAAAGAAATTTGACAGATTATAGTAGGCTGATGTGCTGGCATCTGTACGTATCTGTAGCAGTATTAGATATAGTGAAAATAATTTCCCGGACGAGATGCTTCATAAAAAAGCTCATGATGTTCTTCACCAGTCATCTAACGACCAATGAAAGTCGGTACTGGCAGCTAGAAGATCATAAAAAGGTTATTCTCCAAAATGTTTATAGATACCCTATAAACGGGCAGGTTAATGTTAACACAAGTAATTGACCCGGTTATCCGGATCGTTAGGTTTTTCTGTGTACACTTTATCCGGATTTTTTCCGCATCTTAATTATTATTGTGGCAAAAACAGTGTAAAATGAAGGTAGATCGGTGTTCGGCAAGTTTGCGAGTCATTTCGTGTTGATGTTGATATTTTGAGTAAATATAGCTACGTATATATCATTTACGTGACATCTTTTCGTCTAAAATTCCGCAGTGTCTTAAGACGAGGGTCTATAACCAGTGTGTGTTGCCAGTGATGACTCATGGCTCAGAGACATGGTCCTTAACTGCTGGCCTCTTAGAGAAGCTCAGAGTCACAAGGAGGCATGGAGAGAGCTATGCTCGGAGTTTCTTTGTGCGATAAGATCCGAAATGAAGAAATCCGCCGAAGAATCAGGGTCATCGACATGGCTCTCAGAATATGCAAGTTGAACTGATTGAAGTGGCAACGGGTAGGCCCCATCGCTCGAAGAACCGACAACCGATGGGGAAGGAAGGTTCTCGAGTGGCGACTACGAACCGGAAGACGCAGCGTTGGTAGGCCTCCCACCAGGTGGATGCAAACGGCAAGCTACCGTTCTTTATGGCGTTCTATGGGGGAGGCCTTTGTCCAGCAGTGGACGTCTTATGGCTGATGATGATGATGATATATCATTTTTTTTGTAAGTAGTTTTTGACAACACCTCGGAAGATTCAGGGGCAATAATTGTTAATCTAAGTGACTGTCAACTAAAATATTTTGTATATTCAAATCTTTGACAGTTGTATGAGATTTTTTTATTTTTTTTTGTTGGGACAAGCCCGCCACACTATTCCCAAACCACTGTAACTCCTGTTAGCCAGAATCAACAGTGGCGACCACAAGAAAAGCGCCGAGACAATGAAGCTCGACGAAGTCCCAGGGAAACGATTTAACTGTCTTGGATCCCGCAACGAAATTAATCAGAAAAGAATACCGGAGGAGTAGGAAAAGGTTGTATGAGATAGCATGTCTTCTTCTTTCATATTTTTCTTCATTGAGTCACCGATAACATAACATACCATCACGGCTATAATCCCTACAGGGTTCAGCAGATGTGTTTCTAATAGTACACCCACATTTCACCATGTTGTAGGCGGCGAGTCTATTAATCCCATTGAGATCTACTGGTTGCGAGATAACTAAAAATAGCTAGAACTATAATACAATTTTGTTTCCTAGATCCGCTATAATATCCCTAAGGATTGTCTGAAAGAAATGGGTTACTTGCTACATAATTGAACGAGGTATAGGAAAGTTTTTTCTACATAATGTAATATATAGCCAATATTACTTGAATACAATTTGTTGGCAATAGGTTTATTTAGTTTAGCCTATATTCCGCCTAGGGAATTGAAAGGGGTTGTAGTAGGCCGTTTGCGGTTCTTGCATCAATTTTTTAAATTTATCAATTGTAATGTGATCTGATTCCATGCTAGGCATAAAACTGGTAGACCGAGTTCCAAACGTCGACATCCGAAGACGTACAAAGGTTACCGATATTGGAAAGCGCGTTATGGAACTCAAATGGGGTTGGGCAGGACACCTGGCAAGGCGTAGAGATGGCAGGTGGAGTAAGGCTGCCACCGAATGGCGTCCAAGAACGGGGAAAAGAAATGTAGGTCGCCCGTTGGCGAGATGGGCAGACGATATAGTTGCCATTGAGGGAAAAACCTGTATGAGACTGGCACAAGAACGTGGCAATTGGCACCAGAAAAGAGAGGCCTATACCCAGCAGTGGGTGAATTCGGGCTGTGGATGATGATGAATGTGATCTGCTTCTCATTTCTCCTTATTTTTTCTTAATCCATTTCTATGTAAGACGAGCACTTCACCCACCACTTTGTTCGCAAAAATTGTGAAAGAAACGATTTGAAAAAACTAGCACTAGAGGTCCACGAATCCATCAAAAACTTAAAATCGTTAGTAAACTTTGAAAAAACCTGTAACATTTTAAGAACGACAAAATAAAAAGCAAGCAAAGTAAATACGAAATCAAAAAGTTGAACAAAATCGTTCAGAAATTCACAGTACGTAATTCCACTTAAAACAGTTAATGTGAAAACTCCATCCTTCAAGCACATAGAGGACACTAATAGTAAAGCGGCAAAGTCCATTAGTACTGGATAGGCTAAGCAATTCATGAATGGATAACACGGAATCGAACATGCTTTCACCGTTTCTGGGTAATGTAGGAAAATGCAGAAGTCTTAGTGGGTCTAGTCTTTGGGTTATATAGACTCATCGGCAGAAAAGGTAACCTTTTTTTTTTTTGGCGGCTGGAAGATCGTCAAATAACCGCTCCCACTCTTGGGCAGAGCGAAAGGGAGTGTCAGACTTCTACTAACTAAAAACCACCCATGTTCCTTCTTAGCCCTTGCACCGAGGCCGCGGTATCTCTTTCGAACAATCCGCAGCCCCGACGAGAGAAAGGGTAACCTTGGAATTGGATCGACTACAAGTCTAACTTATTCAATAAATGTTATAACCTTGTTTTTATGAAAAGAAAAAAAGTATTTAGGTACCGTTACCTACTGTTATAGCCTGTGTCATTCCATTGCTGGGCAAAGGCCTCTCCCCATGACTTCCAAATTTTTGCGATCTAGGGCCAATGTGGACCACTGGTCGTTGGTTCTGTCCAGCTCGTCCCACCATCTCCTACAAGGTCTACCGCGTCGCCTTCTGGTTGTGTCAGGGCTCCACAACCTGGCCATGTCCAACGAGCTGTGGGCCAAAAAAAATCTAGGTACAATTTTCTTTTTTTTTTTTCTTTCTTCTTCGTCTCGCTCAGGAAAGCGAAAAAAGAAACCGAAAACGGAGAAAATGAAATGATTAAAATTAATAATAAAACAAAACGATGTAAAAAGTCAACATACGAAACACTTAAAGGAACTGTAAGTGGTTGTGTATCCCGATCTCAGCATGGTACTGTAACATTTAGAACAAATGTCACAGCGCATGTATCGTCTTCAATTGTAATTGATTTTGCAGATTTGACATAAATGATTGAACGATAAATACTATTAGAATATGAAACAATGGGGTTGTTGTACATTCGTCACAAATTAAATTCGCCACGAAAAAAGTATGTGTAAACTCGCCACAGCTCTATTTTCATGAATAAAAATCCGCCTTATTGGTTGTATCCGTACAGACAGGATGGATGGACTGTTATGAAAAAAAATATAATAAAACAATAATAAAGAAAGAAAACATGTTGCGCCTACCCCATGTTTTTGATGTTTTTCTTCGAGTATATGAAAGGGGTAAGAACAAAATTCAAGACATGAATTATTCGAGAAAATCTTGGTCAATGTTTTCATGATACAGTACAGATGTTAGATTGGCGGTAAGTAAACGGCTAACTGCACCCAATCTGCAAATATTGCTTTAATACAAGGTTGATTTTCCAATGGGAAAAAAAAACTAACCTTCTCAATTCAACCTGTTTCATCATATCGTACAATTTTATTCTTTTTTGGCACTCCTAAAGTGGGGTAAAATGGTGGATAAGTCGTGTTTCGCTTTTACAGTTCGAGTATTAGCGAAGCATTAAGGACCTGAATAAAGGATGTACCTACCTACTGGCTCCGCCAATTGAAATCGTCTGTTTGATATTTGAATTTGGAACACTAATTTCTGATTAGATATTTATGGAGATTAACTTGCTGTTGGTTTTTACCCTTTTATTTTTTTTTCAGCTGGTAAATGTTGTCGCTTTTTTTCGAGTATTTATGTTCAGTGAAAAAATAGAAACAACTATATAGTTTGGAAAAAAATAATAAATATAATTTACTTAACATTTAATAGCTCCTGACACTAATGATAGTGACTTTGACTCCGTGACACTTTAATTTTGAGTGTCGTCGCTGGTGACAGGCCTTTTTTGTGTGAGTGGAAAATCATCAAATAACCCCTCCCGCTCTTGGGCAGAGCGGAAGGGAGTCTCAGACTTCTACTGACTAAAAACCACCCATGTTCCTTCTGAGCCCTTGCGCCGATACCGCGGTATCTCTTTTTGACTGGTGGCAGGCCTTTGACTCAATAATCACTTCAGCATTGCATAATCAACCAATGATATTGCCTTGATTACTCAGGCCTTCTCGGTAAGAGAGGAAATAGACCACGCAGGCCCAGTGTAGGTTGGTAGATGTCACATGTCTTCGAGTTTTTGGTACGTCGTTTTCTTTCACAGGTTGAGAGCAGTAGTTATATAACCTCCTCGTTTTTTGAAGTCGGTTAAAAATGAATTACACAATGGGATCGAACCCAAGCAGACGCATACCGACGCTGTTCTCCAAAAATCACTATCCCTCATGAATTCTGCTTCCAGGCGCCATGTTGCATTTTATTAAAACCGGCCTAAATGTTTCACCATGCAATATCCCACATAGCTTCCCAGCAAATAATTTGTTAATTCCGTGCCCACTTTATTTCCACCACCTACCTGCTGAAAATAAAACCGGCAAACATACGGCCATATACAAGACCTCTTTGTTGTAAAAATACGTGATGCCGGCTGGACCAATGAACGGGCTTAGTTCCCAGCTAGATACGTTAGGGGTCTCTGCGGCCTCCTAAAGCTAAAATAATGGAGATAGGAGATCCCGCCATGATGGTATGTAAACAGTATATAACGCTGCCTCTAAATTTTCTAGATCTTTCTTAGAGTAAAAGGTCGGAGTATTTTTGGGTGTTGGTTTAGAAAATTAAATTGTTGGAGCTTTTGTTTGACTTACGCTTAAGAAGTGGTCGTTTTGATAAGGTTAAGGTTAAAGCGTTAATTAAAATTATTGGATAGTTAAAACGGTCAATATTTTGTAAAGGTTTTGTACTGCTGGAGCTGTAGATGAATTCTTGGGAGTAGGTAACTAGGTATATTATTTATATATATATTATTTTATTTGAATGCGATCTTAAAAGAGTTTGTTGCCGTTTTGCCACGGGTTAGTCACTCAAAAGATACTCATTGCGAAAGCAAAAATTAAAGAAGTTGTGTATGTCATGACCACGAGTCTTAACAAAAATGGTCCTAGACTATGGCTTGAATGCTGAAACCGGGACATTTGTCATACCTACCCTTTTTTTTTTGGCGGGTGGAATATCATCGAATAACCCCTCCTGCTCTTGGGCAGAGCGAAAGGGAGTGTCAGACTTCTACTGACTAAAAACCACCCATGTTCCTTCTTAGCCCTTTATGTCGAGGCCGCGGTATCTCTTGCGAACAACCCGCAGCCCCGACGGGGTCATATCTACCCTTTTTTTTTGGGCGGGTGGAAAATCATCAAATAACCTCTGCCGCTCTTGGGCAGAGCGAAAGGGAGTGTCAGACTTCTACTGACTAAAAACCACCCATGTTCCTTCTTAGCCCTTCATGTCGAGGCCGCGGTATCTCTTGCGAACAACCCGCAGCCCCGACGGGCGTCGGCCCTTGCGGGCCCCTTCCGTGTTGCTGACATCTCTTTGAGGCGCGCGTGGAACACGAACGCGCCGTCGACACGGCCTGTCATCGTCATAAGACGGACGGACGGCGAGCTAGCCCATCACTCACCGTCCACAGGCCCGCGTCTATGGTGGCCGGAAGCCATCACGTGGCCCCCGACGCCCGAAACGCCTCCCGCGGCGTCATATCTAGCCTTAAGTAGGAATAAACCATGGATAATGATGTGAGCAAGATTCAATGAGGGATTCTGGGTTTATAAACATATTCTTTTGTTATAGACCTCAGGTTTTGAAAAGAGATTTTTAATCGCCAGTTTTTGGCGCAAACACGACTCAAAATTTATTTTCTACGTAGCAGGGGCGTAGCTAGGTTGTATATTTGGGAGAGGACGGCGCGTTTGCTTTGATTTCTTTTTAAGTTGCCCCACACTAGGAATTTATCCTGTATCGTGGATGCATTTACCAACATTTCAAAACTGACATTCAGACCCAGAACAACTATGTATCTATAGGTCATATAAATATTTGTTCCGTGCGGGAATCGAGCCTGCGACACGATGCATTCCAGTCAATACCGAATATGGAATGCCGTCTGGATTTTTGTTAGTAACATTTTTTACATACGATGTTTGTTAAGCTATAGGATCCCATGAACATACAAAAAATAGGTACCTCCCGTTTCAACATTTTTCTCCCGGCCTCACACCGGGGTAACTACTGGAAAATAAATAGTGCTCGTTCGCGCAGTAATTAGGTTAGACGGATAAATTGGCGCCCCGGGTGTTATGTGCCCGGCTAACGAACGGACCTACCGGGTATATACGGGCTAATCAGTATGTTCAAGTACCGGGTAACATTGACCTTGCATTGGAGGGTTAAATTGACTTTTTTTGCCATTACTGTTTGCTTTTATTGGGTTAACTTGGTACCTGGGTAATTGTCACTTAGGGTTATTGCGTCGTTATTCGGTTTGCTGTTAGAGTACTGTTCTTGGTTTAATTTCCTTTTATTACCCAGGTTATGAAAGGACTGCTTCGTTAGTCTAGTGGTCACGCATCGTGACTTCTGTGCATGAGGTCGTGAGTTCGATTCCCGGGTCGGGTAGAATGTTACTGGTTTTTTTGTCATTAGGAATTTCTCAGTAGCAGCGTCAGAGTCTGTATTTGTGCCCAGTTGATGGCAATAGGTTCGTTCCCTCTATATGGAACTTAAACATAACTGGCGAAATGGGTGTACTTTTTAGTACCTACACCGCTGCCTTAAACATTTGGGTATTAAAAGCGTGACCTTTAAGTAAATGTTTAAAATACAGATTTGTTACCAAAGTAATTAAACAACCAAGCTTTCAGTGAATGCCTTTTTTTTTTTTTGGGTGGGTGGAAAATCATCCGACGAACGACATCCCACACAATGAACTTAGTGAGAAAAAAAATCATCCCCACTTTAATACACAGTACACATTAAAGTGGGGATGATTTGTATATTCATGTCAAATTACTGCTTTCTAGTACCTACTAAGAGTCTTTGAGATATAGTGTGGCCGGACGGACAGACAGACAGACAGACGGATATGGCGAAACTATAAGGGTTCCATGTTGACTATGGAACCCTAAAAATAAAGTGATGTCGCACTTGACTAAAGGCTAACACATACCGGGGACCGCAGTATAGTGTATTTTACCTTTGCCAAACGTAAATTCGATGATATCGACACCCTTCACGTTCAGGGCGGATCGAAAGGAAATGTCAGACTTTTACTGACTAAAACCAACTCAACCTGAGTTGGTTTCCTTCATTCCCCTTTGTGTTCCGGGGCCACGGTATGTCTTTCTGTTTGAAAGAGATACCGCGGCCCCGGAAGATAAAAAACTCTGCTGTGCTGTCCCCGTACTGCATCTACCAGAGATGTTCAAAGATGTGCAGCGAGTGATGGGAGTAAAATAAATCAATCTCGTAACTAGCTTAGCTCAAGTTATGAAAATAAAGCGACGTTATTGGATAGTTTCATACATATCCCACGCTACACATCGTCGCACATACAACAAAACGCAGCTTAACACAGCTTCTACGAGTACACTCACCATAAAATCCACCTGAAGAATAAAAGAAAAAACAATAAAACATATTTTTTTTTTTTTTTTTTTTTTTTTTTTTATTCAAACTAGGCTGATAATCAGCACTTTTCGAACGTCAAAATTTACTTTACTTTACTTTACTCATTTACAAGTGACAGTCCCCCAAAACGCCCACCCTTCTACACTTCCTAGTGTTTTTTGCTGGAAAGAAGAAGTGGCGGAACAAACTCCCCAGCAACACATCTGTCTGTTTGGTTAGAAGAACCAGACTCGATAAAATAGAAAGGTGTAACTTAATATTACGATTGATTACAGACACAAGTCAAAAATAAAAATGTATATAATAATAAAAACAAAAAAAAGACATAACATGTCAGTAAACTAATTTTGGAGAAAGAACATAAATAACAAACAAACAAACATTGTCTTGTGTTCAACTCAGCGACCAACTATTCCTATCATTTAAGTAGTCGTTAATGGAATAGTAAGCTTTTAAACAAAGATTAGATTTTACTTTGGCTTTAAATGCATTAAATGGCAAGTCTAGAAAAGAAGATGGCAATTTGTTATAAAATGTTATACCGAGCCCTACGAATGAATTATGAACTTTGTGAAGCCGGTGAAAAGGAGCGCGTAGTTTATGCTTATTTCTAGTGTTAAAATTGTGAATATCACTGTTTTTAGTGTACAGGTGAATATTTTGTCTAATATATAAAATGTTGGCAAAGATGAACTGAGAAGCAACCGTGAGAATACCAATCTCCTTAAAAATATCTCTAAGAGAAACTCGGGCACCCAGCTGATAAATTGCACGGACCGCTCGCTTCTGCAGAACAAATATATTTTGAATATCAGCAGCTTTGCCCCACAGCAGAATACCGTAGGACATAACGCTGTGAAAATAACTAAAGTAGACTAACCGTGCTGTATCAACGTCAGTGAATTGTCTTACTTTTCTGACGGCGTATGCGGCCGAACTTAGCCTTCCCGCTAGGCTTGATATGTGTAAACCCCATTGTAATTTTGAATCTACTGTTATGCCCAGAAATACAGCAGAGTCGGCAGTTTCCAGCTCTTGATTGGCGAGGATAATATTGGGACCTAGATTTCTAACATTGGGTAAAGCGAACTTAATTATTTTAGTTTTCTTAGCATTAAGAACAAGGTTGTTTGTTGTGAACCAATCCGTGACCATTGACAGCGTGCTGTTTACGTCGTCAAAATCGTGTCTATTCCTATCTACTTTAAAGATAAGAGAGGTATCATCTGCAAATAGTACAACGTCACAAAAACCTTTTAAATAATATGGTAGGTCATTAATATAAACCAAGAATAAAAACGGACCCAGTATTGAACCTTGAGGTACACCAAGCCGAACCGGTAGTCCGGAAGATTTGGCGCCATTTACGTCTACACATTGGAATCTATTTTGTAAATACGAATCTATCACATTTAGGGCCTCATTTTGAACACCGTAATGACGCAGTTTCCGTAAAAGCGTGTCGTGATGTACGCAATCAAAAGCTTTAGAGAGGTCGCAGAAAACACCGACTGCATTTTGTGCGTTCTCCCATGCGTTAAATATGTGTTTTAGCAAAGCAACACCTGCATCCGTAGTCGAACGACCCTTTGTAAAGCCATATTGATCATTGTGAAGGAGATTATTTAAATTAAAATGTACTAACAACTGTTTGAGAATTAATTTTTCAAAAATTTTGCTAAATGCGGGTAATATAGAAATTGGTCTAAAGTTACCAATATCATGTTTGCTGCCAGATTTAAATAGAGGGATGACTTTACTGCTTTTCATAAGATCAGGGAAAGTCCCCAAATCAACGCATTTATTGAAAGTGACAGCAAGACAGGGGGCTACAATGTCGATTATGTTACTTAATAGTTTAATAGAAATGCCCCAAAAATCACCTGTGTTTTTAGACTTAAGTGAATTAAAAACGTTAACCACATCAATAGGTGTTACATGTTCGAAACTAAATACGTTACCACATTTAGACACGCTGCTATGCAAAAGATCTTCGGCTTTAGACGGCGACGAACTTAGGGAACGAGTCGTCGCTATAGGTATGCTGGCAAAATACTCATTAAAAGCCTCGGCTACGTCGGCTGCTTTATTAACTAATTTGTTACCCACCATGATCTCAAGGTGATTATCTTGTTTAACAGATTTACCCGTTTCATTGTTAATGATTTTCCAAGTGGCTTTAACTTTATTATTAGAATTTTTAATGGTCTCGCTTAAGAATTTAGATTTTGCAATAATACAAATCTTTTTAAATAATTTAGAATAATTTTTAACATAGTCTAGAAAAGTTGTATCAAACCGGTATTGTTTAAGACCATACAACTCGTATAATCGGGTTCGACTTTTGTAAATACCTGGTGTGGCCCATTGGTTGAAGCCCACAGAAGGTCCCTTAATGTTAACAGTTTTCGACTTAAAAATAGATAGGTATTCATTTTGAACAACATCAAAAAGGGCTTTATAAATTTCATTAGGAGTTTCGTGTTCTACTATTGACGGTGTTACTTTAAGTGCTACATTATTTTTAAATTTATTGCAACGACTAGCTGTATGAGGCCTGCATTCTATTGTGCGCGGCTTTTTTTTTAATGGCATAGGGAAGCTAGCTTTTAAGCCACAGTGATCAGACGATAAGTCACTTAACACTAATTTGTCCTCGGCAACACAATCACTGAACATATTATCAAGGCAAGTTGATGAAGAAGCCGTGATCCTTGTTGGTTCAAAAAACAGATTAACTAAATTAAACGATCTAAACAGATTGAGAAACCTGATACTTAATGGAGTAACATCTAAAATATTAACATTAAAATCTCCACATAAAATTATAGATTTATTACTTGATTTTAATTTATTAAGTGAATCCTCCATTACAGTTTCGAAACGAGTAAAGTCCCCAGAAGGGGGTCTATAAACACAAATTATTAAGTATCGCTCGAGTTCAACGCAAGACAACTCAATAATGCGCTCAATGGAAAGATTAACTAAGTCTAAACGTTGTTTACATTTTAATTTGTTTGATACAAGAATTAAAGATCCACCGCGAATAGCATTTTTTCTCACAAATGCACTCTGTACGGTATAGAAATCATCATTGATAAATGCTACTTCATGTTCCTTCAACCAATGTTCAGTTGTTCAGTCCATCAATCAAAGAACAGTTCCTGAAGTCGACTAAAAACTATAATAAAGTCAATAACACAAATCGCCTCAATACTACCCACCTGCAACCTATGGGACCAGAAAAACCCATATATGTGTCGGAAGCTCTCACCACCATGACAAAACGCCTTCACTATCTTAGCAGGGAATTCATCAAAAGCAGTGCATATGAGCAGTGTTGGATTGCAAATGGGAAAGTTTATGTGCGCGAAAAAGAAGGTATGCCCAGACGGCTCATAAAAACTGAAGAAGACCTGGCTAAACTACGTCACGAGAAAACGAAATGACTAGTACCTATCCTAACACGTCATACAGTTACCTATTACCGTTTCGCTAAAAATGTCTTTTTAATATGTTGTGTACCTATGTCAAAATCTTTTATTGTTTTACTTGTTTACCTACAAAATTGTCTGATATTATCGCTAGTTCCAAATGTACAAAAAAAAAATACTAACCTACATATTTACATCTACCTACAATCGCATCTACAATACTACACCTACAATATTAATACACCTTCAATACTACTCCACATCCATAACTCACATAAACTAAATCAGCCGACATTCTATTTATATAAAAACCAACTACATGTACTCTCTACTAAATCGCACCTGCTCTGTACCAGTATATTAAACATGATTGTTATGCTATTAAGCAGCGCTCAAAACATAAATGTCAAAACGAAAATTATAAACATTAACATTCGATAACGCACAAAACAACCTAAACAACCTAGATTCTGTGTCTGTGTCGGATGCTTCGACTTGTGACCTGGAAAACTGTGTTCCACCTAATTTCATACCTAATCAAACACTTAAGATCATTACACAGAACATTAGAAGCATAAATAAAAACATAGCGGGCTTTATGACTACACTTGCTCGAACAAAACTTAACTGGGACATAATAGCGTTAACTGAGTGTTGGCTCCCTAACACCCACAATATTCCGGAGTTGCCAAACTACAATCATTATCTAACCAACAATAATCATACACAAAATGAAGGTGTTGTACTGTATGTACATAAAAAACTACAATTAGTTGCAGAGGAGCCGTCATTCTTAGATGCTAACTGTCTAGAATTAAAAATTGATAGAAACACTGTTCTTTTAGCGATATACCGCCCGCCAGGTTACAAAGACTTAGATAATTTTCTAAACTCCTTAAATATTACCCTAACTAGGCTATCGAAATACAACACTATAATTATCACGGGAGACATTAATATAAATATACATGAATATTGCAAGGATTCCGCTAAACATTCCTACCTAAACTTACTGGCTACCCATGGTCTTTTACCTGCTCATACAATACCTACGCGACAACAAGCTTGTCTTGACCACGTCATACTGAAAACTCGACTACCTGCTTCTACTTCAGTCGCACACTCTGCTCTAACTGATCACGAGACAGTAATGCTATTCTTGTCAAAACGAATGCCTAAAATAATTACAAAAAATGGTATCCGTTTTAATCATGTTAAGATAGACACAGACCTAACACAACTAGACTTTAGTGAAGTATACAAGTCCCAAGATCCTCATGTGGCAGGGGAAACAATAACAAGATTAATAAAACACGTGATAGACTCAAACTCCACATCTGGTAAGACTCCGAACCGTAAGCAAATATTAAAGCCATGGATAACGCCTGGTTTGCTTCGCTGCATGCGGCATCGAGACACATTGCATAAAAAATTTAAACAGGCGCCCCACAATGATATTTTAAAAACTACTTTTACTAGGTACAGAAACTATTGTAATAAATTATTAAGAAACTTAAAAATAGAAACCGAAAAAAATGAGATCAGTGCAGCTGGAAAAAACATTAAACAATTATGGTCGGCTATAAATAATATCACAAACAGGTCGAAAAGGAAAGCCAATACATCATCACAATTATTAGCCTCATCAAATACACCACAAAATTCCGTAAACCATGTCAATGACTTTTTTGCCAAAATAGGTGAAAAATTAGCTAAAAATATAAAGAGTTCACAAACTAAAGCTACAAAGGGAAATCTATGTAACAGAGCGCAATCTATGGTAATGCTCCTAACAGATGAGGAAGAGGTTGCGGGAATAATAATGTCGCTTCGCAATAACTGTGCCGCGGGATGGGATGGGATATCCGGTGACCTGTTAAAAAAGCATGCTACCGTGATTGTGCCTCCGCTAACGTACGTATGTAACCTTGCTCTTTCTACTGGTAAATTTCCTAACGTGTTTAAAAAGGCCATCATACACCCGGTCTACAAGAGTGGGGACAGGAGCCGTGTTGATAACTACAGACCTATATCTGTGTTGACTGCCTTTTCCAAAATACTGGAACGGGTAATGAACAGCAGACTTGTGAGTTACTTGGAGAACTTTGATCTTGTCGCACCAACCCAATTTGGCTTTCGCTCAGGCAAATCCACCTCTGACGCGGTGCATGAGCTAACCGACTATGTGGTCACAAACATGGGTGGTGGGGATAGGGTCATGGCCATATTTCTGGATCTAGCTAAAGCTTTCGACACGGTTTCTGTCCCAATTCTTGTAAGTAAAATGGAGAGCTTGGGAATCAGAGGACTTCCACTGGACCTCTTTAAAGATTATCTTAGTGAGCGTACCCAGAGAGTAAAGATAGATGAATTCATCAGTGAGGAACAAAGAATTGACTACGGCACGCCTCAAGGCAGTGTCCTTGGGCCTTCATTGTTCCTCATCTATATCAACGATCTGGGTATGCTCACTATCCCCAATGGCAAAATCATTAGCTTTGCTGATGACACTGCCCTCTTGTTCAGCGCGAGCTCTTGGGAAGATGTCTTTGAGCGTGCACAACTAGGCTTCAATACAGTATCCAACTGGTTACGCGACAATCTTTTGACCCTTAATACGACCAAAACCAATTACATAACATTCTCCATAAAAAACAATAGATCCTTCCAAACATTACCTAATAATATAATAGCTCACTCTTGCGCAAACCCACCGACCTGTAGTTGTAACTGCGAACCAATCACCAAGGTCGAGAATGTAAAATACCTGGGAATTACAATCGACAAAAATCTAAGATTCCAAGATCACATAACCATTCTTAGTAACAGATTACGGAAACTAATATATGTGTTCAAAACGCTGAGACATGTAGTCGATAAAAATATTCTCAAAACCGTGTACTACGCCCTTGCTCAATCTATAATATGCTACTGCATCACCTCTTGGGGTGGAGCTCCAAAAACTACCCTAATAGAAATTGAAAGAACCCAAAGAGCCATACTGAAAGTGTCAACTTTTCGACCATATCGCTTTCCCACTGAACAGCTATACAAAGAAACTGAAGTCCTGACGGTGCGGCAACTGTTTATATTGCACATTTTACTAAAACAGCATGCTCTCTTGGTCTATAATCCAACGCTGTCCAGGGGGAAAAGACGATATGACCCAGTGGAGCGCCATCATCTACGTCACAAAACTATTTTTGCAAGGCGTTTCTTTTGCTATCTGGGTGGCTACTTATACAATAAAATTCATAAGGTGTTACATATCTTTAGCCTAACAAAGAATAAATTTAAAAAGAGGCTAACTGATTGGTTACTAAAATTAAACTATAATGATACTGAAAATATTCTTAAAATAATGACCTAAGCACACTGTCTCTTACTCTCACACACCCACACACGCATACACCTACATACTCACACACCACACTCGCACACAATCACCCATACTACATATCTACTAACATTCATGTCGCATACTTAACCTAGATTTTAATAATTGTAATAGAAACTATGAAATGCCGTATGATTGATTACTCACTGCATTCTGTCAGCGCGTCTAGTACATAATGTGTAAAATGAAAATGTAAAGGGGTGGGATCCTGGTGTCCTGAAACACAGGCCATGAGCCTAGCTTAGGCACCAGTCTCCCACAATATATACTTACCTGAATTGTGTATCTTGTCGAATCTGACCAATGTTAAATAATTTTTGTATATTGTGGTGAGAAAAAATAAAGTTTATTATTATTATTATTATAGTTAGGCATAAAACCTGAACATCTTGATTCTCCATAAACAAACTTAACTCTAATTCTTTGCCAGATAATCCCTGCATATTTTGATGAACAACATTCAACATATGCAGCCTACCTGTTGTCGCACCTAACAGTTTAAACTACAAGGTGTATCAATAAAAGTGTTAGTATCTGTATAAGTGTTAGTAACAAAAGCAGTATTAGTATCACTACTAACAGAAATCGTTGGTAAACGCATACCAGTGTCGCTGTGTATATTGTATGCTAAAAGGTTAGCAATACGTCGCTTAGAACTAGGTGGTAAAAACATTGTGAAGTTAGTGAGTCTGTAATCAGAGATAAATTGATTACAGTCAAAATACAAAATAGCGTCACTGTGACGACATATCCTAGTCGCTATAGATTTCCCACAAGCGTTCGACTCTGTGAAGCATGGCCCCTGCGACACCCGGATAAACATACAACCGTCTATCATTCCGGTTGTGGCTGCCAGCCAAAAAGTATCGCGCACAAACTGGGTTGGCTACCCAACTGCCGACTACCAGCCAGTGTTTTTCTGAGAATTTACAATTTCACACACGGTAGAACATTGCACCCTAATCTGTGGAGACTTTGGCCTTAGATAGGATCTTGATTAATTTGTGGAACACCCACTGTTTCGTTTGAACAGTTAATTACGACATTTAAGAGAGTTCTATCTGAGGTAATTTTCTTTTAAAAGACTTCTTGGAAGACAAACCGCCTACGTTGCAAGAGAAATGCCAAAACTGAGGCAATGAATAATAAAGGTATTTAATTTGGTTTTTAAAGATATTTTAGTATATAAACGGTTTATGAATACAGTCACAATGTCGTACTTCTTCTTGATACTGTTCTAATCTTAGACTGAAGGGGATATCTTCTCCCGTCGGGGCTGCGGGTTGTTCGCAAGAGATACCGCGGCCTCGACATGAAGGGCTAAGAAGGAACATGGGTGGTTTTTAGTCAGTAGAAGTCTGACACTCCCTTTCGCTCTGCCCAAGAGCGGGAGGGGTTATTTGATGATATCTCACCCCAAAAAAAAAAAAAGTGGATATCTTCTACCCGCCTGCCAATCCTGTCACCAACTTTAATCTACACAGTTACACAGCAGATTTAACATGGATATGTTAATTTTAATCCTATTGTAAATGAAAGCCATCTTTATCTGCCAAGACTTAGGGCAAAGCAGTCAACGTACATTACGCAATTCAAAGTAAAGGCATTCAAAACTTGTTTTAAAAATACCATGTGAAAAATTTGGAACTTAGATCCCAAATATCTCCATATAGAAGTCTCCCGTACAATTAATAAAATGAGGGCAATGATTTCGAGAACAAGTGCCTTTCGGTTTTGTTAAGGGTACTTTACACCCATTATTGTCCTTCTCAATTCGGAAAAATCTACTTATGAAATTCGTATGCAAAATACGATTTAATTAAAAGAGAACGCATTTTGATCAGTACGGTTTTTTGGAAGCGTCGACACAATCGATACTGAAATTGGCTATTAGCGGTATAATAATGTGTTCGGTGACGGGAGTCGTCGTCGCGTCGCGTCCGTAACAAAAACAAAACGTAAACGTAAACCACACAGTTTGAGTTGCGTTTCGTTTTGGTATGAGTTACGTAATGGTGTACGAACTTTGTGTTTTGTTTTGCAAGGTTATCATTATTCTAGTAGTAATTTAGTTTAATTAAGTTGTGGAAACTAAGTTCACGTTAACATTTGTTATCATGACGATAGTAATATTTTTGTTTATAATATTATGAGATTAAGAATGTTTCAACATAAATATGTAGTTGGATTAACGTGCTTATGTGATGCAAACATAAAAACTAATATTTGATTCATCTGGCTTCACCATTTTCTTACATCACTTGCTTTTTAATAACATCCCTCACATCAAATAAAGACAGTTCAACACACTTAATGACAGTCAGCTTACCTTAATGACAGTCAAAGTGTACCTTCTATGGTTAATTACCCCTCGCGATGAAAACAGAGATCCTTCCCGAGTAATCTCATCACTCCACTTATAAGCCTATATCGCTGCGTTACCCGGGTAAGCTTTTGAACCGGTGACACGGTGCATACCCGGATCATGAAGATCCAACTGACGGACTGACATATTGAACCGGTTGTCATGGTTTTAATGCAGTAAAAAATTAAGGGGAGTATGAAACAGAATAAAACTGTTTTATAAAACGTTGCCCCCACACACACTAAGAGGTCACTGTGCCTACCGTGCCGTCCAATTTAACAATATTAAGGGTTTGGTAACATGCCGGATACTTTGCGAAATGGTACAAATCGAGACACGGACACTGACAGAAATACAGCAAAATTTTGACTTAAGAGGAATCGCCAATGTAATGTAAAATATGTTATAGATTAGCCCAGGGTTGCTAATACCCTTTGATAGCGTGAAGCAAATAAATGATATAAGATTCCCAGAAGACTTCCCCCAATATCAACACAGTTTTCAACTAATTTACTTCCTAATCTTGTAACAAGACGCCATATTCCAGAAGTTACAACAACTCAAACAAAATTAATGTTCTAAAGATTCATGATTTAGTACAGAATTAGGAATGGTTACTTGTTAAGTTTTATTATTTAAGTAATTATTAATAAGCTTATGTTTTCGTTTCAGAGTTACAGAGAGATAAAAAGATACATAATTAATAATATTATTTCGGTTTGTGATTTTTCTCGTTAGTCGACGTTGAGTTTACGTATTGTGACAATTTTTTTCTTTCAGCGTTTTAATTAATGGCTATGTAAGTTTGTTGTCAAGTGGAATTGCGGTCTTTTTCAGTAACATTTTGTTAAAATACTTATTTAAAATTAATTGCCCCAGTCCTCAATTTTTAGCCGCGTCTGAGCTCAAGTGTTGGTCGTCATCCCACGAGAATGTACGAACAGGGTAAAAAGTATCGCATGTCATTGGAGTAGGATATAGCTGCAATACATTTTATCCAGTAGCTCTTCGGTGTATCTAAAATCGAAATCCATTAAGCCAATTATAGACAGCGACATAAAGGTAGAGTTACTAAAGAAACCACCTATAAATGATTATTATTAAATTTGACAGCGGGTCCAGTTGACAAATTCAAAAATAGTTTTGATCGATTGGACCCGCGGATCCCATTTGAGTGGGATCAATTTACCAAAGAGCCAATACCTTGCTTGACCCGGGAATCTAATCCAAACCTTATGCTCAGCAGTCGCGCTTGCCGACGACTGTCCGAAATAAAGTGTTTTAAATAAATTAGCTTTACAAAAGCTGTTCCATGTAAAGATTTTTAAAAGCTTTGTTTTAATAAATCGATATCCCCGCACGGAACAAATATTTGTATGGCATACAGATAGTTGTTTCGGGTCTGGGTATTTGTGTACGTGAGTTTAAATGTTTGTGAATGCACCCACGATACAGGAGAAATTCCTAGTGTGTTTGCTTCACACTAGGAATTTCTTAAACAAAAAAACATAATAAAAATAGGCAGAATTGTCACACAACAGGTGCCTGGCGCCGACCGACCGACCAATGATGAGCGTTCTTTGGCCCACCGAAAAAACACCGACGTGACGATCTGGACTCGTTTCTGACTGGTTGAAAGCAAAACACTGTGAGAGTTGGATATCAATGGGGGAGGCCTTTTTTTTTTTTTTTGGCGGGTGGAAAATCATCGAATAACCCCTCCCGCTCTTGGGCAGAGCGAAAGGGAGTGTCAGACTTCTACTGACTAAAAACCACCCATGTTCCTTCTTAACCCTTCATGTCGAGGCCGCGGTATCTCTTGCGAACAACTCGCAGCCCCGTCGGGATGGGGGAAGCTTCAGCCCAGCAATATAATAATAGTAATATGTTTCTGCGACAAATAAATATTTTTTCTTTCTTTCTTTCTTTCTTTCTTTCTTTCAATAGGACAGAATAACCTAATTTAAAAAAAACTGCAAGTGGCCCCTAGAATGTAAAGTAAGCAACATTAATTCATGCAAATCAAAGATGACTATAATGACGGTAAAAAGGAAGTATATAAGCGACATTTTGGTCAAAAATGAGTTATTTATGCCATCCTACGTAAAATTTTCCGCTCTTTCGAATGCGCTTACTCCCATGGCTCTACGATGACTTTTTTGGCGTTTATGCCCTAGTAAAAAAAAAACATTTTCCTAGTATTCTTTTTCGTAACCGACGAAAATTCAGAACTTTTTTGCTATAAAGGTGCTTGTAAAAATGATTTATTTTGGGTTTGTTGTCGGTAATGCTTTTTTACTTCATAAGGGTGTCGAGCTTTCGGTTGTTTATGCCTTTTAAGCTTTTCCCTTAAAAAGCACAAACATTGTTTATAGCTTACTTCCATTTCGTAATTTAACATAGCTATGGCGCTTGTACCCTATAAACAAAATTCATTTTCATATTACTCTGTTGGTTATACCCTATTACCATTCAGTACTTTATGACAGCTATGTCGGTTATGCCCTTTTACCTAAATTTATTTTAATATCACACTGTTGGTTATACCTTACTTCCGTTTACAATATAAATACAGTTTTGTCGCTAATACCTTATTACTTAAATTAAATTAGATATCATGGTGTCGATTATAACCTACTTCCACGTTCTACAATCATACTCATCGTACTGTAAGTACTAGTAGGTAATAACCTACTAGTACTTACAGTACGATGTCTCCACTTCATTCGCTTTTTGACTGATTATTTAGGTATTGTAGTGAGACTTTGTCTTTTTATTTGGAACGAATCTTTAATGTTTCAAAATTTAAACGTACTTAGTTGTAAGTAAAAACATTTTTTTTTTTTTCTTTATTCCTATGTTTCTTTGAACGTTGTTGTTTGACATAGATACCATGTTATGTTTAACAATGCCAAATAAGTCTTAAGTTTCGATGCTTTTTATTATTTTTTAAAATGTTTGTTACTTTTTTAAATGTTTAATATTACGGATACTTACATACCAAGTTTTCGTAATTGATTCTTAAGTTACCTACCTACTAGCTGCAGTATTATTGTTTCCAAAAATGATTAGCAGGTTGATACCTACCCACTCTTTTTAAGTAGCTTTGATTTTTCTTGATTAAAAAATATTATTAACAAAAACATCCTACTATACTGATGAAGGATCGTATTGGTTGGTTGTCTTCATTATTTTTGGGGTGTCTTTTCATCCATATTTCCGTAGACTCTTTTATACAACCACTGTGAAAAGTACCTTATCCTTCTTTTCCTATAACACTTATTGAACTGTCTAGTCTCTTATACCCTTTTACCTTGCGATCTGAGAAATCGGTATGTCGATTAGGCTTCTTATCCTTTAATATTTTATTTTGTCATTTGTATCTTATGCCATATTTCCTCATTGGAAAATTAAAAGCAATTGTTATAAGCGACAAAAACCACTTTAAATAGCGTCAAATGATTAAAGCTAAAAATACCGGTAACTGCCACATTTTTTTCTGATTTTATAAGTGTTTTAGTTTTCACAATATTTTAATAAATGACAAAAATACGTCAGTTTTTCTAAAATTTAAAACTTTAAACGGCTCTCCTGAACATTTCCTTATTTGTCACTTATACCCTATTTCCTTTTAACCGTCGATATGTTTTCTAAAATGTTCCAACATGTTGCGACAAGCTTTAAATCTACACACAAAGGTCATAAAAATAAACTCATTCATGATCATTGATCTTTTATCTTTACGGATTATCTATAAACAACTGAATAAGGATGATTGTGCGTTTTTCTGTTTTACAATATAGACAGGTTTCGACATGCTGTTTATTGTACTAAGGTTCATTCAGATAACTATGTTACACAATAATATATTTATCAACAATATGATAATAGTATTTATAAACAATAGTAATTATCTATTTATTTATAAACACGCGCAGTCAGTGGTTTTAATTTGTAATAGATAATTGGTTGGTTAATGTTGTGCAATTTGGGAGATACCTACTTTTGTGATAATCAGTGAGTGCCAATCAGTGAATTGATAACAGGCTAAAGATTGAACAATTGCTCTTGAACACGTACTTTGGGTGTGATCGGAGAATCAAGTTATTGTTGTATGGACTTGGACATGTGATGCAGACGAATGAGGAAACAGTTGAATAATGTAATAAGAGCAGAGGATGACCTAAAACGACGGATGAACTGTGTGAAAGATGATATGGCTAGTAAAGAGGCGACTACCAAGATGACGAGTAAAAGAGACGTCCGTAGGTACCACTAGGTGGACCGATAACCTGGTGAAGGTTGCGGGGACCCGCTGGATGCGAGACGCACGGGATCGGTCAATGTGGCGACACCTGGGGCAGGCCTGTGTCCAGCAGTGGACGTCTTTTGGGTGAAATGATTATGATGATGATGATCATTTACGAATTCAAACATTATTTATATTATTATATTATCCTGTTTCTGCTAAGGCGGCCATTATAGGCCCGCCCCTGTTACAATGTCCCATGCATGGGAATGGGATGTCCCGTCGGGGCTGCGGGTTGTTCGAAAGAGTTACTGCGGCCTCGACACAAAGGTCTAATGAGAACATGAGTGGTTTTTAGTTAGTAGAAGTCTGACACTCCCTACCGCTCTGGCCAGAGCGGGAGGAGTCATTTGATGATTTCCCACCGTCCAAAAAATAAAAATAAAAGTTTTTACAGCATTTATGCTGTGATCCAACTCTCGGGCTCAGTGTGGTTGTGTAGATGACATGGGTACCTGAATTTTAAGTTGCAATGAGTATCCTCTTGTTTCAAGAGCAATTGTGGAAACAAGACATAGCTAATAATACCTATGTAATAACGATTAATCAGATTAATATTATCTACAATAAATAAAGATAAATTGGGCTCCAAAAAGTATTTATTAATTAAACCGATTACAAAGATGTTGTCAAAAAAATAGATAGATAATCTTCTTTGTTATGTTGTATCAATAAGAAAAAGGTACTTTGCTGATTTTATAACAATATCGATTGTCATCGTGGAACCTTAAAACTTGTGATCTTGATTAGGTATTGTGCTTGTTTTGTTTATTTACAAATAGACCACGCATCAGTGCGTACGTGTGCAGGTTCGTACCTTTATTTTATTTTATAATGGATAGAAAAATAACATTTATAAAGGCAAAAGTCACAAGACATGTTCTCTCCGTTATAGAGTCTTATTAGTTACCGTCTATACCTTTTTGTGATGTGATTAAATATAGGAGTCGAGCGGTGTTATCTCTCAGTCAGTAAAGTGACCTTCGCGAGTGCGCACCTCGATCATAATGTTGTTCATAATATTATTAATAACAATAGTCGTGTGTATAGTGGCGTATTATTACAAGTCTTTCAACAGTAGTTACTGGACAAAGCAAAATGTAGTGCAAACCGGTGATTTAATGATAAAGTTTTATGTTCGGTAAGGAGTCAATACCAGAGATAGTTAAAACGATATACAATGAGCACAATGAACCGTATGTTGGTATGACTTCGGGAAGCATTCCAACGCTTATGGTGAAGAGTCCTGAAGACATTCAAGCCGTGCTAGCTGGTGACTTCCAAAGCTTCCACAGCCGTGGTATAATAGCAAACCCAAACGATGTTCTAGCTGATAATCTTTTGTTCATCGACGACTTCCAAAGATGGAAAATCATAAGGCAGAAACTCAGTCCTGTTTTCACGAGTGCAAAACTTAAGAATATGTTTTATATTTTGGACAAATGTGGCCGAGATTTTGTGGATTTTCTTGACGATAATATTCACTTGCGGCAGAAACCGTTCAACGGTCTGTACACCTACACTACATCATCTATTGGCGCGGCAGTATTTGGCATAGATACTCAGTCCAAGAACACTATGGAATCACCGTTCTTAGACATGGCGTGGAAAACTCTAGAACCGTCATTCTTTACAAACATCGTGATTATACTTGCAAATTTATGGCCCTCCCTGTACAAATTCTTACAACTGAAAATTTTCGGCGAGTATGAAGAATTTTTTGTTGGAGCCGTGAAAACTGTTTTAGAAAATAGAAGACACGAGACTGCGAAGAGACACGATTTTATAGACATTTGTTTGGAGCTTCAGAAACATGGAGTAATGCAAGACTTTAGCACGGGGTACGAATTGGAACCTACAGATGAGATTTTGGCTGCACAAGCATTTTTCTTCTTTATTGCTGGCGCAGACACCTCAGCTAGCACAATGCATTACACTCTAATAGAACTTTCAAACAATCCAAAAATTTTAAAGAAATTGCACGAAGAAATAGACAAAGCCTTCGAAGGTGGTGTTGAAGAACTGACTTACAATGACATAGAGAAAATGCAGTACTTGGACAAAGTGCTCAATGAAGCAATGAGGAAGTATCCTCCAATAGGAATCATTCAAAGATTGTGTAGTAAAGACACGCGTCTCCCGTCTGGGATAGCGATAGCAAAGAATAACGTGGTTATGGTACCAGTATTTGCCATTCATAGAGATGAGAAGTATTATTCCAACCCAGATGTATTTGATCCGGAGAGGTTCTCAACAGAGAACGATTCAAAGAGAAATAATTATCGTCGCTTAGCTAACAATACCGCGTAAGTCAGATTTGCTTAGTTTTCAGGAGAGACAAAAAACTGCATTATATATTCATTTTATACATTACAAACATATTATAAATGTAAATATTATTGCGTATTGAGTTAAGATAAGATGAGTATTAAAAAATATATATAAATTTCCTGATTTGTAATTTTCAAGACTTATGCGGTTTTATTCTAACAAAATAAAGACTTATGCGGTGTTTGTACTTTTTATTTTTAATCATTTTAACAAAAATAATCAAAAAGAAATAATAAAAAAAACTTAATAAGAAAGAGGTTTCTTCTCAATAACATAAAAATTGTCTTTTTATCAAAATAAAAGTTCTACTAAGACACGAACTGAAAATTGTGCACTAGTATTATAAAATAATATAATAGGAACTATCTGCTAACAAGGTTTTTATTTGGCGTACTATCAAGTCTTTTTTTTCTTAATTAACTATTTATTTTTAATAATTCTTAGCTCTCACTCTTTCATAACGTTACATTAACAAAACCATAATCAAAATTATCATAAAAAATACTCAAAATAAAAGTTATAAAACATAACAAACTTATACAAAATAAATGCAAAACTTCAATCAGACTAGCTCTATAATTTTCAATAAGTAGATTAATGAGATCTAACGACAATAAACATTTTAACTTTAAAAGACAACGCGTCGTAATAGGAGTGGCAGTCCGAAGGTATCACTGCCTTTAAATCTTGAAGGTCCTTATATTTTCTTTGGGAAATTGGCAGTTTTTTGAAAATGTTTGGGGAGCTCTTCTAACGATCTGATATTAGTGATTTTCATTGGCCGTTGAGGCAATGGCTGCAAAGGTTCATCAAAGTTTAAGCTATACCAAATTGTTCCATCTGGTTTATAATTTAACACCCTTAAATCGGTAACAGTGGGATCTCCGGCTTTTCTACCAGGGCGGATGGTTTTGTAAACTAATTCCTTACTGAAATCAGTATAAAACGAGAATTCTAATGACCGAGAATTCGAGACTCATAAGGCATTGGGTTATGTTAAGTATGCGTGAGATCAGCGTTTGGTGTTGGGTTTAGAGTTATTTGAGTATTCAATTCTATATTCGTTTCAGGCAAGCAAGGGGCAAAACTTCAGGTATTTTTTCAGTCGTTGGATTTATACCAGCACCAGCAGTTTTAAGGTCGTTCATCAAGAAGTCTGTTTTAGCTTCTACCTCGGGCAGGTTTTGATTATTTTGAACTTTTTTGTTTAATAGAAGCATCTTCTGTGCAAGCAATACTTTGCGTCGCGTCGTCTTTGTAAGTCACGTAATGTAGTGACTTTGCATGGAGATCCAACTCTTGAAAAGTTTTCATCACTGCTGCAAGTCGTATCGTCGTCGTCGTTCACAACCTAGTCCATACTTATTTTGTGTTCTGGTAAAATAAAATTATTTTTTTAATCGACTTCATTAAAGCAGCAATCATTAGTAATAAAATATTTTAGCCTTAAATCAATTAATTGTACTCCAAAAACGTTCCGTTAAATACCGCAGTAGTCAGAAGCTCATAACAGAAATACAGCGTAAGTCACCGAAACAAGCACCGACATGTATAGGAAACACCGCTCAAGTCAACGAAACTTTTCATTACAACACCGCTTAAGTAGTCATGTTTTTAATCACAATCATTACTAACTAATTCAATGGATAAAATTATAATATTGTATGTTTATTAATTGACTTACATTTTAGCTACATCCGAGTATCCAGTCCGTTTGAAATACTTCACTAAATTAAAAACAACAGACAATCTAATGGCTAGCGACGTGAACCATGCCAAATTCTATGGCGGACTGATGATTTGCGCGGTGTTAGCGCAACCAATGAGTTGTGTTGTGTTACAACTTTTTGAATAAAGCGCTCTATTTGGTTGATACTGACTCCAGTGTGAGCCCATTGGGTGCGCGGAAAAATAATCTACCAAACGGTATACAAAACGTCACATGGCCAATTTTTGACTTGCGCGGTATTGTTAGCTAAGCGACGTTATGTTTATTTACCTTTTGGTGAAGGAAACCGTATTTGTATTGGTAAGTGATCTAAATTACTTTCGTCTTATCGACATAAATCATGATTGTCAGGGACATTTTTAATACATATACGTGTCTACAGATTGGAAAAATTGAAGCCAATTAATATTCATTTAAGTGTTTTCGTTTCCATATTAGTAGTTATATATGATTTCTTATACGGTCATTGGCATCTTGTAACAACAAAAAATAATCCCATTCACGTGGTTAACTTTAAAAGATTATTTTGAATACCAACCAAATTTTAGAACAACATTGTTGATGGTTGGTTGGTTTGGTTTGGTTTGGTTTTACCTTATAATTTTTTGCTGTAAACACTTATTACATTATCATTTTCTTGTCCTTATCTCATTCATTTGGGATCGGCGCAGCATGCCACTTCTTTAGTATAAGATAGTGAAGACTTACTCGTATATTATTGTTATCGTCATTTTGCCCTTTATCTATTTCTTTCTCGTTATCATTAACACTGAAAACGGAATATTTACCATGACGATGATGATGATGATGATAATGATTTAGTGACTAAGTCAGTTTAAAAACTTATATCATTTCTTTCTCTCTTTACCCAACCTTGTCGCACTTACGTGTCTTGTTACTAATGATTTCAATTTATCTTCCAGGTAATCGGTTCGCCCGTCTCCAAGTGAAGGTAGGATTAGCCTGGCTGCTGCGTCGCTTCACTTTAGGTGAACAGAACTGCACTCCAACATTTGAAAAAAGCCCATTCGGACTGCGAAGCCCTACGGCTTATTATGACTTGAAATTAAGGGATATTTAGATCTAGATTAAATACAAATGGTCTGTGATTTTACTTGCATCTGGAAGCCGTGCGCTCGTGTAAAAATATTTTATGTTATGTGTTAATACTGAACGTAATGTGCCATTTTATCAGAGACAGTTCAGCTCAGGCGTTTGTTATAAGGCAACTCAAACCAATTATTTTGTGACAGGGACTTTTGTGTAGTCAAATACAAGCTACCTACGACCTAACCCAAAAGAAGCCTATTTACTCGCGACTTAAATAAATTGGGGTCATATGAACACGATAACACTGACGCACAATTAACAATTAAGTAGGTAGTTTACATTTAATAAACAAGACTTTTATGTTTGTTTTATCTTGTGATTGTGATTTTAAACCCAAAATATTGTGTGTGTCTGGTTATAATTTAAGTGTATCAATAAATGTTTAAATTCTATAACATATTTATTGAAGTAAAATTAAACTATGTAATACCTTTTGAAAAGTAGCGTCGTTTTGAAAAGAAGACAATTATTATTTTCGCCTCTTTGCCTGTGTGTCCGCCTTTGATGTCGTTCATATTAATTAGAAAATCCGAAAAACATTAAATTATGAATTATGATACTTTGAAGTTATATTAGGCCTCAGACTCTCTCGCTTCGTTTTTTTTTTGTAATTTGGCAGACATGATAATTATGAATATAAACGTTTATTTTTAATGTACGTATTTAGATTTACTTAGATTTTATTTTTATTATGAAATTAGTATTTTATTTAATAAAGTATACTTTTTTGTTGTCGCTTTTACTTTTATTCTCCACTTCTTGTAAATGGCAAAAAAACAAAATGACAATTTAACAAAAAAAAATCTAATTAGTCCGTCAGAAGGATTTCCAAAAAATATTGGACACATATTTTTTCTTTAAACAAACAATGAAGACGATACAGTGCTTTGAAAACTCGTGTGACGTCATATCCTAAGACATTAGTATGACATTTTTTACCGGTGAGTAACGTCACAAACCCCCACTCAAATCTGCGACGAATTTTTATTGATTTGATAAAACAAAAAATACGTATCCAATATTTTTCGATAATCTAATTAGAATCATATTTTTTTTATTCATGAAATATCCCTAATAGGGATGTTTCCTTTATGATGAAACTACTATGGCTTTAAGTGAAATAGTCGCAGATGATGCACCCGATAATTGTATTGTTAGTTGATGATGAGTTGTCTTCTTAGGAACAAAATAAATAAGTACTTAGGTATTTATTAAATGTTTATAAACGCACCCACGATTCGGGAGAAATTCCTAGTGTGGGGCAACGTTTTTAAAAGAATAACAAAAAAATACGCACTGACCTTCCAGAGGAACCCCATTGTGCATACCGCCTTTACTATAATGTAATAACACCTGACTTGTTGTAAACAGAAGTTATCCTTATAGGTTACACAATATTAAGAGTGGTATTTCTTAGTAATTAGTCTCTTAAGTTCAAACTGTACTTTTCGAACAAAAAGTTGACCAATCGGGAATTAATACACGCAAGTTCTCTAAATAAGATTCAATGTCTGAAGATCAAAATAGTAACGAAACGGCCGTTTTGTACAGTTGCCGAATCGGGAAGTGACGAGACGGGATGTAGCCGTCTTCTTCTTGTTTCCTGTGGAGGCATCCTACAAAAATAACACTTAAGATGAATTTTGATAAAAGTTCCGTTATTAGGTAATCATTGAAGTAAGTGAGAGGAGTTCTAGCCGTGTTAATAACCCCGACCATAGTCCGTGAGTAGGGCATGCTCCCAGGGAAATCCCGGTTAAAAAAGTACCTCCATAACCACTGAACTATGCAATGTGGTCCCTTTACACCTTGTAGATAGGCAAAATAAATACCCAACATTGTTTTGCAAAACTTTACCATGAAAGCCGTCAGGAACGCGGCATGCATAGTACAGGGGTCGTGGAAGTATTTAAAGTAAAATTATAAGAAAAATCTTGCGAAAAAAGTAAAATTGGGATCCCCAATATATCCCTAACTAGATGGTTCTCAGGTATAGATGGTAGTCCGTCGGGGCTGCGGGTTGTTCGCAAGAGATACCGCGGTCTCGACATGAAGGGCTAAGAAGGAACATGGGTGGTTTTTAGTCAGTAGCTGACACTCCCTGTCGCTCTGCCCAAGAGCGGGAGGGGTTATTTGATGATTTTCCACCAACCATAAAAAAAAAAGGTATTGACGGTAACTAATAAAACACTATAACGGAGAGAACATGTCTTGTGCCCTTTGCCTTTATAAATGTTATTTTTCTATCCATTATAAAAAAAAATAATTAGGTACCAACCTGCACACGTACGCACTGATGCGTGGTCTATTTGTAAATAAACAAAACAAGCACAATACCTAATCAAGATCACAAGTTTTAAGGTTCCACGACGACAATCGATATTGTTATAAAATCAGCAAAGTACCTTTTTCTTATTGATACAACGTAACAAAGAAGATTATCTACCTATTTTTTTGACAACATCTTTGTAATCGGTTTAATTAATAAATACTTTTTGAAGCCCAATTTATCTTTATTTATCGTAGATAATATTAATCTGATTAATCGTTATTTCATAGGTATTATTAGCTATGTCTTGTTTCCACAATTGCTCTTGAAAATAATAATGAAATGCTGTAATGGGAATTTATGCTGTGATCCAACTCTCGGGCCCAGTGTGGTTGTGTAGATGACATGGGTAGCTGAATTTTAAGTTGCAATGAGTTTTCTCTTTTTCAAGAGCAATTTATTCTGATCTATTTTGATCTTCACACATTGAGTCTTGTTTCGAGAACTTGCGTGTATTCATTCCCGATTTGTTCGAAAAGTACAGTTTGAACATAAGAGACCAATTACTAAGAAATACCACTCTTAACATTGTGTAACCTATAAGGATAACTTCTGTTTAAACATGAGTGGAATCTTTTACATGAAATGGTTATCCACACTGCAAATAAAACCTATGCATAGTTTGTTGTTATGCGGTAAACCTATAACATCTTCTGCGCAGTAATTGCGCTGTAGCGAAAAGAGGTTATTACTTTAGATATATATATATAATATCACGCCTGCAATCCTGAGGGGTTAGGTAGACCGCGGGAGACGCTCCGGGCGTCGGGGGCCACGTGACGGCTTCCGGCCACCGTAGACGCGGGCCTGTGGACGGTGAATAATGTGCTAGCTCGCCGTCCGTCCGTCTTATGACGACGACAGGCCGTTTCGACGGCGCGTTCGTGTTCCACGCGCGCGTAAAGATGTCAACAACATGGAAGGACCGACGCCCGTCGGGGCTGCGGGTTGTTCGAAAGAGATACCGCGGCTTCGGCGCAAGGACTAAGAATGAACATGGGTGGTTTTTAGTCAGTAGAAGTCTGGCACTCCCTTCTGCTCTGCCCAAGAGCGGGAGGGGTTATTTGATGATTTTCCACCCGCCAAACAAAAAAAGGTTAGGTAAAATTTGTCTTATAGAACACCCATATTCGCCAGTTTTCTCTAAGTCCCATGGAATAGGAGGCGAGTCTATTGCCATCAACCGGGCACAAATCTAGACTCCGAAGCTGCTACTAAGAAATTTTGAATTTTATGTGCTCATGCTAACAAGTCACGCCTCCATCCACTCGACCACCGAGCCAGGTGTAATTACATTAAAGGCGGTATACACAATGGGGTTCATCAGGAAGGTCAGTGCGTATTGCTCACAACCAGCGTATAATAATATGACAGTATGAACGTGGAAGAGGTTCCGTAGTTTCTGTCACCCTATTGATGGGAAAAGTAGGACCACCTCAGCGCAATCACATGTTGGATGATGCAGCACTTTGTAGGCTGCGTTCAGAGCTACTGAGCAACCGTATCACCTTGACTCCGTCACAGACCGCGGTGCCAGCGATGGGGTCGCGTCAATAATCTGTTATTGACGCGACTGCCACGCATAGTAGCCAGTGAAAATAAATACCTAAGTATGTATTTATTTTGTTCCATAGAAGACGACTCATCATCGACGACATAAGAAACGTTGCAGATATCTCAAACTGACTCTGACAATATATTTATCGGGTGCATCATCTGCGACTATTTCACTCAAAGACAACCATAGTAGTTTCATCACATCCTGAATAATAATAAATGGGACCACCTCAGGAGTATACTCTTTCAAATAAAAAAAGAATTTTGAGAATCGGTTCACAAATGGAGGAGAAATCAGGTAACATACATAAAAAAAAAAAAAAAAAAAAAAAAAAAAAAAAAAACATACACATGAACATAATAACCTCCTCCTTTTTTGAAGTCGGTTAAAAAGACATGACATTTTTACTGATGAGTGACGTCACAAACCCCCATTCAGATCTTTGACGCGTTTTGTCTTCGTCAATTTATATTGATTTGATAAAACAAAAAATACGTATCCAATATTTTTCGATAATCTAACAGACGGACTAATTAATTTTTTTTTGTTAAATACCCTATTGTCATTTTGTTTTTTTTTTGCCATTTACAAGAAGTGGAGAATAAAAGTAAAAGCGACAACAAAAAAGTGTACTTTATTTAATAAAATATTAATTTCATAATAAAAATAAAATTCAAATTACAAAAAAAAAACATAGCGACAGGGTCTGAGGCGCCTACCTAATATTAACTTCAAAGTATCATAATTCATAATTTCATGTTTTTCGGATTTTCTAATTAATATGAACGACATCAAAGGCGGACACACAGGCAAAGAGGCGAAAATAATAATTTGTCTTCTTTTCAAAACGACGCTACTTTTCAAAAGGAATGTTACATAGTTTCATTTTACTTCAATAAATATATGATAGAATTTAAACATTTATTGATACACTTAAATTATAACAATCATAAAAGTCTTGTTTATAAACAAGACTTTTATGATTGTTATAATTATTTAAATGTAAACCTAATTGTTAATTGTGTGTCAGTGTTATCGTGTTCATATGACCCCAATTTATTTAAGACGCGAGTAAATTGGCTTCTTTTGGGTAGGTCGTTCCATCGTCGACCTCATCTCCGTTCTCGGGACAAGATTGGGCCCATTAGGTAGCTTGTATTTGACTACGCAAAAGTGCCTGTCACAGGTGTATTTAAAATGGTTTAGGCGCAAAATGCCTAATTCTCAAAATGGCAACAGAGTCGCAAAAGGACAAGTTCTCAAAATGGGCAATTCTCAAAAATCCTAATTCTCAGAATGGCCAATTCTCAAAAAGCCTAGTTCTCAGAATGCCTAATTCTCAAAAAGCCTAATTCTCTTAATGCCCAATTCTCGAAATGGCAAATTTTCTACAATTGGGAATATTCTTATAAAAAAAAGATTTCTGGGTAATTACGGGTCTAACTAGATAGAACAAAATAAATTGGAATGGCGGGTAGAACAAGTGCCTTTCGGTGTCGATAAGGGTCTTTTTTACTACTCACTAATAAATTGTGATTTTGAGGAATATTATAAAAGTGAGGGTAGGTATAACATAATCGGTAGTGAAAAAATGTTGGTACTTGATTATTTTTTTTGAATGGTCGCAGACAGTGTTTTGCTTGGTACTAATTTTTAGTGTAATTTTGAAGGATGGAAGAACACATAATTTTCGTGAAAAATCAAAAAGGGAACGACACTTTAGTGCACAATGAGTGCAATACATCGGTGAGTTTGCATAAAAGTGATGATCAAATCTCATGATTTGATCATGACTTTCATGGCTGCCTCATGGCAGGCCCAACACACTTGTCAGGCTGATTATGCAATAAATGCTAAATTAAGATACAGGTACAGTCAAGGAATCGTACGTACGAATTTAGCTCCCATCAAGAATTTATTTAAAAATAGATTTGATAATTTGACATTAGATGCTAACAAACGGAATAAAACTCAGATTAGTTTGTTATTTTTATGCATAAATCTTACAGTTTCAACTTACTGATTAAACAAAAACATTATTATTAAGATATTTATCTTTTATTTGTAAGAATATTCCCAATTGTAGAAAATTTGCCATTTCGAGAATTGGGCATTAAGAGAATTAGGCTTTTTGAGAATTAGGCATTCTGAGAACTAGGCTTTTTGAGAATTGGCCATTCTGAGAATTTAGCTTTTTGAGAATTGTCTATTTTGAGAACTTGTCCTTTTGAGACTCTGTTGCCATTTTGAGAATTAGGCATTTTGCGCCTAAACCTTTAAAAAGTTTAAAATAAGTGGTTTGAGTTGCCTTATAACACACGCCTGAGCTGAACTGTCTCAGATATGTACTTTCATTATGTTCAGTATTAACACATAACATAAAATATTTTTGGATGAGCGCATGGCTCCCAGATGCGAGTAAAATCACAAACCATTTCTACTGAACTAAATATTTAATCTAGATCTAAATATCCCTTAATTTCAAGTCATAATAAGCCGTAGGGCTTCGCAGTCCGAATGAGCTTTTTTCAAATGTTGGAGTGCAGTTCTGTTCACCTAAAGTGAAGCGACGTAGAAGCCAGGCTAATCCTACCTTCACTTGGAGACGGGCGAACCGATTACCTGGAAGAGAAATTGAAATCATTAGTAACAAGACACGTAAGTGCGACAAGGTTGGGTAAAGAGAGAAAAAAATGATACCTATAAGTTTTCTAACTGGCTTAGTCACTGAATCATCATCATCATCATCCTCATGGTAAATATTCTGTTTTCGGTTTTAATGAAAACGAGAAAGAAACAGATAAAGGGCAAAATGACGATGACAATAAAAACAGTCTTTACTATCTTATACTAAAGAAGTGACATGCTACGCCGATCTCAAATTAATGAGATAAGGACAAGAAAATGATAATGTAACAGCAAAAATGAATAAGGTAAAACCGAGGCATCAACAATGTTGTTCTAAAATTTGGTTGGTATTCAAAATAATCTTTTAACGATAATCACGTGGATGGGATTATTTTTTGCCAATGACCGTTTTGATATAAGAAATCTCATTCAACTACTGATAAGAAACAAAAACACATAAATTAATATTAATTAGCTTCAATTATTTCCAATCTGTAGACACATCTAAGTATTAAAATGTCCCTGACAATCATGATTTATGCCAATAAGCCGAAAGTAATTTAGATCACTTACCAATACAAATACGGTTTCCTTCACCAAAAGGTAAATAAACATAATTATTTCTCTTCGAATCGTTCTCTGTTGAGAACCTCTCCGGATCAAATACATCTGGGTTAGGATAATACTTCTCATCTCTATGAATGGCAAATATTGGTACCATGGACCACGTTATTCTTTGCTATTGCTATCCCAGACGGGAGATGCGTGTCTTTACTACACAATCTTTGAATGATTCCTGCTGGAGGATACTTCCTCATTGCTTCATTGATCACTTTGTCCAAGTACTGCATTTTCTCTATGTCATTGTAAGTCAGTTCTTCAACACCACCTTCGAAGGCTTTGTCTATTTCTTCGTGCAATTTCTTTAAAATTTTTGGATTGTTTGAAAGTTCTATTAGAGTGTAATGCATTGTGCTAGCTGAGGTGTCTGCGCCAGCAGTGAAGAAGAAAAATGCTTGTGCAGCCATTATCTCATCTGTAGGTTCCAATTCGTACCCCGTGCTTAAGTCTTGCATCACTCCTTGTTTCTGAAGCTCCAAACAAATGTCTATAAAATCGTGTCTCTTCGCGGTCTCATGTCTTCTATTTTTTAAAACAGTTTTCACGGCTCCAACAAAAAATTCTTCATACTCGCCGAAAATTTTCAGTTGTAAGAATTTATACAGAGAGGGCCATACATTTGCAAGTAAAACCACGATGTTTGTAGAGAATGACGGTTCTAGAGTTTTCCACGCCATGTCTAAGAACGGTGATTCCATAGTGTTCTTGGTCTGAGTATCTATGCCAAATACTGCCGCGCCAATAGATGATGTAGTGTAGGTGTACAGACCGTTGAACGGTTTCTGCCGCAAGTGAATATTATCGTCAAGAAAATCCACAAAATCTCGGCCACATTTATCCAAAATGTAAAACATATTCTTAAGTTTTGCACTCGTGAAAACAGGACTGAGTTTCTGCCTTATGATTTTCCATCTTTGGTAGTCGTCGATGAACAAAAGGTTATCAGCTAGAAGATCGTTTGGGTTTGCTATTATACCACGGCTGTGGAAGCTTTGGAAGTCACCAGCTAGCACGGCTTGAATGTCTTCGGGATTCTTCACCATCAGAGTAGGAATGGTTCCCGAAGTCATACCAACATACGGTTCGTCGTGCTCATTGTATATCGTTTTCACTATCTCTGGTACTGACTCCTTACCGAACATAAACTTTATCATTAAATCACCGGTTTGCACTACATTTTGCTTTGTCCAGTAACTCCTGTTGGAAGACTTGTAATAATACGCCACTATACACACGACTATTGTTATTAATAATATTATGAACAACATTATGATCGAGGTGCGCACTCGCGAAGGTAACTTTACCGACTGAGAGATAACACCGCTCGACTCCTATATTTAATCACATATCACACTTGTGTGCAAATGACTAGAGTTGTTTGTTCTTTTCTATCTACGAATTCCTAATTCAATCGAATCGATTTTCCAATAATCGAATTTCTTTGGTTTTGTTTAATTTATTATAATGACTTTGGTTGTAGGTGTTAATGATTGCTTTTTATCTGTAGGTACAGTGAAGGGTAACAAATTTAATGTTTGTGAACTCGCTTACAATACAGAAGAAATTGTTAGTGTGGGGAAAAGTATTTTTAAAAAGAAAGAAGAAACAGAAAGAAGAAGTTTTGCCAAATTGTGTGTAATGGAATTTTGTTATTTTCTTGACCAAGTGAAATACCATAAATACCAATGATAAACAAATAACTTAATGCTTTATGATGATATTGAAAATATTTGTGTACCTTTTTTTTGTGGGTGGGAATTAATCAAATGGTGGAATGACAGACCTTTACTGACTTTGTGTTCCGGTGCTGCGGTATCTCTTTCGAATAGTCCCGCAAATTACTGATTCAATAGAGTTATTAATGTCAATTCAGTAATTATTTATGTCTATATTAATTGGTGATGCCATAATAATTAAAATGTCATCCACAAGTAATGTGCATGTATTGGGTGTGTGTTCAGGAAGATCATTAATATTATGTATAATAAGAATAAAGGGAGACCCAAAACGCTTCCTTGTGATACACCTGAGTTATTTTAATAGGAAAGTGATCTTATTCCCTGTAGTTATTTGTTTCTTTTCATATTTAAAATATCAACTTTCCGCCCGCTAGGTAAGTTTCAAGCTAGCTAAGGCCCGGTCCTCGGACGCCATATCGTGTCAACATCAAAAGCAGTAATCTATGAGACACAAAATCAGAAGTCTTCGACATGTTAAAGAATATTACCAATACACTTTCTCGCATGTTGACTTCCTCAATGATATTTTTAAACCTTGTAAAGCATGCAGGAGGGTTGATTTTACTTTTAGAAACCCCCGTAATAATTGTTCTTCTTCTAGAATCTGATCTTTCCTGATAAATTCCATGAGACGATTCTATTCAACTTTGAGATCTCTCTTCATCTATCTCCGTAACTAGAAAATTCCTAGGAATGACACGGAATAAAAAAATAATAGCAACAATGGGGACAGCAAATGGCTTTCGGATTCGTTAAGGCTCTTTTGACACCCATTGGTACAAGTAAAGCTAATGGTATTTTTTAACGTGATTCGCCAACTAAGCAAAATACTGCCACAGAAGTGCCGTTTCGTAACCATTTTGATCTTCAGACATTTTCGGTCAACTATTGAGTGTGCGAGTATTCATTTACGATTGGTCAGCTATTTGTTCGACAAGTACAGTTAGAACACATGAGAGTTACCAAGAAATACTACTAATAATTATTGTGTTATCTATAAGAATAAATTCAGTTTACATAATTATGCATGAATGTTTCTTCCACACTGCAAATAATGCCTATGTATAGTTTGTTATTAGGCGGTAAACCAATAAGATCTTATGCGCAGTTGCTCGGAAGTCCTAGGTTTTAGTTACACGTTTTCCTATTACTAGCTGATTTGTTTACTGTGGCAAGTTACGTGCAAATACTTTTTTAAACGACATTGTAGATGGCATCATCTCCCTAGAATTTTCCCAAATATGTCGTGGTCAGCTTCCAGTGTAATCGGATGCAGCTGAAAACCAATATTTTTATTGGAGTGACTGCCTATCTGACCTCCATAGCCTAGTCAGTTAGGTAGGCAGGGCCAACACTATTTTTGCAAGCTGGAACCAACCATACACATTCACAAAATAACATTGAAATTGTGCTTGAGCTTCCTGACGGCTTCATCGAGCCGACTGGAAGTCATGCATGCTTTGCCGTGGCCGATTTGGAAATCTCCAAATATATTCTAAACCCAAGACAATCTTTTCAGACGGGGGTTCATAAAAAACTCAGTGTGATGCGGCATGTCTTCAGAGAAAATGGCTCACCATCCATCATGCGCTGCATGCCCTGACACCTGTACACTTGACGCAACAGCAAGCGAAGTCGCACAGCGTAATTTGGGCCAAATATATTTAATGAAAAGATATAAATTAGGGAGGTTCCGTAGATTAGCGAGTACGAATATAGCCACACGTGGTACCTTAACGTGTTTGTCGAGGTGAGTAGGTGTCACACGACCAACTTCTAGACCCTGGCCTGCTTCAAAGAAATTCCTAATTGAATTGATATGGATAATGGATATGGTTTCCAGGGTAATTACATCAAAATAAAGGCAGTATGTACAATGAGGTTCTTCAGCAAGGTCAGTGCGTATTATTCACAACCAGCTTGCGTGACCATATTATGACGTGTGAAGTGGATGGAGCGCTGTTAGTAGCCTGCCCTATCGTAAATAAAACCATTGTACTTATCTGTTTTGTACCTCTGGTCTACTAATGAGTTGCCTACTCATTAGCGATGTATCTAGTGTTGCAGATGCAGATATCTCAAATAGATTGTGACCACTTATAATCGAGCGAGTTTTTCATTCAAATACCATAAATACCATATAGAAACAAGTAGTTTCATCATAATATTATGTCAAATCAATTATTTCGTTTCCTTTTCAAAGAAAGTAGAAGCGTGGGTGTAAGAAAAAGCGAACATATATGACAGTAGTTTATTAAAGAAAAAATTACATTATGAAAAAAAAATGCTGTCTACTGTTTATATTAATCTTTATATCAATCAAATTGCAAAAATAATAATTGTTTCGAGTTGCCTACCTAACATTACATAAGTGTATCAAAATTATAATGTTTCGGCTTTTTGTATTAATATGGACTACATTTGAAGCAAAAATAACAATCTATTTTCCTTTCCAAGACAACGCTGCTTCTTGCACACTTAAATAATTACTAGACTACACAATATTTTGGTTTGAAAATCACAATCACAATACATACTAAACTTATATATTCATAAAAGTCTCGTTCATTAAAATGCAAACTAATTGTTTGTTATTTGTGTGTCGGTGTTCCCGAGTTTATATGGCCCTATCTATTAAATACGTGAGTTAATAGACTTCTTTTGGGTAGCTCGTTCCATCGCTGACCTCATCTCTTTCCTCAGGGCAAGATTGTGGTCAAGTGTAGCATCATTTATTATAAAAATAATATAAGCCTGCTTACACCACAAATAATCATGGACACAGCAGTCTTACCTGTTACACTAACACAACACCTTTTTCTTCTTTTCGATTCGACAACTCAAATGTCCGACCAGTACGTAGCAATCTGGATAGCACTTTCGTTTGCCTCGTTTAGGTCTTTGAACGTGCAATAAGTTGGGCACGACGGGCAGGAGGGAAGGTGTGGCATGTCCTGTGTTGGCGCTCCACACTCACATTCAATGAGAGATGAGTCGATTATACCCCATCTAGCCAGACAACACCTTATGAACTTATGATCAACAACAAATTATTTGTATTTTTTTTAACAAATTACATATTTTGCCACGAATGTAAGGTTGTCCGTTGTAAGTAAAACTCTGCAGGTTTACCTTGAAAAGTCTGTCTGTACCTATATTAAATAATCTAAATATCCCTTAACTTCAAGTCATAATGCGTGGTAGCGCTTCGTAGTCCGAATGGGCTTTTTTCAAATGTTGGAGTGCATTTCTGTTCACCTAAAGTGAAGCGACGTAGCAGCCAGGCTAACCCTACCTTCACTTGGAGACGGGCGAACCGATTACCTGGAAGAGAAGGTGAAATTATTACTTACAAGACACGTAAGTGCGATAAGGCAGGTAGAGAAAGTAAGAAAGGAATGGGTAAAGAAGAAGACCATGATAATAATATGATGAAGTCTTCATTTTCTAATAATACAGAATAGCTCAGTCGTCATGACGAAAAAGGTAGTTGGTCTAAGAGATTTCATTTAAAATCTGAAAAAAAACAGAAACAATGAGGTTTTCGAGGTAGAAAACTTAGTTAAGTCTTCCTAGTGTATACCCAAACAACCTAGTACCTGTTAAAGTTCCATTAAGTTTGGATTACATTCTAGGTATAAATACGAGTACATAACAGCTGGACTAAATGTGTTTACAGCCATAATAATTAGGTAAAACCGTGGTCCCAACAATACTGTTCTTAAATTGGTTGAGATACAAAAATATATTATCTCTTCTATCTATCTAAGATAATCTTGTCAATGAGATTATTGTTTGGTTTTTCATGATGCCAATGGCCGTTTTGATATTAAGTAATCTTATCTAACATAATATCTTACTACTGATACAGACCACGAAAACACATAAATTAACGTTGATTGGCTTCAATTGTTTCCAATCTGTATCCACGTCTATTTTGAACATGTCACTAAGAATCATGATAAATGTCGATGAACAAAAAGTAATTAAGATAACTTACCAATACAAATACGGTTTCCTTCACCAAAAGGTAAATAAACATAATTATTTCTTTTCGAATCGTTCTCTGCTGAGAACCTCTCCGGATCAAATACATCTGGGTTAGGATAATACTTCTCATCTCTATGAAGAGCAAACACTGGTAATAATACAACGTTGCCCTTTGCTATCGCTATACCAGACGGAAGATGTGTGTCTTTACTACATAATCTTTGAATGACTCCTACTGGAGGATACTTTCTCATAGCTTCATTAATCACTTTGTCCAAGTACTGCATTTTCTCGATGTCATTGTAAGTCAGTTCTTCAACACCACCTTCAAAGGCCTTGTCTATTTCTTCGTGCAATTTCTTTAAAATTTTTGGATTGTTTGAAAGTTCTATTAGAGTATAATGCATTGTGTTTGCTGAGGTATCTGCACCAGCAATGAAGAAGAAAAATGCTTGTGCAGCCAAAATCTCATCAGTAGGGTCTAATTCGTAACCTGTGCTAAAGTCTTGCATCACTCCATGCTTCTGAAGCTCCAAACAAATGTCTATAAAATCATGTCTCTTCGTAGTCTCGTGTCTTCTATTTTCTAAAACCGTTTTCACAGCTCCAACAAAAAAATCTTCATACTCGCCGAAAATTTTCAGTTGCAAAAACTTGTACAGAAAAGGGCATACATTTGCAATTGAAATCACAATATTTTGGCGGAACGATGGTTCTAGAGTTTTCCACGCCATGTCTAAGAACGGTGATTCCATAGTGTTCTTGGTCTGAGTATCTATGCCAAATACTGCTGCGCCAATACATGAGGTAGTGTAAGTGTACAATCCGTTGAACGGTTTCTGCCGCATATGAATATTATCTTCAAGGAAATCTACAAAATCTCGGGCACATTTATCCATAATGTAGAACATATTCTTAAGTTTTGCACTCGTGAAAACAGGACTGAGTTTCTGCCTTAAAATTTTCCATCTTTGGTAGTCGTTGATGAATATAAGGTTATCAGCTAGAAGATCGTTTGCGTTTGCTATTATACCACGACTGTGGAAGCTTTGGAAGTCACCAGCTAGCACGGCTTGAATGTCTTCAGGATTCTTCACCATCAGCGTAGGAATGCTTCCCGAAGTCATACCAACATACGGTTCGTCATGCTCATTGTATATCGTTTTCACTATTTCTGGCATCGACTCTTTACCGAACAAAAACTTTATCATTAAATCACCGGTTTGCACTACATTTTGCTTCGTCCAGTAATTCCTGTTCGAAGACTTGTAATAATACGCCACTATACACACGACTATTGTTATTAACAATACTATGAACAACATTGTAACAAGGTGTGCACTCGCGAAGGTCACTTTACCGACTGACAGATAACAACCGCTTGACTCCTATATTTAGCCGCATATCACACTTGTGTACAAAATGAATAGAATTTTTAGTCTTGTTTGTCTACGAATTCCATTGATTTTTGTTTAATTTATTAATGACTTTGGTTCTAGTTAAGGTCTTTATGGTTTTTTTTTATTCTGTAGGTACAGTGAAGGGTAACCCTAATTATGTAGTGAATCATGTATTGTGTGGAAAGAAATTTTGTTAAATGACCAAGCGATATACCATTATAATTGTACTTAAGTGAAACAAATAAACATATGATGAGACATCTATTACGAAATATTTGTGTACCTTTGTATATTTATCTCGTTCGAGTACATTCAACCCAATGGTGTTGGATAATATGGTCTCAATGTCAGTCGGTAAGTGGTTATTTTCTGGCCCCTCAATTAACATTGGAATGAGATTCGTCCGGTCGGTTACTTTGTCCGCTGGCAAACTATGTTATGATTACCCAGATTATATCATCGCAAAAACTAAATAATAGTTTAAGCAAAAAGATAATAATAATGCAAAAACTGCTCACGATGAGGGGAATGTACTGTATTGCAGATATTTATTAATCTGCAAATTAGGCTACTGTTTTTCTAAGATTTTTGTAGTACGATGCTCATGATGATACAATATTTTGTTTTTTTTTTATATACCACATTAGTAATAATGAGTGGAGTTGCCGTGGTCGACCTGGAAGTGTTTTAATAGATTCTGGACCCGGGTTGGTCGCAGCAAGGAAAACTTGACGAGGTGAAGGTTTTTAAATGACTCTTTCTTGGTGTCTAAATGTGGTGCTAATCCACAAACAATAGGGCACCTAATATGTAGTTTGTTCACTACAGGAACTGAATGGATGCTACCAAAAGCGTCAAATTAGTAGCTCAGTTATAGGTCGACACAATTTAGATTGCCATAGACACGCTAAGTAGATTAGTCATCATTTTGTAACTAGACCAGTCCAGTAGTAAGTCTTCTAAATTAAATGAAATTGGTTTCAAGGTAAATGATGTCATCTAATAAAATTGTTGATAGGTACTGTGATTCAGACAAAAAATCATATAATAATATATATGTAATCAGTCGCTATCTATTGAAAGCCAATAATCTATTATTATTGCGAAACGAGGGAAAGATAAAGGACTCGAGTATCTTCACTTAGCACACAAGGTTGTTGACATTTATGAAATGCACACTACGTAGTCTTTGTGATGATAGTCCAAAATCTTCGATGTTCCCATTACTATGGCACAAGGATGAGGTAATGACGGTGATGGAGCAGAGGCTGATAATAATAGTATTAATCCCCCTAGTAACCAAGCTTGATTAGAACTTAAAGATTTAGATGCGGAAAGCGGTGTTTTCGGACATAGCAAATATTATTTTATGAGGTTTCTTCCTGATACAAGATCGTTTTAAGAACTATATTGAAGAATTGCAGAGTAGACTCCACCAGTCCATTTAAATGTAATGGTGAAATTCGGCCTTAAGTAAGGGTATAGGATTAGGGTATTAGGACATCCTCGTTGGAGCATGGACTGTGAGTTTTAGAGTTTAAAGCGAAACACTGCAAGTAATTTCCACCAGAATTATTTATTATCTTAATTTGCACGGAATACACTGCTTGCACACCAATCGGTAGACGGAAGTAAGTTAAGACCGAATGAACAATTAAGTATGTACTTTAAATATAAAAATGGCAGTATTGCCAGTTAATATTGTAGGATTCCTACAACCCACACTGGCAAAGCTGAAAATCAAGGGATTATATTATTTAAATAAAAAAATTAAATAATCAAGAGTCACCGCACAGATAAAAGACTTATTACATCCATCAGTACTACATTGTATCAATGATGCAAGAACGATGAAAGTTACGTTCAGACACTGTTACGTAATTTTATCAAAAGTGAATTTACCATACCATAATCATCATAATCATCATCATTAACGCATTGACGTAAATGGTAATAGTTGCTAGCATTAGCACCCAGGTGTCATTAGCTAAATTACTAAATTGGCTTTCGTTAATAATTGTTTATCAGAGTCTCAAGTTGTTGAGGCGTTCCTCTCAACATCGCCGCGCGCCAGCGGCAGTGAACGAGGGACGCGGGGAAGCGGGTGTCAGCCACCCGCCACACAACGACCACGGCCGACCGCGGGCCCCCGCACCTCGGCAGTCAGCTGTTGCACGCCTCCTCGCACGGCTGCGCTTACGCATTTCTTCACCGTGTTATATCTTTGTTTTCATAGTCCAACCGAACGTTGTAATTTTATTCCATTTTTCATTATTATATTTTATACAGTCCACTACACGTTTGATTTTACTCCACCACGACCTATCGTCGCGATCATTGGTCCTTCGACCGTTAAAGTTTGAGCCGAACAACGGAAAATTTCAAATCTTTCAAATCGTCAACGGTTCAACGGTTGGAGAACAAAGAACTGCATCTTCGAGCTCAAGTTTCGCAACAGATCTTCGTGTTCTACGTGTCATCGCCTGCATTTGGTCTTCGTGAACGTCGATACGGCAATTTACAGCCGTCTTCATCGAGTTCAAACCAACGGGTGGCGCAAGAAAAGATCATCGAGACTTCAGAGACAAGAAGACATTGAAGCAATATTCACGTCAACATTCTTCACTAGCACTGGAAAAGTCGACTCATCGGAGCTACAAGCGTCAGCTCATCATCAGAGGTTGACAGCATAAAACCGTGAGAACGTTCCAATTTTCCTTTGTTCCTACTTTTTGCCTAGTCATTTCACCTTTCCAGTTTCAATTGAACTTATTTAGTTTCAATTTAATTCGTAGTTCCATCAATCCTTCGTCTTCAGCCTATCAACTTGTTTTAAACAGTGTCCGTTACTTTTTTACGGTACCAAGGTATAGACAGTTGCAATAGTGATTTTAACGTTTTATTCATTTGTGCCAATCAATCATAATCCCATTAGTTAAAATATTGGTGCCGCAATTTCCAATTCATATATTTTACATTGTTTCTTCAAATTGAATTGTTTCTTTTTCTTTAATGCAGAGAAACATTGCATCATCCGCTTAGCATTACTCAGCAAATTTAAAAGAAAACGCCTAACGCTTTGTGTCTCCATACCAACGTTTCACTTTCAACCTTTTGCTAATCGTTTAGTGGCAGTAACTTACGCTTAAGGCAAAATAGTATTTTTCACTTTTTTTTTTTTTTTTCTAACTTTTCTATCTTACTGCAACTGCTAAACTTTCATTGTCATGGCTGACATGAAAGGCTTAATTAAGAAGCGGGCTTCAATTAAGGCCAAGCTTACGCAATTTTCCTCTTATTTAAATGTTTCTAAGTCTTGCGAAAAGTTAAGTGAGGTACAAGTCATCGAAATCGAATATCGACTTAATATATTTGAAAGCTTATACGAGAAATATGATGCGTTACAGGATGAATTGGAAGCGATGGTGGACGACCCCAGCGAGCAATATACGGAACGCGAGGGCTTCGAGAAGCTGTACTACGGCTTGGTGGCTTCTGCACGCCAGCTGATCAGCAGCTCAAGGAGGCTTCTTGAGGAGGACTCCGCAAACGAGGTCGATTCTTGTATTACTAGTACACACAAACACAATTCAATTCGTTTACCTAAAATTGACTTACCCAAGTTTTCAGGCAGTTATCATGATTGGCTCGAGTTTAGAGATACCTTTGTTTCTATAGTACATAACAACACAAGCTTAGATAAAATAAACAAACTGCACTATTTACGTGTTTCTTTAAAAGGTAGTGCCTCTCTTGTCGTTGATAACCTTGACTTCAGGTCAGAGAACTACGACGTTGCCTGGAAGCTACTTTGTGAGAGGTATGACAACAAGAGATTGCTTGTCAACAATCATGTGCAAGCACTTTTTAACGTTCAGCCTATAGAAAAAGAGTCAAGTAAGTCACTGCGTTACATTATTGACACAGCAAACAAAAATCTTAGAGCTTTGGCAACCCTTGGTCAACCAGTTCAAAACGCCTTCGTCGATGTTCTTGTCATTTACCTAATGACCAGTAAGCTCGACCACGTGACAAATCGTCAGTGGGAAGAGCACAGAAACATTTTTTCCGAAACTCCTACGTTATCTGCTTTCGTTAATTTCATCAGTAGCAGGGCTGACTTGCTGGAGACACTTGAGGAGTCTAAGCCCATAGCAACAGTTAAGAGTGAACCTATCGCACCTGCACCTAAACCTAAAAATAGTACTGTGTTACCTGAAAATTCATCAAAACCTTCGTCATGTCCCATGTGTCATCAGAATCATTTTATGTTTGCATGTGAGCAGTTTAAAGGTCTCTCAGTACAGGCTCGTATTAAAAAGGCTCAGGGTTCAGATGTGTGCATGAACTGTCTACGTCCAGGTCATGATGTTTCCAAATGCAGATTCAGTCATTGTAAATATTGTCGTCTAAAACACAACACTCTGTTACACATTGACAGTGACAACGTTCTCACTAGTACAAACAACACTGCATTATCAGCTAATCAATTGCTTACATCTCATGCTATTTTACTTTCCACCGCGCTCGTGAGGGTGACTGGCGCTGACGGGAACCATCATACAGCACGAGTCTTGCTGGACAGTGGAAGTACAACCAACTTCATCTCGGAGGACCTCATTCGTAAGCTTCATCTTCCTACATACATGGCCAAGTCCAAGGTAACAGGCATCAATCTTCAATCTTCTACTTGTACTCAGGGGTGCTCAGTGTCATTAAAATCGAATGATGGCAGTGAGTACGAACTGAACATTGACTGTCTCGTATTGCCAAAAGTATCAGCATCAGTTCCAAATTCTTGTGTTGATATTAGCAACATACGTATGCCTACGAACGTGCGTCTTGCTGACCCCACTTATTATGTTCCGTCGCCCATCGACATCCTTGTTGGTGCGGAAGTCTTTTGGGGTATCATAGGCACTAGCCGTATCGCATTAGGTAAACGTATGCCAACATTATTTGAGTCAAAACTAGGTTGGCTCATTTCAGGTGCATGCCATCAGTCAAATTCCTCTGTACATGTCTGTATGTTCACTAATAACTTACAGCATTACGTTCCGTCACCTGAAAGCCCCGCAGACCTCGCTTCGCGTGGACTCAGAACTGACAGGCTGCTGTCGTCTTCGTTGTGGTGCTCAGGACCACAATGTCTTACCAAAGATGCATCTTCAAGGCCTCAGTTCCTTGAATCACATCATAGTAATTCCGTGTTACCAGAAACAGTCTCTTCTGGTCATGTCCCTAGTCACATTATTGAAAATCCTACTACTGCGTTATTTTCAAATTATTCAAACTTTAGCACATTACAACGTGTGACGACATATGTCACAAATTTTATTGGCCACTGTTCGTCAACACTACTATCCAACTGGAGGTAGCAACCTGGCCTTTCATGGGTAATCTTCCAGAGCAGTGTCTATATGTAGAGTTTCCATGTTTAGACACAGGGGTGGACTACGCCGGTCCCATCATGATAGCTGACCGGAAAGGTAATGGATGTAGGCTCATCAAGTCCTTCATCTGTGTGCTTGTGTGTCTAGCTACGAGACCCATCCACCTCGAGCTTGTGTCGGACCTTACAAAGGAAGCTTTCTTAACTGCATTGAACCGCTTTATTGCTCGAAGGGGAAAACCCCGTAACATCTTTTCCGACATCGACTCAACCTTTGTCGGTGCTCTCAAAGAGTTAGCTAGGCTGCTTTCGCAGGACTTTCGACCCTGGCATAAACTTTTCCTTATTGTTTTTTTTCATTCTTCTTATTTCATTCATTCAGTCTTTCTTAATTTCACTCAACCTTGACTACCTGTTTAATTCAAGTCGAGGCTACACTAAATTCAAGGCCCTTAAGTCCTCTGTCCAACGACCCTTCTGACCTCACCCCTTTAACCCCGTCACACTTCCTAATTGGTCGTTCTCTAACAATGCTGCCTCATTCACAGATCCAGAACGTCGAAGTCAACAGTGCCGGTCATCTGGCGAGTGCAAGGAAAGAACACTGGTCGTCATAAAGGACAAAATCTTACTTCTTCTTATAATGGCTTCTAGGATGCATCACACATATTCTCCCAGGCAGAGATGGCGTCACGAGGGTCGCCGACATCCGAACAAGGGTGTCATTCAGCGCGTCTTCAACACCCCCTGCCCGCTCTGTCTCTACTGTTGAAGATACTTCAACGGGGGGAGTATGTTGAGGCGTTCCTCTCAACATCGCCGCGCGCCAGCGGCAGTGAACGAGGGACGCGGGGAAGCGGGTGTCAGCCACCCGCCACACAACGACCACGGCCGACCGCGGGCCCCCGCACCTCGGCAGTCAGCTGTTGCACGCCTCCTCGCACGGCTGCGCTTACGCATTTCTTCACCGTGTTATATCTTTGTTTTCATAGTCCAACCGAACGTTGTAATTTTATTCCATTTTTCATTATTATATTTTATACAGTCCACTACACGTTTGATTTTACTCCACCACGACCTATCGTCGCGAACACAAGTATCTTCATTCTTAGATTACATTGTTAAGACTACAATATGTTTGTCGGCATTTGCCTAGTCTTTTCATATTGTTTAAAAACTCAAAATTATTTTTACGTTATTATTTTTTCAATCCTTTGGTTACCTTTTACGATATCTAGTCGAGAAAATCAACGTCGAGAGAAAATTCTTTCCATAAAATTCTTTTACAGATAGCGCCAGAATAACAACCGCCAATTAAGTTTTTTTCCAAAAATAATACAGGAACTCCAACAAAAAATATAAGTACGGAAACCAATTTGATTGGAGTATAAAAAGTTCTTTTTGTTGAACAACTTAACTTGGCTTCGCTCCAGCCAAGTTTCATGTTACATTTTTATCTCCATACAACTTTCATTTAATCTGTTTCGGCTTAAAACTTCAACGTTCAGATGTAAGTGCCTTATGAAATGTATTTTCATGCTTGTAAGCTTGTAAGTTAAAAGACTTGCAAGTATAGCGGTGTGCTGGGAGAATAAGGACCAGGAAAGCATCGCACGAAAAAGTACTGTAAAATAGAGATGCTTGAGCTTGCTGCTTGCTGCCCAACCCTTCGGAGAATACGGCGTCGTGTAACGTTATGTATCTGAAACTTCAAAAGATTGCTTCAACAATCAACACAACTGTTTCTTAATTCTTTTAACCACACAATCACTCAAATGTACAAACAATAAAAGCTATTCGTAATAGTGACCGCAGAATCTCAACGAATGACGCCCGAAACTCCTGAAAGTAATATGTGTCGCTTGTGAAGAGGGTTGTGTTACACTTTTGTTGGCAGCTGATTTTCATTACTGTCGGCTTGAACACCTGTCCGGCTTAGACGTAGCTTTGTTGGAAGCTGGCTTTAGGATGCGTGTACAACGTTTGGTCCTACGCATTTTTTTGTAGCTTTCTATTTGATACTTAATATAATTATTAATAGATATTTCGATTTTAGGATACTTATGTAAGTGACAGCGCCTGCGGAAAATAGCTTTATAAAAATTGGTTACAGTCACAAGCTTCTGAGACAGTAAGTAATCGCGTGATGGAACCAATTGACTTACGTGTGTGTCACCCACGGATCATTCCCGATCTGTGTCAAAAATTAAAGGGGGCCTTTAGAGCTGACCCCAAAGTCATCCTTTTACCACCGGACTAGCAGACATACTGCGGTGTACCATCCAGACTTGTTTATATCCCGGCAAGTCGTACTTACTCAGCGCTTCTCCTCCTCGTTTATTATACGCACAGCCAAAGTGTTGAACTCTATGCAAGCATCTGTGTTTCCTCCCACTTTCAACCCATCTGCCTTCAAAGCAAGAGTGAACAGGCATCTTCTGGGATTCATCATCATAGACTTCATCAGACGTGATCGAAGTCAAATACGGACCCATTTTGGGCTAGAAAAAGAATATATTTATTTTGAATCATCTGTCGCTCTTTTGTGTGAATTAAGTGTATTACTTATTTTGCGGAGCGTAAATAACGCATTATTATCTTCATTTCTCATATCTGCGAAAGATTAATTATAATTAAGGCATCTTTAATATTAATAGGCTCCTATTACTATTACTATTACCTAGTACCGATTACTTACATGATATCTTTATCGTTTCTCGGAAATCAGTACAACAACTCTCGTTATTACCCAAATCGCTACTAGTATAAAACAAAGTCTCTGTCGCTGTCTGTCCGTCCCTATGTATGCTTGAATCTTTAAAACTACGCAACGGATTTTGAAGCGGTTTTATTTAAATAGATATAGTGATTCAAGAAGAAGGTTTTAGTATATAATTTGACCGACATCCACGCGGGTGAAGCCGCGAGCATCAGTTAGTAATAAATAAAATAAATAAAAATGTTTATTGCTTCAACTTAAATAACTTATGCTAGTAACAATTGGGAGAATCCATTTAAGCAAACAGTATGCTTGTATACGCCCTTCTCCAGGTAAGTATCTAAGTTACATAAATTATAATATTAATACTATTTTAAGCTTTTAAGCCTTCGAGATTACCAAGTATTTTGGAATGGTGAACTTGATAGTTATCAGTGAATTTTCCGGGAAACTTACGTTGAATAAATAAATAAAAAGTACTTCCCTAATTCCAGACGAGGATGTTGAAGTGAGCATCCACGTGTACAAGAAATCGGTTTTGAGAATTATTAATTCACTGTTTGGTCCCCGTGAAGGTTGGACATTAACCCGTGGGAACGCATTACGGGGTAAAATGGATGCCGGCACTTGCAATCAGCTGAAAATACTTTATTCTAGACCTAATATAGTTTTAACTTTTCACCGATTATAATTATTGTAAAAAGAACGCGTACAGTTTGGCCATTTCACCGGGACCCGCCATTTTGTGTGAAACAGTTGTTTTTAGGGTTCCGTACCTCAAAAGGTAAAAACGGAACCCTTATAGGATCACTTTGTTGTCCGTCTGTCTGTCTGTCTGTCTGTCTGTCAAGACCTTTTTTCTCAGGAACGCGTGGAGGTATCAAGCTGAAATTCATATCAAATACTCAAGTCTATGGTCTCTTGGAGCTGTGAAAAAATCAAACTTCTAAGTCAACGCGATCAAAAGATACTCCCGTTTATGCCGCAAATTTTCGACACTCGCAAGGGAATCAAAACCTACAGGGTACTTCCCGTGAACTCAGAATCTTGAAATTTGGTATGAAGCAACGTCTTATAGCAGAGATATAGGAAAAATTGCGAAAAGTATACATTTTTAGTTATATCATATAAAAATACCAAAATACCATAACTTTTACTTATATACCTACAGGTTTGTACGGAACCCTCGGTGCGCGAGTCTGACTCGCACTTGGCCGGTTTTTTTTTTAAATAACCGATTAATTTGGTACTTAGTGAGTCTTGCTAAACTTACTGTATTCCAATATAATAAATAAATCGAAACAAATCGATAACAATTCTCCTGGTCAATTATTTCATAAGACGTCCTTGCTTGCTCAAATAATAGAATTGATGTCACTCCAAATTGTGAAATGCCAATCATGTCTTAAACCCATGTCAAAGTTATCCTATCTTATTCAAAGTTTCCTGGTGCCAAAGATAACATAACATGATGGCTGCATTTCCAACTTGTTTTACTAAAATGATTTGTGGATGGCCGATAGGCAATGATAACATGACGCCTGTAATCGCCGAAGGGTTAGGCAGAAGTTTACCAATTATGCCAACTACATTTCGTCAATTATGCCAACTAGATTTCGTCAATTAATAGTGGGCGAGCCTATTTTTTTTTTTTTTTTTTTTTTTTTGGTATGGGCTTGCTCTTGACCTCAATCTTACCCTAAGGGCAGAGATGAGGTCCTGTCGAGGCTGCGGGTTGTCCGCAAGGGATACCGAGGCCTCGACATGAAGGGCGAAGAAGGAACATGGGTGGTTTTTAGTCAGTAGAAGTCTGACACTCCCTTTCGCTCTGCCCAAGAGCGGGAGGGGTTATTTGATGATTTCCCACCCCCCAAAACAAAAAAAAAAAAAAGGGCAGAGATGAGGTCGACGATGGAACGAGCTTACCCAGAAGAAGCCTATTTACTCGCGACTTAAATAATTTGGGGTTATATGAACTCGGGAAAATCGACGCAGGCAGGGATTTCCACTCCTTAGCTGTGCGCATAATAAAGGACTTAGCAAAGCGCTTCGTTCGAATGTGTGGAACATCGACTAGGTATGGGTGATAACCTCCAGTACGCCTAGTCTCCCGATGGAAGAAGGGAGATGGTGGAATCAACCCGTGGAGCTCCTGCGCACACTCTCCGAAGTACGCGAACAACCAGGCACAAATCCGTCGCTATAAATATCAAGACTCATTGGCTGCGACTGAGATGTTCCTGGTGGAAAAACCCATTAACACTTTGCAACCACCAGACCAACGAGGCACTTAAACCAGTAAGGGTCAACTCACACCGAAACGCGACGCGACGCGACGATACTAGACGAGGCCAGTGATTTCGCGCTGCGCCGCGCGCCGCCGCGAGGCATCACGAGGCGCAGCGCTGCATGGTGCAACGTATTCTGAATACTCACAATGAAATGTGTATCTTTTCGTGTAGAAAATAAAGTTGTATTTTGGAGTCGCTCTTTTAAAGTGTGCGTGCAGTGTCGCGTCGCGTCTCGGTGTGAGCTGACCCTAAGGCATAGGCATTATGAGCCTACAATAGTCCCATTTCTGGAGCAGTTCCATATTTTTCTATGAGCGGAGAAGGCTTGGCTTATTACACAAAACGCGGGCCCAGTACATGCTGATAGATATCACAAACACTTCAAAATAGTATGCCAGTTCCGAGAATAGTCAACCGCCTTGAGATTATTATTGAGAGAATAAAATTCCCACTGCTGGGACACAGGTTATCTCTCCGTGGGAGTGAGTGGAAATGATCCCCTGAATATGAAAATAATCTATAGTTTTTTTCTAAGAAACTGCTAGTTTCCTTACGATGTTTTCACGTTCTTATCGAACAACAGAATAAAAAAGTTCTAGAACTCAACCATTCTAGCCTAAGCCTTAAGTATAAGATATTTCTAGTATTTGCCCCGCGGTGCCAAAGTTACACAATATTCTTTGTTTGTCTGGCATGCGTGTTTTTTTGTTCTTTTTGTAACCAATAAAAAAGACAGGTGACGCTGACTTAGGTCTGGGAATCTACTCCCGAGTATTCCCATGAGTAAATTGAAGTGGGATTTTTGGTGTCTTTTCTTTTTGTTTTCGCCGATGTTGGCACTAAATCTGCCAAGTTAAAAATGGGACTGGACGGTTCAAATTTCTATAATGAAGCCGGTCAGATGGGCAAATATAGTCACACAGTGGGTGTCCGAAGACGGCCGCCGTAACCGAGGCAGGCCTTAGAAACGCTGGCGTAACGATCTGGACTTATTCTTAACAGATTAAATTGAAAAGGCAAAAACAAACTTGGAAAGCCATGGAAGAGACCTTTTCCCAGCAGTGGGACAGCGAAGGCCGACATAAAAAAAAGTTTTCTTTTTATGTTTTCAAGGTCTTTCTGATTCAGATTAACAAATAGTGTATCATAACACCACTCTTGTAATTCCCGCAAAATAAGGCAGCGGTGTAGCTAATAATACACCTACATGTCACTAGTTATGTTTAAGTCCCATGTAATAGAGGGCAAGCCTATTGGCATCAATCGGGCACAACTCTTTGCCCGAGAAACACAAAAAAAACCCCATTTATAAGGCTCTTTTCAAAGTAATTTACGGAATTTTCATGAATTAGGTCTATTAGCCGATTCATGGAAACCTTATAATCGAAATTCAAAAGAGCTACCGAACCTCGATCAAATAAAACAAGAGTTTCTAAATAAACCAGCTTCCATTTTTCATCAATTGGCTTCTACGGTATGAGGATTGATATTTTAGTTTTGATCTACATTTTATATTTAATATCGACTCATCATCGAAACACAATATTAATTTAATTTCGTAAGAAAATTAGAAATCTTGGAAAAACCATTCCAACGAGTCCTCAATACTGTAGTTATATAATTTTCCACGAAATTCTTTTAGCACGTGAAATAAAAAGCACGAAATATGGGTATCTACATACCCGCCCTACAGACGTCCGTTTTGAATATGAAATGATAATTTTCTATTTTCTAGTCTTGCCCCGTACCAGCTCCTGGGAATTAAATGTGTCAATATTCATACGGGTGAGTTTTTTCTTTGGAAGATTCCTCTCTTGGGTGTGTAAGTATGAATAAGATACGGTATAGAAAACAAGTGTATGGAAATTATTCACACGTCTTACTATTCTCCCCCCCCTGTCCGTTCTCCCCTGTCTATTGCTACCCTGGTTGTAACAAGTGTTGGTGTGTGAGCTAGATCATGAAATGACTAGTTTATTTGTAACTAGACTGGGTGTTAAGGAGAAAAAATATATAAACTTTACCATGCATACGCTAGGTTCAGATGTATGGTCTGTGAGTTTTGATTAAATACAGTTTGATATTAATTTCCTCACGATGTTTATAAATGAAAAAAAAAAATGTAAATGTGCCTACTTTGCCTTGAATGAAATTTACAAACAAATTAAATCGACGGTTGAAAACTGCAAGTTGACATTTTGTTACAGCTAGTCAGTGGCCCGACAGTCAATACATTTACTTCTTTGGCATGTTTCATTCATACTCAAAGGTTTAACCAGAATCTCCGAAGCGCACATAAATATTTGTGGCCCGGGACAATGTATGTTTTTAGTTTGTTTTCTCATGTTTTGCAAGCTTTGAATAATTATTTATGAAGTCTTCTGTTTCTGCGGGGGTTGCTCCTTTGTTTTATGGCTTGTGAAGAATAGTAGATGTTTCAAACTAGCTATGTTGACAGCAAAGTGGAAACTGTGGAAATCCGGGGCGCTTTACTTTCTTCGTTTGGTTGTTCCAGTATCTAGTTTGTTTGCAATTTTCATTCGCCACTGCAATGTTGGTATTTTCCTGTTTTCTTTCCTACCAGTAAACTTCACTGCACTCTTGACCTTGAAAAATGTTTCGAAACGATTTAACTTGGCATCTCAAACCAAGAAAAAAGGTTAGATGCAAACATAGATAAAAGAAAGATGGCTTCACTTATCACGTTCGCGGCGCGCCATTTTTCTATTTTTCTTGGTCTGTACTTGGCATTTTAAATGCACCGTACCCGAAGTACACGTACACAGTGGTTGAACGATTGACCGACAATGATGCACTGGATACCTGGTAACCGTTTTCGTGTCGGTATCCCTTCTACCCAGTATTATAGGTCTAGCTTCCCAAAGGCTGTCCAGCAATTTATTCATCATTCATGGATTCGATAACGAGATAAGAAGCCAGAAGCATGCAGCCTCCTGGCTTGCCACCTGGGATAATAGTAAGTATATGCAGGGGCGGATCCAGGATTTATTTTCGGGGACATGTAGAATTTTTTATTATTCATATGTTTCGGATGAGCAGTTTTTTTTTATCCAAAAAGCACTTGTTGACTAGACTACATGTGCTCCCCCCCCTGCCCCCAGAAAAAATACTATTTTTCTGTTATATTGCTCTGATAATTCGATTTGGCTAATAAGTATGTACTGTGAAGGAAACTCCATAACCATCTGGGGGGGGGGGGGGGGGCACGTGCCCCCGTGCCCCCCCCCCTGGATCCACCCTTGAGTATATGTGTGAGGCAATAGTATGCGTCAAGGCGCCTGAATACTTTGTAAGAGCAAAGTGTATACACGGTACAATATGCTATGGATATGATGACATTTATTTTGAACGTCATCATCATTATCATCATTCATCTGCCTAGCCCTTTCCCAACTATGTTAGGGTCGGCTTCCAGTCTAACCGGATACAGCTGAATACCAGTATTTTACATGGAGCGACTGCCTATCTGACCTCCACAACCCAGTTAATACTAGGTAATACGATACTCTTTGGTAAGACTGGATCTCAGAATTTCAGGTCACTGACTACCTGAAACGACTGCCAAAGATCTACATATGGCAGCCGGGACCAACAGCTTAACGTGCTTTCCGAGGCACGGAGGAAACTCGGTATGTCGGGCGGTCACCCATCCACAGACCGACCTAGGCAAGCACAGCTTTAGCTAAAGATCGACCCGAGTGGCAGTTCTTATTAAGCCACGTCATCATCATTATATCAGCCCGGAATAACCCATTGCTGGGTACATGTGTCCCCTTTCTTCTACCACACTTCCCGGTTCTGCGCGTCCCTTAGCCAGATTTTTTCCACGACTTTGGCTATATCGTTGACTCAACGCCCTCTACAACGGTTCTGATTTCACCACCACCACCATCACCATCACCCCACACCACCACCACCACCACTCGGTCAAACTGATGGTCCATCGGCTATATTATGTCGTCTAGCCAAATACCCTGCCCAAGTCCCACTTGAGGCGCACTCGTCAGCGTCATCGCCGTCGTAGATTTTCGTCCGACGCTCGACGGCAGATTTTGGAATTACGCACTCGATCTAGATCAAGAAAAAAGGAAACTGTGCCACTCAATTGAGAAAAAAACTGATAGGAAAAACGTAAGGAGTATAGTACCGCCGGTCGGGGCTGCGGGTAGTTTGAAAGAGATACCGTGGCCTCGGCACAAAGGGCTAAGAAGGAACATGGGTGGTTTTTAGTCAGTAGAAGTCTGACACTCCCTTTCGCTCTGCCCAAGAGCAGGAGGGGTCATTTGATGATTTTCCACCTGTCAAAATAAAGGCGCACCCCGACGTCGATTAATTAAGGAGACAGTACAATAATTATAATTAAAACTCACCACTTGTATTGAAACTGTCAAACCTCCATTCATCGCCACTACAATATTCTAGCTCTTAATTAAAAACTAATATCGATAGTGCAGTAAACGTTCTATGAATTGGATGTATCGATACACGCTGTATAATGCTAATGAAAATCGGTTTTATTAAAAGCACTCTGTAGTCGATGTTTAGTTCACGATTGTAATTTGCGTGGTATCGCTTTTGGATAGAATTAATTAAAATTGAAGTTTAAATAGTTGGCACCAGTGAAATGATGTTAATTGTTAAATATAATGTAGAAATAGATACATGTAATGTATCACTATCACTACATTTATGTAGTATAAAACAAAGTCGCTGTTGCTATCTGTCCGTCTCTATGTATGCTTAAATCTTTAAAACTACGCAACGGGTTTTGAAGCGATTTTGATTCAAGAGGAAGGTTTTAGTATATAATTTGACCGACATCCACGCGGGTGAAGCCGCGGGCATCAGCTAGTTTGTAATAAAGTGTCCTTTTCTATTTTTATTTAACTTCTTTCTTTATTATTTTGACTGCCTCATTGGGCTACTGGTCGCAAGCGCTGAGCATGAGGGTTTCATTCTCTGGTCAGGAAAATTGTTATTGAGGTTTTCGATCAGGATTCTCTCAGTGGCAGTCACGGAGTCTAGTTTTATGCCCAGTTGATGGCAATAGACTCGCCCCCTATTACCTCGGACGTAAAATATAACTGGTGAAATGTGGGTGTGTAAGCACCTCTAACTCAGCGTGATCTTATGTTATCATTGGCAGCCTTGTTCCATCCACAGCTGACTATTCATAGCCTTCCTATCTTTTGTTTTATCCTACCCGAGTCTGCCTGTGTCTCAATCCTGTCTTACCCCGTAAACTTCTAAAGAAAAATGATCATGTAATCTGGGGACTAGGCCCACGTTTATTATTAACTAGCTGATGCCCGCGGCTTCGCTCAGCGTGAATTATATACAAAACCTTCCTCAAAAGCCACTCTATCCATTGGTGAAAGCAGCATGTAAATCGGTGCAGTAGTTTTGAGTTTAGCGAACAGACAGACAGACACGGCAGAGGACTTTGTTTGTATGTAGTGATATGCTCTCAAAATAATGATCTGATAGAAGTTGATCACTAGATATTTTGTAAATATCGGGTAAAGAGTAACGGTTGCCCGTTTAAAGGATTTAGCTGTGGGTAATAATTATTTAGTTCTATCTAAAAATTAATGTAGAAAGCTCTCCTCGATTGCCGATTTACTGTGAATTCCCATTTTAAAAACATGAATCCAATAGAAACTGGTAGAAAACTGCACTAGCAATATTAGCTTTTAATAAAGAGTTAGGAAGCGGACGATTACAGCATCTGTTGTTAGGAATAACTGAGTATTAACAACTGAAAGTTAAATAAGAATATCTTTCTATATTAACTTTGTTATATTTGTTTTCACAGACTGGTGTTATTAATCGGTTTTCATTGTAACTGAATGCAGCTGTATAACAGCATTTTACATGAAGTGACTGCCTATCTGACCTCCACAACCCAATATACTTCTTTTTTGTGGGGTGTGGAAAATCATCAAATAACCCCTCCCGCTCTTGGGAAGAGCGAAAGGGAGTATCAGACTTCTACTGACTAAAAACCACCCATGTTCCTTCTTAGCCCTTCATGTCGAGGCCGCGGTATCTCTTGCGAACAATCCACAGCCCCGACGGGCATACCAATACTCCTTGGTGGAAATTCTTACCATGCGGGTTACTGACTACCAACAACCGTCAAAGATCAACGGCTTAGGCTCCTATTACATGAAGACTTTAAACGCGTAGATGACGCGCATATACGTGCTTCCTTGTAACCTGAGCACACGGGGCGACCGTGAAACGTGCGTCTGCTGTGCGTATACGCGCAGATACAGCTATCTCAAGTCGACCTTTTGCACACGCGCTTCACACACGCGTTCTATCGCGTTTTACGCGCGTTTGAATATATAAAAACGCAAAAAACGGCACCTGCGCGTCGTCTGCGTTTAAAATACGCCGTGTGCTAGGGGCGTTAACGTGCTTTCCGAGGCGCAGAGGAAACTCGGTATGAAATAGGTACAGTAACCTGCAAAATTGCGTGAATACTTTAGTGTCTATTTTCCTGTGAACGTTTTAGTCGATAACTAAAAAAAAAGTCGATAACTGAAAAACCTCTGCAATAACGTATTGAGACAATTTTATAACATTGTACAAATAATAGTAGTACTAATTAGCTACACCACACATAGCAGAAAATTCTCAAACACACTTTAAAAAATTTCGAACTTTACCCTCATCAAATAAAAAACTTAAAAAGCGCCAAGTTCTCGTACACAAATTACAATAAGTTAAAACGTACGTTTGGCCTCGTACCAGGAAGACAGAAACTATCGGCACACTCGCGCTAAGTGTGGCCCGCACTTAGACGCGGTACAATTTATGTGTTACTTAGCAAACTGGATGGCCAACTTGGAGTTTGGCACTGAAACTAGCGGGAAGAGGGTGAAATTACTTGCAGTTGTTTTTATTACTGAAAGTATAAAAATGGTGATTGGAGATGGGTGTAGCACAGTAAGTCTTCTCTGTTAAATATTAGACAATTCTACAATTCACGATGGTAATCTATATTATTAAAATATTTTTCTCCAATATTTCGAGAACAGCGGTACATTTTAATTGGCAATAAAATAAAATTACACAGAATAAGTGAGACCCAAACTTCCCTTTTAATCTACTGTTCTTTGACACAATTCTACCATAAACAAATGGGTTTTTTCGTTGTCTTTAGTACTACGTAAAACTCGCACCAATGCGAATTTACCTCGCTTTTAATTTGCCGGTATTTAGTATATTGGCACGAATACCCTTTTTTTTATGGTGGGTAAGAAGGAACATGGGTGGTTTTTAGTCAGTATAAGTCTGACACTCTTTTCCACTCCACCCAGAGCGGGTGGACTCATTTGATGATATACAACCCTCCAAAAAAAAGGAGTATGAGTATTTTCTTTCGGACTCCTCATAAATTAAATTAAATTTTCTGTACTGACACAGAAACCCAAAAACGAGAAATAAAACTTATATCTGAAATAAAGAATTATTATTATTATTATTAAAACATTCTTATCCGCTATCTTCATAGCTCAAACCCAAGTGTTATCAAATGGAAAAATAACATCGAAACTTTTAGCGACCAGCCGTTTAAGTGCTTGGTTTGCGACCAGCGACTTGGTCGTCGTTGAGTAGCAGTACCGACCACTGTCAGACCGCCACGGGTCACATACTTGAGTAGCAGGAAATTGTGCTGATAAAAACTTTATTACTTGTTTTAGTATTGGTTTATTTAGATTTACTTTTACTTTTACTGCGGATCAGCAAGAAGCAGTAGTTTTCATTTTGTATAAGGGGGCAGCCGCTCCATGTATAATACTGGTAGACCTGCCTACTTGCATCTGGTTACATTGAAACCGACCCCAAAATAAATAGCAAATGGCTACGGGACAAATGCCTTTCGGCTTTGTTAAGGATATTATTGGAACGAAGTTCCTTATCGCGCGTTGTGAAAGGGGGCTAGACGGAAAAAATTCTTACGAAAAGTTGTCACGACACTTTTTGCTATAGTAAGCTGTGCGGCGTCGCATGTTTCTCTGTCTGTCTCTCTCTCTCTTATAGAAAGCAAGCCAGATATTTTCATTTCTACATTTTTTTTTTTTTTTCTTTTTTTTTTTTTACATAATAAAAAATAATAACAATAACTTCGTTCCATCCGGGTGTTCCTTGACACCTCTCAAGTTTTTTATAATATACAATTATGGATCGGACAAAAAAAAAAACTAATTAGTCCCTCAGATAGATTTCCAAAAAAAAGTGAACACATATTTTTCCTTTTTTCACATTAACAAAAAATGAAGACGATACAGTACTTCGAAAACTTGTGAACTCCTCGAAAACGTCACACGTCAGTACATTTTTTACCTACAAATGACGTCACAACCCTCCACTCATGATCTTTGACGCGTTTTATCTTTGTCAATTTTTATTAATTTGATAAAGCAAAACACGTATCCAATATTTTTCGATAATCTAACTGACGGACTAATTAGAATCATATTTTTTTGACTTAGTCCGATCCCTTATTGAATTTGTCATGAATTCACAATTACGATTGTCAATCATTATTTTGTTGTTCACACAATCGGTTGCATTTCACTAGAGGAAATACAGTGCAAAAATGTTTAATTTTACGGTTTACCTTATAACACCCCCTTTTTTTTGGAATGTGGGAAATCGTCAAATACTCGTCCCGCTTGCTGGGCAGACCGGTAAGGAGTGTCAGACTTCTACTGACTAAAAACCACCCATGTGGTAGCACATGTGACCTAAACCACGTTAAGAAGTTTTCGTCGACGTACTTCTACAGTCGTATTAAACAACAACATAAAAAACCCTTAAGATTCACGAAGTCAATCTCAACCCTAATAATATCTTCGCTCTCATCACTCACATGGGACATAACCCTAGCTCAGAGCCTCCGTCGGCTTTGTTTGTTGTTCCCTTTGATGTTGGCGGTGCGTGCGATTTGCTTCTCCTTCTAATTAGATGTGTCTTTGAGTTGGCCCTTTTTGTTCTACTAATGGTTATTGGACTGCTTGAAGAAATTGTAAGGGAGGTTCTTTGTGTACTTGTTGTCTGTGCGTCTTTTGGTTAGTCTTTTAGGGAGTTAGAGGTCTTTATGAGTTCTTAGTCAAATATAATTGCGTGTGTGGGAATTGTGGGAGATACGAAATATGCATTAAGTGAAAATAGTTTTTGAGAGAATTACACACACTATTTAAACATAAATATTGAACTTCACTTGGTTGCTGTTAAAGAAATCCTAAGGAATCCTATATAGCGTTAGGTATTTTTTTCCCAGCCTGTTCTTTCCCACTGCTGGACTATGGCCTCCCTCCATTATTTCCATTTCTCGTGAGCTCGTGAATTTATTTTCGTTTCTAGGACATCCTACCAAACTAAAAAAATTGGAACGAAAATGCAAGACTTACGTCGTGCATTGCATCTATGGTGAGGATTTGATTTTTTTTCAGGAATTACTAACATTTTCATTACCTATGCTAACCGCCCAGTTTTCCGGAATTCCCAATATCCTGAGAGCCATTACATCGTAAATCTCTAGCACAAACATTCTGAATTCGAACAAACATCTGTAGATCACACGGATATTCCTATTTAACTAGACCCGAAGTTGAAACCGAGGAGACTTTATGCACAGAAAACTTTTTAGTCTGTTAGTTCAGTTTTTTGTGACAAAGTTTTGCTAAGATTTTTAGTGATTTCTTTGTTTTAGTTAGACTTACTGCCGCACTTACTGCGATACTCAGAGATATTTAATGATTACTTAAGCCTAGCTAGTCTAGCTTAATCATTATTTATTACTTAAGCCGTCAATTAGTAAAGATTTAAAATACAAAACTTTCACTAAAGTGGAGATAACTTTTTACTAAGTGATGGCTTAAGTAATCATTAAAGCTCTCTGAGTGCAGCAGTTAGAGACGTTTAATGATTACTTAAGACATCACTTAGTAAAGATTTTGACACTTTAGTGAAGGTTTTGTATCCAACAAGCATTTAAAGTCTCATATCTCATTATTGTGAGTATCAAAATAAATGCTGCCATTTTCTTCTCGTCATACTCAAAGAGTAATTTAGTTACGCCATTTTAAATGAGTCTTCCCGAGTAAAATCTCTGATTACCTCTTCGCACCATGTGCGTTACTTCAATCCTGTTAATTCTAACAATTGAAGAAAGGCAGCGGTTCCCAACCTGAACTTGTCTATCGACCATTTTGAATTATATTAGTAATCGCGGAGAATCATAAATGGTTATGAATGTTTCACTAACAAAGTGGTATTTTTTTTATTTACTTTTTTGAACTCTCACAATGCTGCATTATTCGACCCAAAGGTTGACTGGTATAGAATCGCTTGTATGTGTAAGGCCGCCTTTGTACCACTTTTGTACATGAAGTTTAAATAAATTTTGTATATCACCTTTTTTTTAAACAGCAAATTGAAAGTCTGTTTGCATCAATGTAGTTTTTTTAAGTAAGCAAACATAATCATAAAAAATGTCTAAAATTTTTGTATCAACCTTTGTTGGAGTACATTTTAGCTACAGCTTGAGAACCAATTTCTTCCTACCAGAAAATAGGAGTATGAAATAAACTCGTATCTCTTTTGTTTCGCATCGAAAAGTGTTCCTTTGAAAATTTTCGACGCTCAAAGTCCCAAATCCTTATGAGCTTGGCAAATTAGATTGCGTTGGCTCTTCGGGGGTTTAAAGATAGATCGTTTGATTAAAACAGCTGAGCTGCTGAGCTAATGTTTGTGCTATCATTAATTAAGTGCTATGTTACGTAATTTAGATTGAAGGACGCCTTTAGCGGGAGATTATGTGCAGAGGTTTTAAAGTTTATACTGTTAGTGTACTTCTTCACTGGAGTTTGAAGAAGGAGTGTGTAATGATCGTAGCAGGTGTAACTGGCGTTTTATAGTCTCTCAAACTGATGTATTTATGATACTAGTAGGTAAGTTTTTATGTGGCTTTTGCTCGCGGTTTTGATCCTGTTATGTACTGAAATCATTCCACGTTAACTTTTAAAGTAGCTTATGACCCTCGGATATTAACACTGGAAGGAGGACGCACGGGTTCGAGAGAAATAGAAGGAATGGAGGGAGGCCTTTGCCCAGGAGTGGGACAGAGCAGCCTTAAAAAAAATAGATGAAAGAAAAAAAGGGGATGTTGTGGTTGTGTTGTCCGTTAGTTAATATTTCTCATAATCGCATCAGTATTTCCGAAGATTACTATCTACATACAACCTCTTTATAAAATTAGTATCGAAGATTAGTTTAAGGGGAAAGCGGAAGTCACAGATTTACAGTTATTCGTTGTTACTCGTATTTAATAGTTTTAAGGTTATCTGTAGGCTAATTCTCGTAATTTTATGACGCACCGATGCAGTTGCAGTGCAATTGCAGTTAAGTTCAAGTTCGAGTGATAAACGGTATTCTTGTAATCTTTGAACTGCGCGTAAGCTGCGCGTAAACTGCACGTCAACTGTACGACAACCAAACTCTTCCAAACTTACTTATGGTGTGGCCATATGAGAGAAAAAAAATTACTCACTAAATAATCGAATAGAATCGATTACATTTCAATGAATATGGCGTTATTATAATATTAAAATAATACCCCAGTACACATTTTAGTGCTTTTTATTACTATATAAACAAACAATTATGTTTTGATTCACAATCAAACTATTATTTTGCTAAAATTTGGCTGACAAACAAACTACAAACTCTCGACATAGTGGGCTGTGATACTCCATGGCACCTGCTTTGGCCCACCAGAGTCTGATAAGATCCGCTCGCCAAGAAAGCTAGTGTTATGAGAACCTGAAAGTCATCCAATTATTTACTACCTAAAGTCAAGTATAATGTATTTTGCATTATTTAATTCCAACACTAGATGTACCCCGCGGTTTCAACCACACTCGGCTCCATAGAGTAAATAAAAGTTTACTCGGCTCCTGAGAGTCATAGCGTGATGTTGAAATGGCTTATAACCATCAAGGAAGTTTGTATTGACTGGTAGTTCTACCGATTATCGCGTTCAAACATACAAAATCTTCAGCTTTATTAAATTACTATAGATAAACAGGTTTGACTAACCTTTGTCTGTACACTTAAACCATCTTTCCTTCTCTCCTTCGGAATAAATGTTGATAATTTGGTTATCAATTGCCGGGTCAAGTTCTTGCTCAGACGATAGGTTTTCTGGAATTCCCGGTCTGGAATACGGAATGGATCCACAGAAAACCTTTGTCTTCGTATTGCTTGACGACGTTCTCGGTCATCAATTTCTGCAGCGAGGGATAAAATTCCCCTGTCGAGGCTGCGGGTTGTCCGCAAGGGATACCGCGGCCTCGACATGAAGGGCGAAGAAGGAACATGGGTGGTTTTTAGTCAGTAGAAGTCTGACACTCCTTTTCGCTCTGCCCAAGAGCGGGAGGGGTTTTTTGATGATTTCCCACCCCCCCCAAAAAAAAAAAAGGGATAAAATTCTCAAACCAAGTTGGAAACTCATATTACCTAAAAAGTAAAAAAAAACCTTTAGAATTTTATTGAAAACGACTTGTAGTTAACTTGTTTACATACAATAATCAATTAGAAACAGTTTTATTGACAAAAAATACAATTTTATGCCAACAAAAGTAAATAACGAGGAACTTATCTTGTGCGTAACCAAAACTGCACGTTGATCGATTTGAAACTTCTAAACTGTCATTTTGAGACGTCAAACGAATAGTAGAATACCGATCATGTTGCGTTTCGAAACACGCACAAAAGACGCGCAGTAGTAGAATGCCGATAATGCGCTCGCGTGACGCGAACTTGACGCGAGCGTGTACATGACAGCTGCTGACATCGGTAGAGAATACGAAAAGCGTTGTTTTGATCGAAACTTAACTTAAACTGCACTGAAACTGCACTTCTTTAGTTACGTGAATTAGCCTACTGTTCGCTAGATTATTTGTTAAAATCTGTACGTAAAAACAAGCGCTTCTCGCCAACAAACTGATAAGTTTGGCGAGTAAATTTTTAATTAACAAAATATGTACCTATATTTGTGACCAATAAAAAAAAAAAAAGATTGTTCCCGTGACCTGTCGCCATTTCATACATCTCCAGGAACTAGTTTGTGGTAGCCAGAAAAGGATTTGGTCCTTGTAAAATACTAGAATACAGCTGTAACAGGCAATACTGAGAGCAGACCCTAAACTGGTTTGTAAAATGCAGATGAATCAATTCCATGATCAAATATTCAAATAACAATATTTGAGCATCTTTTTCCTCAAAAATTACAAACGAAAGTTAGAAGACAATGGAATAAACATGAATTATTCTCGAGCAAAACAATTATTTGGAAGAGGACTCGAGAACTTCGCTCGAATACACCAGTTACACAGACAGTTGACCAATAGTTGAAGTGGCCTCTTGTATTTCATGAATCAGAATTCCGTTCTTGCATTGTTTAGGTGACTACTGATTTTGCAAATACAATGACCTTTATTGTCGTTGGCGTAAGGTTTATATCAGAAGTGTGTTAACTGGAAAAGACTGTAAACAGTCTCCGTTTGTACTGTTCGAATTTTGAATGAAATATGGAATACTGTTTGAGTGAAAACTAGGGAACATGAATGTACGTTCAGGAATTCTAAACTGTGATAGTTTTCACCCTTATGCTCATAAGGCTGAAAAGTCGACCATCAGTAATTTCGGTGGGTCATGGTCTATATAGCCCAAATAAACAAAGACAGGGAAAAATAGCAAGAGGGAAGGGAAGCCTTTACCCTGCAATGGAACACAATATGCTTGAAAAAAATGTTTAAACTTTATTTTAAATAGCTTCATGACTGTGCTATTCAATGCAACCGTTAGTATAATATTTTGAGAATGTTACACTTAGTGCAAGCAAAAATCCAATATTTTTTTTTTACACGTTGTATTATTTAGGCATCTATTCAGAACTTGGTAAGTGTTAGAGAAAACGGAAAATCCTAACGGCCTATTCTCCCTTTCATCAAACTAACCAAAATCAATCTATTCTAGTTATTTACAGACCAAATGACTCACAAACCGATCCTTTGATTTCAAATCGAGAACACAAAAACAAAAAATCGGCGAAACTCTAATTGCTTCAAAGCTCTATATTTTATTTATTTAAACACACTCAGCCCTTGCTTGCGTATTGATGCTCCTCTCTCGACTCCCATACAAAGTTAACTAATACACCACCATCAACCTTTATTTCAAAACAACCAACGTTCAGTTTACAATGCCTTAGCTACAAAGTTATATTGGCACACGTCTCTGAATAGATTTATATTCAATTTAACTTTTCGCTGCTAGGTTTCCATTGGTTACGATAAATAAGCCGGTGATAGGTCGGTTCGTTGTTACCGATGTTAAAATGTGTTAGTTTGCGTCTGTGGTGCGTATATATATCGTGTATACGGTAGGAGCATTACTTTATGGGCCACTTATGTCCTGTTTTGGGTTGTGTACTTATTTATGTTCACTGTGGATAGGTTTTTTAAGGTTCCGGACTTCAAAGAACCTTTAGCTTCTCACGTTTTTGACCGTCTTCATTTTGTTTTGATATCTTTCACGCCTGTTTTGCTAAATATTTTCTTTTGATCCTATTTAGGTTTCCATATCCGCAGGGTAACCAACAGGACCTTAATACTAAGCCTTCATTTTATCCGTCCGTTGTATCCGTCCGCCCGTCTGTCGGTCGGTCAGCGGGCTGTATCTCATGGTCCGTAATAGGCATACAGTTAAACTTTTCACAGAATAACATATTTCTGTTGCAAAAAATACAAAAAATAAAGGGGGCTCTTTTACTACGATGGTACGGCTACGACTTGCACTTTGTTGGTTTTCTTCTAATTTCCTGGACGATACTCATAGTTTATTGGTCTAGTGGTCATATTAAAGCGCTACTGCTTAAAATGAGTTCCTGGGTTCAATTTCTAGGTCGTGCAAAGTGTTATTCGCCTTATTGTATCAAGAATATCTCGGTAGCAGCCGCGGAGCTCTGGGTATGCTCTCGGTTGATGTATATAGTATGTTCTGTATGGTGTCGGACGTAAATAATAGCACCATCCCATATCTTCCCGTGGGTGTCGTAAGGGGCGACTAAGGGATTTACCAGAGAATGGGCAGCAGCGTAATAAGAACTGCCACTTGGGTCGATCTTTAGGTAAAGCTGTGCTTGCCTAGGTCGCTCTGTGGATAGGTGACCGCCCGACATACCGAGTTTCCTCCGTGCCTCGGAAAGCACGTAAAGCTGTTGGTCCCGGCTGCCATATATAGATCTTTGGCAGTCGTTACAGGTAGTCAGTGACCTGAAATTCTGACATCCATTCTTACCAAAGAGTATCGTATTACCTAGTATTAACTGGGTTGTGGAGGTCAGAATGGCAGTCGCTCCATGTAAAATACTGGTATTCAGCTGCATCCGGTTAGACTAGAAGCCGACCCCAACATAGTTGCGAAAAGGCTAGGCAGATGATGGGCAGCAGCGTTCTTTGTGCTTTTGTAGCAACCATACTGCGATAGCCAACCCGCCTGCCAAGCGTGGCGATTATGGCAAAACCTCCCCCTCTGGGGAAGGCCTATGTCCAGCAGTGGACGTCTTTTGGCTGAAATGATGATGATGATGTATATAGATAGGTGATTGGTGTTGTAGACAACTTAAATACGTATAATGTATTGTGTAAAACAAGTTTGTAAATTATACGTATTTATGTATGTATTTTTAAAATTTTACATTTGGATCCGATTACCTACATGGAAGCTAAATATAGGTACTATAAGGTACAGTCACACGCATCAATACGTATACACTTAGGAAGATTCAAGAGTGATTTTCTTGCGGAATAACTTATGCAAGATTAAAGATCTAGCTCATGGCTGCTCTGCTTAATCCTTGGGTTAAAATAGGTGCGATGTTACAGTACGCAGTACCTACAGTCTTTTTAAATGGTTTTGTATTATGACTATAAGTCAACATTTTATTTTAGTTTGTTATTTGTACAAAATATTTTAACACGTTCGCTGCGGGACTGAAACTAGCGTTTTTTTGTTTGGTGCGTTAGTGGGCCGATTGGCCTGTTACTTAAACTCTCCGCCCCTGCGTTAAGGGGCTCTTAGACCTAGTAAGGTATCGAGGGATATAAATGACTATCCCTTTGTGAAACCTTTGAATTTTTGATACCTACTTATCAATATCGCTAGTAGACGAGTTAGCTGTCACAGTGTTCACCTCGCCCCCGGATCCCGCTATTTATTCAAGAGATATAATGTAAAAATAAGTATAAGGTCTTATGACCTGAAACCGCACTGAATGAGGGGTTTAATCGAGGGATTATTAGTGATGTGAAATAAGTTATCGACACATTGTTTATAATATCATTTATTAAAAAATTACAAATGGGTTTTGTAGAAACATGATAGACAGTACCCTTTCTTACATTCATTACACAGAACGATTTAATTTTTTTTACTTTTTTATTTGCCTCTCGGCTGCTGAGTGTAACTCGCAGCGTTAAGTAGCATCCAGCACACATTCTCCTTTTGTCGCTAGGATTGGTGTCATTAATATTAGAGCTATTTTGCTGAGAGCCACTATTTTTTTGTCTTCATAAAATCTTTACTCCACTTCGACTTATCCTCATTAGAATTTTCACTTTCACTATTTTCTGTTTGCTGAAACGATAATTCTAGCATTTTTCGACATCGTTTATTTATCCGATGCATTATTACAGTAATTAACAACACATAAACACACACTGACACTCAAATGTTATGAATTATGCACTATCGTAATGTACGTGCGCTCCCGCTAATTATGTCACAACACTAGTCGGAAGTAAAAAATGCAATCACCCAGATCAGTGCGGGAGGGGGCAGAAAGACCTTGTAGCCTATGACGGGCCTTTCGACCCTTTCTCCGCAAGGAATAGAAAAAAATATCAATCAGTGCGTTATCGGGCCGAAAAACCTAAGCAAAGTTTTATTACCTTATCGAGTTGACTATAAGGTCCTAAACTCAAACCTATACTTGTCTCTTTCGTACATTCAGAAATACTCATGCTACGGCTGCCGCACCAGAGTAAAGTACAGCGTTTCTCACCTCCGCACGGAGTGAGAGCACATGCATCGGGTTTTTAGACCTTATATCGCAGTGAACGTGTTAAACCTTTTTATGTGTTTGTTTAAATGTTTTCGAGCGTATGGCATCCGTGGGCAGTAGCTGAAAATCAGCGTCAGGTGGACACGCTGTGTTGCCAGCTGAGGCTCTTTTGGTATTATCACCTTGTTTATTTTGTAAAAAAATTAAGCTGTTTTTGTGAATAATGCCAAATAAATACAATTTTGTTTTTTCCTTTCTTTTCTATACTAATATTATAAAGCTGAAGAGTTTGTTTGTTTGTTTGTTTGATTGTTTGTTTGAACGCGGTAAACTCAGGGACTGCTGGTTGGAATTGAAAAAATCATTTAGTGCTGGATAGTCCATTTATCGAGGAAGGCTTTAGGCTACATAACATCACGCTACGATCAATAGGAGCGGAGCATAAATGAAAAATGTTGCAAAAACGGGAAAAGATATTCCTTTTTGAGAGCTTCCGTTGCGTGCGCTGCGAAAACGGTTTAAGTTACGTAAATATCATGTATGACGGAATTGTTCCTCTTTAAAAGTTCTAAAAAAAAGTCCGCGATAGCATATGTTTATCTTTTAAGATTGACTCACTGTAACCATTTTTTAATATTAAAATGTTAGGTTTAAAAGAATGATATTTTGCGAAGCTTATTTAACCCATATGGTATTAATCTATATCTAAATAAATGTGTTTGTTAGCACGGAAATTTAATATAGAATATTTGTGCCCTTTACTCTATACAGTTTAAACAAATGTCTTAGAAGATATCGCAATGTAAAAATATACGGGCGACAAAATAATTAAGCGCGTGGCAGTCATTCGGTCCGGTGCGGTAGGTACGTAGGGATTCTGGCCTCTGGGGGCTCCGGAGAAATTCAAATTCAAAATATTTACTGCACCATAATGTTTACAAGTACAAGGTGTTACTGTATATTAAACAGTAAGAGATACCTATAGTAATTGTTACTTTATTATTATAATCGAAGCCAATCTAAACTAATAGGTATTATAAAGAGGAAAGGTAAGATTTTTTGTTTGTTACGAGTACGATTTAACTCAATTTAATATGTTAGATAGTCGATTTATCGAGAAAGGTTATAAGCTATATTATGTGACGCAGACGAAGTTGTGTGGGTCAGCTAGTCTTAAATAAGACTGACCAGCGACCGTTCTACAGACTACTACGAGTACGTTTAGTTTCGCTCCGAACCTTTTTCAGTGACTCCGACTTGCTCTTGACTCAGTTTTTTCGCAGTACTTGATATAATATGCCTATAGTAGGCCATCTTACCTTTTTATGGCACTTAGGTACTGAATGTAGACGATGAAATGTTTATAACGGGTGAACGTATCCATTACACTAGATAAACATTAGGACATGGTACTGAAATGAAATGGATCAAGTTTCGAATAAAATACGAGGAGTTTTTTTGAACGGGAGATAGGAATACGATCTTTCAAATAATTTCAGCGAGGCTATGAATGTATTGGTCACAGATATAGATGTGACTAGATAACGCGAGTATCATTATCGATATGAAAAACATGGCAAGCGTGCCTTTTTTTTTACAAACCGCTTTAATGTTGTTATAAGAACTATTTAGTTACTCCCGTCGGGGCTGCGGGTTGTTCCTAAGAGATACCGCGGCCTCGACATAAAGGGCTAAGAAGGAACATGGGTGGTTTTTAGTCAGTAGAAGTCTGACATTCCCTTTCGCTCTGCCCAAGAGCGGGAGGGGTTATTCGATGATTTTCCACACGCCAAAAAAAAAGGACTATTTAGTTACCATGCAAACATGTTACTAGACAAAATAGATTAAATTTCTGTTCTATAAAGTCTAGAATTTGTAGAAAACAACATCGTTACAACTCAAGAACATATTCTTGAGTTGGAACTGTCGTTTTATACAAATTACACGTCTTACTGCGGTACTCAGAGATATTGAATGATTACTTAAGCCGTCAGTAGTAAAAGTTTGACATACGTTTGTATGACAAAACTGTCAAAACCTTTACTAAGTAATGGCCTAAGTAATCATTAAAGCTCTCTGAGTGAGGCAGTTAGTATTGTTACGACGGTCATCTGGAATCGTCAAGAAATCTCGATACTAAACTGTGTAGGTACCTACAAAGTCGAGTACATTCCCGTAGGTACGCGCGCGCGGCGTCGCGTCGGCGGCATTTATTGTCATTGCAATTTCGACCGTATGCCGAAGGCGTAAAGTAACTTCTTCCTTGTTGGTTATTTTATCTTAAAGCTTATTTTTAGTTATTTTTCTTTGTGAATGCTTTATTAATTTTTAGTTAAAAATAGGGAATTTTCTTGAAAATCTTTTACGTGTTTGGGGTATAAAAGGACCGTCAGAGGTCGGAGCGAGTTAGTCTACTTTTAAGCGAGACAACGAAAGGTTCGAAGAGATATCTAGTGCGGTAAAGTGTTCAGTAGTATTGAAGTGATTGTGTATAAGTGTTTTGTGCTTAATAAAGTTATTTCGTGTGTTTAATTGGTAGTGTTTTTATTTATCCCATACCCAGCTATTAACAGTATTGTTTAACTGTTTCGTTGGTCTAGTGTTCGCAAGAGTGACTGTTGAACATGAGGCCGAGGCTTTGATTCCCGGGTCGGGCAAAGTATTTTTGGCTATCGGGCAAAGTATATTTATATAATATAATTTATAAACATGTATTAATGTGGTGGATAACTAAATAAGCTTGCTACGACAGAAGCCATGTTACGTGGTTTTATCTAGGCCGTGTCGACGGCGCGTTCGTGTTCCACGCGCGCCTCAAAGAGATGTCAGCAACATGGAAGGGGCAAGGGCCAACGCCCGTCGGGGCTGCGGGTTGTTCGCAAGAGATACCGCGGCCTCGACATAAAGGGCTAAGAAGGAACATGGGTGGTTTTTAGTCATTAGAAGCCTGACACTCCCTTTCGCTCTGCCCAAGAGCGGGAGCGGTTATGTGATGATTTCCCACCCCACAAAAAAAAAGTGGTCTTATCTAGGCTTATCTATATCTGTGGTACTAATATTAAGAAGGTATACTCGTAGCATGAGCTTTTCTCTCTTATCAGCAAATATCGGGTGTAAGTGAGTTGGATTATTTAGAAATAATAAGTGGATCGACTGAAAATCTATCATTGTTCACTCTAGTTTACGAATAAATGCTTGAGCAGGAACAATATGGTTAGCAACTTTAAATTGACCTATAAACAATGCCCAATGATACATCAAAGGAAGTTAATCAATCGAAAACATTAACATTATTAAAAAAAAAAAAAAAAAAAATCGAAAACATTTAGATTAAAATGTTCGTGTGTTTGTTGAACTGTATCGTGATGTTCAATCAGTTGGTTTCTATCTAGAGTTCAATACTTTTTTTTTTTGGGGAGTGGGAAATCATCAAATAACCCCTCTCGGTTGATTCCCAATCTACGGTGGATCACGTTTTCCTAGAAGAAACCGATTCACTCGGACTTTAAAGGGATATAGATTATAAAGATTTGGAAACAGAGAAGGCACTGACTACCACAGACTGACGCGTGACGGTTCGCACAACAAATGTGGAAGCACTGCGCTTTGTTTTGGTTTTTGGAACTTCAACCATGTAACGGTGACTCTTCACCGTATCTATGCTTTTCCGATGATTGAAACTTGATGAAACCGACGACCAGTCAGTGGTCCACGGTAGCCCGTTTTTTTAGGGGTTAGGAAATTATCAAATGACTCCTCCCGCTCTGGGCAGAGCGGAAAGGGGGAGTGACAGACTTCTACTGACTAAAAACTAACCATGTTCCTTCTTAGCCCTTGTGCTGAGGCCGCGGTATCTATTTCGAACAACCCGTTGCTTCGACGGGAGAGTTCAATACTGAGGTCTAAAACAAAGTTCCAGTATTAATAATAATTTGATTCTATCAGTTATTGTATTAGCAATTACAGAATGTTATCCTTCATCATAAAATCGTGGACCTCAGCTAAACAGCTGTTGGTTCCGGCTGTTCATTAACAATCGTTACAGATAGTCAAACTGACAACCAGTGTTACCAAAGGGTGTCGTATTACCCAGTACTAACTGAAATGTGGAGGTCAGATAGGCAGACGCTCCATATCAAATACTGGTACAGCTGGATCCGGTTAGGCTGGAAGCCTACTCCATTGTCAATGGTTACTAGGTATTTCCTCTACAGTTCTCCGCGATTAGGCCCATACATTACACACACATTTGCTTTTTGTCTCCTCCTGTGATTATTTATTAGTACATAAGTTCTTTTTGTCTTCTTAGGTATTTACGTTTTATTTAAAATATTGTGTCTACACTGTATCTTTATTTAAAGTAATACGAGTATGTGGAAACGTCGTGGATTGTACATTAGCCTATTTTGAATATGCTGTAATATTTACTATAACATTATATTGTACAATTGTTTGTTTTCCCCAAATAAATAAATAAATAATACATTTACAACGTATTAATGGCTTGTATGACTGACGAGCTATAATGTCTATAATTCAAGCTATACGTTCCAGGATCAGCACCTGGCCTTACCTACCTATTATAGCTGACGTAACATTCACACCCATTTACCCATTATACAGAATAATTACAATTACTGAAACAATAGATCAGTTAAAGCGATCTTGTGAAGCAATTAAATTAATAGCCGTGGGCTATATTGTTCTATTACTAGTTGAAGTTTTAGCCTAGTTCAGTTTATTATTGTAAAACTGTGTCGTTGGTTTGGTGGTTAGAAACTATTGTAGAGAATGAGGTCCTGGTTCTTTCCATCAGCAGATTCTCAGCCTGGAATCTGAATTTAGATAGACTCGCCCGCTATTTCATGGGACTTAAAACATGGCTGTCAAAATGTGGGTGTAAATTAGTATAATAATTAAGCATAATAATAATAATAATGTTTATTCACAATAAGTATGTACATTTTTACAGTTACATTGCTTAATCTAAACTAAAAGTACACAAAAGTATTTGCATTTGAGGCCGAACTAGGCAAAGCCTGTATTTCAGCCCTCAATGCCAATCCCCCTGAGTTACCAATTATAGTTATTTTGATATCGCAATGATCAATGCATGAATGTACGATTGCACGTATCTTATTCAACTTAAAAAAATAAAATGTAGAGAAAAAAAATATAGATTATCATAGATTTATTGCTACTCGTAAATGTATCTAGATCCGGTTCCTGAGCAATCAGGGTGTTTAGCAGATTTCGCCTGGGTTGTGGGCGCTTATGGTGCAGTTTTGGTAAGCACAGCCATCTGTGCTTACCCAAACTACTCGATATGCTCCATAGCTACGAACAAGCCTCGTGAGGCACAGGCCCGCGGGTATTATATGGCCATGATGGACCCACTTCTTCGTTTGAAACCCAATGTAAGACTTTGTATACTTTCCCGTCGGGGCTGCCGGTTGTTCGAAAGAGATACAGCGGCCTCGGCGCAAGGGCTATGAAGGAACATGGGTGGTGTTTAGTCAGTAGAAGTCTGGCACTCCCTTCCGCTCTGCCCAAGAGCGGGAGATTATTTGATGATTTTCCACCCGCCAAAAAGACTTTGTATACCATCTTTTGTAAGAGTCATGTACATAAATATCCAAGTAGGTAGGTATAGTACTTATCGGCGCGTGAACGCCGTCGTCGTCAGATCTCACAATATATTGGCTTACACCAATATATTACACACTCACATAATTACACAGTAATTAGGTAACAGCAGGAAGTATTAACACACGTTTGAATAAAATAACTTACTCCAGATTAGGGTGTTTATTTCACGATAGGTGAATCAAGAATTCCCTTTCTTTCGAAATACAATGTCTTTTATACACAGAAATGGCGGGCTTAACATAGCAATATTTCACTTTGCAAGGCGGGAGAAATCAAAATAAATACTTAATAACCATTATTCTAGCGGTCATATTAAAATAATTCATACTATTAAAATAAACAGATATAACAATATTTTACAAATATCAAACGGGTGTGACAACATAATTCCTTATTATTGAACAAACGGAAATTACAATTAATTCAAAATAGACGGAAATACGAATATTAGTTCAGTAAATCTAAACATGTCAAATACAAAACTAACTAACGTAATAACGTTCTTACGTTCACGATATCATAACTACCCTTAAATAATTAATTATAAACTAATTTAAAATCAACATTATGGTTTTGCGCCCATACGGCCATTCTGATTCAGCGCGCTCTCTGCGCAAAAATATTTTACATAAAACAATTTCATTGTCATCTAAAATGGATCATTTTGAGCCAGAGCTGCAGGCTGGTCTCAAAAATCATGACAAGCAATCTTTTCGGAACAACCATTCAAATTATCATGCTAACTTTGTAGCAATTTATTAGGTAACACAAAAACTTCCATAGGACCTTCATGTTTAGGTTAGGACCAAGTTTAGTTGTATGTCTTTCATCCTTATGCAAAAGGACAAAGTCCCCCTTTGCAAATGATTTGATTTTGCTTTTGTCAAGTCTTAATTTATCCCGAAATGATCGCTCGTCCATCCTTAATTTTAATAATGATCAAACAATATTCAGATCTTAAATTCGTTTACATTAAATGATTTTAAATCTGAGTCAAGCTCCGTACTACATAAACACTTATCCATTCAAGTCTCATTCTCGTATTTTGTGAGAATTAAAATGACTAAATATCCAAAATATTAATATTGACAAGAAATTATAAGCCAAGCTTCAATAAAATATTCACATTTGGAATATGTAACAATATTCAACTTCATCATCTCATTAGTGTAATTCAAATACTTTAAAGATAAAGTAGTTCAACTTTCAGACTAGAATTATGTTAGATCAAACTTTGCAGAACATAACATAACGCCTGACCTACCCGAAGGGTTAGGCAGAGGTGTATCCATTAGTACAACTTTTTCATGTACCAAAATATTAAAACAGAGCCTCGAAAGGCCTTACCGACATTAACTATTTCGCACTGCTGCTCAATTTCATCCACAATATGGCTTCAAAGCTGTTCCAGCAGGTTTTTCGGTACCGCTACCAGAATAGTCAGCACGTCGTCAAAGCCCTTGTTGAATCGAGCCGGCGACCCGCAGACGTCACAGCTTTCAGCATCACACCAATAGCTCCGACATTGATCATGAAAATAACAAAGTGAAAACAATTAGCAATCAAAAGTTAGCAAAAGCACGAAATTTGTATTCCTAAAAGTGTAATCATATCTAGACAGGGAAAATAGCACGCTTTACCGCCCTGATCTACCAATCTTATCGACAGTTAGTGGTAATGAAAAGTTATTCTTAAGTATGTTTGAATTTAATTCTCGACATCGACATTTAAGTCGACGCATAGTCGGAACTGAAGGACTTTAAATTGTGTGGTTGTGGTAATAAACGTAATTTAGTTATTAAATAAGTTTATTGGAAAAAGAGAAAAAACAGTTACACATTACAGATTCAGATTGACAGCTAGAACTACATTTGCTTGCGTTCCATATTCAAACACCCTCCTTTGGAACGCAACCCCATCTTCGTTACACAATATAAATGTTTATCAGCAGTAGTCCCTTTAGTTAAATTATCAGCAATCATTTCCTCACCCTTAACATAATTAAACTTTATCTCTGAATTATTTACATGGTCTTTGAGAAAATGATAGCGAATGTCAATATGTCTTGACCTTGGCAAGTAACAATCATTTTTGGACAATTTTATAGCACTTTGATTGTCACTAAATATGACGAGTGGTTTGCTCTGTTCCTGTCCGAGTTCTGCATGCAGTTGTTGTAGCCACAGTGCCTCCTGCGCCGCCGAAGACATCGACATGTACTCAGCTTCAGCAGTAGACAATGCCACAGTCTGCTGCTTGTGTGACCGCCAAGATATAGCACCACCCTGCAAACAAAAAATGTAACCCGTGCACGACTTCCTATCGCGCACATCACTCGCCCAATCAGCATCACAATACCCTGTGATCTTCTCATTACCATTCTTGGTATATATCAACTTCAAATCTTTGGTACCTTGAAGATATCTAAAAATTCTTTTCACCGCAGTCCAGTGTGCAGTTGTAGGATTTTTATTAAACCTGCTCAGTGTGTTTACTGCAAATGATATGTCAGGTCTGGTACCTTGTGCCACATACAATAAAGAACCAATAGCTTGTTGATATGGACCGTCAGTGATTTTTTCGTCTTCCATTTTATCACTAAATTTCATACCAACTTCAAATGGTGTTTTCACGGGTTTGCAATCTGACATTCTAAATCTTGCTAATATTTCATTAATATATTTTTCTTGATCTAGCATCACTTTGTCTCCATCTCTGGTTATGTGAAGACCAACACATTGGCTTGCCCGACCAATGTCCTTCATTTCCAAGTGTTCTTGTAGTTTCTGTTTGAAAATACTTCTTGTATTTTCCTCTGCAGTAAATAAAAGTAAATCATCCACCCAGATAGCTACAAAAGTATTCTTCTCTGCATTATAGTAGACACACGGATCTGTTTTCGATTGTGTCATTCCTAACTCATATAGGACAGAGTTTAATTTTAAATTCCAGAGTCTGCTGGCCTGCTTTAGTCCGTATATAGATTTATGTAGCAAGCATACCTTAGATCCACGCTTATACTCTTCTGGCTGCTGCATGTAAATGTCTCTGTCAATATCTCCTTGCAGAAAAGCAGATACAGCATCCATTTGGTCTATCTCCAATCCATATCTGGCTGCTAAAGCAAATAAGTAGCGTAAAGTTGTATACCTGACAACTGGTGAGTATATTTCTTCATAATCAGTGCCCCATCGTTGAGCATAACCTTTTATTACAAGCCTCGCCTAGTATCTCTGAACATTCCCACTCTGGTCTGTTTTTGTTTTAAACACCCATTTATATGGAAGAGCCTTTTATCCTGGAGGGAGATCGGTCAAAGTCCATGTTTTATTTTTCATCAGGGAAGAATATTCCTCGTCCATGGCCTTCTTCCATTCTATAGCTTGAGACGATGTAAGTGCTTCCTCAACAGTCTGTGGGTCGGTCGAATCAGTAAACAAACACAGTAGGCCCAGCTTGTCAATTTGTGCCTCATTTTGTTTATCCCGTGATCGTGTTGACCTCAATGTTACATTAGTATAGTAATCTTGTTTCAAATGACGCGGAGGACAATAAGTTTCATCTAGTTCTCCAGTATCAGTTTCATACTCACTTGAGTCTTCAGCAATATACTGTGTACCTGAGTCCTTCTTGGATATCACAGGTACAGATGTGGATGACTCCTGAGTGTGTATCTTGTTTCTCTGACTGCCTGAGTTTTTACTTTCTAGCGGGACGGAACTCGCAGTGGTTGATTCCTCTACTGGAACATTAGTTTGACAATCAATTGGTACGTTGACATTCTCATTGTATTTTTCCATAAAAGAAACATCTCTACTCTTCACAACCTTGTGTGATTCAGGGTCCATCAATCGATATCCCTTTGTGTTATTGCAATAACCCACAAATATCATTTTTACTGATTTTTTATCCCACTTTTGGCGTTTTTCTCTGGGTACATAAACCATAGCTTCTGAGCCAAATATCCTCATGTGTGATAAATTGGGTTTCTTACCTTTCCACAATTCATATGGGGTTCTACCTTGTAGCGACTTTGTCGGGGAACGGTTCACAACATATGCAGCAGTTGCCAGCGCTTCAGCCCAGTACCTTTTCTCCAGGTTGGCATAGAACAGCATGCACCTTGCTCGTTCAACTAAAGTCCTGTTCATTCTTTCGGCCATCCCGTTTTGCTGGGGAGTGTACGGAGTAGTGGTCTGATGAATTATACCATGATTAGATAAGTACTTTTCAAAATTATTATTACAGTACTCTTTGCCATTATCTGTGCGTAACTTTGTAATTTTATGGTGTAATTCATTCTCTACTTTCAACTTAAAATCTTTAAATGTCTCTAGAATATTTAGCTTATCTCTCAGGAGATACACATGGACCATTCGTGTAAAATCATCAATGTAAGTAATAAAGTATTTCATACCTCCAAATGATGAATTTTCCATCGGGCCACATAAGTCAGAATGTATAAGCTCTAAAGGTCGTGTAGCTCTAAATCCAACATTATTGAATGGCATTCTTGCTTGCTTACCTTCCATACAATGAGTGCATGTGACATTACTTTGATCCCGAGACAGAGTCACACCATCAGTACAATCAGGCAGCTTCTTCACATCTAAAACATTTAAATGACCCATTCGCAGGTGCCACAGATAAGTGCTATTATTCTGAGAACTTGAGGTTAAGTGTGCCACTTCATAGCTAGTGTCCATGACATATAGCTTGTTGCTCAGCGTGGCTGTGCAGACCACTTCATTTTTACCATTTTGTATTTCACATCCCTTCTTGATAAAAGTTACCTTATATCCACTTTCTACAATAGTGCTGACCGAAAGTAGATTGGCCGCTAAACCGGGAACATACAAAACATTTTTAACTTGTATAACATCATCTTGACTTACGTGCATGTCAATACAGCCAACTCCCTTCACAGCTAATGGTTCTCTGTTAGCTACAGTAATATTCTTAATAGTTGGTTCGGTGACATTGTACATCCAATCATTTCTACATGTCATGTGCATGGATGCACCTGAGTCCAATAACCATTTATCGTTAATATTAATTTCATTGACCGATGCCGAGAACGCTGCTACAAAACTGGTACTCTCTCCTTTGTTTGCTAATTGTTTCTTCGGCAGCTTACAATATTTGGCTTATTACAGTTGAAACATCTCGGTCCCTTAGATTTCACTGGCTGCGCATTGGGTCTAGTTTTCCTAGTATTTGTATGGAAAGCTGATGATTTTGATGTGCTTACCTCTTGTATGAGTTTAGACTTAACTGCGTCGGCACTGATTTGAATCCCGGAACTCTCTAGTCCCATGATCATAGGTTTGTATTCGTCCGGTAGACCAGCCAACATCAAAGTACCAAGCCACTCATCATTTACATCAAATCCAATGTTCCGCAGTTTGTGAGCAGTGTTCATTATCTTACTCACATAGTCTTCGACACTATTGCTCGACTCCAGTGTAGTGTTTATCAGGTCTTTGAGTAGACCTACTCTTCTAGTTAAACCGTTGTCATCAAAAGCCCTTTGTAAACAGTCCCATACTTGTTTTGCAGTTTTGCATTCCTGAACATGTACGTAATTCTGTGGGTCCAACAACAATATCAGCTTTGTCTTCGCCTTCACGTCTTTACTTGCATCAACAGGTTTATCATCGGGACGTTCGACGCAGCACCACAGGTCTTCGTGTTCCAAATATGTCTTCATACTGAACTTCCACGTTGCGAAGTTTTCCCTTCCGATCAATTTTTCTAGACTGAACATATTTTGACCCATCTTGTGATAGTTTACCAGAAATATGTATGTAATTGCAAAATTCCGTAACCCCAAATTCAAATTGCACCGACAATTTTTCCTGACGAGATTATATTGCACTTTTCTCAATAATCCAACTGTACCACTACGGAACCACGCTCTGCTACCATGAAGGACTTTAAATTGTGTGGTTGTGGTAATAAACGTAATTTAGTTATTAAATAAGTTTATTGGAAAAAGAGAAAAAACAGTTACACATTACAGATTCAGATTGACAGCTAGAACTACATTTGCTTGCGTTCCATATTCAAACAGGAACTCATAAAATATGACCACGAAATGAGAGAACGGGAATAAACTATCCCTGAAAATACAGTTTTGTTCAAGATCGTTTAAAAGAAATGTTCCAACGGCGACAGTCTGTAGTGCCAACACTGAACAATTCGGTCTACATTCTTTATTCTAATACTCAACTGACAGGTTTTTACCTCTAGAGACCATAACGGAGGCAAAAATAAAAAGTTTTTATAAAATTTAATTTAATTATTCGAATATAGTAAGACCATCAAGGTCGGTATATAATTTTATTCTCGACTTTGTCAAACACAAAGAGATTTTTAAAAAAACCTTAGCGGACAAAAGAAATATTCGGTCCTGAAGAAAATGGTCGATTTTCAGCAAAGGAAATACGACAAACCGACTTGTTACCAAGTAGTAATAAGTTTTAAATACGATTCTCTTCGCCTTTTCCCGTCTCATGATCTGCCTAGCCTTTTCCAACTATGTTGGGGTCGGCTTCCAGTCAAACTGGATGCAGCTGAATACCAGTGTTTTACACTTAGCGACGGACTATCTGACCTCCAAAACCCGAATCCGAAACTGTTCTCCTAAGACTGATTCGCCACTACCCAGTTAATATTGGGTAATTCGATAACAATTGGTAAGACTGATTGTCAGACCACTTATTGTCTCCTTTACGTGCTTTCCGAGACACGGAGGAAACTCGGTATGTAATGGGTGGCCAGCCCGTCACATTATTCCTAAACCACTAACTCCTGTAAGCCATAATCAACAGTGACCACCACCAGAAAAGTGCCGAGACAATGAAGTTCGACGAAGTCACAGAGAAACGATGTAACTTTCTTGGATTCCACAACGAAATTAATCAGAAAGTTTCACTTGTAATGTGTGGTGACACATTCACAGACCAACCTAAGCAAACGCGGCTTAACCTACAGATCGATCAGAGTAACAGTTATTATTCAGCCACGAGCTCAGTCTATTGCTCGTAAATATGTGAATGTCTTGGTTAAAGAACACTCATCAATAGTCATATTTCTGGATATAATCAGCTTTTTACCATTAACTAAATCAAATCCAAACAAAATATTAAACCTAGATTTGGTTATCTTCTAACACAAAGTTTCATTTTGGACACTGGTTTCAATAATGGTCGAGATACTCTCAGAACACGTGACATTTACGCCGCCTATTTCCATAAAAAAAACCGTATTGACAGTAGTTTAACCAGTAAAACTTCACTAAACAAAAAAAATATACGCCGATATAAAAATATCGCGTCTTGAATAGACAGGATCAGAGGCATTCTTTTCAATTTGAACTGTTGTCATGCAACGATTTACATAGTTTGAATCGGTTACTACAATTTACGTAGTTTTAATCGGTTGACCTACATTTTTCGTTACGGAAACAGGTTTCTCGGAATGATGGCAATATTTAACATACAATTTTAGCTATAAGGTCTGGCGAAACCTGGGAAGTAGGTTTTGCAGAAATACCCGGTTCAAAAGTTATTATTGAATATTCCTTACAGTTGCGAAGACTGACATTTAAAATTAGCTATGACCAACTTATAGAATCAGGCGTTTCCGAAATCCGGGATTTTTGTATGTATTATTGGATTTCGGTTGATTACTTCCAAAAGATGGTAAAGTAACACGAAAAGCTAAGAGTCAGGCGTATTACGTGATAATTCACATTTCACTAAATCAGGGTTGATATAGTGACAACAGAATCAATTACCTCGTCATCCGTGGCTTCAGGCTGTATTCCCTTAATGGATAGCGTCCATCCCGTGGTTGAGTAGCCTGCTTAGCTGCTCGCCTGTCCCGGAACTCTTCGCCGAATGTCTGGATCAGGTCTAGCTTGCTTCCAGGTGGTGGTGGATTGCAAACACCGCGTATCCAGCCACGTCTTCGCTCTTCCTTTCAGCTTCAGTATTGTTTTCATTCGATTTTCATGTGGTAATGCCAATAAACGAAACAGTTTAATCGATATTGGCACACCAGTCCCTCACGCTGCAGGAACGCACATCGGGATCGAATGGCCATTGGTAGCGATTGCCACGATCCCGAGATGGCGCCGGTACATCGGTCGGACAGTTCTGCAGTCACGGTGCTTGTTGTAGTTTGCTTCGTGGTTAGCGTCACCAGACACTTGTTCCATGGAGAAACTTGGGTCTGGCTGGGCGGTCCATATATTTATCTATGGGGCGGTCGGCACAGGTTTGCGAACCCAGGATCCAGAAGGCTTCAGAAGGGGCGAGTTGGATCCCACCGCTGCTATCGGCGCGTGAACGCCGTCGTCGTCAGATCTCACAATATATTTATTGGCTTACACCAATATATTACACACTCACATAATTACACAGTAATTAGGTAACAGCAGGAAGTATTAACACACGTTTGAATAAAATAACTTACTCCAGATTAGGGTGTTTATTTCACGATAGGTGAATCAAGAATTCCCTTTCTTTCGAAATACGATGTCTTTTATACACAGAAATGGCGGGCTTAACATAGCAATATTTCACTTTGCAAGGCGGGAGAAATCAAAATAAATACTTAATAACCATTATTCTAGCGGTCATATTAAAATAATTCATACTATTAAAATAAACAGATATAACAATATTTTACAAATATCAAACGGGTGTGACAACATAATTCCTTATTATTGAACAAACGGAAATTACAATTAATTCAAAATAGACGGAAATACGAATATTAGTTCAGTAAATCTAAACATGTCAAATACAAAACTAACTACCTTCAAATACGTTAATGAATCTACATGAGTCAAAATAAAATCATAACTACCCTTAAATAATCATCACTACATAGTATAAAACAAAGTCGCCTTTTCTGTCCCTATATCCCTATGTGCGCTTAAATCTTTAAAACTACGCAACGGATTTTGATGCGGTTTTTTCCAATAGATAGAGTGATTCAAGAGGAAGGTTTATATGTATAATACATGCATCATATACTAAGGCAACATTGCTAATTTTAGAGGTTTCTAACGTGATGTCGTAAATTAACCTATTTTTTTGGGCTTATTTAGCAATTTAGCAAAAACGCTGCCTAAACCCTACGAGTTAGATCAAATTAATGTACTACAGTATTGTACACCATAAAAAGGTCTACAAAAAAGTCCGCGATGGTATATGTTTATATTTTAGGGATAACCCACATTAACCATTTTTATTGTTTACTTTTTTCGTGAAAAAATGGCTTATTTACGAAGCTATTTTAAGCAATACGACATTAATCCTTATCGAATTAAGTACCTTAAATACAGTGTGCAATTAATATAGATCAATATATGGTTCCTTACAGCATGTAAATTAAACAAATATTTTCGGAGATATTACAAATTTAAAATTTGCGTTTGCGGCGGGCGGTACCGGTCGGTGTATTGATTCCCCGAATCCCTCTGATACCATCGGATTTACCCTTCCAATTTAAACGTTTACAGTTTCCGGTAAAGACATCTTTTGCAATGACCATTAATAAATCGCAAGGTCAAACCTTCAACGTTGCAGGCTTAGATTTGAGCGTTGACTGTTTTTCACATTGCCAACTGTATGTCGCTCTTTCAAGAGTAACCTCAAGAGAAAACATGTTTGTATTGTCTAATGAAGTAATGACAAGAAAGCTGTGAACGTTGTGTATAAAGACATCCTGTAATATATTAATTGTTGTAAAAATAAAATAAATACCTAGGTAAAAATGTAAAAAGTAAATAAGTAAAAATGTGTAATGTAATAAAAATTGTATGAATTTAGATATTCCAAAGATAGCAGGAAATCTTCATAGTAAGTATAGGGAAAGAGGAATTGTTTTACTCCAAATTTAATGCGTGCGGGCCAAGGGCAGTAATGAATGAATCAAAAATACTGGATCGATTTTAATCATGTTTTCATTGAGTGACATAGGCATATATATTTTATGCCCGTGCAAAGTCGGAGCGGGCCGCTATGTTTTTATATACAACGTTCATAGTTTTTCTGTAGTGTATTTTAATTTAGTATCAGCATTGCACCCGTGCGAAGCCGGGGCGGGTCGCTAGTTAATTATAAACTAATTTAAAATCAACATTATGGTTTTGCGCCCATATACTCGTACTTAAACTCTAATGAGTTTATGTTTCCATCAACTTATTGTATTAATGTAAGTGTACTATTAATGAATAAATAAGTGAATGAATTCTGTATTTCTATATAAAAAAAAACCTATCGATTTCCGCCCATTGAGTAAACCTTAAAACCAACAGTAGTGAAAGTCTGTGTAACTTGTAAGGATAAATCACAGTAAAAGCTATAATTCCTTTACCCAGACCACGACAATGTCTACAATATCAACATACTAATCTTCCATATTCAAGCACCAAACTCTCAACCTAATTCTACGCAACCTAAATATTCAACGCAATTTGAATAAGATCTTTGTTCCGAAATTATCTACAATACATACTGTTATAGAACGTTAATTTCTCGTATGGAATACAACACGTTAGCCAAACTTCAGGAGCCGCAGCTGCTGCACCAAGATTCTGATGCTAATGAACTGAAGTTATACCATAAAAGCATATCAAGATATTAGCATTTTGAGTAGATTTCTTCTGAGTGTGAGGCTCGCATCGGAAGTTATACTTTGAAGTATGTCGTAAAATGAGACAGTGTAATGTTATGACGTAATGGTGGAAAAATTGACTGTCGGCTTAAGATACCAGATACCTTGCTCATTGATCCTTAGTGATTTTTTTTTTAATTGGTACAAGCCCGCCACACTATTCCCTAACTGTACAGTACCCGGCGGTAAATATTGCACATCGACCTTTGGAAAAATCAATGCAATTTATTCATTAATTAAGTTCTTATTTTGTATTTAGCTTGCCGTGAAACTTTTTCGAACCGACCTAGTTTGCGGCAGTTATATACAAAAGCACAGCGGAAAAGAGATGTCTCGAACAGTCATTTCGTATATAGTTTCTCCAAAGGTCGATGTGCAATATTTATCACCGGGTACTGTAATTCCTGTTAGCCAGAATCAACAGTGGCGACCACAAAAAAAGCGCCGAGACAATGAAGCTCGACGAAGTCCCAGAGAAACGATTTAACTGTCTTGGATTCCGTCACGAAATTAATCAGAAAAGAATAGTGGAGGAGTAGGCCTAGTGATTGTCGGTGATAACGGTGATGGTAAAACAGATATTCAGTGGATTGATATAAAGCTGCCGTGAGGAGCTCGTGGCTTAATAAGAACTGCCACTCGGGTCGATCTTTAGGTAAAGCTGTGCTTGCCTAGGTCGGTCTGTGGATGGGTGACCGCCCGACATACCGAGTTTCCTCCGTGCCTCGGAAAGCACGTTAAGCTGTTGGTTCCGGCTGCCATATGTAGATCTTTGGCAGTCGTTACAGGTAGTCAGTGACCTGAAATTCTGACATCCAGTCTTACCAAAGAGTATTTAATTACCTAGTATTAACTGGGTTGTGGAGGTCAGATAGGCAGTCGCTCCATGTAAAATACTGGTATTCAGCTGCATCCGGTTAGACTGGAAGCCAGCCCTAAAATAGTTGGGAAAAGGCTAGGCAGATGAAATGATGATATAAAGCTCCCGTAGTGGGTGTCAGTATACTTGCGCGCACTCAAGTGCTCAAAAATACCGATCCGCAGCCGGGACCAACGGCTTAACGTGCTCTCTGAGGCACGAAGAAATCTCGGTATGCAATGGGTGGTCACGCATCCACAGACCAGCCTCGACAAGCGCAGCTTTACCTGAAGATTGATCCGAGTGGCTGTTATTAGCTAGCCCCGAGCTCATGTCTATTCTCATAGCAGACGAATACTTTAAAAATGCATGAATAAATGCATAGTAATTATCCCTTTTGGCTGAAATGAATATAAAAAAAACCGGCCAAGAGCGTGTCGGGCCACGCTCAGTGTAGGGTTCCGTAGATAATAAAATATTATGTAAACGAAGTTAAAAAAAAAATACGGGCAAATGAAACTTGACCTCTGGATTGTATAGGCGCTCATACGATTCAGGGACCAAATTATATTGGTTAACTGCAGTTTCCATCTGTTGTTTCCATCCAAGTTCAAAATAATTTTCCTAGAAAGTCCTTATAAAGTTCTACTTTTCAGATTTTTTTCGTATTTTCTAAACTTATGGTTCAAAAGTTAGAGGGGGGGGGACGCTTTGTTTTTTACTTTTGGAGCGATTATTTCCGAAATTATTGACATTATCAAAAAATGATTTTAGTAAACCCCTATTCATTTTTAAATACCTTTCCAACAATATATGACACATTAGGGTTAAAATTAAAAAAAAAAACACTTCCCACTTTACATATAGGGGGGCTACCCTAATAAAACATTTTTTTCCAATTTTTATTTTAGCACTTTGTCGGCGTGATTGATACACATATTGGTCCCAAATTTCAGCTTTCTAGTGCTAACGGTCACAGAGATTAAGCGAGGACGGACAGACAGACAGACAGACAGACATGGCGAAACTATAAGGGTTCCTAGTTGACTACGGAACCCTAAAAAGGAGAAATTGTGCTGTGTTCCAATTTGGAAGAGGCCTTCGTCTTGCAGTAGATCGCGATAAGCTAAGTTTTTTGATCAAAACTTTTGAAAAAGGACAGCGCTCCGGAAACTTAACGCATTCATTTGTTTTTTGACTTATTGGAGACCTCGCTGCTCTTTGCAATTGAGGTTTTCTTTCGTGGTACTGGGAGCAAGTTTTGTTGTTAGAGTCTCAGTTTTGACTTTTCAAATTCAAATCGTTTATTGCAATCCTTAATGATTGTATATTTTCAGCTGATAAGTAAAATAATTTTAGACACAATTGTGGACCCTGTCGGGCACAGCAAATTTTTATATAAGAAGAGCGGTTTGCTTCTTTTATTATTAAGTTGGTATTATTTCTATCTTATATAATATCCTATCTATACTAATATTATAAAGCTGAAGAGTTTGTTTGTTTGTTTGTTTGAACGGGGTAAACTCAGGGACTACTGGTTGGAATTGAAAAATTCTTTTAGTGTTGGATAGTCCATTTATCGACGAAGGCTTTAGGCTATATAACATCACGCCACAATCAATAGGAGCGGAGCATAAATGAAAAATGTTGCAAAAACGGGAAAAGATATTCCTTTTTGAGAGCTTCCGTTGCGTGCGCTGCGAAAACGGTTTAATTTAGGTAAATATTATGTACCAAGGAATTGTTCCTCTTTAAAAGTTCTAAAAAAAAGTCCGCGACAGCATATGTTTATCTTTTACGATTGACTCACTGTAACCATTTTTTTATATTAAAATGTTAGGTTAAAAATAATTATATTTTGCGAAGCTTATTTAACCCATATGGTATTAATCTATATCTAAATAAATGTGTTTGTTAGCACGGAAATTTAATATAGAATATTTGTGCCCTTTGCTTTATACAGTTTAAACAAATATCTTAGAAGATATCGCAATGTAAAAATATACGGGCGACAAAATAATTAGCGCGTGGCAGTCATTCGGTCCGGTGCGGTAGGTACGTGGGGATTCTGGCCTCTGGGGGCTCCGGAGAAATTCAAATTCAAAATATTTACTGCACCATAATGTTTATAAGTACAAGGTGTTACTACTGTATATTAAACAGTAAGAGATAGATAGGCTATAATATATATATATAATATATATAATAGATATAGGCTATAAGAGTAGAGGAAGACCTAAGAAACGATGGATGGACTGTGTGAAGGATGATATGGCTAGAAAGGAGGTGACTGCTGACATGACGAGAAATAGAGAAGTATGGAAGAAGAAGACATGTTGCGCCGACCCCAAATAAATTGGGATAAGGGCAGGAGAATGATGATTAAACAGTAAGAGATACCTATAGTAATTGTTACTTTAATAATATAATCGAAGTCAATCTAAAGTAATAGGTATTTTATAGAGGAAAGGTAAGATTTTTTGTTTGCTATGAGTACGATATAGCTCAATTTAATAAGTTGGATAGGCGATTTATCTAGAAAGGTTATAAACTATATTATGTGATGCAGACGAAGTTGCATGGGTCAGCTAGTTAACTTATATCTTTATTCATTTACTTATTCTATTAATATTTTATATCTTCTTTACGACCGTCATTTCGATGTCTAGTGAATAGGGGATCGGACAAAAAAGAACTAATTACTAATTATTAAGAACTAATCTGTAATGTTGTTATAATGAGTGGTAAATAAATAATAAATAAATAATTAGTCCGTCAGATAGATTTCCAAAAAATATTGAAAACTTATTTTTTCTTTTGTCACATAAACAAAAAATGAAGACGATACAGTGCTTTGAAAACTCGTGAAATCCTCGAAAACGTCCCATGTCAGTACATTTTTTACCTACAAATGACGTCACGCTTTGACACGATTTATCTTCGTCAATTTTTATTAATTTGATAAAACAAAAACACTTATCCAATATTTTTCGATAATCTAACTGACGGACTAATTAGAATCATATTTTTTTGACTCAGTCCGATCCCCTATTAAGACGTAGATTAAGCCGTTTTCGAGAAAACCGTAAATAATTTTAGAATTTAAAATAGATCAGTCTAGCTACAGGAGAACTGCATATACCGCATTGTATGCTATTAAACTTACTGCCAGCTTTTAAATTAACAAGGACCGGATAAGCTGAATCTATTTACGTTAGATCTGAGTTTTTGCCCGAGTTTCATGAAACTTAGTTCTTTGCCTCAGGGAAAACAAAACAAGAGACAAGAATAGCCTTGTAACAAATACTTAGTATTTATCTCGTTGGTCGTTGCAATTTGTGGGATTTAAAAGAATATTTAAAGTAGGAGAGAGGGTTCATAATTTGCCGCGGGAGACGCTCCGGGCGTCGGGGGCCCCGTGATGGCTTCCGGCCACCGTAGACGCGGGTCTGTGGACGGTGAGTAATGGGCTAGCTCGCTGTCCGTCCGTCTTCTGACGACGACAGGCCGTGTCGACGGCGCGTTCGTGTTCCACGCACGCCTCAAAGAGATGTCAGCAACATGGAAAGGGTCCGTAAGGGCCGACGCTGTCGGGGCTGCGGGTTGTTCGCAAGAGATACCGCGGCCTCGACATGAAGGGCTAAGAAGGAACATGGGTGGTTTTTAGTCAGTAGAAGTCTGACACTCCCTTTCGCTCTGCCCAAGAGCGGGAGGGGTTATTTGATGATTTCCAACCCCCTCCCAAAAAAAAAGTCCATAATTTTGTTAGGTTTGATGGTTCAGAGACTGAGACAGGTCTCATTGGTCTATTTGACACCGCTACAGTAGTATTGTATAATAGTCGTGGCTAGATTTTGACAGCTGTTCCTGGATAAAACTTCAGGTTAAGCCGCTCTTATCTAGGTTGGTTTGTGCATAGGACCAAACATTACATACCTAGTTTTCTCCATACCTACAACAAGAGCTCATAACTGGGCATTTTCACAAGAGTATAATAATCGTAAACACAACATAACATTATGCATGGTAGTCCCTGAAGTATTAGACAGAGGTGGACCTAATAATACGCCCACGTTAAACTACGTCAGTTACGTTTAAGTCCTATGTAATAAGGGGCGAGCCTATTGCAATCAACCGACCACAATTCCAGACTACATGGCTGCTACTGAGACTTTTTCAGGGCATATTAATCTCCTCCATCGTTTACCATGACAGCACACTCAAACTACAGAACATCACCTCCTACAAATGCCATCCTTACATAGCTCCTTCACTTCACCCACGTTTTAACACTATATTCCCACCGTGTTAAAATAATTTCAAACTGAATTTTACTCACTTTAAAAGCAAGCACCATCTTCACGCGACTGCAAAAGATCGTACAAACAATCCCCATTCGTTCTCGACTCAGCAAAAACATGGCGCCGGTTTACTCTCCACTTAATTGGATGCTGTTTACGTTGAACTAATTAATACATTATCATTAGAGGACAGCTTCTATCTGCTTTTAAGAAGGAGGGATGATTGAGGGCGACCTGATTGGAACTTGTTTTGGTGAGGTGGCCTTTTCGGCGTGTGCTTCAGAGGTGTTATTTACTTGAGTCGGTTTTTAGTGAAGAGGTTTGGGAGTGATTTTGACACAGTTGATTAATTCCGAAAGATTTTTTTCAGAATAATTGCTCTTAATTTCAAGAAGTAAAATTTTTTGCTGTGCTGTGATGATAAATGTTGTGTTAAAGGAGCAGTGTGTTTGATGGGATTTCCCATCACCGAATGATGACGTGCTCTCAAGGGAGAAAATAATTGAAATAAGATTTTAAACTGACATAGTCACTAGCACTATTATTTATACTGAAAACGGGATATTTACCATGTAAAAAAAAAAAACCACCACCATGTCTACCTTTACCATGTAAATATCCCGTTTTCAGTATAAATAAAATAATTGAAGGTATTATTTAGGAGAAAATTGAGAAAAACGTAGGCTTTATCTTGAATACTAAGAATATAATATAATGAACCAATACTCCAATACCTTACGTGTAAGGAAAGAAAGAAAGAAAATAAAATCAATTCCTCCTGAACAATTCTAGTAACATATAATATAAAGGAAAAGCTTCAATTTAGGCCCGAAACGACAATTCCCTATTTACTTTGGAGAAGAAACGCCTGCTACATTCTCCTTCATATATCCTATTGTTATTAAAGACGGCGTACCTAAAGACCTATTAAGGTTCTTCGCCCACGGTGAGTTTTCGTATAAATTCGGACGCGCGTTTACGAAAGGTGCGCTACTATCGTGTTTCATTCGCATTTACATCGCGCGACAGAAGTGACGCAAACTGGCGTCAGTATCGCAACTTTGTCGAAGTATAGCCATGACTTCGGTTTTGCGAAAACGAAGAGTGGAGAACGGTGGAAGGGTACCACGGTAGTGTTACTTATAGGTACAGGCAGAAAGCGCTATTGTCTTAAACTCATCACGTGTACAAAATACAGTCGGTCAACTCTGAAACTTTTATTTATTAATCAAAACCGTCTTGTGATATGGGATACCCGTTTGCTTCTAAGCAAATGTAGCTACACAGCCAGCGACAGGATCACGATTGTGTCGCGGCCGTATTGCGTTTGCCTCTCTGCAAAAAGTCACTGTGGGTTAGGGCCCTAAGAGTTGGTCGTTAAAACGAAGCAGAGAACTCCTTAATTGCTACGAAACCAAATTCTTATCGCGTTGGAGATCTTTGTAAAAAAGTTATTAGAGATAGTAGCTTGAATGGCTTTGTAAAAGGTTTGAGACAGCCGCTCGCGATAAGACGTGAAGTTTTCTGTATCTTCTGATCATTTTGAGCATAAGTTTTTGGGCCTTTTTGACTGATGCGTTCGAAGATAATTTTGGGAGCCTAGTCTTATAAGTGGCATAAGTGGTTTTGGTTTCAAATTATTTCATATCTCTCAAGGCTTTTGAACAGGATTTTTGTATGTTTTTCAGTAGCTATTTGAATCCAATACATTTGTTGGTTTATCCGTTAGTATTATCAGTGATGGTATGTCACTTTGTCTAGGGCCCATGGTGTGGTCTCTAGACAAAGCCGATGTTGTCTTTCTTACTGATTGATATTGCAAGCGTTAAACCACTTCGAAAACCCTTTTTTTTTACTTATTTTTTCCATGAGACATTTTCTTCATGATTGACGTTTTAATTGCTTTGATTTTGCACGATGGGTACAGGTATATGTATGGTCAATAAGTAATCTCATTACCTATTTTATTAACTAGTTATACTTTTAACCACGACACAATTTATTATTAGGTATAATGTCCAAGCCGACCCTACAAATAAAGAAAGAAAAATATTTAAACAAAAACTCCACATAAACTTTACACATAACTTTTTACGTGTCAGGCTAAAATATCCCTGTAGTACCTTAAAATATTTTGACTCAACAAATATATTCGTACGCGCCCTAGAATATTTTCTACCTAACTTAGACCGCAAAGTGGGCCTACAGATCACCTCATTGTTGCCTAGCATGAAGAGTTATGAAGCCATGTATAAACTACGAAAGATCACATATTTCTGTGGCACGTCGAAAATATACGAACATATATTTTTGGCGTGGCTGAGCATAAATATGAAGAACTTATAAGGTGTGTAACATGAAATAAATAAGGGTGATATATTATGTAAGAATATATGACGCAGTTGTGAGGTAACGCAACTGTGTGCGGTTTTCAAACTTGATGTCAACGAGATAGATTGCGTAGTTTATGTGAAGTTCGTTCCACCAAGTTTTTTCTTAAGATTAAAGACTCATTATCCGAATAACCTTTTCTCGACTAGGTTGGGGTCGGCTTCCAGTCTAACCGGATACAGTTTAATATTTATTGAACAACACGTAATATTGTTAAAGACCTATCTAATGACATCTTTTTTTTTTTTTGGCGGCTGGAAAATCATCAAATAACCCCTCCCGCTCTTGGGCAGAGCGAAAGGAAGTGTCAGACTTCTACTGACTAAAAACCAGCCATGTTCCTTCTTAGCCCTTCAGGTCGAGGCCACGGTATCTCTTGCGAACAACCCGCAGCATCTAATGACATCCTTAACCATTATCTGAGATGTCGATGATTTTTTATAGTGATCGTGTAGCCTATGGGCTACGCGAAAAAAAATAAAATGATCCCACTTTACGTGTACAGGAGATACTCGATTCGAAGATTTTATTTAACACTTTGTCGGCTCAAATAATCTGTATATTTATACCAAATTACAGCTTTCTAGTACTAAGGAGTCTCTGAGCTAAACTGCGGACAGACATACAGACGGGCGGACATGGAGAAACTATAAGAGTTCCTTGTTGACTACGGAACCGAATTTTCGATGGTACGGTTGGCGCCGAGGCTGAGAGATTGGACTGCTGCGCTGCGTGTCGCGGGTTCGATCCCCGCACGGAACAAATATTTGTATGGCCTACAGATAGTTGTTTCGGGTCTGGGTGTCTGTGTATGTGAGTTTAAATGTTTGTAAACGCACCCACGATACAGGAGAAATTCCTAGTGTGGGGCAACGTTTAAAAAAAAAAGAGGACCCTAAAAACCTAAAGTAATTCTATTCTATCCAAAGCTCCAACACGTGTTATCATAATATATAACCTATAAACCGCATCGCCTCACAAAACCAAATAGCTTCCATTTTGCACCAATATTTCCTCTACATAAAATTTCCGCAACCGGGTACAGTCAAACAGTTATTTCGATGTCGTCAGCTCGTGACCGAAGCGGTAATGTTCACAATATCCTACTGTTTATGTGAGCTGGCGATCAGTCAAGATGCCAAGACTGTTCACAAGGGAATTTTGCTACTAGTACTTTTGACGGAGTTCCGATGAGTGTAGGCGTTTTCTTAGATAAAATGTCGTTTTGGGGATAGGTTCTGCTTTTGGTGATTGATTACCTTTAGACGTATTTTTTTATTGTATATTTTGGATATAAAGGTGATTATTTACCTTCTGTGAAAAGAGATTCATAATGTCAGGGTGGTTTACACCGAAGTTCAAAAGTGAGGTGACCTTTAAGCAGATACACACACTTTACCAATAATAACTCAACTAGAATCCAAATACAATAATCTGCTCAAAGATAGTGCAGCTGACACCGAAGGTCCCGGAGAAAATGAGCTTTATCGACAAAGTATGTTCGTTCCATGAAAAAAATCTAGACTCCAGATAAAAATATCGAAAGATATTAGCCGGCCGGATTCACCAAAAAAGACAAAGAAAACATGAATAATAATTAAAAACATCTTTTATATTTAGATATCTTGACATTTTTTTTATATGGTCGATGTAAAAGATGTTGTAGTTCCCGTCTCATTCAATACAACTATTTTCCTTTATGCCCAAAAAACATTCACAATGAGTACACACATATTTGTCGGTTTCCCTCATAATATTAGTACTCCAGAGTGTCGGTATAAGTGCCTATTACTAATACGTCTATACAATTCCCTTTAGGTCTTGATCAGGCTATATATCAAGTGTGCCAAAGTGCCTAATACCGTCTTCTGGAAAGCCCAACGCTAATACCTTGTTCGTGTACACGTCGTTCAATGTCGATATGAACGCAATTGGGTAACTATGTAACAGACAGATAAAATACCTTTTGTGTATTGGGTAATATTTTTGAGGTAAGTTTTTTTTGGATGAGTTTTTAGTGTTTGTTTATTGGTAAGAAAAGGTTTTTTATCAGTTAGGAAATATTTTCTGTTTTTGGCTTTAATTTGTCATAATATCACGCCTATATACTCAAATGCTCCGTATGGTGTCGGGTTCCGTATGGTGTCGGACGTAAAGAATAGCACCATCCCATATCTTCCCGTGGGTGTCGTATCTAAGGGACTTACCAGAGAATGGGCAGCAGCGTTCTGTGTGACTTCGCAACAACCATACTGCGATCGCCAACCCGCCTGCCAAGCGTGGTAATTATGGCAAATCACCCCCTTCTGGGGGAGGCCTATGTCCAGCAGTGGACGTCTTATGGCTGAAACGATGATGATGATGATGATACTCAAATGGGTAGGCAGAGGTTAACTCTTTACTATTCTTTAGCTTTTGTTTCTAGCCTGTTTGGTCTCAATCCTGGATAAAATCCTCCCACCACTCTTTCCATTTCTCGCGAACAAACTACGGAAATTGAACTTGTAAGAGGCCAATAGGCAACTATCTAAGTAAGGTGCTGTAACAATAAAAAAAACAATTGTCATTACAGGCACATAGGTGTAATCTATTTACTGGTCTATGTTGCCTTTTTTTTTTGGCGGGTGGAAAATCATCAAATAACTCCACCCGCTCTTGGGCAGAGCGTAAGGCAGTGTCACACTTCTACTGACTAATAGTATATTATGCAACTAGTGAATAAAGGACGGATTTAAAGCGAGGGCCGTAGATGAGTCACGAGCAAGTGAAGGATTCTAATGATTGAATCACGAACGCAGCGAGTGATTCAACTGTTAGAATCCTGAACGACGCGAGTGATTCATGGCCCTCGATATAAATTCGTACTTTATTCAGGAGTTGCATACTATACTTTATATCATGACTACGAGAAAAGACATAATTTAAGCGAAAATAGAAATTTAATCAAGAAATAAGAATTGTTACATTAATTGAAATGGACATTAAAATTAGAGCAATGACTGAAATTAAGCGTAATTTTCTTATTATTATCATTAAGGTGGTCAACTTGTGAAACGATATTTTTCTAATGCCAAACTCCTTGTCGCAAATATCGACCAATCAAATCTCGAGAATTTATTTGCACCAAAGAGTTTTGAATTTCGAATCTTAGCGCAAGGAGTTTGTGTAAGCATTGAAATAGAGACCGGATATATTTTTGTGTTCCAAATTCAAACACCAAAATTGTGAATAAAAACAAAACAGTGAATAAAAGGCCTTTTTATTCACTGTTTTGCGTGAATAAAATAAGCTTTTTAGAGTAGGTATGGTATAAAAAAAATTGGTTGCCTGTAAAGTCGGTATACGGGCGAAAGTTTTACGTGACAACGAAAATAGAAGCGCAAGACATGAACCGGTGTGTATGCCTATCTCTCTCACTCTCTCTCTCTCGCTCTGGACGCGTGCCTCTCACTCGCTCTCATTGTGAGCGCATAACGTGAGCGGAGCGTAACGCAGTTTCTTGAAGTGTCACCCGGCAAACCAATTTATAAGACGTTGTCACGTCAAAACCAGCCATGTTCCTTCTTAGCCCATTCGCCGAGGCCGCGGTATCTCTTCGAACAACCCGCAGCCCCGACGGGCGTCGGCCCTTGCGGGCCCCTTCCATGTTGCTGACATCTCTTTGAGGCGCGCATGGAACACAAACGCGCCGTCGACACGGCCTGTCGTCGTCATAAGACGGACGGACGGCGAGCTATAGCCCATTACTCACCGTTCACAGGCCCGTGTCTACGCGGTGGCCGGAAGCCGTCACATGGCCGTCTATGTTGCCCTCAAGGCCTGAATATACACACATCAACACCGTCTAGGGATATTTTGTATAAAGTTCTTAAACTCAAAAAATACTGGCCACTTTTAAATTCTTTTGAAGAAAGTTTATTTTGTAAGCCTTTTTGAACAATTCTAAATTTGAATTTGAAAAAATAAATTAAAAACAAAAGATTTTCGCGGCATAATGGTAGCGAAGTCCGCTAAGGTTTCATTTACCTACAGTAGTTTGTGGCTATTTTTTTGTGTCCAATTTAAGTTTTATAACAAGTTATCGGTTAATTCCGAATTAATGTTATTGTGTGCATCATGCAGCGGCGCCATTTAACTAGAGAAGAAATGTTAAGGGCTGTAGGCATGCTCCAAGCTGGGGCTACTCAACGGAGTATTGCTGAGGAGTTTGGAACAAGACAAAACGTGATATCAAGGTTATGGTCACGTTATCATGCTACTGGTGAAGTGGCTGAAAGACACCCAGGCGGGAAGCGCATAACCACTCAACGACAAGACCGATTTTTGCAAGTTGCCGCGAGAAGACAACCAAATGTTACGGCCATGCAGTTGGTTCAGAGGCTCCAGTCAGAGCACCAGTTGCTTGTGAGTGACCAAACTATGAGGAGAAGGCTGCATGAAGCTAACCTTCATGCTCGCAGACGGCTTCGTACTCCAGCACTATGCCGAGGAAATCGTGGACGACGACTAGAGTGGGCTCGTGGGTTTGCTCTGGGAAGAAAACCAGTGGTCTGTAGTGCTGTTTACCGATGAGTCCCGGTTCGGTTTCCATCCCGATACACGTAGAGTGCGTGTTTGGGGAGTTCCTGGTCGTGAGAGCCGTCTGCAACATCCTCAGGAAGTCCATTCATACCACGGCGGGACAATTATGGTTTGGGCGGGAATTCGTGTTGGTGGAAGAACAGACCTCGTTTGGATCAGAAACACCATGACGGCTGAAAAATACCTTAACGAGGTGCTAGTACCAATAATCTACCCCCATCGACTACAAATGGGCCAAGAATTCACGCTCATGCACGATAACGCCCGTCCGCACACAGCGAGAGTGGTGACGAGCTGGTTCCAGGAGCACGACGTATCGGTCTTAGGCTGGCCCGCTCAATCGCCTGACCTAAACCCCATAGAACACGCGTGGGACATGCTCCAAAGAAGGGCTTTGAGGAATTTCCCTGCAAACGTTGCGACGGAAGAGCAACTTTTTTTGCATCTTAGCCGGACCTGGGACAATATACCGCAGCAAGACTTGGATAACTTAATCCAAAGCATGAAAAACCGTTGCAGGACCGTTATTAACGTCATGGGTGGTTTTACTGACTACTGATTTTTCACAGAACTGTTAAAAACAAATTATTTTTTCCTTATTTGTAAATTTTTCTTGAGAAACACATTCGTTGTTAGTTTTACCATTATTTCATGTTTTTTCTTTATTTGAATAAAAATTTGTTTACGCAAAAAAACATTGTTTTCTTTTATTCTGGAGTGTTGTCTGATAAATGGGCTTTATAAAAATATATACATGTTGTATGCTATTTTTAATACATTTTGAGTAAATTGAGTAAATCCAAAATATCCCTAGACAGTGTTGATGTGTGGACCCCAATATTTACTACACAATATGTGGCCAAAACTTATAAACAACTTGATTTTAGCCTCAAAATCGCCATAGGGAAATGATCCTGTGAACCAAACACTAACACAAACAAGAGGTTTCTTAGGTTTCAAATAACATGACTATTAATTTATTATTCTTAGTTTACCTACATGTTAGGTTGTTTGTATGTAGAACAGTGGAATTTTGTTAGTAGGTAATTTACTTGGAGGTACTTTAAGGAAGGTGTAACTAACTTAGGCTACAGGGGTTTGCTGCGGGTTGTTCAAGAGATACCGTGACCGTCACAAAGGGCTAAGTCTGACACTCCCTAGCGCTCCGCCTAGAGCGGGAGGAGTCATTTGATGATATCTCACCTTCAAAACAAAAGGTCACAGGGGTTTTAGAAAAAGAATTGAAAAACACTTGAAAATGTTAACGAAATCCAATTCAAGTTTGTAAGGAGAAAGGGGAGGTTTTTTGGAGTGGGACACCTAAGAGGCTATGAAAAAATGTCCTGGGTTCGATTCCCGGGTCGGGGTAAGTGTTATTTTGATTGGTGCCCGGTTGATGGCAAAAAGCTCGCCATCTATTACATTGGACTTTAACAAAGCTGCAACAAAATGTGGGAGTAGGTACTATTAAGTACACCTCTGTCTAACCCTTCATGGTAAAACAGGTGTGACGTTACGATGTAAGATGTATTGCTTGATGTGTACACGCATATTTTGCCAAGCAGAGATGAACGATGGCGAACGTAGTCCTTCTCCCAACAGGTCACCTGAATAAAACAGCTTTTCGTTTGTCAGTGTTGCCATTTTCACTCTTGGCAAGCAATAGTTCGATGGCGATGGATGTGGAAATATTTTTGTCATATTTAATACCTGTACGTTAGCTAAATATTTATCTTCACATATTACTGACTTCCTTATTGTTTTTATTATGTTTTATTGTAATTTTTTTTATAGTTTTTTCCGTGAACGTCACCTTTGGGCCCTATGAGAATACCAGCGCTGTGACATTTGTCATAAATGTTATAGCACCATGCTGAGATAGTGGCCTTTTGGCTTCGTATGGGACTAATTTAAATTTAATGTACGTGTGTCCTAATTTTAAGTGTTTCTCATTTGTTTACTTTTTTAATCTTTAATTTTTTTGTCAATTTGTTTTGTCCTGTGTGAAACTAATAAATACTTTTTCTTCTTATAATATTCCATGTCTCTACAACTTGAGTTCTCTTCAACTTATTATAATGATTTCTACAACAACAGTCATAAAAACTTTTAGCTTTACTGTCTTCGTTATTAAATAACAGCGGTATTTTATAAAACTGCGTTGAAATAAAATAAATTATGCAATTTTCTTTACACCTTCCTTCCTCGGTGTGGCGGAGTGCAATCTAATTATGTGAAGCAACTCGCCGCTTGCGGGCGCAATCTTCTATTGAGGATGCTGTATGCACGTGGATATGGCGGTTTATGTACATAACATAACATCACGCCTTTATTTCCAGAAACCCTAATCCCGTCCCAAGTCCCTAAATGCGATAGTGTGGCGGTCTTGTCAAATTGCCAAACCACTGTAACTTCTGAAAGTCAAAACCAACAGTAGCGATCAACAGAAAAGCGAGACAACAAAACTCGACAAATCTCAGAAAAACAATTTAACTGTCTTGGATCCCGCAACGAAATTAATCAGAAAAGAATAGCGGAGGAGCAGAAATAACATAATTCCCACGTAGGTACCTGACTATCAGAAGGACACAGAACAAAACAATGCCAATATTCCCAGAAGGGTAAGGCCGAGGTATACCTTATAGAACACCCACTGTTTTAGAGAGTGAGCCCGTTGCCACAAACTGACAACAAACAAACAACAAAAATTTTTTTCCTTCAAGAATTTCGGTGCAGTAGCACACTACTGCACCGAAATTCTTGAAGGAAAAAATCAAAAAACTATTTTACCGACTAGCAGGGCTATTGCGTATCTTTTTAAATGTCAGTAGCTATCATAGTGTCCATCGATTAACTGTCAAATGGTTTATGGTTTGGTACAAAATGGAACCATTTGACAGTTGATTGATGGACACTATGACAGCCACTGACATTTAAAAAGATATGGAATAGCCCTGCTGGTAAACGAACCCACGGTCCCAAGCTCAGTGGCACTTGCGACCAGTTGACTGGCGGAACAGTTTATGTACCAAATCCTGGTTACATACCAAAAACTAACCATCGGTCTTTGGGGAGTGGTAGTGTTTGACGGATGTACTCTGGACTGCGAGTCTGCGACCCATTAGGTGAGTCCAGTGGCGGGTCACTTATAACTGGAATATAAATTCCATAGTAATACCACCTCCAGGAAAATATTTTTCGTGATTCCATGCTGATTCCACAACCACGAGTCGCAATACGAATAAAAAAGTTGTTTTTTTATTACAACGACGCTTGTTGGTTCAATTTTGAAATTCAATTTAGATTTAACTTAAAGCTAAAATGTCTTCTGGAGCACTCGACCAGTGTAGTACTTAATCAACTGTGTAAGTGCAAATTGTGCAATGTTCTAGAATTTTCTTAGCGATGCGATTTAGCTTACAGAATGGCGCCTGTGTTTCCGTAGAGGAGTCCAAGGAGTCTTAATTCAAGTCCTACGGCTAAACGGTACACATAACATTACTCCTGTAATCCCCGAAGGGTTAGGCAGAGGTGCACCTAATAGTACACCCACATTTCGCCAGTTATGTTGAAGTCTCATGTAATAGGGGGCGAGCCTATTGCCATCTACCGGGCACCACCCCTGACTCTGCGGCTGCTACTGAGAAATTCCAGTTGGAAAAACCTAATAAAACTCCGACCAGGGAATCGAACCCAGGACCTTATGATCAGCAGTCGCGCTTGCGAACACTAAACCAACGAGCCAAACCGCACACATTTAGTTTAAAATCTGTTTTAATAAAGTTAAAACATGTTTTTCTCTTATTCCGAAGTCGCTGGTAGAAGCAAGTATTTTCATGAAATGATAGGTCCATGTTTCCTTCACCCACACCAATTATCAGTTCATGATAATTCAATGTAGTTGTGACGCTCTGAATAAAATATGAAAATGGAATTATTCGAACTGATATGAGGCTAACAGTGAGTCCGTTAGTCAGTATCGGTTCGGATTAATTAATTTAACGAGTTCTGAGAATCGATATGGCTGGAACTGTATGATATGTATCTGTTATTGGACCAACGATTTATCGATCTTGGCCCTAATTTTTCCATTGTCAAAACCGGTTAACTCGTTTACAGTGGCAGGTAATAGTAACCCAAAACAAACAATTACACTGCAAATCGGGACTAACTACTACGTAGCGTTCGCTGAACGCTGCTGTAGCAGCGCTCGCTGCGCTTACTCGATTCGCTCGCTGTTCTCATTTTAACCTAACTAGGTTACCACGACTAATTAATAGTCGATGTGCCCCATGATCCCGTCGGGGCTGCGGGTTGTTCGTAAGAGATACCGCGGCCTCGACATAAAGGGATAAGAAGGAACATGGGTGGTTTTTAGTCAGTAAAAGTCTGACTCTCCCTTTCGCTCTGCCCAAGAGCGGGAGGTGTTATTCGATGATTTTCCACCCGACAACAAAAAAGAAAAAGAAAAAAAAAGGACATAGCTTGATGTGTTGCCGTATGTACAGTCGAACAAGCTAATAAGTATAGATACAGTTTTGTATAATTCTAGTACACTGAAAATATTGATTTCAATTTTGTTTCACATCAGTCTCAAAATGTATCTGTATAATCTTAAAAGTAAATGCAAGTTAGCTGGCTGTATACTTTTTAGCTTGTTTGACTGTACAAGACAAAGGCGATTCTGAACTAAATTCACATTGTAACAACAGATTTGTCTGAACGATGAATTATGAAGATTAGTAATTATCTGCCTACTAGACAGTTCCACGTAAATATGTTGGGTTATGACTTCTAATGGACCCGAATGACAGAAGTTTACATAGGTTCAACAGCCTCTTTACCTGCCCTTCACGACCCAGGTAACACTATAGTCGACAATTCAATAAACCACCAAGACGCCATTCATAGCAAATCACAATAGATTTCATTTCCTTAAAATACCAAAAGAAATCCTTCGCAAATTTACAGCCAGCGTTTGTAAAACCAGTAATTTCTTTTCATTCCTTTAAAAGTGTTCCGTCATTTCGGCGTTATAAGCTTACTGGACGAAATTTAATAAATTCCCCTTCGTTGACGGTGAAGAAATAAATGACAATAATAATGTATATTGAAAAATGAAGAGAGTAATGACATTGAGATTTCCTTTTTGTCCTTAATGAGTTTTTCGACGTGAACTTCGAGGTGTCTTGATTTCGGTGACTGAATAGAATACTTTGCGTTTTTAGGTGACTGAATAGAATACTTTGCGTTTTTAGGTGACTGAATAGAATACTTTGCGTTTTTAGGTGACTGAATAGAATACTTTGCGTTTTTGGGTGACTGAATAGAATACTTTGGGTTTTTAGGTGACTGAATAGAATACTTTGCGTGCGGAAAACCCTGAAGAATCTTTTATTATACTTATAAAAGTGTCACCCCGTGTAGTGACCAAAGCGAATTAAATATTGGCACATTCATATACAGGGTGTAAAAGTACCTTTATCGCAAACGAAAGGCACTTGTTCTCCCCACCACTGCGATCATTTTTCTAGACCATACCTGGGAACCTCCTAGTTATGGAGATATTGGGGGTCAAAGTTCCAAATTTTTCACAGCTGTTTTTGTAGTTACTAGTTTTTCAGGTTATAACTTTACTTAAATTACCTCCATGACCCGTTTACTATTCAAAGCTTCCACTAGCACAATGTTTTAACAGTGCTACATTGAGTTTTACCGTAAAATGTGATTTTTGACCCAAAAAAAAAGTCGTTTCCCAGCAAAAATTTTTGCTTAGGGGTACTTAGTTTGATGTACAGAATGTTTGGTTGACGGCTGTGTGATGGGTTGATTTACACCCTGTATAGGCGCTTTCTTTCAGCATGACCGAACATTTCTTTGAACGTGCAATTAGTTGGGTAACGACGGGCAAGAGAGGAGGTGTGGCATATCCTGTGTTGGGGCTCCACACTCACATTCTGTCAGAGATGGGTCCAATATACCACATCTAGCCAGATTTAAACGGCAGCGATTATAATGGTAAGTGCTTCGTTGATGGCTTATTTCACACTTTGTATGATTGTCCATCACAATACTCCGTCCATTACAAGAACCGCTAACTTTCCCATTTAGAAAACCTTCTAAAACTCAACTCGAAACTTCTGTAACAATAAATAACGGCTTTAATCTCCTGCAAAAATGTTGAACAAAGTCCGAGCGCTGTGTTTTAAACTAGCTGAACAAATTATATTTTCATTAACTTGGCTGGAAGCATTTTTCTCAATGTTTTAGGTAAAATAAGATTTACCTTGCTCCCATACATTTTTGTGGCGACATTTTTGGCCTCGTTAGTCGACTATGCGAGTTTGTGGAAAACCTTTGCGTTGTTAGCTTTAGAGTTCGTTAGAAGATTTTCGTGTGAAATTTTATTTTGTACTACATGGAAATTTTATAGTTGGGAATTATGTTAAAGTGGTGCTACCGCAGTTTTGTGCTTTGATGTTGGTTCTATGTGTTTATTGGATTTATTTTTATTTAAATTCATGTTGCTTTGTTCGGCGATTCTTTTGTGATGTAGAATTTTCAGCTTAATATTATAATAAGGTTCTACATGAAGATTAATCTTACTTGAGTAGTTTATGGGTGGGTTCTTTGATGCGTATTTTTCTCATACTTTATTGCCCAAAAAAATTAAAGATTGCAATATATATAGCTTTTGTACAACAATGACCTTAACCCAGAATTAGAAATTCGTACAGCAAACCTTACTTCGATAGCGAGATTTGCAGAAGAGGATAACTATATCCTCTTTTATGTAACATTATTAGGAGCTCGTGGCTAAATAAGAACTGCCACTCGGGTCGATCTTTAGGTAAACCTGTGCTTGCCTAGGTCGGTCTGTGGATGGGTGACCGCTCGACATACCGAGTTTCCTCCGTGCCTCGGAAAGCACGTTAAGCTGTTGGTCCCGGCTGCCATATATAGATCTTTGGCAGTCGTTACAGGTAGTCAGTGACCTGAAATTCTGACATCCAGTCTTACCAAAGAGTATCGTATTACCTAGTATTAGCTGGGTTGTGGAGGTCAGATAGGCAGTCGCTCCATGTAAAATACTGGTATTCAGCTGCATCCGGTGAGACTGGAAGCCGACCCCAACATAGTTGGGAAAAGGCTAGGCAGATGATGATGATGATGATGTAACATTATCTTAATGACATGATAATCACTACTTAATATAAAACAAAGTCGCTTTCTCTGTCCCTATATCCCTATGTATGCTTAAATCTTCAAAACTACGCAACGGATTTTGATACGGTTTTGTTTATTTTTAATAGATAGAGTGATTCAAGAGAAAGGTTTTAGTATATAACTTGACCGACATCCGCGCGGGTGAAGCCGCGGGCATCAGCTAGTATCTTCTAATTAAAATGTAGTTCATGCCCAGTAGGTATTGCAGTGGTACTCGTATACTACCTACTAATAACAATACTAAATGGAAAAAATATTGCAAAAAAACGCATTAAAAAAACACAATAATGACTTCCCTTTCGGAAGTCGGTGACTTTGCCTCGATTTCTTTATTTTAGTGTCTTCATCGTAAAAACATCAATTAAAACTCGACGAATATAATAGAATAGAATATTATTTATTTCTGAGTATATGGTACGTATTACAAAGATCTACCTACCTATGTTCAGCATAGTATTTTTATTTAAACCACTCAAAATGATCAACGAACCGTTCCCTTGTCACCAGTTCCACTAATAACGTCTATTCAAGACACCTAACTCAAGCGAACCCCGGTGTGGAAGTTATACCGTCGTCTAACCTAGAAGAACGTGCCTAAACATAACTAGACGACTTAACTAAGTGAACGCTAACAGCTGTCAAGTTGAAACGTGTTCCTAACGTGGGCACGGAATAGATAGTTTACAGAAGGACAAGTTCGATACATCATCAATCATCATTTTCCTGCAATTATCCGAATATGTTTGGGGTCGACGCAGCGTGTCTTCTTCAATCATACTTCTGTATTACGCGTCATATCTCATCGGACACCTCCTTAATTGCCACATTATCATACGTCGTTCCTCTGGTCATGTACTCTAATCCAAATTCAAACTCAAAACTATCCTCACGACATTATTCACTTCGACATTCCTCATTCCTCCGCATCACACGCCAAGACAACCGATTGTCATACAACTTTTCAATCACCAATGCCTCTTTCAGACTTCTTCTTTTGTCAGTGATGATATTGTGAAATTATTTTTGACAAAAGTCCTTTTAATAAGCACGTCATATAGCGTTTGTGGACTTGTCAATTCCTTGGCTGTACCGATTGATGTAAGCCAAAAAAAACTGCTTTTACCGACTGTACGTGAAGCGTTTCTATAGCTTCAATGTTCTTATTCGTATGATACTGTTAATCACAGTCACTTATAGGAATATGCACAATAACTCTATAAAGTTAAAGTTTATTTTCGGGTGAAATGCGACTGGAGGTAAATCTCGGATCGCTCAATATATTTCAGTCTCTGTGTCGTTGCATGGACTTCTGTATATTTTATTGTATGGTCGTAATGTGTACTTAGAGTAGCAAGCATCCCTGATTGGTGGTAATCTTTGGTATAATATCATGCAGGATGTGCTAAGAAATTGTATGGAAATAGATTATTGATATTATTAGGATTGTGTGTGTTGTTACTTTTTTACAGAAAACTAGTGGACCAATTTTATTTTAGGATAGAGTTATACATGTCGAAGACGGTCAATAGTATGGTCACTAAATCAAGCGTGGCGGAGACGGTCAATAATATGGTCGCTAAACGAAGCGCGGCACGTGACCCGAGTATTGGCAGCAACTGCACTCGGTCAACTTCGTGCTACGACGGAGCCTAGCTAGTGGAGGAGCGCGATGGCGAGGCACACTTGCCTTCCGACCATCCTAGAGAACGGAACCACCAGGCCTAGGAACTGTCCTACGTTTCGTTTGGCTATAAATTATTATGGTGGTTATTGTGTTCAGTTGTAATTTCAAGTACACGAAGTAGTTTAATAAAAACAGTGTATAAATCCTGACGAGACGACATACACAATACATTTCAATGGTAGATGTGTTTGAATATGAGTTTATTTTATTGTATTGCAACCTATATTTTCTTTTAAAGATACCAAGTTATTACTTAGACATGTTAAGAATTGTGTGTTCCGCCATTTCATTTGTCCAGCTAAATACTACGTAATAAAAAAGGAACAGTGATTGTCAAGTGACCACTTCACCTATTAAATCAAGTGAAACATCAAGTCATTCTTTTTTTCCTGGTGGAAAATCATCAAATAACCTCTCCTGCTCTTGGGCAGAGCGAAAGGGAGTGACAGAGTTTTACTGACTAAAAACCACCCATATTCCTTCTTAGCCCTTCATGTTGAGGCCGCGGTATCTCTTGCGAACAACCCGCAGCCCTAACGGGCGTCGGCCCTTGCGGGCCCCTTCCATGTTGCTGACATCTCTTTGAAGCGCGCGTGGAACACGAACGCGCCGTCGACACGGCCTGTCGTCGTCATAAGACGAACGGACGGCGAGCTGGCCCATCACTCACCGTCCACAGGCCCGCGTCTTCGGTGGCCGAAAGCCATCACGTGGCCCCCGACGCCCGGAGCGATCAAGTCATTCCTCAATTAAGGCTTGTTAACAAAGATACAATACACAATACATAAGGAAAAATATAGGTTTACAACCTGCCCTATCTAAGTGCCATTATCAACAATTTTAAATCCACTGAATGTATGTCAAACGTGTTATTAAGTAAAGCCTGAGCATTAACTGTGTGCTTAACTCGTTAAGTATTTTGAGCGTGATTTAGAACATGTTTGCTTACTTAAATATTTGCATGTTAATGGTCGTAAATATACGAGAAGTATGTACTGGGTGAAACCGCCAAAGGAGAGCTTAAAATTTATGCTTTGAGGTAGATTGAGATAAAGTAACTTGAATATACATATTTATATATTTGATAGCCTTGAATGTCCCACTGCTGGACAAAGTCATCTTCTATATCCTTCAAGGTAGGTACTGGAAAGGGCTGGAAAATCATTAAATAACCCGTCCCGCTCTGGGCAGAGCGAAAGGGAGTATCAGACTTCTACTGATTAAAAACCACCCATGTTCATTCTTAGCCCTTGCGCCGAGGCCGCGGTATCTCTTTCGAACAACCCGCAGCCCGGACGGGGTCCTAAATATGCCTTTGAGCAATATCCGTGCGTTACCGCTAAATCGGCAGTATTGCTTAATTCTTGCTCATTCTAGTCTCCATTCTCCCGTATTGGTACAAATTAGACAATAAAATGTAGTAAGTGATAATTATAGAATACGCACATTAATGCAAATATCAGAAGTCTTGATTTCGCACTCGAGACCTTTGCTTTGACAGTCCGACGGACACACCAGTTTATTAAGTATTTAGTAGGGGCACTTGTCACGTTTGTAGGATGAAGCCGGACAGATGGGCGAAGATAGTGACACAGTGGGTGCCTGAAGACGGCCGTCGCAACCGAGGCAGGCCCAAGAAACGCTAGCGCGACGATCTTCTCAACAGATTGGATGGAGAAGGCAATTAGCAAACGAACTTGGAAAGCCATGGGGGAGGCCTTTGCCCAGCAGTGGGATAGCGTGAACTAAGAAGAAGGGCACTTGTCTGACATCTCATTAAAACTGAAACCGAAAAACCTCAAAGATATAAGGAAACAGTTAATTTCACTTACTTTAGAAGTCTGGAAAACTGTATGGAAATCGGGTAACAAGAATGCATGTACACGTGACAAATGAGAAAGATGTTGTATCAAATATTTTAAATTTAGCAAGGCTTAAAGATAGTATTGCTGAAATAAAAAGAGGCTACTAAGATTTCAGAGAAGTATGGAAAAAAGCACAAACCCTTTATAAATCATGACGAAATAGAATGATGAACCGTAGACGTGAAATTGAACTACATCCCAATTCCGACAGGCACATATCCAGTGAAATTGGTCGCGGAATACAGTCTGCGTTCAGACTCATCTATCAATGCGAGCTCGTAATGTACGATGCTCATTAATAAGGCCAATCGGCTGTGTTTTCCGCCTAGGCTGAACATGTTGCTGGACGTGACAGTTGACGGTCAATTGCCGAGTGTTTTGGACTAGCGTGGCGTATCTAGTTTGGTGGAGTTTTTTTGTTATAATTTGGGAGTCAGTCATTTGTGTTTTATTTTGTGCGTGCGAGCTCAAATGGGTCGTTTTTTTTGCTTTTGAATGTAAAAGGATGGCTCAGATGTTTTTGAAAAATCTGTTTGGTTGTAATAATATTCTGCTGTTTTGAAAGAAAATATAGTTCAAATAAATGATATTTAAATTCAGTTAATTCTCAGTTCAATGAGAATTAAAGTAAATTAATATTCTTTTTTTTTTTTTTTTTTTCTTTTTTTTTAAAAACGTTGCCCCACACTAGGAATTTCTCCTGTATCGTGGGTGCGTTCACAAACATTTAAATTCACATACACAAATACCCAGACCCGAAACAACTATCTGCAGGCCATACAAATATTTGTTCCGTGCGGGGATCGAACCCGCGACACGCAGCGCAGCAGTCCATTGCTTGAGCCACTGCGCCAACCGTGCCGTCAAATAAAATATGAATTCAATGCATGATTCTGAATGCAGAAGCCAGTACGGCAGAAGAGTTTTTTAGTTATATGCGATGCATTCCTCCTCATCACATGCCCATATCAAGTCAGTCAGTTTAAAATCACCCAGAAATCCAATTATCATCCCAATAATGGCCCCTATTGTGTAAAGTCCATTTATAATTAGTGCCAAATTATATATTAAAACCGCATTTGGCGCAGAAGCACTGGATGAAAAGGTGATAAAACCGCAGCGTGTACCGACAGCTTGCCAACCAGAACTTATCTACGAATAATCGTTCGTAGCGGTTACAGTTATGGTTACAGATTGGTAATAACTACTTTAGGTAAATATTTGCAAGTGTTTATTTAGAGAAACTCGTGGTTTTTTTTGGGCGAGCCCGCCACCTTATTTCCAAACCAATGAATCAGAAAATAGGAAATAAAATTCGTGGTTCAATAATAACACCCGCTCGGGTCAATCTTGGTTAAGGTGAATCATACAGGCTGCTCCCAGCCATTTCCCCGCTAGATGGCGTTGAAGTCAACATTTTTAGTTTATTTGTATTTTTGTGTAATTGGAAAACTATTAAGTCGTAGGAGTAGCAATTGCGGTTATCGGACATTACGTTTTATCGAACTGGGTCACATCATTGTCATAATATCCACCTAATTCGACACAAAGGTGTAATTTAACATCTGCCATTGAATATAGCGTCGTTTACACACACAGACGTGAGCCGGTGAACGAGTACATTTACGAAGATTGAACACTAGATGGCGTGAATGAAAAAAAATGTTTTTCATTTTTCTTTATGGGTAGATTGGGTTGGCAGAACTACAGAACGCCACCTGCTACGGTATATCATCATCAGCCTATAATGTTCCTACTGTTGGGACACGGCCACCACGCGGGCCCAGTGGGGTAGATGTCACGTCTTCAAATTTTTGGTTCTAGGACATCTCACCATGATTTGCTTCATATTTATTGAGAGCATGTGGTGATGCAATACATTCCACAAAGTAATGCGCCTGTCTGGATTTGAACCCACGACTTACTGTTCGTGAGTCGGTATATTTTATTATGTACGATTGTTAAAAAATAAAAGGTATATTTGTTGGTGTAAGCTATTTAATTTTGGGAAATAAATTATGTCAACAATAATTACAATAAAACGCAGTTTTATTTTACTCAAAAAAATCTAAATCAAAACTCATTTATTCAAACTAGGCTGATAATCAGCACTTTTCGAACGTCAAAATTTACTTTACTTTACTTATTTACAAGTGACAGTCCCCCAAAACGCCCACCCTTCGACACTTCGTAGTGTTTTTGCTGGAAAGAAGAAGTGGCGGAACTCTCCAGCAACACATCTGTCTGTTTGGTTAGAAGAACCAGACTCGATACAATACTATGGTGTAAGTTAATATTACGATTGACTACAATCAATAATAAAAGATATATAAAAATAAAACATAAAAAAGACATAACATATTATCAGTAAACTAATTTAGGAGAAAGAACATAAATTACAAACATTGTCTTGTGTTCAACTCAACGACCAGCTATTCTTATCATTTTAGTAGTTGTTAATGGAATAGTAAGCTTTTGAACAAACTACATTAGGTACACTATTGTTTTTTTTATCAAACCAGAAGAATTTGAAGTAACATAATTAAATGCTGATACATGCATAATCACTCAAAACTAATAACACTTATGATTAGTAACAGTACCAATTATTACAATAATTATACATTTCATAACACGTAAGAAACTATAATTCCTAGACAAGAGCTACAAATCTAAAACGATTTATTATGAGATAATAACAAGGAAGGTGAAAAAAATATTTCCTAATTTGGAAGCACTCAACAAAAGCATATAATAAAACGAAAATATAAAGCTCTTTATATGAAGTAAGTATACCTAAGAAGTATTATTTCACCTTTTGATACAAAATAAAAAGAAATATACAATGATAATGTAGATTCTAAACAAACTACTACCATAATACAATTAGAACAAAAATCATTTGATTTGTTGATTTCGCCCTCTGCCTTGAAACTTTCTTTGAACCAACTGCTACACTGCTGCTGCAACAAAGAAAACATACTTAGCATATAATTCTTACTTTTTGACCAATATTATTTACCATTCACTTCAAAATATTATTTACCGTCAATCTCCAAAGCTGCTCTGAAATAAAACTTTACTTCTCTTATTTGCTTGAATTTCTAACTGATGTTGATGTTGCAGAAGGATTTGAAGCCTTCAAAGCAATTTTTTCATTGGCTGCATAAATGAGAGCCCACACTTCTGGAGCAGTATTTTTCAAACTTTCTACGAGATCTTCTTCCTTCTTTTCAGTTCCATCTGTCTATGTTTTATTTACATTGCAGTAATAATCTTTGGCTTCAAAATATTTCGCACAGAAAGAAGGAGCTTAGTGTTGGCCAAGATCTAAAAAGAACAAAATATAAATACAGAATAATATGCTTCACTGATCCTGGGATGACTTACAAATTTGATTTATTCATTTACCTTGTAGAGTGCACTGGTATAGTTTTTGATTACGTCATTCTTGCATTAATTTTTTTTTATGATGTTCCCATATGACATTTTCTCTATCAATTTTGCAAACACAGAGGAGTCTCCGTCACCAATAAAACTCAAATAGCGAAGTTGATGTATTTCTTCACTCTTTTGAAAGCCTTCCACAATAATTTCCGATTCCATTGCTGTAGATGGTCCAGTAAAATGTTTGCAGCAATTATGTGCTTTCATATCCATGTTTCTCCTCCCATAATATTGACATGTATAACAATATTTGTTTCTAACACCAAGAAGCAGGCCTGGAAATGAAAAGCAACACTTGTAAATAATGCACATAATAACATACATACATACATACATACATAAACTCACGCCCTTTTCCCATGGGGGTAGGCAGAAACCACAGAACGCCACTTGCTACGATCCTTACATACTCCTTTTGCCTCGTCCACATTCATACATCTGGTCATACACGCACGCCGGTTACGAGTACTACGCACCTGTCCTCCAGAAGAATGGCACCAATATGATCAGTGTATGTCTTTCTAGGGCGTCTCCCTCCCGGCATTACCACTCACTTAATAAAAAAGTCATAAAGAACCAAATTTGTTTTTAGTAAAATATTAACTTACCATACCAGATGACGAGTCAAAGTTATGCCCGTATGACCTTTTTGAATAGCAATTGATCTTTCTTGTTCACCAGCAATTTTAATTTCCTCTGTCAAATGTTCTAATCACACACTGCCTTATTTTCTTTCAACTCGACGAAATTTATTGGCTGACATTGTTGGAATATCCATAAGACTTGTTATGTGAGCTGCTTGAGTGTAAAAGCTACCAGAAGTCACAGTTGCCCACACAAATGCAGTTTTTATTTTATTACTGCTACCAATGTTTCCACGCTCGATCACAGCACTTGAAAATTAATTCACTTCGAAATCCATCATGTCTTTCACTAACAAATTCAATTTGTGAAGATTCACACATATTTTAATGTCTTTCCAGAAGAAATGCCCACTCTATTACATGCTTCAAGTCCACTATGCGATACCCAGTTAACTCAGATAAGCCTTTATTTGGACCAGCTTCCACAATCAATTGAAAATGATCGCAAGTGCAGACGGATTTTCCTTCAACTCTCAATGTCAATTGGGTTGCGTTCAAAAGATGTACTATACTCGGGGTGGGTCAGTTCTTAAAATAAAGCCTTGTTCACGGTTTAAACTTTAATTAAAACTCAGGAATAAACACATTACACAAATTAAAACTCTGCCATCTCAAAAGTATCTCTTACCCAGTGCCAACATTATAAGTTATATATAACATTCAAAACAACATTATCATAAGAACTTAAAACTATAACGCTACGAAAGCCAATCAGCGGCCGAGTAGCGGCGCGACGACAGATCAGTGATTGGTCGGCGCGACGCGCGGGAGCAAACATGCTAGCGCGTTGGTGAATATCTTTGAGGCGGCTGTCCTCTATTGGCCCTCTAACGGCAGGGAAATGGGAGCGTTCGGAAACGTTTTCCGCTATAATACGTAATAAAATTTTACTTATCTTTATATTTCAATGTTACCTTTAGATTCCTCGTAGAACTGCTCAACGAATAAGAAAAAAAAAACAGATTATAATAACTTGTTCAAAATAAAGCACGGAACAGAAAAAAAACAGATAGTAACTGAATTATATTTGTTTCTGAACGCACCATAACAAATTTCGACGTGAAAAAGCTTGGTAGGTATCTACTACAAAATAAAACAAACTATATATATTTAAATATGTGTGTCTGTTTGAAACTGTTTGCAAAATGCGTAAAAGGTGACGCAATCCGGCAAAACCATATTTTGCAAATGTTTGCAAGTTTAATTTTGTGATTACCTACTTTGGTAGTTTACCGATTTAAAATAATTTTATTTATTGTTGACCAAAAACATATTATTCAAATAATACTAAGAAACACTGACTTTGTACTCATCACTGACACGTATGACGTAGGTAATTAGTATTGTGACGAGATTTCATAAAAATCACGGGCCAACTTGATGTTTCTAATACCACCGAAAATAGAATTGTGTTTTTAGAATATTTAACTATTATACCTACGATAAATTAGAATTACAATAATACAGTATAATAGATAATATGAATCAAATGTATACTGGAGAACTATTGCAATTAAATCAATGAAAATGCATAGCATACAAAATAATAAGTACGCAAGAACTTCCGCGCGCAAATCATATAGCGCGGGACAACCGAGCTAGGAATGTATTTTCTAAGTTTCTAACAGTCAAACAAGTGAACGAAGTTTGGCAACGCCTTTTTTTCGTCCACATATTGCATGTAGGTCAAGGTTACGAAGAACGGCATCGTTGCATAAAACCTTCCTACGACTACTGGTATTTATGTTGCCATACAACAATAAAATTGTTTACATTAAAAAAAAAAACATAACATTGATGTCATCAGTTTTATGTTATTTTATATTGTTATTTTTTTGAACGGTTGGAAAGGAAATAATTAAAACTAATTATTGATTTAACAGAATTATTATAAGATCGTCTGCACCTGCACGCCATCTAGCGTGCCATAGTCTAAACAAGTTTACTTGTCATTATTTGTCAAAAGTCACGCACACTACTAAAGAAGTGTCAAATTTTGCCGGGATTTCACTATTGTTTTTCTCGGTAAATAATGTAAGATAATGCCCAAAAAGGTCGATTGCGGACACTTTCCATTGTTGAGAAGTGATAAAATGATAAATTTTAAAGAAAAAGTCTCTGTGTGTCGTGTAAAGGTGTATTTCAAAAATGTATGGAGGGTCGGTCGGCGCTTCAACCTTAAGCCGTTGTTGCCTAGGTTGGTCTGTGGATGTGTGACCACCCATTACATACCGTTGCGTTGGTCCCAGCTGAAACTTGTATTGGTCTTTGACTGGTCTGCAAGTCTGACAACCAGTATTACCAAGGTGTAACGTATTTCCCAGTAGTAACTGGGTTGTGGAAGTTAAATAGGGAGTCGCTCCATTTTACGTCACACCTACTTGAAAAATGTACCCAGTATTTTGTAATTGCCAGTTAGCTTCGGTTCAAAGTATTTTAATACTGTCGTAAATGTACGTATTATATACAAACAACAAACGTATTACAAATTATTTGTATTTATCAGCACTTAAGCCCGTTTTACGTCTCCATATTCTCAGTACACGTGTTATAATTCCCACTAACGCGCTAACGTGTGTTTGTGGAACAATATTACTGTATTGACTTGCCTGGTTTCCGTTTGACTTGAACGTTCTAATTGTTCGCAGTTTCCAAGTGTTAATGATATGAGGTTTCTAAATTTGTTTTTGCTGTGATTGTAGCTTGATATTGAGGTTTACTAAGATTCGGGGTTTTATTTACGCTGTGCCTGGGTTCGATTTGGGTAAAAATATTGCTTGTCTGCTTGGCTTTAACACCAGGAATTGTTAGCTGTTTCTATTAACGTGTTTTCCTTTTGGCGCAGTGGCTGAACGAGAGTTGGGCGGCGCAGGTTCGATCAAATATTTGTAGGCCCTACAGATGCTTGTTCTAGATCTGGCTGTTTTTGTATGTAAGTTCAAATGTTTATAAACGCGCCTACAATCCTAAAAATCCTATTTGGGTAACGTATTGTAAAAAAAATACCTTGTTATATTTTTCAATCGATTGCTGTACCCTGTTTGAATCTCTCAGCAGCCGCAGCGGCAACAAAATAAAATAATAATTATAACATTGGTTAATAATGCAATTGTTAAAAATGACACGTGTTCACTGTACAGCTGTTAGTTGCACATGTGAGATCTTCTCAACTAAGTGCAGTGCTCAAACACTCTTGGATGTTTGGTGCAAGTTAGGAGAAAATGACGTGAAGATTCGCGCGGTTGGCGTTTTTCGTGGGTTTCTTTGGCGCGGCATAAATTGATTGCTTTTCTTCTTTGTTTTGGGGAAAATATTTTTTTTATTATTAAGTGTACTTTATGAAACTTTCTTTGACAATATTCAATAGGAAACGGAACTCCGCATAAAAATATTTAATTATAATACTTAGGTAAGAAATTGTTTTTGTACAACTTTCAAAGACAATATTTTATATTCATTAACGTTTTGAATACCTTATATTGTTTGTAGTGTTTAATTTAATAGTTGTTAGCACATTCTGTCAAAGTTATGAACCATCGAATCCGTGTGCTCGATTGTGAGTTGCATATTATTCACAAGACAAACTGAAACTTATCACAAGACCTGAGTGTGGTACATGTTATGAGAGGAAAGCGACTATTCATTCTGATTATCAGGTTACTAGCGGACGTCACGCGGTTTCATCCGCGTAGTTTCCGTTCCCGTGGGAATACAGGGATAAAAGTAGCCTATGTCACCCGGGAATAGTGTAGCTTCCCAACGGTGAAAGAATTTTTGAAATCGGTCCAGTAGTTTCGGAGCCTATTCGTTATAAACAAACGAACAAATCTTTCCTCTTTATAATATTAGTGTAGATTGGTAACCAACAAAATAGAAATATAGACTATATTCCTCAAACGAAAAGTTAGACGAGTTTAGATACCCTCTATGCATTAACCAAAACGATGTAAATCCAATGCCACTTGATAATTCAATCATAGTTGCAGTAACAGTAGTATTATTTACCGTTATAATTTACCTCAACTTAATTGTTGGCACAAGTTTTAGCTAGTTAGTAATTTTTGTAATTATCGCAATTAAATAACGCAGCTTAATATAAATATCATGTCATTATTTGCAAAGGCTTGCAAAGGTAGCATCTTAAAATATGTATAAAAAACGATGGTGATTTAAAAAAATGCTCGTCTTATCGCAGTATCGACTATCGTCTTATCAGGAGATTACTTAGTTCCGCTTTGTTTAAGGCAGCGTTTTTAGCTTTCATCTGCCGGACCCAGTCTGACCCACACACCTATTTAAGATCATAGGTTCATCGAGCAGCCTCAATAAATACCATAAAATCGCACTAATTTCACAACTTGTACCACAACCAAAGGTACCAGGTTCATACAAACTGTCACAGAACGGAATCTGCATCTCCCTGCTCATTACTACATTACATAATGAGGTTTGTACACCGTGTAGCCCGACCTTTATGAAATATTCACATAGCTCACGTCCCAAAATGAATCCAATTACCAACTCAAAGGGTTCACAATCATTTGAATATAACGTGTGTAGATTTGTGTCAGCCTCATTGAACTTAAGCTGTTTTAGTTAATTGTTGCTACTGACAGTGGAAAGGTTTAGTGTTGTATGAAATTTTATTAGCCGTGCGTGTAAATAAAGCCTAATGGCTGCTATTATTTGTGTGTTAACTAACTTAACGTTAACTAAGAGGAATTGAGGAGGTAAGTTTCGTCCGTCGGGGCTGCGGGTTGTTCGGAAGAAATTCCGCGGCCTCGACACGAAAGGCTAAGAAGGAACATGGGCGGTTTTTAGTCAGTAGAAGTCCGACACTCCCTACCGCTCTGCCCAGAGCGGGAGGAATCATTTGATGATTACCCACACTCGAAAAAAAAAAAATTGCGGTAATTTTGGGTTCTGACAGGTGTAAGTTAACATTAAAAGTTATACTTTACGTTCATCTTAAACAAGTTGAAAAAACGCTTTGCACCCAAAATGTGGCAAAAAGGTAAACTACAACATAACACCACCTGTAATCCCCGAAGGGTTAGGCAGAGGTGTAACTATTAGTACACCCAAATTGTTCTGTTGTGTAATTGTATGTAAAGTCTATTTTTCACAAAAAAGTGAAAAATGAACTTTACAAGAAAAATCAGCTTCTGAAGTCAGTGGCAAAAAAAACGAAATTAAACAAAAAAATGTCACCGACTTTTCACTTTTTTGTGATGTTGTTTTTTTCACTGTTTGTATTTTTGAAGTCGGATTTATTTTTGCAAAAAAGTTTTTTACATGAAAGAAACTACCTTTAGATTAAAACTGCCGTTTGCCAGGTTTTGTCTTAATTGGTTCATTTGCTAGGCCTGTGGGGACGAACTGAACACAGACAATCCCTCAGTTTTAACCAACTTCAAATAAGGAGAAGGTTCTATGTTTAGTTGGTATTATTTTATGTATGTTCATCGATTTCTCCGTGATTAATGCTCCGATAAACTTTTAATTCATTGCTTAGTTATTTATCTTCTTTACAAGGTACCTACAACAAGGTTTAAGACGCGTTATAATAAATCTTTTAATTTTAATATGAAATAAAAAAAAAAAGTTTATCTATAAACATTGAATGTGTTTACAAAGGTCCGTGTCAGTGGAATAAATCGCTGAAGAGCTCTCTCAAGAGTAGGCGATCCTGGCTGCAGGATCAAATCATGTATCTATCATAAAATTACATTGTCACAGGAAGAAAAGGTGTATACATTTTTTAGGTCAAACGGATGCCAACAAGAAAACTTTGAAGCGAACAACTTATATATATCGGAGACTGCAGTCTCTGAACGTGGATAGAATCAGAACTACTGGAATGTCAAGCAACTATTGTCGTTAAGTTCAACCTCTTTAGTAGTGCTTGGGTGTGTTTAGTTCTGGCACGATTAACAACGACAACTGTCAGGTGATGAATGACAGAAGCGCTCGTCAATTTAGAGGGTCGGAGCCAGCGGCAGGGCTCCGATGGCGGACGGCGCTGCGGTGGGTCGTGGTCGTGTTTCCTACTAACCTCACTGCATTCCATGTGGTTGATTTGATCTTTTGTCAGGAGCATCCTGTGTGATGATTACCGACGTAGACCGTTGTACTGAAGAACCGTTGTAGTGTTATTTTGAGATATCCATCCTGTCTTATCGTCATAATCATGAGGAATACCGTCTCCTCCGACATATACATACGAACAGTGCAAGTTAAATAAAAGCCTTGAATGATAGCGTAGATAACCGGCAAAGCTACAGGTATCCTGCACATAGAACATAGTTCAGTCATGCGGGTTATTGCCAATTTATCTGATCGTTTGGATCAAAGCCACTATAGCTATCAAGTCTTAATATCGATGGTTGCTTTGAACTACGATATTGTTAACAATTAGATTGTCTTTATAATCTGCACTGGAGAATTCAATAAACGTACGAGTACGTTTGGCGCAGTGGTTCAAGCAGTTGACTGCGGCGCTATGTGTCGCGGGTTCGATCCCGCACGGAACAAATATTTATATGGCCTACAGATAGTTGTTTCGGGTCTGAGTATTTGTGTATGTGAGTTTAAATGTTTGTGAACGCACCCACGATACAGGAGAAATTCATAGTGTGGGGCAACGTTTTTTTTTTTAAAAATCTATGGTAATCGTTATAAAAACCTTTTTGTGTGTTGGTATTTACCTACATATTCTGTAAGAATATCCTTTCATCATTATCGGCTTCATTCAACCACTGCCTGGTTTAGGACGTTTTTCTTGCGTCCAGCAGGGCTATTGCGTATCTTTTCAAATGTCAGTGGCTATCATAGTGTCCATCGATTAACTGTCAGTTTGGTACAAAATGGAACCATTTGACAGTTAATCGATGGACACTATGATAGCCACTGACATTTAAAAAGATACGCAATAGCCCGGCTGGTATTTCCCCCGATGGCAACAATATGCTTGAGCCTTGCTAGGTGTCCTGCCAAACTCCATTTGAGTCCTCTAACGGGGTTTCCAATATCAAAAACCTTTATACGTCCTCAGATTTGAGTGTAAAGAATGTCAATAGCAACCCTTAACTTTGGTGGCTTTTCATGATTCATAATATGAACCAATTCCAAATCAAACAAACTTTGTATTTGAATCTCTCTGCTTTTTAATTATTTGATGTTGCCTCAGTTTTCGTTTTTCAGAGATAGGTCAATGACCCGCGTTTGTTAATTGGACACTAACTGTACCGACCACAATGAATCGCTATTGGAACTGTTTCAAAGTCTAAAACAAACATCAGTTATGTTACAGCCGCAGGAACTTAGATTCATTCCAAATTACTAGATAATGTATTATATATTAGTTTTGGTCTAAGTACTAAGCGTAGACATTTTATAGACTAGACTTTTTTTTTGGGATGTTGGGAAATCATCAAATGATTCCCTCCATGTTCCGTCTCAGCCCTTTGTGTCTGGGGCCGCGGGTATCTCTTTCGAACAACCCGCATTCCCAGCAGGCGTCGCCGTCGGCCCTTGCGGGCCCCTGCAGTTTTGCTGACATCTCTTTGAGGCGCACGGAAACACGAAGGCGCCGTCGCCGTCGTCATAAGGCGGACAAACTAGCCTAGCCTTTGATGTTTTAGATAATCTGATATACTGAACCATCATGTTAGAAAAACTGTTTCAAAATATGAAGATTTCTAGCTTGTGCTTGCGGTTTCCCTCGGGTTACACATCCGGTAAATACATCCGGTATATTAAATAAGATTGACTCTATGACAAATCGTACTTCCAAACCAATCCCATCATAAGACGGACGAACTAACCTAGCCTTTGAGGTTTTAGATAATCAGATATACTGAACCAATTTGTTTGAAAAACTGTTTCAAAATATGAAGATTTCTAACTTGTGCTCGCGGCTTCCCCTGGGTTGAGTTTGGATATTGCCCCCGGGATCGGACTTCTATGATGAAAAGTACCCAATGTGCTATTGCAGACTATATATACAGGGTGTAAACGAACCCTTTACGGATCCGTCAACCAAGCATTCTGTTCATCAAACTAAGTACCCCTACGCAAAAATTTTTGCTGGGAATTTTTTTTTTTTTTTGGGGTCAAAAATCACATTTTACGGTAAAACTCAAAGTAGCACTCTTAAAACATTGTGCTAGTGGATGCTTTGAATAGTAAACGGGTCATGGAGGTAATTTAAGTAAAGTTAAAACCTGAAATACTAGTATTTACAAAAAAAAGCTGTGAAAAATTTGGAACTTTGACCCCCAATATCTCCGTAACTGGGTTCCCAGGTATGGTCTAGAACAAAAAAAATGATCGCAGTGGTGGGGAGAACAAATGCCCTTCGTTTGCGTTAAGGGTACTTTTACACCCTATATAATCTATCTCTGTGCCCTTGCTCCATGTTCGTTCAGCCGTTATTGCGTGATTGAGTCACAAAGATCAGCCATCCAAACTATTACATTCCTTAAACAGGGTGAATATTTCAAGCGAGTGTGGTGGTCATCCACGCCCGCTTCCAATCCATTCAAATTATAAATATGGGGTGTAAAAGTACCCTTAACGCAAACGAAAGGCACTTGTTCGCCCCACCACTGCGATCATTTTTTTGTTCTAGACCATACCTGGGAACCTTCTAGTTACGGAGATATTGGGGGTCAAAGTTCAAAAATTGTCACAGCTGTTTTTGTAAATACTACACAGCTGTTTTTCAGGTTATAACTTTACTTAAATTACCTCTATGACCCGTTTACTATTCAAAGCATCCACTAGCACAATGTTTTAACAGTGCTACATTGAGTTTTACCGTAAAATGTGATTTTTGGCCCAAAAAAAAAAAGTAGTTTCCCAGCAAACATTTTTGCTTAGGGGTACCTACTTAGTTTGATGTACAGAATGCTTGGTTGACGGCTGTGTGATGGGTTGATTTACAACCTATATAAATAGTGAAGTTCATAATACTCGAAAGATTTTCGAGTCTGGTTTTGTTGTAAACTAAAACTGCATCATTAGATCAATATTTCTAGACAGAAATCGAAAACGTTAATTTTGAAAAAAAATACAACAATCGATAATAAGGATCAAATTATGGAAAGAAAGTAATGATATAATCCATCCGGTAAATTAAGTAAGATTGACTCTATGACAAATCGTACTTCCAAACCATTCCCATCAGACCCGACCCTTGAAATCGATATTAATAGTCTTAATGACGCAAATCCAAAATCCGTTCGAATCTATGCCTTAATACACCCCGCGATCATTATTAGGTGCGCTAACGAAGTGGGCAGCCAGCTCATCCAATTATACGCTGATCCCGGTGGGTCTAACTAACATAATTGGTGTTATGCTGAGCTGGATAACTTTTCAGTTATGGTACTTTGTTGGTATGGGGAGTTTGATGACGTGGTTTAGTTTTGATGCGGTTGAAATCTGGATACTGGTATGGGTTTACAGAACTGCGGTTAATTATCTCTGGTGAAAAATTTGAAAGGTCTTCTTAGTATTGACCGCTGTCTGGGGTTCGTTAAGATGGCAATTAATGTTTCTAGTCTGATCATCATCATCAGCCTATAATGTTCCCACTGTGGCCTCTTCTCTAGGAGTGGGATGGGCTATAATCACGCGGTCCCAGTGCGGGTTGGTAGATGTCACATGTCTTCTATTTTTTTGGTTCTAAAACATGCACGACTTGCGAACATGCATGCAAACGGTGAAGGAAAACATCGTGAGGATGTTTCCTCACGATGTTTTCCTTCACCGTTTTGAGAGCAACGGTGATGAAATAAATTACACAAAGTTATGCGCCTGTCTGGGTTCGAACCCACGACTTATCTGTTCTTAAGTCGGGGCCGCCACAACTTAGACCACCGCTGCTCTTCAACTCAACTGATGACAGTTGAGTTGAAGAGCAGCGGTGGTCTAACAGACAATTAATATATTTACTTGTATGTATGAACATACAAGTAAATATATTAATTGTCTGTTTGTAATTTGAAAATAACAGCTTTTTGTACTAAGTGCACATGAAAGTAAATACGGTGTTAGTCATAATTTTTTTTTTAATGTTTGTATGTCAGTCTGTTTATCTATTTGTTCCGGTTGAACTTCGCAACGGTAAGACCAATTTTGAGGTGGACAAAGGTCGCGGTAATCAGCTTGTAGGTATATCTTCAACTTACCTTTGTATGAAATCAATACCCCAGTTTTTTAACCACAGCAGTCCGTAAAAGCAGTCCGGTTTTCTTGAAAGAAAAAACATGTGTAGGCCAGGCCACACATGTTTTTTTTTTCAAGAAAACCTGAAGGAACCCTCTCTCTCTCCGTTGACGCAACCATGTGTTCTGATTCGCCAAACAAAATGAACAGGAACATCTCGTGTTTTCGTGACGACCACATTAGTAAGGTCGACGACCTCATGCATCAACTAACAAAGAGAAGAAAAACAAATATATTTCTAAAAAAACATAGCTAACAATCGATGTTACAGACTATTGTCAAAAATGCCTGACACGCAAGCTATATCCTGATTGTTTATTACCAAACTACATGCTTGTCTATCCTCATTCCTCTTCTACGCCATTCCCCAATTCTTTGCCAAACGATAACTATTTTATTCCCAGCACGTATCCGAAACATATCTTGATATCCGTTACAAACCACAAACAAAACTAACCGCTATTATGATAATCATGTCACTATAAATACAATAAGGTAAACATAAAAAATAATTCAGTACGTCGTTAGACCGGTAGATGGCGTTATAAATAAAAGAATATCGACACTATTTTTCAAGGGAAAAGTCCCCGTTAAAATATTTAGCGGCCATTATTCGGTTGAGAAAAATGCGTGTCCCTTCCGTGTCCGTACTTTGTATGCAAATATGAAGACTGGGTTACGTTGGAAATATACGGGAGGGGTTTTTGTGATGACACGAACAAGAAATGAATAATCGCGAGCGAAAAAAATGTCGTGCAAAGAAGAACATTTTTTTATAAATCGTTGCCACTCACTAGGGATTTCTCCTGTATCGTGGGTGCGTTTACAAACATATTAAACTCAATGATAGAAGGGTCAGTGGTGGCCTAGTGGTTGCGGCCCCGACTTACAAACAGTAAGTCATGGGTTCGAACCCAGGCAGGCGCATTACTATGTGTAATTTATTTCATCCCCACTGCTCTCAAAACGATGAAGCAGAACATCGTGAGGAAACCGGCATATCTTAGAACCAAAAAAATCGAAGACATGTGACATCTACCAACCCGCAAAGGCACGCGTGGTGGATTAAAGCCCATCCCTCTCCTAGAGAGGAGACCTGAGTCCCTGCAGTGCAGATGATGATGATAATGATCATAGAATTCACACTGCCTAAGCATGCTGGAAGCGTGATATTTGCATAAAAGCTCTTGTGAGGACCTAGTAATTTCGTCGATAAGAAACTAAATAAGTAGGGGATGAAATGTTTTATAGAACTTAGTCCTTTTTGCGACAAGTCTATTAGATAAATAGACAACTGACGGTAAGATTATGTACTATGCACTAGCTGATACCCGTGACCTCGCCCGTGTGGATCTCGGTCAAATTATGTACTAAAACCTTCCTCGAGAACCGCCCATTGGTAAAAAAACGGCATGAAAATCGGTGCAGTAGTTTTTCAGTTTATCGCTAACAGACAGATAGACGCGGCGGAGGACTTTGTTTTATATTTACATGTTGTAGGTAATACGATTGTATCTTAGTAGGCCTAGTGATAGGAATAGTTGGTCGCTGAGTTGAACACAAGACAATGTTTGTTTGTTATTTATGTTCTTTCTCCAAAATTAGTTTACTGACATGTTATGTCTTTTTTATGTTTTTATTATTATATACATTTTTATTTTTGACTTGTGTCTGTAATCAATCGTAATATTAAGTTACACCTTTCTATTGTATCGAGTCTGGTTCTTCTAACCAAACAGACAGATGTGTTGCTGGGGAGTTTGTTCCGCCACTTCTTCTTTCCAGCAAAAAACACTAGGAAGTGTCGAAGGGTGGGCGTTTTGGGGGACTGTCACTTGTAAATGAGTAAAGTAAAGTAAAGTAAATTTTGACGTTCGAAAAGTGCTAATTAACAGCCTAGTTTGAATAAATGACTTTTGATTTTGATTTTGATACCAACATAGTTTTTAGTTATTTATACTAACACAAATGTTATTAGTATGTATATTTAGGTTAAGGTATTTGTCTATGGGTCTTTGTTACCTGAAAATAAATGTATTCTATTCTATTCTATTCTATTCTGTTCTAATTTAACAAAAACAAAACTTGGCAATAAAATAATAACGTAGCGTGCAATAAAATTTATTTAATATTATTAGATCAAATATCAAATTGAGATGATATTTATTAAATTCTCAAAGAGCTACTAGTTTAATCATAATTTAATGTAACGGTATCAAAGGCATTCTTGAGATCTCCAAAACTATTCACGAGCCCTTTAAAGTTAAAACTTTAATATTATTAAATTAGAAAATTCGGCTGACGTCGAGACAGTTCCAATAAATAAACAGTTTAACTAATAGATATATTAATTACACATTAACCTAACATAAGACCAGTATTTTCCCGACACGTTAGGCAGAGATGTAGGTACCAATACCAACTATATCTTAAAGTTAAGTTCCATGTAATAGGAGGGTGAGTCTGTCAAATAACTAAGTATGTTTTAATATTAATAATTACTTTACATATAATAAAAATTATGTATGTAAACATATGGTTGTAAACATAATTATGGCATATTATAATCAATGCTTTAATCATTGCCTCCTTTGTTGGTCGATTAGTCGCAAGTGCGACTGCTTAGCATGTTATTTTGGGTTCAATTCCCAGTTCGGGCAAAGTGTTAATGTGTCTACTGCAGGCTCACCCTCTACTGCATGTACTATTAGGCACACCTTTGCCTCCGTTCACGATGTTGTTTAATCATTAAATGTTTCATATGTACCTATTATAAAACATAGAATATAATGTAATTAAATGATGTTAATAAAATTAAACACAAACCTTTTTATGTATACATCATTCAGGCTTAAAATCGAAAGGTTCTGTTGCGTAGTTGTAAAGTAAAACTCTTTCAATTCTTAATATCTTTCGAACAACAATGAAGTGAGTGTCAACATAACTTGTTGCTTTCAACAACAAAATAATATTGTTGAAAATGTTTAAGTGGTTTCACAACTTGTGTTTGCTACCGTTAGTTGAAAGTGGGTCTTAGAACTACTAACACCAAGACACAAACTCATTTGTTGTTTGTTGTGTTGTTTGTTGTGTGTTTGTTGTCTCATTTGTTTTTGTGTTAAAATTCGATTCTAACCCTAAATGTGTGATTGTTTCAGGTTTCTGACTATGTCTATTTCTGTGTTTGAATTTGTTTAAGGTTTTGTTTTAATATTATAAGTCATTAGTTAATTGGGCTGCCAAATATATTTCAGTAACGAGTGGGTTTACATCAAATTATATCAAGTAAGGATATAAATGTGTATAACAACGCAAAATTTTCCATTTATTAACCGACTTCAAAAAGGTTATAAACTTTTTTTTTTAATCTAAAAGTAAAACAATCGCAACTAAACCAACAATTTCGTCCAAATATTTAAATATCATCGTCATTCTGCATAATCGCGTTATTCTGCTTCGTTGATAACGACATTACAATATCATCATTATCAGTTGCAGCATTTCACTTTCCATTTTTCGGTAACTGTCACCAGCAGCCTTGCGAAGATCTTCGCGACGAGCCTGGTGCCGGAGCTGGTGCAACTTGGAGCCGACCCATCAGAGTCCGGCCGACGTTTTACATTCATTCGTTGGTCATTCTATAGACACTACTCTGTAGAATGCCCGATCGAATCAGAAATGAAGACATCCACATGAAAACCAAGGTTACCGACGTAGCCCGAAGAATCGCCGAATTAAGTGGCAATGGGCAGGGCACTTGCTCGCAGAACAGATGGCCGATGGGGCCGAAAAGTTCTGAAATGACGACCGCGGACCAGAATACGTTGCGTTGTAAGGCCTCCCACTAGGTGGACCGATGACTTGGTGAAGGTTGCAGGGATCCGCTGGATGCGAGACGCACAGGACCGGTCAATATGGCGACTCTTGGGGGAGGTCTATGTCCAGCAGTGGACGTCTTTCGGCTGAAATGAAGATTGATAATGATAGACTAGTCATCGACGACGCTGACTAGTGGATCCTGAACCCATGAGCGCGAGCATAGATGCACTTTCTCCAATACCCAAGTGTGGTGAGCGCAAATCTAGCGATTAAAATCTTTGTTCACGCTCACTATTCACTCCCGTATGTTTACGACAGGGACTATTGTCATGCGTTTTACGTAACACGTCAGGAAAGGATTACAATAGTGTGCGTGATAGATAATACTTTGATCTTTTGAGGTGTTTACATAATATACCTCAGGGTTTTATTCTTTAAACATGTCTTTCTGGTCCTTTTTGTCCCATTCTATAAAAAATCGCGACTTATATATGGTTCGCCTTAACTTATAATGTTTTGTAATATTGTTTTACAATGGTGAAGGAAAATATCGCGAAAAATCCGGCTTATTCTAGAACAAAAAATCGAAGAGAAATTGTAATATGGTATCCATAGGAGGAAGGGATATCGTTATTGGCTGAGTACGTATATGCGATTACCAACCATATTAACCCAGACTGCATGCCATGTGGTCTCATTGCAATAGACCCAGAGATCACGATCTGCCTAGCCTTTTCTCAACTAGGTTGAGGTCGGCTTCCAGTCTTTGGAGAGTATGAGGAACAGGGTGTAAAGTTCCTCATCCCCCATAGAAAAGGGAGGATGCTCCGACCAGACGGGTGTTGTGATTTTCAGGATTTTCTATATGAGCTAATGTCGCGGATAACTTTGATAGCGCGATGCAGGATTTGTCATTTTAGTTCTCATGTGTTGCGATAGATGTCGTTGTCGCCACAAGTCCACCAGATGTAGCTGACACTACCACCTAATTAGTAATAAGTAATACAATAGCCCTTGGTAAGACTGGTTGCCAGACTTTTGGGCCTAACTACTTAAAACGCTTGTTAAAGACCTACAATAGGGGATCGGACAAAAAAAAATTAATTAGTCCGTCAGATAGATTTCCAAAAAATATTGACCACATATTTTTTCTTTTTTCACATAAACAAAAAATGAAGACGTTACAGTGCTTCGAAAACTTTTTGACCTACAAATGACGTCACAACCCCCCCCCTCATGATCTTTGACGAGTTTTATCTTCGTAAATTTTTTATTAATTTGATAAAACAAAAAACACTTATCCAATATTTTTCGATAATCTAACTGACGAACTAATTAGAATCATATTTTTTTGACTCAGTCCGATCTCCTATTCCCGGCCAACAGCCGGGATCAACGACTTAACTTATGTGCATTCCGAGGCACGGAGGAAACATGGTATGTTACGGGTGGTCGCCCATCCACGGACAAAACCTAGGCAAATGCGGCTTAACACGAAACTCGTCACCCAGAGATGAAATTCAAAGTTTTATACTTTGGGATCTTACGTATAGAACACAATGGACGATACGTAAGGGTATGTACAGATTGCCCGTCGGGGCTGCGGGTTGTTCGCAAGAGATACCGCGGTCTCGACATAAAAGGCTAAGAAGGAACATGGGTGGTTTTTAGTTAGTAGAAGTCTGACACTCCCTTTCGCTCTGCGGATATTCGATGATTTTCCACCCGCCAAAAAAAAAATAGAAAAGGGTACGTACAGATTTCCGCTGCACGGTGACCAGTTGCACTTAAAAAATCGCGTGAGGAAAAAGTTCATGTGAACAGTCGCTTGCTATTATTAAAAATAATAATATCCATTAACTAATCACATTGCTTTAACTCAAAGCGACATTTTAAGTGTATGCTACATGTTTTCTTAGACATTCACAAATTACCTTTTGCCTGTTCAGGTAACTAGAACCACTTTTCAAGTAAACTAGAGTTTTTACACGCGCGTCTATATGCGCGCTCAGCTCCAACCTGACTTTAGTCTAAATACGTTCTGTCACGAGCACGAAAATTATATACAAAGCAACTTTTAAAAATTGCTTTTGGAACAAAGTTCTTTATCACATATTATTGTTCTGATAAGTTAGTAGGCTGAAGGTCTAGACAGAAAAATATGTATCAATGAAATGCGACACCAAAAACTAACATTTTATATAGGGTGTAAAAGTACCCTTAACGCAAACGAAGGGCACTTGTTCTCCCCACCACTGCGATCATTTTTTTGTTCTAGACCATACCTGGGAACCTCGTAGTTACGGAGATATTGGGGGTCAAAGTTCCAAATTTTTCACAGCTGTTTTCGTAAATACTAGTTTTTCAGGTTATAACTTTACTTAAATTACCTCCATGACCCGTTTACTATTCAAAGCATCCACTAGCACAATGTTTTAACAGTGCTTCATTGAGTTTTACCGTAAAATGTGATTTTTGACCGCAAAAAAAAAGTCGTTTCTCAGCAAATTTTTTTGCGTAGGGGTACTTAGTTTGATGTACAGAATGCTTGGTTAACGGCTGTGTGATGGGTTGATTTACACCCTGTATAGTGCTTTTTGAGGAACACTACGATCACTAAAACTAAAACTTTTATCAGTCGATTCAGCTTGCCGTCAATTTTGAGAATATAAAATCATCATATTTTATTATAATTAACAAAGTCGGAGGCCGCGTCTGTAAACACTAAAACCTTGCTCGAGAACCACTCTATCCATTGATGAAAACTGCATGAAAATCTTTGTTTTATAATATGTAGTGATGATACTGACATAAAAAAAACATAAATAATCATTATTGCGTGATAAATTGTGTCAGTATTTTTCGAATTCGTTGTGTTCAGAATAACTATGTTAGTCGACACGCTTTTGGCACTATCTCTTATATCTATTGCTCGTACGTATGTTGTGGAAAAAGTGTACGATAATACCTCGTTTACGACTTCGCAAGATGTATTGCGGTGTGACATAAAACAAAATAATAGCTGCGTACCTAGTGTTCTTCATATTTTTTCAGCATTTTCATGTTATGTGTGGTGTCAGGTGGCTTTACAAAATACCTCGGCTAGGAGATAACAATTTCATGTACTTGTATGATGTAGACTTTGTGTGAGAAAGTGTCTAGAATATACCTAAGATCTTTTGTCTCTATTTAGTATATACGTATACACGTGGGTTAAAGGGTACGCTAACGCGAATATTTTGAGTTCTTTTCATTTTCTAAAATAGCAAATACAGTATAGTATATTCATTGTGAAAATGAGCATCTACATAATAAGTATTATAAAGTAATGTATTAATTCATCCAAACGTTGTCGGGAACATATATATATGTTTATAATTAGAAAAAATATAAAACAATCTGTTTATAATTTTGATGAACAACAACGACAATATTCTATCTATCTATCTTTCATAGACATACAAAGATATAGGTTGTTGAGTCTATAGTGGGGCCTATGAATTATGGTGCGTGTGCCTTTCTTGGCACAAGCAGAACAAAAGAAAAAGAAAATTTTAATAAAGTCGTGAGCTTTGTAGACGGGACTTATTATGTCTGCGATGCTAGAGAGGTGAAATTACAAGTATTTGTGTTTTCTAGTAGGACTTACAAACAAGCTAAACAGTAAAAAGTTCTTTGAAATGCAACAATAATTACGAGTAAATAACATAACATAACATCACGCCTGTAATCCCCGAAGGGTTAGGCAAAGGTGTACCTAATAGTACACCCAGATTTCGCCAGTTATGTTTAAGTCCCATGTAATAGGGGGCGAGCCTATTGCCATCAACCGGGCACAAATCCAGACTCCGTAGCTGTTACTGGGAAAAAGCCAACAAGACTTTGCCCGACCCGGGAATCGAACCCAGGACCTCATGTTTAGCAGTCGCGCTTGCGACTACTGGACCAACGAGTAAATGTAATTGTTAAATATCAAATAGATGAAGCATTTTCATTAGATTTTCGTTTTCGTGAGAAGATGAATTATTTTAGACTCAGGAGGCATAAGATCAAGGTACAAATAAGAACGCTTATATTAACATAAAAGGTAAAGATTCTGCCCGTCGGGGCTGCGGGTGTTCGCAAGAGATACCGCAGTCTCGACATGATGGGCTAAGAACGAAAATGGGTGGTTTTTAGTCAGTAGAAGTCTGACACTCCCTTCCGCTCTGCCCAAGAGCGGGAGGGGTCATTTGATGATTTTCCACCCAGCATAAAAAAAAACTTGAGAGGTGTCAAGGAACACCCGGATGGAACGAAGTTATTGGTTATTATTTTTTATTATGTAAAAAAAAAAAAAAATGTGGAAATGAAAATATCTGGCTTGCTTTCTATAAGAGAGAGAGAGACAGACAGAGAAACATGCGACGCCGCACAGCTTACAATAGCTTACTATAGCAAAAAGTGTCGTAAAAACTTTTCGTAAGAATTTTTTCCGTCTAGCCTCCTTTCACAACGCGCGATAAGGAACTTCGTTCCAAAAAAAAAAAAAGGTGAAGATTCTGGGTATTGATACAACAAAAGGGAATACAAAATGGACGTTTAACACTTGGGTTCCGAAGTATAAGTGTCAACGGACACTTTAACAAAACTTTAAGAAGTTTCAATTTCAAACTTTAAAAGTACCTACTTCTATTGTACGTTCAAACGCTAATAGTTTGGAAACAATGTTGGGATTTCAAAATGTCCATATTAACTGTGGCAGTTTTCCCTTTGATATTGCGAGCCATTATTACTTACAATGACATATTGCCTTAAACTTTTGTCTTGTGTTTTGGATTTTTCTATGTTTCTTATCTATCACTGACGGGTTAACCAGGAGATCTAAGTCGTTTGCCTCTTTCAAGTTATGGATGGTGCAATTAGTTGTGCGCAACGGGCAGGACACGTGTGGCATATCCTCGCATTGCGTATTATACCTCATCTCATCAGCAGCGGTGGCCCAGTGTTGGCGGCCCCGACTTACAAGCAGTAATTCGTAGGTTCGAACAATTACTTGGTATAATTTATATCATCACCGCTGCTCTCAAAACGGCGAAGGAAAACATCGTGAGGAAACCGGCATGTCTTAAAATCAAAAATTCGAAGGGTTGTTACATCTACCAACCAGCACTGGGCCCGCATGGTGGGTCTTATAGCCCATACCTCTCTTACAGAGGAGGCCTGAGTCCCTGCAGTGGGAACATTATAGGCTGATTATGATGAAATCCATCTAGCCACATAATATCGACAGCGGATAACTTGATCACTCAAAGTAGCCATAGGACACCAACGCTGGTGCAGGTGCGTGGTACTCGCAACCGGCGTACATGTATGACCGTGTACGAGGCAAAAGGAGTATGTAAGGTTCGTAGCCAGTGGCGTTCTGCGGGTTCTGCATACTCCCATGGTCAAAAGGCGTGAGGTTATATGTGTGTATGTTGGTTTATATAATATTACGTGTGGGAATTTAATTTACGAACTCTGTCGAACCCACGCACTCAACCAACGCGCCAATCAAGCATTTGAGCCAACGTTACGTTATTAAATCCAACCGTTCTTCTCCATATAACGCTATCAAAATATATGTACGAAAATTCCTTTAAAACAGCCAGCTTGTAGCCCCACCCACCTTCTTTCAGTAAATAGCGTGAAGCTAAGATTAAAATGGCGGTGTAAACACGCGCCGCTCGCATGGTTGGCGGTAATATACGCGACGGTCAGCTTATATGGCTGTAGTTTACACCGTAGTGTAACATTTGAAGAGATTTTATGATATAACTTATAGAGTCAAGTACCAACGTATTTATGATATGCGTCATACAAAAACGTTTTCTTGGGTTTGTTTGATGTTTGTCATATATTTTGTGTTGCAAAGTAAAAACTTTAGTTATAGCTTAATTGTACAATGTGTATTAGACATAATTATTATGTTTCACGAAAAATAATCAGCTTCAATAATTACTCGAAACAAATGTATGGGAAAATTGATCGCTACTCCGGAGTAATATGACCACTTTGACGGTCCATATCACATAGGAACTTCTTAAAAATAGTTTAAATGTGTGTGTCGTTCCATTATCCAGTAAGGTCCCGTCATTTGTAAGCGATAACTTACAGTCCCGATCACAACATATAACAGCAAACTTTTCTCATTCACTTCGGTGTGAATGCAGTTTGTTAATCTGACGTGGCAACGTTTTTCCAATAGCTTACATTCATGTCGGGATAGCTATGAGAACTTATAGACGCATGTAATACTGTAGAGGAAAATGTTTAAAACTCACAAAGGTTACAAATTTAATTTGATTTGATATAATATGAACCATTGTCTGTACCTTTTTGAGAGAAATAAATCATTATTATTATTATATTAAATTGTTGATTGAGGAGCTCATGGCTCCCCCCTGTCGGGGCTGCGGGTTGTTCGAAAGAGATACCGTGGCCTCGGCACAAGGGCTAAGAAGGAACATGGGTGGTTTTTAGTCAATAGAAGTCTGACACTCCTTACCGCTCTGCCCAGAGCGGGAGGAGTCATTTGACGATTTCTCCCCAGGTTAATTCATGAAAAGGTGACAGGCTGCCATATTATATAGATCAACAATCGTTACAGGAAGGCAGTACCCCCATACACCCCAACACATGCCATCCGTTGTTTGGTTGTTGTTGGTTTACTTTACTTTTCTAGTCACTCATTTCATTTTCAAAACGATCCTCATGACATTTTCTTCAAAATTATAATTATGATTTATGATAAAAAAGCAACGACCATACAGCCACTAGACGCCTAATAACAGGCGACAAATGTCTGTCAACACATTAGGGTAAAAATCTTATGCATGTCGTTACTCACAAAGTTCGAATTAGTATCGACCACTTCTGTAAGCCGTAAACACTTCCGCACTACACCTTTGAAAATTCGAGAAAATAGACATAATATGACCCCGTGTACAGTACGTTGGTGTGATAAAGAAAGCCGAACTTCAAGTTTCCTGAAAGACGGTATCACATTTCATCGGTAAGTTAATAGTTCCATAATCTAAATAAGATTAATTTTCTGACATTATTTTTCGGAGTTCATCGTATACTGGTCATAGTTGATGTCTTTTATGATTGCGTCTCTTTCCTTTGAAAGTATTTTTTCCGCCATCTCTTTTCCTCGATTTTAAGCAAACATAATTAGTGATGTTCCAAATCGTATGACTACCTCTGTTATCGATAAAGCAACAAAAACCTATAACTAAATTTATTTAAGCAAAAAATATATTGTTAATAATTAAAAATTACAACAGATATAGCTAATAAATTATTATTAAGAAACTTTACATAATTATCTCTTGCTCTGTAAGTACACCCTTACACCCCTGAATGCCGGGGTGTATGACTATCATTACAGCATAGGTTTTGGAATTTGAAAAAAGAACTGTCATACTCATACTGCACGAAGAATATTTTTAAAAAGTTAATTTTTTTTTTCTCGGTATCGATTAACTACTCTTACAGTGTTGGCAGAAGCAGCGAACATCGGTATGACGTGGAGTGAGATGAAACGTGAAGCTCAAGACCGATCGCGATGGAGGACATCTATCGACGCCCTCTGCCCCATCTAGGGGACATAGGACATTAAGTCAGTAAGTCAGATTAATTACTCGAATCGGAATCTAGACAATTTATTTTATAAAGATTTTATTTTAAATATGGAACTATTTGTTTCCACATCGTATGTTAGATGGAATCGATTTAAAAATCAAACTGGCCAGCAAGATTTGACGCGCTTGCGTGCGTGAAAAAAAAAAGGCAGTCTACTAGTAGGCGCGAAAGCATCGCGAAAATAATTAATTGAAACCTGCTGTCTTGTTGTTTACTTACCTCACAATCGATATGTAAAGCAGAGTATTTATCTCGGGCGTAAGCATCAATTGCATACTCGGGTTAATTAGCGCCTTCGCTTCGCTCAGGCGCCAAAATCCTCGTATGCAATTGATGTCATACAGCCCTTGGTTAATAATCTACTATTAACGATTAATTTTAGATACACAAACGATCCTGATTTAAAAAATAAATGGGTAATTGCAACCAAGCGAGAGAACTGGATTAGTGGATTCCATCTACATATAGTGTAATAATATGTTCACGTCATTTTACCGAAGATTGTATTTTGACAGTCTTGCCATTTTTTACTTTCTTCTCACTTATTTTTTACTCATGAAAATATATTATCTCTTATAAATATGCTGTGTATGCGATAACTGTGCACCCCACACCACACACTACCTTATTTCGGAATTTATATAATCTGCTAATGCTTGTTATAATTATTGTGAACAAGATATTTTGGTGAACAAAACATTTCGTTTGTTTCTCATCTAAAATTTTTTCGAGTTTGGTTTTTAAAATTTCTGAAATTCATGACATTAGAAGCCTGAATGAGGAATGCGAAACTTTTGTTTTTTCTTTCTTAGGGTGGGTGGCACCATATTACTATAACGATAACCAAACCGTAACAAGCCATAAAAGCATTAAAAAAGTATAATTTGATGGCTTGTTACGGTTTGGTTATCGTTATAGTAATATGGTGCAACCCACCCTTAATATTTGTTGTGCGTTGTATGTTTACTGTTTTTTTATTGTATCTCTTTGAATGCTCGTCATGTTTCTGCGACAAATAAATATTTTTTTCTTTCTTTTTTTTCTTTCTGCCCGCTAAAATATTATCATTATACCTACCTACATTCAATATTTTACACAATTTGAACTACAAATTTAACATAAAATTTAATATAATTATAATGTAATTTAATTCACACTGCAATAATAAATCATGCACTAATTAACAATTCCAAGAAATTCAAACGTCCCCCTAAAATCTTTCGAGACGACATCAAAGAACTGACATTTCTAAGGCAAAACGACTTCAAAAGTCTTTACAATTCCAAAACTATAATAACTCGAAGACAATTAGCGAGTGGAGAGAATTCTCAAGACTACAACTTCGCATCTCAGTGTACGAAAGAGCCCTTGATGTAATTATTTTTGTAGAAATTTGTCAGACGTGTCACTTGAAATTTTGTTGTTTACTTGAAATAATTAAATTATTTATTTGGCTAGTGGATCAGAGAAAACGGCAGGGAGAGGTGGTCTTGCAGAAGTTTTGCGATAATGCATGATAGTGAATTCGTTACTAACTTATGTGTGTGTGTGTCTTATGTTATATTAAATTGATCACAAAATTGCACACATCTCAGTAAACAGATTACAAGAAATATGGCATTTTTATGAATTACGATTCGGACATGCCCTTTTTTCTTTTTGGGGGGTGGGAAATCATCAAAACCCCCCCCCCCGCTCTTGGGCAGAGCGGAAGGGAGTGTCAGACTTCTACTGACTAAAAACCGCCCATGTTTCTTCCTAGCCCTTGCGCCGAGGCCGCGGTATCTCTTTCGAACAACCCGCAACCCCGACGGTATTGGGCCATGCCCTTCAATGATATGTCCCCTAGTAATTTATGCTCTAGAATCGGTGTGAACTCTTTGACCACCCTTTAAAGAATTGCAAGACAGTATAGTTGGTTTATTGTGTCTGAAAAATTATGATAATCTAACCTCTATCTTACCTGAACGGTAACTCGTTCTTTAAGTCAATGATAGACAGTAATGGTTCTAATTTGCCTAAACGTAACTCAAACACTTTCGCAAATAGCTGAATTATACAGACTCAGTCAAGGATTTCCATTCCATAGCAATATGCACAATGAAAGCGTATAGATCTGATTGAATAGAGATCATATTCCTATGTAAAACTGCTAACTGAAAAACCAGTGACGTATAATCCGTAGTAGAACTACAGTACGGGTACAAGTTTCAGTTGATTCACAAGCGGTCACCCGTTCATTCAATGTTCACGGACGAGTGCTTCGCTCGCCTCACTGCTTGCCGACTTGTTGATACATCGCCGGTTTTAACTCGCACGTAAATAGTCCAGGCGAGCTGGCTTGCTAGTTTGAACGAGGCATGATTGAGTGACGTTTGTCGTGATCGTCAATTGTATTAGACATAGATAGCTCAGTGTGGATTTGGTTTGGTTTTGAAGTTCTCATGAATCTGACTTGATACACAGTTGAGACAGGTTTCTTTAAACGCTTATAAATTATTATTTTTTGTTGTTGTTGTTACTATAGTTTTTATTTTTCACTAATCTTATTGCATAAGATTCTTTAATATTTTCGCTTGGGAGTAACGCAGGCCTATCACCTAGCACAGGAGTCAGGGACTTCACGCAATTGCGTGTTGCGGGTTCGATCCCCACACGGAACAAATATTTGTATGGCCTATAGGTAGTTGTTCCGGGTCTGGATATTTGTGTATGTGAGTTTAAATGTTTGTAAACGCACCTACGATACAGGAGGAGGATTCCTAGTGTGGGGTAACGTTTTTTTAAAAAAAATTGTATCCATTTCTTATGTAATAAAGATGATTATTATATATTGAAGTCCAGCGGTGCCACCAAGAACTTTTGTGTTACAGCCAGGAGCGATAGACAAGGGAAGATGATGAAACGTGGAAATTGGCACAATCAAAGAGATGCCTAAACCCAGCAGTGGATGAAGTCTGGCTGTCAAAGATGATGGAAGTAGATCCAGCCCCCGTTAAATAGGACTACTAAGACGGGTAGGTGTAGTTTAAGTATACTTTTTGCCAATTCTTTAGGGAAATACAGGTGCCTAGTTAGTTTTTCGATGTTTCATCTAAAAGCTGGAAATCGTTCATCGCTTAAATACGATAAATAAAACCTCAGAGAAAAGACATATCATTCACAAAAAATGTAAGACTCCATTTCATGGCGGTTGGAAAATCATCGAATAACCCCTCCAGCTCTTGGGCAGAGCGAAAGGGAGTGTCAGACTTCTACTGACTGAAAACCACCCATGTTCCTTCTTAGCCCTTCATGTCGAGGCCACGGTATCTCTTGCGAACAACCCGCAGCCCCGACGGGCAATGGCCCGTGACTTTAAAAGTTGAGGTTATGAAATGTCATAACCTCAACTTTTAAAGTCGATTTCAAACCGACGAATTTGAAGAATATTGAAAATTTGTAAACTCTCTCACACATAATGCAATCGCACAGATGTCGAAAACACGTCCCGTAACACATTCAACTGTAAGATACGTGCTTAGAATGCGTGATGCGACGCACTGATTCTACAGGACTGGCATTCTATTCACTTGATTACAACATGCAAACATGCCTGTAAACTCCGAAGAGTTAGGTAGAGGTGTTACTAATAGTACACACACATTTCACCAGTTATGTGTAAGTGTCATGTAATAGTACACACACTGTCTGCTCGAGACACTGGAGCTTGGTGCTCAATAAAACGACGATATCTTCACGATTCAAATGAGTTTAATTTTTAAAGACAATGAGATAATTGCGCTGCGTTCTATTATAAAATTATATAATGCCAAGCTCTTAATAATGAGAAAAATATGTGGACTGATGTTCGTCCGTTTTAGATTGTAGATGAATTGATTATTTTAAATGTCAGGTAGAAGTTTTTCCTTAACAATTTATTTTGTGCGCAATCTACCGACATTTTTAGCAGATTAAAACGTCGGGCGCAAACATCTTCCCCGGGGTTAAAAGTCTCCGGCTTTTAACTCTCACTCAATCAAATGCTCCGTCACTGGCAGCGGGCAGAGTCGCTTAAAGGGCCTCCTGTAAGTTCCCCGTGTCGTATGAACGTCTGCCACTCGACATACTCCATCTGGACCAGGAAAGAGCTTGCTGATGCGTCCCATACGCCAGCACAACGGTGGTAAGTTATCTTCTTGAAGCAGCACTAGGTCGCCAACGTTCAGTGGAGTGTCATTGGTGCGCCATTTTGATCTCTGCTGCAGCTCAGCCAAATACTCCCTCTGCCATCTCCTCCAAAAGTGCTGTCGGATTTGTTCCAGTCGTTGATAGCGCTTCAGGTGAGTGGATTTGCAGTTTTCTAGGCTCGGTGAAGGCAGCGCGGTTAGCGGCCGTCCAAGCAGGAAGTGCCCTGGGGTGAGGAAAAGGAGATCATTCGGAGACGAGGACATGGGGTAAAGTGGGCGACTATTTAATATGGCTTCCACTTGTGCGAACAACGTGGATATCTCTTCAAAATTTAGATGCGTGTTGCCCATTACACGTCTTATATGATATTTGGCGGATTTTACCCCGGCCTCCCAGATACCACCGAAGTGGGGAGCGTAAGCAGGTGAAAACAAAAATTTAATTTCTTCCTCTTTAGAGAAATCTGTTATTGCCTGGCGACTACATTTCAAAAGGTTGCCAATTTCCTTGGCAGCGGCCACAAAATTGCGACCGTTGTCACAAAAAATTTCAGTAGGTTTACCCCGACGGGATATAAACCTACGCAGGGTTAGTATGAAAGCATCCTTCGAAAGATCGCTTACCGCTTCCAAGTGTACACATTTGTACCTTAGGCAAACAAAAATGCATAAATAGCATTTTGTGACCCTTGATCCGCGCCCCTTTCTATTTGAGACATAAAAGGGTCCGGCAAAGTCTATACCAACACTACGAAACGGGAAGTCCACCGTAACGCGCTGAGAGGGCAAGTTCCCCATTAAGGGTGTTAAAGTCTTACCCTGTACCCTTCGACAGGTGATGCAGTTGCGCACAGTTCTCCGAGCGAGGTATCGCCCATTGACAGGCCACACGTATTGCCTGACACTCGCGAGGAGAAGCTGTGGGCCAGCGTGTAAATTGTGTAGGTGTTCCCGCTCAAAGATTAAGTTTGTAAGATGGTGTGAGGAGTGTAGTAGGATAGGGTGTTTGCTAGCAAATGAAATAACTGAAGCATCCAGCCGGCCTCCTACTCGTATCAACCCATTTACGTCCATAAAAGGTGTAAGCCCTATGATGGGTGATTTTGTACTAATTGAATTATCTTTGGATAGCAAATCGTACTCAACAGGAAAAGATTCCTGTTGAGCCTTTTTTTTTTTTTTTTTTTTTTTTTTTTTTTTTTTTTTTTTTTTTTTTTGGGGGGTGGGAAATCATCAAATAACCCCTCCCGCTCTTGGGCAGAGCGAAAGGGAGTGTCAGACTTCTACTGACTAAAAACCACCCATGTTCCTTCTTCGCCCTTCATGTCGAGGCCTCGGTATCCCTTGCGGACAACCCGCAGCCTCGACAGGCGTCGGCCCTTGCGGGCCCCTTCCATGTTGCTGACATCTCTTTGAGGCGCGCGTGGAACACGAACGCGCCGTCGACACGGCCTGTTGTCGTCATAAGACGGACGGACGGCGAGCTTACCCATCACTCACCGTCCACAGGCCCGCGTCTACGGTGGCCGGAAGCCATCACGTGGCCCCCGACGCCCGGAGCGCCTCCCGCGGCGGCTGGGACGAGAGGTTCTCTCCCTCTCACGTTCCGCCACCTCCTTCGCTAGCATCACTGCTTCGCAGAAGGAGGCGACGGCGTCCCATTCCTCCTCGCCCCGGACCATGGCTTGCACCAGGGCCGGACGCGAGAGGTCGCCGCCGCCGATCGCCGCTACGAGAACACGGCGGGGCTCCGCCCAAGCGGGACACACCTCCACGGTGTGCTCCACCGTGTCCTCCGGCCGATCCTCACAATGGTGACAACCGGGCGTTTCCTCCCGCCTGATTCGGTGCAGGTACCTCCCGAAACAACCGTGTCCGGTGAGTACCTGCGTCAGACGGAAGGTGAGGGCGCCGTGGCGCCTCTCCAGCCACTCCTCAAAGAGGGGACTTACCGCCACTATCGTGGCGTGCCCTGCACGGGGTTGCGACAGTCGCTGTCTCCATGCCGCCATGAGATCGCACCGGAGGTCTGTCCGCTGCGCAGCAATTAGCCGCGGCAACGGAGTGACCCCCCGGTGCAGCGCCTCCGCGCGCCATTCATGCAGGCGCGCGAGGACTATCGCCTCCAGATCCCATGGCGGCAATCCGGCAAGGAGGTTCGCCGCCTCGCGGGAGATCGTGCGGTACCCACGGACTAGCCTCACGGCCATCACCTTTTGGGGCGCGTTCAGGTAATGGGCGGCCCGCTTTCTCAAAGCACTCGCCCACACCGGGGCCCCATAAAGGGCCATGGACCGCACGATCCCCGCATAGAGCCTCCGGCAGGAGGCGTTTGGCCCCCCCAGATTGGGCAAGAGCCACCTGAAGGCAGCCGCCGCCCGCTCCAGTCTGGGAGCCAAACGTCGGAAGTGCTCCACGAAGTTCCACCGGCTGTCGAGGACGAGTCCTAGGTACTTCAAAGTACACTCGACGCCGATGGGAACCCCTCCCACCGTTAGCTGGGATCCCGACGGTAGCACATTCCCACGTCCATGGAAGCCCATGGCCTCCGACTTGTGAAGTGCCACCTCGAGACCCAGCTGCCGGATCCTCTCTACGACTATCGCAACCCCGCGTGTCATATTTTCGGCCGCCGCCTCGTGCGACCCCCCCTGTGCTAGCACAAGCGTATCGTCAGCGTAACATACTACGCTGACACCGCTAGGGAGGTCGGCACGCAGCACCCAGTCGTAACCGATGTTCCACAGGGGCGGCCCCAGAACCGATCCCTGTGGAACACCGCACGACATCTCTCGCCGGTTCCATTCTCCGTCTTGACCGGGGTAGATGACAGCCCTGTCTGTCAAGTAGTCCCCGACTACACGACGAAGGTAGGCCGGCACCCGGTGATACCGGAGTGCCTCCCTAATGCAGCTCCAGGGCATAGTGTTGAAGGCGTTGGCGATGTCGAGAGACACCGCCAAGACCACACCGCCCCGAGAGACCGCAACCCCCGTCGTGAGGGCTCTCACGCGCATGATGGCGTCCACCGTCGAGCGCCTCTTGCGGAAACCAAACTGGTGTTCCGCAAGATCCGGACCCATCCCCTCAAGGTGCTCGGCGAGGCGGTTTGCAATTACTCTTTCAAAGAGCTTGCCCACCTCGTCGAGCAGCACAATGGGCCGGTATGCGGACGGCGAGTCCGCAGGGCGCCCCGGCTTCTGGATGAGGACCAGCTTCCCTGTCTTCCAACGAAGCGGGAACTGGCCTCTTTCCATGCACGCGCTTAAGAACCCCTCCAGTCGGGGCCCAAGAGCCTCTGAGGCCAGGACCCAGGCTTTGCCAGGCAAGCCGTCGGGTCCCGGGGCGGTATTTTTGGCCTTGAGCCTCCGTACCGCCACTCTCAGGTCTACCCCAGTCACCTCCGGAATGTCGTCATCGGCTCCTGATTGGTCCGCTTCCGGCACCGCAGGTGGCGGAGCCATTGGCGGGGGAGGATGCTCCCCTCGCGAAGGGAACAGAGCGCTCACCACGTCCTCCACGAGCTTTCCTGTTGAGCCTTACGGCACAAAAGATGAAACGAATCTTGCAATTCTTCTAAATTAAGGGCGTCGATGCGCCTGGATTCAGGATTGCGTAAATTATAAAAATATCTTAACACATACGCATAATCTTGTTTTATTTTATGTAATTTACTATATTTATGAAATGGAATGATTGAAGAATTATCCATCTTGGGAACAATGTTTGACTTTGTTTCGGGGATTTCAGACTCGCGTTGGAGTTTATTTGATAAGGTAGGCCAAGAAGATTCGAGTTGAAGTAAAAATTCGGGCCCAGACCACCACAGATTACGATCCTTAAGCTCTTCGGGGTAAACGCCCCGCGAGACGAGATCAGCAGGATTATCGGAGGTAGGTACATAACGCCAACAGGAAACATCTGACAGTTCCAGTATTTCTGCTATTCTATTAGCCACGAAGGTCTTTAACCTTCTAGAGCTAGTATGCATCCAAGCAAGGACAACGCTGGAGTCACACCAATACAGTTTACGAGTTACTGGGAACCTCAAGGAATCGACGACTGCCTTGCAGAGTTTGACAGCTAGTAATGCGGCACACAGTTCCAAACGAGGTATAGTACAGGCCTTGATTGGTGCCACCTTTGACTTAGAACACAAAAGGTTAACATGCACGATACCTGCTTCATCAATAGACCTTACATAGACGCAAGCGCCGTAAGCTCTTTGGGAGGCGTCGCTGAACATATGTAGCTCTGTAACAACAGGTGAGTCACATAGAACCTGCCTCGGCAGTGTAAACGTAGCTAGACAAGATAGATTATCAGAAAACTTACGCCAGTCCTTTTCTATTTCCTTTGAAAGAGGTTCGTCCCAGCCAACCTTGTCAAGCCAAAGTTGCTGCATTATTAATTTGGGAATAATAATACAGGGGCTGACAAAACCGAGTGGGTCAAAGATTTTAAACGATGTCGATAAAATATATCGCTTCGTGATTTTATCATTGATAGGGGGAATTTCGAAAGAATAATGTAATTTGTCAGTCTTGGGATTCCAGCCTAAACCGAGAGCATTTGAGGATTCACTAATGATAAGCGAGTCTGTAGAGTTTTCGGAGCAAGCTTCGAGTACGCTTGACGAATTAGATTTATATTTTCGCAGATTAAAACATGCTGCCTTAAGAGCTCCTGATACAGATTTTTGAATATGTATTAATTCCTTCTCAGAATTACAGCCGGTAATTAAGTCATCTACGTATAGATCGTGTTGTATAATTGTTCTAATTTGTGGATCTTCACACTCCTCACCCGACTGCCAAAGACACCTTGTACTTAAATAACTGGCGCTTGTAAAACCATAAGTCACCGTATTTAAACGCAACGTCTTAAGAGGCTGACGCTCGTCTTCTCTCCATAGAATAAGCTGAAGATTTCGATCTGACTCGTCCACCAATATTTGACGAAATAGTTTTTCTACGTCTGCTGCTAATAGATATTTGTAGAAACGAGCTCGAATTAAAATGGAGAAAAGAGAGTCTTGAATTTGAGGCCCAACCATTTGTATATCATTGACAGAGAGGCCTGAGGAGGTGCGAGCCGAGGCATCGAACACGACGCGAACTTTTGTCGATTCGCTGTTTTCTTTAAATACAGGATGATGTGGTAAGAAATAGCATAAATTAGAATTAAAAATATTTATTGTAATTTCAGAGAGATGACCTAATTCTGCATATTCTCTGATAAATTCAATATATTGCGACTTAACTTCAGGCTGTCTTCTAAATCGCCGTTCTAAATTGTAGAACCTTTTCTTGGCCATGTTGTAGGAGTCACCGAGACAATCCGGTGTGTCGATAAGAGGTAACTTGACAGAGAATCTGCCGTTTTCTGAGCGGCAGGTGTGCTGCAAAAAATGCGTTTCACATGCCTGCTCGCTTTCACTTAGATAAGATTTGGATGGAATCTCTTCCAATTCCCAAAACCTATTTAATTTTAATTCTATGTTTTCATCGTAAGAAAAATGGGTAAGTACATGATTGCATTTAATGTCTTTAGGTTGCTTATGTTGCAGGGGACCTCCAATCAACCAGCCTAGCCTTGAGCTGTGTAACTTGGGATGATTAGGGCCTAATGACCTCTGCTTACAACATATAATGTCCCAAAATAAATCTGAGCCTATGAGAATATCTATGAAAGAAGGCTGATGGAAATTAGGGTCTGCTAAGATAATATCTTTAGGAATATTAAACGATCTAATATCAATTACCTTGTTGGGAATTAAAGATGTTAGTTCCTTCATAACATAAAAGTTGGAAATAACGTTGAATGGTGTATTTAGAGATTTTAATTGGGCAATGCAATATTCAGTTATCGTACCTGCATCATTGTTGCCAAAACCTACTACCTTTGTAGCATTGATAGGGCAGTCCTCTAATGACAACCTTTGTTTCAGGCTTAGACTTATGAAAGAGGATTGGCTGCCACAATCAAGCAGGGCGCGTACTGTTTCACATTTATTTGTTTTAGGATTTACTATATCAATCAAGGCAGTACAGAGAAGAGCATGTTTGTTACCTTGATTATTGCAGTTAGCCAACGTCTCGGGAGAACTATCGATGCTTGTACTAAATGAACTGTCAGATGTACCAGTAGGAAGGTGCAACATAGAATTGTGTCTCTTGTTGCATTCAAGACAACGACCTGAACGACATCTAAATGTAGGGTGACCTGTCCTTAAACAATTAAGACACAATTTCAATTTAGTCGCCTCGGCTATGCGCTCGCTTACGCTCTTTGTTTTGAACGAAGGACAATCAAATATTTTATGATCAGCGTTACAGCATGGACAGAGGTGCGATGAGGATGATTGTGCTTGTGGTTGGTTACTACTACTAATGTACGCATGTGCTTTAGTGTGACGTGTATGGTCTGGTTGCTTCTTTGAATGGCCTTCTGGACGCTGTTTATCATGATTGGATCTAAAGGCGTCATCTGACTTGCTGCGGTGCAAGGACTCAAGCACAGCTGCACGATCGTTTAAAAATTTATAAAATTCCTTAATTGTAGATGTGTCTGTTGACAACGCGTTACAGTGTTCCTCCCACTTTACGAAAGTGTTATGGTCCAATTTGGAAGTGACTATGTGAATGATGAGGGGATCCCAATTCTCAATGACTTGTCCTAAGTTGGAGAGGGCACGCAAATTCTTAGCCACGTGGTCAACCAAGAAGCGCAACGATTTTTCAGACTCCTTTTTTACAGGATTAATGTTGGTTAATGCAGTGAGATGATGACTTACTAATAAACGCTTCTTGTCGTAACGTTCGAGCAATAGGTTCCAAGCTTCCCGATAATTATCAGCCGATACTTCTAGATTTGCAACGATTCGTGCTGCTTCTCCTTCTAAATATGAAATTAAATAATGAAACTTGTTTACTGAACTAATTCTACTATTTTCATGTATTAAAGATCGAAACGTGTCACGAAATTCCATCCATCGAAAGTATGACCCGTCGAATTTAGATACCTGTATCATAGGTAGCCTGAAACCTATTTCATTATGATCGACAGCGCAATGAGTTATATTGTGAGGAGTGCTTGAGTCGTGGATGCCTTCATCCCTAGCGTGCATTTGCAATAACTCTTGAGCCATTACGATATTGCTAATGAATTCTTTCTCGATACTTTCTCGTTCTTCAAGTTCATCCTTCAACCCACTAGAATTAAGAATTTCAATTTGACTTTGCAAGTCATCGAACCTTGAAGATAAAGTTTCGAATTTACTAAGTCTAAGTGTAAGTTCCGCCCTTTGAGTTGTATTAAAAGTGTCCAACCGCGATATTTTTTCTAAATAATTTTTAAACTTCGTTACTTGGCCCTTGACGGAACTACGTCTAACAATTAATTCCGACAAGTTCTTGGCTTCGTCGTTTAAACCCATTGTGATTGTTAATTTCAAACAAAATTCTCACGAGAAAGAAATTAAAGAAGTGTATAGTTGAAATGAACTTAAGAAAAACTAACGTTAAAATAAACCAAATAAAATGAAAGAATACGCTCACGCCCCTGGTTGGTGGTCTCTGCCGCGCGGGAGGCCGAAGTCGCAGGCACCGGTTTGCGGGCTGCCTTTGCACGGACGCTGCGCGTGCGCTGCGCGTGCGGCAACGAGCGACGCTCAGCGATGCACGGGAAACTTGGGCAATTCTGAAATGTTCGGCGGAATAATCACTAAACGGAACTAAAATGGGCACAGCTGCAGCCTGTGGAATTAATTTCCTAAAATAAATTCTTAAAAGAAACTACATAAAATAAAAGTTTGAATGTACTATTGACCTTAACATTGACCTTATGTGGGTTGGGTATGTAGGTACTTTGATATGTGAAATGTACTAGAAAATTCCGCTTGATAATTTACCAAATCGGAAAAAGAATGAAATATGCAACGTAGAATATCCTTGCGAGTTGTCACTGATACTAAATAATAACGAACTCGTGGAAATTTAAAGAAAGAAATACTTAGAAAGTATGACGCAATTCTGTAACCTTGACAAGGTGAAACTATGTAAAAAAAACTATGAAGTTGCACAAGTAGAAAACCATACAGAAATTGGATTAGGACGTAGGGCTACTTGGTTTAAACGGAAGTCTAGGGATTAAGGAAGGGCACTTAGCTGCAGAAATGCTGCTGCGCTGCGGTGTGACGCTGTAGCATCAATGTCCGGCGGTGCTAAGTACTGCTTGTATTCTTCCGATGTACGTGCTTCTCCCGAGGGCTGGATGTGGCGCGGTGCTGGCCGGCTGATAGCTGCGGCGCGATGCTGGCCTATACTCCAGCTAGGCCCTGGTATGGAGGCAGGCGTGTACGTTCTTCTCCCAAGGTCTGGATGTGGCGCGATGCTGGCCGATTGGTTGCGGCGCGGTGCTGGCCGACTGGTTGCGGCGCGGTGCTGGCCGACTGGCTCGGTACCGAACAGACCTCGGTACTCCGAATTTTCCTTAGGATCGTGTCCTGTCACGGTCGCCAATTATGTCTGCTCGAGACACTGGAGCTTGGTGCTCAATAAAACGACGATATATTCACGATTCAAATGAGTTTAATTTTTAAAGACAATGAGATAATTGCGCTGCGTTCTATTATAAAATTATATAATGCCAAGCTCTTAATAATGAGAAAAATATGTGGACTGATGTTCGTCCGTTTTAGATTGTAGATGAATTGATTATTTTAAATGTCAGGTAGAAGTTTTTCCTTAACAATTTATTTTGTGCGCAATCTACCGACATTTTTAGCAGATTAAAACGTCGGGCGCAAACACACACATTTCACCAGTTATGTGTAAGTATCATGTAATAGTACGCACACATTTCACCAGTTATGTGTAAGTGTCATGCAATAGGAGCCAGGCCAATTGCCACCAACCAGGCAAAAATCCAGACTCCGTTGCTGCCACTGAGAAATTCTCGATGAAAAAAGCCAATAACAATTGACTCGTCCCGGTAGAGGACCGCGTAATAAAAAAAAACTTGAGAGGTGTCAAGGGACACCCGGATGGAACGAAGTTCCTAAGCATTTATTATTTATATTCCTTAATATTTTTCAAACGAATTTTGTTATTTATTATGTACAAAAAAACCTGTATACACTCAACAAAAATAATCGTCGCGACACCACACTGTTCAATACGAAATAGAAAGACGAAACGGCAAAAAGTGTCGTTACAACTTTTGGTCTTAATTTTTTCCGTCTAGCCCCCTTTCGCAACGCGCGATGAGGAACTTCGTTCCAAACATAATACTAATAATTTAGTACATGGCACAAAAATCATCTGGAATGTTTGTATGGAACATCTGACTCTTTAACATACCATAAAATTACACCTGTAACCCCAGATGGGTCACCTTAAGGGGATCACAGTAGTGGATGACTTTGACGATTTGACCTCTGTACTGGCTTTTGTTTATTGTTCGGCCTCTACCGGCAAACGACTGTACTACAGAAAAACGTACCAAAGAACAGAAATGTGTCGCAGAGTGGTCATCGTATTTGCCTAACATATTTTGTTTCTCTTGGAGTACCTACATCATAATGTATGAATAAAATATTTAATAATAAATTATACACTTTGACTAATAAAGTAATAACCTAGCTTTCATTAGTTATTTCACTGAGCACAGGTACTCCTACGATACATTCTTAAGGTCTGATAAAGACCAGGTAACTGCTTATCGCTTCTCAGTCACGGAAATAGTCAGAATGCTCCAGCTTTCAGCTAACTGAGCACGAATGCTACTACATGATACATTTTGAAGGTCTGACCATGACCACCTACGTGCTTATCGGTTCTCAGTGACTGATGTAGTTAGAATGACCTAGCTTTCAAATTTTATCTATCTGAGCACGGGTGCTACTACATGATACATTTTGAAGGTCTGATGATGACCAGCTAAGTGCTTATCGGTTCTCAGTGACGGATGTAGTTAGAATAACCTAGCTTTCAAATTTTATCTGTCTGAGCACGGATGCTACTACATGATACATTTTGAAGGTCTGATGATGACCAGCTAAGTGCTAATTGGTTCTCAGTGACGGATATAGCTAGAATGACCTAGCTTTCAGATTTTATCTTATTGAGCACGGATGCTACTACATGATACATTTTGAAGGTCTGATGATGACCAGCTAAGTGCTTATCGGTTCACAGTGACGGATATAGCTAGAATGACCATCACCATCTGGTAAATGGCACCATCAGTCTCCAAGGCCTCTTCGAGCTCTTTCAAATGAGTCCACACACGACGGTTCTACGTGGTGCCATCAATGAGATCCTATACTTACCTTCGGAGTCTACCATCAGGTAGCTAGTATCATCAGTCTCCAAGGCCTCCTCGAGCTCTTTCAAATGAGTCCAAACATGATGGTTCTACTCGGTGCTGTCAATGAGATCCTATACCCACCTTCGGAGTCCACCATTAGGTACGAGACATCATCAGTAATCCAGATCTCCATCTTCCATCAAACGAAATTCTCAAGACAAAATAATTAAAACGATAAAACAATTAACACCATTAAAACAATAACATACATTACATAACATCGCGCCTGTAATCCCCAAAGGGTTAGGCAGAGGTGTACCTAATAGTAGGCGTGATGTTATGTTATGTATGTTATTATTTTAATGATTTTAATTGTTTTATCGCTTTTAGCGATAAAACAATTGTAGCAAAGAACAATTGTAGTCGTTCTTGTAGCACGGATGCTACTACATTTTGAAGGTCTGATGATAACCAGCTAAGTGCTTATCGGTTCTCAGTGACGAACGTAGTTAGCATGACGTAACTTTAAAATTTTATCGATCTGAGCACGGATGCTACTACATAATACATTCTAAAGGTCTGATGATGACCAGCTACGTGCTAATTGGTTCTCAGTGACGAATATAGCTAGAATGACCTAGCTTTCAAATTTTATCGATCTGAGCACGGATACTACTACATGATACATTTTGAAGGTCTGATGATGATCAGCTAAGTGCTTATCGGTTCTCAGTGACGGGTGTAGTTAGAATGACCTAACTTTCAGATTTTATCTTATTGAGCACGGATGCTACTACATGATATATTTTGAAGGTCTGATGATGATCAGCTAAGTGCTTATCGGTTCTCAGTGACGGATGTAGTTAGAATGACTTAGCTTTCAGATTTTATCGATCTGAGCACGGATACTACTACATGATACATTTTGAAGGTCTCATGATGATCAGCTAAGTGCTTATCGGTTCTCAGTGACGGGTGTAGTTAGAATGACCTAACTTTCAGATTTTATCTTATTGAGCACGGATGCTACTACATGATACATTTTGAAGGTCTGATGATGACCAGCTAAGTGCTTATCGGTTCACAGTGACGGATATAGCTAGAATGACCATTATCAGGTAAATGGCACCATCAGTCTCCAAGGCCTTCTCGAGCTCTTTCAAATGAGTCCAAACACGATGGTTCTACGCAGCGCTGTCAATGAGATCCTGTACCCACCTTCGAAGTCCACCGTCAAGTAAATGGCATCATCAGTCTCTAAGGCCTCCTCGAGCTCTTTCAAATGAGTCCAAACACGACGATTCTACGCAGTGCCGTCAATGAGATCCTTTACTTACCTTTGGAGTCCACTATCAGGTAAATGACATTATCAGTCTCCAAGGCGTCCTCGAGGTCTCAACACTATTAAAATAATAAGATACATAACATAACATCACGCCTACTATTAGGTACACCTCTGCCTAACCCTTCGGGGATTACAGGCGTGATGTTATGTAATGTATGTTTTTATTTTAATGGTGTTAATTGTTTTATCGCTTTTAAACATTTTGTCTTGAGAATTTCGGTCGATGGAAGATGAAGATCTGGATGACTGTTGATGTCTCGTACCCGATGGTAAACTCCGAAGGTGGGTATAGGATCTCATTGATGGCTATGAGTAGAACCATCGTGTTTGGACTCATTTGAAAGAGCTCGAGGGGGCCTTGGAGACTGATGATACCAGCTACCTGATGGTAGACTCCGAAGGTAAGTATAGGATCTCATTGATGGCACCACGTAGAACCGTCGTGTGTGGACTCATTTGAAAGAGCTCGAAGAGGCCTTGGAGACTGATGGTGCCATTTACCTGATGGTGGTCATTCTAGCTATATCCGTAACTGTGACCCGATAAGCACTTAGCTGGTCATCATCAGACCTTGAAAATGTATCATGTAGTGGCATCCGTGCTCAATAAGATAAAATCTGAAAGCTAGGACATTCTAACTACATCCGTCACTGAGAACCGATAAGCACTTAGCTGGTCATCATCAGACCTTCAAAATGAATCATGTAGTAGCATCCGTGCTCAATAAGATAAAATGTGAAAGCTAAGTCATTCTATCTACATCCGTCACTGAGAACCGATAAGCACTTAGCTGATCATTATCCGACCTTCAAAATGTATCATGTAGTAGCATCCGTGCTCAATAAGATAAAATCTGAAAGCCAAGTCATTCTAACTACATCCGTCACTGAGAACCGATAAGCACTTAGCTGATCATCATCAGACCTTCAAAATGTATCATGTAGTAGCATCCGTGCTCAGATCGATAAAATTTTAAAGCTAGGTCATTCTAACTACACCCGTCACTGAGAACCGATAAGCACTTAGCTGATCATCATCAGACCTTCAAAATGTATCATGTAGTAGTATCCGTGCTCAGATCGATAAAATTTGAAAGCTAGGTCATTCTAGCTATATCCGTCACTGAGAACCAATTAGCACTTAGCTGGTCATCATCAGACCTTCAGAATGTATTATGTAGTAGCATCCGTGCTCAGATCGATAAAATTTTAAAGCTAGGTCATGCTAACTACGTTCGTCACTGAGAACCGATAAGCACTTAGCTGGTTATCATCAGACCTTCAAAATGTAGTAGCATCCGTGCTACAAGAACGACTACAATTGTTCTTTGCTACAATTGTTTTATCGCTAAAAGCGATAAAACAATTAAAATCATTAAAATAATAACATACATAACATAACATCACGCCTACTATTAGGTACACCTCTGCTTAACCCTTTGGGGATTACAGGCGCGATGTTATGTAATGTATGTTATTGTTTTAATGGTGTTAATTGTTTTATCGTTTTAATTATTTTGTCTTGAGAATTTCGTTTGATGGAAGATGAAGATCTGGATGACTGATGATGTCTCGCACCTGATGGTAAACTCCGAAGGTGGGTATAGGATCTCATTGACGGCACCACGTAGAACCGTCGTGTGTGGACTCATTTGAAAGAGCTCGAAGAGGCCTTGGAGACTGATGGTGCCATTTACCTGATGGTGGTCATTCTAGCTATATCCGTCACTGAGAACCAATTAGCACTTAGCTGGTCATCATCAGACCTTCAAAATATATCATGTAGTAGTATCCGTGCTCAATAAGATAAAATCTGAAAGCTAGGTCATTCTAACTACATCCGTCACTGAAAACCGATAAGCACTTAGGTGATCATCATCAAACCTTCAAAATGTATCATGTAGTAGCATCCGTGCTCAGATCGATAAAATTTGAAAGCTAGGTCATTCTAGCTATATCCGTCACTGAGAACCAATTAGCACTTAGCTGGTCATCATCAGACCTTCAAAATGTATTATGTAGTAGCATCCGTGCTCAATAAGATAAAATCTGAAAGCTAGGTCATTCTAACTACATCCGTCACTGAGAACCGATAAGCAGTTACCTGGTCTTCATCAGACCTTCAAAATGTATCATGTAGTATGAGAGACCATCATTAGGTACGAGCCATCATCAGTCATCTAGATCTCCATCTTCCATCAAACGAAAATCTCAAGACAAAATAGTTAGATAACATAACATCACGCCTGTAATCCCCGAAGGGTTAGGCAGAGGTGTACCTAATAGTACACCCACATTTCGCCAGTTATGTTTAAGTCCCATATAATAGGGGCGAGCCTATTGCCATCAACCGGGCACAAATCTAGACTCCGTGGCTGTTACTTATAATTTCCTGATGGAAAAACCCAATAACACTTTGCCCAACCCGGGAATCGAACCCAGGACCTCATGCTCAGCATCGTGCTTACGACCACTAGACCAACGAGGCAGTCCAAAATTAAAATAATATCATAGATATATCTATATACCAAAATATCTACTAAGAAACGTAGGCAATTTACCAATAGTTTTGGAGAGCTCGGTCACTTTATGTTTATTAGGCATAGTCAGCTTAGTCTATGATAGGTGCAAACAACAAAACGAAATTACAAACTACTTTAAATATATTTACAAACTTATTTTCTGTTCTTATTTTACGAATATTGATAACTATACAATTTAAAATATGTTTTAATTCAGAAAACATTAAAAACGTGAACTTTTGAATTTTATTTGTGAAGTAATGACATGCGTGCAGTCCACCCGTGACAACAGTCATCGAGACACTGGCGCAGCGCGTTCCAAGTATGCGCGACGGGTCTCGCGCCGAATTTGCCTCAAAATGTCGGGAATTAATTTATTATTTTAAAATTTTATTACAAATTAGAGAAAATAAACAATACGGAATGTTAAATACATCACTACGTATTTTTGGTATAAAATTCATACCGAACTATTCAGCCGTTACAGAGACAAAATTCGATTTAGGTTAAGACATACTACGATTTTTTATTAAATAATGTGAAGGTTTATTAAAATTTTAAACAATACGAATTATTTGTGATGACTTTAAGTATAACATATATTTTTTATATGGAAATCGTACGGAAGGATTCCTCAACAAATTTCTTTAAACATACGTCGTTTTTGGGATTTTAGCAACGCAACGGCCTTGAGCAAGAGCTACTTGTTTATCCTCGTACTGAAACATCACAATCGGAATACACCAACGGACTACAAGAAAATCTAAACATAATCTATTTTTTGTTTCCTGTACAGTATCTATGTAGATATAACTATAGTTTAACTTATTTTTTTTTTTGTGTTTTATAGCATCGTATTGGAGGATTCTGTAATGTTGCTATAATTAATATTAAATAAATAAATCTATGCTGAAGTATAAATACAGACGACATGGAACTGAACTCATCTCCTATTGGTTAAAAACAACACACTTACTTTGTAAATCCTCATGGATACCCTCAGAAAGGGTGAAGGGGTATTTCAGATCCCTAACGACTAAATCCACACTGTGACCGTCCTAAGAACATAAGGAGGCTTCGGAAATGCTCGGGGTCCTCCGATAAAACGCACCGATGCCTTTACTAGGTTCAGTTGTGTTGTAAAGATGTCTTGGGGGTAACAAAGATGATTCCTGAAAAGATTTCGGGGCCGATAGGTAACACCGTGCGAAGGTCAGGCATTTTTTGTTGTTAGTCTGTTTGTGTTTCCCACTGCTGGGCAAAAGTCTCCCTTTTCTCCTGGCAAACCTCTCTATACTGTGCACTATTGGGCCATGTTCACCCCGCAAACAGTTAATGTCGTTAGTAAAATTAAATGATTTATGGATCAAAGTATTATTGCAAGAATAAGAAATTGCAGACACGCCACCCTTTTTTTTTTGGGGTTTTAGGAAATCATCAAATGACTCCTCCCGCTCTGGGCAGAGCAGATGGGAGTGTCAGACTTCTTCTGACTAAAAGCCACCCATGTTCCTTCTTAGACCTTTGTGTCAAGGCCGCGGTATCTCTTTCGAACAACCCGCAGCCCCGACGGGTAAGACAGGCACCCCTGATTGTTTGTTTCATGTGCGTATTGTATCATTATCACTAAGAAGGAAAACATCGTAAGGAAAACAGCATGCCTAAAGATTTCTCAAGCCAAGTCAGAGAATAACCTCACAATAAAGAAAGATTGTAAAAATGATATGTCATCATCTGCCTAGCCTTTTCCCAACTATGTTGGGGTCGGCTTCCAGTCTAACCGGATGCAGCTGAGTACCAGTATTTTACATGGAGAGACTGCCTATCTGACCTCCACAACCCAGTTAATACTAGGTAATACGATACTCTTTGGTAAGACTGGATGTCAGAATTTCAGGTCACTGACTACCTGTAACGACTGCCAAAGATCTATATATGGCAGCCGGGACCAACAGCTTAACGTGCTTTCCGAGGCACGGAGGAAACTCGGTATTTCGGGCGGTCACCCATCCACAGACCGACCTAGACAAGCACAGCTTTACCTAAAGATCGACCCGAGTGGCAGTTCTTATTAAGCCACGAGCTCCTCCACGTAAAAATGATAATGTGAAGTAATAAAATACATTTTTAAATTGTAACACAAATTATTATCATGTCTATATAGCAAGTTAATTGGGTACATACTACAACATTTCAGTAAAACATGCATTTCTATCATTCTGCTGTTCACGTACGACACAGCTATGCTATCATAGCTCTTTCAACAAAATGTAGTATCAAAGCTAATTGGCAAAACTGTTGTTGTATGTATGTAAATATTCTCAGAAAATGTTTATTTTCTGAGAATATTTACAGCAAAACAACTGAAAATGTGACGTTTATGCATTGTAATGTTCGCAATACCAGTTTGCAGTTAGGAGGTTGATGTTTTCTATCATTTAGAAGGGGAACTATTTTTTTGCTATAATATTTTGGGACACAATGCTAAGTGTGTCCCAACACAGGATATGCCACAACTTCTCTCTTGCTCGTCGTGCACAACTAACTGCACGCTCCAGGACTTGAATGAAGCACAAGACAGATTCTGTCCAGGTCACTAAGTACTGATCATATTCGGACAAAAACTGAAGCATCAATTCGAGTTATATGAAGAATGGGATTTTGACGTCTTCTGATGGTATCATTTTTATCGTCTTCTAAACAATCTGGAAGTTCTCAATTCTGCCGTTTTTTTTAAATCTTTGTAATTACTGTTCCGATTTGCGTGTCTTTTTTTCATTTAGTAGAGGAAGCTTACGTTGTGGGCCCATATTATTATTAACATGGCTTGGGAAGTTTATGAGCTATCTTCTTTAATACATCATCAATGTGAATAATCTGCTAATAACTTTCAGTAACAATAAACAAGTAAAATGATCTCAATAAATATATGCGAAACTACTTACTCATTCTTCTCTGTAAACGTTTATTACTTTGTTCAGCAAATTTTTTAATATTAGCGTCCTATTTTTCTCTTACACGTGTCGAATTTATTAAGTTATTCACGTTCAATAAGTAATGACAGTACAGGAAAATTGTTCGGGCCCATTCTGACAAAATATACATATATATGCTAAATAGGTAAGTACTGATTTCTGTTCACATCAGTAGTTATAAGCTGTAATCTCTTTTCTAATGACGCTTTTCTGCCTATTTCGTTATCAATGACTTTACCACCTCAAAAAGTTGCGAAATGATGAATAGTTCTCTTATCTGTTAATTAATATTTAATTTGATTATTTATTTTGATCTAACTGGATGTTTTCCTCGAGAATTGGATAGAAGTTACACGGAATTGTGATCGTTTTAAGAAATGGAGGGAGGTCTTTGCCCTGCAGTGGGACAATATGGGCTAGCTATAATAATAATAATAATTTGGGAACATTTTTATTAGGAAAATTTACGTTTTAAACATGTGGATTAGAAAACTACGATGCCTTTGACAACTAGACGTTGGTCTACTGATCGCAAACGCGACTGCTGAGCATGAGGTCGCAGGTTCGATTTCCACTTCGGGCAAAATATTTCATATTGAGTTTTTCCATCAGGCATAAGTCAGTCGGACAAGGGACTTAGACATAACTGGCGAAATATAAGTGTAGTATTAATGTATACATCTGCCTGACTATTTGGGTATTACAGGCGTGATGTTAGTTATACCATAACCCACCCACAATTATTACACCCTTTTTTTTGGGCGGATGGAAATTCATGAAATAACCCTCCCGCTCTTGGGCAGAGCGAAAGGAAGTGTCAGACTTCTACTGACTAAAAATCACCCATGTTCCTTCTTAGCCCTTCATGTCGAGGCCGCGGTATCTCTTGCGAACAACCCGCAGCCTCAATTACACCCATAATTCGACCCATAATTTACTTCAGTGAACCCTAAAAAACATAATCGGGCCAAAGTCAAGCTAATTCTTGGTGTTCCTATCAAAAATGTTGGAAGAAGTCATCCGTGAAATGTTCAGTACTCCGTTAATAATACGACATGTCTACTCAAAGCGATCAATATTGTTTAAATATTGGTATATACTATATTAATTATATATATACAGGGTGGTTCCGACGATACGACAATTAATGAAACCACTGGTAGTTCTAGTTCATAGGAACATTTTTAAACTATCAAATAAATCCTAACACCTTCGTGGTGCCGACGATACGACAACAAACTACCTAAATGTCTTTGCCAAATTCTTTTGTTACATGTTATTTCCACTCGTTAATCGGTGCAAATTATTCCTAAGGTTAGTAAACCAATGTTTGTATGTAAATTGTAATGTATTTCGTTAACAGTTTTACGCTACTTAGTTTTATTGTTTTAAGCTATTGCATAGCTTCTATCGCGGGCCTTGAGCGTGGGGACCGAATCCAGAAATTCCGTAACGAAAAACACCTAACACCCCCCACTCCGACCGCATAGCGGTGATACTTTTTAGTTTTCGACAACAGTCCAGTTACTTTTTTTAATGTGTGATATTAACATCTCATTTATTTAATAAAAGAAAAAAAAATGATTTTTTATCGGTCACCACGCTCAAAGTGTAACTTGAATTAATATCAAATAAAAAAAAACAAAGGAATAAAAAAATACTGCATTAATAAAATCAACGACATAAATAAATAATTATAAATGCATAAGTTGATAAAAAATGCTATGCTTTACCGCGGCGACCGCGGCAGTCTCCAGTGCCACACGTCTTTTTTTTTTATTTTGGTGTTAAAACTTTTTTGATAGTTTAATAATGTTCCTATGGACTAGAACTACCAGTGGTTTCATTTATTGTCGTATTGTCGGCACCAACCTGTATATACTCGTTGTATGTGTGGAGGTATGTGAACTATGTTGTGCGTGGGAATTTGATGCAGGCATGCGAATTTGTGAAGTGAATATGCTAATGCTGATCGTGTAATTATACGAACATAATATACCTACGTACATATTATATACTCATACATACACACACAAACCCATAGGAGTAGGCAGAACCCACAGAACGCCACCTGCCAAAATTCAAATCTTTATTTTCCCAACACAAAAAATAAGATTGTTTTTGCAATATTTTTTTCTGTTGAAATTGAGGCTTGATTAACGGATTCGTGAATGGTCCATTTAGACCCTGTATAAGCTTGTGTCAGAAAAAGGCGTTTTTTATTCTGTGTCTGTGTCCTTTTGGCTCTTGTACTTATTTCAAAAAAAAGCAACGCAATATCACAAAGTTAAATGGGTCAGCCATTATGGCCCATTTTACTTTCGACGGCTAACGACCCCAAAAAATTGCTCTCAAATCAAAATCAAAATAATGTAGGCAATTACTCGTTCAAAGTAAAGTTACACAGGCCAGTAAAAAGTCCAATTATCGAGGTTCAGAGATAGCAACTTGTTGCGGTGTGAGAGCCAATTTTGAAATCAGATAGACTGTGTTAAGGGTATGGTGGACGATACGAAATATTTTTAAAGGAAGCTTCATCTGTAATGATAGATGTAAGTTGATAGATAAATAAATAAATAAATAAACCTTCCTCGTTGGTCTAGTAGTTGCAAGCGCGACTGCTGAGCATGAGGTCCTGGGTTCGATTCCCGGGTCGGGCAAAGTGTTATTGGCTTTTCCATCAGGAATTTATCAGTAACAGCTACAGAGCCTGAATTTGTGCCCGGTTGATGGCAATAGGCTCGCCCCCTATTACATGGGATTTAAACATGACTGGCGAAATGTGGGTGTACTATTAGGTACACCTCTGCCTAACCCTTCGGGGATTACAGGCGTGATGTTATGTTATGTGTAAATAAATCTTCAAATAAAGGCCGTGTATTAAGTACACCTCTGCCTTACCCTACTACGAATACAGGCGTGATGTTATGTTGTGTTATGTCATGAGTTACATGTTTGGGTGTTTGTAAGAGAAGGAGTAATTGAACCATTATCTCATAAAGATAAAACATGAATTGAAAAACTGCCGCACTCAGAGAGCTTTAATGATTACTTAGGCCATCACTTAGTAAAGGTTTTCACAGTTTTGTCATACAAAAGTATGTCAAATCTTTACTAAGTGACGGCTTAAGTAATCATTAAATATCTCTGAGTACCGCAGTAAGATATGTTAAATATACCAACACGTGCAGGCTGATTCCGCAAGAGGTGGATTACAGTTACTGCCCAAATAGCCTCACAGAGGCCCAGCCAATGAAATATTTCAGGTTGAACATTAAAAGCATGTAAGCAACAGTTTCCATAAGTTAGTCAGATTGATGCGATCACTGAAAATACCAGGATGAAACCATGTGTGTGTGTGTGGATTAGTGTAAAACGTCGACCAATCAGGCTATGAAAAACCAAATTAAGCTGATCTCTTGTTTTTCCGTAAGCTCATACAATGCGAGGTCAGGTTATATTTGTATAGCTTGATGTGTCACCTTGTGGACCTTAGAGTTTGTTATGGGAGTTGTGAAAGAGCACTGATAGCTATGATGATGATGATGCCTTTTTTTTTTTTTTTTGGGTGGTGGGAAATCATCAAATAACCCCTCCCGCTCTGGGCAGAGCGAAAGGGAGTGTCAGACTTCTACTGACTAAAAACCACCCATGTTCCTTCTTACCCCTTCATGTCGAGGCCGCGGTATCTCTTGCGAACAACCCGCAGCCCCGACGGGCACTGAGAGATGCCTTAAATGTGAACTTAGAATTAATTAAACACTTTTAAACTCTAATAGAAACGAATCCATTTGCCAAACGTGATGGTTATAACATTTTTGGTCTTTATTACAGCACTTCACGAAAACCTATTTTCCCCTAACTCTAATTCTGACACAGTCATAATAAAACCCTCACCCTTTTTTTTTTGGGGGGTTAGGAAATCATCAAATAACCCCCCTCTCGCTCTTGGGTAGAGCAGAAGGGAATGTCAGACTTCTACTGACTAAAAACCACCCATGTTCCTTCTTAAACGTTGCACCGAGGACGCGGCATCTCTTTCGAACAACCCGCAGCCCCGACGGGATAAAACCTCCCCCTTAAGTGACAAACTATTTGCATTCAGTTTGGATTGGCAAACGAGCCCCGATAGCCGTAACGATTTCACTATATTGGCGATTTTCCGATCTAAAAATATCTATCCAAAAGTAAATAGACTTTTTCGGTGACTAGATAGTTGCCGCACCGATTTCATTTGCATACATATCTATTGCCATGTAGAACTTCTAAAAAAGACTTATGGAGAGTGTGAATGTACTACTTGTACCTACATATTTTATGCTGCCATCATTAAAATATCAGTAGATCGAAATTGCGCATTCATGTTCGAACGCAAACTTTGCAATTAATTTTTGGCCATTGACCACTCGAAAAAGAGCACTTGATTCATCGATAACAGTGAATCGAACTCTTTTTTAGTCACTGAGTGAATAAAAAAGAGTGTGTGTGTGTGTGTTGTGTGTTGTGTCACAAGTGTAAGTGTATTACTAACATAGTTTGTAAGAACATTGTTACTAACGCTATCAGTCTTGTTGCCAAATTATTACCTGCCTACTAACATAGTTTATAAGTTCCAATTGTTACTAACCATTATGGATTATTGTGTTGTCTGAGAATAAATTATTATTATTATTAATATAAAAACACTTTATATTAATAACAGTGAATATTGGAACGAAGTTCCTTATCGCGCGTTGTGAAAGGGGGGGCTAGACGGAAAAAATTCTTACGAAAAGTTGTCACGACACTTTTTGCTGTAGTAAGCTATTGTAAGCTGTGCGGCGTCGCATGTTTCTCTGTCTGTCTCTCTCTCTCTTATAGAAAGCAAGCCAGATATTTTCATTTCTACATTACTTTTTTTTTTTTTTTATTTATTAATTTTTTTTTTTATACATAATAAAAAATTATAACAATAACTTCGTTCCATCCGGGTGTTCCTTGACACCTCTCAAGTTTTTTTTATTTCAAATCACTGAAAGGCTCATCAAAAATCTAGAAGAGAGCGTGATGTCTCAGAACTAGAAACTTCGAAGACTTAAGATTTCTATCAACCCACACAGAGCGTGTGTGCTTGGGTCTCAGCAGCAGCAGGGCTATTGCGTATCTTTTTAAACGCCAGTGGCTATCATAGTGTCCATCGATTAGCTGTCAATTGGTTATGGTTTAGTAGAAAATGGAACCATTTGACAGTTAATTGATGGACACTATAATAGCCACTGACATTTAAAAAGATACGCAATAGCCCTACATGAATAATTGTAAAAAAAACCGGCCAAGTGCGAGTCGGACTCGCGCACCGTGGGTTCCGTACAAACAAAGTTTAAAATTATTAAAAATATTTTTATTATACGATGATACTAAAAATTTACGGGTTTCGCCATTTTTCCTTTATCTGTGCTATAAGACGTTGCTTTGTATCAAATTTCAAGATTCTGAGTTCACAGCAAGTACCCTGTAGGTTTTGATTCCCTTGCGAGTGTCGAAAATTTGCGATAATTTGCGGTATAAACGGCTGTATCTTTTGATTACGTTGGCTTAGAAATTTGATTTTTTTACAGCTATGGGACAATAGACTTGAGTATTTGATAAAAGTTTCAGTTTGATACCTCCACCCGTTCCTGAGACAAAGGGTCTTGAAAGACAGACAGACAGACGGACGGACGGACAACAAAGTGATCCTATAAGGGTTCCGTTTTTTCCTTTCGAGGTATGAAACCCTAAAAACAACAAGACACAATCAACTCTTGTCTCACGTACAACCCCATAAGAATCTAAAAGCAGACATATTGAAACTAAACTATCAACAGATCCTGTCCCAAGATGTCGCAAAACGTCCACAAATAAGTCGAGTTTCCCGACAACGCTTTTCGAAATCTGATAGCATCTATCGATAGATTGATTGTTCGACTGTTTGGTAACTGTATCCTTTCCAGAAATAGTCGTGAGGATGTTCTGAAGGATTATGGGACCACTAATGTGTTATGTATGTAGCCGGGTGTGAAGAGATTTGAGTATCTACTCCATGATGTGTTCTCGAGTTTAGTGGAAGTAAATAGAGGTTATTTACTTCTGTTGCCATGGTGACGGATTCATTGGGTTTAGAGAAACTGTTTGGGTGTGGTATATGTAGTTATATAGTTGTATCCTTCATAATTTGTTTAGTGTTTTCTTAACTATTTTGGGGTCTTCTCCATATTTTAAATAGAGTGTCTGCCTTTCTGCCCTGAAGTCAGTTACTGATTGTATGTATTAATGGAAGAGTAAATCCGTCCATGTTTCCTCATTTCAGCTAGCAGGGGTGCCTGCTAGTTGAACTGTCTGATTTTTTTTTTTTTTGGGGGGTGGGAAATCATCAAATAACCCCTTCCGCTCTTAGGCAGAGTGGAAGGGAGTGTCAGACTTCTACTGACTAAAAACCACCAATGTTCCATCTTAGCCGAGGGTCGAGGCCACCACGGTATCTTGTTCGATCAACCCGCAGCCCCGACGGGTGAACTGTCTGCCTTATATTCAAATGATGTATGACATGACAGTTATCTCGGTAGAATAAGTTCCCGTGGATGACGCCGCGGGCAAAACCTGGAGTATTATATTTACGTTTGATGAAATTCGACCCGACAGCAACTGTCGGGCATATTATGGGGGAAATGAAGAACTTTAAGCCCTGTTTTACATAGTTCCTATAAAAGTAAGACCAAATAAGTGGTCATTATCAGTAAACTTATAATAATCCAATTACATTTTTATAGGTAGTCAGGACAAATATAGTCCGCGGGAGGCGCTCCGGGCGTCGGGGGCCACGTGATGGCTTCCGGCCACCGTAGACGCGGGCCTGTGGACGGTGAGTGATGGGCTAGCTCGCCGTCCGTCTGTCTTATGACGACGACAGGCCGTGTCGACGGCGCGTTCGTGTTCCACGCGCGCCTCAAAGAGATGTCAGCAAGTCGGAAGGGGCCCGCAAGGGCCGACGCCCGTCGGGGCTGCGGGTTGTTCGCAAGAGATACCGCGGCCTCGACATAAAGGGCTGAGATGGATGGATGGTGGTTTTTAGTCAGTAGAAGTCTGACACTCCGTTTCGCTCTGCCCAAGAGCGGGAGGGGTTATTTGTTGATTTTCCACTCCAAGGTCAAATATAGTGTGACATTTTCCACTTATTGGGCCTTTGTCAAATTCTTAGCTCTGAAAAGAGATATCAAAGGCAGCTACCGTGACAAAATATTATTTCACATAAAACAAAGGTAACTTTTTATTACTCCGTGATCTATATTTTACTTAACTTTGTTAACTAAGCCTATAAACTTTGAATAGAACAAAGAAAATATGAAAGACCTTGTAAGTTAGAACTTACAAAAACTAATATAAGTGAAGGAAGCCAATAAATCAATCATCCATGTCTGCTGAAAGTTTTTCAAAGAAAAAATATCGTTCTGCAAGTTAGCTTTGTTATTTGACATTGTATTGAGAAATATTTGTGAATATTGACGTGTCTGACTTTGAGGAGCTCGTGGCTTAATAAGAACTGCCACTCGGGTCGATCTTTAGGTAAAGCTGTGCTTGCCTAGGTCGGTCTGTGGATGGGTGACCGCCCGACATACCGAGTTTCCTCCGTGCCTCGGAAAGCACGTTAAGCTGTTGGTCCCGGCTGCTATATATAGATCTTTGGCAGTCGTTACAGGTAGTCAGTGACCTGAAATTCTGACATCCAGTCTTACCAAAGAGTATCGTATTACCTAGTATTAACTGGGTGGTGGAGGTCAGATAGGCAGTCGCTCTATGTAAAATACTGGTATTCAGCTGCATCCGGTTAGACTGGAAGCCGACCCCAACATAGTTGGGAAAAGGCTAGGCAGATGATGATTGACGTGTCTGACTATGTAGTCTAGAAGTCAATGTTTTAAGTTCGCTGTATGATATTTGCTTTATTTAGCTTTTGGTTTTTAGGGTTCCGTACCCTAAGGGCAAAAACGGAACCCTATTACTAAGACTTCGCTGTTTACCCGTCTGTCTGTCACCAGGCTGTATCTCAAGAACCGCGATAGCTAGACAGTTGAAATTTTCACAAATTATCATTGACTTATAAATTACTGCGTAAGGACTGGGCGGACGGCATGTTAAAATGACGCCTCGAACGTGGTCCCAATATGGTCTTTCCTAAGCCGAAGTGAACTAGTTCACGATCGGCTCTCTTCGGGTGCCGTCGTAAATTTTATTAAAAGCTTTATTTATGTTCTTTATACCTCGAAAATACCACGCCGCTTATACAAGGTTACATTAACGAGCAGACCACACCGATTCTCTGTATGGCAAACGCGTCGAGCAAATGTTCGGACGACCTTATCTTTAGTTTTTATATCAATGCAAATTATGTATATCTGTTGCCGCTATAATAACAAATAGGTACCAAAAATAAAATAAATATTTAGAGGGGGCTCCCTTACAACAAACGCGATTTTTATAGGTAATGGTACGGAACAATTTGTCCGCGAGTCTGACTCGCACTTGTTCTATTATAAATAAATTACAAATGAAATGAAATTAAGACAGTGTACCTACCTCGACAGTCTCTGGAGCTAGGTACCCAAAAGTAATCAGATACATTTTTTTAATTTGTCCGGGAGGCTACAATTATTTTACAAAAAAAAATAAGGCTTTACAAAAATTAAAACCCTCGAAATATTTGTGAATTATATTATATTGACGTATCTGACTCTGTAGTTTAGAAAACAATGTTTTAAGTTCGCTGTATGAAAATTGCTTTAATTAGCTTTGGTTTTTCTATTATAGCAAAATGACGAATGAAATAAAAAATAAGACGGTTCCTACATCGACAGTCTCTGGAGCTAGGTACCCAAAAGTAACCAAATACAACGTTTTTTTAATTCGTCCGTGAGGCTACAATTATTTCCCGTCGGGGCTGCGGGTTGTTCCCAAGAGATACCGCGGCATCGACATGAAGGGCGAAGAAAGAACATGGGTTGTTTTTAGTCAGTAGAAGTCTGACACTCCCTTCCGCTCTACCCAAGAGCAGGAGGGGTTATTTGATGATTTTCCACCCACCATAAAAAAAAATAAAAAAAAGGCTACAATTAATTTAAAAAAAGGGTTTTACAAAAATTAAAACCATCGAAATTGTTACTAAATTCGATTTAAATGGGAAATTATCGCGAGCAAGACTCGCTAATGAATAATATAAATGAGATGTGTTTTCATACACAAAGGCCTTGCCAGATACTTGGAAAACTGTGTAAGGCCGAATTCGGCGTGAATTAAACCAACTTCGGTGACGGGTTCGTTACGTGTCGATGTTCCTAACAACGGTTGAAGTTGCGTCCATTGTTTGACGATACGGGATTTATAAAAAAGTTGAAAGTACATTTTTAGTAGTACGATTTAACTTGGATTTCTTGAAAAAAGAATTTCTGATCATTAGCGGCTCTGAAAAGGTGGGATATTTATCAAGTTTACTATTTCCTTTGGTTCGCATGTTTCAGCAGTGGGAACTTTATAGATTGACAGACAGACGGCATGGTTGGCGCAGTGGCTAAGCGATTGGACTGCTACGCTGCGTGTCGCGGGTTCGATCTCCGCACGGAACAAATATTTGTATGGCCTGCAGATAGTTGTTTCGGGTCTGGGTGTGTTTGTGTATGTGAGTTTATGTGTTTGTAAACGCACCCACGATACAGGAGAAATTCCTAGTGGTGGGCAACGTTTTTTACTAAATATAAAAAAAATATTGAGGATTTACTTTCATAATGATACACATTCTAGGAAATTCTCGAATTTTACAGTTCCATAGGGGAAAAGTTTTCTTAAGACTCGAAAGTAGAGTAGTCTAGAATGTTCTCTTATAACCGCTGACGAAATACTTTTCCCATTCATCGAAAACTCCAAAACCTCCATTAGGACACAATGGAAACGGTCACGAACACCTGCTTGCATCAGGAAATGGTACCCCGATGTTATCTTGGCCGTGTTAAGTGAAAACTGAAGCGTGCCGTGTTACCATCCCGGATTTATCTTCTTGTAGCGCTAACTCATCTGGGTGATTGAGTGTGGAAGCCAGGGTTGATAAGGGGAATTGGAATTGAGACTGCATGGGAATTAAAGATGGGTTGATATTGAAATAGGGTGCGGAGAGATAGAAGTGTATTTTGGTTATGCTGGGGCAAGAGAGAACCATAGAGAGAAACCATATCCAACAGATATGGTTTCTCTTGTAAAATATCACTGTTACTCGGTTCCCACCAAAGTAGAGACATAGATGACGATAATAAGGTTTGAGAACTGAGCAACCACGTTGATTGAAATATAAATCGCGTCAGATGTCCTGTGTACTTTGTTGATTTCTGCTAGAATCCCTCACTCCTTTCGTCTACTTTTAGTGGAAATCAGGCACTTTGAACTGGCTAGCTTATAACAGACTTTCAACAAGATGTTGCTACTGGTGATTTTGTACGGCCTTGCGTTCGTTTTAAGAAATCGACGGTATCCGTCAATCTTATCGTATCTTCTTCTCACAAGTGGTCGAACCACCATTAACGCTACATTGATCGTCCGTTTACAAACTGTGTTCAAACGAGTCTGTATAATTATACACTAGCAACAAAAAAAAAAAAACTATAAACTATAACAAATTGAGGTAAGATTGAAATCAAGAGTAGGTCCAATTAATATAATATTAAAAAATATACCATAAAAGATAATAAGGCTTAAAGTGAGACTATGAGAGATTGAATAGATCACGTTAAAGAAATGTATTATTGTTCAAATAGGACTAAAAAAAAGCAGTACCTAGACAAACTAAACTAAACTTACAAAATCTATCAACAAAAATGTGAATTAAATATCAATTTACTAACAGCGTCCGATTAAACAGTTTCACTGAGCCTAAAATCGTTAATTGACAACACACAACATTCATGTTTCCACAACCGTCATCAATTTGTCTGATATTCTATCAATGGACTATTGAAATGGCAATACACAAAAAACACACATAAAAATACATAAAATTACACACCTACTCAGTGAAAATACTTTTAACACACACACACACACACATACTCACATTGATAAAGTAGACAGAATCAGTCAACACTCTACTTTGCCGCAGTATATAAAGTATTAAGTTACAGTATTTCAACTAGGAATACATATTTCGGAATTAGCAGCGAATTAAATAGATGCAAAGCGTTTACACGAATTTTAACTTCAGGTAACAGGTTACTCCGGAGTAAGTCGAAATTGTCGCTTCGAGACACAAGAGGTTACGTTTATGTGTATAGTGCAACATAGTTTTTACTTTACACTTGCTGTTCCCGTCAGCATCGGGTTAGAAATGATGCCAGAAACGTTTTAAATACGGATAACGCAGCTTCCCATTACTGAAAGAATTTTCGGAATCGGATCAGTAATTACGAAGATTATCTGCAATATCAATACTTACAAAGATACAAACTTTACCTTTTTATTATATTACGAGTAGTGACTGCCTTATTGGTCAAGTGGGCGCAAAGCGCATGGTTCAGGTCTTGTGTTTGATTTCCGGGTCGGGCAAAGTGGTGTAGCACTAGTGTACCAGCCACGGAGACTGGATTTGTGTTTTTGTGTGTGTGTCTGTTTGTTTGTTTTTGTTACTAGCAAATTGTGGGTGTACTATTAACTATCATCATCATTTCAGCCTGAAATCACCCACTGTTGGGTATAGGCCTCCCCTTTTCTCTGCCACTCCTTTCTGATCTGTGCGTCCCTCATCCATCCGCTTCCCGCGCTCCTGACAATATAGTCGACCCAACGCGCTTTTGGACGGCCCTGGTTTCTCTGGCCTAACCTTGGCCCCACCATTCGGTCAGGATCTTACTCCATCGGCCATCTCCGCGTCTAGCCAGATGACCTGCCCAACTCCACTATAGGTGTATCGCCCTGGGCCTGTCCCCGACGTCAAACACATTCGTACGACGACGGATTTCAGTATTGCGCACTATTAACTATACCTCTGTTTAACTCTTTAGGTATTACGTGTGGTGTTATTTATTTATTTTATTTATTTATTTAAGGAAAAACAAACAGCAGCATAATAGAAATTAAACATAATATCTTAAATCTAACATTTTTAAACAATTATGCTACCCACTACGTTTTCCACGGATTACAATTTAAGAATTTAAAACTAGCTAGTAACAATACAAAACCTATAACACAAATATATTTTTAAGGTTACGAATAAATATTATCTTATCCTATACAACGGTCATTAACCTGGCACTGATATCCGCATTTACAAGTATAAAAGAGAAAAAAAAAAGAAAACAAAGAAAAAGTGAGTTTGTGTGCATATTAAACATTATGTTATTATATATATTGAGTTTTAGGTACTTTGCTGGTCCTTTAGAGTTGCTAGGATTTGCCTCTTAAATGCATTTTTACTTAAAAACAGAATGGCGATTAAATTGAACTCATTGTTGTATGTTTCAACCAAACGATGAAGTGGTGAACGCGAGCCAGCGTTGGATTTACAGAAGCTAGTAGCAAATAGACGTCGAGTGCGTATCTCACGTACATGAACTGTTCGAGAGTTATATTATGTATAAAGTACAGAAGAAAAGCGCTTACTAGTTTACTGGTATATCTTTATACTGTGACTGCAATCAACGCTTTTATTAACACATAAGTGCGATTCCCGAACTATCAAAAGCGTTTGACTTCAAACCCCTAGCTACATTATGACGTGTCATTCTCGATAATAATTTCGTCACTGATTAAAACCACTAATAAATCATCGACATAAAGGGCATCTGTGAATAACGAGCGCATGATTTTAGCGTTTTATCAAATAATTTGTGGATATACCCGTTTGACAGGTTTGATTTCATTACGATACTGGCATTTAATTTGGCTGTAGCCTGATTAAATTTGGGGAGGGAGATGGGTGGATGTGGATCGTTATGGGAGGAAGAGAGATGGAAATAGAACATGTAGTGAGGTTGTAGTTTTGTGATGGGTCGTTGGGTGATCGCGTTTTAGGCTGTTAGTTTTCGTATTAACATCATGTTAATTATCGTTGACCATTCGTATATTCTGTTACAGAACAAGTAGGTAACACACTAGTCTAGTAAAATATTGCGTTTTTAAACCAGCACAAGTAAAAAATTCCTTACCAAGATTAGCAGCATGTTTAGGGATGACCCTAAAAAGGAATCATTGATAACGTAACCTAATACGAATTTGGGTCACCAGGTCACTGAAAACATCTCCTTCGAAAGACATTTAAATGTACTTGAGGTGGGACAATACAAACAAAATCGTAATCTGATTACAATAGCCAAAGTGGACATTGCACGCTCGTCTTGTTTAATTTGTCAATATTGGCAATTATGTATTTTCCTTTAAGGCGTAAATTTTAGCCGATTACACGACGCAAAGACGAGTAATGTATTTTCATACTATGTATGTGTATGTTTGCTTTTTTGTGTAGCTCTAGACACATCGTGCATCGATTTTGATGATACTTACGCCAATAGTTTGTCTTAATTTTGCGAGTTCAACTAAAGACATGACAGCAATCAATATTTGCTTTGAATAATAAAATGAAAGTCATACAATATCTTTTTTAAGCTTCTGTCTACAATAACTTAAACATAACCCGCCTTATTACAAAAGGTAATTGGTACCTGGTTTAACTTAGACTTGGTTTATCTCGCATGACGTCTCACTTCATAGTATTCAAAAGAAAGTGATAGCATGCAAGATAAACCAAGTCTAAGTTAAACCAGGTACCAATTACCTTTTGTAATAAGGCGGAACATCTTTGGAATTATCCAAAAACTCTGTTCTACATGCTCTAACAAGACTTGTTCCTCCCTTCATATAACAATCTCCACCCGTATCTTGACTCCATAATTCCTCGAACCAAAACATAGGTGTGGTACATAAATATCTTGGCAGTAGCCTTCGGCATCGCAGCTTAATTCAATGGTACCCCAGGGACACCAACTAACGTTTGCTTAGAGAATGTAAATATTTTAACACCGAACAAGGTGGTGGTTGCTTTTGGAAAATTATACATGGGAGTATGTTTGTGTTATGTAAAGATGTGTTTATTAGATAACATAATGCCTTTAATCCCCGTAAGACAAAGGTTTACGTAGTATCTAATAGTTGGGTGCACTATAATAATAGGGATGTTTACTGGCTAAAAAAATTTGATTCTAATTAGTCCGTCTGTTAGATTATCGAAAAATATTGGATACGTATTTTTTGTTTTATCAAATCAATAAAAATTGACGAAGATAAAACGCGTCAAAGATTTGAGTGGGGTTTGTGACGTCACTCACCGGTAAAGAATGTCATACTAATGTTTAAGAATATGACGTCACACCAGTTTTCAAAGCACTGTATCGTCTTCATTGTTTGTTTACGTGAAAAAAGAAAAAAAATACATGTCCAATATTTTTTGGAAATCTATCTGACGGACTAATTAGGTTTTTTTAGTAAACTACCCTATTCCTGAAGGAAAGAATTTTGGAAATCGTACCCTCAGCCTTCGCGCTTATGACCATTCGACCAACTAAAATGTCTAGCTGGGGTCTTTACTTAGAGTACATAAACATGGTCAAAGCAAAATTTTACACCCGAGATCGGTATCGGCACAGATGACGGTAAAAATTAAGTTGTTTTTAAATACATAATTTACTGTAACTAAAACACCAGTATGGTGTCGGACGTAAAGAATGGCACCATCCCATATCTTCCCGTGGGTGTCGTAAGAGGCAACTAAGGGACTTACCAGAGAATGGGCAGCAGTGTTCTCTGTGCCTTCGTAATAACCATACTGCGATCGCCAACCCGCCTGCCAAGCGTGGCGATTATGACAAATCCCCTCCCTTCTGGGGGAGGCCTATGTCCAGCAGTGGATGTTTTATGGCTGAAATGTTGATGATGATACAGCAGTGGCTGTTGGCCTCTTCCACCTTCAGTTGACTTTTATGTTTTTAGTCTGTGGGTATCGATACTTTTAACGCCTTTGAAATGGTTGCTAGTTACTAAAATTAAAATATGATTAAATAACAATATTCCGAACAACTAGCGACAAATGTGAGTGTACGATTAGGCACACCCTTGTTTATAAATATATTTCTATTGGTACACCTCTGCCTAACCCTTCGGGGATTACAGGCATGATGTTATGTTATTAGCGACAAATATGTACGACAATCCCCTATTCGATTGACCCAACATGTTGATTAGGACACGGGTTTTAATTATACGTCTTGTAAAGTCCACCTCTGCCCTAAATAGGACTCAACGTACTTTAATTTATCCAATATACCTTTTGGTAACCTTGAAAAACTGTTATGTCTGTAACTATTTAGGGTCTAATTTAGATATAGACAACCTTAGAAGTTCTAACTTATTGAAAGTCTGACATCAAGGCCTTTTCAAATTATATTAGGCAAAACGATTGACGTCCAACCTTGTACCTTGTTTTTGTCGGGAACCTGAATTCTATTTTTAATCATTTATTATTTTCTGACCTCAGTTGGTTTGAAGAGAAGTTTACATAAGTTTTAGAATTTATAATAGTAGATTGTAGTAGTAACAGAGTTGGTAGTAGTGTGATGTAGTTAGAGTTATAGAATCGGGCGATACTTTGCAGAAATCAATGACATTAACTGTTCTGCAAAATATTTATTTGTCATTCCGGAAAAAAGATCCACATTGCCTGCCTGCAAGGAATAACACCGTCATCCTTCTCGTAAAAATACACACATGCAGGGGTATCAATAATTAAACATGCACCCAAATCTATACTCGACACGTGTTGTCACCCTCCACGAGGCATCCCCAGGAGGTTTTGGCTCGAAGAACGTTCGGGCGGGCGCCTGTTGTACATATATCTCGGACGGGTGGGTGGTGCAGCATCCTGTATGTAATCCTGGATCTTTTTCGCGTAATTAATATTTAAAATTTTGCAAAACATTTAATAGTTTCGTATAACCAACATTTTGCCACTTTTGTATAAGTCCCGTGTAATAACCGGGCACAAATTCAGACTACGAACCGAAGCTGAAAAACTATAATTGAAAACGCAATACCACAATACTTACTAATAAAAATTCAACACATACACTATACACAAACGGTTCTGCTTCATATGAAGTCCTGAGTAATTAGGTACCGCACTCCTGCACTGCTGCAGTGATGAAACAGTTCTGCTTAACCATTTCTAGAATAAGAAGGTGGGGTTATGTTCTAGTTATTACTCGTAAATTATGGATATAGCACATTCCAACGTCTCTGGTCTAGTTACTACGTCGAGTACCAATCTACAGTTGATTCATCCCCCAGGATTCTCACATACAACAACTCATATCCACACAACTGCTATTCCTATTTGCTCCAAGAATACAAACCTTAATAAGGGCTGCTACGCCCTTATTCTGGTCAGCAGTATTAATTTGAGGAACATCAAAGCCACCCGAAGTAATCAATACACAATTGCTTGCTTTTCTTGCTTTCATTCGGGAAAACCCTCTTTGGCATCGAAGATTTATGAACTGCATTTGGGCTGACCCAGCATAACTCTAGTCAACCCGAGTATCTTTTCAGATATTATCATCATCCACCGTTTCCCGAATCAGCGAGAGTCTTAACCATGTTTTACTCACAATTCTGCATCTGGCTCTTATAGTCTGCCAACACTTTTTCTAACCAGGGTTTGCCAAGTGTCCTGCTTACGTCCATCTCGGATGTATTTTATTAGCAGCGCTATTGCGTCTGGTTTTAAACGTCAGTGGCTATCACAATGTCCATCGATTAACTGTCAAATGGCAATGGTTGGTACAAAATGGAACCATTTGACAGTTAATCGATGGACACTATGATAGCCACTGACATTTCAAAAAGATACGCAATAGCCCTGCTGAAATGGAAGTGTATAATTATGTAGGTATTCGTTTTTTCGACTGCCTCGTTGGTCAAGTGGTTGCAAGCACGAGTACTTAACATAAGGTCCTTTGTTTTTTGGGGGGTGGGAAATCATCAAATAACCCCTCCCGCTCTTGGGCAGAGCGAAAGGGAGTGTCAGACTTCTACTGACTAAAAACCACCCATATTCCTTCTTAGCCCTTCATGTCGAGGCCGCGGTATCCCTTGCGAACAACTCGCAGCCTCGACAGGCGTTGGCCCTTCTATGTTGCTGACATCTCTTTGAGGCGCGCGTGGAACACGAACGCGCCGTCGACACGGCCTGTCGTCGTCATAAGACGGACGGACGGCGAGCTTACCCATCACTCACCGTCCACAGGCCCGCGTCTACGGTGGCCGGAAGCCATCACGTGGCCCCCGACGCCCGGATCGCCTCCCGCGGCGGCTGGGACGAGAGGTCACATAAGGTCCTGGGTTTGATTCCTAGGTCGGACAAAGTGTTATTGGGTTTTTCCATCAGGAAGTTCTCGGTAGCAACCACGGATACTGGATTTGTGCCCGGTTGATAGGAAAAGGCTTGCCCCTATTACAAGGGACTTAAACTTAACTGGCGAAATCTGGGTGTACTGTAAGGTACACCGCTGCCTAACCCTTCGGGGATCACAGGCGTGATGATTTGTATGTATTTGATTTTACCACCTCGTAGTTCTGAATCTGAAATGTACGAACCAACCCTAACACAACCACACAGTGTACAGTCGGTAACAAAATCTTCCGCTCCGATGTATCTATTGCCCGATATTTCGGTCCTTCGTCGAGCCACGACAGACGGGCGACGTTTTGACGTGACGTCACACAGCCTGATGTTTACCCAGATTGTTCCTTCGATAGAAGTTCTGTTAAGGATAAGTAGTTTTGTTGAAGAGATATTTTTAGGATTTCGACGGACAATGTTTTGGGAGAATTTCGGGTGTCTTTTAGTTTTGGGTTGTTATTGGTCTCGTGGAAAGTTTTGGATTGATTTGAGGTGTTTCGGAAGATTAGTTTACTTTTGATACCCGTTTGGTTTATATCAATCAGCGATAATTGATTGATATACAGGGTGTAAATCAACCCATCACACACCCGTTAACCAAGCATTCTGTACATCAAACTAAGTACCCCTACGCAAAATTTTTGCTGGGAAACGATTTTTGTTTTGGGGTCAAAAATCACATTTTACGGTAAAACTCAATGTAGCACTCTTGAAACACTGTGCTATTGGATGCTTTGAATAGTAAACGGGTCATGGAGATAATTTAAGTAAAGTTATAATTTCAAAAACTAGTATTTACAAAAACAGCTGTGAAAAATTTGGAACTTTGACCCACAATATCTCCGTAACTAGGAGGTTCCCAGGTATGGTCTAGAACAAAAAAATGATCGCAGTGGTGGGGAGAACAAGTGCCCTTAGTTTGCGTTAAGGGTACTTTTACACCCTATATATCATATCATATTGGTGTATTAAAATTTGTTGGTTCATACTCACAAAGTAACGTCTACCAGTAACACTGAAAACGGGATATTTTCTATGTTTACTGTTTGTTTTGAGTTCCCTATATTAAAATAAATAAAAAAGGAAAACTTAAAATAAAAGTAAATGAGTGTAGAATGATAATATTAGTGACCATGGCAGTTTAGGTACCGTCTTCTATATGTTTTTGACTTTTTGAACTTTAATTTTATCAGCAAAAAGTTCAAAAAGTCAAAAAAGTAAACCACAAAACTAATTCTGCTAATCCTTTAATGTAATATTTGGATTCGTTAGAACTCAATTCTCACTATACATCACATATATATGATGTTTTGTGATTTCGCCAGTTATGTTTAAGTCCCATGTAATAGGGGGCGACCCTATTGCCATCAACCGGGCACAAATCCAGACTCCGTGGCTGTTACTGATAAATTCCTGATGGAAAAGCCAATAACACTTTGCCCGACCCGGGAATCGAACCCAGGACCTCATGCTCAGCAGTCGCGTTTGCGACCACTATACCAACGAGGCATTCTCACTAAAGTTATCTAATAATATAAAGATTTCGTCATTGAAAGCATGTGTGTCAAAAAAATCTAAATAAATATAAGTTACCCCACACTTGATTAGGTACACTTTAAGCCAGAAAAACTAGTCCAGCAAAAGAAGATTATAATAATCCCTGTACGAACTTAATATAGACCAAAATGTTGGCTAATGACAAGGGTACGACAATGACAAATTGGGTTTACGGACACACTGGTACCTATAGTACCCATAACATATAGCACAACTAATTAATAGGTACAAGAGTCTGGTCTAGCGTACATGCCAGACAAACCTAGTTACTAAATCCATTTACATTGACATTTTCGTTAGGAAAGATTAATTTTATTACTGCTTGTGGGTATTGTGGCGTGTAGAAGGGGATGAGTAGTGATATTTGATTTGTCTGATAAACAGGGTGGATATATTATATCGAATTATCGATCTTTTTTATTGTTATGTGTATGTGAAACAATATAACAACACGCTTGTCATTCCCAAAGGGTTAAGTAGTGATGTTCCTAATGTAGTACACCCATATTACGCCAGTTGTGTTTAAGGTCCATGTAACAGGAGGCGTGCCTACTCCAATAGGCACAATTCCAAAGTATGTGACAGCTACTGAGAAATTCAAAACACCCGACCTGGGGATTGAACACAGGGTTTTGAGCGCAGCAAACACGCTGTACAACCCTATATCAACGAGGCAGTCCAAAGAGGTTCAGCCCAAAATACAAACTATATCGATGAGATAAGATACAAGCTCACTGAATGAAGCATTTTATGGCTCGACAACAGACATCGGCTTGCAGATTTTTATCTTATCCATCGTGTTGTTCAAAAAACTATGAACCCTAATTTCTTTTCCAATTATAACGGAGTAACGCTTTATTTGTTTCCACTCTTAGAAAAAAAATCTTATATGTATCTTCTCTAAAACAAATTTAAAAACACATACATAATGAATGTTTTCCAAAAAAATCCTCAAAACTGAGACTATCTTAAAAGCAAACCCATTTTACACTGAATAAAAAATAAACTGGCCATTCCAGGATTTTTCTAACAAAGAAATCTTAAAGGAACCTTTGCACAATGCTAAGTTATGAAGTCCCTCTATTTAAAGCTAACGTTTCTATTATTTATCGCGGCCCGTTATCTTTTGAATTAATTCGGGGACCCTCTTACTTTGGCCAGAAGTGGACTTTATCAGGCCCGAATTTAACTAAATTTGTTATTTTATGAGAAATTGCTTCTTTGCTTCGTTTCGGAGTTTATTTTGTTACGTCTGTTTTCTAAGTGTCTAGAGGCTAAAATTATGCTGTGTTATGAGTTGGAGTAATTTTAATTGAAGATATTCGAGATAGTAATTCTGATTTATTTGTTTACTAAAATTTGCTTCGTAAGAGAAGTTCACAAACAATGTTTCGGGTTTCATTTATTATTAGGATTTAATTGGTGGATGGTCTTGTAGTATTTGGCCAGGAATAATCAACGAAATGTTGATAACAGCTATCGTTTTAGATAATTTCCATAAATGTAGAACAATAAATATTTTTGGCGGGCTCGCAGGGATGCTGCATTGTACCTCCAAGCTTGGATCTACTTTCGGATTGAATTAAAAAGTTATTATAGGACAAGCCCGCCACACTATACCAAAACCAACGCAACTCTTGAAACCCAGAATCAACAGTGGCAAACATCAGAAAAGCACCAACAAAATTAAACCTGAAGAAGTCCCAAGGAAATAATTAAACTGCCTTAGATCCCCTAATGAAATTCATCAGAAGAGTAGATTAGCAGAGGAGTAGGAAACAACATAATCTTCACTTCCCTCCATATCAGCAGGATACAGAACCAAAAACTGACCAAGTGTAAGTCGGACTTTCACATGAAGGGTTCCGTATCATCGTAGCAGGGAAGCCTCCTTTAATTTGTATTATTTCTTGTTAAAGCGGCAACAGAACGCATATTTTGTGATAAGTTTGTTTTGCATACGGATAGACAGACATAACGAATCTATCAGGGATTCGTTTTTTGCCATTCAGCTACGGAACCCTAAAAAGGCTTATAGGCACAAAAGGACGTTTACAACTGGGATAAGTCCAGTTGCCTAGGCAACTTGACTTGGAATTTCTTGGAATTTCAATATTAAGTATTTATTCGTAGTGTAATTTACATTCAATTTTCTGTCATCGACTTTCCTTCACCAACTCCTCTAAATATGGAACAAATCAATTTTTCTCATCAGCCCTACCTCAGGATACTTGTAAACACCAATTATTATAATGGGAAGCGCGATCTAATTGCAAGGCAGCACTAATTAAGAGACCACATTCAGCCAAGCTATCTGCAGGGAGCAGTGCCTTCGACCGTGTGTGTTTAGCTTAGGTACTATACAAGTGTATGATTATAGGGTGCTATGATTGGCGGAGTGTCAAGTTGTGGAGCTGCTTTTTGGAAGTCAAATGATGTACCTACACATACATAGACTCACGCCCGTTTCTCATGGGGGTAGTCAGAAACCACAGAACGCCACCCGCTACAATCCTTACAAATACTCCTTTTGCCTCGTCCACATTCATACATCTGGTTCTAGGGCGTCCCCTCCCGGCGCGCGGTGGCGTTGCCACTCACATCTGCCATGTAAAATCCGTTTGTTAATCGACTTTCACTCATCCTCTCCACATGACCGAACCAACTTAGCATAGAGTATGCTTAGGTGGTTCGGTCTTTGTCTTTGTCGTTTATAACCTCATTCCTCAATTTATCATTCAGAGTTAAAATACTACTGATTAAAATGGCATCATTAAATCTGCCTTTTTATAATATTAGATATCATTAAATTACTCCTCCCACTCTGGGCAGCAGAAGGGAGTGTCAGTCTCTTATTGACTAAAACCAATTCGTGTTCCTTTTAATGGCCTTTGTGTTCCAGAGCCACGTCCGCAAACCTAGCAGGCATTGGCCCTGATGGGCCCATCATCTTCTGCCTAGTCTTTTACCAACTATGTTGAGGGCGGCTTCATGTATAACGGAATGTAGCTGAATACCACTATTTTACATGGAGCGAATGCCTATCTGTGATGACTTATGGCACAGAGACATGGTCCTTAACTGCTAGTCTTTTAGAGAAGGTCAGAGTCACGCAACGAGCCATGGAGAGAGCTATGCTCGGAGTTTCTTTGTGCGACAAAATCCGAAACGAGGAAATTCGCCAAAAAACCAGGGTCACCGACATAGCTCTCAAAATATGCAAGTTGAAGTGACAATGGGCAGGCCCCATTGCTCGAAGAACCGACAACCGATGGGGAAGAAAAGTTCTCGAGTGGCGACCATGAACCGGAAGACGCAGCGTTAGTAGGCCTCCCACCAGGTGAACCGACGACATCGTGAGGGTCGCGGGCAACCGATGGATGCAAACGTCAGGCTGCCGTTCTTTATGGCGTTCTATGGGGGAGGCCTTTGTCCAGCAGTGGACGTCTTATGGCTGATGATGATGAATGCCTATGTGAGGTCCACAACCCAGATAGTACTGCGCAATATGATACCCCTGGGTAAGACTGGTTATCAAAGTTCAGCAGGGCTATTACGTATCTTTTTAAATGTCAGTGGTTATCATAGTGTCCATCAATTAACTGTCAAATGGTTATGGTTTGGTACAAAATGGAACCATTTGACAGTTAATTGATAGACACTACGATATAAAAATATACGCAATAGCCCAGCAGGCCTCTGACTACATGTAATGACTGCCAAACATCTATACATGACAGCTGGAAGCAACAGTAATGATTAAGTTGAAAGCGGGTTTTGAAATTGGCCTTGCCATTGATTTGGCTAAAATATAATTATGTTCAAGTCAATGTACCTTTCTTAATTTGTCCTATCTCAGAATTTTATGGTACCTACATTAAGTTCTACTGACTTTATCTGCAGCAGCCTATTTAAAACCCATTACAGACATACATAAGACCCCGTCGGGGCTGCGGGTTATTCGCAATAGATACCACGGCCTCGACATAAAGGGCTAAGAAGGAACATGGGTGGTTTTTAGTCTGTAGAAGTCTGACACTCCCTTTCGCTCTGCCCAGAGCGGGAGGGGTTATTTGATGATTTCCCACCCCCCCCCCAAAAAACAAAAAGACATACCTCTTATATTCTCATTCTTCTCATTTTTATCCATTCACCTTATACCACACATCCTCCTTAGCATCCTCAGTTTTTCATAACAGGTTTTTACTCCAAACCCAATTATTTAAAATCCCTAATGGAAAAAGATTGCTTTACTTAATAAAAGCTTTAAAGAATAATGTGGTATAATCAATGAGATTTTAATCTACACTTAGGAAAGGCATTAAAAAATACGTCTTTTACCCAAAACGGCTATTTAAAACAATTGCCGTGAACCCTCGTCCAAGTCAATGGATGACCTTAATTAGTTACGGCAAATTGAACTTTATGTTCCAAGAAATAGGGAAGTTAATCGATAAGCGATTAACGATAATTGGAAGCACGAGTGATGTTTTTTAGGGGATATCGTGTAAGATACATCGGTTTTAATTTTCTTTAGGTTTTTCGAAAAAAATAGCTTTCAATTATCTATGTCACTGTTACATTGATTAAATTTTAAATCAGGAACTGGCATCTTTTGGGCAAGGTCGCTCCATAATGAACTCTCCGTCAGGTCTGATCAAAAATTCTTGACCACGCAGGCCTTATTTGCAATAAAAAAAACAAGGGTTTGCACTCCGGGAGTGCTGGCAGAACAAAAAACTTGAACAATAGGTAACGTTGTGCATTTTTGAATATTTTGGAATTGCTTTATTTATCAGTACAATATTCATTTATTGCGCTATCGTACACAAACATGACAATTTACATAAAAAAATTAACACTTCAGAATTATTACTAATAATTTTAAATTAGAAAGAATGTCTCAGAAAAATCAACTTGACATTTAATTTTCTTGACATTTGACACACACGCACATTCGCGCAAGCGCTCTGCGCCGTCTTACGATCAGGTCACGTGTCCTCCTGACGCGAGTTTAACAGTTTTTACCCATCACAAAAAAGTGTACAACGCCGCTAAATAACTTTTCACTTAAATATTTCCCTATTAAAAAAAAATACACACGAAAAGAGAACGTCCTCCTTTTTGGAAGTCAGTTAATGAGAGAAATGCCAACAAATAGTCCACCGCTGCCTATCCTTTCGAGGATTACAGGATTTATGTTATGTTTGCTTTCGCGTCATCAATCAATCAACATCACTACTTTTTCCATATAAGATGCCACTTAATTTTTAAGACTAGACTCCCAGCACCTGCGCCTGCTATTGAGAAATTCCTGATCAAAGACCATTGACTTATATATTACTGCGTAAGGACTGGGCGGACCGCATGTTACAATGACGCCTCGAACGGTCCTAAAACGGTCTTTCCTAAGCCGAAGTGAACTAGTCCACGATTGGCTTTCTTCGGGTGCGGTCGTAAATTAGATTAAAAGCTTTATTTATGTTCTTTATACCTCAAAAATACCACGCCGCTTATACAAGGTTACGTTAACGAGCAGACTATACCGATTCTCTGTATGGCGAACGCGTCGAGCAAATGTTCGGAAGACCGTATCTTTAGTTTTAATCTGGGGAATCAAACCCAGGCCCTAATGCTCAGCAGCTGCACTTGCGACTACTTGACCAACGAAGAAGTCAGATTAAATAAGTAAAGTTTCTGAACCCATCAACCGAATGACTCTAACGGGTTGTCCTCTTGTTAGAAGAGTACATTTCATGTGTGGAAACGAGCCAAAGCCATGGGATTCGTACGGGTTTCCTGCTAGTTCTAGCTCGGCCTGGCACTGTTCCCTGTTATTGAGAGTGATCTATTGTAATTACGAGTGACGGTATGTGTGAGACTGTGTTCTCTGTGGATGATGATTTTCGTTGTGGTGATTTTATAGTGGATTTTGTTTTCCTTAAAAGGGATATACGTATATCTGTGATTTAGACTGATATTCTTATTTTTTGCGATGTGGAGCCCCACATGGAGCACCCATTCCACACAACTTGTGACGTGTTGTTTTGACACAACTTGTGTTACCTAGCATAGTGCCTATATTAGGGTAGTGCTTGAAACCAGAGGCCCGACTCCCACTCACCCACAGCTAGCAGGCGGGCACGCTTAGCAGTATTGGTAGACGAACACGTACACAATTGTTATTGTGGTTATTCAGTACCAACCTGCAGAGCGCCCAATTAGCTATCTCTGGGAAAATGGGTTTTTGGGCCGATTCGTATTCGGGCAAACCATTTTCCAGGCGTTCTCTGCATTGGACGAACAAGGCACTTCCGAGACAACCAGAGCGAGGTTGAAATTTTTCTGGTTGGTTAGCTTTTCAGTGCTGTGGACAGACGACAGGAACGCTTACGTAAGTTTATTTTGCACTTTGAAGGGTTAAGGTCCACCGCGGGAGGCGCTCCGGGCGTCGGGGGCCACGTGATGGCTTCCGGCCACCGTGGACGCGGGCCTGTGGACGGTGAGTAATGGGCTAGCTCACCGTCCGTCCGTCTTATGACGAAGAAAGGCCGTGTCGACGGCGCGTTCGTGTTCCACGCGCCACGGCCACGACGCCCGTCGGGGCTGCGCGTTGTTCGAAAGAGATACCGTGGTCTCGGCGCAAGGGTTAAGAAGGAACATGGGTGGTTTTTAGTCCGTAGAAGTCTGACACTCCCTTTCGCTCTGCCCAAAAGCAGGAAGCGTACTGGTTTCCGCACGCTATTTTCTGTCATCAAAGCAAGAGATAATTAATTGTACATTATGAACATAAATTTGAAATTTTTTTTTGTAAAAAAGAAAATCCACTTCAAAAACACAAAAATGTAAAAAATAAACTTCGGTTGAAAAATCAGCCTCTGAAGTCGGTCAACATTTGTTTGTTTGATTTCGTTTTTTTTGCCACCGACTTCAGAATGTGATTTTTCTTCTGAAGATAATTGGGGTTTGTACTTGAGACTTTTGAGAACTTGGGGTTCAAACTTGGCAGTCCGACGACACTTCTATTATAAAATTATAGTGTAATTAGTTTGTTAGTAAACATATGATTACATTTTGATACATTTAAGGCCTGTATTCACGCCAATGACCTTGTGCATACAAACTACCTCTCTCGGTCGTAGATACGGACTTTAAACGGACGCATTTTTCATTTATTATAATTAAAATAATACATGTTTTTAAAAAGTAACAAAACCAAATTATTTGCCTTTGTATTTCAAAGCAGTAGATATTTTTTTTATATTATTTTGTTAAATAATGAAGGAGTAAAATGGTTCCATTCAATGATTTGGGGGTGATTTTGTGGATTTTTTTTCTTATTATGTGATACCGATACAAAAATTGTGGCTAAACCAAATTACGTATCATATCATGTAGATTACTAACAATTTTTCTCAGATGTAATTTCTCTGTAAGTGCCGGTGAAAAACTGCTTCATCTGCACGCTGTTTTTAAGCTTTTTCGAGAGAGGACCCTTAATGTCAAAAAGTTTTGTGTGCTTCAAATAGGACGTTGTATAAATAAGGTTTACATTAGAAGAATTACGTTGATTATTAAGTTGAAGGTATGACTGTTTTGTGTTCTTTCCTATATTGTCGTGAAAAGACCACTTATTGTATGTTTTGTATTAAAAAGCATTCTTTATATCCATCGGTTTTCAGCATGTCTGTGTTCTATGAAAGTTCGGGCTCAAAAGACGTGCACATCGATTTGATATGACAGAAACTTTACACACTGACGCAAAAAAATAATTTACTCCCTTTAAATCTTCTCCCCATTAAACCAGCACACGCAAGGCCGTTGTCAGGACATTAATATTAGTAAGCAGTAACTTGTATTCAGGGGAGAATACGCTAATTGCAAACTAATCAGTCCTGAGCCTGCCTTGGCAAACATCACTATGCTAATATATATATTACCTGGGTAATAAGATAGCTCTTAGTTAATTGGTTTTGGTAATTACTAACATCCTTGGAGATTTTTCTAAGATACCTAGAAGTCTAAGTCAAATTGGGCCTTAATCTTAGATCTTATATAGGGTGTAAAAGTACCCTTAACGCAAACGAAGGGCATTTGTTCTCCCCACCACTGCGATCATTTTTTTGTTCTAAACCATACCTGGGAACCTCCTAGTTACGGAGATATTGGGGGTCAAAGTTCCAAATTTAGCACAGCTGTTTTTGTAAATACTAGTATTTCAGGTTTTAACTTTACTTAAATTATCTCCATGACCCGTTTACTATTCAAAGCATCCACTAGCACAATGTTTTAAGAGTGCTACGTTGAGTTTTACCGTAAAATGTGATTTTTGCCCCCAAAAAAAAAATCATTTCCTAGCAAAAAATTTTGCGTAGGGGTACTTGGTTTGATGTACAGAATGCTTGGTTGTCGTATGCGTGAAGGGTTCGTTTACACCCTGTATAGCTAAAAAAAATTATCCGTCACGGTTCTTGTTACCTTGTTGGAAGCAAGCGCAACTGCTGGAAATTTGGTCCTGGATTCGGTTCCCGAATCGGGCAAACTGTTTTTGGGTTAGTAGTAACCACGGAGTCTTAATTTGTACCCGGTTGATGGCAGTATGTCTTTTATATAACTGGCAAGGTGTGGTTGTTCTATTATATAATCGGGGATTACGTTCGTAATGTTATATGGTATGGTTCTCGGTGCCTTCGTAACAACCATACTGCGATCGCCAACCCGCCTGCCAAGCGTGGCGATTATGGCAAATCCCCCGCTTCTGGGGGAGGCCTAGTGGATGTCTTATGGCTGAAATGATGATGATGATGATGGTTATCTCAGAAACATAAGATGAATTCTTCAATCTTCTTCAATTCTTCAAATAAGGATTCATTCAATGGATTCTTCACATTGCTTTTTATCCACTTCACATAATCAGGGCAAGATCTATTTACAACACTCCTATTTACTCTATTTGATAGGCCTATTTTCAGCTAAAATATACAGTATCAAACCACACTATGATGACGTACTATTCCTTATTTCTACAGAAAGCAGCATAAAGCCTTGTCCACACTAAGAAATATCTACCAAGACGGCTGAAAATTTTTGACGTAACATAACACGAAATTACGCTTTAGTTCCTGCAGGGATAGACACAGGTGTCCTCATTTACAGTACACCCACATTTTACCAGGTAGGAACTATAAGAGACATTTTTTATAGATAATGTTATGAGGAACAATTTTTAAAATGACCTCTATTGACCTCCGAGCAATAGGTTGCGAAATATTTGCAAAAAACTGATTTTCGTGACCTTTTGACCTTTGTAACTTTTTTAGCCGGCACGATATCGTATTTTTCACATCTTCATAATATCACCGAAATAAAGGTGTATACAAAAATTCAGCCCACTAGTAATTTTTCCCCAGATGAAACCTAAAATGACTGGACTATCTATTGAGAGATTTAATATTCAATTTACTAACTGACAGGAATGGAACGAAATCCTTCACACACATTGCCACAGTATGACCAAAGCTTTACAACGATGACGTCAGCGCAGCGCTCTTAACTCAACTATCCAACTATATACGGTGTCCGATGTCAAGCCCGCAAGGCGACCCTTACACGTAATTAAGTGAGCCAAATTGGCTACACTATCCGGTCTTAAAGTGATAAAGAGTGTTGCGATTATTTTATTAAATTATGACAACGTATAATTACTCGGACGTGATTGCGGGGTTTAAATGGTTGTTTAAGACATTTTTGAAGGGTTTGGCATTATGATGTAAATGATGTTATTCTTATGGCTAAATTTGCCTAGGTTTATTTATTTATTTACTCATTAACACATACATTTGTTTTAACAGGTAAGACCCAAGTTAACAAAAGTAGTCATAAATTACTAATAGTCCAGTCCCAAGTAACGGGTCTGGGTAGAAATACAAGTTACACAGTGGACAAAGTGTAAAATACTAAGTGTCACCCTCTGGAATTCCGCCAAAGGACAAGAAGAAAATACGTTATAGGTTGGATGACCACTCATTACATACCGAAATTTTTTTTTTTTTTTTTTATTTGTAATGGGCTTGCTCTTGACCTCAATCTTACCCTAAGGGCAAAGATGAGGTCGACGATGGAACGAGCTTACCCAGAAGAAGCCTATTTACTCGCGACTTAAATAGATTAGGGTTATAAGAACTCGGGAAAACCGACGCAGGCAGGGAGTTCCACTCCTTGGCTGTGCGCATAATAAAGGACTTAGCAAAGCGCTAAACAAATAAATAAAACTAAATTAATAATAAATCTAAATTAATACCATTATCTGTTAGTACCAGTAATTAGTACTGGTACTAACAGGTTTGTTGAAGTTACACAGGCAGTAACTCCATGTTAAATACTATTATTTAGCTGCATCCGGTTAAACTGTAAGCCAAACCCAATATCATTGTGAAATGGCTGTGCAGATGATGATGCTGTCATTCTCGATGTATTTCAATTATGTTGGGGCAGCAGTCTAATAATGCGATAAAAAAATCATAACATGAACTAAGTTTCAAAGCTACAGAATTTCACCAATCCCCCCCCCCCCACTCATAATTATACCTCTAATCCTTTTTCCAGGATCGTCAACACTTCATCATCAACACGACAGAAACACAAATTGCACAATTCTGCTTAATTAACAGTAGCGACTAGTAGTGTTACACAAATCGTTCGTAATTCGGTTCCACACAAACAGCTTAGCAGGGCCGTTTAGAGTTTGTAGGAATACGAGTACTCTAAATTGAACCGTAATGCGATATTCAGACAATTGTCGGGATTAACTGGTAGTACGACATGTGCCTTCGGCTAGCGGAATCGGATGCAATATGATCTATTTTTGAATATCGTGTCAGTAGATTTTGGAGAGCAAGGTTTCAGCAAACATGATGTTTGAAAGCACATTTACAGATCAGGCAGTATTAAAGTCAAATGTATAGCTTTTAGAGCAACAACGGTCACTCGAACCAAATGCGCGCCTGCAAGCCTCGGATCTGTTGTATTTGAATCATTTATTTAAAGAAAGAAGAAAGAAAAAATATTTATTTGACGCAGTAACAATACGAGCATACAAAGTGGAACACAAGGAAAAAAAAGCAATACACATACAACGCATAACAAATATTAAAAAATACAACAACCAGGGATACGGATTTCATCAATATTGCTTTCAAAATGGTAAAGGTAATAAACATTGTAACGAAACCAGCAAGTCCCTGAACCTAAAATTCTTCGATTGGATAGTAACACCTGTCAATCCGCATTGGGTCCGTGTGGATGTGGACGACTTCATCTTAGAGACTGGGTTTGCGTCGATTCGTACCTGACTCAAAAAAAAACAGCCAAAACAAACTCAGAGGCCAGACCTAGGTCAACTCTCATGAGGTCATTCAGATTAGTGTCTGAGAAGATCTTTTGAAGAAAGAACCACATAGATTGGAGTGGACCTGTCCAGTCTCCAGTCAGTGCAAGGATTTGTCAATTCTCGTGTGAGCAGTAACTTAAAGAGCTGAATGGGATCGTTCTAGGTTGATTTTGCTAAATACTCGTAGCTTAGAGCATGACCAGATTTAATAATATAATTGTTTACAATTTAATCCCTCTTGAAATATCGAGCCAGTAGATTGCATAATACTAAGTCGACCTCATTTCTATTTACCAACAGGAGGGAACAAAAAAAGTTGACAGCTTGCACGTCGTTACTGATTAAGTGGTACCACATGGTTCCGGTTCGCATTGATGGATGTCACATGTATTTGATTATTTCATTCTATGACATGCTGGTCTTCGCGATGTTTTTACTTCACCAAACATACATGCACACAAGCCATCCTACCTTTAAAGATTCCTCACATACAGTATGCGATTGGATTTTTGCCAGAACGGCGATAGATTTGTCTCGATCACAGCTATAGTGTAATTTATCGCAGTTCACAAACATTCGGAATATAAAACAAACTTTATTTCTGGAAAACAGAAATGCTGCCACGTGATCAAAAGAGCAGTATCTCAAAAAAATCGAAATGTCTGTTTTATTTTTGCATCTGACATTTTAGAATATGTAGTCATCTTAAATGGGCGAATCTTATAACCGAAATAGCTGTAGCTTTGTTGAAACATTTAAAAAAGTTGCGATTTAGTTTAAAGGATGTAAACGAACCCTTCACGAAGCCATTAATTACTACCCTTGCGTAAAAATAACTTTTTTTTGGGGTAAAAAATCACATTTTACGGTAAAACTCAATGTAGCACTCGTAAACATTGTGCTAGTGGATGCTTTGAATAGTAAATGGGTCATAGAGGTCATTTAAGCAAAGATGTTTAGAATAATTAGGATTTTGTTAAACGCCTACGTAAATTTAATAGCAATATGACCACTCATACACGTCTCATTGCAAGAACGTTTAAATAGTATTAAGTAATTTTTGTGTACCTACTATTTAGTTATTTTTTGATTTTTTGTCTTCTTCAATTTGGTATTGCACGGAATACAGCTCTTATATGGTCGGAAGCCTTTTATTTAAATAATTCTGGATATAAACCCCCCAACATGGTCCTTCGAGCCGGATTTGAACCAGCGACCTATGGATTTAATTATAGGTGCAGATGTTTTCTGGGACCTCTTGGGTACAGAAAAGATAAACCTCGGTATTGGTAAACCGGTGCTGTATGAAACTAGACTTGGCTGGATAGCTTCAGGCCCTATGCTACATAGTGGTCTGAAGCTATCCAGCCAAGTCTAGTTTCAGGCCCTATGCTACATAGTGGTCTGAAGCTATCCAGCCAAGTCTAGTTTCATACAGCACCGGTTTACCAATACCGAGGTTTATCTTTTCTGTACCCAAGAGGTCCCAGAAAACATCTGCACCTATAATTAAATCTACAGGAGATGGTACATAAAAGTGAGGATCAGCTAGACATAAATTACTAGGAATATTTAATTCATTTAAATTCAATTGACGACAGGGCACTTCATAAGTAATAACGGTTCATCAAGATCACGTAATCATAGGCTTGTTAAATTACCTACCATACAATTGTCAAAGTTTTGTGGTTCCTATGAAAAATGGTTGGAGTTCCGCGTACATAGTGGTCAAGTTCCGTGTTCGCTTCCTCTACTTTGTAATTTGACAAACATTAATAGTCCCAAAACTATTATTTCAGTGGATAGCTCAAGTACTGATGACATTCAAAACCTTTTAATGCGGTTTTGGCAGCTTGAGGAAGTTAGCCATCAGTCATCAGTATATTCACAAGAGGAGAAAATGTGTGAAGATCATTTTATTCAAAACACAACGCGTCTCAAGGACGGCCGTTTTTGTGTGAGAATCCCTTTAAAACAATCACATCATAACTTAGGTGACTCTGTAAACAGAGCTAAGCACTGTTTGCTTTCATTAGAGCGCAGGTTTAAGGGTCAACCATCATTTAAAGAACGTTATTGTGACTTTATGAAAGAATATGTTGAGTTAAAACATATGTCTAAATGTTTACCTGATTCACAAAAGGTTGCTTATTTTATACCTCACCATGGTGTGGTGCGTGAAAGTAGTTTAACTACAAAACTGCGAGTGGTGTTCAATGCTAGTAGTCCCACCACCTCAGGAGTATCATTTAATCATTTACAAATGATAGGACCTACTGTACAAGATGACTTGGTGTCAATTCTTCTTCGGTTTAGGAAATATAAATATGTTATCTCCGCAGATGTGGAGAAAATGTACCGCCAGGTAGTAGTACATCCAGATGACAGGCATCTGCAGCAGATCTTATGGCGGGATGATCCCTCTAAGCCTATGGTAGCTTACCAGCTCAATACGGTTACATACGGTACCGCTAGCGCACCGTATCTTGCCACTAGGTGTCTTAGACAGGTAGGGCTTGATTGCACTGACAAAAAAATTGCTGGGATCATAAAACATGATTTTTATGTCGATGATTTGCTTTCTGGAGGGGATACTATCAATGAGGTCATAAATATACGTCATAAGGTCACCGCAGAGCTGGCTTCGGCTGGAATGACGTTACGTAAATGGAAGTCAAATAATGCTCAAGTAGTATCTGATCACACAGATCATTCTTCATTAAATTTGAACATTGGTTCAATAGAACCCTGCAAGACGTTGGGTCTGAGCTGGCATACAGAGCCAGACGTGTTATGTTATTCAATTAATCCCAATATTACTACTGCAATGACAAAACGCGGGATACTTTCTGCAATTTCTCAGATTTTTGATCCGCTAGGTCTATTAGCTCCTTATATTATTGTTATGAAAACCATAATGCAAAAGCTTTGGGTACATAAATTGGGATGGGACGAACAGTTGCCATCTGATATATTAATAATTTGGTCGAATATTATACGTGACTTACCAGTGTTGAATACATTGAGTATTCCACGGATTATACTTTGTGATTCGTATAAAGATATAGACCTACACATATTTAGTGATGCATCACAAATTGCATACGGTGCATGTCTATATGTTCGAAGTACAAGTCATGATTCTAATGTCCTAGTACGTTTGCTTACAGCCAAAAGCCGAGTAGCTCCAATTAAACCAACTACGATACCAAGACTTGAGCTGTGCGCGGTGTTGGTCGGTGTTCGTCTTTACGAAAAGGTGATTTACGCTCTTAGAGCTCAAGTTAGAAGTGTCACCTTTTGGACTGACTCCACGGTTGTGTTAGGCTGGCTTAAGATGTTGCCAAATAAATTACAGCCGTTTGTGCGCAATCGTGTCGCAGAGATACTGGACAAGACAGCTGCATGATCCTGGAGGCACGTCCCTACAAACTTAAACCCAGCTGACCATATTTCACGCGGAGTAGATGTAAAACTTTTGCAATCTTTAGATTTGTGGTGGTCAGGTCCTGAATTCTTGAGATACGACATCTCAAAGTGGCCTAATACTCTTACAGTAACAAAGGAAAAACTTCCTGAAATTCGGGCTGAAGTTTCTTTATTAGCTACAACCGTCAGTTCACGACCAATTATAGAATTTAATAGGTTTTCAAGTTTTAATATGCTTAAACGGTCGGTGGCATACGTTTTGAGATTTATAAGTAGTTTTACTAAGAAGGGATCACCCAAAAATCTATTTTTAAGCACTGATGAATTAAAACAGTCATTATATTTTATTATTAGACTCTCGCAACAGGACTCATTTCCCGAATACACACTTTTATTAAATAAAATGGAACTACCAAAAAAGAGTCCACTAAATAAGTTTAAAGTTTTTCTAGATGAACATAAATTACTGCGTGTCGGAGGTCGACTCGAAAATTCTCAATTTTGTTACGACAAAAAACATCCGTTACTCATACAGTCCACTCATATTGTCACAAAATTGTTATTTGAATTTATGCACAAAAAACTTATGCACGCTGGGCCGCAACTGTTGCTAGCGTCAATTAGAGAAAATTATTGGCCAATTGGTGGTAGACGGTTAGCTAAATTAATTTTTAATAAATGTATTTTATGTTGTCGAATGAAAGGACAGGTCGTCTCGCCTCTCATGGGTAACTTGCCACAGCAGCGTTTGACTCCAGGGGGTTACCCCTTTGAAATAGTAGGTGTCGATTATGCTGGACCGATTATGTCAGCCACTAGACAAGGACGAGGTTGTCGTCTTACTAAAGTATACATAGTCCTTTTTGTATGTTTCACGACAAAGGCTGTACATATCGAGTTGGCAGGTGATTTAACAAGCAACAATTTTTTATCAGCACTGCGTAGATTTGTTTCGCGAAGAGGAAAGCCTAAACACATCTACTCTGATAATGGAACCTCGTTTGTTGGAGCATATCATGAACTTGGTAAGTTCATTAAAGGTAATTGCAATTCGTTATCTAGTGATTTAGCAAATGAAGAAATTAACTTTCATTTTATCCCTCCTTATGCTCCTCACTTTGGAGGTCTTTGGGAGGCCGGTATTAAATCTACCAAATATCATTTAAAAAGAGTACTGGGAAACTGTAATCTTACTTTTGCGGAGCTGAACACTGTATTAGTTCAAATAGAAGCTTTACTCAACTCTCGCCCACTCACACCACTCTCTTCGGATGCCAACGATTTGTTACCGCTTACGCCTGGACACTTCTTATTAGGACGGCCACTGACAGCACTACCTGCACCTAATCTCGAGGACCGAACCGTGACTTATTTGACGAGATACCAAAGGATTGAGCAACTCCGTCAGCATTTCTGGTCTCGATGGAGCAAAGAATATGTTTCAGAGCTACAGCAGCGAGTGAAATGGCGATCCTGCACTAAGCCATTAGAAAAGGATACTTTAGTGCTCATAAAGGATGAAAAACTACCTCCTTTGAAATGGCGATTGGGCCGAGTCACGGCAGTCTTTCCTGGACAAGACGGCATCAGTCGCGTCGCGGACATTAAGACGACATGTGGAGTGGTTCGTCGAGCTTTCAGCAAGATATGTCCGCTACCGTTGTCTCACACAGAGGATTCTGGTTGAGAGACGATCTCTCAACGCCCGGGGGGATGTTTAGAATAATTAGGATTTTGTTAAACGCCTACGTAAATTTAATAGCAATATGACCACTCATACACGTCTCATTGCAAGAACGTTTAAATAGTATTAAGTAATTTTTGTGTACCTACTATTTAGTTATTTTTTGATTTTTTGTCTTCTTCAATTTGGTATTGCACGGAATACAGCTCTTATATGGTCGGAAGCCTTTTATTTAAATAATTCTGGATATAAACCCCCCAACAAAAGTTATAACCTGAAAAACTAGTATTTAAACAGCTGCGAAAAGTTTGGAACTTTGACCCCCAATATCTCCGTCTCCAGCGGGTTCCCTCCCGGGAATGGTCTAGAGCATAAAAAATATAGCAGTCACGGGGAGGACAAGACTAAGTGCTTTTCGGCTACGTTAAGGGTACTTTACACCCTTTATTGCACACATACTCGTATATTATACACACATACACACTATTCACTCACTATTTCACATATTCAATTTTTTTTTGCAATGAAGTGTGGTGGCTGAGAGTCTGCTCAATTTTCAGTTATTTCCATGTTTTCTCCGAAAATGGATTTTTTGAGTTACCACTTTTTAGGTTGGAGAATGATGGTTATCCTAAATTGAATCCGAGTTATCAGTGAGAATGTTGAGCTTATAATAAATTTGGGTGGCGTTTAAATCACAACAGATTTTGGAAGCATCAGGACGGGCGGTGCAATTCATTAAATGTACCAATGTGTCTGAATGTGCGTGATATATGACCGAAGGTCTGTTTTGCGTGTGGTCTTTGTGAAAGGAGACAGCGGGGATTTAGACAAAACCTTTTAAACTGGAATTATATTGTGAATAAGCGAATATACTAACCTTAGTTAGAAAAAGCCGATTTCAATTCATAATTATTCTTAATAAAAATTATATCGTGACGTGACGCACGATGATTTTCATAATAACGTTATAAAATTCGTCGGATTGCTATGCTATGATTCTTATTTATTTTGAAACAAAAGAAAGTATTTGTAAGACTCGGATATGATAAAACAAGAAAACAAAATTGATTGATGTATGTTTCTAGGAAATGCATGAGCAGATTTCTAGCTGCGAGTACTTATTTAATCCAGCTCACGAGCAAGTCCTCATGAGTTGAATATAAGTAATTCCCTAGACTAGCTTCGGAGGCAAATATAGCTGCAATACTACGGCTATGGCGTTTTAGAATTGATGCTATAGGATTGTTGGGTAATGGATTAAATGGAGCCAATTTTTAACAGATTCCTGCAGGTTTATCTATCTGCAGCTGCTTTTCACTTATTTATTTGATTTCGTATATGTAAGTATAAACTTAGATTAGATTAGATTAGATGCATCGGGCTAGTGTCCGCAACTCCACGCCCTGAGCGTGTATTTTGCGTGCGGGTGGGAATCTTATTCGATCCACCCCAGCTCCCCGAGAAAAGCCAGCAACCCCTTGGTGTTACTGGCAATCTCGCGGAGAGTACCTGGGTTACCGAAGTACTTGGCCCTGTATGGGGCAACACCCGTACAGTGCAGGAGCACGTGGGCTGCTGTTTCTTCTTCCTCCATGCAGGCTCGACACAGAGGACTATCTGTGACTCCTATAACAAAGAGGTGCTTGTTAAAAGTACCGTGTCCAGTGATGGCGGCCGTCACTGTGCGTAGCTGCAGCTTAGTTAGCCGGAGCGCTTGTTTGGTGAGGCGGGCGTCGATGGCGGGAAGCGCCTCCTTGGCCTGCCTGCACTCGCCGTGGTCTAGCCACAGCTTCGCGTGAAGTTCCCTGGTACGTTTCCTTACCAGCGTGCGAAGATAACCGAAAGGGAGCGGCACGATGGGTTCTGGTCCCACCGCTGCCATGCTTGAGCCCCTTCGAGCGAGCTCGTCCGCTGCATCGTTGCCTCGGGAGTCGCTATGTCCTTTAATCCATTGAATGGTTATATTGTTTAGGTTACCTACCTGGTTCAGGCATTGGTGGCACTCGTGTATCAGCCCGGAATTGACCGTGTGGCTCCTTAATGCCAGCAGCACCGCCATGCTGTCAGAAAGTATACGGATAGAGTGATCCTTTACCTCCCGAGCCAAGATGGCTGATGCCGCCAGGGTGATACCCATGCATTCTGCCTGAAAGACAGTGTTGTGGGCCCCCAAAGGTACGGCTAAGTGGATATTGAGGTCCTCCGAGAAGACTCCGGCTCCAGTGCCAGTACCTGTTTTGGATCCATCCGTGAAGATCCGCACTTCTGCAGGGCTAAGTCCCTCGCAGCGGTGATCCTCCTGGAGTTGGATTTTGTATTTCTTATCGAATACGTACTGTTTGGGTACTCGATCATTTACAGCTTTCACCAGGGGGAATTCGCTTTGGAGTCCCTCTAGTGCCGCAGTATGCTGCGTGTACTTCTTACCCCAGAGTTGTAGCGTATTGAGGCGCACCGCCGTCATCGTTGCTTCCTGCTGAATGAACAGGTGGAGCGGCGGAAGCCCCAGTATGGCTTCGAGGGCTGCGGTCGGAGTTGTCCTCATGCAGCCTGTGATCGCCATGCAGGCGAGCCTTTGCATACGTTGCAGCTTGCTTATGGCTGTTATTAATTTGGTGCGGGGCCACCAGACCACTGCCCCGTAGGTGATCATGGGTCGGATTACCGCACAGTAAAGCCAAAGTATAATTTTGGGGGATAGGCCCCACTTCTTACCTATCATTCTCCTGCACTGCCAAAAGGTGATGCAGGCCCTGTTTAGCTTGTTGTCAAGATGACTGCTCCAATTTAACTTACTGTCCAGGATAACTCCCAGGTATTTGACCTCGTTGGTAACCTGGAGCTCAGTGTCAAATAGCTTAGGTAGGCGATGTGGGCCTAGCGTTCGTTTTTGGGTAAACATGACTAGTTCAGTTTTTGTGGGGTTTACTGAGAGATCGAACTCAGCACACCATCGCTCAACTATGCGTAGCGCCTGCTGAGCGAGGTTGCAGATTGTCCCTGTCACCTTCCCCGAAATGAGGATGGCGAGATCGTCTGCGTACCCAATTGTGTAAAAGTGGTTAGCATTGAGCTTCGCGATGAGGTCATTAATCACCAGATTCCAGAGGAGGGGCGATAGCACTCCTCCTTGGGGACAACCCTTGGCTATCACTGCCATCTGCTGCTCCACTCCAAGGCAGACTACTCTTTTGCTAAGCATATTGGTAATCCAGTCTGTCAGTACCTGTTCCACACCGTGACGGGAGAGGGCGGCGCTGATGCTGGAGAAGTTTGTTTTATCGAAGGCTCCTTCGATATCTATGAAAGTACCCAGGCAGGTGCCCTTCTGATGTATCGCTTCTTCTATCCGGCTGACTACTAGATGAAGAGCAGATTCAGTGGACTTACCCGCGCTGTATGCGTGTTGGTTTGCATGAAGAGGTGTTGCTTTTAAAGCGCCATCCCTCAGCTCTCTCTCGCATATCTTCTCCATAGTTTTCAGGAGAAAGGAGGTCAGGCTGATCGGCCGGTGGGATTTGGCGTTAGTATAGTCACTCTTACCTGGCTTAGGGATAAATATGACTTTCACTTCCCTCCATCCTTTCGGGACATACCGAAAGGCCAGGCACGCCCGCAAAATAGGCACCAGTATTTCCGCAACGGAGAGCCCGCCCCACTGCAGTAGTGCAGGAAACACCCCGTCCGGACCGGACGCCTTGAAAGGTTGGAAGCACCCGATCGCCCACTGGACTTTCTCCAGCGTGATCATCATGTGAGCGTATTTCCAGTCGTTTTCTGTTGGTGTTTGGTTTACCTCAGTCCAGTCAATTGTGGGTGTAAAAACGCAACCTGGGAAGTGAGTTTCAATAAGGACGCGCATCGCCTCTTCTGGAGTAGTGGTAAGCGTGTTGTCAGGTTTACGGAGCACTACAGGCCCGGCAGAGTTCTGCTGTGCCAGTATTTTCCTTACCCTGTTTGCTTGTTGGCAGGATTCTATTTTCCCGCAGAATTTCTTCCAGCCAGCAGAGCTTCTGTGTCGTATGCATTTTGTGTAGCTGGATTTGGCCGCCCTATAGACGTCCCAATCCTCATCAGCACAGGTGTTCATGGCTCTGTTAAGGGCTGCCCTTACTTTCCTGCGCTTACGTTCCAAATCCGGTCCCCACCATGGTTGGCTGCCTGGTGTTTTAGGCGGAGTGGTTTCTGGGCAGGATGCATGGTAGCTATCTAACAGTGATTTCGTCAGGTAACTTACTCGCTCTTCGATCTGGCCCGTATACTCAAGGGTCTTCCAGTGCTTTGTTGGCGCAAGCTTGGTTTCAAGGATGCGAGTGTAGGCAGCTCGATCCGTATTGCGTGGGTTGCGGCGTGGCAGTATAGGTGTCACACAAACCGGGATGTCAAAGCGGATCCACCTGTGATCCGAGCAGGAGGCCTCTTTCGAGACCTGCCAGCCGGATGTGATGGCCGCTACGCCTTCCGATGCCAGAGTGAGATCTATGATCGTTTGACTGCGTCTGGTGACGAATGTTGGTTCGGAACCTGTATTTAATAGGGTTAGGTTTGTCGTAAACAGATAGTCAACTAAAGCCTTACCTCTTTCGTTCTGCGTGTTCATGCCCCACAGAGGGTGATGAGCGTTTGCGTCGGCCCCTATGACCACCTCAAGCCGTGTGCACTCACAGTGCCTTACGAGGCGGGCGAGATCATGCGGGGGTGGCTCCTCAGCCTCAGGCATATATGCCGAGACGAAAGCCACCTCTACTTCCGTGTCCCCACGCTGTAATAGCAGCCTAGCTGCAGAGATATCCCTGCAACAGAATTCCGTAAGTGGCTGTGCTTTAATGTTACGCGTCGTATAGATGCACGATCTTGGATTATCGTGCTCTGAGCTAAATAGAAGCTTACCCCCAAGATTGGAGAGTCCTTGTATTCGTCCCGCCCTGATCCACGGCTCCTGGATCAGGACTATGGCCGTGTGTTGTACCTCCAGCCACTTCCGTAGCTGAGCCGTTGCGGTCTGACTGTGGTGGAGGTTTGCCTGCAGGACTTTACAGGTTAACGAAGGGGATGCCATTGCTGGTCGATCCTTCCTCGTCACCCTCGAGCCGCAGCCCGGCAAACAGAAAGCCGGGGTCGAAGCCGCCCTCCTCCAGGTCGGAAGATGATGACAATAAATCGTCTTCAAGCTCCCCACCCGACGTAAGGACGGTTTCCACTCCGACAGCTGCTGGGGCCTTTGGCTCTGCTCCCGCAGGCACGACCGTGGGCCGTTCCGTGGAACTCGTGGAGGGAGTTGTCTCTTCCACCCTTGTCACCCCTGATGTGGTTGCTTGTACCGGGTATCCCTGAGGAACATTGACGAACTTGCCATTCGGTGCCTGGAACATCACGTAGACCCTCCCGGCACAGAATGACAGTCGTCGTTCGGCATTCAACAGCGTTGGAATATGGTCCTCAGGGATCCCCACTACCACGAAGCAAGCGTTCTCTTGCCTCTTGGCTTGCAGCAGTCCCCAACTCCTGATGTCGATCCACCGATTCTGGTGGCACAGAAGCCGCCCGATGTTCTGTGGGTCGGTGAATACCCCTCGGTCGTCAGGAATCAGGATGCCGCAGCGTACGCGTCGCTTGATGTCTGCCTGCTTCTTGATGACCAGCGACGTGCCGGCAAGAGGAGGCATCTCGGCGATTAGCTTCTTCAGCCAGCTTAAGGTGACTTCGCTGTCACACCACAGGTTGAGGACCCCATCAGCGAACGTCGGCCTAGCGTTGAAGACCGGCACTGGTAAGTCCTCCGCGTCAGGGGAGCAGGCTTCGGCGAGCATCTTCCTTTGGAGAGCCTCAAGGATCTGGTCCGCCGCCTCCTTGTTGATCTGCCCCGTCTGGCCGCACGTGACTGCGACGTCGAGGTCCGATCCTGCAGCTTGGGCATAGCTACGATTCGCAACCCGCTTGGACTTATCAAGCCGCGGCCGCTTACGCTCCCCTCGAGGTGACGAGGTCTCGTTGAGAGCCCGCTTAGCCGCGGCCTGATCCTTCCGAACAGGTCGCTGTGTAGTCGCCGTGGCTGGTCCTTCTACCGTGCCTTGCCCTTCCACCGTGCCGGCTGGTGGTCGACTGGGGCCTGGTCGGCTGTTGTCGACTTCGGCCTGCGCCCGCCTGCCTGCGGAGAAGAAGTTGACTTTGCCACTGGTCGGTTGCCCCTGACCTGCAGCATTAGCCAGCGTTAATTGACAGGAATTACCCTTACCTTGTGCCGCTAGCTGCTGTTTTTTATTCGGCCTATTCCTTTTTCTAGCACCACTTGCCAAGGGGGCCGGAGCAGCTTGCACTGCAGGGTCCGCGCGTTGACGACGTGATGCCGGAGCGTTACCCCCCTTCCTGCCTTTGTTCCTGCCCTTCTGCACCTGCCAGTTACGCGCGAACACGTCTTCGGTGTTGCAGAGCTCCACCGACTGACCAGTGACGGACAGCGGGGGAGGGGCTACTAGAGGAGTAATGGGCGGGGGAGGTTTCGGCAGCAGAGCCCGACCACCGGCGTTAACCGTCGTGGGGGGCTGTGCACCCTGAAGGGGAGAAGGATCGGAACTGGTCCCAAGCAGCACCGATGTCCTTCCCTTGTTGTGGGACTTGTTGGTCTTGACCGCGGTATTCGCCACGGCCGGACCAGTGCCCGCACTGGGGCTCGCCGCGTTGGCAGCCGAGCACCCGGGGGCTGAAGAGGTGCTAGGAGCACCCCCCTTCGGAGTTCTGGCTTTCGCCTTCGCTCCGGTGCGTGTTTGTGCCTTGTGAGTGTTTGTGTTAGTGGTTGTTGTATGTGTGTGAGTGGATGGTGTGTCTGTGTGTGTGTTTGTTGCATGTGTGTTGTGTGTGTGTGTGTTAGTATTGTCAATTTGCTTATCCATAATGTTACCTTATTTAAACTTCATCTCTTTGGCTTCCCACCCTCCTTGGAGCCCGCACCAGGGAACGTCTCGCTACAAGCTAGCTCGAACGTTAGGACTACCATCGAGATATAGGAGTGTGAGGCTGGTTCACAGTGCGACATCGGGTGCTTGATCGGGTTGGCATAGGGGACTGACTAATCCCTTCTGAACTGATCAACCCTCACTTACACCGTCAGCATGACCTTCACCACCGTTTTGGCTATCCTGAGATAACCTCCGCGGACCTCCCACTCCTCGCCGTGACCCTCTGACGGGACACTATGGCCATTTCCCAACCCCCGGCTATTGGGTAGGGCCACCGTTTCGCTTGAAATCCGGACCAAAGAGGGCGTGTTGCCTTGCGGACACATTACCACCAGCGCCGCTCGGCTCAACCCCCCAGGACTCCTTCATCCCCGCTTACGGCGCTCAACTGCGCAGGTCCTAGCGCAGGTGACTGGTTGTACCTACTCGGTTCCAGCTGAATTCAAGTGGCATCCGAGCCCACCACCATCCAGTCACAGATGGTCGCGGTAGGGTAGAATGCGCCTGGTGGTTTTTGTTACGTCTATTTCGTATGGAATTAGACCAATAACGGGGTGGCAACCACGTGAAGGTGAACGCACCAGACTTGCCTTGAGGATCTACACGACTGTGGCGCTCTCCCTCAAGACCCCGCCACCTTGCCGCCTCTGAGGGAGGCAGTAAGGTAGACCTGCATCTATACTACCAAGCAAAGCATAAGCAAAGCGTGTCGTTGTGCAATCGCAAAAGCATAAATACAAGCCCTCCCCACGTATAAACTTACAAACGCGCCTCGATGTAAAGTGCCCCAGAATTTTTACACATAATAATATCATCTGACCCATAATCGTCTAAGACTTTGGCTGAGGTCACCTTAATTAATGACCGCATGGTTGGCGAAGTGGCCGAGTGATTGACTGCTGTGCTGCGTGTTGCGGGTTGATCCCTGCACGGAACAAATATTTGTATGGCATACGTGCAGTTGTTCCGGGTCTGGCTGTTTGTGTTTGCGAGTTACAGTTTTTATAAACGCACATAAAATACAAAATACTTTGTGCCGTCTACGTCAAAACAAGGGATCTTTATACAAAACAAATAAATCAACTGCCAACATAACGCCACTAACTTCTAACTTGTACCAACAGTAACGTACTGATTTGTAGCTGGAAACGCACCGTGATCGCTTGATTCACTCGCGCCTGTTAATTATTAAAAGCAATTACTGAATACCGTACTTTGTTTTATTTTCCAATTGTTTTTCCAGCGTTTATTGTTGCTGGGCTAAATAGAAGGCATGTATACGGTATTGTTTGTTGTGCTAAGGCGAAATTGTGGGAGTTTTATTGTTGCTTTGTAGGGTTCATTCGATATTTCTGGACGAAATCGGCACGTGTGCTGTATTTACCTTGTTGCTTGTGGGCCTCTTGTCGATAAATAAGGTTCAAGGTTGTGGAGGTGTTACTGGTGTAAACATTCCTAAAAGAAGCCGGGAGACACGTGTTCTTCCCGTTATTGTGATAATATTTTCTCTGTAATACCATATTTCTGGGTAATAATTTACCTTAGATATTTAAGGTCAAACTTACAACATTTTTGTTAACGTACATGTTATTGAGGAGTAATGAAAGCAGAGAAAAATGGATAGATTATGTGTGGAATGATAATATATGAGAGCGAAAGGAGTAAAATAATGATGCTATGACGTCAGACAGAAGAAAATGGAAGAAGAAAACATGTTGCGCCTTAATATGTTTTTTCTCCTTGACTTTTGTACTATTCAATGTAGGTATCCACCAACACGAAGTTTTGAGTGAGTTACATTAAAATAATGTTACCGTAAACAGGTACTTTTTTCACCAAAAAAAGTCGTTTCGCAGCAATAATATATGCGCAGTGTTACTTAGTTTAGTATAAAGAAGGGTTTATACCATGTAAATAATGATCATATTACAACGTTCCAACTGCTGAGACACAGGCCTGCTCTCGAGGGGAAGCCGGCTGTAACCAACCACTCGGGCCCAGTGCGGCTTGAAACATGCCATACGTCTTTTAATTCTTGGATCATAGTATGGTAAAGTGGAAAGATTAGGAAGAAAACCTCGTTATTGAGTGACTAAATGACTCTTCCGGAGGGAGTATCAGACTTTTACTGACTAAAAACCACCCATGTTACTTCTTAGTCATTTGTGTTGAGGCCACGGTATTTCTTCCGAATTACCCGCTGCCCCGACGGGGTTGGAGAAGAAGTTCACGATGTTTTGAAGATGTTAAGTGGAGTCAAATATTAGTATTTAGTTTAAAATTGACCTTTTACGTGTCTGAAGGCGTTGATTATTATTATTATTGTTTATTAAAAGAGAGTAGGCACGGGGTAGCACGAGAAAACTATTCTTTGACATAACATGGCGTTTCATTGCGATGCGAAGCGATTTTCTCGTACGCATAATAATATTCAACTTGAGAACGATTATTTGGCTACAATTTAACGCCTATACACGTAATTAGTCTATTTTTAATGATTGTCGTTGTACTCATTTATCGTTCCTTACCATCAAATATCTCAGTAACGTAACACTTTGGGGTACCGTGTTACTGGACATTTTTTGTTCGTCTAAATGTCCTCTATCCATAATACCACTTTCAACGTGGGCCGCGATTTCGAAAAAAAAAAACAAAATGGCGGACAGCTTGATATGCCACATCGGTTCTATCCCCTTTGGTAAGCAGATTGTGTATCAAAACATAAGTTACTCTATGCGATCCATTGAGACAATGATCGAATTCGACGCGAGCATAGCCGCGGGCATAAGCTAGTTATAATCTAAAATGCTTAGTCGCTTGTAGCCCCTTCCATAGCCCATTGAGTTGGCATCAACCCTTAAATACATCTTACTAAGGATATTTGCGAAGCGTTGTATTAAACCCCTAATCATTATATTTTGAGAACTGCCCACACAAGCAACTTAGTAATTTCCTGAATCTGTTGAATGTTCACTTCGAGGCCTAAATCGCAGACACATCACTTCCAAATCAAACATATCCAAACTAAATTCAAATAAACCAGGCAAATATTTTGTCAGTGGAAACAGGTATTATGTACTTCTATATATATGTACAGTCACCTACAAAATTACATGAAAAAAGAAAATATACATACATGAATACTGTAGTACCTATTTTCCTGTGAACGTTTATAGTCGAGAACTAGTTTACGTTAGGTGGCGTCATTTCTCACTTCACACGGTTTCATTTGTGAATTGTCCATGCATTTTTGTAGGTGACTGTACAGAACATGGAACCGCAACGCTAGCAACATTTAGAGACAGGATATAATACAATTTGTAATATCTAAAGTGCGTTAAAAGCAAAACTTCTGTCATAAACGGCATTTAATAAGGAACTGGGTTCAATACAGGTATTTGAGGAGACTATTACCATCGCGCTGCTAAATTGCAATAGGGTAAGCCGTAACTCAGACCGACTAACACAGATCGACATTTAATAATCCACTTTTTTATTCGAAAATTGAGCTTATTCAAATTTTTAAGACATTCATTTTATGAAAGAGTATGTAGGGTCCTATTTTTTTTGTGTTAAAAGATTTTTGAATTTTTCTCGTAATCCCAGTGCGGATAATTGGTAACAGGCTTTGTATTTAAAATGTTGACGAAGTGGCTGAGCGATTGGACTGCTGCGCTGAGTGTCGTGGGTTCGATTCCCGCACGGAACAAATATTTGTATGGCCCACAGATAGTTGTTTCGGGTCTGGGTGTGTTTGTGTATGTGAGTTTAAATGTTTGTATTACCCACGATACAGGAGAAATTCTTACTGTGGGGCAACATTTTTAAAAAAATAAAAAAACCGTGCCTGTCGATTCACCTTGCTCTGTGAAACAAGCACAGCATACAATGTAGATACCCCGTATCCTGTAGCATCTATTACCTTTACAATGTAGATTAGCTCTCAGAAAGAATTATGTAAACCCGGCTATGTATGACTGCCATGAAAATTTAAATGTTCAAATGTTTTTTAAGTGGGTGATGAATTTTAAAGCGTTCGTGAGCTCTTTCGTTGGGTTGGAAGTGGGAATACGATTTGATACTAAGTAGTAAAGATCTTTGTCATAAGGAAAAATTGGAATATTTTTATGGTCGTAGTATTTGTGAAATCGATGAACTACGAGTATATCATCATCTGCCCAGCCTTTTACCTAATATGTTACCGTATGCAGCTGAATATCAGTATTTTTAACCGACTTCCGAAAAGGAGGAGGTTATCACTTAACTTTTTTTTCACCGACTTCAGAAGCTGCTTTTTCTTGTGAAGTTTATTTTTCACATTTTTGTGTTTTTCGTTTTTGTGTTTTTTGTTTTTGTGTTTTTCACTTTTTTGTGTTTTTGGAGTCAGTTTTATTTTTTTGCAAAAAGTTTTTTACGTGAAACGACTGCCTATCCGACCTCCACAACCCAGATAGTATTGGATAATACGATACCCCTTGGTAAAAGTGGTTATTAGACTTACGGCCACTGACTACTTGGAACATTATACTAGCTAAGATCTACAATTGGGAGCCAGGTAGACTTAATGTGCTTTCTGAAACATGAAGAAAAATCGGTATGTAATGGGTGATCAGCAATTCAATCTAGCTTTGTCACCTTCTTTTTGGGGGATGGGAAATCATCAAATTTTATAAGTTTACAAAACTGTTGGTGATGAAATAAATGACCAAAAATGCCTGGGTTGAAACTCACGACCTAGGATATAAGTTGTGACTCTTTTTTTTGTTGTTGGGGGTGGGAAATCATCAAATAACCCCCGCCCGCTCTTGGGCAGAGAGGAAGGAAGTGTCAGGCTTCTACTGACTAAAAACCACCCATTACCCTTCTTAGCCCTTGTGCCGAGGCCGCGGTATCTCTTTCGAACAACCCGCATCCCCGACGGGGAGTTTTGTAACCTTGTTCTAAATAACGTTGAAATTTTGTTATATTCGGTGTTCATTGGGTACCATAAATTTGTCAGTCGTTTCTCAGGAGCGGCAACGGAGTTTAGGCCTGTGCCTAGTTTACGATAATAGGATCACTCCCTGTTACATGGAACTTAAACAAAACTGACGACATGTGGGTGTAATACTAAGAACACTTGTCTCTTTATCATCATCAGATCAGCCAAAAGACGTCCACTGCTGGACATAGGCCTCCCCCAGAAGCAGCCGGGTTGGCGATCGCAGTATGGTTGTTACAAAGGCACAGAGAACGCTGCTGCCCATTCTCTGGTAAACCCCTTAGTCGCCTCTTACAACACCCACGGGAAGATATGGGATGGTGCTATTTTTTACGTCCGACACCATACCTGTCTATTACATGGTCTTGAATTTGTTTCGTAACTTTGACCATGAAAGTATCTTTTAATTTTTCAAAAACTTTTTTTTTCGATGAATGTTCAAATGAAAAAAAAATAGACACACTGTGACAAGGAAATACAACAAAAACCGTAAACACGAGGCCGCTCTATCATATAATATTATCATTATTTAGGAAATCTTCCTACTTGTGCATAAATAGTACAGTCTAGTGGCCGTCAAATAGGCGCCGCCCTGCTTATACGACCATACGCGGTCTGCTTACATAACCAACACTGTGTATTTGCGTTCAACTCGTCGTATGACCATTATAATACTTGTTATAATTATGTGATAGTTTAGTGTTTTGATACAGGTTTTTCTTATGCTCAAATCAGAGTTTATGGTTCTTCGCTTGATAATATCTGCAATGCAATCATATTTAAGCCCCAGAACAGGTAATATTTTGTTCAAAAACTTGATTCGTGTAAAAGACAAAAGATTGTGTTTTAAATGGAATTTGCTGTTTTGAATCCAATTAATTGGCCAAATTCAACGAAATAAATATTATTAACGAGCACACACTACCACAATTATTTCAATAGCCATTCATTAAAATTAACTTCACAGTAATTAAAATGTTAAATCATTTATTGCAATTTTATGTATTGTCAACTCAGCAACATTATCGTTAAAATGTATTGTACTATGTTAATATTGAAATAATGTGTGTTCATGAAATGTAAACTAACAAAGGAAATAATAATTAAAATTATTTACAATTTTGTACTAGTTGTAGTTTTTTGTGGTTGTTTAAAGCTCAATAAATAAAAACATGGTTTGTTACTAAAAAAGTGATGGATATTAATGTATATGAATGGAGAGGGAGAGGAAGGTAAAAAAAATGGATGGATTGTGTGAGGTATGATATGAAACAGAAAGGCTTATGTATTGCTGTGACGTCTGTCAGGGTAGAAGGGAAAAAGAAAACGTGTTGCACCGACCACAAGTATATTGGGACAATGGCAGGAAGATGAAATAGATAAAAATAAGCATGAACTAATAAAATAAATATACATAATCGAAATTTGGATACTGGATGGCAAATGGAGTTATTCGAAGAAAACAAGTAGACAGCAGCTGAAACTTGAAGCTCTTACTAGTGACCGAAACTAGATAGTGACGAATCGTGAGCATCTGATTCTGTGGGGTAATAAGTCACTAGTGTCAGTCACTCGAGGGCAGAATGTCGATGAACATCGAATGTTTTACTGATACTGTTAGCCTGTATCATCCCACAGCTGGGCAACAAACAAGAGAGACCTTTGTCTTTGTTTGATTTCCAGTATTTTAGATCCAAGAGCAATGTGGACCACTGGTTGCTTGTCCAGCAGAGCTATTGCGTATCTTTTTAAATGTCAGTGGCTATCATAGTGTCCATCGATTAACTGTCAAATGGTTATGGTTTGGTACAAAATGAATCTATTTGACAGTTAATCGATGGACACTATGATAGCCACTGACATTTAAAAAGATACGCAATAGCCCTGCAGGTCGTGGCGCTGTCTTCTGTGTCAGGGTTCCAGAGAAATTTGTTTGTTTGTTCGAATATTTTATGCCAGAAAAAACACAAGTGAACAAGAAGGCTTCACAACAAATCCAAGTTCAGTCATAATATTTTTTTTTTTTTTTTAAACGTTGCCCACACTAGGAATTTCTCCTGTATCGTGGGTGAGTTCACAAACATTTAAACTCACATACACAAATACCCAGACCCGGAACAACTATCTGTAGGCCTTACAAATATTTGTTCCGTGCGGAGATCGAACCCGCGACACGCAGCGCAGCAGTCCATTGCTTGAAACACTGCGGCAACCGTGCCGTGTTATACTTATAACAAACTAACGCACCAATAAATCCTACTTAGCATTCCTGGATAAACCTTAACTGACTTTAACATGACTTTTGAACTAAAACTAAATTGTACTTTACGGGTAAGCGAACTTCAACACGATTTGCAAAACTTATTTTTACTAATTTGAAAGTTAGTATTAGGGTTGTCAATCGCTGCCACTACATAATCAGTGTATATTGTTCCCACTGCTGCAACAAAGGCTTCCTCTGTATGCGCGGAAATTGCCCCATAATCCATGCGCGTGCGAGTCGGAGTAGATGTCATAATATCTTTTTTTTTGGGACACGGCAATAGCTTCACATTGTCATTCGTTCTTTTAAGAGCTTTGGTGATGAAATAAATGACAAAAAATGCCTAAAATTAAAAAAAAAATACAAAAAAAAACAAATCACGACCTAGGATATAAGTTGGGACTTTTTTTTTGGGTGTGAAAACATTAAATAACCCCTCCCGCTTCGCTAACTAGGGAGTGTCCGACTTCTACTGACTAAAAACCACCCATGTTCCTTCTTAGCCCTTTATGTCGACGCCGCGGTACCTCTTGCGAACAACCCGCAGCCCAAGTTGGGACTTTCAACATTGGCTACCACGGCTTAATTATCACAGCAGATTGTTTTAAAGCTATTATGTGTGTAAAGCTTTTTGAACAAAGTATTTCTCGCCTTCAAAAGTCCTCACTTTCCTATAAAAAGTATAGTAAAACGCACCCATCACAAAGCCATCAACCCAGCATTCTTTACATCAAGATATAACTCTACGCATAAAGTAGGATTCAATGTAACGCACTACAGACATTTGCTTTTAAAGAATAGACCATTATGTTTTTCTGATCATAATGTTGATCACAATAGGGATGTTTCCTGACTAAAAAAATATGATTCTAATTAGTCCGTCTGTTAGATTATTGAAAAATATTGGATACGTATTTTTTGTTTTATGAAATCAATAAAAATTGACGAAGATAACACGCGCGAAAAAAAAATTAAAACTAACAAAAAAAAAATATGACGTCACACGAGTTTTCAAAGCACTGTATCGTCTTCATTGTTGGTTTACGTGAAAAAATAAAAAATACGTGTCCAATATTTTTTGGAAATCTATCTGACGGACTAATTAGATTTTTTTGTTAACTATCGTAATTATCATATTGGGAGTTTCAGCTATCATCTAAGGGCCAATATATCTACTAAAAGGGTAATATAAGTTACTGAAGAATTTTATATAAAATATCTAATCTTTCAGTACATTTACACCTAATGAAAAAGCCAACAAAATTAGAGTGCGGCGGCATTACTTTGAATAATGTTGCCTGATTTTTCATATTTTCTCGGTTCGTTTGTCCAAAGCTGGTAGCACTCTAATTTTGTGAATAGTAAATTAATCCATTCGAGAGTAATTGCATTATCTAATATAATGTCCAAAGCAAACAATGGATTCACTGGTTTAATAATTTTCAAAGATTTTTCGGGTTTGGCCCTGGTGGCGACGAGGTAAATGACCAGAATGGAAAGATTTGAATATCATTATGCTTATTATCTCCGAAGAGGTTGTCAGAGGTAGAGGTAAAAGCATTCATATGAAAAACTGAGATTTTTAAAACAATTTTGCAGCAATTCTAATCTTAAGAAAATTCAAAAGCAATTTTCTCTGTATACTATTTATTAATGAAACGTGAAACCTAATTTCCTAATAATACTGTATTTAGTAAATCAAACCACGACGGCACGGTTGGCGTAGTGGCTCAAGCAATCGATTGCTACGCTGCGTGTCGCGGGTTCGATCCCCGCACGGAACAAATATTTGTATGACCTACAGATAATTGTTCCGGGTCTGGGTATTTGTGTATGTGAGTTTAAATGTTTGTGAACGCACCCACAATACAGGAGAAATTCCTAGTGAGGGGCAACGTTTTTTTTTTTTAATAAAAAAACCTAGGCATTATACTGAACAGGAGTGTTCAGTATAATGTCTAAGTTTGATTCCCAGGTCGGGCAATGTCATTGGGTGTTTCTATCAGGAATTTTTCAGTAGCAGCGGTTGATAACAATAGGCTCACTCCTATTTCATGGGACATAAACATAATCGGTGAATTGTGGGTGTAGGTAATATGTAAAGCACTGCCTAACCCTACAGGGATTATAGGTGTGATGTAATATTACGTCACAAAGAAAAAATCTCTTTGAAAACTCGATATATTTTCAAACAGGTTCACCTGTTTAGTATGGATAAAATAAAATGTTATATTTAAGCAATGTGTGGGTATAAAGCAGTACTAATAAGTGTTGTAGGATAATTAAAAAAAAATGTTTTTTGCGAAATAACTAAGACTATTAATATATTTGAAAGATCTTCGTATTGATAATTCTCTATCCCAATTTATTTGGTGCTAGCACAGCATGTTTTATCCTTCCAAAAACTTTCGTATTATCTATTTTCTTGAAAATTCTGTTCATGACGATGGAAATCCTGATTGCTGATTAACTAATCTAAGACCCAACTATTCATACATAGGTATATCATCTTTCTTCTGGTTAAAGACTGCATTACTTCAAAGTTTAAAATACCGGTGGAAAATGTATTAATAATAACGATGATGTATACAAGTTTGAAAGTATGACTTACGTGAGTCAGAAGATACATACTTAATATACTTACGAAATTTCGAAGGTTTTGCTATAACGAATTACTCAAATGAAAATGTTCATAATCGCTGTGTGTAGAACTCCGAAAGAATAACCCGGTTTACAGCAAATGCCTAGCCTTTTGTAAAAACAACGTATTTTCTAAATACCCTGCTACATGCCTATGTATCGCCCACGCTTTCTGCTAAGGGTTTAAATTATAAAAATACTAGTTCTACGGTAACATTTACTTTAGGTTGACATGAATAGCCTGCAGCTGAAATAGGTCCCTAAATAATTTTGTTTGTAGTGTGTATTTTGCAAAGGTAGCGAAGTAAACATTCTGAGGTGAATTATTTTTAGCTAAACTAGGCAAGTCATGGGCAGGCAGGTTATTTTGACTATTTTGTGAGAACATTATTAAATAAACGTTCCACAAAAGGTACGCATTAGGGGACACCCCGGAAAGATATATATATATATTATTATACGACCTGAAACTAGAAGTAACTCCTGTATTGTGGGTTGACAATTTTTTTTACTCACAAACACAAACAGGTCAGACCCGGAACAACTACCTGTAGGCCATACAAATATAATTATGTTCCGTGCAAGAAACGAATTTACAACACGAAGCGCAGCAACCAATCCGCGATAAATATAGGTCCCAAATCAATTAGACGGCACGGTTGGCGTAGTGGCTAAGCGATTGGACTGCTGCGCGGGTTCGATCCTCGCAAGGAACAAATATTTGTATGGCCTGCAGATAGTTGTTTCGGGTCTGGGGGTTTGTGTATGTGCCTTTATATGTTTGTGAACGCAACCACGATACAGGAGAAATTCCTAGTGTTGGGCAACATTAAAAAAAAAAAAAAGAAAACTTATTGTATGCCAAACAAATAACGCAGCAACCAATCCGTGATAAATATAGGTCCCAAATCAATAAAGATAAGTGGCATGTCATCAACCACCTAATAACATTACATCACGCCTCGTAATTCTCAAAGGGTCAGGCAGAAATGTATCTAACAAGTAGACCCACATTTCACCAGTTATGTTTAGGTCCCATGTAATAGGGGGCAAGCCTATTGCCATCATCCGGAACAACACAAAATCATCACACAATTAACTCCATTGACACAACAGAACCATTTAAACCGTAACATTAGTAATTAAGCTTACAACTGACAAACTTGTTCTAACATGATTGTCGATTAGTTTCTAGTACGTACTAATGGCGAAGGATCAATGTTATTTGACTTGGAAGCAACTTTTGATAGTCAGCAAGATTGCTTTCATTGTCTGTGTGGAGTTTAATGGTTTCTTTGACTTCTATATTTAACTTTGAGGACACTGACAGGAATAGTTGATGGTTACCATTATTAATTTTTAATTATTTTTCCATTTTACTCTGTTTCTTCTTGAATCTGTACCCACTGAATGTTTAGTGTAGGTATCCTAAATTCTAAACTTCTTTGTCGGTTTCAGAGCTGTGGTTTTAGGTTTTCGTACCAGAAAGGCAACCAACAAGACCCTATTACTAGCCCCCGGTTTCCGTCTGTCTGTCCGTCTGTCTGTCAGCGGTCTGTATCTCATGACCCGTGATAGATAGACAGTTGTTTTCACAGAATATGAATTCCATGTTGCTGCTAAAACAACAAAAAAAATATTAAAGGGGCTTCCCTACTACGGAACCCATCATGCGCTAGACCGACTGGCATTTGAAAGGTTTTTTACTGGTTTTCTGTTTTTTAAAACCTAATATTTATAATGCATACGTAACGCAATTAATACTTAAACTTTCCCTGTTTTCACGAACTTAAACCTGTTAAACTTGTGCTTCATCACCTGATTTAAATCATAATTCAAGCTCTACAAAGTGCAAATTCTCCTAACACAAACACTGTCAACGAATATGAAAATTTTAACATCTTAAACCGCGTTTTAGAATTCAGAACAGCTGTCGCTTGTATTCTTTAAAAACGCTGGCGAAATGATATCAAAATTCACTTAAACTTTGAACAACAGATGCAGCGGAAATTTTTGCCAAAACCCGATTTAGAAACCTTTTGAAATTAAAAATAGTATTAAGGAATAACAAGGTCCCCGTCGGGGCTGCGGGTGTTCGCAAGAGATACCGCGGCCTCGACATGAAGGGCTAAGAAGGAATATGGGTGGTTTTTAGTCAGTAGAAGTCGGACACTCCCTACCGCTCTCCTCAAAGCGGGAGGGGTTATTTAATGATTTTCCACCCACCATAAAAAAAAAGGAATAACAAGGTTTTGTTTATTGTGAAGATGTCCAATGAAATAGTTTAATAAAATTATGTTTATTGGATAAAAACTTGCTGTACACAAGGTGCCCTTATCATCATCTGGCTGGACTATTGGGACTATTGGGATCGACTTCCAGTCTAACTGGATGCAGCTGAATACCAGTATTAAACATGGAGCGACTGCCTATCTGACTTCCACAACCTAGTTAGTACTAAGTAATACAAACCCCTTGGTTGTCAGAGTTACCTGTAATGACACACAAAGATGTACAAACGACTAACTAACTTAAAACTGTAATTTTACATTATATTTCATGAACTGTTTTCTTTTTATAAATCAATTTTATTTTTTATCAATTTTAATACATTTTCAAGACATTTCTGCCTGTAGAGGGGAGTCCCTGGTGTCCTGAAATACAAGTTACGGCTTAGTTTAGGCACCAGGCTCCCACAAATACATTGTAATCTTTATTATTCCTGTTTTTCCATTTTTAAGTTTTAGTTTTAAGTGTTTTTGTGGAAGAAAATAAACATTTTTATTATTATTATTTTATTATAACGACAGCTGCGACCAACGACTTATAAATGTGCTTTCTGTTAAGCTACGAGCTCCTAGCACTAAGACGTATTCAAGTGAAATAATCCAAGTACCGCGAAAAATTATCTTAACTAACGACAACACTCTATAAACGGTTGACCATTGGATTAACGTGGATTTGTTCCGGCTTTTAAATCCATTGTAACTAGTGGAACATAGTGCTATTCGCTTATAATTCTATCAGTCTTTGAATATTGTATATAGCTGTTATGATTGAGCAACAGGCCATTTTAGATGAGCCTTTTTGGTATTGAACTCTTTTATCGGGTGCACAAACTGACTATACAATAATATAATAATAAGTAATAAATATTTTTATTGACTCAAGAAAAAAAGTTTTACATTTCGATTTGAAACCCTGACTCCTGTGCTAGGTGTTACAGAAGTCCGTGTTTACACCCCTTTTTGGTACAAATGTTCACAATTTATGCATCAGAAATTTAAAAAGAAAAAATAAAAGAATACAATCGGACTAGCTGAGGTTATTTGAATGGTCAGTGTGGTCACTGATACTTCTTTAACCTAGTTACGAGGCTAACTGCAAAGAGAGTGTCTGGTGTAGACGAGCAAGTGAGAAAGCCTAGGTACTAAAATAAACTAAGGATTGGTTTTAAATTTTTTTCCAAAGACAAGTCAGAGGCCCTGTTATTTTTTTTTTTTTACTTAGCCCGTATTGTCCCACTCCTGAGCAAAGGCCTCCCCCCCATTCCTTCCACTTCTTACGATGGTGTGCTTCTTCTCGCCAGTTGTTGAGAAAGCCATCCAAGGCGTCCCGCCATAGTGGCGGTAAGTCCCCTTTTTGAGGAGTGGCTGGAGAGGCGCCACGGCGCCCTCACCTTCCATCTGACGCAGGTACTTACCGGACACGGTTGTTTCGGAAGGTACCTGCACCGAATGCCACCACCATTGCGAGGATCGGCCGGAGGACACGGTGGAGCACACCGTGGAGGTGTGTCCCGCTTGGGCGGAGCACCGCCGTGTCCTCGTAGCGGCGATCGGCGGCGGCGACCTCTCGCGTCCGGCCCTGGTGCAAGCCATGGTCCGGGGCGAGGAGGAATGGGACGCCGTCGCCTCCTTCTGCGAAGCAGTGATGCTAGCGAAGGAGGTGGCGGAACGTGAGAGGGAGAGAACCTCTCGTCCCAGCCGCCGCGGGAGGCGCTTCGGGCGCCGGGGGCCACGTGATGGCTTCCGGCCACCGTAGACGCGGGCCTGTGGACGGTGAGTGATGGGTAAGCTCGCCGTCCGTCCGTCTCATGACGACGACAGGCCGTGTCGACGGCGCGTTCGTGTTCCACGCCCGCCTCATAGAGATGTCAGCAACATGGAAGGGGCCCGAAAGGGCCGACGCCTGTCGGGGCTGCGGGTTGTTCGCAGATACCGCGGCCTCGACATGAAGGGCGAAGAAGGAACATGGGTGGTTTTTAGTCAGTAGAAGTCTGACACTCCCTTTCGCTCTGCCCAAGAGCGGGAGGGGTTATTTGATGATTTCCCAACCCCCAAAAAAAAAAAAAAAAGGCGTCCCGCCATCTTCTCTTCGGTCTACCGCGACCCAGTCTAGCTGTGTCAGGGCTCCAGTCTTGTGATATTCGGGCCCACAGCTGCGGCAGACATGGCCTGCCCAGTCCCGTTTCAGTCTCGCAGCTTTATAAGCTACGTCGGCAATTTGCGTTCTGGAGCGCAGTGTGGTGTTTTTTATGCGGTCAGTTAATTTTACATTTAGAATGCTGCGCTCGGTACTACCATCATCATCATCTGCCAAGTATTCTAGCAAACACCGGTATTTCAGAAAAGGCTAGGTAGAGTATTTACAGGCAATTTCCTCATAACAGTCACCTAAAGACCTAATAAACGACAAACCGTGGAAAATAACTTTCAGTTTCAAAAGAAACAATCGTACGGCTTAAAGAAAAACCTATAATCCCACGCACACTCTCAAAGTCACTCACACACATATACACACCTCAGTTTGTGTATACACGCGACAATAGGTGTCCCACACACGGAAATTCTTACAATTTCGATTCAATTTAGATTTCTTGCTGGCGCCTTTACAGGGTGTCCTGTTTCGAAATTGAATTTCAGTTTTGTGAGAAGTTAGTGTGGAGTTCTTGGATTTTATTTTGTGTTTATACTGTAGGTTCTTCGTACAGGTTTTAGATGATAAAATTTATAAGTAGTAATAATAAATAGTACTACGAGCTTACAAATTAAATCAACTCAGATTATTGGAAACCTAGTACAGGGGTTGGAATAGTGTAACACGTATTCACGGAAACAAACAATGAAGACGATATAGTGCTTTGAAAATTCGTGTGACGTCCAATTATAAGACATCAGTATGACATTTTTTACCGGCGAGTGACGTCAAAAGCCCCCACTTAAATCTTTGAAGCGTTTCATCTTCGTCAATTTTAATTGATTTGATTAAACAAAAAATACATATCCAATATTTTTCGATAATCTCACACACGGACTAATTAAAATTATATTTTTTTTAGTCAGGAAACATCCCTATTATTAAAGAAGTGAACTATTACTTATGTCAAATCGAAATAAGACAACCTACCCTATACCATACCTATCCTTTGGGGTGTTAATGATATCTATTGACGTCGCACGTCGGTCAATAATATCATTGAAGCGCCAAAAAATTACTTGTCTTAAAAAGTTTTAAAATAAAAAATAAGATTGCGGTTATATTATCAATTTTCGGTTCAGTTCCGTACATTTTGAACCAAAATGTTTCCATTTATTTTCTGCTATTGCACACTCAAGCAATCGTAAATTTAAATCCATTGAATAATTTAGTTAGTCAATTTTCCTCCTAATTACTACCCATTTTCTTATCTAACAAAATCATAATTTTGTTTGAACAATTAATTATCACGAACAAATCTCATAATTTACTATTTTCACCAAGACACGCAAAATTTACAGAACACGATAGCCAACAAATCTGTTTTTAACATTAAATTACGTCCCAGCTAAAAACAAAACGCCTAATTTAATGTCCTTAATCACGCAATACGATGTTTAAATGTTCATTAAATGAATATTGTTCACACTTATAAGCCCCTATGTAGTATTTATATTGGCACAAAACATACCTTAATTATCAACCTTTAATGTTGCCACTGCAGGGACTCAGGCCTCCTCTCCAGGAGAGGGATGGCCCTCTCCTAGAGAGGAGGCCGCGTGGTAGATTATGCCCATGCATAATCTACCACGCGGGCCCAGTGCGGGTTGGTGGATGTCACATAATAAAATAATTTTCGATATTTTTGGTTCTAAGGCATTCCGGTTTTGTAACGATGTTTTTCTTCACCGTTTTGAGAGCAGTGGTGATGAAATAAATTACATAAAGTAATGCGGGGCTACCACCACTGGACAACCGCTGAAAAACTTATCTAATACTAGGTCTACGTAATTATATTATTATCTGTAAAATTGACACAAAATAAGATAGGTGCAACTTACTCATAAGAGGGTTAATTTTTTTCAAGGGTATCGAATTACCCAGTTAGTGCGTGGTTGTGGAGGTACATAGGCTCGCTCTATGTAAATAAATACGGTGAAAGAAACATCTTGAGAAATCTGACCCGCACATGGCCCGCGTGGTAGAATTTTGCATATTTCTTTTCACTTTTTATCTTTTCGTAGGGGCCTGAAGTTTCAGCAGTGTGAACATAATAGGCTCAATATGCTTATACCATGTAAAATACTGAAATTTAATGACATAATTTAATGGTAAGACTGGAAATTGACACTAATGTAGTTGGGAAAATTCTGAGCAAATGATAATTATTTGATGGTAAATAAAATTGACCCTAATTCTATGAATCAATTTGACTAGCTACATAATAATTCACAGTTTTGTTTCCAAATCTCTAACATTTTAATCATCTTGTATAAATTAAGTATTTTAACAAGGAAGTTCATCCATGCAGGTTTCTGGCAAGCGTTTGTTTTGGTATTAATTAAATTAATTAATAAGTTTAACTAACTTCGTACAGAGCACCCTGTACGTCACCTGTCTCCAAAGATAAAGTTGAGTGTTTCCTACATCGACGGTGTCGAATACTCGAACGAACGAATGAACGAATGAAATGATCTAAAGACGGTATTCATCAACCTTTTGTAACTTCCAACAAAAGATTCCAAACCTTATTGTCTTGAAGGTAAAGTTTCGTTTTACACCTCACTTTTGTGAAGAATTCTCAAGTTTGATCTACGGACAAAGTGTTAATTTTGAGAGCTTTAAACTGAATCCTGTTTGAAAATTTTGTTCGTTCATAAAGTTTGTTTTTCGAGGTATTATTTGAGATGTAGGTATTATGTACTTAATTAAATACTTACGTATCTTATAGCAATGTAAGGCATCGCATTCTGTTCGTTGTTCGCAAGAGATACCGCGGCCTCGATATAAAGGACTAAGAAGGATCATGGGTGGTTTTTAGTCAGTAGAAGTCTGACACTCCGTTTCGCTAAAAAAAAAAAAAAGTCATCGTATTCTTAAATCGCAACGATGTTTTATGCTGATGATGATGATTTTTAGGTTCTAGTTGACAATGTCAGACAAAGGTACAGAGTAGAACCTATAATCATGGACCTATGGCTTGTGTGGCCACCTCCCAGTGACCATTCCTGACAACAGTCACTGACCTCCATGCTGGCAAGCCAACTAGCATGCCTATCAATAAGTAAGCTTGATAAGAACTATTTTTGGAGAGCTCACATAAACATAATACAACATCGCGCCTGTAATCCTTGAAGGATAAGGCAGAGGTGTGCCTAATAGTACACCCACTTTTCATTAGTAATGACATCAACTGGGCGCAAATCCAGACTTCGTCGCTGCTACTAAGAAATTACTCTTGGAAAAACCTAGGACCTGTAAATGTCGGTGGCTATCATAGTGTCCATCGATTAACTGTCAAATGGTTTGGTATACTAAGCTAACCATTTGACAGTTAATTAATGGACACTATGGTAGCCACTGACTTTCAAAAATATACGCAGTAACCCTGCTGGAGTGCTCTGTCTCAAAAAAAGAACTAGCTGCGAGCATTTGTTTTGCTTTAGTCTTTTGAAAACAAATTAATTCCAATCCAGCCAGTGCACTGATAAAATCCGTCATCCTCTAAATTGTAAACAAAACGTTATTGTAATCATCCCTGTGGCTATGCTATTGGGGACAATGTTACATCCCCTGTCATGTCGGATTATATCGCATGTTATGTGGATGTGAGGTGGGCAGGTGGATAACAATTGGTTAGCGATTACCGCTGTGATTGGCAGGTGCATGTGTTGCTAGCTTTTGTGTTGTTAAATCTGATTATGAATGAATGTTTGTGCAATTATGGATTGCTCGTAGAAAAAAAATATAGCTAACATAAAAATAATGCCTTTATTTTTTGGAGGTTAGAAAATTATCAATTAACCCCTCCCGCTCTGGGCAGAGCGAAAGGGAGTGTCAGACTTCTTCTGACTAAAAACCACCCATGTTCCTTCTTAGCCCTTTATGTCGAGGCCACGGTATCTCTTGCGAACAACCCGCAGCCCACAAAAATAATGCCTCAAAGTACATACGTTTTTGAAAAAATAAAGAACGGTGAATAGTCAGAGTTTTGTGAATGGCGTGTTTGATGTAACATTTTGTTTATATAAATAAGATCTCAAACTGGAAATTTCAGTTTGAACAAAGTAAAGGAACGAATACCCCGGTATACCAAACTATTTTTTCTGATATGGTGACAGTGAAAATATGAAATGAAAATGTTGGCTCTCGTGTGCCCTGTTACAGCGTTAACCGACTTCTAGAAAATGAGGTGGTTATGTGTTCCAATAACATCTTATAGTAGTTTTTTCATGCATATTTACCGATTTCTCTGTTATTACTGCTTTGAATAAATGTTTTTTTTTTAAATTGATAAACGGAGCTCGTGAGGTGGTGCCAAATATATTTCATCTTGCCAAAAGTTTATATATTACACTTTTAGTTGTAGTGTCTCACACAAATCGTTGTCAATTTTACATAGTATTTTATGTCTTAAAGGTAGTCCAGTCTAAGCTATGCTATTCAAACTATAAACCATATAATTTTTATCCACGGAGGTCAGCATCTGGTCACGTCGTATCCGGCTTAGTATCCGCTTTAATTTCCGAACGGCATTTAACGTGATTTCGTGCTCTAACGACTGGTAGGGATGTTACGTGGTCGATTGTTTAGTGTCGATAAAATTGGTGTGTTGTGGTTACACCGGTACGTAGTTGTGATATATCAGATGTTGTTGTTTTTTAGTGATTTGAAAACGTTTATTGTTGACATATTTTTTAGTAAACTTTGCATTGATATATATAAGAAAGTAACGCAGAGATGTCTCTGAACTAGGCACTTATAATTAGGACATATTCATCCTTAATTAATCAAAATATCTCTTCAGGACTTAATCTTCCATCAAATATTTGTGTCATTATATTGTTACTCCATACTGACTACATAATAATGCGCTCATGGCACACTAACTTCACGCGAAATATTAATCCAATCCGCTTATCGTTTGACTGGTCACGTTTGCTTGTATTTACATACGTTGACTGCGTGATCAGTTAACTATTAGAATATTTTTCGGTTTACCTACATGCAACCAGTAAATGTGATTGAACTAAATAATCTACATTTTGTCATCATTATACCCTCATACATATATTGTGTGTTGAGTTTGTGTTATTATCAGTCTAAAGTTCTAAACCGAACTATCATTTTGTAAACTTTGAAAGGCGAATTGCTAGCCTAATAAAGTGTTGTAATTTTCGTGTGTTAATGTAGCTTAGATTAAGTGCATTTTGTTATTAGTATTATGGTAAATAGAGACATTTGAAAATGAAATGAATCCAATGCGAATGATAGCCATGATAATAACTATTACAAGTAGCTTAAACATTACCAATATTCTCAGCCACACATGAACCAGCAATAGATATAGGCCCGGACAAACAGCCTGTTTTGTGTGTACGCTAACTTCTTCTTCTTAGCCTGTAGATGGCAATTTTCGATTCGAACAAATCGTTTTGGCCCAAAATTCAGCTATGCGAACTCCACTCGCTGATGCAGTCATAAGGTCGTCAAATGTGCAGGTGTCAGGGCACACAGCCCAAGATGGAAGGTGGAACATTATCTGTGGAGATACGCCGCATACACACTTGAGGTCTGAGCCATCAATGAACCCCCATCTGAAGAGATTGTCTTTGCTACGGCCGACCTGGGTTCGGAGTCTATTTAGAGATTTCAAAGTCGGCCACGGTAAAGCATGTCCAGGTGGAAGGCTTTCAGATGGCTCGATAAAGCTATCAGAGGGCTTAAGTAGCTCCCGCCAGAGTTAACATCTTGCAGAGGAGGCATTTCTATTAGCTGGACTAGCTGGTTCAAATCAGCCAAAAAAACTTTTGCGCTAACTAATCGCACCTGATCAGTTCTAGTTATGAAGTACTAAAAAAAAGAAAAAGTATTACAGCCCAAGTTATATTATTACTAACACAGTGGAACCCTCTGTAGTCTGATAAATGAATAATACTAATAAACGAATCATCTGAAATAATATCGATAAAACATTCGCACATCCCTAACGTCCACGGAACAAAATGAGACCAACGAAAAAGTTACAGAACAGAAGCGTATTATAATTTAATTGCCTTCTTTAATTACGTATCGACGTAAATCTCTTATAATTCTAACTTAATTAGCAAACGAAGTGGAACTTTTTTATGGAAAAAGACATTCTGAAAGTATACTTAATTGGACATTAAAACTTTTGAAGGATGAGTTTTGTAGCGAGGGAGAAGATTTTTATTTTCTTGTTAATATGTTCTGATTTTCTTTAGTACCTACCTAGAGAATGCTGTATTGATATAGCCGAAGATTCTTCCGTGTCTCAGAAAGCACTGTTCACGGTTGTCACATTTTGTGGATTTTTGACAGTCGTTACAGTCGTCAGTGGCCAAAATACTGACAACCAGTCTTGCCAAGTAATATCATAGTACCGACACCTCCACCAGTTCTTTCCATCCGTTTGTGAGCGGCTGGCCTGGACATGGCTGGAGGTGGATCACTGTGTTGCCCAATTTTGCACAGGTCATGGTAAATTTAAGAGTAAATTATTTTCCATCAAGCTTGTTGCCTCGCGTTTTTGTCAATGTTCTGCATCTGACTGCGAATATGAACAATCTGCGCATCGCATTTTATGAAAGTGTAGTCTTTGGCAGAATGAACGTAATATTATGTTGGATAGTGTACAGGTTACATCCGGAGTTATTTACTATACGGACCTTGTAGAAACTAGAACAAATTTCCGTGCGTTCAAGTATTTTTGTCACACCTATTATTGGAATCAAATATAACAGCTCACAACTTAGGACCCAGTAATATTAACGACAATAATATCCGTGGTGCTAGGCAACTGGGCTTATCCCAGTTGTATACGTCCCTGTGTGCCTATTGGCCTTGTTCTGTTCTGTCTCCTGCTGATATGGAAGTGGAAATTATGTTTTTCCTACTCCTCCGCTATTATTTTCTGAATAACTTCGTTGCGGGATCCAAGACAGTTAAATCGTTTCTCTGGGACTTCGTCGGGCTTCATCGTCTCGGCACTTTTCTTGTGGTCGCCACTGTTGATTTTGCCTTACAGGAGTTACAGTTGTCCCAAATATCCAATACTAACTGGGTTGTGGAGGTCAAATTGGTAGTAGTAACGTAACCTTCGCTTCGGGAATCGAACGCAAGACCTCATGCCCAGCAGTCGCACTTGCAACCACAAGGCCAACGAAGCAATCTCTGCCAGCTACAGCCAACCCTGGTCTGAAAATAAAATCTACTTTAATTTGCTGTTTGTTGTTCGCGTGAGGTGTTTTCAATCACGAAAAGTAATTGTTTACTAATAATATTATGTATCAGAAAGCTCAATCTGAAAGTAATTTAAACACTTGACGTAATTGTAACAACAAAACAGCTAAAAGTGCCCAGTAATTACAGTTTTATAAGCTTGAAATGTGTTATAACACAGGTCTCCGGCATATAAACTTGGTACTTGGGTTATGCAATTCAATTCTTGTTTTGTCAAGTGTGTGCCTTAATTAAAATTTTTCGTTTTGGTATACCACATAACATACATAACATCACGCCTATAATCATAGTGGGGTTAGGCAGAGGTGTATCTCATAGTACACCGACACGATTGTGCTTAAAAGTCCCGTGTAATGGGGGGTCAATAACACTTTGCCCGACCTGGGAAGTGAACCCACGATTTCATGCTCATACCTCATACTTTTGGTATTCTTGAGAAACATAAACATCAAAGCCTACCTCAACTTAATACGATATTCATTCAGTCCAAATTTAAGCTATCGGTGATTAATATAATACACGTGGAACTTTATTGATTTAACCTATCAAACGATAATCGAAAATTAAAAACATTGCTTGTCTTTCGGTACCTGCAATTGTTTGCTAAACTACGAACCCCTATAGTTAAAATACCGTTTCCTCCCCAAAAAAATGGTTCGTTTACTAGGCAATGAAAACACCACATAAATCATAATGTAACATACGAAAAAATGCAGATACGATAAGTATACGGATTCGTGAACAGGCTCGCGGAATTATGATGAATGTTATAGTTGCGTGCCCCGGACTTTGAACGGGTGTAGGGCTGACTGTGGCCTGAAATTAGGGCGAATAATTTGGGCTTTTGGTTAAAATGTAAAGCAGATTTACCTGGTTATTAAAAAAAATGTTAATTGGTTTAAAAAAATATATAAAAAGTTTGGTTGTTCAATTTGAGATTGTGTGACAAACAATTGATTAAAGACTACCTTTTTAAAATGCTTGCACTAAAAACCATTTATAGGAATTCTTTTTCTTGTTGGAGGTTGGGAAATCATTAAATGACTCCTCCCGCTCTGGGCGGAGCGGGAGTGTCAGACTAAACATGTTCCTTCTTACCAAAGGGCTAAGAAGGAACATGAATGGTTTTTGTGGCTGCAGGTTGATTATAAATTCAATATGAATTCCCTATGAATAGCTTTGTGGAAAAATGATAGTGATTGATATTGATTTTGAGCTGCGAACAGTTTTTCCAAAATGAGTTGCATTGATCAAAAAGCTGATTGCTGCTGAACAAACAGTACCTGTAAATAGTATCTCGTGTTCAGTGTTAATGATAAAATGCTGATTATTTATTAATATTGATGTTTGCACGATAATTAAAAGTAATACAATTAAGGTTTACATTAAAGTTTTGGTGTTATCATCATTTCAGCCAAAAGATGTCCACAGCTGATCATAGGCTTCCCCCAAGTGTCACCACATTGACCGGTCCCGTGCGTTTTGCATCCAGCAGATCCCCGCAACCTTCACCAGGCCATCGGTCCACCTAATGAGAGGCCGTCCAGCGCAACGTTTTCTGCCGTGTTCTGGTATTTTAGGGTCAACTTAACCAATTGTGATAACACGAAAAAATAAACGTCTATGTGACAATTCTCCATCTTTATTGGAACACATGCGTCACTGGTATAGACTAAAATGGGTTCTTTACACTAGTAATAGGTTAGCGATAGGTTTCTAAACGTAAAAAATATTATTCTTGTGAAAACGAAAACCTATTCGGTATATGAATCACTGTAATTGAATAATATTTCAAGTAGTTACTAGATTGTGGTTAGGGTTACTTTTTTTCTAGGAAACCTTGGCTTTTAGCCTGATTATTTAACAAGCAAAATATTAATTAAAGTTTGTTTAATCTGATTTATATGTATACGTTTTTAGTTGAGCTTCCAGAGGTAGAATTTAGACTTATTTTAGACTCCTTTTGATCATAACTTAAGGAAATCTAATTGTAATTGTGGCTCTAGTTTAGTTAATTTATGAGGGGTTTGGGGTTATTTATTTGTTTTTGGAGAACAGATTATTTGTATCGTAAAAAAGCTACATAAAATTAACATGACATCACATTTGTATTTTTTCGAAAGATATGCAGAGGTGTTTTTTAGTACAACTTTATTTCGCCATTTATAAACAACATAAAAAAATACGCGGTAACTCATGTGTTGGTCTCAATACTGTTTTTAAACGAGCTGTTAGATTTATATATATCTAGATTTATATTATTATGTTGTTTTAAGTGCTTATCGTGTTTCTATTTAGCATCTACGAGTAACAATTAATGGTAAAATAAATAAACTATTTATTGTCATAAAAACAGTTTACAAAAAAGTGTGAGACGCTGGCTCCATAGCTAGGTTAGAGAGCCTGTAATTCAGGAGTATTGACTTCAATTTAAGTTACATTTAGCCAAGTTTTATGCAGCAAAACATAACAAAATTATATTACGTACCTAATTTAGGTAAAATGTCATTTCCTTTTCAAAAAGCATGTCCCACTATTCCAAATTCAAATACAACCCTCTCTCACCGGAATTAACAGATTGACAACGCAATATTAAATGTAACACAACACAATTTACGAGCAACCCTACGCCTGCGGGGCTCAAAAGAAAATATATTATTTGTAACATAATATTAATTATACTAGCAACTGTTTCTACCTGAAATTATTACAGGCTAAGTAGAAAATTAATAATTGTTATACCAGAGCCCCGTAATGCAGAATTTGACAGTTAAGGTTGGCTCCACACGCGATCCTTTCAATGTACGAACAATTTGTCGGCATTTTGTGCTATTCGTCGGCTCACTTTGTGTTATTCGTCGGCATTTTGTGTTGAAGCGGCTCAGGTTACCTGTATGGGTATGTTGTTAGTCTATTATGCTAATGAGTTCCAAGTTCTGTGTAGTATTTCGTGTGGTTACGTTAACTGGTTCGGTTAATGTCTGTGGTTAATGTATTGCCGCAGTAGCTGTAATCTTTGGTTTATGGGAAAAATCTAAATGGGTTATCGGTTTTTCGTAATTTATTTTTAATGCGACGTTTGAGAAAAAAGTGTTGTGGTTTTGTTGCGTTTGATATTTTTGTTGAATCGTTTGTTTTCTTATCTTAAGTTCTGTGATGTATGTTTTTAAACTGATATGGTCACTTACACTATCAAAACGCAATAAGTTCAATTTATCCGTAATCATGGTGCTTGCAACAGCGCCGAAATATCGGGAACTGATAACAAATAGTAAACCTTGGTAAATATCCCATTTTCAGTGTTCACGATAGTATTTCTGTAATGTACATAATACAGACCTATATTTTACCATCAGCTCGTCCCATGTTACATAACACTTTAAACATAACAAAATAAAATGCAAACATATAGTAAAATGCACTTTTAAATAAGTACACCTCTTTCTTACCCTGTGAGAATTTTAGACTCAAAGTTTTCTTAGATTTTTAATACTTATGGTATGCATAAGGTATAGGTTTTCTTTAGATATGCCTAACCATTCGGAGATTACAGGCGTGATGTTATGTTATGTTCATTGAGAAAAACAGCACATTAACGTACAAAACATTATGTCATGCTTGAGAACATTCCGCACCAGACAATTTTTTGCTAAAAACGTAAAAACTTAGCGTGTGTAACAATCCTTAGTCTTAATAATATTCGTAAAATGCACGCATGGTCGTGCATACCTTCGCGTGAACGATTAGGGCTTAAATTAATTTAAACTGTAACATTAACTAAATGCTTCAGTCATTTATTATGCCTGTTTTCAAATAAAATTTTGTCTGGCCATCATCTGCCGAGCCTTTTCTCAACGATGTTGGGGCTAACTTCCAGGCAGCCAATTCAGCTGAATACCAGTACTTTACATGGAGCGACTGCCTATCTGATCTCCACAGTCCAGTCAGTACTGGGTTATACGATACCCATTGGTAAGACTGGTTGTCAGACTTTCAGGTCTGACAACGACCTGAAAGTCTGACTGCCAAAGATCTATATCTATAATGACAGCCGGGACCAACGAATTAATGTGCTTTCCGAAGTACGGAGGAAACTCAGTATGTACTGGGTTGTCACCCATCTACGGACTTACTAAAAGATCGATCCGAGTGGTAATTATTATTGAACCACGAGATTCGGGAGAGATTGAAATTAGGCCCTCAGATTTAGCAATCACGATTGCAACCTATACATACATCAATGAAGCAGTCAAACTGACATATCATTTTTTATTTAGCTCTTCACATAGTCAAATTCGACAATGTCCGGAAATTATGTCCAGCTTAAATATTTAATCAGTGTTATTAATTAATTGCCTCTGCACTGCAGCTAAGAGAATATCAGAAATAATTCATAATTAAACAGCTTAACATGCAAAGTGGATTCACTTTATTATTAATGTTATGAAGCGGATTTTTGGGAAATATCTTTTATAATGTAGGATGTCATGTCATTCGTGTTGTATAACAATTATCCGTGTCCTTTGCATGCAGCCATTTTAAAGTTATTTTTCTCTCTTAGTTCTGGCAATTACCAAAATAAACTTAACTAAAACGAATGTTATCGATAAACACTGCCGGCAGCTGTTGTGTTCTTTCCATATTTAACCAGTCTGCTTATTTCTTTTTTGGCGGAGATCCCATGGAGAGGAAGGGCAAGAAACTCCATGGACACTCTTTTAAATCAGAAAATATTGCTATTACAAAATCTTGGTACATAACATCATTTATGTTGAGATGTTATATTATGTTGTATTATGACAACAAGTCTGTTACTAGATGGACGCAGATGAAGGAAAAAAAAAAACAATAATATAATGAAAATTATAAACAGAAATAGATACACACACTATCGTCTACATTTCTTTTTCATTCTCTCCTCAGTGGACCTTACTGCAGAAATTTCTAAAGAAATAAGCATATAATTATATTCCTGCGTCGGATATATTAAGTAAACATATATAAAATGGAAAAGGAAGGAATTTGAATATATAATATTTAGGATTTAATTTTAATTTTAACATCTTTTATTTATTTTTATTACTGCATATAGTGCGTATTAAATGTTTTACATACTTGTACCCATGAAACTCGAAGATAAAAAGCCTTGTATTGTATCATACGTACCTACCTAATCTGTCACAAAATCCAAAGAAATCCGCTTCCTAAAAGACGCGCTTTTAACAGTAAAGTGACATCTCAAAGTATGTTTATAGCCCGTTCCGAAGCTTTTAAAGATGGCGTAAAAGCAGTATTAGATACACTGTAAATAAATTCACTCTCACAGTAATAAAATGTTCGCCTCGCATCGGATAAGTGTTGTTCCTACGTCGGGAATAGAACCTGCTTCTGTTGTTCGGGCGTAAAATTTTGAATGAGATTTTTATGGAGGAAGAATAGTGTGGCAATGTAGAGAAAGATTTTGAGCGTGTTTTGATTTCCGTGTTTTATTTACAATGTTGATATTTAGAATTTTATACATTTTGATGATCACAAAATGATTCACAGAGTATCTGATAATATATATGATTATATTGTACTCGATCAGAACAGAACAGACAAAACAAAAAATAAAATCAACACACATTTTTTTTTGAGGTCTGTCTTTGAGCATGAGATCCTGGTTCGATTTCCTGGTCGGTAAATTATTATTGGGTTTTATCAATAGAAATTTGTCACCGCTGCTTTTTTATGTGTAGCAACTAATTATCATCACTTGCACACACACAATCAATTACTCAAAATCCGCCCAGTAACTACGTTGCGACCTAGACAAAATCAAAATCAAAAGTCATTTATTCAAGCTAGGCTGACAATCAGCACTTTTCGAACGTCAAAATTTACTTTACTTATTTACAAGAGACAGTCCTCCAAAGCGCCCACCCTTCGACACTTCCTAGTGTTTTAGCTGGAAAGAAGAAGTGGCGGAACCAACTTCCCAGCAACAGAAAGCTCTGTCTTAAGCCTTATTTAACTACCGGAGACAGCAAGTAATTAAGCACGATGAGCAAAAGACAATTTACAGTCACACATACAACATCTAACCTATTATTTTAATCGATTTTATAATGTAATATTAATTATATAGTTTTCAAATTAATGTATTGTAGAATTATTGCTCACCTTTTATTGTCAATGTTGTGCATGCCTGTAAGTGATGTATTTACACATCACAGAAGACTTATGATTAATTGTGACAACCTTTGTAAATATTTCGTTGGTGTGCCTCAATAAATAAATAAATTATTACAATTCAGATATTATATCCTACAGTCACACATACAACAATTTCATACATCTCAAGTGTTCTCTAATGTGTAACTGTCCTACATCGCTTAACCCTCTCACGTACACTATGAAGCGAAGTGGCCACGGGCGCAAATATAGTGTGAAACAAGCTTTGTATCCTCTATCTTCATAATATGGAGCGGGATAACTGTCTAGCTAGTATGTGACTTTATTTTAGTTTTTGTTAGTTTTGAGTGGAAAATAAGAGAGAAGAATAGTACTAAGAACTTCACAGTATAACGAATGGGAGCCCCTAAGGGTTTAGTAGAAGTGTGCAGCACACCCACATTTTGCAAGTTATGTATTTTTACTATATTAAAGGAGAAAAGCCCATTACCATCAATTTGACGACACGGTTGGCGCGGTGGCTGAGCGATTGGACTGCTGCGCTGAGTGTCGCGCGTTCGATCCTCGCACGGAACAAATATTTGTATGGCCTACAGTTAGTTGTTTCGGGTCTGGGTGTGTTTATGTACATGTCACTTTAAATGTTTGTAAACGAACCCACGATACAGGAGAAATTAATAAGTGTGGGGCAAAGTTAAAAAAATAAAAAAATTGAGAGACTCCGGGCTGCGGACTAAGTAATTAGAGGGAAACTTAGTAGCACTGTGTTCGGGAAACTGAATGACCTGGACAGAAAATTGAACCAAAGATCTTATGCTCTGCAGTATAGTTAGTAACTACTGCACCACGAGGCAAATGTACAAGTTAAATACAACTAGCGTTGTTTCCCTGCCTAGTGCAAATTTCCTCTTCGTCTTTACGTGTCAATGAACTCAAACTGTGCCAGACCAGTATGTAGCCACCTACACAGCTCTAACATTGTCCTCTGACGCATACACACAAAATTGTACAAAACTACATACATATCTGAACCTATAATAAAACCCATAACAAATAAACAATGTCATCAAATAAAAACTCGTCTACGTTTGCTACGAAGTGCTACGTCGTAGCATTCGTAGACAATTTGCTACGAGCATTTACTTTAAAGCTCCACTGAATATAACAAAGGCTTACCGACGAAGAAATATAAACTGATATGATATAAGAGACTGCAGTCTTTACGACTGATGCTGAAGCTAAGTAGCAGTATTTTTATTTAGTTTAAACAAGCGTTTGGACGTGACTTTTAGTTTTTAGTGTTAAAACACAAACGTTTAGCTGCATTTTTTAATATTTGAGAGCATAATTTTGCCATATAATGCAAATGTAGCGAGGACCAGTGTGGACAATAAGTTTACTAAGCGGATGTCGTAAAGAGCAATAGTACTAAATGTAAAGGCAGAATGTAGCACTAAATATTCTGGTTTTTTTTAATACTCGGCTGCGTAGACTTCGCTACGAATTGAGAGGTCTACTGCCTAGTTGACCATATCGTAGATGTCATTGATAATATTGCTAAATAACGTTCTACGTTCTCTCAAAAGGTGATTGGGATATACTGAATGCGGATAGCAGAGGACAGAGTATTGTGACAACTTGTCCAGCAGTAAACTGCAAAACAAAATTGTCCCCGAAACAAAATAATATATAAAGCATTGATTAAAACTTTCACTTTTACTGTTCCGTATGGTGTCGGACGTAAAGAATAGCACCATCCCTTATCTTCCCGTGGGTGTCGTAAGAGGCGACTAAGGGACGTACCAGAGAAAGAGCAGCAGCGTTCTCTGTGCCTTTGTAACAACCATACTGCGATCGCCAACCCGCCTGCCAAGCGTGGCGATTATGGCAAATCCCCTCCCATCTGGGGGAGGCCTATGTCCAGCAGTGGACGTCTTATGGTTGAAATATAAATAATAATGTAATATTTTTTTTATTCTTAATTAAAAGGTAACGTTTATACAAATGATGAATGAAAAATGATTAAAACTTTCTACGAATTTAATAGTTCTTCAACTTAAACAATTAAACTGTACCGTGCCACATAGAAATAGCCAGTAATAACATTCTCATAAGTTATAATATCCCACAGCGAAGCACCACATTAGATGCAATACCACCATTCCCGTAGGTACACTCCGGGGTAGATAGATATCTAGGTATGTGTCGGATCGTAAGGCGGACTGCAAACATGTGTGTTTGCCAAGGTCTGTGTTAGCTCTGTGGGACTACATGGAGCTGTGTCTTCGTTCAAATTATTTTATATACAGGATGTAAACGGATCCTTGACGATGCCGTCAACCAACCAAATTATTGCTGGGAAACGTTTTTTCTTCGGGAGTGAAAAATCACATTTTAGGGTAAAACTGTCCCGTCAGGGCTGCGGGTTGTTCGCAAGAGACACCGCGGCCTCGGTGCAAGGGCTGAGAAGGAACATAGGTGGTTTTTAGTCAGTAGAAGTCTGACACTCCCTTTCGCTCTGCCCAAGAGCGGGAGGGGTTATTCGATGATTTTCCACCCACCAAAAAAAAAATAAAGAAAGGGTAAAACTTTAAAATAATTAGTATTAATATAATTGTAGCACTCTTAAAACATTGTGCTAGTAGATGCTCTGAATAGTAAACCGGTCATGAAGGTAATTTAAGTTAAGTTATAACCTGAAAATTAACATAAAAAATAGCTTTGAACTCGCTACCCACAAAAGCACAATCATAAACAACATTTAAAACAAATACGTCATCTCACCCACGGTTTCCATCGTCCCATCCAACGTATAAGACATAGAACGTTCCATCCAAAGTATAAGACATAGAACGTTCCATCCAATGTATAAGACATAGAACGTTCCATCCAACATACAGGACAGGGGACGTCCCAACCCTTTTACCTCACCCTCATCAGAGCAAGTACACTGACGCGGACACGTCGCGTCTTGTTCAACAGCGAAATTGTTACAGAAAATAGAGTGGACCCGTTTTGTCCCGCGGACATTCTGCGACTTAAAAGGTTTGGTAACCTTGATTTTTTTTTTTAGTAAACAAGAGTTTATGGTTGTTTCAGTTCTGAGAAGAGAGGCCTGAATACACCAGTGAGTGATTGCAGGTTAATATGATGGTTAATTTGGTTTGAAAATGGTTTTTTGGGTTTAAGCTGGTTTTTGGATATTTTTATTTTAATGGAAAAAAAGAAAAAATTAATGATCAATTTCAACACAGCCCTTTATAACCGACTTCCACAGGGAGAAGGTTATCGATTCGTCAACAGCTTTTTTTTTTTTGTTGGCGGGTGGGAATTCATTGGGCAGAGCGAAAGGGAGTGTCAGACTTCTACTTACTAAAAACCACCCATGTTCCTTTTTAGCCCTTGCGCCGAGACCGCGGTATCTCTTTCGAACAGCCCGCAGCCCCGACGAGGCCTCTGCCTAGCCCTTAGGGGATTACAGGCGTGATGTTATGTTATGTTATTTTTTTTTTTTTTGCGGACTTCTTGGAGTTTTACTATTCTTTGTAACTTTATCAAATAAGGGATATCCATAAGGTTTGTTTTCGCCTATAATATGACAATACAATCTCAGATTTGACATTGTACAGAAAATAGAGAATCTGACCTGTTTGCCTTGTAAAAAACAACCAAAATTGATCATTTTTGTAATGGCTACAAAAAAGGGCAATGTTAACAGCCGTACATAACAATATTTTTATCGATACTTCAAAAACAGTGTTTACGGTACCTTTTTATTTTGCACCAGTAGGCATAAAATGTGTCGACGCAAACGCTGACAACTCTGGGTATGAACGCAAAGATGGCTGACATAACAGGTAGGTAATGTACGAGAGAGTATTAATATTAAATACATAGTTAGAACAAAGCAGCTGTCGTGGTATAAATAATTACATTATTAATCAAGTTTGTAACGTTGTGAGAGGCACGACGTTGTGACGTTGTGTTCATGTACGCGAAAATTATTACTTTAAGTTTCTTTAAATGTTGTTTAGAATTGTGTAAGTTGTGTCTTTAGAAGAGAATCAGACGTTCTTAACTTTTAAGAAGACATTTCGTTCATGTTTATTTTTTTTTTCAATTTTTTATTTTATTTATTTACCACCACTCATTATAGCCACATTACAGATTCAATACGATGCTATAAAACACAAACAATAAAATAGTAAAAATATTAACAGCTACGAGTATATCCGTTAAACATGACAATCTTTAGATTACATTAACATATTTTGCACTTAACGATTTTCTTGGTCTTTTATGCGGTTGAGCTTTATAATCATCATAATTATATAGATGACATGCAAAATTTTACAAGTAATTTAATGTTAGAATATGCAATAATACTCATATTCATGTCTTTGAATGCCGTTTCCATCATTCATAAATATCACAAAATATTCAACATTCATGATCGTAACGAACTCATTCGTAACAAATTTATTGGAGAGTTACATTGAAAGCGGAAACCTGTAAAAGCAAGACTTTGTGAGAATAACATAACATTACTTGACGCCTGTAATCTCTGAAGTGTTAAACAGAGGTATACCCACACACCCACATTTCACCAGTTATGTATAAGTCCCTTGCAATAGGGGGTCAAGTATCGCAATTGGAGCACAAATCCAGACTCCATGGCCGAGTTCAAAAACCCAACAACACTTTCTGATTTACTGTGGGTCCAGTTGCAAGCGGGTCCAGTTGACCAAAAACTGTTACAACCACTAGACCAGCGATAGACATATTACGACGAGAAAGACATATTACGATATATTCCATCAACAAAGCTACATGCATAACGAAATAGGCCAAAACACCATCAGTTTCGCGATGCCCTCATCGGGTTTGCGATCAGGATCAGGGTATCGGCAGGTCAACGGGGTTAGGGGTCAATGACAAAGGTCGGGAAACCGCGGCGAACTTCATTTGAATCGAAAAACTGGTGTGAATGCCTTTTGTCAGAATTTAAAAGGGAAAATTCGAAATATAAACAATACCGGGCTAACTTTTGATTGATTCTTTGATTACTTTAAAGAAAACCTACCTTTGAAATAACAAATTAACAAACCAGTCTTTACTTTGATTTTAAATAATTTAGTTTTGCTTTTAAGTCATTGAAAAACCAGTTGAAAAACTTTGTTAATAAGACAATAACAATAATAATTGTTGTTGATGGGAAACCGTAACATCAAAGTTTATTTAAACAATAAGTAGGGTTAATTTCGGTTTTTATTTATTTGTAAGTGTGGTTTGAACATCAGCTTATGATTCACATAACCATTAAACTACAATACAATTATCATTTGCCTGGCGTTTTTTTTTAGAGCAGTGGTAGCCCAGTGGTTTCGGCCCCGACTTACAAACAGTAAGTCGTGGGTTCGAACCCAGGCAGGCGCATTACTTTGTGTAATTAATTTCATCACCACTGCCATACCACTGCTCTCAAAACGGTGAAGGAAAACATCGTGAGGAAACCTGCCAACTACCGATATGCAAATATCTGCAAATATCTTAGAACCAAAAAATTCGAAGGCATGTGAAATCTACCAACCCGCACTGGGCACGCATGGTGGATCATCGCCCATCCTTTTGCTAGAGAGGAGGCCTGAGTCCCTGCAGTAGGAACATTATAGGCTGATAATGATGGCGTTTTCCCCAACTATATTGGGGTCGGCTTTCAGTCTAACCGGATGAATAACAGTATTTTACATGTAGCGACTGCCTATCTGACCTCTACAACCATGTGTGTAGTACAATACCCCACGATAAAACTGGTTGTCAGACTTTCGGGCTACGGACTACCAGCATGGCTACCGGGTTCAACGACTTAACGTGCTTTCTGGAGCACGGACGAAACTCAGTATGTAACGAGTGGTCACCCATCCCTGCTGGTCTGTACCAACCTAGGCAAGCGCGGCTTAACCTGAAGATTGATCCCAGCGGCCGCATTAAATAACAATACAATACAAAAAAAACTAACATTATGTCATTATGTCCAATAAGTCATGTTCATTATGTCATGATGAAAAAAAGGTACATTAATTCATAAGTCATAGGTCATAAGTCATTTATTTCGGAACAATAATATACATTGTATAATTTTTTTGTAAAATAAACAGTAATAAAAAAAGTACAATTAAAACATTACAATCAAAAACATGTCGTGTAAAATACTAAAAAAAACAATAACTAACTCAAAACCATAATAATTTACATTCAATTTAAAAATAATTAATAGGTAACACAATAATAACGAAAAGTGACAAAAAGGAAACAAAAATTAAATTAAATTGTTTAAAAAAAAAACTTAAATAATAACATAATGTCATCTAATTGTAGTTTAATGTTAGGTTTATAATTTGTAGTTTATTGATAGGTTCGCGTTTGAGCCCCTTATCGCCTTATGGGTAGCGATCATAATATAGGCGACTTTACTTGAAAACCGAAGTTAGTCAACAGGAAAAACACTATAGCATATTGAAGTAGTCTGAAAACGTTTGGTGTCTTTGCCTTGTAAAAACAAAACTGTTTGGTAAACTGTTTTGTTTCAGCTAGTAAATTAATAATTTTCTACAAATTATTACACAAATAGTATTTTAGGCGCCTGCTTGCGCCATTTAGTTTAATGCGTTAGGAAGAATTAAAGATGCTTTAAAATAATATGCAGTCAATATAATAATAAATAATATATTTTCAATTTGACAACTGCAATGGTTCGTCTAGTCAGAAGCTAGCCTTCGCTTGTCTTCCATAAAGAACCAAAAGAAAAGAGTATTTATAACTATGCAAACTCATTGAAATACTTTAGTGGGAATCGGAAATTTATGATTCGCCATTATATATTATTATTACTGCGTAAGGACTGGGCGGACGGCATGTTAAAATGACGCCTCAAACGTGGTCTCAAAACGGTCTTTCCTAAGCCGAAGTGAACTAGTCCACGATCGGCTCTCTTCGGATGCGGTCGTAAATTTTATTAAAACCTTTATTTATGTTCTTTATACCTCGAAAATACCACGCTGCTTATACAAGGTTACGTTAACGAGCAGACTACACCAATTCTCTGTATGGCGAACGCGTCGAGCAAATGTTCGGACGACCGTATCTTTAGTTTTTATATCAATGTTCGCCACAGTGTCTATTTACCCAAGCTTTAATTTAAACATCTTAAAACGAACGCAACCTGAAACAGAAGACATATTAGATTTTAAACTGACATGGTCACTAGCACTATTATTTATACTGAAAACGGGATATTTACCATGTTTACTGATTGTTTCGAGTTCCCGATATTTCGGCGCTGTTACAAGCACCATGATCACGGATAAACTGAAGTCATTGCGGGTGGATGTTTATGAGCAGACAAATCGTTCTACCCTCTTTCTTGTTCGTTTTTTGCGTTCGGTACATTGTCACTCACTACACGATTCTGTTCCCGACACACAAAACTCACTGTGTCCACTCGCGAGCTTTTTTTTTTTAACAATCAGTAAACATGGTAAATATCCCGTTTTCAGTATAAATAATAGAAGACATATTATTCATTTAAGTTGCCCGGACGCACCCTGAAGCGACAAGGGACTGTCCTTTACAAATGCACGAGCACACAACGTGCGGTACCTAACTCTTAGAGATTTATAACTACCTCTATTGCAAGTGAATAAGTGGGTTTGTGTTTTGTTTCATAGTAGAGGTATAGCAGAAAATAATCTATACACTGTTTTTTAAATAAAATATCATAATTTCAAGCTTCTTTATCCCCGAAAGGTGTTTGGTGTTATTATTTGACTATTCTCATTTCACCAGTTATGTTAATGTCCAAAATAATATGGGGCGATCCTATTTTTTATTTTAATTGGGACAAGCTCGCCACACTATTCCCAAACCAGTAACTCCTGTAAGCCAGAATCAACAGTGGCGACCACAAGAAAAATGCCGAGACAATGAACCCCGACGAAGTCCCAGAGAAACGATTAAACTGTCTTGGATCCCGCAACGAAATTAATCAGAAAATAATAGCGGAGGAGTAGGAAAAACATAATTTCCACTTCCCTCCATATCAGCAGGAGACAGAACAGAACAAGGCCAATAGGCACACAGGGACGTATACAATTGGGATAGGCCCAGTTGCCTAGTACCACGTATATTATTGTCATTAATATTACTGGGTCCTAAGTTGTGAGCTGTTATATTTGATTCCAATAAAAGGTATGACAAAAATGCTTGAACGTACGGAAATTTGTTCTAGTTTCTACAAGGTCCGTATAGTAAATAACTCCGGATGTAACAGAGGGCGAGCTAATTGCCATCAGTCGTGAACTAGTCCAAGCTCCGGGCTGCTACTGATAAAATTCGGTCGTTTGAGTTTACTTTCGTTACACCTCTGCTTATCCCATCGGGGTTTTCAGGTGTGATGTTATGCCACCTACACCATACAAATTACATGAATTGAAACTAAGACAAAGGGTCTAAGGGGAAGGGGTCCGCAAGGGCCGACGCTGTCGGGGCTGCGGGTTGTTCGCAAGAGATACCACGGCCTCGACATAAAGGGCTAAGAAGGAACATGGGTGGTTTTTAGTCAGTAGAAGTCTGACACTCCCTTTCGCTCTGCCCAAGAGCGGGAGGGGTTATTTGATGATTTCCCACCTCCCCCCAAAAAAAAAAGGGTCTATTGCTCCCGGCTGCATTGTCTGTCCTTATTCCTAATATGAAATGTATCTTCTACTTACATACGTAAATTAAACATCACATTCTGTTACACGACGTATAATTCAATTTTAAAATTAGAGGTACTAGTATTCTATGCATACACAGGAATCAAGGTGAAATATAAATTAGTGTATAGATTTGTATGTTGGTGCTATGGGTATACTTGCAAAAAGGAGAATAGATAAACTTTACCCTTGTATAAATACTTATTATTTAGAAAAGGTTCTTGATAAATAATAACAGCCAATCAAATCAGTCTCCAGGTTAAGCCACGCTGGGGAGCGTTTCATAGTAGAGGAATAGCAGAAAATAATCTACACACTGTTGTTTAAATAAAATATCATAATTTCAAGCTTCTTTATCCCCGAAAGGTGAGGCAGACGTGTGGGTTATTATTTGACTATCCTCATTTCACCAGTTATGTTAATGTCCAAAATAATATGGAGCGAGCCTATTTTTTATTTTAATTGGTACAAGCCCGCCACACTATTCCCAAACCACTGTTACTCCTGTAAGCCAAAATCAACAGTGGCGACCACAAGAAAAACGCCAAGACAATGAAGCCCGACGAAGTCCCAGAGAAACGATTAAACTGTCTTGGATCCCGCAACAAAATTAATAAGAAAATAATAGCGGAGGAGTAGGATAAACATAATTTCCACTTCCCTCCATTGATATGGAGACAGGAGACAGAACAGAACAAGGCCAATAGGCACACAGGGACGTATACAACTGGGATAGGCTCAGTTGCCTGATATCATTGTCATTAATATTACTGGGTCCTAAGTTGTGAGCTGTTATATTTGATTCCAATAATAGGTATGACAGAAATGCTTGAACGCACTGAAATTTGTTCTAGTTTCTAGAAGGTCCGTATAGTAAATAACTCCGGATGTAACAGAGGGCGAGCCAATTGCCATCAGTCGTGTACTAGTCCAACCTCCGGGCTGCTACTGATAAATACGCTCGTTTGAGTTTACTTTCGTTACACCTCTGCTTATCCCATCGGGGTTTTCAGGTGTGATGTTATGCTACCTACACCATACAGATTACATGAATTAAAACAAAGACAAAGGGTCTATTGCTTGGGCTGCGGGTTGTTCGCAAGAGATACCACCTAAGGGCTAAGAAGGAACATGGGTGGTTTTTAGTCAGTAGAAGTCCGACACTCCCTTCCGCTCTGCCCAAGAGCGGGAGAGGTTATAAAAAAAGAGAGAGAATACATAAACATTACACTATATTTCCTTGTTTAGATACTTATTTTTTGAAAGAGGTGCTCGATAAATAATAACAGCCAATCGGATCACTCTCCAGGTTAAGCCAGGCTCCCCGTCGGGACTGTGGGTTGTTCGAAAGAGATACCGCCGCCTCGACACAAAGGGCTAAGAAGGAACTGAATTACTTATTTGTTTTTCTATTTTCCAATTACTGTGTATTGTCTTTGCATCACCTTATGGTAGACTGGTAGAAAATGCCCAAGGCATTAAGTCCTTCTTTGCACGATTTTTTATGCATAAAGTTTTAATAAATAAACATGGTCGGTTTTTAGTCAGTAGATGTCTGACACTCCCTTCAAAAAAAAAGGTTAAGCCACGCCTGTCTAGATTGGGCTGTGGATGGGTGACCACTTACTGCATACCGACTTTCCTCCGTGCCCCGGTAAGCACGTTAAGCCCATGGTCCCCGCTGACAATATTGTAGATCTTTGATAGTCTATTGTAAGGAATGAGTATTTTAGAGGAAGTTTGAAAGTGGCACCTGTTACAGAAAAATTGAAAGGAAGTCGTTTATCTTGGTATGGTCATGTAATGATGAGGGATGAAACGCATGTGACTAAAACAGTGATGGATATAAATATTGATGGATGGAGAGGGAGAGGAAGGCCAAAGAAAAAAACTTTTTGGCAAAAAATAAAACCGACTTCAAAAACACCAAAAAGTGAAAAATAAACTTCTGAAGAAAAATCAGCTTTTGAAGTTGGTGACATTTGTTTGTTTGATTTCGTTTCTTTGCCAAGTTTATTTTTCACTTTTTGGTGTTTTTGAAGTCGGTTTTATTTTTTGCCAAAAAGTTTTTATTTTTCCATTTTTAGTTGTTCCCAAACAAATAATAGGTTTTATTTATCCCCAATAAATGGAACATTACATAATATCTTACTGTCCAAATCTGGGTGTACACATCTGCGTACCCCCTCAGATCATACAGGCGTGATGTTACGTCATGATGTTGTATAAACAATAAACAACCAAACGATTGCAGCAATCACGACAGATTTGCCGTCTATTTTTGAAGAGTTCTATTGTATATCTCCGAAGATCAGGATCAGATCTTCACCAAATTTAAATGAGACCACTTCAGGAGTATACTCTTTTAAATAAAAAAAGAATTTTGAGAATCGGTTCACAAATGGAGGAGAAATCAGGTAACATACATAAAAAAAAAAAAAAAAAAATACATACACACGAACATAGAACCTCCTCCTTTTTTGAAGTCGGTTAAAAATGGATGGATTGTGTGAGAAATGATATGAATGAGAAAGGAATAAATGCCACCTTGACGTGTATGGAAGAATGAAAGAAGAAAACGTGTTGCGCAGACCCCAAATAGAATGGGATAAGGGCAGGAAGATGATGATGATGATAGTCTATTGTAACGAATAGAGAACAGAGAAAACCTGACAACCAGTCTTCGGATTATGCAGTCCTAATTGGGTTGTGGAGGTCAGATAGGCAGTCGCTCCATGTAATATGCTGGAATACGACGATCAGAAGCCTAGCCCAATGATGATGACATCCCTTTTATGTAAAAATCAAACTACTACATAGTTTCTATATCTAAACAGCCAGTTACATTATTATTTCATGATAAAAAACTTGCACAAACTGTCTATATCCAAACATTTGTGCTGATTGTGCACGTGACGCCGAAGTTCAAATGCTTTCATTGTGGAGACGTTTGGCCATCTGCCAAAAAATCTTCTCAATTCAAAAGAGAGAAAATTATTCAGAATTCAAATTGTCAATTCCAATCATTGATGGCCGCTTTGTGGCCAGGATTGTGGGTTCCATTTTTGAAAAGGGTTAATTTTTTCTTGTTTCCTTATTGATGAGAATAATGTTGGGTTTAATTATGTAGATGTTTATATTTACGATATACAGGGTGGTGCCGACAATACGACAATAAATGAAACCACTGGTAGTTCTAGTCCATAGGAATATTTTTAAACTATCAAATAAACCCTAACACCGAAAATTTTTTTAAAAAAAACATAAGTAGCATAAAACTGTAAACGAAATACAATACAATTTTTTAACAAATATTAGTTTATTAACCTTATTCCCTTATTTCCTTTACCTTATTCTATCTATCTATCTTAGGAATAATTTGCACCGATTAACGTGTGGAAATAAATGTCGTATCGTCGGCACCATCCTGTAAAAGAACTTATAACTAGCGAAATTAAAGAAGATTTTGCTTTGACAACTGTTTTTAGAAGTGACACATACTTTTCAAACCTAGCAATTCCATCAGCTTCTTGAAACAAAACCATTCAAATCTGCTAAAAGATTAGTCAATCCATGGAGACATTTGCCATAGTTGAAATTGTTAGTGTACAGAATTGAAATCTTTATACCTGTGAGACTCATTGACAGAGAAACATTTTCTGATAGTAGATCCTCTACCTAGACTGCTTCGTTGGTCTAGTCCTGGGTTCGATTCTTAGGTCGGACAAAGTGTTAATAGGCATTTCCAACAGAAATTTCTCAGCAGCGGCCACGTAGTCTGACTTTGTGGCCCGGTTGATGCCAATAGGCCAGTCACCTATTAGGTACATAGGACTTAAACATAACTGGCGAAATGTGGGTGTAATGTTAGATACACCTCAATCAAACTCTCCGGGAATAGGGAATCGGAATGACTCAGCAAAATATGATTCTGTTTAGTCCGTCAGTTAGATTATCGAAACGTATTGGATACGTGTTTTTTGTTTTATCAAATTAATAAGAATTGACGAAGATAAAACGCGTCAAAGATTACGAGTGGGGCTTGTGACGTCACTTGTAGGTAAAAAATGTACTGACATGTGACGTTTTCGAGGAGTTCACGAGTTTTTGAAGCACTGTATCGTTTTCATTTTTTGTTTACGTGAAAAAAGAAAACATATGTGTTCGATATTTTTTGGAAATCTATCTGACGGACTAATTAGTTTTTTTGTGTACGATCCCCTATCACAGGCGTGATGTTATGTTAGATTTCCTATATTTGGTGCCCGAATAAAATATTGGGGCGACTATACTTATCTTGGCTCATGAAATGCCAGTCCATAATAAAGTGTAACTAGCCTCAACTCGACAGTGTAACAATACTGACACCATATTAGAAAAGCACTCAATACACACCCTCATCAATGGTGTGAACAGCAAAATAAGGGGAACACCATGACATACACTGTACGACTACGTGTCTAGAATGTACAAAGAACTTTTTTGTTTGGTTTTATTTTAGTGAAAAGTAGAATGTATGAAGACGTGTTTTGTTTTATTTTTGTAAAAAGTATGGGGAGTGCTGTTCATTTGATGACAATGCAGAATAATGTATGGAGTGTTTCTTGTTTTGTTTTTGTGGGGAAATGAGACGAATAGAAATGTGGGGTTAGTATCACTGGCAATATTACAGTGATATTTTGTTTTGTCAAAATAAGATTACAGTGAAATAATAATAAATGATTGGAGTGCGTACGAGATTAAGCTTCTGACTGCCGCACTCAGAGATATTTAATGATTACTTAAGCCATCAGTTAGTAAAGATTTTAACACTTTATTGAAGGTTTTGTATGTCAAATCTTTACTAAGTGACGGGTTTAGTAATCATTAAATATCTCTGAGTACGACAGTTAGAGAGGTAGCCTGTGTCCCAGCAGTCAGAATATTAGAGGCTGGTTATGATAACTTGTTAAGCTTCTAATTTGCTCTAAATATAAGATTTAATATGCGTTACTATACGATAACTTAAAAGCCTTAAACCTTTGGATTTCAAAGTGAATCTTGACGCTGCGCCGTTTGAATGACGTCAAAAACTGGCATAGAAATTCGCCTTGTTAGCCTAGTGATCGCAAGCGTGACTGCCGTGCATAAGGTCCTGGGTTCAGCGCCCAGGTCAGGCAAGGCGTAATAAAATTATTCCATCAGGAGTCTGTAGTTGTTTCTGGTTGACAACAACAGGCTCACTCTCTATTGCATGGAACTTAAATACAACTGGCAAAAAGTGGGTGTACTAATGGGTGCACCTCTGCCTAACCCTTTGGGAATTACAGCCGTGAAGTTATGTTATGTAAATTCTAACAAGAACAACTCTATAAACAACATAGCTAACCTTGTCACAGCAAAACCTCTTGTTTTATTCCAGTCTCATCTCTAAAATCTGTAGCAAACAGCTTCCGAATTCAGAAGCTTGTTGCTCACTTGGGCCAAATAAATCCTCTCTCATGTAAGCCGCTATTCGTCACACAGACCCCTGTCATTTGTGTCCGTATCGCTTCGCACTACGCCGGAACGTGGACGAAATATTGAAGCTGTGAGATCTCAATCGAGCACTTGATTACTGTGTTTTCGTCATAGATGGGTCAGTTAGAAGTGGTGTGGAGTTAGGGGGTTATGTGGCGCTTGGAGTAGAATTTTTAATAAGGGAATGGTGTGTGGAACGGATGTGTAATTGTGTGTGTTTGTTACAACTGTTTTTAACTGAATGCATTTGGAAATATACGAGTATACGGCACTTTAAATAACAAAATCGTCACACAGTGGGTGCCTGAAGACGGTCGTCGTCACCGAGGCAGGCCCGAGAAACGCTGCCGTGACGATTCGGAATTCTTCCTAACTGATAAGCCAGAAAAGGCAAAAACCCTGGTCGAGTTGGGAAGGAATGAGGAGGTCTCTGCCTAGCAGTGGGATGGAATGGGTTAATCACGAAAAAACAAACTGGTGTTGCATTTCGGAAGTATAAGGCCCCCAGCAAACGGCGTATTTTTTATGGAGCCGACGCCGAAGATGCATATGCCTTCGACTTTACCTGCGTGGTATTTGAAATTGTCCTATCGGGATAACACGTATCTTTTTGTATCAATCCAGGTTATAAACTATCTGTATGCCAAATTTCATCTTAATCCGTTCAGTACTTTTCGCGTGAAAGAGTAACAAACATCCGTCGATCGTTACAAAATTTAGTATTCTTAATATAGTGAGAACAGATTCTGATAATATGGTTTTGTTACTTTTAACATTGATTCAATTTAACTATCAAATAAATACTCCCACACTCAAATCAAAAAGAAACACAAGTTCACTCCAACTATTTATCTGTAGACATGTACAATGTTTGCCAAACGAAAACAGCTGAGCAAACCTCGCAATAACGTAACACAGGAAATAGAGCGTAATCAATTTGCTAGGGTACAACATGGGGTACAGAAAGTAAACGTCACGGGGTCAGTGGGCAGGGGTCACTATTTTTGGGACACACAGGGGAAAATAAAAGATGGCCGCGTATGTCTATTGAACTGTCAGTTTGGGCTTTTCATTTCTTTTTTTTGGGTTTGAAAATGGAACTCGGTGAATCGAAGTGGCCTGTTTGAGTTTTTTGGTGAAAGATTATTTGAAGTGTGTAAATAAATGAAGAATGATGTGTCAAGTCAACATGAGTAGTGACAATGATATAATTGAGGAAAAGTATTGTTTCTTATTGTAATTTCTATGTTTTGCTCTTACAGGGTCGATGTTTGAAACTTTTAATCATACATCAAAATTATTTGTAATAAAGTATTTTGATTTAATTTTTTAATTTTGTTATAGCCTTGTTGAAAGTAGCGAGCGTTAGTAAAATGTATTAATGGACAACTTTGACTTTGACTTTGAAAAAAATCGGTTTTGCTTTTACTCAAATCCAGTGCTGCCCTCCTCAAAGACGTTCTAGAGCCGAGGCTCGTACACTGCAGGGGGTGCCTTTTAATTTTGGAGTGTGGGTAATCATCAAATAACTCCTCTCGGTCTGGGCTTAATGGAAGAGAGTGTCAGACTTCTACTGACTACAAAACCACCCAGGTTTTGTAGTCTGACACTCTCTTGTTCCTTCTTAGCACTTTGTGTCCGGGGCCGCATTATCTCTTTCAAACAACTTTTCCCTGCCCCGGCAGGCGTTGGCCCGTCGACACGTCCTGTCGTCGTCATAAGACGGACAGACGGTGAGCTAGCCCATTACTCACCGTACACAGGCCCACGGGGTGCCTTTAGCGTGCTGTCACCTAGTTTATTAGTTTGTGTACCCAGGCTCTTAGCCTGATGGTCACGGCACCCATTGGATAGCAAAGTCAGCCGCATTAATTGACTTACAAGATGTCATTTACAAAAAAAAAAACTGGTCTTGCTTGTGATGAGAATCCAGTCTCTTTAGAAGTCATTGATATTCATATTTTATATATTTTTTAATTTGTATGCAATTGGCTGATCGGTGAATCAGTTAATAACGAACCTTAATTTCCAACTGTAGCTGCTAACCGATCAGTGTTCGTACCTACTCATCGACGTTTTTCTTGGGATAACCCAAGTTAAGGTGGATTTTCAAAATAATCCAGATTATAGTCTGTATCATTACGAAATACCATTCAATAATCACAAAAGGTCCATTGCCATAATCCTGCTATTTTCGCAAAGATTTCGTTTTTCTAGTTCATTAAAACATGTTTATTTTGTTAGTAGTAATCTATTTTACATAATATACTCGTTACCAATTTAAAAAAAAAAAACTATTTACTAAAAGCACTAAAGAACTGCATACTAAATCCTAAATACAAAACTGCCGAAAAATACAATTATATTTTGAAATACATATTGGTGAAGTTGGAGCACTCCATGGCTCATTGTTTCGATTTTATGTTTGCTTGTTTGTTAGCGTTTTTTTTACTCAATATTTGAGCACTCAGTTTCGACTACTTTAGTTTTCACAATCAATTTTATCCTGAGGCGTTGTAGCAATTTTCTGAAGCATGCCCGTTGATTGGTATAATTGTTGGCCTTGTTTAATTGTATTTGTGGGCGGTGCACCTCAATCGACCTAGGCAGGATGTATGACTACACGTGGAGATAGCCGATGGACCAAGGCTTGGCATAGTGGTGGCCAAGGTTATGTCAAAGAAACCGGGGCCGTCCTAATGCTCGTCGGGTTAACGCAATCGTCAAACTCGCAGGACACATCTGAATAAGGTACACACAGAACCAAAAAGTGCGGCAGAAAAAGGCAGGCCTAAACCCAGCAGTGGATGATTGCGAGCTGATATGATGATAATTATTCAGTGCAGAAAAATCATTTATTTTTATGACTAAGATATTGCATTACATGTACAACAAATATTTTTCAGATTATTCAGTGACCAGCGTGAATTATAAAATGTTGAAAGCTACTTCGTAATTAAAAGTAGGCTAAAATTAACGCATTTCACGTTGAAATTTCCCAATACTTGTGAGTAGATTTTAATTGCAATTATGTTGAAATTGTTTATAAACAACCGGTAAGAAATTCTAATAAGATATTTTCTTCCGCATTCCAAAAGAGTTTGAGGGAGTATTCTGGAGGGAGAATTTCAGTAGGTGTAAAATACAATACTAGGTATCTAGGTATCAACATTTCTTTCACAATATCAATCTATTTGACAATTTGAACTAATTTAGAAAACAAAATTGAATTTCGAATTCATTACATCGCCATTTAAAGCCATGCCTTTGTTCGTACTATCTGTATGTCAGCTATATATTTTACCAGCAACGATTAAAATGTCGTTGGCAATAAATATGTACTGTATTTCAACTATACCACACTACGCTAATTGGCCGGACAATTAGCTAAACAGCATGCAATGTAATACTGCTGCATTTCAATGGGAAAACAATATGTAATTAGGAATATATTGAAACACAGATAGGAACTATTTAATTCGTGTAAAATGATGATATTGTGTTAGTACTTAAAAATCATTAAGGATTGTATACATATTTGAAACCCGAAAATGTGGGTGTACTATTAGGTACACCTCTGCCTAACCCTTCGGGGATTACAGGCGTGATGATATGTTATGTATTTGAAACTGCTGATTATATTTCATGCACTCATCATTATCCTGTCCATGTTATCTATCTACGAACTAGCAAAAAAATTAAGTAAATAACAAATTGAATTTTATGTTTGCAATTTATTCTATGTTTTAGTATAGTTCTCGAATGGAGTTCAAAAACCATAGCATCAATGTCGATAGTGTCTTCGTTATAATCTAATTCGTTTTAATTTGTCTATAAAACGAATCTTAATCTTGTCTATCTTACATTTTCCACTCATTTGTTGGCGCTGAGATTAGAATCTGACATGAATGTGAACTCTTTCAAATACAGATATTGGTTTTCCTTAATTAAATTCGTGTTAAACCCGAATAAAAAAGTTCAAAATTATTTACAAGAAAACTTTACTATTTCGCTATTTCATTCAAAATTTCGGTTAAAATACTTGCTACTGAATCTTATCAGTATCCTACATTTATAAACTCGATTCATTTCACTTTCACCTTACACGAATGTTCTGTACCAGAATAGGGTCACAAAATTAATTAATTCCGTATAAAATTGGATTCCTTAATCATATTAATGTTATATTAATAATATTTCCTATTCCTACTTTCTTATTAATATTATAAATGCGACCTACCTACAATATACTAGTAATCTAAATGAAAAGAAAAGTCCTGACTATTGATGAGTCATCAACATTCAGGCCAAACACTTGGACCTAAAAAGCTGAAATTTTGCACAGAGGTTTCCCTTATAATATATTACAAGGATTAAGGTAGGGTTTTATGAATCTTAATTTCTAAGGGAGTTGAATAGGGGATGAAAGTTTGAATTGAAAATTGTCATTTTTATGCGGGCAAAGCCGCGAACAAAAGCTAGTTATCATAGTAAAATGTTTTTCATTTTTTGCCAGTTATAAAATCTGTGTTTTTATTTTTCAATTAAATATAAAAAATCATATGTTAATGACTTTTCAAAATTTTATTTAACACGCTGTGAATTCAAGAAATCTGAAATTACCTTCTAGTAATTCCAATGGGTACACCCAAATACTCCGAAATATTTTATTCCGAATTTCAATATTCTGATATTCAAAAGTTCGAAAGTCATAATACTTAAAAATCATAATCTCTGTTATTCAAAATCACGTAGTTTATTTTACCGAAATTTTCAATTTAATTAATTGGTTTAAAATTCCGACTTAATGATAATTCGAAACATCAAAAGTACGAATTCAGATTATACTTTAATAATCCGAATTCGTACTTTTGATGTTTCGAATTATCATTAAGTCGGATTTTTTTTTATTCGATCAATTGAATCTCGGCCTTTTGAGAATAGTAATTACAAACGTTAGGAATATTGAAATTTCAGAATTATAAAAATAGGGTGAATGAGTAATCGGAGTTTAAAATTTTGAATCATGAAAATCGGTATTTTGAAAGTCGTATTTATAAATGTCGGAATAAAGTTTTACGTACTAATTGTAGTGTACCCAATTCCGATACTACATTGCACACGACCAAAGTTCACATAGAATGCACACTGAACCAGTGCTTGGCACCTATAACCCTTCAAAATTCATAACCGTCCTTTTGGGCTTCGCCGCAGTTGGGTAACAAAAAAGGTCAGGCATATTTGGAAATGCTTATTCCATTACAAACCTCATAGGCAAGAAAGCAGTTAAAAATGGGTAACGCAGGCAAAAATGAAAATATAGTTGGGTGCTTATATAATATTATCCAATATACAGAAAATAGTACGTCTCAAAGGATAGCCATTTCAAAAGGAAGCGAGTAAACACTAGGGCCTTTTTTTCCTAGCTGAACTTTTTCTTTTTAGTTTTCTCTATTCCGTTTCTTTTAGCTATTGACCTTTAAACTCGCTTGACTTGTTCAATACTTTCCTCGATAGTGATTTTGTTACGAAACGGTAAAAAGGTGCTAGCTCATTTGAAGTTGAAAAAAAATCTCGGAGACACACTTATTGTTCTCGGAAAATGTTGTGAGGAAAATATAAAAGTAGAGGAAGACCAAAGAAAGTGTGAAGGATGATGTGGCTGGAAAGGAGGTGACTGCTGACATGACGAGAAATAGAGAAGTTTGGAAGAAGAAGATATGTTGCGCCGACCCCAAAAAAATTGGGTTATGGGCAGAGGAATGATGATGACGACACTTAGTGTTCTCGGAGAAGAAAAGATGTCGGTATAAGCCGATATTTGTTGCTGAAGTGTCAATAAACCCTATTTTTAGTCTAAGTACAAAGAGTTTTGGTAATTTTGCGTGGGTTGACCAGGTTACTTACCTATTAAAGATGTTCAGTGATCCAAGGAAGGTACCTTATATAAACTTTTTACTCTAAGCTTTAAGGTATTTTTCGAAAACAACGCTTATTCCAGGACCAGGAGGATTTTAGGACCAGGGGCCGTATTTTTGAATCAATAGAATTCCAAATCGTGTACGAAATCGCAGAATTCGTATGAGAATACCTAAAATCGCTATTTTTCAATATTCATACCCGTGAATTTTGCAACGAGTGGTCCGACCCACTCGTTTCCGATATTCTACCAGTAGAAATGAGAATGACACTGACAAGTGAAGATTTGTTGATAGATACGTTACGTTGACTTTATCTAACCTATAAATCAGTGTTTTCTTTCGCCTTTCGCGATGGTTAGCCTCGAGGAGTATATCCTGATGAATTACATCAGCGACAGAAAAAAATATGTAAATACTAGAGAAAAAAATATCGAAATCCCAATGACAGACGTCAGACAATGACATTATAACTTTTTAATTTACGTTCCGTTCCACCGTAACTCATTACCGGTTTTTAAAATCAACGGGTTATGGCTTTCCGGTTTTTATTTTTCTGCGTGAAATGAAAAATGTTATAAGATTCGAGTTTTAGGGCAACACTAATTTCTATTACTTCAAAAATACGTAAAATTTGGAGCAATCGAAATTCAATTCGTATACGTTTTGCTTTCGTGCATGAATTTAAGATTCACTTCGAGTGATTCAAAAATACGGCCCCAGAAAAACACACATACTAATAGTAGTAAATGACGTCAGACTTCTATAGAGAAGTCTGAAGTAATTTATTATCAGCAATTATAATCATGACATTACGCCTGTAATCCCCGAAGAGTAAGGCAGAGATGTACCACTGAGACTTGTTATAGTACACCCACATTTCGCCAATAAAGTTTATTTTACACGTAATAGAGGGCAAGCCTATTGCCATCAACCGGTTACAAATCCAGACTCCGTGGCTACTACTGACAGTTTCTAATAGAAAAACCCCATAAGACTTTACTTTTTCTTTTGGCGGGTGGAAAATTATCAAATAACCCCTCCCGCTCTTGGGCAGAGCGAAAGGGAGTGTCAGACTTCTACTGACTAAAAACCACTCATGTTCCTTCTTAGCCCCTCATGTCGAGGCCGCGGTATCTCTTGCGAACAACCCGCAGCCCCGACGGGGTAAGACTTTGCCTGACCCGGTAATCGAACTTCATTTTCAGCAGTCACGTTTGCGAGTTCTTGAGCAACGAGGCAGTTTATATTATAGTAGCTTTTGTCTTCGCCCGCGTGAATGTTGAATCATATCCCAACAAACTTTCATCCCGTATTTAACTCCCTTAGGGGTTGAATTTTGACGGCATGGTTGGCGCACTGGCTGAGAGATTGGACTGCTGCGCTGCGTGTCGCGGGTTCGATCCCCGCGCGGAACGAATATTTGTATGGCCTACAGATAGTTGTTTCGGGTCTGGGTGTGTTTGTGTATAAGAGTTTAAATGTTTGTAAACGCACCCACAATGCAGGAGAAATTCCTAGTGTGGGGCAACGATTTAAAAAAAATAAAAAATCGAAAAAGGTTATATCTATTTAAACCTTACTCGAAGACCACTTTATTAATTTGTGAAAACAACATGAAAATTGGTGCAGTAGTTTTTGAGTTTATCGCGAACAGACAAATAAACAGTCGCGACTTTGTTTTATAATATGTAGTGATAGTAAACGTTTAATAGTGCACTTTAATCTCAGCATCACAAAACTACTCCCAGTTTCAAAGTTCAGTTACAGCCTACTAGGTATTCTACTCACCTCGTAAAATAACATAGTCATGAACATAAAACAACAATGGAATTACCGAAGAGAATTTTTAAACGCGCATAAAATATGTTCGAAACTGATAAAGTGGAATCTAAAAGTTATAAGGGTAATATATTGAATTCCTTTTAATATGGCCTCCTGTTACACCGTATTATATTTGAAACTATTTTTCGGCCGTTATGACGAAATGGTTACGTACACAAATATTTCTCGAACAGCGGAATGACGGATGAGACTAAATATAGTAAACCAATCAGGTTTTTGTGTCAATATTTATAAAGGCAAAAAGGTAGCTATTTTTTCTAAAATGTAGGTTGGTCCGTGGATGGAAGACCAACCATTACATACCGAGTTGTTTCCGTGCCTATTTTTTTTTGGGGTGTGGGAAATCATCAAATAACCCCTCCCGCTCTGGGCGGAGTGAAAGGGAGTGTCAGACTTCTATTGACTAAAAACCACCCTTGTTCCTTCTTAGCCCTTGCGCCGAGGCCGCGGTATCTCTTTCGAACAACCCTCAGCCCCGACGCCTCCGTGCCTTTGTTGTCATTTGTAGATCTTTGACAGTCGTTACGAGTACTCAAAAGCCAAAAGTCTAAAATCCAGTCATATCCCTAGATATGACTGGATTTTAGACTTTCGGCTTTTGGTATTCTATTACCCAGTTCCTTGGTTGTGGAGGTCAGCTAGGTAGCCACTCTATGAAAAATACTGGTAGTTAGCTGCATCGGTTTAGACTGGAAGTCAACCCCAACATAGTTTGCAGGCAGATGATATCCGTAGATTTTACGTACCTTTTGTGCCACATAACGTATGTGACACAGAACGGTGTAACAGCCAGCCGACATTGTCTCCACGAGATTTAAAATCACTTTTGTTGAATTTCCTCATCTCACACGGCTATTCACAGGACCATACGTAATAGTATTTGTAGGTAAGAGTAATAGATTCTCTTTGTTGAACATTGAACGTATTAGGAGGGATTGTAGGAATTGTTCGGTGATAGCTTCAGAGTTCTACCATCAGTAATTATTTTTTTGATCTTTTATTTTTGGTTTAATATTAATTTGATGATTGACCCAACCCTCACTGGAGTTGCGTGGTGGATTATAACCCATTCCCTCTCATAGAGAGGAAGCCTGTGTCCCAGCACTGGGACAATTATAGGCTGATTATGTTATGTCATGCTTTGCCATGCTTAAACTAATGAGGTGGCTGAAATGAGAATGCTATGGCGGATGTGTGGTGTTACACGAATGGATATAATATAATAAGAATCGAGTATATAACAGGAAGTCTGAAAGTAACGCCGGTGACTGAATAATATATAAATAGCTAAAATAAATATATATAGTCTTCCTTAACGATTTCGGTAACGGCGACCCTTACAAGCTACTCGTATTTCCTAGCGTGTAAATGGCTGGCGAGACCGAATTTGCTTTTAAATACCCGGTCACAGCTAAAACAATAGAGTTGACCGGCAGAGTTGTACGTATAGGTGTAGGAGGGCTTAGGTTTCACTTTACGTATTTGGCGCTTTTTGTTCAGTGTTTTGATTCGCTGTTTTTCGAAAGACACACAATAAAGAAGGAAAGAAGGTGTTATTGCTGAATATTTAAAGAAAACTGTCCAACAAAACGATACAAGTTTGTTAAATTATTGTAAGCCAAACTTTTGCCTAACAATTTTGTGTTGAGTTTCATCCCAAAAGCACAATATTTTTCAGCCATATTTATGTGCATAATTTAGCACACTTTATGGTGTTGCTCAAGTTACCAAGGACCGCCCCATAGCATCCCATGAGGGTCGTTGACAACTAAACGATGGCAGAAAGGATTGCTCGTAGAAACTAGGCAATGGCAGATAGTATACGTATTTTATACAAGAAACTGACGAAACTCGTTTACAGTCATGTAGTCCTGGAAAGGATCAGGGTAGGTACATTTTTTTTATTTCATGGGCCTTTTTCATGCCAACATGGTTCTTAATGAGAGGAGCTCGTGGCTTAATAAGAACTGCCACTCGGGTCGATCTTTAGGTAAAGCTGTGCTTGCCTAGGTCGGTCTGTGGATGGGTGACCGCCCGACATACCGAGTTTCCTCCGTGCCTCGGAAAGCACGTTAAGCTGTTGGTCCCGGCTGCCATACATAGATCTTTGGCAGTCGTTACAGGTAGTCAGTAAACCTGAAAGTCTGACAACCAGTCTTACCAAAGGGTATCGTATTACCTAGTATTAACTGGGTTGTGGAGGTCAGATAGGCAGTCGCTTCATGTAAAATACTGGTATTCAGCTGCATCTGGTTAGACTGGAAGCCGACCCTAACATAGTTGGGAAAAGGCTAGGCAGATGATGATGATGGTTCTTACTGACACATTTATGTATGTCAATTGGAACATGTATTTGAAAAGCAACGGAATATTTCTACTCCGTTTAATTATGTTGTTCTCTTTGAACATATACTCTTTAGTACTCTAGGCTATGGCACGTGCTCACTGAAACCTAAAACAGTATTGAATGATGATGCTTATAACATCACGTCTATGATCCTCATAGGTAAGGCAGAGCTGTACCTAATAGCCTACCCACATATCGCCTTTTTAAGTCACATGTCTTTACGAGCCTGCCGAACTTTGATGGAGCAAGCCTATTCCCATCGAACGGGTCATACAGTACCCGGCGATAAATATTGCACATCGATCTTTGGAAATTCGTGTATTTTATACAAAGAATAAAAAGAATTATCAAAAGAAGCAAATCATAATTGTTTTAACAGCTCCCAAAAGATACCGGACTGTTTGTATTTCGTGCGACAGAGATAACGCTCTACGAAGCTGAAATCGGCCGATTGTCTCTTTCCAAAGGTCGATACATGCTTCGTGGCTGCTACTGAGAAATCGCTGATAAAAAATCCTAAAAATACTTTAGCCGACCCGTCAATCAAATCCAGGGCCTAAAGGTCAGCAGTCGCCTTTGCGACCACAAATAGATTCTCCACTTAGTCAAAAACTTCTTACGGCTAGAAATAGACCTACAGTTAAGAACTCTTTGGAAAGGCCGGAAACTGTAGGCGTTTAAATACCCTTTGTAAAGGAACTGTCGCCCGTATGATGTCGGACGTAAAGAATAGCACCATCCCATATCTTCCCGTGGGTGTCGTAAGAGGCGACTAAGGAACTTACCAGAGAATGGGCAACAGCGTTCTCTGTGCCTTCGTAACAACCATACTGCGATCGCCAACCCGCCTGCCAAGCGTGGCGATTATGGCAAATCCCCCCCTTCTGGGGGAGACCTATGTCCAGCAGTGGACGTTTTATGGCTGAAATGATGAAAGGAACTGTAGCTTCTAAATACAATGGTACACAACACACATTCCAGTTGAAGCATGACACCATTCTTTCATACTCCTGTAACTTCACGCACTTTAATAAATTCACGCCAATTATTGCGAGTACGTCGACTGTCGCTTCTACAAATCCTTATTCTATGGCAACGAGTTTATATTGCCAAACTGGACCGCTCGTCGTGATGTATGGCGTACCTGCCACAATGGGGTAAACTATTGGTCATTTATTTACTTAATTGGACTGCTGTGCATAGTTAATGTTAGGGAATTCACAGGTATGTGCAGGGTTTAAAACATGGCTTAAATATAACATGACGCCTGTAATCCCCAAAAGGTTAGATTTGTACTTGTACACACTTACTTTAAGAGAGAACGAAAAGGAAGACGATAATGTCATAAATTATCATCATCATTTCGGCCGAAAGACGTCCACTGCTGGACATAGACCGCCCCCAAGTATCGCCACATTGACCGGTCCCGTGCATCTCGCATCCAACGGATCCCCACAAACTTCACCAGGTCATCGGTCCACCTAGTGGGAGGCTTTCCGATGCAACGTCTCCAAAACTTTTCCGACGATAATGTAATGTCAAGTAATATTGTCGGAATACGTGTCTAAAATTTTTTTGGAAACCTATCTGACGGACTAATTAGATTTTTTTAGTTAACTACCCTATTAGATCATTTAAATTAAAACTCAAGGAATTTGCGATCGCTACTCCTGAACATTTCGACGATAATGTAATATGATTATTGTCGTTCAGTTCAAACATTTGAATATTGCTTGAATGTGTTTGGTTGTGACACAATTACCAACGACAGATGACAGCTGACAGGTAAGAGGTGACAGCTGACAGATGACAGTGCGTCGATTTGGAGAAGCTGGACGAGTCACTGGGTGGTCGTTCTATGCGGTCGGTTTTGATCGTGTTACAACTAACCTCACTACATTCCATGTGGGTATTTCATATGATTACCTCAGCGCGGTATCGCGAGCATCCCCTATTATTCCGCAACCAAAGTGTGATTACCAATAAAGATCATACAATTTACTAGACAAGATGAATTTGCTGTGTTGAAGCGAAGTGTAAGAAAGTGAACGTCTGTTTGATTATCAAAAGTGATAACAAAGTTACGAGGTTAACTGTACATCCAGACGAACCCTTATACGTACACGAGAAGCTCTACTTCTAACTGAAGAGCACTTAAAACCAACCTAATAAATACAATATTCTTTGAAGCTTTTACCTAGCAAGCTCTAAGACTATGATTGAAGTAAAGTGCAAAAGATACAAGAAATAAAGAAAAAAACATATTCCGAGAAACAACTCAGTGGGTAGAGTCCTTTTGACCGCATTCCCGACCTCTATAAGAGAGCAAACAATCGTCTCGCCCGTTCAAATCTCTACATAATACAAGTCGACTCTACTTAACTCTACGTAGAGTCAAAAAGTACTTTTATAACAAAAGAATCGTATACGTTTCATTTCGCGTAGCTATTTGCGGTTTTGCGAAAGTCTTTGACCCAAAATGCGAATTTTAATATAAATGTATCGGGTTATACGGTTTCGGAGCTCAAAACAAGGTAGAGTGGATGGTTATTATTGTATTATTCGATATATTTAGAAAGAAAGAAAAAGTATTTATTGGTCTCACACAGGACAAGAAATTAATAATAAAAAATTGACAAAAAAGAAAACAAGAGAAACCAAGAACTACCTCATTGGTTCAGTGATCGCAAGCGCAACTGTTGAGGATGAAGTTCTAGGTTCGATTCTCGTGTCGAGCAAAGTGTTATTGGGTTTTTCTGTAAGGGATTTCTCAGAGAAGCTCGTGACTTAATAAGAACTGCCACTCGGGTCGATCTTTAGGTAAAGCTGTGCTTGCCTAGGTCGGTCTGTGGATGGGTGACCGCCCGACATACCGAGTTTCCTCCGTGCCTCGGAAAGCATGTTAAGCTGTTGGTCCCGGCTGCCATATATAGATCTTTGGCAGTCGTTACAGGTAGTCAGTGACCTGAAAATTCTGACATCCAGTCTTACCAAAGACGTATCGTATTACCTAGTATTAACTGGGTTGTGGAGGTCAGATAGGCAGTCGCTCCATGTAAAATACTGGTATTCAGCTGCATCCGGTTAGACTGGAAGCCGACCCTAACATAGTTGGGAAAAGGCTAGGCAGATGATGAAGTAAGGCAGCTACGGTATATAGTTTTGTGCCCTGTTGATGGCAGTAAGCTTGCCCCCATTACGTGGGACTTAAAATAACTGGCGAAATGTGGGTATTTCCTATTAGGTACACCTCTGCTTAACCTTTGAGGGACTACAGGCATGATGTTATGATTCCATTAACGACTACTTAAATTATAAGAATAGCGGTCGTTGAGTTGAACACAAGACAATGTATTATATTTATGTTCTTTCTCCAAAATTTGTTTACTGATATGTTATGTCTATATATATACTTTTTTATTATTGATTGTAGTTAATCGTGATATTAATTTACACCTTACTTTTGTATCGAGTCTGGTTCTTTTAACCAAACAGACAGATGTGTTGCTGGGGAGTTTGTTCCGCCACTTCTTCTTTCTAGCAAAAACACTAAGAAGAGTCGAAGGGTGGGCGTTCTGCCCCCAGAACGCCCACCCTTCGACTCTTCTTAGTGTATACTTTACTTATTTACAAGTGACAGTCCCCACTGTCACTTGTAAATAAGTAAAGTAAATTTTGACCTTCGAAAAGTGCTGATTATCAGCCTAGTTTGAATAAATTACTTTTGATTTTTGATTTTGTTATGTTACGTAGTCAGATAAATAACAATCGAAAAGTTAGTGGGTAACAAGCAATCGAAATTCCTCCTTTACAACTCAGTCATTCAATTGCAAATTGCATGTAAACTAGCTGTTGCCTTTTAGCACAATAATTAAATTCTCTAAATATTATTAAAACAATATCCCACAACGCGTTTAAAAATACTATTTCCACTCTTTTCGCGGAAACACTTTTAATTCCCGAATAATAACTGGCTTAAACCGTATGAATGAACAATGGAAATTAAAAAAATCTGAATGCTACGACCCGTTACATCTATTCTGGCAGCTTTCCAAAAAGTTCTGGACGGAGATAATCTTGAAAATTTAGCCGTTCGTATAGACTGGTTAGGGAATGGAAGTCACGTATGGGTGGCGTGATGTGCATTCCAGGTGGCTCGAGTCTGGGTAGATGCCCAAGTGTAGGATACCTAGGAGGATTAGCTAGGGAATTGATAAAGTGTTGAACGCTGGGTTGGGTCTTGATTGCTGGGGATGGTTGTTTCCTATTCTGATTAGCCTTTTGGGGATTGTTGGCGTGATGTTATGTTGTGGGTTCTGAGCTTGGCAGTTTTTCTTTTTAATTCATGTAATAAACCTCAACACAATGGTAATAAGGGAGCATTCTTTAATTAAATTATTATGTTATTAGTTAATTCCTTGCGTATGGTTTTGTCCTTATATTATTGCTTACCATTTGATTTACTTTTATAACATCACACTTATAATCTCCAAAGGGTAAGGGCAGATGTGTACCCTTTAGTACACTCATATTACGCCAGTGTTGTTTAAGTCCCATGTAATAGGGTTTGCGCCTAATCCCATCAACTGGGCAAGAATCCAGATTCTGTGGCTGCTACTGAAAACTTCCTGAATCAAACAACAATTTGCCCGACCCGGGAACCGAACCCAGAACCTCATGCTGAGCAGTTGCAATGGGGATGTAAACTGACTAAAAAAAATATTATAATTAGTCCGTACGTTGTTAGATTATCGAAAAATATTGGATACGTATTTTTTGTTTCATCAAATCAATAAAAATTGACGAAGATAAAACGCGTCAAAGATTTGAGTGGGGGGTTGTGACGTCACTCACCGGTAAAAAATGCCATACTAATGTCTTAGAATATGACGTCACACGAGTTTTCAAAGCACTGTATCGTCTTCATTGTTTGTTTACGTGAAAAAAAAAAATACGTGTCCAATATTTTTTGGAAATCTATCTGACGGACTAATTAGATTTTTTTGGTTAACTACCCTATTCCGAGCACTATACCAGTTCAGTCAATTGATTATTCGCCTATTTTTGCATACTAAACACAGTAATAAATATCACAAAAATGCTTTCATAATACACCCCTTACAAACATACGTACAACAAAAAACAGCCACATTTATCGACACAGCTGATCGGTCCGGTCGCCCAACATTTTGGGGTTCCGCACAATAAAAAAATGTAACTCAGGTAAATATTTGAAGTCGATTCAATACGCAGAACCACGTCATTTGGTTTGGTAGAAATAATTGCTTGGATTTTTCGGGACAATTATTTTCTGTATCGCATGTGTGTTTTTGTCATGACATATTTTGGTCTGTTTGATATAGGTTTATCAATTGATTGGTTTTTCTATTGATACTGAATCAAATTTTTGGTTTCATTCATTGGTGATTGAAATGGACATTGAACAAGAATAAGCTGTATTTTTATTATTGTTTACGGTTTTAGGTGTAAATGAGTCGGCGGCGACCTCTCGCGTCCGGCCCTCGTGCAAGCCATGGTCCGGGGCGAGGAGGAATGGGACGCCGTCGCCTCCTTCTGCGAAGCAGTGATGCTAGCGAAGGAGGTGGCGAAACGTGAGAGGGAGAGAACCTCTCGTCCCAGCCGCCGCGGGAGGCGCTCCGGGCGTCGGGGGCCACGTGATGGCTTCCGGCCACCGTAGACGCGGGCCTGTGGACGGTGAGTGATGGGTAAGCTCGCCGCCCGTCCGTCTTATGACGACGACAGGCCGTGTCGACGGCGCGTTCGTGTTCCACGCGCGCCTCAAAGAGATGTCAGCAACATGCAAGGGCCAACGCCTGTCGAGGGTGCGGGTTGTTCGCAAGGGATACCGCGGCCTCGACATGAAGGGCTAAGAAGGAACATGGGTGGTTTTTAGTCAGTAGAAGTCTGACACTCTCTTTCGCTCTGCCCAAGAGCGAAAAAGAGTGGCGGGGTTATTTGATGATTTCCCACACCCAAAAAAAAAAAAAAAGGTGTGAATGAGTCACTCCCTATTACATGGAACTAACAACATAACTGGGAAATATGGGTGTACCATTAAATACACCTCTGCCAAACTCTTTCAGGGTTACACGCGAGATGTTATGTGGTCAGAACTCTTAGTTGTCAGCTGTGTATATTTATTCGCAGACGCTTTTTTAAGATGGTCGGTCCACCAAGCTCAGTGGTGTACAACTAGGTTTCCACTCTACGTCACGTCTGTTACACCGATTGTCATTCCTTCGACAGACTTGGCCAACCCACTGATACTTGAGCTTACTGACCCTACAAGCTCCAGTCCGCCTGCAGAAACAATAAAAAAAATGCCTTTATTTCTGGCAATTTTAAATTGTTTTCATGATGATATTTTCTACTTACTATTTCTCTTATGTCATCTTCCCACCTCGAAAACCGTTTTTCTCTGTAGCTATAGAAATACGTGCTTGAAAATTTAAAATCCATTGTCGGCAAGAATCTCCGAAAAATACGAAAAACAAATGACAAACCAGCCCTTTTTATTTCAGTGCAGTCGTCGAGTCAACTACGCATGACGACACGCAGTCATTTGGGAAACTAACGTTGCGTCAGAAAAACTCATCCCGAAAATGTTTGCCACAGTAGAGTTTACTACTCTGTAAGTTGTACATATGGCAGAATAGTTTTGTATGCAGGCTTTATAACGGCTGGTTCATTATTATTATTTATTTAAACTTCATGTGCAAGAGCGGTACATAGGCGGGCTTAAGGCATTCCCTACTTGTCGTTCTTTAGGTCAAATAGGACTGCGTTGTGTTATTTATTGATAGTGGTTGTTAAGTATGTTTTAAAACTAAAATAAAATAAGAGCCAAGTGGACTTGGGCATCTGGATAGACACAGAGATGGCCGATGGATCTGACCGAGTGGTGGCAAAGATTAGGCCAAAGAAACCGAAGCGTCAAAGCATGACACACACTACTAATAAGTGTTACACAAAAGGGCCGACGTACGCCTATCACTGAGTCATTCCAGGCTGAAATGATGATGATGATTCTGCCGTGATTACCTGGCAGAAACATGAGCAGACAATCGAATCAAATGCGATTGATAAGCTAGCTTTTTTATGCTTGATACTAAAATCGAGGTATGCGAGGAGCTCGTGGCTCAATAAGAACTGACACTCGAGTCGATCTTTAGGTAAAGCTGTGCTTGCCTAGGTCGGTCTGTGGATGGGTGACCGCCCGACATACTGAGTTTCCTCCGTGCCTCGGAAAGCACGTTAAGCTGTTGGTCCCGGCTGCCATATATAGAGCTTTGGCAATCGTTACAGGTAGTCAGTGACCTGAAATTCTGACATCCAGTCTTACCAGAGAGTATCGTATTACCTAGTATTAACTGGGTTGTGGAGGTCAGATAGGCAGTCGCTCCATGTAAAGTACCGGTACTCAGCTGCATCCGGTTAGACTGGAACCCGACCCTAACATAGTCGGGAAAAGGCTAGGCAGATGACTAAAATCGAGGTATGCAATACGAGATATTACATTAACGACTTGATTAGTCAGCTGAAAATTGACCATGGAGGATTTTCATTAGTTAAACATCGCTACACGAGTAACAATACAGGCAAAATACTACCTCCTGGTATAAACTGACTATCATCATCTGGCTAGCCTTTTCCCAACTATGTTGGGGTCGGCTTCCAGTCTAACCGGATGCAGCTGAATTCCTAGTATTTTACATGGAGCGATGCCTATTTGACCTCCACAACCCAGTTAATACTAGGTAATACGATACTCTTTGGTGAGACTGGATGTCAGAATTTCAGGTCACTGACTACCTGTAACGACTGCCAAAGCTCTATATATGGCAGCCGGGACCAACAGCTTAACGTGCTTTCCGAGGCACGGAGGAAACTCGGTATGTCGGGCGGTCACCCATCCACAGACCGACCTAGGCAAGCACAGCTTTACCTAAAGATCGACCCGAGTGGCAGTTCTTATTAAGCCACGAGCTAAGAGCTAAGTATAAACTGACTATACAGAGAGAAAATGAAACAGCTCACACACTTCGCTCTTTTGTCAACTGTACACGTTCAATACGGGCCCCAAAAAAGGCACAACTGTGCAGAAACTTTACCTTCACTATATCGCAAGCGGAGTACGTTTGAGAACAAAATGCACTCCTACAGTTGCTATCCTTTTTTCGATTTAGGCACGTTGCGAGTTCGGCAGCTTTGTAAGTTTGGGAGAGGACTTATTTCGACGATGTTATGAAGTATGGAGTGTGTTTTCCTGTTGAGAATTTTTGAGACATGCTCAGTTCCAGTGGAGTTTTCTGTGTTTGAGAGTTGTTTTAAATATTCGGGGAGACATATTTCTTGTACTCTGGGGAGGTGTGTGGCGTAATAGAAACAGCATCACGGCTCGATCTTCTAGGTTAAGCAGTACTTGCCGATGTTGGTCCTTCGATGGATGACCATCACTTCTTGCCTCGTTAGAGTACCGTGCCGAAAAAACCTGAAATTGTTACACAAAATTCGATTCAAATAGCCCAGTCATATTTTTATAATCATTTCACACGGACAAATGTCGACAAATGTCAGGCGATAGCTAGTTATACATAAATGTGTCGTCAACCCACTATCTAACGCACCATACTGTACCATTTAATCCTTTCACTGCAGCATAAGCTTTTACGCATAATCCTTATATCAAACGTTGACGTCAGCGTTATGTATTTATGATTAATCTGTGTGACGTGACAAAGGACTACGGCGACGATGCAAATCCACACTTCAAGCTATTATTATAAATGCGACAGAATCTGTCTGTCTGTTCCCTTTTCATGCTATAACGATTGATCAGCTTTTGATGAAATTGGACATTCAACATTAATATATTTTTCGACTTAAACTATCATTACCTACAAGTCTTAACCTAGTTTGAAAGTGTTGCTATAAATTAGTATGAGTAACACCATGTTTATTACAAATACGTTTTCTTTTTTATTAAATACATAAAAAACGTAGCACCCTTACTTTACACATATACTAGACTTGCATGAATTCAAGGTGGTATTTATTATTTTATTAACACTGACGCGAAAACGGATACCACGTACTCATTACATCATTCTAAACGCCCCCGTACATAAAATGTTTCATCGGTAATTTAAAAAAATCTAATCAAAGATGAAATATGTCTATGGTTTAGTATGCTGTTCTGAATACATGATAATCGTTTTTCGCCTCGGATCCTATCTACCCTGTAGAAAGTTCGATCAATGGCGACCACTTGTATTATCATCATCATCATTTCAGCCATAAGACGTCCACTGCTGGACATAGGCCTCCCCCGGAAGAGGGGGATTTGCCATAATCGCCACGCTTGGCAGGCGGGTTGGCGATCGCAGTATGGTTGTTACAAAGGCACAGAGAACGCCGCTGCACATTCTCAGGTAAGTCCCTTACTCGCCTCTTACGACACCCACGGAAGGATATGGGATGGTGCTATTATTTACGTCCGACACCATACGGATCTAGTATTATCAATTAAGTATATTATTTATCTTTATGTTATCTGGTATAGTGGACTTTGGCAAGAAGGCTACTAGGTTAAATTGAGATTGGGCGGGTCACGTCAGCCGCATGCAAGATAGCCGCTGGGCAAAACCTCAACACGATGGTTGCCGGAAAACGGACGGCACCGCCGAGGCCGGCCGATGACGATCTAGACGCGTACCACGAGGGCTGGTTCGAGGCGGCAGGGAAAAAGCTCTTGGAAGGAAGTGGGGGAGGCTTTTGCCGTTTGTTTTTTAGCAGTGGGACAGTGCAGGCTAATTAAAAAAAATATTAATATCAGGAGCAAGTTCCGCAAATTGTCCGTACGTGTTCTGAACCTTTAACTAGTACATATATACGGGTCTCTATTAACACTCGTCTTACTGTGCCTTAAAACACTTGAGGCGCCTGCAGCTTGACACCGTATTGTTCGAGGCATTCTCACATAATGCAGGCTCGTTCGGACAACCGAGATTAACGCAACAATCCATTAAAACACATAACAAAACTCTATTAAAGCAGATTGTTGCATGTTGTATTATTACGCTGGTTTCCTGGAAAACGCAGGTAGAATACAGAACATAGCATTGGCAAAAGCTAATAAATTGGTTGAAATTCATGCTCTAATCGTCCTTTGAACCATTTCAAAAATAACCATAATTTCTGATGTTATAGAAATAGCCGGAATAATAATGTGCAGAATTAAAAACAGATGTTCTTCTCAGAGAAAGGAGAAATGTGTCTCAATAGTAATTACATTGGTTGATTACGCAATAGGGTAGTTAATTAAAAAAATCTAATTAATCCGTCAGATAGATTTCCCAAAAATATTAGACACGTATTTTTTCTTTTTTCACGTAGTTAAACAAACACTGAAGACGATACAGTGCTTTGAAAACTCGTGTGACGTCATATTCTAAGACATTAGTATGACATTTTTTACCGGTGAGTGACGCGTTTATTTTGATTTTTATTGATTTGATAAAACAAAAAATACGTATCCAATATTTTTCGATAATCTAACAGACGAACTAATTCGAATGATATTTATTTTAGGCAGTAAACATCCCTATAACGCATTGTTGCACGTTAAACCGTTGGGCTGGACTGTCACGTATAGATATTAGACAGTCTTTACAGGTAGTCAGTGTCCTAAAAGTCTTACCAAGAGGTATCGTATTACCCAGAACTAACAGAGTTTTCGAGGTCAGATAGGCAGACACTCCATGTAAAAAGCTACACTACTTAGACTGGAAGCCGACCCCAAACAAAGTTGAGAAAAGCCTCGGCAGGTGATGATGATGTTCGAGAATAAAAACCAGTCTAACACTACAAAACTCTTCGAAGACAAACGTTCCTGAACCCAGCATGTTCTTTAAACTTCAGCCCAGTATTCCTCAACAACTAAACTCTAAGATACTATCAAAGTTCCCGATGCAGTTAACTTGGTAACTTATGTAACTAGATAAATAACTGTGTAATAGTTAGTACCGGAGTGTTCACTAACTTAGTGCTGGCCAGTTCGTTGAACACTTCATTGAGATCAGATGGAAGCATATCGGTTGGATTATTGGTGTCGAAATTGGAACAATGATTTTTGATGTAATTTGTAGCCATTACAGAATTGCTTAGATGGATGGAGACGGGGAGAAATGTCATAGAAAAGATGGATGGAGTACGTCAGGAATGATATGAAGTAAAAATAAATAAATTATAGCGTGAAGACTGACAGGGCAGAACGGAAGGATAGGACGTTATGCGCCGACCCCAAATAACATGGGGGTAGCAAGATCATGATGATGGAATTGCTTAGGTATCTGACTGTAAAAAACTGAATTAGTTCAAAACAGTAAATAATTTCAAATTTATTCTAAGAGTCCTGGCAGATACTATTTAAGGATGACGAAAGTGGAAACATTCAATAAACAAGGAAGTTAAAAAAAATATCATTCAGAAAAAATAACTTATAAGGTAAGGTACCTACTTAACGAAAAAAATAAATTACTATACAAAGTTTTGTGTCCGTGCTATTAACATTTGGGGATTTCTTAAGTTAGGAGGCGATCCTGGTTGCAGGATCAAGTCTATTATAAAATTGTAGTGTCTTTAGAACTACAGGTGTGTGCAAAATTTGGCACAAGAGGTTGGGGTGTGGGTGTAAAATGGTCAATTTAGCAGATCATAATTGCTGACAGCAATGTATTCGAGAATCATGTAGTAGTGAAGTCACAGTGAAAAGCATAGAGCAGCGGTGGCCCAGTGGTGGTGGCCCCGACTTAGGAACAGTAAGTCGTGGGTTCGAACACAGGCAGGCGCATTACTTAGTGTAATTTATTTCATCACCCCTGTTCTCAATAACGGTGATGGACATTCGAAGAGTTGTGACATCTACCAAACCGGACTGGGCCCGCGTGGTAGATTATAGCCATTTTCTCTCAAACAGAGGAGGTCTAGTGTCCCAGTAGTGGGAACAATAATATTCTGATGATAAAAAGCGTAGTTAGTTCTTGACCTTTTAATCAGATGTTACTTTGCGGAAACCCATCACAATAATTTGTATACAAAATAGTTTTAATTCCATGAGAAAAACAACCTTCCTCCGAAAGGAACATTCTTTCGGAACAGGTAAAGAAACTTCTAAAAATGCATCTAATGGAAAAAGTCAATCGTATACTTTGTGCTACAGTGCTACAAAGGCTAATGAACTTTTCATGGTTAAAACACAATATTACCACCATTAGTACTCATGAAACTCACTATAAAATAATGAGACACCACATTTTAACACATAAATCACCCACAAGGCAAAATCTAGTTACGCTAAGTGAGTACTAAAAACAAATGGCGTCGACCATAATCCCTTTGTTTGTATGACAAATGTATGAGCATGGTTTCAGTGTAATGGGACATACGGGAAGATTTACTAATAGTGGTCGTTAAGCAAGATTATAATGTTCTTTTGTTTTGCTGAAGCATAATATTTGGAGTAGTAGTTTGTTGTGTGAGTGATAGCTTTTGCCCGCGGCTTCGCTCGCGTGTTAATGTCGATTTTGTTTGCTCTGCTTGTAAAACAGAAAATTAGTCAGATTTGAGATTTTAATAAAATACTGTCCAAATTTCGTCACTGCACAATCACCTTCGTTTGATGGTCTATCATTTATAAGTACGGGATATTGGCAAAATTGTGGTGACTCTTCCACAAAAGCCATTAACTAAGAGTTGAAGTTTTAATGTCGATTTTCCAAATATACTTTGCCCCCTTTTTCTTCCCTTTTTTTCTTGGCGGGTGGAAAATCATCAAATAACCCCTCCCGCTCTTGGAAGGGAGTGTCAGACTTCTACTGACTAAAAACCACCCATGTTCCTTCTTAGACCTTCATGTTGAGGCCGCGGTATCTCTTGCGAACAACCCGCAGCCCCGACGGGCCTTTTTCATCCTCATTGAATTTTGAAAAATCCTTCCTTAGTGGTTGCCTACGTCTACATAACTATGTATTAGATAATGGAATCTCCGAAAAGTTACACAGAAATGTTATCAAAAGTACACCCACATTTCGCCGATTATGTTAAAGTCCATATTATAGGAGGCGAGCTGCCATCAACCGGGTGAAAATCCAAACTCCGCGGCTCCACGGAGAAATTCATGGTGGAAAAACGCCGATAGCACTAAACCAGTGATGCAGGTTATTATGTCTGCTTATTGATACACTAGATCGCTCACTCACACAAGCATGACTGAATTAATAAAGCCTTTTTTTTTATTTCCACATCGACATAATTTTACATTTTAAATGTTTGTTAGTCATGTTAGTTTATTTAACTTATTACTTAATTTAGTGTTAGTATAGTTAGTTATCTTCCTGTGACGTGGATCCCGTTTGGGTGAAGGCCTCCTCTTTCTCTTTCCAGAATGCTCTATCTTTAGCGAGAGTCATCCAATCTCGCCCTATTATTTTAATAATATCATCAGCCCACCTTTTTGCTGGTCTGCCGACATTTCTTTTTCCTAATGGCCCTTTCCAACGTGTGGTTTTTATGGTCCATCTGTTATCTTTACATCTCGAGATATGACCAGCCCACTGCCATTTTAATTTTAAGCCTTGTGTTAAAGCGTCAGTTATTTTAGTTCTTCGCCTGATAATTTCTGCCCTTATTTTATGATTTTTTCTAATATTTAGTGTACTTCTCTCCATTGATCTTTGTGTAACCTTTATTTTTTCTTTCACTTTATTTGTGTAAACCCATGTCTGACAACCGTACAATAAGCTAGGCAGTAGACAGGTATCGATTACAGTTTTTTTCATGTCTGGTGTGTAATCTCCTTTTAAAATTTCCTTTAGAGACCAGAATTTGTTCCAAGTTATTTTACACCTTCTTTCTACTTCTTTTTCATTATTTGTTGCACTAAAAGACACCTGTTTGCCCAGATATATGTAGTTGTCCACGTATTCTATGTTGTTGCTGTTTGTACTTATAGCATTCTTTTGGCTATTTGTTATTATTTTTGTTTTGGCAGCGTTCATCTCTAATCCAACTCTAGTACTTTCCTGGTCCAGCGAATGTATCATAGTCTCTAGTTCTCTAGATGTTTCAGCAAGAACAACGATGTCGTCTGCGAATCTCAAATGGCTAAGGCAAACGCCACCTACACTCAGTCCCTTGGTTTTCCATTCTAGTTTCTGAAATACATTCTCTAAGACAGCGATAAATAGTTTAGGTGAGAGAGGGTCGCCTTGTCTTACTCCCCGTTCAATTCTTATTTCTTCTCCTCTGGTTTCGAGTTTCACCCTACTTATAGCGTTGTTATATGTAAATTTTATGATGTTTATATATTTTTTGTTAATGTTCAATGATGATAATGTATTCCAAATAGAATTGTGGCTTATACTGTCAAAGGCCTTACTATAATCTATGAACGCTATGTATAGAGGTCTCCCAAACTCTCTATATTTCTCTATTATTTGTCCCAGTGAGTGCAGATGGTCTGTTGTACTAAAGCCTGATCTGAATCCTGCCTGTTCTCGTGGTTGTGCTTTGTCAATATCTGTTGCTATTCTCTTAAGGATTATTGATGAAAAAAGCTTGTATAAACATGCCAGTAGACTTATGGGTCTGTAGTTGCCTACATCAAGAGGATTGCCTTTTTTATACAGGAGTATGATGTCAGATGTGCACCATTGTTTTGGTACAATTTCTGTTTCTAGTATTAGATTAAATAGTTGCGTGAAGTGTTTCAGTAGTATTGGTGCAGAGTGTTTGAGCATTTCATTACTTATCCTATCAGGTCCAGGGCTTTTTAAATTTTTTAATAAATTAATATGATCGAATACTTCTTTTTCTTCTATCGGGGAAGTATTTTCTGTGTTAGGAGTATTGTTTAACATTTCTTTAATGTCATTTTCTTGGTTTCTTTTCATGTATAGTTCTTTATAGTAATTGGTAGCCTGGTCTAATATGTCTTTTCTAGACTTTGTTTCTTTTATTTTAGTTTCTAATTTCTGTATCCACCTTTTATTTAAACTTAATTCCTTAAACGCTCTTTTAGTACTTCTAAACTTGGCTATGTTCCGTGCTATAGTGTCTTGTCTATGTTTTTTGTAGTCTTTCTTTATCTCTTTGTTTGTTTGTTTAAATAATTTCCCAAGTTGCCTTTTTATCTCCTTTGTTTTGTTTTTTGTGGATATAAGTTCGGTGCGTCTTTTTATTAATGATGCTGTATTATCGCTAAATATTTTATGTTTTTTCTGTTTCTTTTCTGCATTTTTTAAATTTGAGCATGACGTTAGTGCGTGTTCTAGAGTGTCATAATACTCTTGGACATTTATAGGTTCTACTACTTTTTTGTCAATTTCGTAAGATCTCAAGTTGTCTATGTATGCGTTAACATCTTCATGGGATAGGAAGCCACATGTGGTTGACTTGAAGTTCTTTCTGCTCTTTTTCGGGACACATAACCTAACTGTAGCTCTTAGTATTCTGTGATCAGAGGCGAAATGTATGTTGTTTAGTATTTCGAAGTTTGTCACTAATTTTGGAGTGTTTGTCATTATGAAGTCAATTTCGTTCCTATATCTATGGTCTGGTGATTCCCAAGTCCATTTTTTGTTTGTTTTCTTTTTGAAATGTGTATTCATTATAGACAGTCTGTATTCAAAGGCGTATTCTATCAGCTTCGTGCCTCTTTGGTTTCTTTTTCCATAACCATATTCACCCAGTATCGGGTATTCTTCAGTTTTGGGTAGCCCTATTTTAGCGTTAAAGTCGCCAATCACAAATGCGTTTTCATCGGCTAGTTCATGTGCCTTTGTTAAATCACTGTAGAATTTTTGGATTTCCTCTTCACTTGAGTTATCTGTGGGTGCATATACTTGGATAATCGATAAACTGAGATCCACGAACTTTAGTTGCAATAATGCCACCCTTTCTGAGATGCCAGTGAAATTAGTTATGTGCTTTTTTAGTGCCTTTTTTATCAAGAATCCTACTCCATATAATCCCTTTGTTTGTCCCATGTAGCATAGAATACAATCACTATACTCTTCAATGTTACAACCCATTCTTCGCACTTCTGAGATTCCTATTATATCATAGTTAATTTTTTCCAAAGCATGTGATAATTCTAGATATTTTTCTGTTGTTGCCAGAGTCCTCACATTGTACGTACAGATTTTCAAAATATTTTCTTTGTTGTTCTTTGTATTATTATTTTTGGAAAGAGGGGTGAGGGACTGAATTAAGATCAAGCTAAAGGTGAGAGCTTTCAATAACATGCAACTTGCAATGGCTGTGCAGCTGTTCTCCAAGCTTCTGTTCGACTGACAAATTTTCATGCTCAGTGTGGCATCGAGCAGCACGTCATGAAGGATTTCACCATGCTATTGCAGTTCGATGAAAAAGACCATTGACCGTCATGCAAAGGATGTCATTAAAAAGAAGTATGCCACTTCCAACCTAACAAATAAAACCGCTAAAATCAAAATGTTGCTTGTTATAAAACAGTTGATATTTACCAGGGAAAATAACAAACTACTTTACAAATTCTTTTAGGGCTAGACGGAAAAAAATATTACGAAAAGTTGTCACGACACTTTTTGCTATAGTAAGCTATTATAAGCTGTGCGGCGTCGCATGTTTCTCTGTCTGTCTCTCTCTCTCTTATAGAAAGCAAGCCAGATATTTTCATTTCTAGATTTTTTTTTTTTTTTTTTTACATAATAAAAAATAATAACAATAACTTCGTTCCATCCGGGTGTTCCTTGACACCTCTCAAGTTTTTTAAAACATTACATCCACACCAGGAATTTCTCCTGTATCGTGGGTGCGTTTACAAACATTTAAACTCACATACACAAACACACCCAGACCCGAAACAACTATCTGTAGGCCATACAAACATTTGTTCCGTGCGGGGATCGAACCCGCGACACGCAGCGCAGCAGTCCAATCGCTTAGCCACTGCGCCAATCGTGAAAACCGTGAAATTCGTCCAAGCCAGTAGCCCACTTATATTACTATCGAGATTTTTTTTTATAGTTTAAGGTTCTTTTCATTCAAGTTCAAAGCCGAAACCATAAAAGTCAGCGTATCATCGAAACCTCATCGATTCATACAAAACAAAAATCATTCATTAAACCAACCAATCCATTCCCTTCACCGACCGAATACCTCAAAAATAAACAAATTACACTCATTTCAAACTCACCACATACAAATTAATTTGAAACAATTCTGTACAAAACAATAAATTAAACGGCTCTGGACTTAAATGAGCAGACCGCAAACATTTAAATGCTTAGCTAACTTGTAGTAACGACCGGCTGTTGTAACCGATGCTTGTGATTGGAGCGTTTAGTTGTACTAAATGTATGTTTATGTGTTCACGTGTATATTTAGAGAATGGAGGTGTTAATTCTGAAAGCATGCCTAAACAGTGTGATGATATGCGAAATGTGTGATCATAAATAATAGTATCGGATGGACTAAAAATGGATAAACTATACTTAGTTTATCCATTTTTAGTCCATCCGGTAGTGTAAACAGGCATATTCTGGGCACACTCGTTCCATTATAGAACTCTTTTAAATCTTTTCATTAAACGTAATCCAAGTCATAAAGAAATTATAAATAAAAAACTTTCTGTGTGATATCAATATTTCTGTTGTTGTTTTTTTCTGTTAGTCTGGATTTGTGCCCGGTTGATGGCAATAGGCTCGCCCCCTATTAAATGGGACTTAAACATAACTGGCGAAATGTGGGTGTATTTAGGTACACCTTTGCCTAACCCTTCGGGGATTACAGGCGTTATGTAATGTTTTCAATATTTTAGTCATGAAAAAGTTATACATTTAGGTCAAGAATTAAATACTTACCGAATTACATTTCTCAACCTTTAAAATTAAATACGAGCATGCATTTGAGATACGCGTTGTTTATAATGAGCAGACCGCAAACATTTAAATGCTTAACTAACTTGTAGTAACGACCGGCTGTTCTAACCGATGATCATGATTGGAGCGTTTAGTTGTACTAAATGTATGTTTATGTGTTCACGTGGTTAACTTGAATTGGGGAATGAAGATTCAAATTACAAAATATGTCTAAATAGTGTATATCCGAAATGTGCGATCGTATTGAATGACGTACGTCGTACAGACATCAAATTGATTATCTTTCTGTATGATATCAATATTTTATCACGAAAGAGATCATCATCATCATTTCAGCCAAAACGCGTCCACTGCTGGACATAGGCTTCCCCCAAGTGTCCCAACATTGGCCGGTCCCGTACGTCTCGCATCCAACGGGTCCCCTTACCTTCACCAGGTCATCAGTCAAGGTTTAGCAAAGGAGTAAATTCATAGTTATTAACTTTTACAGTGATGTTAATTTCCTATGTATTCGAGAAACCCAAACCCATGAACATACCCAACCTTAGAACCAAACCCATGACCCCATGAACCCACCGCCAACATCATTTGCCTAGCCTTTTCCCAACTATGTTAGGGTCGGCTTCCAGTCTAACCTATCTGACCTCCACAACCCAGTTAATACTAGGTAATACGATACTCTTTGGTAAGACTGGATGTCAGAATTTCAGGTCACTGACTACCTGTAACGACTGCCAAAGATCTACATATGGCAGCCGGGACCAACAGCTTAACGTGCTTTCCGAGGCACGGAGGAAACTCGGTATGTCGGGCGGTCACCCATCCACAGACCGACCTAGGCAAGCACAGCTTTACCTAAAGATCGACCCTAGTGGCAGTTCTTATTAAGCCACGAGCTCCCCAACCATGAACCCATCGCCAACGAAACAGTTAAATAAAGACATTCCTAAACATTAATATGGACAGAGCCTTTTCCCAAGATGCGTCATAACGCAGTTTATTGAGCCTCTATTTTCAAAAAAGCTATAATACAGAAAAATTCCAGGTACTGATATAACTTTCTTCAAGTACACAGCCTTTTATAAACACGCGTCTCCGAGGAACAGTCTAAGAAAAGGCGAGATGAAGATTATATTCAATGTACTCTCAAAGAAACTCGAAAAAGCCGTCTCTCTCAGGTCTTAAAACGACCTTGTAAGATATCCTACGTCTAGGTAATTAAAATTAAAACACTTTTTGCCCCAAGACTACCGTAACACAAGTTAGTACAGAAGACAATCTCCATACAACGTGTGGAACCAGGTGCACACACACATAGATGCGTTCGTACGGCGATCAAATGCCGGTCTGGCTGAACGCTTGCACACACTGTACGTAAAGCGTGTCTATGTGTGCGTGCGTTTTCGATCGACGTACGATGTTGACCTTTGATAACTGTTTGTTTGGTGACGTTAGTGCTACGGAATACACGTGGCACTGCTACGCGCATCGTAGCTGCTACGAAATTAAGTCTCTTTGGCGTAGCACGCTTGTAGCGTTGAAATTAGTTTCAAATGATACCTAGAACTTGTTTTGTGTTTGTTAGTAATGAATGTTAGAGTAAGTAATTCCAATACATGACTGTCTAGTAGACCCTTATGATTTTCATAATATTAATGAAATGTTTATTGTTACCTAAAATACAATACCCTTTTTTTCCGAGTGGTTAATTATCAAATAACCCCTCCCGCTCTTGGGCAGAGCAAAAGGGAGTGTCAGACTTCTACTGTTTAAAAACCACCCATGTTCCTTCTTAGTCTTTCATGTCGAGGCCGCGGTATCCCTTGCGAACAACCCACAGCCCCGACGGGCAAATACAATCTCCTTACATCGAGACAATGAGGTCTTGGGTTAAATTCACAAGTGTGGACAAGCGCTTTGACATTTATTGCGTCAAGAGTTGAACACAGTTGATTGCAAATGCACGTATTCATCACTAGGGACAGTGTGTCAACAACTGTCTAATCCTTCAGATATTTTAGGTGCGATTAGAACCGATTACCGTTGGAGTAGATATGTTTTTGAGTGGAGACCGCGAATCGGCAACCATAAGGTGGGACGCCCTCAGGCTCGGTGGAACGATGATCATCGCAAAGTAGCTGGTAGCAACTGGTTAAGAGTTGCCAAAAATGGAGCTGAGTGGCGTAACATTAAAGATGCATAAATCCAGCAGTGGATTGCGATAGGCTGATGATGATGATGATGATTTGGGTGTCGTAAGAGGTGACTAAGGGACTTACCAGAGAATGGGCAGCAGCGTTCTCTGTGCCTTTGTAACAACCATACTGCGATCGCCAACCCGCCTGCCAAGCGTGGCGATTATGGCAAATCCCCCCCTTCTGGGCGAGGCCTATGTCCAGCAGTGGACGTATTATGGCTGAAATGATGATGATGATGGTAAAATACCTATGACAATGACTTTTTTTTTAAATGTTACAGCACCACGCTGAGATACCTTTTGACCTTGTACGGGACCAATTGCATACGCTTTTTTTTAACTAGTTTTTTATTTTTTTGGCCTGAGCCTATAAATTCTTTTTCTTTTTTTCTCACTCAGTCACCCACCATAAACAGCTCTAAAAATAAAAATTAGATGCTCTTCCTAACAAGCTACACTGCATAAAATATTTAAGCCAGTGCCCGAAGTCACTTGACAATATACACATATACAGCTACAAGTAGCTACGAATATAGCGTACATCAGATGTACGGTATATTCGTAGCTACTTTCTCATAATAGATGAAGTGTCTTCCCCGTGACTGGCTAAATTTCCTTAGCCTCGTTATGAATATTACGCCTTAATGAACGTTTCAGAAGCTGAATATTGTAAACAGCTGTTTATGCTTCTTTGTCAACGTTAATCCTTGTCTTTTATCCATTTTTGTTTGCGTTTTTAGAGCTTGAAGTGAAAGAGATGGTTGCGACGATATTAAAATTCGTTTTTTTTTGTAACGTTATGACAAAAATCTTCAAAAAGGCGCCCAGAAAATCAAATTTAGATTACTTACAAGAAAAACGCAGTTCAGGCTGCGGCAATAACCCATAGGTATCGACAACCTACGGGTCACTGGTTTGCAGAATTTATATGTAATTAACTGGAACAATAGGAATGTTTATTGACTAAAAAAATATGATTCTAATTAGTCCGTCTGTTAGATTATCGAAAAATATTGGATGCGTATTTTTTATTTTATCAAATCAATAAGAAATGACGAAGATAAAACGCGTCAAAGATTTGAGTGGCGGTTTGTGACGTCACTCACCGGTAAAAAATTTCAAACTAATGTCCTAGAATATGACGTCACACGAGTTTTCAAAGCTCTGTATTGTCTTCATTGTTTGTTTACGTGAAAATAGAAAAAATACGTGACCAATATTTTTTGGAAATCTATCTGACGGACTAATTAGATTTTTTTTGTTAACTACCCTTTTTGGATGTGAGAATTAGTTTTTCTCCTTCATAAATCACTATCTTCCTAGACGTAGACACTACAATAAGTTCAACCACTTTTATCTCTCCCTATCACAGTTGGTTCGAGAACAAACAAATAGCACTAATTCCAGTGAGGTTGGGAGCAACACCGCGCCATTACGAAGTGATGTGTGCGAGCGAGGGCATTTGTCAAACGTGCTCGGTGTTTTATGATTTTGGATCTTTCCTAAACGACGAATTTTCCTACTAGTTTGACAAACTGAGAGTTAATATTATTTACCAATTAAGTAGTTGCTGCTGCCTTGATTTTAGTCTATGTGTTTTGTTTTTAGTCGGCTTTCTCCATTTTGCTGGGCAAAGGCTTCCCGTGTCATATATCACTAAAAAATATTACTATATTTGAGTCGGATTTGGTTACCATTACGGATTGGTTACATGGAATTTAATTTTTTGTGCAGAACTGTAATCTTTTTAACCGACTTCCCAAAAGGAGGAGGTTCTCAATTCGATCGGTATGTTTTTTATGTATGTACACCGATTACGCTGAGATTTATGATCCGATTTGCGTGATTCTTTTTCCGTTTGATGCGGAATAGTTGCCATTTGGTCCCATAAAAATTTAACATAGTTTGGCCCAGTACTTTACATTTTATGAACATTTTTTGTAAATATTTGTATAGAATATTACAACTAATAAAAAAAAAAAAAAAGATTTCGTCACAACTTTTACTTGTAAATCTTGAATAATCGAAGTTATTTTCCATTCATTTGAGTAGGGAAACCTTTAATTGTTATAAATTCTGTATCCATAGGTATCTTGGTTGACAAATCTGTCCCCGCCGCACATTACATTGTTATACCACAGCGTTCCTCTCGACCGCACAGGAATTACTGCAATTTGTATCAGCTCATTTTGTGTGATGTGAACAGAATTGTCCGTGATTAAAATTAAATTGTTGTATATGTCAAACTCTGAATTGGAAATGTGTGTTGGTTTGAAAAAGCCAATATAATGATATTTAGACATACATAGATTATTATACACTCGTTTGAATTCCTATTAACATCTGACTAACCTTTTTGAAATAAATTAGAAAACTGACTATGGGAAGGTCGCATAGGCACTAGAAAAACTTCCTGAATTAATGAATGAATTATTTATTTGCGAGAATATAGGTTTTTTACATAAGTTCTTGAAATACATAATAAATTTGTTTCACTATATTCGGCATTTCAGCCATACAAATATTTAGATTTTACATGATTTGGTTGGAGCATGCATTATACATTTATGAATTAGCTATAACATAAAAATATGGATAATCATTTAAATTTCGAATACAATGCAATTACTTAATAAAGGTAATACAATACTACTCATTCAAATAATAATTAATCAATCCATAATAGTGATGTCATGTCAATTGAAGTAATTAAATAATGTCAATTTTAGTATGTAAGAATTAATTTTGCTGTGCCCTGACAACCCCTACAGTCTAAAGTTTTACATATTTTTATTATACTTGTAGCATGCAACATACAACATTTGTACATTTAATTCAATACTGAAATTAATTTAGATTACAATACAACTACTTGAATCAATTAAATACAAATATATTCATTTTAAATAATAATTATTAACTACATTAAATAGCAGTCAATAATAGTGATGTAAAGATGTACGATTGATAGCCGGGTCCAACTGCTTAACTTTTCCGGACAGTAAAAGTATCGATCGCGATGTCAGATTGCCTAAAATCCTGAAAACAAAAAACTGAATTGTCTTTTACTAATATGTTTTTCTTGTAGATAAACTTACTACATTTCTGTATTATATACTAGCACTCGTTAAGCTTTGAGTAATGTCAGTGCAATGATTGTTAACACTTAACAAAAACCGAGCTAGGTACAAATTGCACTCATTTGAGTGCGGTTAAGAGGAGCACCGTGCCATTACATTGTAATGGGGCTCGTGAATGAATTTGTCGAACACCATTTCAAAATACAACCTCTTGTTTTGAAGTCGGTTACATAAATGAGTTTGATTGTGTTTTGCTTTTTTTTTGCAAACTACTTTTATATTGAATCTGATAGTTAAAAATACGCACTTATGAGGTACGAGTTACCGTACGGTTCAAGTTTTTAAACTAACATTGTCACACTTAAAACGGCAATTACCTACTGTTTACTTTAGTTTATCCATAATCATATTGCTTTAAACAGTGCTGAAATATCGAGAGCTACCAGGCCCATTCCATGAATTACCAGAACATAATATTATGCCTTACAAAATTAAAAACAAAGTATAAATAAAACAATATGCAAAACAAAAACATAGGAACAAGTTAAAAACAATAAAAAATGCTTAGGTACCTATATCATCATCAACCAAAGGCCGACTTTAACTAAGATATTATTTTTTTAAGATATTGTTTTTTCTCCATGATCCTGTGCCTGCCATCCATTGTAAGAAAAAATTGCACTCATTCAAGTTTTTTTTTATTTTTTTTTTTAAACGTTGCCCCACACTAGGAATTTCTCCTGTATCGTGGGTGCATTCACAAACATACAAAGTCACATACACAAATACCCAGACCCGAAACAACTATCTGCAGGTCACACAAATATTTGTACCGTGCGGGAATCGAACCCGCGACACGCAGCCCAGCAGTCCAATCGCTTAGCCACTGCGCCAACCGTGCCGTCATTGCGGTGCGGTTAAAAGCAAGGCCATACATCCGGGGTTACTGCTATATACAGGGTGTAAATCAACCCATCACACAGCCGTCAACTAAGCATTCTGTACATCAAAATAAGTACCCCTACGCAAAAATTTTTGCTGGGAACGACTTTTTTTTTGGGTCAAAAATCACATTTTACGGTAAAACTCAATGTAGCACTGTTAAAACATTGTGCTAGTGGATGTTTTGAATAGTAAACGGGTCATGAAGGTAATTTATTTTAAGTAAAATTATAACCTGAAAAACTAGTATTTACAAAAACAGCTGTGAAAAATATGGAACTTTGACCCCCAATAACTAACTAGGAGGTTCCCAGGTATGGTCTAGAACAAAAAAAATATCGCAGTGGTGGGGAGAACAAGTGCCCTTCGTTTGCGTTAAGGGTACTTTTACACCCTATTTGCGAAACTAGATGCTATATATGTGTGTGTACATGCCATATATGTGTGTGTAGATGCCATAATATGTGTGGGTAGATGCTTTATGTGTATGGGTAGATGCTATAACATTGTAATGTGCGGTGCGAACGCATTTGTCAAACACGATGGGTGAGGTTATCGTTGAGTGGCGCAAAAATGGAACATTATTTTATATGTTTATGTTTTACGGGTTTTGTGTGGTGAAAAGGAAGGTATTTTTACGAAGGTGTGATAAGTTTTAGTTACGGTTCGATTTCTTTATTTAGAAAACAGTTTGTAGTTTCACAAACCCCATAGCTACGCGAAAATATAGGATTTTCCCTAAGAAGGTATTTTTTCCCTCTCACGGCAAATAAATCCTGTACGTGTGCCAGAAAATAAATAAGAATTGTTTTTTTTAAATTATTTGAATACCATAATAAATTATGGCCAGGCGATGCATAATGAGTAGCTTTTATTGATGGTTGGTTTTAATTTGAATGCCAGTTTTATAATAGTAAACCATTAATGAATGAATGTCTGAATATAAGCGCGCTGTGGGATTTTAAACCCTCTACTCAGTGCTAAAAGATGAAAAATGTGACGCTTCGTGTCAGAAAACGGGCATTAATAACTTTTTTCATTTCAGCCAAAAGACGCCCACTGCTAGACATAGGCCTCCCCCAGGTGTCACCACATTGACCGGTCCCGTCCTTCTCGCATCCAGCGGGTCCCCGCAACCTTCACCAGGTCATCGGTCCACCTAGTGGGAGGCCTTCCAACGCAACGTCTTCCGGTTCGCGGTCGCCACTCCAGAACTTTCCGGCTCCATCAGCCATCCGTTTTACGAGCAATGTGTCCTGCAAACTGCCACGTAAGTTTGGCAATTCTTCGGGCTATGTCGGTAACCTTGGTCTCATGCGGATGTCCTCATTTCTGATTCGATCACGCATGGATACTTTTTTACTTCATTTAAACTAAACCACAGTGGAACATACTCTTCGTAGGTAATATTAACTATCGTAGAATTCTGACTGCAAACAAGGAAAACGCAAAAAAACCATAACACCAAAACATTATTACTTCCAAAGCACTCATAACTCAAAACACGTGTTATTCTACACAAAGATTAGACAGCAAACCTTTATACAAAATTAACGTGCCGCTGTAAAATGTAAAATTTAATCCTTTGAGCTGGATTAAATTGTACATACGTAACAACAATGTCGAAATGGGCAAATCCGGAGATGTGAGAGCTAAGTCTGGGCAAAAAGTGTATTTAGTAGTCATTGGTTGGAAAAACAAAATAAAAAAGAGGAGCTTGTGGCTTAAGGCTGCTCTCTCGAAAAAGCTTAAAAACAGCGTGCAGATGAAGCAGTTTTTCATCGGCACTTACAGAGAAATTACATCTGAAAGAAATTGTTAGTAATCTACATGATATGACACGTAATTTGGTTAAGCCATAATTTTTCTACTGGTATCACAAAATAAGAAAAAAAAATCCACAAAATCACCTCCAAATCGTTGAATGAAACCATTTTACTCCTTCATTTTTTAACAAAATAATATTGAAAAAATATCTACTGCTTTGAAATACAAAGGAAAATAATTTGGTTTTGTTACTTTTTAAAAATATGTATTATTTTAATTATAATAAATGAAAAATGCGTCCGTTTAATGTCCGTGTCTACGACTGAGAGGGGTAGTTAGCTATGCACAAGGTCATTGGCGTGAATACAAGCCTTAATAATAACTGCCACTCGGGTCAATCTTTAGGTTAAGCCGCGCTTGCCTAGGTTGGTCTGTGGATGGGTGACCGCCCACATACTGAATTTCCTCCGTGCCTCGGAAAGCACGTTAAGCTGTTTGGTCCCTGCTGACATATATAGATCTTTGGCAGTTGATACAGGTAGTCAGAGACCTACCAAGTCTGACAACCAGTCTTACCAAAGGGTACCGTATTACCCAGTATTAACTGGGTTGTGGAGGTCTGATAGGCAGTCGTTGCATGTAAAATACTGGTATACAGCTGCATCTGGCTAGACTGGAAGCCGACCCCCACGTAGTTGGGCTAGGCAGATGATGGGTTAGAAAAACAAAACAAGAATATATAATTATCTTCTATACAAAAAAATACAATTGAAGTGTATTTGTGTATTGTGTGCATTTGTAATATCAAAATAACAGCTTTTTATTAAATGCTTTTGAAATAGATACAGTAAGTACTTACTCGTAAATAACAACATTCTTAATTTTAGTCTGTCTTTTACTTTTTACCCGACTTTAAAAAGGAGAAGGTTATTGTGGCTAATCTCCGCAATGGCTGGACAATGTACGGATAATCTAAATTGGTAATCAATTTGCATAACATTTAATTTTTCTGATCTTACTTTACAAATTTCTTATTTACTTTCCAAGCAATAAAGCAAAGACAATCATGGATCAAGTAAAGATTGTGATGAAAGTTAGTTTAAAATGTACTAAAAATTCGTCAATTCCGACTGTAATTTCACTAATGGGATGCTGCATTATCCCCAAGTATTATGAAAACCATAATAATAATATGTAAAACTTTCCCATGGTTTAATTTCCGTAGTTAACAGGAAAAAAAAAAACTTGAGAGGTGTCAAGGAACACCCGGATGGAACGAAGTTATTGTTATTATTTTTTATTATGTAAAAAAAAAAAAAAAAAGAAATGTAGAAATGAAAATATCTGGCTTGCTTTCTATAAGAGAGAGAGAGACAGACAGAGAAACATGCGACGCCGCACAGCTTACAATAGCTTACTATAGCAAAAAGTGTCGTGACAACTTTTCGTAAGGTTTTTTTTCGTCTAGCCCCCTTTCACAACGCGCGATAAGGAACTTCGTTCCAAAAGAGACGAAAACCTAGTCTTTAATAAATAAGACCCATCACGAATCCCAAACAAATTACTCTTTTCAACAACAACTATCCTCTTTACTCATCCCACAAACACAAAATACCACGACATTTGCATCCTACACAGTTTTCCTCAATACTTAACCCTAACAAGACTTACACACTTACTTCCTCAATCAAATCTGATAGCCTTTTACATACTATACATAGATTACCCGATCGCATTCACTCAAGTATGGGATCATCAACCTTTGGTTAGATTACCATAAGAAAAACGAAATAGGGTTATAGACTTTTTTTCGTAATCATAAAATAACATAGTACCCCTGTAATTCCTGAAGGGAAGGCACATTTGCACCAAATAGTACTACACCCACATTTCGTCAATTATGTTTAAATTCTACGTAACAGGGGCCCAAAAACGGTGAACGAAAACATCGAAAGGAAACCGGCATGTCTTGGAACCAAAAAATTGGAAGACAAGTGACACCTACCAACCCGCACTGGGCCCGCGTGGTGGATTATAGCCCATCCAGAGGGATGGGCTAGGAGAGCCTAGAGAGAAGGCCTGAGTCCCTGCAGTGGTAACATTATAGGCTGATTATGATAATGATGATGAACAGGGGGCGAGCCAATTATCTTCAACCGGGACAAATTCAGACTCGGTGGCTACTATTGGAAATTACTGATGGAAAAACTCAGTTGGACTTTGCCCGACCCTGGAATTTAACCTGAACCTCTTGTTCAGCAGTCGCGCTTGCGACCACTAGACCAACAAGGCAGTCTTTTTGTAAACATCAATGTTTTAGATTAAATCGACGATAACTGGAATAGTTTGGTCTAAAATTGTACAGTCATTTGTGAAAGGGTTATTAATTGTATTGTTTCGTTTGAACAGGGACCATTAATCTCATTACTTGTCGCGTTAGCATATTCTGGCCCTTAATTTTGACTTTGAATTGGTTTAATAACTTTTAATCTGTAGTTTAATTCTACGATCAAGTTCATTTTGGAAACTCAAATCATAAAATCGAAAAAATGCGAAATGGAAAGGTGAAAAAACTTTAACGAACATTATAAATCTTTTTCGAACGGAAAATATAATTCGTGGAAAAAAAATGCTTTTCATAAATGCATCGAAATAGTCTGTCCACTGTCTAGACGGCACTGTAGGTGGAGTAGCTGAGCAATTGGCTGCTACACTGCATGTCGCGGGTTCGATCACCTTGACAGTATGTTATTATGGGTCTGGCTGTTTTTGTATGGGAGTTTAAATGCACTCACGCCACGAAACACGAGAAGTACTTAGTGAGCGGAATTGGTAAAAAAAACTGCTTTATGAGAAAAATACAGTTGTTTATAGTCATACATACGACGGGTAGGCTTCCTCTTAGAAGAATAAAAATTACAACGGATCACTTTACCTGATTATTTTTCAAAATTGAAAGTTACACCAAGAAGATTTTTACTATCTTTGTACCCCCAAACAATCACTTCACCCCTTTCAACATCCCGTATCTACACGCCAAAAGATTCACCACCCCTGCAAGACGAAACATACGAACAAAAAAAAATCTCCTATAGTAATACTCCTAAGAGAAATTGGGTCAAAGCTCACATTTGGTCAGACACACGCGATTCCCTACTAATGCTGACATTATGCTGATTGCTTGCTCTTTCTACGTTGAATAAAAACTTAGTATTTCTAAAGGAATGTTTTTTTTGAGGTAAAAAGGAACGGTTTTCTGTAACATCTGTTGCCTTAGGGAGATAGTCTGGGTTCTGTGTATTATTGGGTCCGTTTTAGGTTATATATACTTTTTATTAAATCCTGTATTTTTTACTTATTTACAGAAAATATATCATGCCAGGCACGGCGCAGCATGTGAAGGTTTTAATTCAAATAAAATGTTAAAAGTTTCAGATTGACCTCTGGATAAGAGTTTCCACATTAAGGAAGCCTAAAACATTAAGGATCATTGATATATACAGGGTGATGCCGATGATACGACAATAAATGAAACCACTGGTAGTTCTAGTTCATAGGAGCATTTTTAAACTATCAAATAAATCCTAACACCGTCGTGGTGCCGACGATACGACACTAATCTACCTAAATATCCTCGCCAAATTCGTTTGTTACATTTTATTTCCACACGTTAATCGGTGCAAATTAGTCCTAAGGTTAATAAACCAATATTTGTTTGTAAATTGTAATGTATTTCGTTTACAGTTTTATGCTACTTAGTTTTATTGCTTTTTTTTCAACTTTTTTATTTTGGTGTTAAGATTTATTTGATAGTTTAATAATGTTCCTATGAACTAGAACTACCAGTGGTTTCATTTATTGTCGTATTGTCGGCACCACCCTGTATAACAGTAGAATTTTGAAAAACACAGCCAGAGGTAGAATTATCTCGCTATCGCAATTAGGTTTACTCTACGAATGCCCAATTCTGGATTGAGCTCGTCTTTGTACATTGCATGTTTTTTTTTAATATAATAATATGTTTGCAAAAAAAGAGAAACATTTTTTTTCAGTCTACAGCAGTTTACTGGTGATGAATGGCTTCTCTCATCGCAGACCATTTTAATCCTCAGCTACTCTTACCAGCTGCGAGGATCACCGCATCACTTAGCCCGAGGGCTTCTAGTGTTTACCGTTGATAATGTGTTGATAATTGAGACATAATTATGTCACTGTATATGTATCTAATAACCTCTACGCCTCGTTAATCTAATTGTCACTAGTGTTACTGCTGAGCATGAGGTGCTGGGTTAAATTCCCGGTAGGGCAAAGTATTGTTGGATTTTTTCATAATTTAATTTTTTCATTATTATTATTATTTTTTAATTTTTTCTTTTAATTTTTTTTTTCGCTGGTGTACTATCAGGTACACCTCTGCCTAACCCTTCGTGTGTTCATTTTGAATATTTTCTTCAGTAGCAGCCGGTCGGTACATGACTGTGCATAGTCTTATGGGTAAAACGGATATTTAGGTATTATCTTATTAGATATTCATTAAAATATTATTATTTCCTATTCAGTTTTAACGAGTGGAACTTACACAAAAAAGTAAACAAAGTTGATTACGACACCAATGTTCTAAATTACCAATGATAAACTAACGTAATGGACATATAATTATAGAAAACTATTTTTGGGAAAGTAGAAAATACTACTACTAATATTCTGAACGAAGTTTTGCTTTATTTCTGCAGCTATCTTGAAAAAACAAAACGGTGCTGACGTCCGGCCGTGGGACCAAACATTTTTCCTGGTCGAAGCTTCTTCGGTCAAAAGTCGTGACTGCGTAGTGCGCCAACGTAGAATGTAATATAACATAATGTTTGTAAAAGAGTACTTAAAAAAACAAATGTCCACAATTAAATTACCACATGAATCCGCACCCACCTTTGAAGCATGGGGGACTCCTACCTGTCTGTAAAAACGACTAAGTTTTTCATAAAATTATATCCAACTCATGGTATATCATGTACTAGCTACCCGCCCGGCTTCGCACGAGTGCAATGTAGATATATAAACCTTCCTCTTGAATCACTCCATCTATTGCTGCAATAAAATCCGTTGCGTAGTTTAAAATATCTAAGCGTAAAAACAGCGGGAGCGAGTTTAAACATAACTGGCAAAAAAGTGGGTGTTAGCACCTCTGCTTAACTCTTCGGGGATTACAGCCGTGATGTTATGTACCTTCTATCAAACAACAAAAATCAATAATCCCAATCTCCACAAGAAAATGTAATCGAAGCCTCAACGCTAGATGTTTTGCGACAACGATATTAAATATCAGCGATCAAAGCGTGGATAAGTGCTCGTTAGATGTTAATAATTGCAATTAATTAGCGTAACATGGACTGCTGAGCATTAGATCCTGTGTTTTATTCCCCGGTCGGGCAAAGTGTTTTTGGGTTTTTCCATCAGAAATTTCTCGGTAGCAGCCACGGAGTCACTATTCCAGTGTCTGGCTGTTGCTAATAGGGTCGCCCCCTATTACATGGCACTTACACATAACTGGCGAAATGTGGGGGTTCTGCTTAACCTTTTGTGGATTACAAGCGTGATGTTTTTTCGTGAGGAGCTCGTGGCTTAATAAGAACTGCCACCAAGGTCGATCTTTAGGTAAAGCTGTGCTTACCTAGGTCGGTCTGTGGATGGGTGACCGCCCGACATACTGAGTTTCCTCCGTGCCTCGGAAAGCACGTTAAGCTGTCGGTCCCGGCTGCCATTTATATAGATCTTTGGCAGTCGTTACAGGTACCTGAAAGTCTGACATCCAGTCTTACCAAAGAGTATCGTATTAACTGGGTTGTGGAGCTCAGATAGGCAGTCGCTCCATGTAAAATACTGGTATTCAGCTGCATCCAGTTAGACTGGAAGCCGATCCCAACATAGTTGGAAAAAGGCTATGCAGATGATGAAGCGTGATGTTATTTGTGTTCTATCAAACCAAATCAATAATCCAAATCTCCATAAGAAAATGTAATCGAAGCCTCAACGATAGATGTTTTGCAACAACGATATTAAATATCAGCGATCAAAGCGTGGATAAGTGCTCGTTAAATGTTAATAATTGCAATTAATTAGCGTAACATCTGTGAACGCTCGGCTTTGGATGTCTCGGCAACTGGATGCTGTTTGATCAAGCGAGATTGTGTGATGTATCTTGTGTCAAGTGGTTTGAGCCTGTTTTGCAGATCATGTTCCGCTACAATTGTTGGGGATTAAATTAATGACTTATGAATGCTTTGTTTGTAATTATAGTTATTTTGTTGTACTGATTTTTTTCATACTGCCTCGTGAGTGTATATCTCAAAGTTGGTCCCATATTAAATTAAATTGCACCCCTAACTGCCGCACTCAGAGATATTTAATGATTACTTATTCCGTCACTTAGTAAAGATTTGACATACAAAACCTTCACTAAATTGCCAAAATCTTCTAGCTTAAGTAATCATTAAACGTCTCTGAGTGCAGCAGTAAGAGTAAGAACATTTAAATTACACCTCGTTCAAGATCAAGCGTGATTGTGTGTGTGTAGTCTAGTCATTAATAAGTCATCCACAGGGTATAATATTCTAATATGTGTGTGTTAATTTTAAAGTTATTTCAATCTGGCAGTTTTCAAACTTACCTTTATTTGCCCAACAATCCTTTTTCCATTTTAGAAAATATTCTCATGACTCCTCTCGATCATAATTATGCTGAAAATATTCTCTTGAAGCTGAAAATGTGGACGGTAAGTGATCGCATGTACCAGGCAAGCAGAAATAGCTGGTAGCTAGCGTTTCGTCGCTCTAAATGCCTGAAGGCCGCACTATGTTAGCACCATACCAAGTTTATCACACTGTCTTGTAACGGTAGTTACATCAAAGTGTAAGTTTTAGAGAGGCCAATTATTTTCATAAATAACTTGATGTAACCCTTTTTTTTTAGCGGGTGGAAAATCATCAAATAACCCCTCTTGGGCAGAGCGAAAGGGAGTGTCAGACTTCTACTGACTAAAAACCACCCATGTTTCTTCTTAGCCTTTTCGCCGAGGCCGCAGTATCTCTTTCGAACAACCCGCAGCCCCGACGGCATATTTTTTTTTTTTTTGGAGGGTGGGAAATCATCAAATCGCCCCTCCCGCTCTTGGGCAGAGCGAAAGGGAGTGTCTGACTTCTACTGACTAAAATTCACCCATGTTCCTTCTTAGCCCTCTCGCCGAGGCCGCGGTATCTCTTGTGAACACCCGCAGCCCCGACGGGCGTCGGGCCCCTTCCATGTTGCTGACATCTCTTTGAGGCGCGCGTGGAACACGAACGCGCCGTCGACACGGCCTGTCGTCGTCATGAGACGGACGGACGGCGAGCTTACCCATCACTCACCGTCCACAGGCCCGCGTCTACGGTGGCCGGAAGCCATCACGTGGCCCCCGACGCCCGGAGCGCCTCCCGCGGCGGCTGGGACGAGAGGTTCTCTCCCTCTCACGTTCCGCCACCTCCTTCGCTAGCATCACTGCTTTGCAGAAGGAGGCGACGGCGTCCCATTCCTCCTCGCCCCGGACCATGGCTTGCACCAGGGCCAGACGCGAGAGGTCACCGCCGCCGATACTCGCTGTGCCCTTACGTTGCAGTACTCTTTTTAGGCACCAAATTTTCATATACCACCTACTAACCACCTGCCAAGCCTTTTACCAACTTTATTGGGAAGGATTTCCAGGTTAACCGGATGCAGCTAAATACCAATATTTTACATGGAACGACTGATCTGACCTCCACAACCCAGTTAATAATAGACAATAGGCCCCCCCCCCATTGGTAAGTCTGGTTATCGGTACTTTTGGGACGAATTAATGTTGGTAATTTAATAGACGCGGAGGAAACTCGGTATTTAACGGGTAGTCATCCATCCAAAAAACGACTTTACAAACGTGGTTTTACCCAAAGTATCGACCCGAGTGGCAGTTATTATTTAGCCACGACCTCCACATTTCCAAATACTGGCACAAAATTAAAATTCCTGCTCCAGTACTACATATCACCATCCCCCACAGTTTGTGTGCCCGTCCATCCGGCCGGCAGTGAAAGCATTTCATTCATTGCTATCTTTTGATGAACACCATTCCGTGTAACGTCACTTACCCGTCCTACCACACAATAGTTTACTATTTTCATTTTAAATATGGCCACAGGAATATTTATATGGAGTTTTTAATGATAAACGAGAAGTTAAAATGTTTTGTCAGAGTGGTGCAGCTGAAGAGTCTATTTCTATTGTACTTTTGTGTTGTTTTATTTTAGTTTCATACGATGTCTGCAGTTGCAGACTTTTATGTTTAACAGTGTTGAATAAATGTAAAACTTTTTATATAAATAAACAATATGAAATGGTTTTAAACCAATTAAACCAAATTAAAGTCGATTTGTACCTAAGGCTGCTAAGTTATAAGTATTAACATAAGATAACACCAACATTGTAAATTTAGTTCACAATAAACGTTTTGACTTTGGACTTTCTCCGTGTTAAAATATTTATGTAGGTGTAACGTACTATCGACAGTAATATTTTAGTCATGAAGCCATATACTAGCACAGAAAATTTTTCCAATATTAATAACAAGTTCAATTTCAGTATAATGATGTGGTTTTCAAATGGTTTGCATTTATGTACAAGCAATGTTACGCTACGGTGTAAATGAGGTCATAAATGGTTTTAGTCTCACGTTGTTTGAGAATTTCAGATCTTCCTTCAACGGGGATTGAAGAAAAATGTAGCTTCGACATGTTTTACATAGCTGCAGTTTGAAAGTGTGATACGTTGAATTTGAGTACAGTTCTGAGTGAAAAATAAAGCCAATATTATACATGAAACGAATTACGTCGACCCCAGAAGGCTTGAGAAGCGGAGAAGAAGTGAGAAGGAGAGGAAGTTCTCCATACGGATAATATATTTTTCATTGAAATAAAAAAATAGTAACTGAAAAAACGAAAAAAAAATGAAATTTCTGTTGAAATAAGGCTGTCCTTTTTCTTTGGAGTATGAGAAATTATCAAATGGCTCTTGCCGCTCTGGGTGGAGCGGAAGGGAGTGTCAGACTTCTACTGAGTAAAAACCACTCATGTTCCTTCTAAGGCCTTTATGTGCAAGGCCGCGGTATCTCTTCCGAACAATCCGCAGCGAAGGGGTGCCCCTTACACCCTGTACACTGCCCGTCATGCACAACTAATGACACCCTCCAGGATTTGAATGAGGCACACGACAGAGCTGCTGTCCAAGTCACTTCGTACTGGTCGGGCAAGATCTGAGTCATCGATTCGAGAAGATGAAGTGATCATCATCTTCCTGTTCTTGTCCTCTTCTACTTGGGCATGACGGAAAAACGTATTTCTATTCCATCCAACCCTGTCAGATGTCACGGCACCATTTACTCATTAACCGACTTCCCAAAAAGGAGGAGGCTCTCAATTCCATCGGTATGTTTTTTTTTTTTTTTTTTTCTATGTATGTACATCGATTACGCCGAGATTTATGATCCGATTTACGTGATTCTTTTTTAGTTTGATGCGTATTAGTTGCCATTTGGTCCCATAAAAAAATAACAGTGTTTGACCCAGTAATTTTCATTTTATGAACATTTTTTTCTATTTCATTTCTTTCTTCACACAATCAATCCATATTTTCTTTGGAAGGCCACTTCCATCCAATATCATTAAAATGCATAAGAAGAAAAAAGAGTAAGTTACTAAATTGTTCATTTCTCTAATAACTAGTCTGCTTCACCTATAACATTCAATCATGTATTTAATCTTGACAAAAGTCTTCGAAATCCAATCAGTCTTTCAATAAAATGAATCTTTTCAACCGATCATTTTAAACCTCGTCTGAATGTGGTTGGAATCCATACATAATTATTATTATAGTATTAATACGAAAGTGAGAGTGAACGAGTGTGAGTGTGTGATTTGAAAGTAATTCTTACTGGAACCTTTTACAACTGAACGGTTGAAATTATTATTTTTTTATGACGGCACTGCTGGTTCAGTGGTTGAGCGATTGGCTGCTGCGTGTCACGGGTTTCTATGACGTACAGATAACTGTTTCGTGTCTGGATGTTTGTGTATGTGGGATTTTAAGGTTAGTAAACCCACCTACGATACATGTAAAATTACCAGTGTAGGGCAGCGTTAAAAAAAAATTGTAATCTTTTTTTTTCTTTTCCTATTTCCCGACATAGGGTCGCTTTAATCCCGTGAAGTAATATTCGACCTCGCGAAGAAAATCATGAACATAAGCTAGTCTAGAATTATCCTAAATCCATTTGGTTGAAATTGTACTAATAGTCATCTCGACAAATGAAAGGCGTACTTGGTATGAAATGAATTCTAATTGGTTCAATCAAACGCTAGACGCTAGACGTTCAAGATCTTGAGCTGTCAAACGACTTTTGGTTGAATAAGTACGGCTTTTGCGGATAATAGGGTTCAATAATATTCAGTAAATTGAGTCAATTTAAACTGGATTATTCAGGAAAAATAGAATTATTTTGATTGACGTGCAAAGACTTATTCGCAGTGTGAGATGTTTAAATTATGGAACGGGTCAATTTATTTGGATTCAGTTTTAGACTAGAATTAGATAGTTACCTAACTGCCTATGTAATATACCGTTACAACGTCCATTAACACAAACGTATGATACGAAGAGTTGGACAGGGGTGTACCCTAATATTACACCCACATTTCACCAGTGAAACAGTGGGAAACAGTGGTGGCCCGGTGGTTGCGGCCCCGACCTACGAACAGTAAGTCGTGGAATCGAACCCAGGCAGGCGCATTACTTTGTGTATTATTTCACAACCACTGCTCTCAAAACGGTGAAGGAAAACATCGTGAGGAAACCGGCATGTCTTAGAACCAAAATATTCGAAGACATGTGACATCTACCAATCCGCACTGGGCACGCGTGGTGGTGGATTATAGCCCATCCCTCTCCTAGAGAGGAGGCCTGAGTCCCTGCAGTGGGAACAATATAGGCTGATGATGATTTCATCAGTTATGTTTAAGTCCCAAGTTAAAGGGTCGAGCCGATTGCCATAAATTGAACATAAATCTAGACTCCGTGGCTGCTACTCAGGAATTCTTGACAGAAAAACTCATTAACATTTTGACCTTACCAGTAATCGACCTCATGTTCACCAGCTCTTTTTTTTTCCGGGTGTAAAATCATCAAATAACCCCTCCCGCTCTTGGGCATCTGCCGAAAGGGAGTGTCAGACGTCTACTGATTAAAAACCACCCATGTTCCTTCTTAGCCCTTTATGTCGAGGCCGCGGTATCTCTTGCGAACAACCCGCAGCCCCAACGGGATGTTCACCAGCTGCACTTACAACAACGAGACAACGAAATCTTCAAATAACTTACAAAATAAAACTGCACATTTATAGAAATAATTATCTTATAAAAGATATCTGATATTGATGAAATTGCCAATAGATTCAACTATCAGGAATAATTTATAATCAAAGCAAATCTAACCAAATCGAGTAGATTTCCACGGATCTGGAACTGACAGTAGCAATAATAAGCGTAGCCATTAAAACTGTTTCTGAAAACGGTTAACCGATTGATTTGATTTAAAATTAATGTATAATATGGGGTTTCGGCGTAGCATTGCTAGTAATTATTGCTTAGTCAAAACAAATATTGGATGATATTCTGAATGTATGTGGTGAGTTGAAATCAAAATCAAAAGACATTTATTCAAACTAGGCTGATAATCAGCCCTTTTCAAACGTCAAAATTTACTTAACTTTACTTATTTACAAGTGACATTCCCCCGAAACGCCCACTCTTCGACACTTCCTAGTGTTTTTGCTGGAAAGAAGAAGTGGCGGAACAAACTCCCCAGCAACACATCTGTCTGTTTGGTTAGAAGAACCAGACTCGATACAATAGTAAGGTGAAAGTTGGTTTACGTATTGTATTCATTCATGCATTCATATCTATTGGTCCATGCACGCATCATCATCTTCCTAGCCTTGTAGTATGTTGGTGTCGGCTTCCAGTATGACCAGGTGCTGGTGAATACCAGTATCATACATGGAGCGACTGCCTGCGATGGGGAAGACCACGAACCGGAAGACGCAGCGTTGGTAGACCTCCCACCAGGTAGACCGACGACATCGTGAGAGGCTCGGGCAACCGGTGGATGCAAACGGCAGGCTGCCGTTCTATGGGGAAAGCCTTTGTCCAGCAGTGCACGTCTTATGGCTGATGATGTGTGACTGCCTATCTAGTTTGCCCAGTTAGTAGGTACTAAGAATTAGATTACCTTTTGTAAGATTGGTTTTATGACTTCTGCCACTGACTTTCTGAAATGACTATCAAAAATTTACAAATGAAAGCCGGGGATCAACATGTGTTCATTCATGACATAAAAATTACTACTTACTATCTTTTTAGCTAATTCGGTAAAGGACCGCCTCCTTCATCTCAATTAACCAGATTTTATTAAATTGCTAGAAGCACCACTAAATCGAGGACACCTCTTCTCTGTCATCCATTTCTTCTTAAGGAAGGGTACAAATCTTAAGTGGCCGCAGACAGTCTAGGCCCCAAATGAATTTGCCCAATATCCTTTTTAATCAACCCATTCAATAGTTACTTTATTGGAAACCTATGAACACGTGCCAGACAAAGGTCGAGGTTAAACCTAGCTTAAATAATAATGTGGGATGTTAATTTAAATCTAGGATGAAACCCTACTCTTGAACTTGTAGCCAATAAGTGATTGGCTTGATCGAATGGCTGATACGTTGGAGATAAGAGGACAAGTACATTGTAAGTAGTAGTTTTGATCGCATTAGATTGAACACAAAAAGAAAGAAAAAACATTTTTGTAGTATATATGACGTGCATACAAAATGACAAAAGAAATAAACATTAAATACATATACAACGCATAACAAAAGTTTAAAGATACAGCAGGCCGGAACATAAAGTTTTGCTAAATCTCAATTAAACGGTATTCTAAAACTTCAGTTTTCTGAGGGTGAAAGGGCCAAATAATTAATAGCACATTTCTGAGTATCAATAAGATTTTGTTTTTCTTTATGCCAGTTACTTCATTAGGTCTGAAAATATATCGCAAAACTTAAAAACATCGTAATTCAGAAAATACTACACTAGGCTGCATTAAGCCCGCCTCCTTCCACAACATTGAACTTTCTTTACAAACATAATATGCCCGCTATTCATAACGGGATAAGGTAGAGAATAAAACAACCACCGCACACACCAGACCAAATTATATATTTCAAACACCGCAAGTATTTATGTAACATTTAATTGGCAATCCAACTCGAACGAACTAGAAACCGCTCCAGTGTAAAGTCCTCCTCACACAAACACGAACTAAGTAAATATGGGGCCTATTTGAGCAGTACTTGAATTCGATATGTAACAAGAATACTTGGTAACTATATTCTCGATCCTTATAAATATTTTTTTCTTAGAGAGTAGGGACACAAAAATAAGGGTAAATGTTTAGGTGTGATGGAAGTATTGCCGTCCGTTTGTCTTATCAATTTTGGGAAATATTATTCTAGGTCCTGAAAATAATATACTTGTATGGAAAATGTCGATATATGTCTGATAACTAGTCTTACCAGAGGTTATCGCAGTAACCAGTATCTGGGTTCTAGAGGTCAGATAGATAGACAATCGCTGTATGGAAAATATAATTATGATGATAATGTTGTTTATACATGCAGTAGCTCTTGAGACCGGTGTGTGTATGACCAGATGTATGAATGTGGACGAGGCAAAAGGAGTATGTAAGGATCGTAGCAGGTGGCGTTCTGTAGTTTCTGCCTACCGCCATGGGAAAAGGGCGTGAGTTTATGTATGTATATATGCAGTAGCACCGTTAGACTCGTAGTCGCAAGCACAATAATTGCTGAGCCTGGGGTTCTGGGTTCGATTCCCAGGGCAGGCAAAACTGGAAATGGATATTTCCATTAGTCATTTCTCAGTAATAGTAGACCAAAGTTTGGAAGTTGGCGGTAAGTATGCTGATATTGAACTATATCTGTTTCGACTGAAAGTAAATCTTTATAAAATTAGGTAGTTTTATTATTTTTAACGAATATTTAACTACTATCTCACCAGATTATAAGCCACGGAAGGTCGCTTGTCTTAATAGTTACGATATAACAGAAGATACCAGACCGTTCCTTTACTATCGGTAAACTAAAAGCCATTAACAAAGTCACTTATAAACAATCTTGCCCCCAAAAGAACAAGTTCCGACATTCTGGAGAACAAACCAACAAATCATCCATAATTACCAATAACAGCGACAATAACCATTGTAAAAAGATCCCTTGTATCGCCTTACCAATTACGGACGAGGAAAACTGTCTCAAAAATAATAACAAGTGAAGAACACTTGGATATACGACACTTGCCAAAGGGAAGATATTAAAACGGAACCCTTGGCTCTTTATTGTCACATGTTAGATATAAGGGTGGTTGCGAACAGACGATTGGAAAGCAGCAAATTGTAATTGCAATTTTTTGAGTTTTATACAGTGTCGGCGGCGCAGCGGAGGCCCAGTGGTAGCAGCCCTGACTTACGAACAGTACGTCGTGGGTTCGGACCCAGGCAGGCCCATTACTTTGTGTAATTTATTTCATCACCACTGTTCTCAAAACGGTGAAGGAAAACATCGTGAGGAAACCGGCATGTCTTAGAACCAAAAAATTCGAAGACGTTATGTGATATCTACCAATTCATACTGGGCCTGCGTGGTGGATTATAGCCCATCCCTCTCCTAGAGAGGAGACCTAAGTACCTGCAGCGGGAACATTATAGGCTGATGATGATACATTGCCACAAGGATCCATTGGGTGACGTTAACAGGGAATTAATTACCATTTATTTAACACTAGCTGTTGCCAGCGGCTTCGACCGCTACAACTAGAAAATTATCCCACGGGAAGATATCCTATGTGTTAATCCAGGTTATAAACTATCTGTGTACCAAATTTTATCCAAATCCGTTCAGTAGTTTTTGCGTGAAAGAGTAACAAACATACACACTCACACTCAAACTTTCGCCTTTATAATATTAGTGTGATAGTGTGATGTGATGTGATGTGACAACATTACGCTTGGAATACTCAAAATGTTAGGCAGAGGTGAACTTAATAGTACACCCAGATTTCACCAGATTGTTCTTTCAATCATATTACTAATGACAGTTCCGAGGTACGGAAGGTTTATGAATTGTCACCCATCTTTGAACCAATCTGGCAAAGTGTTGTTGCACCTTAAAGATTGACCCGTGCAGTCGTTTCTATGTAGTCAACTTCTTTCTGTAACGAACAATCGGGGAGGATGATGATGACAGAATCATCATCTTCTTGGCCTTTTCTCAACTATGTTGTGATCGGCTTCTATTCGGATGCAGTAGTAATAATAATTCAGATCTCTTTACAAAATTGAAACTTAAAAAAACTAACACTGAACTTATAAACTATTTATACTAATATCTGTTGTCTTGTTATCTTTCCTAGATTTGTTTGCCAGTCGGCAAAGGCCTCCTCCAACCTTTTCTATTCTTTCCTTTCTTGTGCTACTCTGATCCACATGACTCCTGCCACTTGTCTGATGTCATCATCCCACCTTTTATGCGGTCTGCCTCTCTTCCTTTTGCCTTCTCTGGGTACCATCGTGTCACTTTTTTGGTCCATTTGTCGTGTCCACTTATTACGTGGCCAGCCCATCTCCATTTAAGTCTTTTGATTTTTATTGTTACATCTGCAGTTTTTGTTTTGTTTCTAATGACCAGGTATTTCAATCTGTCCGATTTTTTGACGTTTAACATGCTCCTTTCCATTGCATATTGGCAAGATGCTAGTTTGTTCAAAATCTCTTGATTTAAAGCCCATGATTGGCAGCCGTACGTAAGAACGGGTAGTATGCAGGTGTTGAACCATTTGCTTTTTATGTTTATATGAAGTTTTTTGTCTTTCATGGCTTCTCTCAAGCTCCAGTATCTCTTCCAGCTATTTGTAATTCTTCTCTCCACTTCTTTTTGCATAGGTTCCTTTTGAGCCTCTCTGACATCCACAACCTAATTAGTATTGGGAAATATGATACTCTTTGGTAAGACGGGTTGTCAGACTTTCAGACTACTGACTACCTGCTACGACTGTGCATCAACAAACGATCGTGTGTGTACGCCCTTAAAGAAGGGTATCCTTCAATCCTTGTTCAGTTTTTGGGCGCGTAAAAGAACATGGAAGGTTTCTTTTAATATCTGACGGCTTGATCCGGGTATGGGATTATTGTAGATGTTTTGACATGAAATGCATTGTGGTTAAAGTTGACAATAGTTATTTTAAGCATTCAAAGCGGAGTTTGAAGATGTGTTAGTTTTGTATCGGTAAAAATATTTTTCGAATTTATAGATTACTCCCGGGTTTTATATTTTTGTGGGGTATGAGGAACAGGGTGTAAAGTTCCTCATCCCTCATATAAAAAGAAGGATCTTCCGACTAGACGGGTGTTGTGTCTGGGGGGCTAACTGCCCGACATATGTAAACGGAATTTTCTATATAGGCTAATGGCGCGGATATCTTTGATAGCGCGATTTAGGATTTGTCATTAGTTATTATAGATGTCGCTGTCGCTACATATTAAAAGCTGTTGATTCTATTGGGCTAGTTTCATAAATAAGGTTTACATACATAACATAACATTACGTTTGTAATCCCGAAGGTTATGGAGAGGTGTACCTATAGTACACCCACATTTCGAGACTAAATAAAGTTTACTCTAAAATTCAAACACTAAAATCAATTTTTGCGTCACAGAAAAATGATCCCCTAAATATTCTAACCAGTCACCAACAGCGGTCTACCGGAAAAGCAACACCCACTTTAAAGTTATACGGCATATTACTATGAATATGTATACGTATAAAACATGACACCAATAACTCTGAGTTAGCCACATCGAATCTTTGCCATAAATCTGCCAAACTGATGGCGTGCGGTTGCGTCTAAATTATGACTGCGGTCCACGGAGGATTAATTTTACGTTTTAATTTTAGATCCTCGGTTGAAAGGTTTGGATTTTCTGTTTGACTAGTTTTTATAGAAGAATGATGGAGGAGCTCGTGCGTGACTATAAAATAAACAGCTATCTGCTTGATCTTCAGGTTAAGCCGCGTTCGTCTAGGTTCGTCCGTGGATTGTTGACAGACACTGTTAACCGATTTGTCATTTGAAAATCTTTGACAGTCGTTACAAATAGCCAGTAACCCAAACGTCTGACAACCAGTCTCACCAAGGGGTAACCCAGTACTAACTGGGTTGTTGGGGTTAAATAATAAGCTCATCATCAGCCTATAATGTTCCCACTGCAGGGACCCAGACCTCTATAAGAGAGGGATGGGCTATAATCCGCTACGCGGGCCCAGTACGGGTTGGTAGACGTCACATGTCTTCGATTTTAGTTTTAAGACATGCCGGTTTCCTTACGATGTTTTCCTTCACCGTTTTGAGAGCAGCGGTGTTGAAATAAATTACAGAAAGTAATGCACCTGACTGGGTTCAAACCCACGACTCACTGTTCGGAAGTCGGGGTTGATACCACTGGGTCACCACCGCTCTTTATAAGCAACTAGCGGACGTCAAGCGGTTTCACCCGCGTTGTCCCGTTCCCGTGGGAATACGGGATAGTGTAGCTTCCCAATGGTGAAAGAATTTTTAAAAATCGGTCCTGTAGTTTCGGAGCCTATTCGTTACAAACAAACAAATGTTTCCTCTTTATAATATTAGTGTAGATAAGTAATTACTCTACATAAAATACTTGAGTGACCAGTGTAATTGCCCGATGCTTGAACGATGATGGGTAAGATTGCACACACAAGTCGGCTCAAAGTATACGTTCATCTAGTTTTATTTAATTTATTTTCTATTCATTGATCTAATAGGGTGCGAGCCCATTGCCATCCACCGGGCAGAAATTCAGACTCTGCTGCTGATACTCAAAATTCTCTGATGAAAAACTGGGATTCACTGACATTAGTTGAACACAAACCAATGTTTGTTATTTATGTTCTTTCTCCAAAATTAGTTTACTGATATGTTATGTCTTTTTTATGTTTTATTATTATATACTTTTTTATTATTGATTGTGGTTAATCGTAATATTAACTTACACCTTACTATTGTATCTGGTTCTTCCAACCAAACAGACAGATGTGTTGCTGGGGAGTTTGTTCCGCCACTTCTTCTTTCCAGCAAAAACACTAGGAAGTGTCGAAGGGTGGGCGTTTTGGGGGACTGTCACTTGTAAATAAGTAAAGTAAAGTAAATTTTGACGCTCAAAAAGTGCTGATTATCAGCCTAGTTTGAATAAATGACTTTTGATTTTGATTATTTAGCCACGTGCCTCCAAAAAAATACCATAATTATGTTGTGATAACTCAATATTCACTCCTCGCCGTCGGTTATACCAACATATAACTTCCAGTTGAAGGGTTAACTCCTCTTTTTACGGAAGTCATGGTGACCGTAAAAGTGAATGATTTACGAACTGTGACGTTATAGGCATAAAATGATGGGTTAAGTAGGTGGGGAATGTGTATGGAGCTCCATATATCATGGACGATTGCGTTTCATGGTGCGAGAGTGGTGTGCTTTTGTTTGGTAGACTGCGTTTGAAAATCGAAAGTGAAGGTGGAAACAAAAGTAAATCGACCGCAACCTATGGATGGAACTGCTTACAGATCATTTGTTCTGCGTTCGCCTGACGTTGTCATCCTTCACTCGTACTGACGCCCTTTTTTTTTATTGGGTGGTGGGCAGAGCGAAAGGGAGAGTCAGACTTCTACTAACTAAAAACAACCCATGTTCCTTCTTGCGCCGAGGCCGCGGTATCTCCATCGAACAACCCGGAGCCCCGACGGGTCATACTGACGCCTTTTTCACTATTTGGGTACTTAGAAACTACAAAACGCTACATACTACGATCTTTACAAAGTTCATCTGTCTACGAAGCATCCGTCTTTTTACCTTAGGTTTTCTACATAATTACGAAAAAAAAAAAGTATTCTCATGAAAAGTATTTTATGGAAGTAAGGAACTGAGTCGAACTTCTGTTGGTTTAACAGAATACGTACGTAGAGACGTATTGCGAGTATAAAATAGTCGTTATAAAAGCAGTTCCATACGCTTCCCAAAGAAGCTATTACATCTCCACTAGTGGCCATCTAAAGCATTATTCAGACAAGCAAATTACTCCGACTACAAGTTTCCTCGCGGTGTTATTCAAAGCGATGTATGGAACAGACTCATTTCCAACAATGGACGACTTTAAGCTTAAATGTATTGAAGAACTTCAAGTAATCCCAAGATTGTTTCACAATACAATGACAAAACCGTCCTTGAATTTATTAAATTCAGACAATAAGGCTATAACTCGTCCGAAAATCGACTCTAAACCCACCACTTAAGATTGTTATCTCATATTATTTAGAGGATATCCCGAAATTCCGCGCATACTCCTTGATCCAGATAATTCTCAAAACTTATCTGAAGTCAGATTAAGGGAGGCGAAAATTCGAAATTCTTAGTGTGGTTGCAGAACAAGACTTGGGCGTATTTCACACTAGAGAAAAGCGAGCAGAGCGAAAATGAATCCTTTTACTACCCTCATTCAATTTCCAACCATATTTTCATAGAGATAGATTTTCAAATGTAACGAAAGTTCTTTATTTCTTGCAGGATATTGAAGCAGACGCTAGTTTGGCCGCGGATTTTAATTCGGAACAGTATTTAAAGTTGATAGGAGTTATGGTTTTTAAGCTGGTGTTTGAAAATGAGTGTGGACTTACAGTGCAATTTAAAATGAATTTTATTCCCTAAGCTTTATGCATGTTTTAAACTGATGGTGGTGTGAACAACGGAGGATTTCACTCATATTCATGAAATTAGGAATAAATGGATGGTTATAGGAGGAGCTGGAAAGATTAAATATTCCTGTATTTTATTTGGTTGCCTTGCAGGACGAATATTACGATATTTTAGAAGTAAAATAAAGTAAACCATAATATGGTAGCCATAATTGTGACTAACAGAATTATTTCCTGTATTAGTAGGAGAACATACACACAGAAATAATATTTAGTATTTTGCAAAACCTTTCATTTTTTTTTGCGTAATTAAAAAATAAAGATTTTTGTTCTTTTCCGCTCCACTCTCACTGTTGTGCTACCAACCTAAAACTCGCAATTGTCTGAAAACTATTAAGGTTCGTAACCGAATGAAGTTTTTGAAAGTTTTCGAGGGGCTCGGTACGTGTGAAGTGGGGATGGTTTGCAGAAATATTGCATTAAACGTCTGTTAAGTGAGACGAAAAGAGGGAACCGAGGGCTTAATGAAATTTTAGGCATAATTTTGGTGTTAGTACGTGATAATGATAAATTAACAAGTTATTTGCGTAAGTTGGTCGCATATCCTGCTCGAAGGACCGTGCAAAAATGTGTACATGTGAATGTCGTAACGATTGTTGTGATGTATGAGTTTATATTCTCGCTATTGGTACAAATGATGCAGGCAGAAAACATAGTATGCTTGTCGCTCGACCACGGCCCGCGATAAAGAAGAAAATAGGAGCATAAGAAAAAATACGCCTACGGTGATATTAAATTATATTCCTTCTATTTAGTAATATAATGGTGGCGGTGGAATAAAACCAACGTTGAATGACAGATAGCGGTTTATTCAAAGCACATCAAACACTTGACAAATTTTAGCATTAAAGTTAGACTAAGGTTATATCTATTAGTGTTCCTAGGGATGGACTGCGGGGCTATCGCATCCCTTAACCTCCTAGCTCGGCTAATCCTGACGGCACGTTGTATGGGAGGTGGCGCTAGTAGTCTGTAGATAATGTTCGTCTTATCGATGATTTATCTTGATGTGTTGCTATTTACTCGGCGGTGTAAGGTTGTGCACACATTCCGGTAGATGGCGTAAGGCGTCGTGTTACAGTAATAATTTTATATTACGAAGTGTTGTGATTCCAACAGAAGAAAGGGAAAATAGTAGACAAGTGTTCTGAGCGTTTACGGTTGTGCTTACATTTAGTGACCCTTGGCCTAAACGAACCATTGAGGCGATGCAGTATGTGAAGCCAGTCCTACAAAAACATACTATTTCCAGGATAATCTAGGTACTATTTTCGGGAAACATTCATATAAATTGTAGACTTAAAAATAACTGAAAAATCCTATAAACCTCATTCATTCAGGATTAAAAATAACCCATTACTTGTTACTTACACAAAACTGGAACGCGGAATCCCTATACCCGGTGGACCTATCAATTTTACGATTGTACGTAAACGGTAGCGCGCAGTTTACGATTCACGATCCGACTTACGTATACGTACAGTCGTAAACAAAGATGGATGTCACCTGCTTTGTTAGACGGTATGAGGAAATTACATGGGGACTGTCTCGGGATTTAAATTTTATACTGGTTATGTGCTAATGGAAAATATTTTTGATGGGCTTTTTGAAATAATACCATGGGTGTATTTCCCATAGGGATAAGCAGATTATGCTGATATTGAACGCCTTATTCTCGTTTTTATAAACGTGAGTGTACATCAAACGATACGCGCGTGTGGCATGGCATTTGACCTATATATAGCATTAGACGATAGGTTATGCACCTGCAGTTTTTCCCGTACAAACAAACTATGCAGGTATGCATGAATGTATGTTGCAGAAAACTGCACAGTTATCTTGGCCTATAGATCAACAGCGATTTATAACATCACGCTACAGGCGTGGTATTATCTATCCCCAAATTCTGAGAGCAGCGGTGGCCCAGTGGTGGTGGCCTCGACTTACGAACAGTAAGTTGTGGGTTCAAACCCAGGCAGGCGTATTATTTTGTGAAATTTATTTCATCAACACTGCTTTACTATTGTATTCGCAACGAAAATTCGTAAGATAAGAATGAGATTGCCACATATGAGGTTGCCTTTATACCACCGGTTGTGGAATCAGAGATAATTGATATTGAATATTTAATTGAATTCTTTTGTTATACATGTAAATAAAAAGCGAAAATTTAATATAAAATTCAACCGACAAAAAACCGAGCTCCATTAATAAGCAGAAAGTTACCGCAAATAATTCTTGGTATCCTTACTCAAATCTTTTCTCCGAGAATCAGCATGTAAAATAATAACAGTAGGTAACTACGTGTCTTTCATAGTACGCATGATATGGCACTACAATATAACAAGTAGGACAATAAAAAACTTTTATTTACAGAGCCATATTGTGCCAAATAAAACACGACGAGTAAAGTCGCGGCAGTAAAATAAATGTGAAAGTATTTTGACTGAATGGAAAATATTATATCAGTTATATATTTCTGGTAATGAACAGTTGACTGCATGGAACTGTGGCTATCAGGGAGTTTTATTTTAGTTAGGCTAATGCGGCAGGTTACTTTCTTGTTTTGTAGGTAACTAACTAAGCTTATAGCAAAAATGATTTATGATTTAATGACTGATGCCCACGGCTTCGCTCGCGTTAAATTCTATACTAAAACCTTCCTCGAGAACCACTCTAGTTTTATAATATGCAGTGATTGTCATCATTTTGATATGGTAAAAATGAGGTGTCTCATGAGATGAAGAGAAGTATGGAAGAGGAAGACATGCTGCGCTGACCCCAAATGTATTGGGATAAGGGCAAGAGAATGATGATGATGTGTCATCACTCACAGCCCAACTTCCCCTACTACAGGCTTCTCGCTGCTTGTGCCAAGCTCCACGATCTTGTGCCAGCTTCATCCAAGGTATTCCTTTAATGGTAACAAGGTCGAATGCCCATCTCGCTGCTGGATGACCAACACATCTCTTTCCAGTCCTTGGACGCCACTCCACATTTCTAACAGCATTTATAATTTACATGGAATGAATACATAACCTCATGTGCCTCAAAAGTAGCTGCAATGCTTTTTATGAACAGTGTGCTACTGAGCTCGTTAAAATTGTAAACAGACTTGCTGTTTTGTTTTTATTCTAGATTAATTAAAACACGTTATCTTCCTGTTCTTATCCCATATTAATTGAGGTCGGTGTAACACGTTTTCATTTCCTATTCTCCTCTGTCAACCTCATACAATCTATCCATCGTGTCCTTGGCTCGATCAACATTTATATTAATAACTCAGCTGCCTATCCATTGAAGGCTACTGAGGCTGCGGAGTGAAGAAACGGAGAAATATTAACCAATAGGATTGCACACTGGAACAAAGGGCAGATTTTATGCAATCCTATTGGTCAATATTTCTCTGTTTCTCGCTCTGCAGCCTCGCTCCACTTCAGCCTTAGTCACATGCAAATCGTCCCTCCTCATCACATGTCCATACCAATACAGACGATTCAATGATTCTTTGAATTATAATAGACTAATAAAAATTAAAGTTCTTAATAACCACTTTGGCAGGTATGAACCACCACACACTAAACAATTCAGTAAATCAATACTCCATTCAATTTTAGAGTGGAAATCAAACGTTCAAAATCTACGCCGATTAAATTATTTCCCTAACAATGCAGAAGCGGTGAGTGACGATCGAAACGAGCTCAAACCTCCGTTGAACTGAGTGGCGTAGCGTAACCTCCATAGAAATGCGTTGAGTTTGGTAGAGGCACAGCGTATATAGGATCAGAAGCTCGGGTCCCTACAACGAGCGAAAACAGGCGAACGCACACAGATGCGAACGTACGTCATCAACATCAACCTAGCCTTTTCCCAAACATGTTGGGGTCGGCTTCCAGTCTAACCGGATGCAGCTTAATACCAGTATTTTACAAGGAGTGACTGGCTATCTGACCTCCACAACCTAGTTAGTACTGTGTAATACGGGAACCCCTGTTAAGACTGGTTAGAATATAATAGAATAGAATAGCATTTATTTGCAAATATGGGTTATACATAAGTAGGTAGTGGTAGGTTTTCATCAGAGTTCTGCCATATTTCAAAATTCGGCATGCAAACATTTTTATTATATAAAATGTTAATTATTATTTTTTTTTTTTTCTTAAAAAAAATGTTGCCCCACACTAGGATTTTCTCCTGTATCGTGGGTGCGTTCACAAACATATAAAGTCACATACACAAATACCCAAACCCGAAACAACTATCTGCAGGCCATACAAATATTTGTTCCGTGCGGGGATCGAACCCGCGACACGCAGCGTAGCAGTTCAATCGCTTAGCCACTGCGCTAACCGTGCCGTCGAATTTAAATTCTTATTGAAACATTAAACTAGTTATGTTATTCTCATTAGACTTTTGGGCCACTGACAACCTGTAACGGCTGTCACAGATCACACGAACATTGGAACAACGATATAAAACAAATGCCAATCGCAGATGCGCTTACAGTCGCTGTACGTGAAACATGTCTGTGTGTAGATCGTGTGCGAACCTTTGCGTTTGTTATTTGGGGCTGGCTTTCTGTGCCTATCTGTTATCGGGGTTTAACGAGAATTATCATTCACGTGCAACACACTAGAAAAGCTCAGAATTAGATTCTGGATAGTGTAGAATCAATTGTGGTTTTGTATTGACGTATAAGGTACACGCTTCCTGACGAGTCATGTGAAAATTACTGAGGAATTTCATGATGTATCTAGGCTTAATTAGTACTTCGCATGTGTGACTAGGCTTCTTTGTTTGCCTAATCTACGAAGTGATTTTGCTTGAGATGGATCTTTTTGTTAATAATTAGTTCGTAATTCGTCAGGTGGCTAACAACGAGGTATAATTCGTCAGGTGGCTGACAACGAGTTCTGTAACACACTGAAAAATGTCGCAGTCACTAAAATACTGCAATTACTTGATACTGTGCTGAGCTGTTAAATTACGGGCTTATTTACACTTGTGGCTTTACATTTTGTCACAACCAGTGACAATAAAATAAATAGATTTGACAGCTCAAAGTATTAGTTTTAAGTACTATTATCTGTTCATTGCTCCATAGAGTATGTTATAACGATTCAGCATTGTATTTGCGTTGCCATTTTGAATTTTTCTAACGGGTGACATAAACACTTATTTATGCAACTTTTATGCAACGGTCTACTTAGTGTTGAAGCTTTAAAAGTAAGTTTATATGCTGCTATGGTAAAGCAAATCATTTTAAATCTTACGATAGTGTAAACAAGCGATAAGAGAGGGATGGGCTATGATCCACCACGCGGGCCCAGTGCGTATTGGTAGATGTCACACGTCTTCGATTTTTTTGGTTCCAAGACATGATGGATGTCTCACGATGTTTTCCTTCACCGTTTTGAGAGCAGTGGTGATAAAATAAATTACACAAAGTAATGCGCCTGACTGGGTTCTAACCCACGACTCACTGTTCGTTCAGTGAGCCACCACTGCTCTAATAATACTTGCAAGCAATGAAAGCCTAGTGGTGTGATCGTTAGACTGACAATCATAGATTTCGAGTTCGAACCCAAGGACATGTACCTCTAATTTTTCGGTAAAGAATAACATCGTGAAATAATCAGCATGCCTGAGAGAAAATTTCAACGGCATGTAAAGACAAGACAGGAGCCATGGGCAGCGTAAAACCTACGCCCGTCGGGGCTGCGGGTTGTTCGCAAGAGATACCGCGACCTCGGCGCAAGGGCTAAGAAGGAACATAGATGGGTTTTAGTCAGTAGAAGTCTGACACTCCCTTCCGTTCTGCCCAAGAGCGGGAGGGGTTATTTGATGATTTTCAACCCGCCAAAATACAAAAAAGGGGCACTACCCACACTGTAAAGAAAGGCTTTCCTATCTTTCTGCTGGTTGTTCGCAAGAGATACTGCGGCTTCGACATGAAGGGCTAAGAAGGAACATGGGTGATTTTTAGTCAGTAGGAGTCTGACACTCCCTTTCGCTCTATCCAAGAGCGAGAGGGGTTATTTAATGATTTTCCACCCGCCCAAAAAAAAAAAGACGTGGCACTGGAGACTGCCGCGGTAAAGCTATTGCATAGCATTTTTTGTTAGTTAATTTTATAAGCGTAAGATAAGATACTATTAATAGAATTTATCAATAAATTACATTATTTGAGCTAACATATTAATAAAAATGAATTAAATTATATAAATCAAATGTAACCTTCGTAGTTCTAACCACTAAGAAAAACTATGACACAAATTAAAAGAAAAAGTAAATGACATCTTGACAACTGACGTAATGTCAGATGAAAATTAAACATTGAAAAATTATAAGATTTAATATTTTATAAAAGATGAGGATGATTAGTAAAAGTGTAAGTATAAATACTATATTTCCCCAACATTTTGGTTATGTTTATAGCAGTATTATAATTATATAAATTAACAAAACAAAAAATAATACTGCATTTGTTATAATAATTATAAAATGAATGTATATAGAGTACTAACTCATTTTCTTTCACTATTTTTTCGTAACTTTCTTCATTAATAAATGCACTTTGTTTATTCATATTTAAAACACTTTGTACACAAATTATACGAGTACAGATATTCACTGTTGTACATAGATGATAAATACCTATACACCTTTATACTTTCTCACAAACAGCTGATTACGGTAGTTTTCCAATACAACCAATGCCACCTAAAGGCGGGTTGCTGAACTAAAGAGACAAGCGTGATAATTCAAAAAGTCATTGTCAAGTGTCAATTTGTTAGGTTTTTATTTTCGTTACGGAATTTCTGGATTCGGTCCCCATGCTCAAGGCCCGCGATAGAAGCTATGCAATAGCTTAAAAAAATGGCTTTCGTTTCTAGACATAAGAAACAAATTATCATGTTAATATTAAATATGAACAACCTATGTATAGTTCATCACTTACACAAATCCGGAGGTAAACAGAACTCGGTCACCTCACAAACATGTACTCGTTAATGAAGTAATTACTCGTAAACTAGTCGGTTAAGAAACTTATAACGAGTACCGAACTATGAACTACCACTTTTAGAGTTGGCAACATCGATTTAAGTTAGCTTGCCTTGTTCAAGAAATATTTTCTGAGGCGTGAAAGTTGGAACGAAGACTGTTTAGGTGAGCATTTTCTTTGATAGTTTGTTAATTGCGGTTATTAATGTTAAGTTCCTTTTAATATATTTATTTAGAACTTGAACCTGTATACAGTGATGTACAGACGCCATAATAATATCAAGTTACCCGAACTGAACTGTATTTTTTTCCAAATCAACCTTTTTTTTTTCTGGCGGGTGGAAAATCATCGAATAACCCCTCCCGCTCTTGGGCAGAGCGAAAGGGAGTGTCAGACTTCTACTGACTAAAAACCACCCATGTTCCTTCTTGGTCCTTCATGTCGAGGCCGCGGTATCTCTTGCGAACAACCCGCAGCCCCGACGAACCTTGAACCTTATACTTTAGCAATATAATGGGAAGCTTGTAACTCGTCAAAAAGTATGTTGAAAAGAGTTAGACAAGATGCATAAAGTCACTTCAAATCTGAAAGTTCAAATCTTCTAGATTCAAAACGACTTTTTGTGTTACCAGGCATGCATTTGCTAAACAAACATACATTTGCTACCAACTATGCATTTGCAGTTCCGTATGGTGTCGAACGTAAAGAATAGCACCATCCCATATCTTTCCGTGGGTGTCGTAAGAGGCGACTAAGGGACTTACCAGAGAATAGGCAGCAGCGTTCTCTGTGCCTTCGTAACAACCATACTGCGATCGCCAACCCGCCTGCCAAGCGTAGCGATCATGGCAAATCCCCCCCTTCTAGGGGAGGCCTATGTCCAGCAGTGGACGTCTTATAGCTGAAATGATGATGCATTTGCAGACTTCAGTAAAAAGTTGCAATCTCTTCCAAATTGGTTTGTATTTTAACAGTGAGAAAAAGATTGACAGCTTTTCCGGAACTAAATGCAGGTTGCAGGCCGAAAACTAAGCTAACTTAGTTTAGCTTAGCTCGCATAGCTAACGCAGTTTTACATACTTGTGAGAGAAACTATGTGAGCAGACTGCAAACTCTTCAAACTCAGCTATGTGACCTTACTAAAATATGTGAAGGCAAGTTAGTTGTGTATATTTATGCGAGCTAGGTAAGCCCGCGAAAGACTTAGCTAGCTAGCTAGCTAGCTAGCTGTCATGTGCCCAGGTCTGGAATATCTTTTCTTCAAACCAGAATTCATTTTGTTTTTCTATGAGTGAAATACTCATCATCGGATCTTACTTCAACGATTATTATCATGGCGAGTTATCACTCGCCTATCAAATCGTCTATCAAATTGAACTTCATAACACTGACAGAGTTTTCAGTAAGTTCTTGGTGTGCATGAGACATATTTCTAGTTAGGCTCAGATTAGCTTCATCATCATCATCATTTCAGCCTTAAGACGTCCACTGCTGGACATAGGCTTCCCCAAAAGGGGGGATTTGCCATAATCGCCACGCTTGGCAGGCGGGTTGGCGAAGGTACAGAGAACGCTGCTGCCTATTCTCTGGTAAGTCCCTTAGTCGCCTCTTACGACACCCACGGGAAGATATGGAATGATGCTATTCTTTACGTCCGACACCATACGGAACAGATTAGCTTGGCTAGCTTAATTTAGTTTTCGCGTAAAATAGAATGAAATATTACTAAGCGTTTTAACACAACGAGTGACTAAGCCAGTCTTACAAGTTAGCATATCTTAGTTTTCGGCCTGCAATCCGAATAACACTCGTTTTCTCAATCATTGTGGTCACTGACATAGCTGACAGATACAGAAAAAATACAGAAAACTGAAAAATTCAATATTCGCTAACAAACCAATCAAAAGTTCCAATCCAAGATTCGAAAGCAACATAAAAGAGAACACCGACCAGAAATGTCATAACACCAACATTTTATGTAAACCAAGATACAGTAGCGAAACTTGTACCGGGGTGTCGTTAAAAAGTTTCCGTAACTGTTCCGTTCTCGAGAGAAATAAAAGTAATATACGTTACGTTTTCTAACTCCCAACTGTTCGGTTTAGCAGGAGTTTGGTTTGTTACCTATTTCTAGGGAAAATATGAAAAGTCTATTAGAGCGCGTGTTTGTTGGGAGTGATGTTTTGATGTTTTGATAATAAGTTCGTAGATAACATTATTTTTTGTGTAAACTTTACTCTTTGAAAGGGATTTACGCAGTTTTTAAAAATTGTGCTAAACCATATCGAGGAATCAGGACTCTAATGATATATAATATTTCTCGTTAAAATGAAAAGCTCTAATTTGTCTCATGTTTTTAAACTTTTGTTTGACTATGAATGACGTAATTTCAAGAAGGTTTATTGTACAATACGCCTAAGCCTACGTTCAGAAATGAATATGGCGATCGATAAAATGGACAACTCTAATGAGTCGTTCAGACATGCGGAAAACGCTTCATGTGGATGCCACTGAAAAAAAAAATTGGCATAGGCATGTCACTCACGTTATAATTCTTTGTTGAGCAAAGAAATTTTCAGTAATGACGTCACCAGCCCCAGGCATGTTATCAAACGGTTATAATAATCTTGAAAAGACATTATTTTGACCTTGAGACTGAAATACGAAAGAAGTTATCGTTTAAGGAAGCATATTTCGCAATCCCCCCTTCTTTGTCGCTTTCTCCTTGTAGAAATGGTCACTTAAAATGAACGTTAGCCTTCAAACTTCTGTTATTAGTTTTGAAAAGGTCTTTAAGAGGTTTATCTTATGAAAACATAGTAATTATCAGTTTCATTACGATCTCTTAAAAGACAATGCATTCCATGTGTATTTTCTGCAAGATATACCGAAAACAGTTGAAACATAAAGAAACGAAAAGTATGAATCGAACGACAATGACACCTTCATGATGAACAAAAATCGCCTTTCAATAAACTATGTAGTACATTAATTAAAAACTACAAAATAAACTAACAAGAAACTATAAAAAGGCATCAAAAATCTGCTCCTCAACGCTGTCAGCCGGTAATGTGCCCAAAAGACTGGCGGCATTGCCACGTTGTATGGCAACACTTAGCCTCTGGCCATGGTGAAAGCCAGCCCTTGGGTCACGAGAAGCGTCAACTAAGCGTTTTGAAATTTCCTTAAACAGGCTATGAGCATTCGGACCCTCAACCCCTCGGAGTTTCAACCCCAAACGGCTCGAAAATAATATAGTTTCCACAAACGCCGCTTGAGGTTCTCTGCAGCCGCAGCGGCACCACCTTTCGATAAAAATACATTACAACTCTTTTGTAATTGCCCAAAAGAAATCTTCCCCATCCCTATTAAAGCCAAGCCACCAGACAAACTATCTAGAAAATAACGATACTAAATATACAGCATAGAACCCAGACGGTACAAAAAGACTACAACTACCAAACGGGAAGAAACGATCATGAAATTCTCTAAAGCAATTGAATAAGCAACGGGTTACTCAGTGTTCGTGGCTTCGCTCGCTTAGGAAAATATTCAAGTTATTACTGTGGTTGCAATTGGAAAATCAGAAAAATATGTTTGCTTGCAATTCTTTTCGTGTAAAACTAACACTAGTAAGAATTTGGTAACTGAATAATGCACGCGGCTGGTCAGCAGTGCACATCAGTGGACGTATACATATATGGACGTGAATGGAATACAAAGAAAAAGGAGCAGTCTTGACTAAAAATAATGCAATAATATTATCCAGTTCTAGGATCTAGAAATGGGAACCAAATGCAGTTTAATATAGCTGCATTACATAATCAAAATCCAATCTAATTAAAAACTGCCTGACAGATGATGTTGCCTAGCTGTACCCCTGACTTCAGCCGCATGAAGTAGTTTCGTATCTTCTAAGAAACTATGCTCTCCACGAGGTCAATGTACATCTTAAGCTCAGTATAGCTGTTTCTAAATCCCTACTAAATCTCAACACAACAAACACAAACAGCGGTGGTAATCCAAAGGTTATGAGAGCAGTATTACAGCATATGTAGACACAGGGAATCCGCAATTTGCAAGCCGATGCAAGCAACATCCCTATTCAGTGATCAGGCATTTACATAGCGTTTGTGAAGCTTAGGGCTGAGCCTGGTTCCTTTTTGTGGAAAAACGACCGCTGTGCACTAAAGCGAATCGTTTTTGTTGACGGTTTGACGGTGGAGTGAAAGTATGGATGCACATGCTAGGTTATAAACCGTGATATGCGATGTGCATTTTTATTTTACTCCTGAAATAGTCTATTTCTCTGGTCGCTCAAATTCGTTCCCTTGTTTATTTGTCCAATATTATATTCCTTGTAACAGTGATTGAGTTATACAAGATAAGTCAGTCTAAGACCTAGTTTAGCTACTAGCAAAAAGTGCAAATCCACCATATCTTTCTCAAAATGATTAATGCAGTTAACATTATCATGCTATAAATTCAACCAAATCCGCCAGCCCCAGGAGTGTTCAGTTCTTGGTGAATATAAAACGAATTTGACCTGACAAGACTATTCTTAGATATGTGTCAGGTCAGTATACCTACCTAAGATTATCGAAACCATCCAAAAATAAAAAGTACCTACCACAAGCGCACGGTCAGGTTGATTTGGTGCATTTGTTTCTGTTTTGCTTCAACTTCCCCTTACTATACTTGCCTAACTTTCTACATGGGCTAAAAAATTATATTACGAACGCACTGAAATCAGCCCTAAAAAAAAATTAGTAGCTTAAATTCTTACTAACTTTTTATGAAAGCACAATAAACCTAACTAGCATTCCTTTCTGAATCCCGTTTATATTCAACTAGCTGATGCCCGCGGCTTCACCCGCGTGGATGTCGGTCAAATTATATACTAAAACCACCCTCTTGAATCACTCTATCTAATACAAAAACCGCTTTAAAATCCGCCGCTGTCTGACGGACAGACAGCGACTTTGTTTTATACTATGTAGTGATAGTGATACACGTCATATTTACGTGGCATTAAAATTGCTGGTAAAGGGCTGGTTTTTCAAAAAAGCATTACGTACTGTTATAGATTTAGTGTAAATCTGTTGGAAGTAGCATTTATAGTCTCGTATCAATTTGTATTTGCTCCACGTGTAGTGTACTTGTAGATTACAAAATAAAACACCAATCACTTTGGTAATACTGAATTTAATCATCAGCTTCAGTTAACAGTTTACACTTGTACATGTATACAACAGTAATTATTATCGACCTTACCAGTCGACGGTCCAGCCGATAGTGCGCTCCTGCGGCAATTTCTGCCTAAAGTGTCATTCTGCTAACCGGAAGTCAACAATTCAACAGTATTCATAATGGATAATATTTAAAAAGATATTATGTTAACAGGAAGTCAAAGTAGTGTTTTTACGAACATTTGATATTAATAAATGACAACAGGTACACAGGAAGTCAATGCACGCTAACAGCTCGGCCATCTGACATTCGGTTACGTCCTCGTACCGAAGAAAATGAAAATGTTTTTATTAAAAGTACAAAAATTTCCAATAATCTCAACCATGATTTGATATGATATGTATCATGTGAAACTAATCATTCTAAACAATTGTAAATTATAGAGAGTCAATTCAGGAATACATGAAAATATGATCTGATTTATCATAGCATTCTAAACAATTATTATACAGGCTTAATTCAAAGAAAACATGAAATGTTTAATAAAAAATAACAACTAAAAATAATTATTGATTAATACTAAATACTGTTAATCACTCAAGTATGTTGGTACTTACAATTTTGTAAACAATCATAAATTATAAGTAAGAAAAACAAGAAATACTCTAATCATTATCACATTCAATATGCACTTCATCTGACTCATTTAAAACCCCACTGTTCTCCTCGTCAGAACTACTTGCTAAATCGGTACTAAGATTAAGCCAAGGCCGCAATTTATCTCTAGCTACAATGGTTTCGTATTTATGATTGTGTTTTCTAGTTATGGGGGTGTCTTCAACTAAGAATCGGTCATTGGGGAGTATTTTAACAATGCGATAGGGCCCTTGATATTTTGCTACTAGTTTCTTAGATTTGCCATCGTTTTTATTAATTTCCCTTTCTAGCCTTACTAAATCTCCTTCTTTATAAATTGTTTGATTAGTTATTTTCCTATTTTTATTAAAACGTTCTCTATCTTTTTCTTGTTGTTTTCTTATAAGTTCTCCGGATTCTTCGCGCATTTTTGATATTTGGTCTAAATTATTATCTAACGTATCACTAATAATATCACTTAAAATAGACTCTGAAACATTCGTTACTTTAAATCCGAATAGTAGCTCAGAGGGACTTCTTTGAGTAGTTTTGTGTTTTGTGGTATTTATCCCTATTTGTATATCTGGCACATATTCATCCCAAGTCCTATCATCTTTCCCATGAGATTTAGTAGAGAGGGCATCTAGAATCGTTCTATTAAATCTCTCCACTTGACCATTAGCCCTTGGAGTTGCAACAGCATTTAGAATATGCTTAATACCAGTGTCTTTAATAAACTTACTAAAGATATTACTTGTAAAACATGAACCTCTGTCGGTTACCAAACGTGTGGGAGCACCAAAATAACTGATATGATCTCTTAAAACTCGAACAGTAGTGGTTGCTTTAGTATTCCGAACTGGTGTAATATTTGTGTATTTAGTGAAGCCATCGACAATAACAAGCAAATAACAATTACCACGTTTACTACGTACAAATGGTCCTAAGTGGTCCGCATGTATCGTATGAAACGGTTGCTCTACTTTCGGTATAGGATGAAGTTCACCTTCACGGGGACCACCAGGTACTTTGTGATGCTTTGTGCACTCGAGACAAGCAGCAACATACTTTTTTACGAATCGTCGCATCTTTGGGAACCAAAATGAATCTTTAATCCGAGCTAACGTTTTATCGAATCCGAAATGACCAATGTCGTCGTGGTTTTTCTTAAGAATTTGCCAACGAATTGCTTTTGGGACGGCCCATCGAAGACCGTTCTCTACTATGCGATACACACGACCATTTTTAACCTTAAAATTATTATGAACTTCAACAATTTTGTCAATGTCTGGATTACTCAGTATATTTTTAATTGACACAATTTCCTCATCTATAGATTGGGCGGTGCTCAACCAATTATCAGTTTCAATATTGAGGATGTCAAAAATGTGACTCTCTGGAATAGGCGGTTCGATGGGATGCCGACTCAGAGCGTCAACGTGCATCATTTTACTGCCCGATCTGTATTCGATCTCGCAATCATATTCTTGTATTTGTATCCACCAGCGAGCTATTCGAGGGATAAGATCACGTTTGGTCAGTATCGTCCTCAAAGCATTACAATCCGTGTATATTTTAAAATGGATACCAATTAAATATACTCTAAAACGATTAAGCGATGCAATAACTGCCAACGTCTCCAGTTCGAACGAATGCAACTTTTGCTCATCAATAGTCGTTTTTCGACTGTAGAACGAAACTGGTCGCAGCATACCATCTTTACCTATTTGTAAGAGAATCCCGGCCACTCCAAGTTTAGATGCGTCTGTGTGTAGTTGCGTCTCGAAAGAGGGATCATACAAAGCAATAACAGGCCGTTCTACTAATGCATCTTTGAGCGTCTGAAAGGCAGAGGCCTGTTCGGAACCCCAGGTCCACACACAGTTTTTGCGTAAAAGGTCTGTTAAGGGTCTCGCCAATATGGCGAAATTTCTAATAAACCGTCTAAAAAAACTCGCAAGTCCCATGAACTGGCGTATCTCATGGGGATTTTTGGGGGCAGGAAAATTTGAAACTGCATTGATCTTTCTAGCACCGGGACGGACACCATCAGGGCCAATTTCAAATCCTAGAAAATCAATATTTCTGTAAAAGAAGTGACATTTACTTAGCTTTAAGGTTAAACCTCCCTCTCGAAGTAACTGTAATACTTGACAAAGTCGGGAAAGACCTTCGTCAAAGCTATGTGAAGGAACTAATATGTCATCCATATATATAACGGCAAATTTTATCTTAGCGTCAGCTAGGATTTTGTTTATTGTTCGCTGGAAAACAGACGGTGCATTGACCAAACCAAACGGCATTCGCAAATATTCAAATTGACCATCTGGAGTCACGAATGCCGTTTTAGTTCTAGACTGCTCGGAGATCGGAATTTGGTAATAACCAGAAGCAAGATCTAATGATATAAAATACTCATGACCAGCCAATAGATCGATTTGATCGTCTATGCGAGGAATAGGGTAGTGGTCCTTTATCGTTTTACGGTTGAGTGCTCTGTAATCGACGCAAAGACGTTTTTCACCAGTCTTTTTCTTGACCAACACTATTGGACTAGCATAAGGGGATGATGACTCTTGAACAATGTTAGCATCAAGCATTTCTTGGACCATATCTCGGACTAGTGTTCTCTCAGAATAGGACATTCGATAAGGGCGGTAAGCAACAGGTTCAGAGTCTTTAAGTTTAATTTCCATCTCGCTAACAGATGTGTAACCTAGATCTTTAAGATTTTTAGAAAAACAATCTTTATATTCACATAACACGGATTTTAATTTGTCGAGTTGTGTATTGGTTAAAGAGTCTCCATAATTGATAGAGTCATTATCTTCGGTACCGGAAATGGTTAATTGAGATACGCTGCTAACACTATTCAGAGGTACGGCGCGAGCAATTAAATTATCTTTTTTAAACACGATGGTATGTAAAGTTAAATTTTGTACCAGTAATCGCCCTACACCATTAATTAAGGTGAATTCCCCAGGCAAAAGATAAAATTCCGATCCAATTTTCCCCCTTACAGAGCCGTTAATAAAAACCTGACCAGTAAAAGCCCCATCTGAATAAACTGGTATGGACTGCATAGCATGACTGGAAACATCAGTTGCCTCAGAAACCATCAGAAATACTTTGTTCGTTCTTTGAAATATAAGTCGAGATGGTGTCTTAGTTATTAGAATACCAGGAAGCTCGGTAAAAGAATGACCTAAAAGCATTGGGTATTTCAAAACGCAGTCATCAACGACAAGAATATCGATGGTTTCCTTAATTCCCTGAATTTCGATAGTCACCCGAACTTTACCAACCGGCTGCACTAAATTATTACCTAGTCCTTTCATTAAGGGTAAATCACAATGGTCTAGTTGCAAATTAAAATCTTTCGCTTCAGTTTGTCGCATTATCGAGCATTCACTACCAAGATCCACGAAACAAGAAATGGGAAAATCATTTAGTTTGGCAGTAACAATATATTTATCATTTGGGTCGTGAGTTTTTGTACTATTTCTGCTGGCGTTACAGTCAACCTTTAGAACCTGTTTTTCTTGACCTACTCCGTCGGGTTTAAGGTTTTCGCGACTCTTTTGGGTGATATTGGGACAATTGGCAGTGACGTGCCCGAGCCTATGACAGTTGTTGCATTTTTCGATAGGTTTAGGACATTTAAAACTGGGATGACCCTCAGCGCGGCAATTAAAGCATTTAATTGGTGGTTTTGTTACCGTTGAACTCAATTTATTGTCCGACTGGTTTGTTTTATCCGATTGTAACCCCAAAGATTTCTTAATATCGTTTCTACTCTTTAAGTTATTGCCATTGTTTTCTCTTGCCTGACCGACTTTAACAGATTTCAGGTATCTAAGGACATGCTCAGGCGTATCATATTGTGCCGCTTGAGCTCCTACTTTAATAGCCCTATCTTCTATGCCGTATAGTATACAATCTACTGCCCTTTTTCCTGTTATCTGACATCTATGTAACAAGTTAAGTTTAGAGTAATAGTACTGTTCCAAAGGTTCCCCATATTTCGCCCTCAATGCAAGCATCTCTGTTAGTAACTCAGCGTAATTTTCTCTACATGGAAACGATTGGAAAAGTTTCGTTTTCCATTCCAACCAAGTAAATTTTACGGTAGGTAGACTCTGGTACCATGACTTGGCTAAACCCGTGAGCTTCGGAAGTGCATAGTAAATGATTTCACGTTCTTCCCATTCATATATGTCGGCGCATTCTTCGACTTTATTGATCCAATTTAAAATACTCTGATTTTTGGACATAGGGTCAAATTCAGGAATAACACTACTCATGTTGGCTAATTTATGACTGCCCGATTTTGAAAACCCCTTAAGTGCATCAATAAATTGGAATAACATATTATTAGGATCTGAATTCTCATACCGAGGTGTCCCTTGCGTCCGATGATCGTGATGACTGCTGCTCCTCGAATGCCTTTCGTCTCGTGACCTGCTTCTCGAACGCCTTTCATTGCGTGACCTGCTTCTGGAACGCCTTTCGTTTCGCGAACTGTTCGATCTCGCTCGGTCAATCGTAGAAGTATAGGTCCTCAGTGGTCCTCTCCATTCATCCTCAGTGTAATCCGAATTGTGCATTGATCTCATGTCCAAATCCCTGTTTCTAGAGCGTCGCTCAAGCTCACCGCTCATCATATCATTTGTACGTCTACCAGAGAACCTCGGCCGCCGCTCAAGCTCATCGGCACGGGGTTGACCAGCAAACGTACGGTTTGTACTCGGCTGTCGCTCAAGCTCACCAGCACGAGACTCACCAAAAATCAGTTGGTCCCTACCCCGCCGTTGCTCAAGCTCATCGGCACGAGGCTGACCAGTAAACGCACGGCTTGTACTCGGCTGTCGCTCAAGCTCACCAGCACGATACTCGCCATAAATCACTTGGTCCCCACCCGGCCGTCGCTCAAGCTCATCGGCACGGGGGTTTCCTCTCATTCTATGTGACTCGTTGTCGTTACGTTCATGTCGATTTAATCTCTCAACTTCACTATCTGGTCGAGTTCGCTTTGACCCAGATGGCAGAATAGGGCTGCCAGGTTCCGAATAATCATTATTTTTATTCATTTTGCTTCTGAAACTCAAAAGAATTGTATTACTATTCATCATTCACCAAAATAATTAAAAAATGTTTTATAGTTGGTGGAAAAGAACACGTTTACTATCAAATAATACACCTACTGTGTTCAGAGAAAAAGAGTAAAGTGCATTCGGATTAAGAAGAAAAAAAAAAATATTTTTGCACTAATAATACTATGTTTAGTGCTGGCACCAAATCTAAGTAATGAAATAAAAGCAAGGAGAAAAAGAAATAAAGAAAGAGGGAAAAAAAACAATATGTAGGTATGTCCATAAATTTAGAGAAAAATAATTCCTTTGCAAAATAGAGAACAGTAAATCCATCATAATAATCCGTTCATCAGTCCATCGTAATAATAAGTGCATCATAATAATCAATCCATCATAATAATCAGTCCATCATAATGATAAAACCTATAGCAAAACCTAAATCGCAAATTCATAGTAAAAAAAAATAACTTATTATTATATTATTTTTAAAAGTCTGTAATTTTTATGCACTGTTTTTCGATAATAAATAACACGTTTCCGTTACTTACGTTTTCTTGGATGGCACAAAAGCGTATTTTGCGTTTATCCCACTTCTGAACTATAGTCTCGTATCAATTTGTATTTGCTCCACGTGTAGTGTACTTGTAGATTACAAAATAAAACACCAATCACTTTGGTAATACTGAATTTAATCATCAGCTTCAGTTAACAGTTTACACTTGTACATGTATACAACAGTAATTATTATCGACCTTACCAGTCGACGGTCCAGCCGATAGTGCGCTCCTGCGGCAATTTCTGCCTAAAGTGTCATTCTGCTAACCGGAAGTCAACAATTCAACAGTATTCATAATGGATAATATTTAAAAAGATATTATGTTAACAGGAAGTCAAAGTAGTGTTTTTACGAACATTTGATATTAATAAATGACAACAGGTACACAGGAAGTCAATGCACGCTAACACATTTAAGACTACCTAATTGGTCTTAGTGCGCGTTGGGTGATCGTGGAGTCATGAGAACCGGTAGTGGCCCGGTGTCGAAATTAGTTCCTCAATGAAAAGGGGTTTTAATTAAATGGCCAGCCTAAATTCTTCCGATATATTATTAATACCTGTATTCATCGAAAGCTGGTATCACTCCAAAGAAGTTTTGTATGAGACAAAATGTTCGAAAGTGTCACGTTTTTTGAGATAATTATTAGCTATGAACCGACACCCACATTTTGCTACATATAGTATGTCTAAGCCCCATGTAATATGAAGCAAAATAGTTGCCATCATGATCATCTTCCTGCCCTTATCTCGTAACACATTTTTTTCTTCCATTCTGCCCTGTCACTCGTCACGCTATCATTATTTTATTCGTTTTTTCTTCATATCACTCCTCACACACTCCATCCGTCTTTTCTTTGGTCTTCCTCTCCCTCTTCATCCATTCTCATTTATGTTCATAACTATCAACCGGGCATACATTAAAATAAGACTCCGTAGCTGCTACTGATAAACTTCTGATAGAAAAGCCCTATAATACTTTGCCCGACCCGGAAATCGAACCCTGGACCTCATACTCAGCAGTCGCGCGTACAACCGCTAGATCAATGAGGAAGTTTAACAATTAAGTTTTTTTATAGTTTATCATGAAACTTTTTTTCATTTCTATACAGCTATGCAGCAGCTCGGGAACCAATCATCCATGTTGCTTTATTTTCTTCATTTAAATAAGTTGACTGTTGGTGTTGTTGGTTGTTGTTGACTGCCTCGTTGGTCTAGTGGTCGCAAGCGCGACTACTAAGCATGAGGTCCTGGGTTCGATTCCCGGGTCGGGCATAGTGTTATTGGCTTTTTCATCAGGAATGTATCAGTAACAGCTACGGAGTCTGGATTTGTGCCCGGTTGATGGCAATAGGCTCGCCCCCATAACTGGCGAAATGTGGGTGAACTATTAGATACACTTCTGCTTAACCCTTCGGGGATTACAGGCGTGATGTGTTACGTGTATGTGTTATGTTTTTTTCATAGATTATCATGAAACTTTTTTAATTCCTAAACAGTTATGCAGCTCGAAAACCTGTAAACCATGTTGTATTTTTCTTTTTTTGCATAAGTTGGTCGCCGGCACCGAGGCAGTTTAGCATTTCTTGAAACTTTTCATTGGAGTTATTATTCAATGTTTATTGGTCACCGTGGAAGATGTTGAATTATTTATGTATTGAGGCTCGATTATGGTAACGTCTGATGGAAAGTAATCCATCTTAAGAACATAATGTTTTAATAATGTGGCAATTTGAGTAAGTATGGTGTTCTCTTCGGGTTGCGTGAAAGGAGTGTTATCCGTATTCTAAATTTTGTATTAATGCCTGAGATATTAGAGTCCTATTTTAGTATTCCTGACAAGACGTTTTACCAACGTTTGATCTCACAGCTCCCGTGACAAAACAATTTCGAAACATAAGCATCACGTTCGTAAATACACAATATGCATTATATATAGACGTAAATTAGATCTTTGTGTTTTATTAAACATGCCATAGTTTGTAATTAAAACTAAAAATTAAAATTAAAATTACTATCACCTACTCTCTCTCTCTCTCTCTCACCTAAAATCCTATCGTTTAGATAGAATTTTTCGAAAGGACATTTCAAAGAACCGGGAATTAATCTAATAGCCGTCAAAAAACATCAGTATTTTTCGACCCCAAAACTACTCCCCCACCAAGATATCAAGAATATCCCTTTAAAATAACAACCATTTCACTTCCCTATAAGCCGGAGAAAGGGTTAGAGAGGCATAATCAAATTGCCTCAGTATAAACGTTGCTATTCTAACCATTCGGCTGGCGGCTATCATTATCATTCATCATGACTGTGTACACATAATTCCCTTGCGGCTGAATGGAGATAAGCGATCAATTGGATTAGATAATGGTATGGAATCTATACGCTATACGTCTGTAGGTATATTGTTTCAAAGGTAGTGTTACATTGAAGCGGTGTTTGGGAAATTAATTGGAGCAATATGGCGAGACGGTCTCTTATTGTGGCCTCGCTGTTGTACTGGTCGCAAGGACTTATGTTGGACCCGTCGGGGCTGGGGGTTGTTCGCAAGAAATACCGCGGCCCCGACATGAAGGGCTAAGAAGGAACATGGGTGGTTTTTAGTCAGTAGAAGTCTGACACTCCCTTTCGCTCTGCCCAAGAGCGGGAGGGGTTATTCGATGCTTTTCCACCCGCCAAAAAAAAAAAAAGTACTTATGTTGGAAGTGGTCATGTTTTCGTTTCGATACCCAGGTGAAGCAAAATATTACTAAATAAGCTCAGAAGAATTCTGGATAAGTGCCACGTTGATAACCATAGGCTCGTCCCTATTACATTGGACTTGAGGAAACAAGGCATATGAGTATAGCCACTAAGCCACACGTCTGCTGAACTCTTCAAGGATTATACATGCATGTAAGCAACCACTATAATGGAGTAATCCAAAAGTATTTAATGAAAACATAAACAGCTGATCTACTGTTTTAATTCTTATGTAACGCATAGGTACTGAGAAATCTATATTGAGAAGGTTCAAACTTTATATCAAACTAGCTGACCCACGCAACTTCGTCTGCGTCACATAATATAGCTTAAAACCTTTCTTGACAAATCGACTATCCAACATATTAAATTGAGTTAAATCGTACCCGTAACAAACAAAAAATCTTACCTTTCCTCTTTATAGTACCTATTAGTTTAGATTGGCTTTGATTATATTTTTAAAGTAACAATTACTATAGGTATATCTTACTGTTTAATAATACAGTGTAACACCTTTTACTTGTAAACATTATGGTGCAGTAAATATTTTGAATTTGAATTTCTCCGGAGCCCCCAGAGGTCAGAATCCCCACGTACCTACCGCACCGGACCGAATGACTGCAACGCGCTTAATTATTTTGTCGCCCGTATATTTTTACATTGCGATATCTTCTAAGATATTTGTTTAAACTTTATAGAGTAAAAGGCAAATTTATTCTATATTAAATTTCCGTGCTAACAAACACATTTATTTAGATATAGATTAATACCATATGGGTTAAATAAGCTTCGCAAAATATAATTCTTTTTAACCTAACATTTTAATATAAAAAATGGTTACAGTGAGTCAAAGATAAACATATGCTGTCGCGGACTTTTTTTTAGAACTTTTAAAGAGGAACAATTCCTTCATACATGATATTTACGTAACTTAAACCGTTTTCGCAGCGCACGCAACGGAAGCTCTCAAAAAGGAATATCTTTTCCCGTTTTTGCAACATTTTTCATTTATGCTCCGCTCCTATTAATTGTGGCGTGATGTTATATAGCCTAAAGCCTTCCTCGATAAATGGACTATCCAACATTAAAAGAATTTTTCAATTCCAACCAGTAGTTCCAGAGTTTACCCCGTTCAAACAAACAATCAAACAAACAAACAAACAAACAAACTCTTTAGCTTTATAATATTAGTATAGATAATATTAGTATAGATATAGATGAAATATTTAGGAAAAGTAAATACATAATAATAAAATCGAAAATCTACAGTACGATTTTAAATCACCAAACAGAATCACATTAATATTATACGAGGCAAAAATACCATTTCCATAACAAAATTAAGCTTTTACATTCGTAAAGGCACTTTCTGTACCTATTCGACATAAAACTTTCAGATGAAAATATAAATAGGACGTCGATTCTAAAATATTTGGGTCTGTTTTATTTTGGTATACCTACTAGTTTACTAGCTCTTCAGCTGTGCCTTATTTGACGACAAATAGGACTTAAAAATCAGTCAAGTACTCAGTCAGTCACTTACTACTTGGTCAGTTACTTACTATTTATGTAGGTTCCGTACAAACTTGTAGGTATTTTGTTATTAAATGTCATATTTACGGTTTTCATTCGATTTTTTCCTTTACATGGTGCTGTAGACATTTCTTCTTGCCAACATGATTCTAGATCAACGGGAAGTACCTATTATGTTGTGGTTCCCTCGTGAAATCGTAACCGACCTGAGTATATTTTGATATTGATTTTAGCTTGATACCTTCACGCGTTCCTGAGAAAACGGCTCTTAACAGACGGATAAAAAAGTGTTCCTATAAGGGTTCTGTTTAGTACGGAACCCTAAAACCAGTATAATTCCGGTAATAAGCTGCTGCATAACATTTAAAACAACATCGTTCGTTTGGAATAAAATAAAATAGCGAGCATTATGAAACAGACGGTGTCATCTGCAGACGATATATTTATATTTAGTGAATAACAGTAATTATCAGCAAAATACTGACGAAAAACTAAATCTTATTATAATAAAACACTTAAAATAAAATACCATTAACCGATCTGAGACAGTTTCTAAGAATCGTTTGAGAACTACTTATAAAATTGTTTATTTTTGACATGAGTCTTCTTCCAAATTATTTTGTATCTGAGTCGCTTCTAATGGTGGAAACTTTTCAGAATTTTAATTTTAGACATTCAGGTAACATTTTAGTAAGTTTTGAATAAATAAGTTTATTGGACTGACAGTAATCTAATGCTATTAATGAATTTCCAGTGTTTACGTGATTTTCTTACAAACCTTGTGTGCCTGTAGTTCTGAAAATAAAGTACATTTTTATCTTATTAACCAGTAGGAATTTGTTAGTATTAGCCACGGTGTCCAGATTCGTGCCCGGTTAATAGCAAAGCTCGCCCCCTACTACATGGGACATAACTGGCAAATTGTGGGTGTACTATTTGATACAGCTCTGCTTATGTCCTCGGAGATTAACAGCCGCGATATTACGTGGCGTGGTGGTCGGTCCACCTACTTCGTTGATGACCCACAGAAATATATGCAGGTAAATTAAATATTTCGTAGGCAAAAATCTCCAAAAATGCACCAAACATCCTCTAGTTGGCACAGTCAACATAAAAAATCGACATTTCAGTAGCTAAATACAAAAAAAAATCTCACTCCTAGCAGTTTTTGGTATTGAAATACAGGGTGTAAATCAACCCATCACACAAACGTCAACAAAGCATTCTGTACCCACATCAAACTAAGTACCCCTACGCAAAAATTTTTGCTGGGAAACGACTTTTTTTTGGGTCAAAAATCACATTTTACGGTAAAACTCAATGTAGCACTGTTAAAACATTGTGATAGTGGTTGCTTTGAATAGTAAACGGGTCATGGAGGTAATTTAAGTAAAGTTATAACCTGAAAATCTAGTATTTACAAAAACTGCTGTGAATTATTTGGAACTTTGACCCCCAATATCTCCGAAACTAGGAGGTTCCCAGGTATAGTCTAGAACAAAAAAATGATCGCAGTGGTGAAAACAAGTGTCCTTAGTTTGCGTAAAGGGTACTTTTACACCAATAACAAAACTGCTTCACAAATATCTTAATAGAGCATTAAATTTCACCCTCACCTACTTTATCACTTAAATATTACAAAGCCAAGAATTCAGTACAATCACGTACACCGTATCGGGCGCCAAAATTCTTTGACACGCAATCTCAAACGACCTTCAGTATTAACATTTGAGACGTGACCTACCCGACTATGAATAAATCAGACCTGTGCTATGTTAATGTGTACTCCACTGAGGTTTGAGATATTATAGGCAAAGGGAGCTTTAATCTGAAGACGGAAATGTAGATACAGGTAAGGGTGATTGAGGATACGGCTGTAAATGTACATTTAAAATGATTTTCTAGTATAATGGCTGTAAAGTGTTAGAGGGGCTCAATACTAAAAACTCCCAGTCGATCTTAGAAGGTTAAGCCGTGCTTGCCGAGGTTGGTTAGCAGATGGCTGACCATCATTACATACCGATTTACCTCCGTGCCTCAGAAAGTTCGTTAAGCTGTTGATCCCGGCTGTAGATCTTTGACAACTCTGTTGTTACGTGTAGTCAGAAGCCAAAAGTTTGACAATCAGTCTTACTAAAGTGTACCAGTTACTGGGTATGTAATGGGTAACCTAGGCAACGCACGCCATAACCTAAAAAGATCGACTGGAGCGATAGTTATTATTTAGCCACAAGCTCGGCAAAGCATTGAAGAAAACCGTTGTGTCTTAGATCAAGAAATTAGAATACATGCGCCGTCCTTGGAGAATAAAATGATAACTGCCATTACCATAGTTTTATTGTTATGCCATATTTAAAACCTACGGAGCCTAGTACTCAATTTTTTTTGTGATTTTTCTCCTCTAATCCACAAAGTTATAAGATAATACAATAATATTCACTACCTACTTTTTCCCAGAACAGATGCGTACTAGAAAAAAAGATAGTGTAATGATAGTGAAATAGTTTCTTTACAAATATGTGTGAATAACTTGCAATAATATTCTCGGAAAAACTAATCGGCGAAATATTGATGAACGCCATTATCATTTTATAAATACCCCAGAATAAAAGTTCATGGTTGTATTACCGAATAATGCATGTCCAATATTAACGAGAATAAAATTGTAACGGATTATGTTTTCCGTAATATTAGGCCTACATTATTCGTTGAATATTGTTGTAATGCACTATAGCAATACTTACAGTCTTTTAAAAGTAACGAGAATAAAATGATAAGTGTATATTAGTGAATTAAGACAGCAGTCAAATGCTATTATCTTTTTAAACTTTAAATATCTTCAGTTTGTGTAACTTAATTAAAACTATTTTTAAACATTTTATAAGGTTAAAAAATTAGCTAATATTGAGCCTTTTTTTGATCTCTCTACGTCTATTGCTTGGCAAGTTATAGTGAAAAATCAATTTTTTATTTTTCCTGAAAAGTTGTGTTTTTGCAGTTATCATTTTATTCTCCGGGGACGGCGATTATGTGACATCTACTCACCCGCACTGACCTACGCTCACAGAGGCCCGTGGCATAGATGTACGCACGTTGTTAGCCGACTAATAATACAACAGGTTCAGACTTTCAGAACGACACTGCTACACAGCTCACAGTAATTATTAACCGCAGAGATATCTCTAAGAAATTATCATTTTCTGGAAACTCAATATTATGTAGGTATCGAGTCTGTTTTCCATTAAATAATATTAATAAACCATAAATAATAAAACAATAATAATATTAATATTGACAGTTCTATGAATTGAAGGCGAGGCTATCATTATTTGTTTCGAATAGTGTTGAATTCCTGGTAATCCTGTCCTATCCAACTGGTAAGCTAATATTAATAGAAATATCTGTTTCTAAAATTATATTATCGTTCAACAATTTGGCGCATGAATGAAATATTTGCAAATTACACACGCTTAAAGAATTTTTATACCTACTTATAGGCTTTTCAAACAAAAAAAAATACTCTACAATTCAATTAATTTATTTGATTCAGACATATCCATAACTTTGTTAGTAAGTACAATTTATTATGTTAGTAAGCAGATAATCCATAAAAGACACATCCAGACAAATACACACTCACAATACTAAATTATAACATACATACTATTACGTTCTTTACAAATTGATTTAAAAGAGTGTCCATGGAGTTTCTTGCCCGTTCTTCTCCATAGAGATCTACGCTAGGGAATGGGCAACTACAGTACTTTCACAAGTTATTATGCCTTGTGACTGTGACTGTAGCTTAGGAGTGCAATGCGTCGTCCCGGGGGTTACTGCGTCGGGTTGCGCGTCGCCGGATGTCTGCGGCGGCGAGTGCTGTAAGTGCGGGGGCGCGCGGCGGCTCGTGCCGTGGCGGTGGGTGCGCGGGGCTCCGGGTCGCGGGGTGGCGGTTGCGCGTTGCGGTGTGCATTCGTTGTTCCGTGATTTGGAGTCTTGTGCATTCGTTGTTGCGGTGTGCGTCGCTGCGTGCTTTCGTGCTCGCAGTGTTCGTTGTTGCGGGCATTCGGCGGCGTGTGGTTCGGCGTGGTGGCTTTCGGGATGACGTTTTGCACTCGTAGTTTAGTTTTATGAATTGTTCTTCTGACATTCAAAAGTACCAGTAATGGTTTAATTGAAATAAATGCTTTGACTTTGACTTTGACTTTACATCCATTCATGATCTTACTAGCTTGTGCCAGCGGCTTCGCCCGCGTTTAATTCGATAATAAATTTTCCCACGGGATTATACTACCGGGATAAGAAGTATCCTATGTGTTAATCCAGGTTATAAACTATCTGTGTACCAAATTTTATCCAAATCCGTTCAGTAGTTTTTGCGTGAAAGAGTAACAAACATCCACACATCCATTCTCACAAACTTTCACATTTATAATATTAGTAGGATTCCCAATTACTGTGCTAAAATATGGTCGGCTTCCAGTCTAACCGGATGCACATGGGGCGACTTTCTATTTGACCTACACAACCAAGTTACTACCTAATTTTCGCAACTATTTTTCTGCCGCCAAAAAACACGTACCTCGACCCCGAATTGCCAAGAAATAAACACACATATCAGCTTATTCGGATCACATACGAGACTGATTCGCCGTGGGCCCGTTACTCGCATGATTTGTACCGGCAATGCAGTAGACGTTCATTTGCATACCAAATTCCGTTTGGATAGGGGATTTCATTGGGTTAGAAATTCAATGCCTATGGATTTTGTGAGCTATCTTGTCTTGTGTTATTAGAAGCTTTGTTTTGAAAGTGGGGTGGATATAGGCTTTAATAGACAGACTTTGTCTAGATTTATTTTAACACACAAACATCTACACGTCCATACGACTTTAATCCCCGGATGGTTGGGCCGAGGTGTTCCGAAAAGTGCACCGACATTTTGCCAGTTATTAGCTTCATGTAATAAGGCGTGAGCTTATGCTACTGCGAGGCAGTCAAATGAGATATTCGGTGATATATTCAGCAAGGATGATGCACTAGTTTTTTTGACCTTGACTTCACCCGTGTGGAGGTCAAATGGGTACACCTCTGCCTAACAGTTCGGGGATTAAAGACGTGCTGTTCTGTTTTCTAATTTGGTTAGACTAGATCCTGTATCTTTTCGTATCGCCTCATGACCTAAAGTAATTTCCGACGTCGAATCTTAATTTCACCGCTGAAATAAACAGCAGCTGTATTGCTACAAATTTGACGTCATAACTCTGACATTTTACTTATATTTAAAACGCGGCATTTACGCAACATGACGCCCTAATACGTAAAGAAAACATGAAACATTTTTACTCCAAAGTAACTCTGTTACACAACAAAATGAGTACGACTACGAAAAAATTTACGCACATTTTTTATTTATTAAGAATTTTCATGTGTTTCTTATATGAGGAAAACACGAGTTTATTTTGTATTCATTTCTTCAAGCTGCGGATAATTATGTCCCAATCTAAATGTTAAGAGCTCTGCAATGGAATGTAATGAAACAATTTTGTTATTTCAAGAACGTTGTCGCGAGGATAAAAATTGTCTTTATTTTTCTGCCGTTGCTGGTATGAAAGAATAGCATAATTTGTTGGGTAAATACGCTTGAACATTTTGCAATTAGTTTAGGAAGCTGGTTTGCAAAGTATATCTTCATCATCCTGTTGTCCTTATCCCAATTCATTTGAGGTCGGCGCAGCATGTCTTCTTCCTTCTTCTCTTCCTAGTCTGCAAAGTATACAAATACACATAAAGTGAAAATTAGCAAATACATAAAATACATATATTATAATGTTCACATTCCGACAAGAATAATTCGAGATCGATTCGATTTGATTCGATTTTTCGAGGACAAGAATAATTAAAATTGATAACTGCCTCGTTAGTTTAGCGATCGCAACCATGAATTCTGTGCATAAGGTGGAAATTGCTATTGGGATTTTTCGTTAGGACTTTCTCAGCCAGCCATTGAACTTGCATTTGTGCCTCATCATCAGCCTATAATGTTCTCACTTCCTTCAATATTTTGGTTCAAAGACATGCCGGTTTCCTCACGATGTTTCCCTTCACCGTTTTGAGAGCAGTGGAGATGAAATAAATTACACAAAGTAATCCGCCTGACTGAGTTTGTCCCACGACTCACTGTTCGTAAGTTGGGGCCGCCACCACTGGGCCACCACTCTGCTGTCGGTCTTTTGGTGGTTTTTGTGGTCATTTGTGCCTGGTTGAGGACATTAGGCTGGCCATGAAACTTAAACATAACTGGCAAAGTATGGGTGTACTATTAGGTACACCTCCACCTTTCCCTTCAGGGATTATAGACATTATGTTATGTTAAATAATTATCTAAATTCTGTCTAATTTGTCACAAAAGAAACGCAACACCAAATTCCCTTCACCCATATTCCCGCACGCAATCCACATGCAACGACAATAGCGCCACGTATGTGCAGCTATTCGACAATGAGCCGGCGACGTCGCACTGACGCGTGAGGCACGTCCTCCTATTACTCGCGACATGCAAGCCGCGCACGCTTTGATGACGTGTGCGACGCTCTTACGACTAGTTATGACGTAGTTATCCTTTGAGGGATCTAGTTCATACGATTTTGTAGGAGTTGATTATTCTTAATAAAACTTGTTTATTTCTCTTCTTTTTACAATCAGTACTTATAGCTATTGATGCAACATAAAATATATACATACTGAACTGAGATGATTAACTATCTTAAAACACATAACAATGACTTTAAATAATTTTATTTCAGATGCAAACAGCAACAGTAACGACGCTGCAGTGAGATGGCCCTTCACGTCCAAAGTTAGGAGTCCCAACAACTTTGTTTGAAAAATACGAGAAGAATAGAACACACAAAAGAGCATCAAACGCAACACTGTTTTATTCTAAAACGTTCTCTCCAGAAACACGTTCAAATCCTGTCCCTCAACAACACAAAATATCAAAAAACCTAGACTAAAAAGCAAGCAGCGGCCTATTTACATTATACCATTGTGAAACTTGCAGAATTTTCAAATATTGACGTTGTCAATTTAATCTGTAGATTTACATATCTAACAATGACTTCAAAAATTTTCTATTTCAGATACAAACAGTTAATTGTGACAGCAGCGAGATGGCCCTTCACGTCCAAAGTTAGGAGTCCCGACAACTTTATTTGAAAAATACGAGAGTATAAAACACACAAAAGAGTATCAAACGCAACACTGCATTATTCGAAAACGTTCTGTCCCGAAGCACGTTCAGAACCCTCAACAACAAAATAACAAAAAACCTAGACTAAAAAGCAAGCAACGGCCTATTTACACACACCAAGCGATACCATTGTGAAAGTTGGAGGATCTCCACAATCGGGAAGTTTCAACAAAAGAGAACAGAACAGGGAAGGACAGAACAAACTTGTCCGTTGAACTAAAAGCGCGAATCCTTCTAAAAGTTTAGCATTATCATAATGTTGGGGGATGTTAACTACAGGGTGGGTGGATGCCTGGATGGTTGGGTTTTAACTGTGGCTCGATGTTGAGTTAGTTTAAAGTTCAGATTGAGGAATTTTATATATTATACATAGTTGGTTAATGGTCGTTATTTTGCAAACAAAGTGAATGGTCTTGATATTTACATAGTTTTCCAATCAAGGTGAAAGTTGAACAAGTTTAGTTTATGTTGAACTCGCGCAATGAGGGTTCTGTACAAACTTTATAATGCAGGCCGATTTATTTAAGTACACTGTACGGTTTTCTGATTTTTTCTTCACTTACTGCGGCACTCAGAGAGCTTTGATGATTACTTAGGCCATCACTTAGTAAAGGTTTTGACAGTTTTGTCATACAAAAGAATGTCAAATCTTTACTAAGTGACGGCTTAAGTAATCATTAAATATCTCTGAGTACCGCAGTCAATAATAATAGACAAAAGTAGGTTTAGGATGTCAATAGGGATGTTTACTGACTAAAAAAAATATGATTCTAATTAGTCCGTCTGTTAGATTATCGAAAAATATTGGATACGTATTTTTTGTTTGATCAAATCATTAAAAATTGACTAAGATAAAACGCGTCAATGATTTGAGTGGGGGGTCGTGACGTCACTCACCGGTAAAGAATGTCATACTAATGTCTTAGAATATGACGTCACGCGAGTTTTCAAAGCACTGTATCGTCTTCATTGTTTGTTTACGTGAAAAAGAAAAAATACGTGTCTAATACTTTTTGGAAATCTATGTGACGGACTAATATTTTTTTTTTTATTTATATATTTATTACGAGTAAGTATGTGGTATTACAATTATACAAGTTTGCGATTATTAAATCGCAATTTCATTTGTTTTAAATTCACCCTGTATCATCGGAAGTGTACTGACCTTTGTCAGACTCTTGATGATGTAATGAGCTGTATTGTTCCAAAATTGTATAAAACAAACTTATTATTGTGTACGACCTTCTTGCTGAGAACTTCATAAAAGTTTTCAGGGCATATTTGCTACTGTTGGTCTTTAAATAGATTTTGAAAATAAGGACACGGTGGCGTCTTTATTTTGTATTGTCTAAAGTTTAACACGTAGTCAAGAGGCGCTCGCAGCTAAACAATGGATTGATAGATCTTCTAGGAAATCTATCCATAGATACTGTGGTACTAACTAATTGCTGACTAATGGAACATTGCTATAATACAGCCATATTAATGGCGAGCCATGTAGTCGGTGACTAGTTAAAAAAGTGCCGACAAATCAGCTCGGGTGATTGCACTGAAATTTTTACCTTTATTGTATTTTTTTAAATTTATAACCAGGTTTTAATTTAGAGTTTGCTATATAATTTAGGATTTATTTTTAAATTTAACAGAAAAACTAATTAAGAATTTCGAGGGCAAGTTCATTGCATGATGTACTCGACGTGAGCGACACAATAGGAAAAATAAAACGTTCCGGGCATTGTTGATTTTTCTTGAGCTCCATTTTAACATCCAGCTAGTCGGCCGATTGGAAAATTTGAAGAAGTTCGAAAGCTTTCTGGTTTGCAGGTAGATACAGGCTGTCAATTTATATTAAACACTGATATTGATGTAAGTTGTGACACGTCAAATAATTTTATTTGTAAGCAATTTAAAAATGTGAAAACATCTGACTACAATTTAACACGTCCAATCTACCTCTAACAAACAGCGTCTAACGTTTCTAGGATTTCAGGCGTGATGTTAAGTGAGATTCAAAAGTGATTGACTTTGAATTGGGTCTTTGTGTCTGCCAAGCAATTTTGAAACTAAATGGGTTTTCTACAAATATAACGCTACAGTTTTGTTGAAAATGGTTTCCCAGTGTATTCGTATTTGAAATCAACATCGCGCCTTTCTCTATTCCACAAAAAATGGGTAGAAATGTTTGCCACTCGTAGTAATTATACCAATGGAGTACCTACTAGAATAACTAAACTGTTTATGTTGCTTTTCTTGCATTCTGTGCGCGGTGGACATCGAACGGGCGGCGGTGGGTCACGCTCACTCACGCAGCATCAGGTCAACTAACCTCTACGGCTCATGGCTTCTACTCCGTATTATGCACATTCTTTATGTAAAAAATTAAGACGACAAAATTAATAAAATGGAAAATTTTATGAGTCACCTTGACGAGTGACAAAATTATATAAGGTCTCGGTTTACCCCAGAATGCATACCGATCATGGATCTGAGAGATTCCGCTTGTGATACATAATTCATTACTCGTTAGTATCGGTAAAATATGATGATACTAGTCAAGTCTTTTCAATAAGGTTAAATAATAATTACACATATTTTCCAGAGAACAACCATAATAAATATTCATTTAATCAAACTAGGCTTAAGATCAGCACTTTTTGAACGTCAAGCACGACAAGTCCCTGAAACGTCAGCTGTTTACCTTAGTGTTTAGCTGGGCAGAAGTGCCGGAATAAACTTTCCAGTAAACAAATTGTCAAACATCTAATCTAAATCTAAAATAAATCAAAACTAAAAACCCACGGACCCTAGACGATATAATATTTTATTAATATCATACACATTCGAATACGACATGGTACACAATTTTGAGGGGCCACCATATTGCAAGAAACTACACATCAAATAATCGTAAAATGAAATCAGACGGAATAAATAACTTTTGATCAGATATTTTTACGACGATATTTTACTATTATGGCATAGTTTTGTACTGCATATGTATGTGTACGATATAAAATATTGGGGTATCTTCGTTCGAGTTTATCTTATTACCGGACTACGAACCTTTGTGGTTGAACCTTGTTATTGAGCATAATTCTACCTACTGTACATATCTATACAAATTATTTTATTAAATTAGCTGATGCCCGCGGCTTTGCCCGCGTTAAAATATATACTAAAACCTTCCTCAAGAACCACTCTATTTATTGGTGAAAACAGCATGAAAATCGGTGCAGTAGTTTTTGAGTTTATCGCGGACAGACAGAGAGACGCGGTAGTGATTTAAGTGTCTGTTTGTAATTTATATAGGTAATGTATATAAAAGGGATGAAAGGTATATTATAACTAAAAAAGTGATGGATATAAATATTGATGGATGGTGAGGGAGAGGAAGGCCAAAGAAAAGATGGATGGATTGTGTGAGGAATTATATGAAAGAGAAAGGAATAAATGCCACCGTGACGTCTAACAGGGAAGGATGGAAGAAGAAAACGTGTTGCGCCGACCCCAAATAAAATGAGATAAGGGCAGGAAGATGATGATGATGATTTGAAAGTGTGGAACGGTCACCGACTTAAAATCTATGTATTCTAAGAACCTAATTTATTGTCGAGTCTCCAATATGGGTCATAAATATGACTTTTTCATTTACTTAGCTCAAAACACAAAGAAGAGATTTCAATCCAACATTAACGTTATTGAATACCCCTTTCACATTTAGCCCTTTCATCTAAAATACTGCCCTCGTAATTGAAAACACAGTAACTTCGAAAATCACGTTTTGTAAAAAACGCGGTTAAAGTTTAATTGTTAAATCGTTTTGTTATGAACAAACTATATAAGTTAGGTTGAAAAAATCATTTCTTAATGATAGAAAATAGTTAAAGCTTTAATTCTGTATATATATATATATAATATTACTGTTGTATAATTAATAAAATTAGATAATGTGTTATAAAATAAGAATATAATTTATTAAATTATATTTTTTTAAGCTAAAAACCAGTAACTGACTGGTTACTGTGGTCTAGGTTAGTTTTACTTATTACTGTGTATTAACCATGTAAAGATACTAACACTAGTGACATCACAACACAGTAACTTTACACATACTGGGTTGAAAGTTAATAATAGTAAGAGTCGACTACCTAGATCAATACCTAGTAAGTGAAAATGCTGTGTTTAAGACTAATTTGTAACAAGGTTTACTCTAAGGTGCAATTATAGTATCTAAATATACTTTGTTTTAGGTTAGCCTTCGTATAATTACTTAAAAAATAATCACCCTATTTTGATTACATAAGATGAAATTAAACAATGGAATGTGTTTATACTTATTTTATTGTTTATCATTTGTAACTTACAGTTAAATCTTCTTACAGTAAAATCACATATTTAATACTTATAAGTTTTAATTGCTAAACTTAAGATCAATTTCTTTTTTAGTTCTACATAACAATTCTTTATTCATCTGGATAAAAATGACAAGACGAAGGAGATCAAAAATAATTAGATACTTATTTTATTCATACAAGTATCGCTCTGTAGATCAGTAATAAATCAATAATATTTTTTTCCAAACTAAAAATACACAACATCTAAAATAAAAAATAAAAAACAACTAAAACAAACTTCTTATATAAATGCAACAACTAGAATCATTCAGAACACAAAAACAATTTAATCACATTTTTTTAGTCACAACCATCATCATTGTGGGTTGATAAATCGACGGCCAAATTATTTACAGGCAATGCTCGCCAAAACAAAAGTCGACTTGAAGGCATGAGAGGTCCCAATTTTGTTAAAATCTCGGATTTTCGTTGCTCATTAATACCTCGTGCTGTAGTTTTAATGACAGGCACGGGCAAACCATTCTTTTCATATTTTATTTTTAAAAACTGAAGTTCAGCATAGTCTACTTCTTGAAACGACTTTTTTATGTGCAAGTTGAAAGAGCCTCGCCTAACTTGGACCACTACAATATCACGCAAGTAAACTCTGTTAAGTGCATTTTTGAGGCGGTGTGCAGATGAGCAATCTTCAAAATTATAAAAATCTCCAACCGCCATTGCCTTTACATCCACTTTCCCAGAGCGTGCAGATTGCACAGTTTTATGAAAGTCGTCAAAATCATAGATTTTTGGATTACGTTTCATAGCTTGCTCCACTTGGTGATGAAAACTGTCTGCAGACATAAAGCTATGTCCAGGCTCAAAGTATTTCAATGTTATAGTTTTAGCTGCTATATCTTCGCTATTAATTACATACACAAAAAAGCTAAAAAGTGACCAGCATTTATTTTGTGAAGCGCAGTTATCGGTCCAGATCGTGATATTTTCAACGTCTCTTTTATGCTTGAGAAACTGGTAAAAAGTGCTGGTAATATCTTCTTTTCTGCGCCCAGAAACAGCCTCATGCCATATAACTGCATATGTTTTTACACAAGATGAATTGTGGGTTCCAACTGGCACAAAACTTTCGTTGAAAACGATTATTCGCGGACAAAAAATTACTGACTTGAAGGACTCCAGTCTCGGCAGCATTATTACCTTCTGCAGATCAGCTGAATAATAATTGTTCCTCAAATCCTGTTCTTTTGCCGCATCGTTTTTATACTCCTCCCTGGTTTCTGTAACACGTACTTTATGATCTTTATAATTTTTGCAGATGCTACAATCTTCTACTGCATTTTTTGAGTGATCGTCATCATGTTTATTAAATACTTCGCAAGTCTCACATTCTTCATTTCCTAGCTTGGCTAGTGAAATATTCAATTCTTTTTTAAGAATATATCTGTACAATTCGTACGAGCATTTCGAATCAGGGTACTTTTCTTTGAAATGATTGTACATCGTGTTAATGCACAAGTCTGACGGTAGGTATTTTTTGTTCGGTGCGTGCTCTCTACGATAGTGCGACACCGCAGGACCAAATGACATTATATGTTCATGTATGTTGTTACGATCATATGGCATGTTTTTTGCATGTTTACCTCTTTTATCAACAATCGCTTCGTCTGGGTTACTGATTGCTTTAAGAATGGTGTAATCATTTTTCGGGTGATATCCTAGCGTGGTCAGGAAGAAATGCTTGCAAACTTCAATGTTTGATGATTCTTCATCAATGGATGGTTTTAAGAAATATTTATGTGTAAATTTTCTCTGTGAATCTGTTCTTGTTTTTAGTTTAGTTATTAATTTCGTTGTTGAATTCGTCACAAATACTATCTGAGCTTGTCTGTTTAGTTTCCAGTAGAATTCATTTATTTCTTGTCTCCTTTCCTCGGAAATTAAGTCTTTACACTTTTTAACGCATTTATCGGAACATGGTAATTTCAGCTTAAACTGATTAATTTTTTCTTCTGCTTTCATTTTCTTTCTATCTTTTAATTCAGTAGTGTATTTTCTTCGTTTTCTTACTGTCCCTTTTTTTGTCAGTTGAATATCATCGTGTTTTGCATTGTTATTTATTTCCGCCGTAACACATATCTTTTCGATTTCTTTTATTGTTACTATTCCGTATGGATCAACGATAAAAATCTTCTGTTTTTCCATGTCTTCATTTTCTTCACATTTCTCTAATAATGGTTCATCCAGTCCATCCACTACATTTTCTATACCTTTTTCTCGTTGTAGTTCCATCTTTTTCATTCCTGTTAAATTACGAGAAACTAAACGTTTCTCGTAATTTAGCCCTTTTTGTATAGCATTTACTTCGTTCTCCTTAGACATTAAAATTTCAGAAACTTCAGTTGGTAAATGTATATCTGCTATAACTGTAGTTCTAGTTTCTGTGTGTATTTCTGTATCCTTTTTTCGCTTTGTTGAGTGACCGATTTTTTTCTGTTTGCGTTTTTTTGACTTAGAAGCGTGCGTGACTTGATCTTCCGTTAAAGATGCACTTGTACTTTCATCCGATTCTCTAAACAAGTAGTCTTTGTCTTTGACCGAGTCGTCGGAATCAAAAAAATCTAACGGTGGTGGTTCTTTACACAGAAGCCATTCATCTACCTGACTTTCTACATTCGATACAAAGTCAGCAATACCTTCATCGTATTCTAGCGGTTTGCTTGGCCCTTTACTTGACGGCACAAAATTTTCCTTATTTACCTCACGTGACTCCGTTTCTGGCTTTCTTCTCGGTATATCTTCCGTGGCTCTTTTAATTATTTCGTTTATACGGGATTTTCGCATTTTGGTCTGCAATTAAACAAAGATATTAACTAAAGATCAGCTCTCTAATAGGACATAAAATAAGCCTTATTATCAAATTACAGCAAAACAAAAGGAAAACACATAACTAGGACGCGACATCACGCGATATAATTGTCATCCTTACTAATATATTAAATTCAAAACTGCGCGAGCGAAACCGTCGGTGAAAGCTAGTCTTAAAATAGTATCTTGTCACGTCGCGACGCGTCGAAAGAATACTATAAGCAACCCGGGAGTTCGGTATCGTGTCGGACACGACAAGATTTTATTTAATTACCAGATAGCTCAAATAATTTCTTCTCGATTAGACAGCGAGAACTGTGTCAAAATCGTATTTAAAGTCATATATATTTATAACGTCGTATTATGTCATATTCGTCAAAGAAACATACAAACTAACACGTCAAGTTAAATAAAAGCTTGTAATAAAAAAAAATGAACAAACAGTTCAAATACAAACACTATGTACCTACCTACCGTTTTATCTAATGAAACTGCCATTGATTTTATTTTTTGATTTAGCAAGTTTGCTACAAATCAATAAAATACCTAAAACAATGAAATAGAAAATACGTAGATATCGTCTATTTAGTTTTACTGATAACAGTGATATTTCAAAAAGTAACGGTAGATTAATGTTACAAAAAACACCTTCCATATAAATAATTTTAAACACTTCGTGCAGTGTCGTGCGATCCGACCTAATCGTGAACAAAGAGTACGTAGGTATAACTCATAGATAACTAATTATGTCTGGATGCATCTACCTTATTGAATTACAAGAAAAGATGTGCCGGTTAGCTAAAATTAGACAAAGTAGGTCGGCAATTATTAATAGTAATACTTACATAATTATTTTCCGTGCGGTTTCAACAAGGATCTTGCGTAGCCCGCACGCCGCTCGAGAGCACGTTACAAGTCAAGGTCACTCGCGCGAATGCGCCGCGCGGCGCATTGCGCACGCACGGGAGACAATCTTACTAACTCCCCGCTTACCCCCGTTCCGAGCAAAAGGTTAGCTTAAAACCCAGTAAATCAACAGTTACTGTGGTCAAGCTTAGTATTTTCGAAATAAATATTGAAACTGCAGGCACCTTAAACCCAGTAATTGAGATACTGTGATTAATTTATGTATAACATGAATTAACTTTTACGAAAGTTTTACTCAAAACCACAGTATTTGAAGATGCCGTGTTATAGCCAAGCAAAACATATTTAAAAAAATACATAAACACATATTTTACCACAGTAAACAGTAAATTGCTGTGTTCAAACCTAAACATTCTTACTTACTGTGTTTTTTATTAAAAATGTTTTGATTTTTAGCAAAATACTGTGTTTTTATCTACCGTATCTCGATAACTATACTAGCTACATACAAACCGAAAATTTTCCCAAATAGCGCTCGGTCTCGTGGTTTTAAAGAACTAAAACAAGTCTAAACACAGTAACTGAAGTTACTGTGATTTCAATTACGAGGGCAGAATAGGTGAGCATAAAATATAAAGGACATTGGAACAGTATAAAACAATCAAACGTTATATTCGTGATGTAAGTAGATGTTACATAATTGTCCGTATTTACTTATGTATGATACAGATTATGTGGTTTTTACTACATAAGACATTTGTGATTTGAATAGATTTTTATAATTATTTTGTAGCTTTTGGTCTAGTAGAACATCGATTTACATTATACATTACATAATATTGTCCGTATTTACTTATGATACAGATTATTTGATTTTTAATAGATAGGACATTTTTGTAATTTGGATAGATTTTTATAATTATTTTGTAACTTTTGGTCTAGTAGAACATCGATTTACTAACCATTTTCATGAATTCAGCAGATAATTCTAGAAACGTCTGTTTATTACATTTTTTTTAGACCTTTGCCCTGTATCGTTACAAAAAATAAAGTTCACGTATAAAAACACTCGGTTCCGAAACAACTATCTTGAGGCCATACAAATATTTGTTACGTGCAAAATATTGTCTGTTCTATACAAAAATGGCTAGTCAAAACGTACGGAACAACAATTTTTTTCTCGTTCTTTTAGTGAAAACTGACAAGAACTATGTATTTGTATACGCGCGCATATTTCTATTTAGATAGGTAACACTCCAGGCAAGGTAACAGTTTGAGCGCCGATTTCACTGTATATGGTCATTGTATGGACTTGTATGTAATTCAAATTCAAAATTCAAAAGCAATGCAGAGGAGTTTTTCACTTAGTTTATAATAATAAGATGAGCTGGAGCGACAGATGAAATGTCTAGGAAGGAAGTCATTTCTTAGAAAATAACTTTTGGTGATAAATGAAAAAAAAATACTGTATTGTAGTAACTCTTTTAAGATTGTAATAAAATGAGATTAGTTTTAGCCACTTAATAATGACACAGTACATGAAAAAGACGCTCCTTAGTGATGTAAATCAATTCAAAATAAAATATGTCACTTCTTAACATTACTCTATGTTCAATTGTTCATTGTTCACACCTTCGTTAGATTATATCTAAAGTATCGCCTCTCGCTGTGATTGCAATCGTACACGTTGGCGTGTGTCCAGTCATTTTGCATTTAGCTGTTTACTTGAATGCGGTACATAGAACTTATATCAAAACTAGGATTTATAGTTACTAACTAATTTATATCCAAGTGCACTTTATTCTAGAAAAAAAGTATTTGTTGGTATGACTGTAATTAAAACCATAGAAGAAAGTAGTCTGTGACTGCGTCGCGCTGCACCCGGGTTTCTGAACAAAGAAGTGACATAATATATACGTGACAGATGCGTATTAAAACAATACTTTGCTTAACTTAGGAAGTAGAAAAAAATGCGCCATAATTATTTTACACAAAATGGCGATCATTTTTTTTTTTTTACAAAACGTTGCCCCACACTAGGAATTTCTCCTTTATCGTGGTTGCGTTTACAAACAAAATATAAAGTCACATACAAAAATACCCAGACCCAAAACAACTATCTGCAGACCACACAAATATTTGTTCCGTGCGGGGATCGAACCTGCGACACGCAGCGCAGCAGTTCAATCGCTTAACCACTGCGCCAACCGCCACTTGTCACTTTTATTATTATTTTTTGTCTGAATTTGTGCCGAGTTAATGCCAATAGGCGCTTTCTATTACGAAACGAATTTAGCAAAACATGGGTGAACTAATGGGTACACTTCTGCCTTTCCCTTCGGGGATTACTAGGTGATGTTATTATGTAATAAAATATCCAAAATTATCTTACTACTACCATACGTACCATTACAATCTAAAATTCTTTTTTTTCCTCAATCGCCTCTTTAAAACGTACTCATCCATTTCATAGCCCCATTTTCTACAAAGCCAGAGATATTTCAATGAACCTTCTCGTCTCCCAATTAATCTATGTCAGAGGCTCCGTTAGAATATCTGACGAATGCTTTCACGACTTCCCTTGATTGCGTTCACAATTCTCTTTTGGCATTTGTCCAGTGTTCTAAGACGGCCATATTTGTTTGATTGCTGAGCTCATATCCGATTACTGATAACTTGTATGCATGTTTGTTTTTGGAGTCAGCAGGACTGTGAATCAGCGTTGAGAGCATTCAGAGTGCTTTTTCTTTTGTTCGATGGATGAAGTTCCTCATAAATCTTGCTATGTTCCCGTGATATTACTCTCGGCTCGGTCCAGCATATCTTTTTCTTTCATACTTTTCCTCCCTTTCTGACGGAGGAAGAAGACCAAAGAAAGATGGATGGATTGTATGAGGAATGATAATGAAAGAAAAAAAAAGACGTGTGGCACTCTGAGACTGCCGCGGTAAAGCTATTGCATAGCATTTTTTATCAACTTATGCAATTATAATTATTTATTTATTTTATTAATGCAGTATTTTTTTTTCCCTTGTTTTTTTTTCTTTGATATTAATTCAAGTTACACTTTGAGCGTGGTGACCGATGAAAAAAAAAATTTTTTTTATCGGTCACCACGCTCAAAGTGTGTGTTATTAAATAAATGAGTGTTAGGTTTTTTTTCGTTACGGAATTTCTGGATTCGGTCCCCACGCTCAAGGCCCGCGATAGAAGCTATGCAATAGCTTAAAAGGAGTAAACGATAGCGCCACAGTTTGCAGAGAAGTCTGGAAAAAAGAAGCGTGTTGCGCCGGCCCCAAGTAACATGGGACAAGGGCATAAGCTGATACCCGTCGGGGCTGCGGGTTGTTCGCAAGAGATACCGCGGCCTCGACATGAAGGGCTAAGAAGGAACTTGGGTGGTTTTTAGTCAGTAGAAGTTTGACACTCCCTTCCGCTCTGCCCAAGAGCGGGAGGGTTATTTGATGATTTTCCACCCACCATAAAAAAAAGGGCATAAGCTGATGACTTTTCTTCCTTCTCTATTCTCGAAGTCCTGCTTACAGTAAACATAATGAATAAAATAGATAAATCTGTGTCAAACATACCTCGTGGATTGCCACGAGGTAAGTTTGACCACACAGATTTCGACATGCACGAACATTTTTTTTTAATTTTATTTATTTATCTATCACCTTACATCTATCATTACAGGGCAACCCCAATGCGATAAATGCGCCTTAATAACTTAATCCTAACTTAATTGCTACTTATAACTAATAACAAATAAAGCATTCCTTGTGAATTCACTCAGAGAACAACAGAATAAGTCCGTCTCACTGGCTATGAAATTGAGCGTTCGGAGTGCACGCGTCAGGGGCGCCTCCTGTAAAAGGTTGGTCCGAGACCGCGGCTCCACTAGCAGTCGTGGTTGTCGTCGTCGCCACACGTACCTGTCCGGAACACACAGACTTACTTGGCCTAAAATAAGAGCATTGTACACCTCCTTATTGTTGCACATTCAAACCGTGACAATATGACCCACAAAGCTAGCAAATGAAATAACGTGTGTCTAGTGAATTCGAAGCTTCAAAATATCGATACACGATCGGTAGTATTTAGGATTTGTGCCTGGGTGGTGGCATTACAGGGGTCTTAAACATGACGTGCAAAATGTGTACTATACTATAGGAACATTATATAGCATCACGCCTGTAATCCCCGAAGCGTTAGGCAGAGGTGTAACTAATTCCCCACCCACATTTCGCCAGTTATGGCTAAGTCCTATGTAATAATGGGCGAGCCTATAGCCATCAACGTGTGCAACAAATGGCTGCTACTGAGGAATTCCGGAAGGAAAAACCTAATAACACTTTGCCCGACCTGGGTATCGAACCCAGGACCTAATGCTTAGCAGTCGCGCTTCCGATCATTAGGCCAACGTGACAGTATACTACAGGAACACCGCTACCTAACCCTGTGTGCGATGACAGTCGTAATAAATAAATCCATTTATTTCAGGTTCCCCCATATTAAAATACCAATTACGAGACACAGGATACATAATGTAATACATAATGTGGGTCAGCTACACGCGGAAGGCTCTAGATGCTCTGCGTGTACAGTATAATAATGGCTTCAGGGTGCTGTTGCGGTTGCCCAGGTTCTGCAGTGCGTCAAGCATGTTTGCGGTGGCACGAACTGACGACTTTTATGCAGTGATAAGGAAGAAGACCGCATCCTTAATAGGCAGAATGAGGGCTAGCCGCAACAGTATTTTGATAACCCTAGCTGACCAGTACGATGCACCGATTTTGAGGCACTGTGTCGGGTTGCTCGTGCGGCAGTGAGAAATAATTATGTGTACCTACTTAGTTTATAAATACTAACACTTAGTTGATAAGTTTGTTTGTGTACTAACCATTGGACCAATGTTGTCAAATTAAATAAAATATATTATTATTATTATGTCCTTTATTTACTTTCTTACATATAATTTACACTTTTAAATATTTCATACAAAAAATATAAAAAACATTTAAAAATATAAAAAATAGTCGTCCACCGGTGACGGGAGCAGGGTCCAAGTTACCGGTGGTTAGGGCTCCAGAGAGAGGAACCTCCTCACAATGCGGGCCGTATCAAGGAGTACTGCCTTCTGAATCAGGCCCTTGATCCAACTGCCAAGCGAAAGCTTTGAAAGATGACCGTCCATGCTCTTAGCTATAAGGCCATTTGCCGTAACGACAATCGGCACAATGATAGCCGAGCTCACATGCCACATATCGACAACCTCGTGTGCTAAGTCTAGATATTTTATTTGTTTCTCTTTTTCAGCTTTCACGAGGTTCTCGTCATGCGGAATGGTAACATCGATTATCACTGCGCGGCGCGCTGATCGGTCTATCACCACTATATCAGGCTTATTGGCAACAATAGTCCTGTCAGTGATGATAGACTGATCCCAGTACAACGTTACATGGTCTTTTTCGAGAACTGGGTCGGGCACATACTTGTAGTACGGTACCTCTGACTCCACAAGTTTATACTTCAAGGCAAGTTGCTGATGAATAATCCTGGCTACTTGATTGTGCCTGTGCAAATACTCGCCGTTAGCTAGACGAGAACAACCAGAAATAATATGTCTGATGGACTCACCCGGACGGTGGCATGCCCGACACACGTCAACCGTCCCATCCTTCATAATATATTTCCGGTAGTTGTTCGTCAACATAACTTCGTCCACAATCGCACAGACAAAACCTTCAGTTTCCCCAAAGAGGTTGCCGAAACGTAGCCAGGACACGGACGCTAGAAAATCTACATCGGGCCCGTGAAGAGCCCGGTAGAAGCGCCCGTGAAGCTCCTTGCTTTGCCATACTTCCTTGCGGTCATCAGTAGTGAGTACCACAGGTTTGGTATATGAATAGCGGATGGATAGCGGGGTGAGTCCCTTGTCCACTGCGACCATATCTCGGTGCATACCCACATCGGCTTTTAAAAAATATTCCCTGAGACTGCACACCTCGCGGTTGTGGAGGGTCTTCGCGTTTAAAAAGCCTCGACCCCCGCACTTCGACACCTCGGGATGTACAGTTTCATCACTGATGAGCGCGGGTGATGCATCCGATTTACGGTCAGCAATGTACGGACTCTCCTATCCAAGGCGTCAAGTTCGGTCTGAGTCCATTTGAGTATGCCGAAAGAGTACATTAAAACCGGCATGACCCAACCGTTAAAGGCGCGCACCTTGTTCCCACCTGAAAGAAGGCTACTTAAAACCTTCTTCAGGCGTCCGAAGAAGCGCTCCTTCAACGATTGCTTCATGTCAGCTACGTTAATGCCTAACGCTTCCGACATACCCAAATATTTATAGCTTTCGGATGAGGAAAGGGATCTGAGGTGTATGGAATCCGAGAGCTGAATTCCCTCGGATTCCATAATCTCCCCTCTCTTTACATACATGACTGCACATTTGTCCACACCAAATTCCATCCTGATGGCGCTACTAAAAGAATCAGTTAGTTTTAGTAACTCCATCAGTCGCAATTTGTTGGGGGCAAAGAGTTTCAGATCATCCATGTAAAGAAGGTGAGATATGACCTGACCATCTCTCCTCAACCGGTAGCCTAGACCTGAATCCTCCAGTAATGTGCTAAGAGGATTCAGGGCTAGGCAGAACCAAAGCGGGCTCAGACTGTCGCCCTGGAATATTCCCCGCTTAATCCATACAGGTTCATCGTTCCCCTGAATCTGTCGACATCCCGGATATCGAAGGACAGTTTTCCATTGCCCCATACACGACTCAAGGAAGGCGCGTAGAGTTGCGTTTATCTTGTACAACTCCAGCACCCTCATGAGCCATGTATGTGGCACCGAGTCGAAAGCCTTCTTATAGTCTATCCAGCATGTCGACAGATCTTTGCGGGCTCGACGAACCTGTTGACTAATGGCCATGTCGATGAGGAGTAGCTCCTTAGTACCGCGGGACCCGTTCCTACATCCATTCTGAGAGGCAGACATAATAGAGTTTTTCTCAATGTGTTTATTAATTTTCGCTCTCAAAATGGATGTAAGAAGTTTATAGACCGTCGACAAACACGTGATCGGCCTATAATTCTTGGGTTCCGCGGGACTACCTGACTTATGGAGCAGGTGGGTAACGCCTGTTGTTAAAAACTGCGGCAGCGACGCAGATTCTAAGGATGACTGGAATTGGGATGCCAGGCAAGTGTGTGAACTACTGAGCCATTTGAGCCAGAAATTGTGCAGTCCGTCCGGACCAGGTGACTTCCAGTTCGGTAACGGACGAACTGCACTGGCTATATCTTGTGGTGTTATTAAAATATCTTCCATTTCTGGGATACGTTCACACACTCGCTCGACATCACGTAACCAGTCAGCCTCAGTATGACAGACGGGTACCGACCAGATGCTGCGCCAGAATAAACTCGTGGCAGCATCATCCGGGCGACACACGTCCGTCATATTTTGCTGGGGTCGCTCCCAGGTTCGGTATACCCACCTTTCATCGCTCTGGAACATGCGATTCTGTGAGTACCGATCAACCCGCCGCCTATACCGTCGAATACGGTTAGCCCATGCATAAACCTTCTGCTTCAGGAAGTCGATGCGTTCTGTGACACGGGACATATAATCTTGAGGACTGATTTCAGTCCCCGAGAATGCCCGTCTCACAAAACGCATCACACGTGGTCGTGTATTGCCCTCCCTGAAGCAGTAAAGTTTGCCAATGAGTACCCTGGCCCCGTCGATACGACGCTCGATCCTGCGCTGCCAGGCCGGTACGGCTGGTTTTGGTCGACTAGCTAAGTCACAATTTGGGAATTTAACATTAGCTAGTCGACATGCCGCAACAGCCCCACAGTACAAGATCGAGTGTGTATCAACGAGGTCCTCGCTACTCTCGAAAATATTCTTGAGTTGCGAGTCCAGGGCACACACCAACGCCCTATTTCGTTTATGCATGGGTAACCGTGGCAATCGGGGCCTAAGTTCGGTAGAAGCAGATCGATACTCACGAAGCGCATCCTCCAGTGCGCTCCTCAATCGGTCGTTGCACTGGCTACTTACCGTGGCAACCCTATCATCTTCCTCTTCAACAGCAGGACTAGGACGCGGTGGGATTGTATTAAAAGCTGGTGTTTGCGTCACTGTTTGAGATGGAGTGAAGATGGTACGGTTGCTCAGTACCTCTGAGCGCAGCCTATCAAGCGCGGCGCCGTCCAACATGTGATTGCGCTGGATGACGCGCACCTGATCCGACAGTCGTTGGGTCGAAACGCTGACAGTTGGTTCAAGTTCCTGAAATAGAGACAGCATCCTAACACGGTACGCAGTGAGGTTAGTTCCCCCCTCTGTAGACCCGTAGTATGCGCGCATGACGTTCTCGTTTATAGCTCGAGTCCATTTCATGCGCTGCACACAACCACCGGCAGCGGGGACCCGGCTCGGGGTCGGTTGGCCCCTAGGTCCCAAGCAGTCCGGCGGCCGGCGTCCTCTCCGTCGACGAGCAGGTGGTGGCGTCGGGGATAGAGAGAAATACTCGTCGCTCGAGCTCGACGCGACTGCCGCGGCCAGTGTCACAGCACTCACGGTGGGGCTGGGTTCCGGCGGCGGCGAGGCGGAGCTGAGCGACGAGTCCGGAGGTGGAAGGCGTGCGCGTCTAGTCGCTGATCTTGTCAACATTTTTTCGTCATTCTTCAACAATTTTCTTCAAATAATTTATTTTGTGATGACATATGTCATCTATTTTTCTTTTATGGTGTTTTCTTGTAGTTCGTCTCATTTTATTGAATTCTGATTGAAATTATTGTAATATTTTAAAATAAAGTTGAAAAGGTTGGTGCCAAACGTTCAAAATAAAACAGAATGTTTATATAAATTAAATAAAATCGGAGGAAGAAATTGTATGACAACTGTTGACTTTGGTGTTGCCAGCTTATTATTATTATTATTATAAAAATTCAATACATAACCATTTCAAAATAAAAACAATAGCAAAATAAAATGATGATAAAAACAATGTTAAAAAAAAATCAGAAATAAAATGTCAAAAAATCAGAAAAACAATGTCACTAAAATCAAAGTAATGATAATTATGAAAGTAAAGATATGTTACGAGTATGCCAATAGTCACCTACTCGTCTCGATACAAAAACAAATGCGCGATGAAACATGACGATACAAACTCATCGTTGCAAATAATCATCAGTGTAAGTTTACCTTATTGACTCCTAAAATAATTCATATCTTGATGCAAAAATGTTTTTGCTTATTAGTATCGAGACTTGTGTTTCGTTCGCAGTTCTGTTTTGGCATGATCCCAACGTTTTTAGATCCCCATATTTGTTTGATTGCTTAGCTCATTTTCGATAACGGATAACTTCTCAGTTTATGCCAAGAAAGCACTACTTCAAATTCTGTTTAGGAAATTGTTATCGTACCGGTCCTTTTTCAGATATTAAGATATAACATAACATTACGCCTGTGTTTCCTGAATGCTTAAGCAGAGGTCTACGTATTAGCACACTCACATTTCGCCAAGTAGATATATTATGTTTTTTACCAGGCCTGTAATTTCCGAATCCTCTGGCTTAGGCAGAAGTGTACTATGTGTACCTATTAGTACACCCATATTTCGCCAGGTCTGTTTTGTTAAAACCCATTTAACCTTTTTGAACGTCAGAGCGTAAACACATTGGAGCCCCTCCCACGCCAAGGGACCTACAAAATAATTATTTTATTTTCTTTGACACTAGTTTATATTAAACAGCAGTTACAAAGTTTTAAAAATAACTTTTTTTGTCGGCTGTAGCCGACGGTGGCGTGTTGGACACGTTTTCATTTGTCGGTTAGACCCAACCGTGGCTATCAAAAGGTTAAAAGAGGGCGAGCTTATTGCCACACCAACCGGGCACATCATTATTCAGATTCCTGATATAAAAACCAGGACCGCATGCTCTTGCTTAGCAGTCACACCTGCGACCACTCGACCAACGAGGCAGCCAAAAAATAAAAAAAAGAGATAAAAGAGAAATCAGTTTCGGGATAAAGAGTTATCTACCAAAAAAAAGCCAGCTTTTCAAAGTTACAAAATTAACTAATATATTATATACTAAATCGGTATTATTAGGCAATAATATTTTTTTAAAATAGAAACAGTATTAAAGTTGTCCCGAATTTAATTGAGTCTGAAGAAAATCTATCTCAAAGTCTGAGAATTCCTAGACCGGACCACTTCAAACAAGATTTTCTAAATAAGTTAATATTCCTCTCTATTTTCGTTTGCCTTTACGAGCTTAGTTCATTTCAACAGTTACTTCAAAAAGCCAGGAATTACAAATTCGATTTGGAGGCCAAGTAGAGTCAACACAGAAATTAATTAAGTACCGGTGCTGATGAAAACGGGTTAAATACTTTAACCCTTACAGCGATCAGTATAGGCCTTAAATACCCAGATTATGAAACATTTATTTGAATGTTCAGACCTCCTTTGTTATAATATTGTAAACTAAAATTATTTTATTCGTTTCGTTTCGTGGAACTTGTGTTCAGCGTGGGTTTTGCTATGAGTGAGTTTTGGTGTCAAAAGGATTCGTGGTATTTTATTATTAGCCCTTAAAATTATTAAACATTTTGACTTTAATTTAGGTATAATAATTATTCCAACACAATTTCATTATTTTTCAATACGAATTTTCATTAAGGACATTTAAAGTAGACATAGAACTGTTTCTGGAATTAGATCCAGTAACACACGTCAATTTTTAGTCAGTATTTTAAAGATGACGCGGTAATTTTCTGGCTTACTGAAACCTGTTAGAAAACGCTATAACAGCTTCTACCCTAGCGTAAATCTAGATTTCGTAGCTTTTACTGCGAAATGCTTGATGGAAAACCTTAATATTACATTGCCCGACCTGGAAATCGAACGCAGGCACTCATACTACGCCGCGGGAGGCGGTCCGGGCGTCGGGGGCCACGTGATGGCTTCCGGCCACCGTAGACGCGGGCCTGTGGACGGTGAGTGATGGGCTAGCTCGCCGGCCGTCCGTCTTATGACGACGACAGGCCGTGTCGACGGCGCGTTCGTGTTCCACGCGCGCCTCGAAGAGATGTCAGCAACAAGGAAGGGGCCCGCAAGGGCCGATGCCCGTCGGGGCTGCGGGTTGTTCGCAAGAGATACCGCGGCCTCGACATGAAGGGCTAAGAAGGAACATGGGTGGTTTTTAGTCAGTAGAAGTCTGACACTCCCTTTTGCTCTGCCCAAGAGCGGGAGGGGTTATTTGATGATTTCCCACCCCCAAATCGGAAAACTCGTCTTTACCATAATCCTAAACAGAATATAAGTTGACGCCATAAAATATAGACATGATCAGCTAAAAGCAAAACTGTTCGGAACTCGATAAGATTAGTTCAATCCAAGTTGTCAAGTACACAACTTCTTCATTAGATCTTTCCGCATTAATGTTCCCTAACTTTTGCGGGGGAATCTTAGAAACATTAATGTATTTTGTTTTTAAGATTTGTGGTTTTTTTTTATTATAGGGTGTTAAGAGTTGTTGTGACCATGGCGTATTCCTTATTACCTTCTGCAATTGCTTTCTTTCCTTATTTTTTCAATATTTGACTCCTCCCGCTCTGGGCAGAGCGGTAGGGAGTGTCAGACTTCTACTGACTAAAAACCACCCATGTTCCTTCGCTAAGAAGGATGTTATGTCGAGGCCGCGGTATCTCTTGCGAACAACCCGCAGCCCCGACGGGGACTTATTTGACGAAGGGTCGAAACAGCTAACATTATTTTATCATTACTAGTCATCAATTAAGTAAAGGTAGGTATATGTAGGAGGGAACAAAAGGCACTTCTAAAAATAAATACTTTCTAGTTTTATTTAAGTGGCCGAAACAAGGTAGGGAATTTAATCCAATACGGTAACAAAAAGCGCTAGAGACAATACAGAATGGTATGCAATGTCTACGAGTATTGCATTGCTATTCAAAAGTGAATCCACCACTGTGACTTAAACAAAATCGTTGAAGCAGTTTTTACTTTAAAAACTGCACAAACCACATCACTATTACTCCCCAAGAGAATTCAAAAGAAGACTGAAATAATCGCTATACGCTCACTCAAGTTTTACATAGCTAAAAGGCTTTTAGACAATATATCTGTCCATTAGTCCCTGACTGCCGTGAAAGCGAAATAAGAGAAAAAAAAAAAGATCGTTTTTACACCCAGCTAGCAAGGATTTATATCATTAATGCGCGCTTCCGTGTCAAAAGTTGTTAAAGTTTTTGTAGCGTTGGGTTAACAACACATAACATAACATCACGCCTGTAATCCCCGAAGGGTAAGGCAGAGGTGTACCTAATAGTACACCCACATTTCGCTAGTTATATTTAAATCCCATCTAATAGGGGGCGAACCTATAGCCATCAACCGGGCACAAATCCAGGCTCCGTAGCTGTTACTGATAAATTCCTGATGGAAAAAGCCAATAACATTTTGCCCGACCCGGGAATCGAACCCAGGACCTCGTGCTCAGCAGTCGCGCTTGCGACCACTGGACCAACGAGGCAGCGTTGGGATAAGATATTTAAATAGTAGCACTCATACAGAAAAATTTCGGTTTGCCTAGGTTGGTCTGTAGATTATGAGTGATCATCCATTACCCACCGAGTTTCCTCCGTGTCACGGAAAGCACGTTAAGCCATTGGTCCCGGCGGTAATTTGTAGATCTTGACAATCGTTATAGGTAGTGGTGTCAGTGGCGCAGAAGATTGACAGCTGCATTCGGTCAGACTGGAAGCTGACCCCTCCAAAGTTTGGAAAACAACACAACATTTTCCAAACTTTATAACTCATCATACTGTTCACTCTTCCTAAATTTTTGAAAGATCCAAGTACGGTGAGAGGACATCCAATGATTTATTTCTTTGTCATCCTGAGTATTGCAAATCGATTTGGAAGTCTATAAATATACTAGATTTTCAGTCAGTTTGTGTGGATTAGCTGTTGCGTTTTAACTTCTATGTGTATTTTTGTGTGGCATTACGTGGATATTAAGTGTTGTGACTTTTATGCAATATTTTGTCGGTTTTGTGTTTCGAATGTTGAAGTATTTAGGATAACAACTGTTGTAATCAATGGTAAATATTATAATCTTAATTTTAATATTGCACATGTACTGCCATTTATTAGTTATTTCAGTAAGTTTCTCTCTTGTCTATATTGAGATCTGTCATGGCGTCCTTGTGCTTTTTCCTGTCTAACGCGCTCAATATGTAAATCCATTCAATTCAATTCAACCCATTCCATTTACAGTGTCTTTATGACAAATAAACTTAATTGAAACTATTGTTGACGGAGTTTATTAAAATTCGACCCCTCATATAATAACCACTAAGATGGATTAGCAAAAGATAAAAATTTGCAACAATAATTTTAGTTACCTGGCATCAGAAAAACCAGTCTTCAGATGACTGATTGCAGACTATACCAAAATAAAATTAACAGTAGGACATTAACTCAGCAGCATACTGACTGCAATATCTTAAACACATACATAAAGGGTGTAAGTCAACCCATCACACAGCCGTCAACCAAGCATTCTGCGCATCAAACTAAGTACCCCTACTCAAAAAATTTTGCTGGGAAACGATTTTTTTTTTTGGGATCAAAAAACACATTTTACGGTAAAACTCAATGTAGCACTCTTAAAACATTGTGCTAGTGGATGCTTTGAATAATAAACGAGTCATGGATGTAATTTAAGTAAATTTATAACCTGTAAAACTAGTATTTACAAAAACAGCTGTGAAAAATTTGGAACTTTGACCCCAATATCTCCGTAACTAGGGGGTTTCCATGTATAGTCTAGAACAAAATAATTATCACTGTGGTGGGGAGAATAAGTGACTTTCATTTGCGTTGAGGGTACTTTTATACCCTTTATTTACATCCTTTTAACCAATTTTTATAGAGGGATGTTCTCCCTTCCTTATTAAAAATAACACCAAAAATAATCTCACTCCTTGTTGGCAGCAAAATAAACAAATGATATATCTCTTCGCTACTAAACCACAGACCACCAACATATTTTTAACTCATCATTAACAATTCTACGTAAAACCAGCGAGAAGCTAATACATCTCCCAAAAAACAGCCAACTTCACATGACCCCGCATTTATTTAAATTCATGCAAATAATGCTTCCGACCACAACATAGATGAAGAAATGTTATTTTTATGTAGAGGCATTCCTCTTGCTGTGGATTCGATCTGACGCTTTAAATTATCAATGTTTATAATAAGGCGCAATTTTGATCGAAAAAATATAATGCCTTTTACGATAGAAAACACGTAGCCCCTTCGCACATGGCGTCGTATCGTAAGCGTATCGTAGAACGCGCGTAGTACGAGAGCAATACGAGCAGGAACATGTTCAAACAAGTTCGCACACGAGGCGGTGTTGCAGCGTATCGTATGAGGTGTTCATTGTCATTATGATAGTCGTAGCGTACTGGCGTAAAAAAGGAAGCGACAAAAAATATATTTTATAATGAATACTGCAAAAGTTATAGAATTTGTGAGCCTAATCGAAACATTTCCTTGGCTATATAATCATTCATTAAGTGATTACTCGTTCGTACTAGTTCACGTGCAACAACAAACAATCTTTTCCTGTAATTATTTGCGATGTATGGATGGATCCAATGAGCACGTCGCTTTCTACTTCTAACGAAATCAAATAACAAGAAATCCTCTTCGTCTGAAGAGAAGGTAAGGTCATCAATAAATTCCCCAAACACATCTGGTACGCTTGACACCATGATTTCAACTGAGATATTACAAAACGATACGTCTACGCGACGATTCTTTTGTAGAACACTCCGCGTCTCGTGCGCGTAGCGTAATTACGATACGCGCACGAGACAACTACGCCTGCGACCCATGTGCAAAACGCCTTACTTTTTTCTTCGTATATCTAATTTTCTAAGCTTACGTCAAGCTCTATGGAGCTTAGCATTTCTTTTTTGATGAGCAGTTATTTAGCTCAGCTAACAGATAAACACGGTTTTATGGTAGGTAAAAAAAATACTATTAGTGCCTACCACAAATCCATGTTTATCTGAAAGAGACAAGTGCGTTAATTTTTAAACTGCTTTATAAAGATTAAAGTTGGTAAACCATGTTTAATGATTAGCAAGTTTAACTCCAAAATTGATTAAAATATCAAATTTCTCATTTATAAAACTGTAAGTTTTGGACGTTGTCTATAGTTTAGGTCAAAATGGGCAGGTCAAAGCAGGCAGGATTGTAAAGACAGTTGCGAAAAAGCACACATCAACAGTATTTAAATAACAACCGAATCGAGTCGGCTCAAGTAACGTGTTACTTGAGCCGACTCGATTCGAGCGTTGTGTCCCTTCTACACAGGTCCATTACTCTTTGACCACAGCAACAAAACTGAATCAAAAATGTTATGTTCATTTGCTAATAATTATGATGAAACTGGAGACTTTGCACGGCTTGGGGTTAACATAATGAACTTTAAACAGAAAATGTTTTTAGTTAAAAATGAATTTTAAGGTGAAACTTCGGGAGAAAAATATAATGATTTTCGGGCATGATAAAATATTTTTGTCCTGTTAAACCAACGGTGTCATTTATCAAGGGATGTTGTTTAAAAATGTACCTAGTGTATAAAAAAGTTCAAAAGTCTGTGTTTGATTTGATCTACATAGTTGACGCAAACCGCTACTTTAATAACCGACTTCAAAAAAGAAGGAGGTTTCTTAGCAGTAGCGTTCTGCGACGTAGTATAAGGTTCAATTCTTGAATCGGGAACAGTACCTATTATTGGGTTTTACCAACAGGAATTTCTCAATAACAGCTAGCAGAGTAATAATGATATTTTATACTCTCCTAACTTCTGAATACACACATAACTCCCAACAAACTCTTATGTACTTTGTAACGCGGAAATAAAGTTACCTACAAAATTAATTACCCCGTAAAATTTTCATACACAAGTTAATCTTTCTCTCTGATGTAACTCAATTAATTATTAAATTAGGACTTTTTTCAGTGATGTACGAAATTGCAAATTATTTTACGTTTGAAGGGGAATTTTCCCATCTGTCTCTCGTTTCGCGGGCCTCGTGTAAAATTAGGGGGAATTAAGATGCCGTCACTGATCTTGTAAGGGGGAGTGCGAAGAGCGAGAAATTAATTTGGCATGTAGGTCAGGTTTTAATAGCGCACTGCTAAGTTCAAATCCATGGTTGATTTGTAATTTGGATTTGTAATAAGTTTCTGAAACTTTTTTGCCAGTTCTTGGGTGTTATAATATTTTCATAAGATAGATCTTGTGAAAATATTATAATTAATTTTGCTTGGGGTACGTAATTAGATGACTGCGTGCGAGTAGGTATATTCTGCTGTGACTAGAGGTATGCCTAGTAGACTTGTATTGGCCGATAAGTAAGGTATTAAGGTACACTACCATTTCACCAGTTTTGTTATGCCATCAACCGAGCACATTATATAGAAAACCAACATCTTACTCAAAAATCAAACCCAGAACCTCATGATCAGCAGTCGCACAACCACAAGACAGAACAGCCACTTAAACATATATTATTTAATAGACGGAATTAGATGGATTTGCTTACAAAGCTTATCAAAATAATCTAACTTTTCTCAACTCAAGTCGGAAACTATTTCTACCATACAGGCTACAGTAACTCTGTGAGCAAATAGTCCGCCTAACTACACCAAACTTAATCCAACAGCTAAGGTCCTTGCTCTCATAAGCCGTCTCCTCCACCAATAACATAAGTCCTAGTTTTACACCTCCTGTTTATGTCCACCTAGTAATCACAGACATACTTCACCTACGCCTATAAGCCACATAAACCGTGTACCAAATACCACAACAAGAGTTACAACTTAATTTACAAATCCAGGTAGGAATGGTGGACACGACCAAATCGTTGTATTCACTGTTCGCAAATAAAAAATACGGGCCATTCAAGGTGTTATGGGGTAGTAAAATTCCTGACTCCAATTTCTTGTTTTATCACTTGTTAGGTTATGTTCGGGCTTCCGGGATTTTGATTAACATTTTTTTTTGGAATGAGATGCGGGCCATCTCTTTTTCCACGCGATTCTGAGCCCTTGTCTTAAACATAGCGATCGATTGTCGCATTTATAATTATGTCACTTGTTTATTTGCTCGGAGAACTGTAGGGCACCGTCGTTCAGCGGGACTACGTGATCAGAATCACCGAAAAAAAGTTAGCCTTAGAGTCACGGATTAGTGCAATGTTCTCTTCGTTTAGGACAATGCAAACGTTACAAGCATTCAGATTTGCTTGCACACTTATTATTATATAGGACACTGTTACTTCAAATTTCGTCAGAATGAACTTTATACAAACTAACTTAACTCTAGGAATATTTTTATAACACCTTAAGTAATGAGTAGATTATGACGAGTATTTGTTTAAAACATAAAAGAATAATATTTTTTTTTTCCAAAAAAAAAAATGGATTTTACAAAATAGTTTTATTTACTGTAGGTAGCGATGTGGTATTTTATTTTGATAATTTATCATTTATTAGAAATAGAGCATGAAATCCAAAGTTGTGGGTGAGGCCGATTGTTGACAGGAAGGCCTGAAGTTTCTAGAGTGACGGATACCTACCGGCAGACGCAAAGCTGAAAGGCTGCCGACACGGTGGACCGATGATCTGGTAAAAGGCCCAAAGTGAGGTCAGCAAACTGTTCTATTGTTAAATTGAATAAAATTTAAAAAAAAGTTAGTTTTTTTGTTAAACGTTGCCGCGTTGCATCACACTAGGAATTTCTTCTGCATCGTAGGGTTACGTTTACAAGTATTTAAACTTACATACACAGCTGTTACACCCGGCACTGATACCTAAAGGACATACAAATATTTTTTCTTGATTTGAATCGAACTCCTTACACGTAGCGCAGCAGTCAATCACTTAACCACTGCGCTAATCGTGCTGTTCCGAATGGTAAATCTGCAAAGAGGTGGAACCTTGGGTACGCTAAGCAAATAACTGTAACTTTCTATAATATCTGTGGTTTTCACTACTTCCTACACAAAACTAAAATAAATGTTTGTACATAAAAACTTTTGCATCCAAACCACCCTAGCTACCTTAAGTGCCCTCCATATTATAGTATGTTGTCCCATTAATGAGCTGTTTAACAGCGTAGTAAATATTTATAATGCCCCCAATGTTTCAGTAAGTTACAATCCTGAATAAATATGTTACACATAAAGTTTTAAAATTATTAGCTTATTTTTGACCCATAATTGAGTTGGGATCGCTACTATGTTGCTTGTATGATTTGCTGCCTTTTGAATAAAGATGAATTAAATATTGCAGCATTTTAATGTTTTTTGGGTTCTGTACCTCAAAAGAAAAAAAAGGGAACCCTTATGGGATCACTCGTGTGTATGTCTGTCACAGCCAATTTGCTCCGAATCTTATAAACCGATTAAGTTTAAATTTAGTACACATATTATGTATTTAAACACGGACGTTTAACTTAAATAAATGAATGTTTAACAGTAAGAAGCTTAAAGTTTAGCAGGCTTCAATTGCCATAAGGGTTATATTACATTAAATCATTGTCACTATTTTCTTTGGTCATAATCGATCAAGTGTCGTAATAATTTTAATTCATAAATTGATTTGCTATATTTTTCATTCTCAAATACTCTCTCACTAGCAAAACAATGCTAGTCACTGTTCTAACCTTACCTAACATCTACTGTAACTTGATATGACAAGTATTATTAGCATAAATGATAATAGTGCAAGTAAATATTATGAGTGGGGACGATTATGGAAAACAATATTAATCAACATCTGCCTAGAATTTTCCCAACTATGTTAGGGTCGGCTTCCAGTCTAATCGGATGCAGCTGAATACCAGTATTTTACATGGAGCGATTGCCTATCTGACCTCCACAACCCAGTTAATACTAGGTAATACGATACTCTTTGGTAAGACTGGATGTCAGAATTTTAGGTCACTGACTACCTGTAACGACTGCCAAAGATCTATATAGGGTGTAAAAGTACCCTTAACGCAAACGAAAGGCACTTGTTCTCCCCACCACTGCGATATTTTTTTTGTTCTAGACCATACCTGGGAACCTCCTAGTTACGGAGATATTGGGGGTCAAAGTTCCAAATTTTTCACAGCTGTTTTTGTAAATACTAGTTTTTCAAGTTAAAACTTTACTTAAATTACCTCCATGACCCGTTTACTATTCAAAGCATCCACTAGCACAATGTTTTAAGAGTGCTTAATTGAGTTTTACCGTAAAATGTGATTTTTGACCCCACAAAAAAAAATCGTTTCCTAGCAAAAATTTTTGTGTAGGAGTACTTAGTTTGATGTATAGAATGCTTGGTTAACGGCTGTGTGATGGGTTGATTTCCTGTCGAGGCTGCGGGTTGTCCGCAAGGGATACCGCGGCCTCGACATGAAGGGCGAAGGAGGAACATGGGTGGTGTTTAGTCAGTAGAAGTCTGACACTCTCTTTCGCTCTGCCCAAGAGCGAAAGGGAGGGGTTATTTGATGATTTCCCACCCCCAAAAAAAAAAAAAAATGGGTTGATTTACACCCTGTATATGGCAGCCGGGACCAACAGCTCAACGTGCTTTTCGAGCCACGAAGGAAACTCGCTATGTTGGGCGGTCACCCATCTACAGACCGACCTAGGCAAGCTCAGCTTTACCTAAAGATCGACCCGAGTGGCAGTTCTTATTAAGCCACGAGCTCCTCTAAAACAATATTAATAGTACGAATTATTTTATGGAAAATAAGTGAATACCAATGCGGTTTGCATTCGTAAAATTTGTTGCCGTATAGTGACAATGGATAGTAACAAGTAGGCCACCGCATTATTTTCTCTTCCCAACTTGACCCAAAAGAATCTAAGCAATTTCCTCCAAAATTCACTAAAAATAAAATCCTACGTTTCGTTTCCAAGTCTCTAATTAGCTTGGTACTTAAGCTGTACTTTCTCTCATTGGCAAACAGTCTGAACGAAAAATGTTGCTGAGATCCAGCCTTCAAGGGTACACAAAAAATATCTTGTCATGCTGCCCAAGTTTTAAGAGTTCCTAAGAGAAAACGAGGCGTTTTGATGTCGAAAGTTTCTAAGACGCTTTCATTTTGTAAGTGAAATACTGAATTTGTGAATATTATGTTTGTTTTGTAAATTGAATCTTGTAGTATTCAACTCTAACTGCCGCACTCAGAGAGCTTTAATGATTACTTAGGCCATCATTTAGTAAAGGTTTTGACAGTTTTATCATACAATAATATGTCAAACCATTACTTAGTTTCGGCTTAAGTAATCATTAAATATCTCTGAGTACCGCAGTAAGTGTCTTCGGTTCTTAAGTGCTGAGGACGATTTTCTCTACCTTGCTCATACATTACCTTTTCTCAACTACGACGTTGGCGTAGGCTTCCAACCTAACCTGCCGTAGTACCAGTGTACTAGTAATCTAGTTTCATACTTCTTCATTCATCACCTCACCGTGTTCTAGCCATATCATCCTTCACACAATAAAATTAATCCATCGTGTTTTTATTTTTTCTCCACTCGTATAGCCATCTACATTCCTGTCTAACATTTTCGTTACTACATTTCGAATTCGACTGAACACTGCTGTTAGTTCTAAAGATTTTTTCTAATGGTCATCTCAAGTACTATTCTAAAATAAACCACCTTTCATAAACACCAACAAAAGCTCTACGCCAAAAAGTGCATAAAAGACCTGCTTATCTTCCTTCATTCGCCAACAAACACCAAACTCGCCGTACGAATTTATGATAATGTCGTCCGTGCAATATTAGCGAGTCCTAATATCGCACGGACAAGTCGCTAATATCGTACGTGAGCTATGCCTGTGACGAATACCCGACACACGTTAGACACGTTAAGTGCTGAAATGACTCTTGTAGCCGCTTTCATATTTATAGGGGTGGCGCGGAGGAATATTAGCGGTTTTAGACTAAGATTTTGAATAGAACTGAATTTTAGAGAGTTTGCGAACTGTGAAATATAAAGAATGTTGTTGTAGCTAAGGGCTAATAGTAGCTCATATCGATAATGGAAGATATAATGCTTTGAGCGACTGCATAACTATCTTTCTGTGAATCTACTTCCACGAATAAAACGCACACTCAGCAATAAAAATATATATATTTTAATGAAAACTTCTTTCTGTACAGTAAAAGCTGTACAAAGACGGGCTTAATGGCTTGGGTATTTGCCACGTACTTAATTACTTACGAAATTACACAGTATGATTGGCAGTCCCAGGCAAGTGTTGAACGTATTGAAGACTAACAGGGATACAAGGATCTTTTGTAGTACGCATGACGTTGTCAGAGCGGCGCAGCTGTTTCGGCTTTGGTCAAGTGCTTGAAAGTCTTAATATACAAATAGCCACGTACTGACTGAGCGCGTAGCCTCGCGAGCCATACGCGCGAGGCAATTCATGCGGTCGGTCAGGACGTGCCTCGTACGAGAAAAACAATGAAAATATTAAAATGATCGTGTCGCGCGGCATACGCCCGAGGCTACCTCGCGAGGCTGCGCGCTCAGTCAGTACGTGGCTAATAACATTTTTTATTACTTTCATTAACCTTTTAAAAAAAAAAAAATCCATTGGTCACCCTACAACTTTTCCCAATCTTTGGCATCATACATGTTCCAAATCCACCTAATAATCCCTTCACACCGTCTGCAGCACCACATTCACATAAATAATAACAACATAATTGCTTTTATATGATAATATTGTTGGTTTATTACTTCCTTCCTTCGCTGACGGCTATAACAGGGGCAATTATAGCGAGCCGCCGACATGTCTGCAAGTCGTCTTATTACGATTTGTCTGTATCAGCTGTATTCGGTTCATTTGCAGGGATATTTAGTTTTATTTTTGCTTTTGGAAATGTTTTTTTTTTTCGGGGAGAAGGTATATGGAATGGGACGATGACTTTCGTTGTTTGAATTGAGTGGTCATTTGTTATATCTTTTGATTTTATGCTTGCAAGATATAGTCCTATTTCACGTGCAGTCGCGAGCACACAGTCATGTAAAAATAATACAGTAGCTATTTTTTGGGAATAACGGTTTTTATATATTCATAGTGTATAACCACTTTTAATAGTTGCTACGTGTATGCATATTGGTGGGTTGGTAAATGAAAACGAAGAAACCTTTTTTTTTTTTAATATTTGATTTCACGACGTAAAAAAATTACAACAATCTGTCATTTGATCTGTCATTTCTTCTGTTACTGCAGTAAAAACGTGCTGATTGCTGCCAAAGTGACAATTGAACTTGTATGAAATATTTAACCAACCAAAGTTATACCAAACAATAATAGCCATTCACGATTCCAGGCCTGCCTACACTTGATATAGGACAAAACGAAGCTCAACCTCGTCACGCAAGGCCATTTCCGTAAACTAAGGGCCTATCAAGGCTTCCCAGAATACTAACGGACTACGTACTAAATGGGGAACTATGTTGTGAATGGACAGGAGCAGCTGTTACAGACGAGAGAATTCGCTGACTCGTATGATTGGTGGGTGTGGTGTGGACGATACCAGGTGTCGGTCATTGACATGAGGTGCGGTACAGTCGTGTAGCGTATCTTTAGCTTAGGTACCTAAGTTGCAGTATTTGATACATACAGGCTGGTGCCGACAATTACGACAATAACTGAAACCACTGGTCGTTCTAGTTCATAGGAACATTTATAAACTATCAAATAAATCCTAACACCGTCGTGGTAACGACGATACGACAATAACCTACCTAAATTTCTTTGCAAAATTCTTTTGGCAAAGAAATTATAATTTTGGCAAAGAATTTTAGTTGAACACATTAATCGGTGCTTATTCCTAAGGTTAGTAAACCAATATTTGTTTGTAAATTGTAATGTATTTCGTTTACAGTTTTATGCTACTGTTTTTTTTTCAATTTTTATATTTAGGTGCAAAGATTTATTTGATAGTTTAATAATGTTCCTATGTACTAGAACTACCAGTGGTTTCATTTTATGTCGTATTGTCGGCACCACCCTTTATACAAGGTGCATACAGTCCCTTTACAAAGCCTTCAACTTTAAGAAACTATAGGTTTGATCCAGAAAAAAAAAGGTTTTGAAATTACGGGGAGAACTTAGAACGTCTTCGGTTTTTTTTACACCGAATGCCAGCCAAGCATTTTATACATTTATAAGCAAAGAAACTGTAGGTTTGGTTCAGAACAATAGTTTTTAGCAAAATGTAATTTATATACTATGTTTTATGTGTAATAATGATTTTGTTTTGAAGAAAAATATTACCTACTTAGTTTGTATGTTAAAGTTTTATGTTTTACCATATTTTTAAGTTCCAAAATGTTCTCAAGTCAGTGAAATAATTGTAATTTCTTTTTGAGAAAATAAATTCTTTAACCATTTAAGTTTGGAATAACGGGATCTCTTTACGCTCAATATGGTATCTTCTGATTGAGTTTTGGTAATCACAGCCAGGACAAACCATCGACTGGGACTATAGCGCAAGTATTTTATGTAATTACAGGTGCATTCTCTTTCAAAGTGATTTAATTTTGTCCCTGTATTTATATGCGGTAGTTTTTTTTATGTGAGAAAATCAAAAGCGTCGTGTATCACACTGTTTTTTTTACAAATTTAACCGTTTTTTTAAAGTTTTTTTCTATTTGCACGTCTTTAAAAAAAATACCTATCATAAACAACAATTTTTTTATTCAAGAATTTATTCATATTTTACCTCAAACACCTTTTGTTTTTTTTTGGTGCTCAATATCCCATTATACGTAATCATTTCACATATTTTCTGGTACTTACAGAAGCTTGCAACTCAAATCCAATATTCCGATGTCAGTCGTCCTTGGGCAGCCCTACCCGATGTTGCATACGCTGTGGCGATGCCGAGAACCCTTCAGTAAGCCCGAGGGCCCCGTAATTTGGGTCAGCGGACGCAAAAGTTTCTGTCTAGCAAAATTTTTAATTTGATTAGGCTTCATTTCTGGTGTTTTGAGCTTGTTTCGGAAGCTGTCATTCTAGATTTGGTTTGTGAGAACTAGGTTGAGATTTTAGGCTTTGTAGAGAGGAGTTGAAATAATTGTGTTAATGAACAACTCTAAAAGTTATTAGTGATGTTTTTTGATAAGTCATGAAATAAACAATATTTTACAAAACAACGTAACATTACCCCATAATCTCCGAAGGGTTGGGCAGAGGGTACCTATCTAATATAGTAACACCCATGTTTCGCCAGTGATATTAAAGTCCCATGTAATATAGGGCAAGTCTTATGCCATCAAATTCAAACTTCGAGGCTGCTACTGAATTTTTGAGGAAGAACAAAAATAACACTGCGCCCGACTTAGGAATCGAACCGAGTTCCTCATGCTCAGTAACGCTACTTGCAGCCACTGGTACAACTAGGCAGTTCACAGAATCAATCCTCTGTATTTGTAAACGGTGACGTCAATAAGACTCTTTAGATCTTGAACAGTTTTGGTCTATTTAATGTAGGTTTACAAATTTTAAAAAGGAGCTCGTGGCTGGTAAGAACTGCCACTCGGGTCGATCTTTAGGTAAAGTTGTGCTTGCCTAGGTCGGTCTGTGGATGGGTGACCGCCCGACATACCGAGTTGCCTCCGTGCCTCGGAAAGCACGTTAAGCTGTTGGTCCCGGCTGCCATATATAGATCTTTGGCAGTCGTTACAGGTAGTCAGTGACCTGAAATTCTGACATCCAGTCTTACCAAAGAGTATCGTATTACCTTAGTATTAACTGGGTTGTGGAGGTCAGATAGGCAGTCGCTCCATATAAAATACTGGTATTCAGCTGCATCCGGTTAGACTGGAAGCCGACCCTAACATAGTTGGGAAAAGGCTAGGCAGATGATGAATGTAGGTTTACAAATTAATGTCCCATTCACGGCCTATTCTACTAAACCACTCTATTCATTTACTACGAGTATATTATTCGATTTCTCATCCAACGTTCTACAAAATTTTCGTTTTTTTTTAATGAGACAAGCCCGCCATAGTATTCCCAAATCACTGTAAGTCCTGTAAGCCAGAATCAACAGTGGCGACCACAAGAAAAGCGCCGAGACAATGAAGCTCGAGGTAGTAATAGTTTATTTTTTCTTAAGATTAGTTGCGGTAGCAACTCAAATCAGGACGGTGTTGATTTGAGTGTATAATGATGAGATGTTTAGCCATTACCGTCCCCTGCTTTGGCAGTTGGGTATGCTACTGTATGAATAATGTATTGACTTGAAAGAGCACACCGAAAATCTCGACAACCACTCTAGGAAGCCACCGAATATACCTAGTCACTGTGTCCGAAATTGGTAAGATAAACACCATCATCATCAAGACTGCTGGCTTCATGCTGTCTTGAACCTTCATGGCAGGCGACCAAGTCATCTCAACACCTTTTTTTTGAGGGTGGCTCCCGCTACCGCTCTGGGCGGAGCGGAAGGAAGTGTCAGACTTCTACTGATGGAGCGGAAGGAAGTGTCAGACTAATACTGACTAAAAACCACCCATGTTCCTTCTAAGCCCTTTGTGTCCGGGGCCGCGGTATCTCTTTCGAACAACCCGAAGCCCCTACCTCACCACTCAATAAGAGAAGAGAATAATCTCAAGAGTTAAAGAAAGACACCCCGTCTAGTAATAAATTAGTTTATTCACTATTTTGTTAAAATGTTATATCAAACTTAAAAATGTAATAAAGATAAGTTTGAAAATCATAACTCTTTATAAATGGCGACAGTTTACTAGCCTATCACTAACGGCTATGACCCATTTTCTTTAGAGCTGTACCACACTGCAGATTTTTATCGACCATTAAAATCTTCAATGTGACACTGTATGGGTAACTCCGTATACTTAACGTTGCTTATTAAAAATGAAGATAGTGTTAAGAGGTTTTGATGTTAACATTGTTTATATTGGATTATATTCAGGATATTACCTTAAGCCCATTCCGTCGGGGCTGCGGATTGTTTGCAAGAGATACCGCGGCCTCGACATGAAGGGCTAAGAAGGAACAAGGGTGGTTTTTAGTCAGTAGAAGTCTGACAATCCCTTTCGCTCTGCCCAAGAACGGAAGGGGTTATTTGATGATATTCCACCCGCCAAAAAAAATTATTTAAAAACCCATAATCTTCGAAATGTTTGGCAGAGGTACCTAGTTCGAATACATTTATCCCATGGAAAAAGAGACGAGCGTTTTTCCATAAACCAGGCACAAATTGAGATAATCTAGATATCGTGCTGCTAGATCGAAATTTCTTATTGAGCAATATTACAACACTTTGCTCAACTTACAAATCGAACCTAAGACCTTTATGCTCCCGTCGGGGCTGCGGGTTGTTCGAAAGAGATACCGCGGCGCAAGGGCTAAGAAGGAACATGGGTGGTTTTTAGTCAGTAGAAGTCTGATACTCCTTCCGCTCTGCCCAAGAACGGAAGGAGTTGTTTGATGATATTCCACCTGCCAAAAAAAATATTAAAAAAACCCATAATCTTCGAAAGGTTTGGCAGCGGTACCTAGTTCGAATACATTTATCCCACGGAAAAGGGAACGAGCGTTTTCCCATAAACCAGGCACAAATTGAGATAATCTAGATATCGTGCTGCTAGATCGAAATTTCTTATTGAGCAATATCACAACACTTTGCTCAACTTACAAATCGAACCTAAGACCTTTAAGTTTATGCTCCCGTCGGGGCTGCGGGTTGTTCGAAAGAGATACCGCGGCCTCGGCGCAAGGGCTAAGAAGGAACATGGGTGGTTTTTAGTCAGTAGAAGTCTGACACTCCTTCTGCTCTGCCCAAGAGCGATGCGATATTTGATGATTTACCACCCGCCAAAAAAAAAAACGCCTTTATCCCTAGAAAGATAACGTTATTTTTTGGTACTGAAAAGATAAAGATGCGCCTTAGAGGCGCTCAATTTTCGATATCGATTTTTTATACGTATTTAAATAATTATTAAACTTCTTATAGCTTTGTGAAATGCTACATTATTAATAAATAAATAAAACACAAATTTAAGTTATTACTTCTTAATAATAAGAAAAAAAATGGGATTTTAAAAATCCCTTGCGAAAATCAACAAAAATAAAAAGTATTTCGTATTAAGTTACATTTTTTTCTTAAAAATATAACATTTATAGTTTTTTATCTTAATCACTAGTGAGTTATGAAATAGTCAGTCTCAAAAACATGAAAATACTAAAAAATAATAATATTATATACAGTTGTTGCAAACATCTTTTTTATGTTCACCACACACAGTCTTTTTACATTTGGTACACGTCATCTTGGACATTCTTTTCTTTTTTGATGTGCATAGGCTGCAGTAGCGCCGTATTTTAGCTGGAGGTTCCTCATCAGCTTCTACAGGTACCTCTTGAGTAGTTTATGGCAGATGTTCTTCCACTACTTTGCCCTTTAGATGTAGCCCAAACGCGCCTATTCTTACCTCTGATTATTCTATGAGGCGGTAAAATAATGCGATGGTCATGTCCAGGTTCTTCAGGAGCTGGTTGGGGGTGGTCTGACAAGTCTTGATTTATCACTTCGTCTACATACTCGTCATCAGTGTCACTCTGTACTTCATCTTAGCTTATGGTCCTCTATCTCGCTGTCACTGCCATTTTGTGCACTTTCGTCCTTCTTCATTCAATAAAGACACAATTTGAGTCTCTTCCAATGTTCTTCTGTTCGCCATGATGTTAAAACTGTCCTATAACCAATAAAAAATAATTAATAAATACATTACCTACTTTAATATATACCGTATTTAATTAGAAATAAGTAAAAAACAACAAAAACCAAAACACAAAAAAATGATTGAAAGTTGCACAAAAGATAAAGTGGCACCTATCGAGCGCAACGTGTCGCCATAGCAACGAAACTATGGTACTTACCGAACAGGAGCGGTCGCCTCTCGGGAGTGTTCGTCGCCGACTGAGTTGGCGCGGAAACACAAGCTTGTACGCGCGTTGGTTAGAAAAAGACAGCTATACATTTATTTCGCGGGCGCCTCTGAAGCGCACGTTATCTTTCTAGGGTTATGCTTAGCAGCTCCCTAGATTGGTTGTCGCGAACGTTCGTCTACTGAAAGTGCCAAAACCGTCGCCAAATTCTGAGCTGACTCAATTGAAATTGTCATCGACAAAGAAGAAGCTTTTAAATAATAATTTTGTATTCAACATGCTTCATCATCTGCCTAGCCTTTTCCCAACTATGTTGGGGTTGACTTCCAGTCTAACCGGATTCAGCTGAATACCAGTATTTTACATGGAGCGACTGCCTATCTGACCTCCACAACCCAGTTAACACTAGGTAATACGATACCCTTTAGTAAGACTATGTCAGACTTTCAGGTTACTGCCAAAGATCTGCGACTGTCAAAGATCTACATATGACAGCTGGACTAACAGCTTAACGTGCTTTCCGAGGCACGGTATATACTGGGCGGTCACCCATCCACAGACCAACCTAGGCAAGCGCAGCTTAACCTAGAGAACGATCCGAGTGGCAGTTTTTGTTAAGCCATATTCTTAGTATATTATTAGTCTAATAGTATTCAACATGCTTGTGTAAATAAAAAAGTATTTATTTTTGCTGATCATTAGATTTTTCTTTAAATAATTTAAATAATTATATAATATTTAACTAGATAGGATGTAGTGTATGTGTACGTTACATACAAAAAATAAAAATAGTAATTAAAAAATCAAACTAAAAGTTAATACTTACATAAATCTACACTAATATTATAAGGAGGAAAGATTTGTTTGTTTGTTTGTAACGAATAGGCTCCGAAACTACTGGACCGATTTCAAAAATTCTTGCACCGTTATGAAGCTTCACTATCCCCGGGTGACTTTTTATCCCTGTATTCCCACGGGAACGGGAACTACGCGGGTGAAACCGCGTGACGTCAGCTAGTACCTTAAACAACGACCAAATAAGACACTTAGGGGTCCAAGTACTCCTCCGCATCGCTGTCAACCGGGAAAAAAAAGTAAATTAAATATCAAAAGGTACTTTCGATGCGATGCTGAAGAACCAGGTTTGAAACCACCATCATTCTACATACCTTTTCTATTTCAAAGTAGTGCAGTCTCTACGCAGGTAAGTAAATCTTGAACATCACTGACTTATGTAAAGGGAAACATCATACGGGAACCTTGACTTACTGACCTGAAATCGCAGTCGTAGTATGAGCGCGATGATTCTCCTTCTCTTTGTGACGAATGCATTTCCATTTACAGATACCTAAGCAACTATGTTAAATAAGTAAGTACATACTTGTTCGTGAGTTTTTATGCGAATCCTAACTAATATTATTAATGCGAAAGTAAGTTTGTTTGTTTGTTACTTTTTCAAGCTTATACCACTTCACCAATCATCCTGTTGCACCTACATTGTCAGGTATACAGAAACAGGCATAGCTTATGGGCATCAATATTATCCCCAAAAAAAGTACTGTTCCTGAGGAAAACATACAAAAACAACAAACACAATATTTTTTTTTTTTCAGGTATCATAACCCATATTAGACACAATTGTAAATCATTCAACAATAATATAAAAAGATATAAAATAACGTTCTTGTGATATTGAATGGTACCATGTGACTTTGGAACCATAATTGAATTTAATTATAACTACCTGAGCCCCGCGATCATCGTCCACGTGAAATTATTATAAAAATGCTACTAAAGTTTCTATAATAATAGGGATGTATACTGACTTAAAAAAATTAGATTCTAATTAGTCCGTCTGTTAGATTATCGAAAAATAATGGATACGTATTTTTTGTTTTATCAAATCAATAAAAATTACGCGTCAAGGATTTGAGTGGGGGTTGTGACGTCACTCACCGGTAAAACATACACACGAGTTTTCAAAGCACTGTATCGTCTTCATTGTAGTTGTATAATTTTGATTTAATTTGAATTTGATTTTAATTTTGATTTAATTTAATTTTTAAATGTAATTAATTTAAAGTAAAGTATTAATTTTTGAATGCAATTATTTAATGTAAAGTTTTTAATTTTTTAATGTAATGTTCTAATTTTTTAAATGTAACATAGTTTTTAAGTCACTACTAACAGATATTATGGATCAAAATGTATGAAATAAAAAGATTTTATTTTATTGTTTGTTTACGTGAAAAAAGAAAAAAATACGTGTCCAATATTTTTTTTTAAATCTATCTGACGGACTAATTAGATTTTTTGTTAACTACCCTATTTGCGAGCAATAGCTAGTAGTCGATAACTACTTAGATTAAGGTTTTAGTACTTGCCTACACGGGTAAATAATGATGACAGCCTCTCAAAATCTGCCACGTTGGTCTCTTCAACTTGAGTATGTCACCAGGTCCCGGCGACCTAAATCTATCATCAGATAAATCTCCTGTGTGGGAGAACCCTTACTACGTCAAAAGTAGTCGGTATGACCTAAATTTTTCTCATCAACAAAATGTATAACCCCTTTTCGCGTCGTCATGCAAAAAATTAACACCACACCACACATTTCGTTAAAAAGTAAAATATAACGTGTCGGACCACACACAGAGAAGGGTTCCGTAATACATAGTTGGGATAAATTAATACTTTTGCACAATCGCAGGAAACAGTAGCTGTTTGCATTACTTGTGTTTCTCAAAAGAAGGTTAAGAACGACGAAAACGTTGTGAAGAAAAACGTAAAACCTAGTTATTACAGTTACCAAAAATACCTTATTAAAAAAAAACTATTGACTTAAATGTTAAAGTATTATTGGTACCCGTAAAATTAAATTCACTACATCATTGTATAGTGGTGCACAGAATGTATACTTTCCAATATACACCAATAGAGGGCAAAAAGCCTCCAAGAAAAAAAAATGATTTTGTAAACTTCGAGACAGACAGACACATGAACAGAGAAGACACGATGAAATCCTAAGTGCTTCATTTTTCCTAAACGGCTACGAAACCCTAAAAAAGGAGAAAAATAACGCTGCCATATTTCACACCCCTAAAACCATACTAGGAACCTACATAGTCGAGTAACGTTATGTGTCCCATGAAAAAGATGAGACGAGATAACTTCGTCAAAGGTGACTTTATGTAGATACGTAGGTATCCTTTGCAGCTAAAAAGCATCAGAGAGTGCCTTTCAAAGAAAATGGCTATCCGCTTTTAGTCGTGCCTCTTTGCGACCTTTTACACTCATTTTTACAACAGTTAGTAAATGTTCAAATTAATGTTTTTGGGCTTTCTAAAAGTGCTTTTCAGTTTGTTGCGTTTATTTGGATTTGTGTTACTGTGACTAGCAGTTTTGGGGTCGGCAGATCGGTAGGTTTTTCCAAAGATAGTTAAGTCTGTGGTAGATTCCGTATGCAGTAATCTGATGATGATTTATAAAAAAATTAGCTGCTTCGTTGATCAAGTGATTGGAACTGCAACTGCTGAGAATGAGGTCCTGGGTTCGACCCAGGGTTGGGCAAAGTGTTATTGTGTTTTTCCATCAGGAAGTTCTCTGTTGCAGTCACGGAGTCTGAATTTGTGCCCCATTGATGGCAAAAGGTGCCCTCTGGTATTACATGAGACTACAACATAACTTGTGAAATGTGGGTATACAGTTAGTACCACCACAGACTGTGAAACCCTTCGGGGTTTACAGGCGATGTTATCATCATCATCATCATCAGCCTATAATATTCCCACTGCAGGGACTCATTCCTCCTCTCTAGGAGAGGGATGGGCTATAATCCACCACGCGGGCCCAGTGCGGGTTGGCAGATGTCACATGTCTTCGAATTTTTTGGTTCTAAGATACGCCGGTTTCCTCACGATGTTTTCCTTCACCGTTTTGAGAGTAGCGGTGATGAAATCAATTACACAAAGTAATGCGCCTGCCTGGATTCGAACCCACGACCTACTGTTCGTAAGTCGGGGCCGACACCACTGGGCCGCCGCTGCTCTCAATGTTATGTAATTACAAAATTCGGATCGGGTTGCTTTACTTAGAAATAGTGATTTGAATCATAATATTAATTTAACTTTTGCAAATTCAATGAGAAGTTTTTAGTAAATACTTTGGAACGAGATTAAAACCAATTTAACATTCGATTAATCTGTTCTCAGTAGTTTGACAGTTTATTTCGAAGAAAAACACTTAGATCTACAAATGACAGAACGAACCAACGGCTTAATATTGTGCTTTTCGAGAAAAAAAAATGGCTGATCATCCACGGATTAACCTAAGCAAGCATGGTTTAACCTGAAGATTAAGCAATTGTTATTATTTAACTACGAACTGCTGCCTGTACCTACTATCATCATCTACCTAGCCTTTTCCCAACATGTTAGGGTCGGCTTCCAGTCTAACCAGATGCAGCTGAATACCAGTATTTTACATGGAGCGACTGCCTATCTGACCTCCACAACCCAGTTAATACTGGGTAATACGATATCCTTAGGTAAGACTGGTTGTCAGACTTTCAGGTTTACTGACTACCTGTAACGACTGCCAAAGATCTATATATGGCAGCCGGGACCAACAGCTTAACGTGCTTTCCGAGGCACGGAGGAAACTCGGTATGTCGGGCGGTCACCCATCCACAGACCGACCTAGGCAAGCACAGCTTTACCTAAAGATCGACCCGACTGGCAGTTCTTATTAAGCCTACTATATTTATGTATATTTTGCTGAAAACTATCAAACTTAGACTAGACTTTTGCGTTAAATTTGAGCCTGGCATCTGTGACAGCGTAACCCTAATCGACTTTTAAGTTGATAAAGTTAAACCTAAACTTTCGTGTCCTTTGTCAGACTTTGGAACTTTAAAGGAGTCTGCCCAATACAACTTACCATATGAAAAAAAAATGACCGTGCTATGAAAGAATCAGGCACGCAAAAAACATGACATGTTTAGAATGAGTTTGTAACGGTCATCATGCGCGGTTTAACCCTATATTCTTTGCATTGAAAAGTCGATGGAACTGTCTAGTTGAAATATAATAGATAGTGTCATGACGGCCACAAAAATATACGGTGGTAATTATCACTTTTTGATCGTGGATTATAATTGCTTTCAATGTGCATATTTTTAGGCCTAGATCTTTTTTGCATTATTGAAACTAAATATTTTGCATTACATTTAATGACATGGAATTCTGTAACATATCTTAAGGCACGTGTCACTTAGCAGCTCATGGTCAAAAAGTCTACAAGGAATGTAGACATGGTTACTATGTACGTTTCATGTGTTCAATACTGTCTCTACTTTAACCAATAAAATAGAATGACCAACCAAAAGTAATACAGGGATAGACTGTAAGTATTTCTTGTAGGTATTGAAACTATTTTCTCTTACCACTGTTACCAGGGATTGTATTGAGCCTGGGCTATCCGCAAAGGGTCTGAAAGGATCAATATCAACATGAAACTATTTTGTTGGCAATGTTTGTTATTTCCATTTAGTAATGGATCGGTATTCCAAAGTTTTAGGAGCGTACTTATTGTTGATTAAAACGGGAATGATGTATTTTGTGAACTTGTGTCTGGTACAAATAATTCTTTAAAAAACAAAAACTATGTAGTAGTAAAGTTTAAATTCGAATAAAAATATTTTTTTTTTTATGACTTCGTGGCTAAATTAAAATAGCCGCGTGATCAGATACTTGCGGGATCTTCAGGTTAAAATGCGTTTGCTCAGTTAGTCCGTGGATGGTTGACCACCCATTACTTACCGAGTTTCCTCCATGCCTCTGAAAGTTGGTTCCAGCTGCCATTTGTAAGTGTGTGTGGTGTAAGTGGCCCGAAAGTTTGCAGACAACCAGTCTTACAAAGGGGTATCGTATTACCCAGTATTTACTGGATTTTCGAGATTAGATAGTGTTAACGCACACGTTAACACCTCCGATACACACATGCATCATCAAGCAGAGGGGAGCGGGAGGCGTGGTAACGCAGCGGCTCGACGACACGGCTCGCGCGCCCTCGAGACACTCCTTACAACAACGCGAACACGATCGCATCATTTTTATTTATTTAACTTGACCAATGTAGAAAACCTAATAATTATATAACCTTGAAATACAGTCCACTTTAATTCCACCTGGGCCTATCTAGATACCCAGTCGCTCCATGTAAAATACGAGTATTCAGCTGTATCTGGTTAGACTGGAAGCTGGCCCCAGTACGGTTGGGAAAAGGCTAGGCAGATGACGAGTTTACATTAGACTGCCTTTTTGGTTTAGTGGTCACAAACACTACTCCTGAACATGTAGTTTTAGGTTTGATTCTTAGGTAATAAGTCAAAGTGTAATTGGATATTTTGTGCTGTTTATCAGTTCGGCCTGGAGTTTAGACTTGTGCCCGGTTGATTCCAATATACAGTCTCAACATCACTAGGGATTATAACATAACATCACCTATGCCTAAGCACATTAGTAGCTATGTGCAAATATCGAAAATAAACAAGAGCGTGTCGAATTCATTTTGCAACCTAGTATATAAATTCTCCTGACGCGAATATTTTTCTGTAATAATTATGTGTTAAGTTCTAAGTTAATAGAGTTTAAGTTTATTAAAATGTTTTGTCGTTATGTAATGTTACCAAATTATGATGTATTGATAAAATTATTATTATTCGGAGATAACTGGTGTGATGTCCTGTGAAGTAACCTGTTTCAGACTGGTTTTTTTTAATTTATACCTAGTGCCTTTTCAGTAAAGTTTATTCTAGATAATAAAAATTTTATTTGAGCTAGATGAAGGACTCTTCTCGTTAATGCTCAGTATAAACTTCAGAAGCTCTTAAGTCCGATAACGTTTCGAGACAGACAAATCGGTTTTAAGAAATCCATCTAGAGTTTTTCAATCTTCATAACTATACTTAATTCCTAAGGATTAAAGTAAATTTGGGGTTTTTTGGTTTCATTCAAATTGAGTGTTAAACAAAAACTAATGAATAGCCAGCCCGCCACACTATTGTTGGTTATACAAACTTATTTGTGTTTCGTATATGGGTAGATTTGAATTAAAAAGGTAGTTTGATTGGAATACGTTTTTTTACTTCTGAGCTGACTTTTGTACACTGTGACATCTTAAAATAGTGGTTAGTAGGTGCCTTAAAATGGTGATATTATGCTGTGGATTTTCTCCAATTAAAACATGGTTTATCTTCTCCTTCCACAACTCCAACAACTATTTGTAATTCCTGAAAGCTAGAATCGGCAGTGTTGACCACAAAAATGCGCCGAGTCAATAAGTTTGACGACTCTCGGTGAACCAATTGAACTGTCCTGAAACCCGCTATGAAATAATCAGAAAAAAACAGCAAAGGAACAGAATAAAAAACTCATTTGGCTAATAGCAAATAGATCTCACACAGTGGCAAAAGGCGTTGATCTTGGTTAGCTGCTGGTCTGCTGTGGGCATCACTTGTAATCATGTTGAGCAGACAAATCGGTCTACCATCTGTCTTGATCGTTTTTTCGCCTCGGTATTAATTGTATTGCGAGTGACATCCAATGTTCACAATTATTAGACCAGCTGTGTACATAGTCTCGGTCAACATCATGAGTGTCGAAAAAAAAAAGATATCTTACAATTTAAACTTCTGTGTCAGATTGAAAAGTAAGTGATCTTATAAAGGTACCGATTTTTTTAGTCTGTCTTGTACCACTACTGGGTCCTACCCCCGATTGCTTCTTCTTAAAACCAGCTGTTTTGCTACGCGTCCAGATCGTTTCACCACCTATTTCTGGGCCGGCCTCGCTGGCACCGTCCGTCTTCCGGCAATCATCGTGTGGAGACTTCTGCCCAGCGGTCATCATGCATGCGGCTTACATGACTCGCCCAATCTTATAAAGACCCTTAAAAAGCACACAATGTTGGGGTATCCCATTTAAACCTACAAGTAAATAAGAGTCTAATCCCAATAAAACACGAAGGTCGTGTTTTACGATTGACCTTTTACACGTACTGATTGTTACACAATCGTCAACCTCATCAATGCTTTGCAGCAATACCACAACATACTTTCTCCATTAGCATTCAGCCTCATTTATTATTGAAATCGTAAAACAAACAAACGCCATATTTTACGAGCTAAAGCCGCGTTCACATCAAACGAATAATTTTCCGCCGACAATGAGCATCAAGTAGGCCGCAGACGGCAGGCGGTAGCTCTTTTGCAGGTACCAATAACCGCAAGCGGCAATATTGCATACTGGACAAGCCGTCAGCCGGGACATGCAGGAACGGCATTTCTCTTCATAATTTTTACGATAGTTCTTTGATATTGTTATAAAACTGTTTTAAGATGGGAAAGAGATGGCGTTAGACTGTATAGCTCCATCTCTTACTCACATAGAAGACTTTAGAAAGACAAATAACTATTATGACATAATAACTGACATTAGATATATGCTACAGGACATGAATCATACTAATATTATAATTACATTACCGACATTCAAATCTGACTACTATTATAACTGCAATATATATAACTCAAGACTGGAAGTATTCAATGGTATGCTATATATGGACATTATGACCCATGAGCATGTGTATCATTTAGACTCGAATTTGAGTTTAAGTTACCACCATACCTTATATACACGCTCTGGAACATTAAATAACCATGGTATGAAGATTATATTTAGTGACCTCTTTGATTTGATGTTGGCAATTAACCAAGAAAATACAAGGAGTCTAGAAGAAAAACTGCCAGGCGAAGAAGTCCCAGAGTCTGAATCTCTTTTTCGCCCCTAAATATCTAAACATTCTTCATCAAAACATTGCTGGACTACGGACAAAATCGCAGTTATTAACAGTTGCTCTACAAGAATTACTAGATACAAAAACAAACGTTGATGTTATCTGTCTCACCGAGCACTTCATGATGTCCGGGTGTGAGGAAATCTGTTCGATTCCCAACTATAACTTGGTATCATGCTACTCTAGAACGAATTCAAAAAGAGGCGGGTCTTGTATATTTGTCAAGAAGGGACATAATTGCAAAGAAATATTAACATTAACGAGTTGTTCACTCTGCTCAGCGTTTGAGTGTAGTGCTATTGAGCTGACTGACTACAAAATTGTTATTGTCTGTGTGTATAGAGTACCCCTAGCTAGTAATATTGATATATTTTTTGATAGACTGAACAAGACCCTAACCTTACTCCTTAAACACTATCACAAACATAAGATTGTTATAGCTGGAGATTTTAATATTAATATTCTAAATAAGTGTAAGTTGACAAACGAATTTGAATGTTTACTATTAAATTACAATTTAAAATTACAATTGAAAGAACCTACCAGACATGTAAGTAAAACATGTATTGACAATTTTGCCCATAATTTTGGGAAAGCATGTAAATCAGAAGTAATTGAACTAGCACTGTCTGACCACACCGCACAATTGTTGAAATGTCAAGTGGGAAACATATGTATAATTAAGAACTGGAAAATCAGGAGACGGGATTTATGTGTAGAAAATCAGGCCAAATTCAAATATTATTTAGGTCGAATGTCATTTGCAGATATGTACAGTACTTGTGATCCAAACATAGCATATAATGTTTTCATTGATACATTTCAGTTGTTTTATGACCTTTGCTTTCCCTACAAAACTATAACCATACACCTCCACAAAAAAACCAAGTGGGTCTCACGGGGTATTAAGACCTGTAGCGCTAAGAAACGTGAACTACTGTGGAAATGTAGAAAAACCCCAAGTGTGGACAATAAATCAAAATTGAAGCAATACACCAAAAGACTGAAGAGGATTGTATCTTTGACCCAACGAGCGCAAAACAATCACAATATCTTAAACTCTAGTAATAAACCAAAAGCTGTATGGCAAATTATTAATACTGCAAAGCAAAACAGACCACTAGAATCTATCCCATATATTGAATCAAATAATAATATCGTGACAAATCCGTATGACATATCAAATGAATTTAATGACTATTTTGTAGATAAGATATCACCCATTAATACTACGCACATCGATCAGCATAAGCAATACCTAACATCTAGACTAAACTCAATCTTCATGAAGCCATGTCTGCCAGAAGATATAAAACAAATTATAAAAGGGCTAAAAAACACCAATAGTGTAGGATATGACGGTATCTGCACGAAAGTCATCAAGCTGGTAACGGAATGTATTTCGCAACCTCTGAGTTACATTTTAAACTTGTCTATTGAAACTGGTATATACCCAGAAAAATTAAAAGTAGCAATTATTAAACCGATCCATAAAAAAGAGAGTAAAGAAAGCGTTGTTAATTATAGACCTATTGCCTTACTGCCAATCGTCTCAAAAATTTTTGAAAAATACATTTATCGTGAGCTGATTAAATACTTTGAAACCCATAACATCTTAGCTAAGGAACAAAAAGGATTCAGACAAGATAAAAGTATCAACCTTGCTATATATGAGTTCTTGGAAATCATAATGTCTAATGTCGACAAGCGAATACCGATCTGCGGCATCTTCATGGATATGACACAGGCTTTCGATCATGTGGTGCATGACGTTTTACTTTATAAGCTCGAGTTATATGGCATAAGGGGCAACGTTTTAAAATTAATAGAAACGTACCTCAAGAACCGCACTCAATATACACAAATTAATAGAATTAATAGTAGAACTAAGATGGAGGAGACATATTTATCAGGGGGACGTAAAATTCTGTACGGTGTCCCACAAGGAGGCGTATTGAGCTCACTACTTTTCATTATATACATTAATGACCTTCCGAACGCTAACTCAAACCCAATGACACTTTTTGCTGACGACAGCACCGTTGCAATTAAGTGTAATGACAGAACTTCTTACGAGCATGATATAAACAGTAGCCTAAATGCAATCATACAATGGTTAGATAGTAACAATTTGAAGGCAAACATTGGGAAAACGAAAATAATGCATTTTAGTCAGCGTATCAATGCAGGTACACCTAAGACTAACTATAAGGGTGAACCTGTCGCTGAAGTCCTATTAACAAAGTTTCTTGGACTTACATTGGATAATAAGTTAAATTGGAAATCCCAGATTGAAACATTGTGCAAAAGATTGAATAAATCAGTATATGCCCTACATGAACTCAAAAAGGTCTCAAATATAAATACGTTGTTAGCGGCTTATCATGGTTTAGTTGCTTCAGTACTGAGGTATGGTGTAATTTTCTGGGGAAATTCGACGGATATTGAGATAATTTTTAAAGCACAAAAACGATGCTTAAGGGCTATGTTTGGGCTTCAAATGGTCGAAACCTGTAAACCGTTTTTCCAGGAGTATAACATTCTGACTCTCCCAAGTCTGTATATCTATGAGGTCTCAATATTTGTGAAAACCAATAAAAACCTATTTAAATTAGCATCAGAAATAAATAATAGACAACAACGGGACGCACTTCGCCTCTATGTACCCCGAACATGTACCTCTTTAATGTACAAGAGTGTGTTCCATATGGCTCCTGTAATCTTCAATAAATTACCTAAAGCAATAAGGGCAATGAATACGGCCCTATTTAAGAAAACTCTGAAAAAATTTTTGGTTAATAAATGCTACTATAACTTGAATGACTTCCTCAATGATAATTTTGACAAACTAAAGACCTCACAGTGACATCAAGCAAAATCAATTATATGAATATTATGCATGTACCTATCTCGAAATAACTAATCCGTTAATGTAATTTAATAATTCTAGGAATGACATTGAAATAATCTAAATACTTCTAATATTTAAAAAATAATTTATTCTCTACTATGACTTCAACTTATTATAATTACTGTACCTTCAGTGAAAAGTGATACATGTCGACCTAGATCGGTTTTTATATTCTCTGATTAAACTTATTAAAAAAAAATTAACTTAATTTCTATCTTATCCCCGTTGTTATAAGATTAAAAATGAATGAGATTTTTTTGTGTACATTGATATAAGTAAGCAATTTTTTATTGAAATTATTGTGTAAAATAATACATTTTGATTCATACCAAAGTGCTCCGAACCGATCTTTATATTTCTAAAATGTATTTTAATACGACTCGAGTTACCACATCTTACGCGAACCGAAAGCTTTTACTTCAATTAATCCAAAGTGATACAAATGAAATCCTATCACAAAACATTAACAAATTGAAACAATACATTCTAGTGAAAAGTGTTACATTTGTACATGAACCATACAAACACAAATTTATTTTCATAAAAATATGTGACTAATGATACAACTGCTAATCAAACAATTTACACGTAATTTATGTACCTAGCCAATTTTGATGTGATTACAAATTTAATATTAATTCTATTAGTAAGAACATAAGGGAAATAGGACATATTATTATGATCACGTGAATAATGATACTAATATACCTAGTAGAATCAAAACTGCATTGCGTTTTAGAACTAAATTAGCAAAAAAATACGTAGTACACAGTGATACAAGTCGCGCAGCTACGATGCGTAAGGTAAGACTTGTATCATTTTACACGAATTATGTAAAAATTTTGTTTTTTAAATGTTTACAAAGAACATGTATTTTATATTGATTTATTAAGAATTCAATAATATTGTCGTATTATACAGTATTTTATAAATACCTATTTTAAAACAATATTAATTAATTTATAAAAAGAATACCTAATTTTCGAACTTACTAATCGTAAAACAGACTATTATGATAATTAATAATATAGGTAGCGAAATAGATCGTAGTGTAAAGCATAGAATTAGCACTGGATGGATGAAATGGCGGCAGGTCACGGGAACAATTTGCGACTCCCGCATTCCCCTTAAACTCAAGGGGAAGATTTATAAAACCATGGTTAGACCTGCTGTCGTGTATGGATCAGAATGTTGGGCCATAAAAGGGATAAATGAAAGGCAATTGCATGTGGCTGAGATGAGAATGCTAAGGGGGATGTGTGGTGTGACGCGAATGGATAAAATAAGGAATGAGTACATAAGAGGAAGTCTGAAAGTGGCGCCGGTAAATGAAAAGTTGTGTGGTAATCGATTGTCGTGGTATGGACATGTGATGCGAAGGAGTGAAGAAAATGTTGTGAGAAAAATGTTGAGTATGAATGTAGATGGCTATAAGAGTAGAGGAAGACCAAAGAAACGATGGATGGACTGTGTGAAGGATGATATGGTTAGAAAGGAGGTGACTGCTGACATGACGAGAAATAGAGAAGTATGGAAGAAGAAGACATGTTGCGCCGACCCCAAATAAATTGGGATAAGCGCAGGAGAATGATGAATGAATAATATAGGTAGCCTAACAATGTATTTTAATTCTTATTTATTAAATGCTAACTGAGTATTCAGTAGGTATAATAGGGATAGGCAGACGTTGTTGTTAATCAAATGTCAACAATACTTTTAATCAAAACATAGGTATCTTTGCTCTTTCCTGGTGTAGTTTCATTGCACGTATGCTTGTACGTCTTATAAATATTTTGTAATTAATTACATTAATTATTGCATGTATACTATATTTGCGAGGTTTTATAAAAAATCAGTACCTATAGCAGATTCGGTGTACCTATCTCAAAAACAAAAATCAGGTAGTGGGCCTAACTTTTTTCCTGGCTTCATTTTATCAATTTGTTCTTCAAACTGTGCGAGCAAGGGTGGTGGGGGCCGGGGACCCTATTAAATGTGGTTTTATTGTTGTTTGATTTTTGGAGACTGATTTCATACGATTTAAGACTAATTCGATCTCTGTTCAAGATTAACGATAAGTAGGTTTAAAAGTTGTGTTTTTTTTAAAGGATGTTATATTGTATTGTATAGCGAATAATTGAAGTGCTACATGTACAACACATCTGTTATTTGATTTTTTGAGACTGATTAAATACGCTTTAAGACTGTTCAAGATTAATAATAAAGAGGTTTAAAAGTTATGTTTTTTTATAAGGATGTTAATTATATTGTTTTATATAGCGAATAGTTGAGTGAAATCTGTTGTTTGATTTATTGAGCCTGTTTTAATATGTTTAAAGACTAACGATACCTACTCTGATAATCAGATTAACAATAAATACCTACTTAGGTCTAAAAGTTACGTTTTAAGTTTGATTTATAAAAATGTTTTATTGTTTTGCTAAAACTTGTAATATTCATAAAAAAGTGTTTATTCAAGAATTCTTTATTAAAGAAACGCTTTTTTTAATTTAGTTATTATTTTATTATGATATTAACATAGTTTTACCCTTTCTGTGACAAAAACGTTTGAAAATACTTATTACTTGTATCAATAAACACTTCGATGTAAACAAAATGTATCACAATAAATTCTAGCTTGTAGCATTAATCACTTACTAGTTTGAAAAATACATTGGTGTTTAGGGGTACAATTGAATATTTACGTAGGAATTTTAAATAAAACAATGAAAAAAGGTTGCTGATTATCAAAATGATCATATTAGTTTTACGACTTTTTCTCACAACAACTATTTGCAGGCAAAACATGCCAAAACACAAGCTTTATAACATTTCACACAAAACGGTAACTAAATGTGTAAAATAATTCATTTCATTATAAATTTAAATACACAAAAATAAGCAAAGAAAACTATAGTGTACGGTGATATAACTGGCTATTTTTACTAATTACTTAAATTCCGTGCAAAATAATATATTCAAACCAAGCTCTTTATAATCTTTATAATATTATCTACACGTACCACATATCGTTTTTTATTTTAGAACGTTACAAAAATAACGAGATTTTTTTAAATCTTTAACCTTAAATTACTCAAAACTATGATTTTTCACTTATATCACTTTTCACTGAAGGTACAGAATTGTATCATGCTTAATTCATTTAATTTTAATTTTATTTCATCTAATTTTATTTATTCCAATGTCTATCTTGATTAATTTATTAATATAATAACTATGACTGTAAAAATTTTGCATGCCTTACGGTAGAATCACTTGAAACATGTAATTCTTATAACACCATTGTAACAGTGTATTCAGCAAAAAATAAATGATTTATGATTTATGATTTATGATAGAAGTGATTCAACGCATATTGTCGGGCCACATGCCCAGAAGTGACGCGACAATCGGTTTGCGGTCTACAGTTAGCGTTTGATCATAGCATGCAGCGTCATGCAGCAACGTGGTAAATAGGAACAAGTATTGCCAGTTAAGTTGCAGTTGTTCATTGCTACTCCCATTAGTATTGCCTTTTGCTGCTGCGGTATAATACCTATTATTGCCTTTGAGAATGAGCAACACGTTCTAAAAATACGGAATGGTAACTTCGGTCACCGAATGACTGTCTTTCAATTTTCATATCGGATGGTGGCGACAATACGACAATAAATAAAACCACTGGTAGTTCTAGTTCAAAGGAACATTATTAAACTATCAAATAAATCTGAACACCAAAATAAAAAATTACAAAAAAACAATAAAACTAAGTAGCTTAAACCTGTAAACGAAATACATTACAATTTACAAACAAATATTGGTTTACTAACCGTAGAAATAATTTGCACCGATTAACGTGTGGAAATAAAATGTAACAAACGAATTTGGCAAAGACATTTAGGTAGGTTATTGTCGTATCGTTGGCGTCGGCACCACGACGGTGTAAGGATTTATTTGATAGTTTACGAATGTTCCTATGATATACCAGTGGTTTCATTTATTGTCGAATTGTCGGGACCATCCTGTATATTTTCGGTCACTGACTGACTATGTACGTTTGGTATGAACGTAGCCTTAAGGCACGTGAAGCGGACCGGGTTCACGGCCGGTCAATCGATCATGAAACGGTCAAAGGTCTCGTAATGTTTCTCATACATAACTGTAACTTTTTATATTTTGTTTGAATGTAAGTCCTTGTGGAATGGACTGCTAAAGCATTCGTTTTTGTATTTTTATGAAATTATTAGTGTCTCTGCGAGGAAGTTTTGGTGACTGCTGCAGCGCTAACACCTGATTGAAGGTGTGCTGTTGGCGATGCCAGTTGTCTCAGAATGTTCTATTAGAGTAAGCCTTTTGGTTGCTTTTCAGCCATGACTTCACAGCAGGTACATCAACCACGACTGGCGTTATTTATCAAACTCATAACGTAACATCACGCCTGCAATACCAGCAGGGTTTGGCAGAGGTGTACCGATTAGTTCACCCACATTCCGCCACTTATGTTTAAGTCGCCACTTATGTTTAACCGATTTCCATCAACAAGCACAAATCCAGACTTCTTGACTGCTACTATAAAATTTCTGATGGTAAAACCCAATAACACTTTACCCGACCTGGGAATCGAACCCAGGACATCAAGTGCAGCAGTCGCACTTGCAACCACTAGACCAACGAGGCAGTCGAAACCAATTTCAATAATATATAATAGAACGGGATACATTACAAACAAAACCTATGAACATATATATATTTTACTGTATTTCGTTTTATGTATAAGTTTTTTTCATTTTTTTAAAAACGTTGCCCCACACTAGGAATTTCTCCTGTATCGTGAGTGCGTTTACAAACATATAAATACACATACACAAATACCCAGACCCGAAACAACTATCTGCAGGCCATACAAATATTTGTTCCGTGCGGGGATCGAACCCGCGACACGCAGCGCAGCAGTCCATTTGCTTAGCCACTGCGCCAACCGTGCATTGATCGGGGTTTAACGTGAAAATAATGTCTAAGTCTAGTTCTATTGAGTAATTAGATGATTTGGGTCGCTGAACAATTTTTATCAGAGTGTCTATTGTGTCTACCTAGCTGTAAGTTTTCCAAAAATAGTATAAATAAAGCCTTTATAAGCTTCAATTATTTTTCTATAACAAAAAACAAATTGCGAATAATGCGGCTATTGTAGTCAAAATAATATTTTATTTGTTGCTGTGAACTGAACTAGCGATAGTGGGGCAGGCTTAGCGCGATTTATTTGTTAAAAAAACTATTTAAACTGTTGAAAAAACTACCTGATATTCTAAATTATTAATTAAATTATTGATATTATTATAAATAACTGTTTTATGCAAAAGTGCAATACCTAATCGATCAACGAACAATTTGTATCCTTCAAGAATTGTGTAGGTATGTGCGTGTGATTTTATAGTCGATGTCCTTCAAATTCATTAAACAAATGGTGTCGATGGCGCGTTCGTGTTCCACGCGCGCCTCAAAGAGATGTCAGCAACATGAAAGGGGCCCGCAAGGACGGACGCCCGTCGTGGCTGCGGGTTGTATGAAAGAGATATCGCGGCCTCGACACAAAAGGCTAAGAAGGAACATGGGTGGTTTTTAGTCAGTAGAAGTCCGACACTTCCTTTCGCTCTGCCCAGAGCGGGAGGGGTTATTTGATGATTTCCAACACACCAAAAAAAAAAAAGTGCAATTCCTATAACCGTATAGTAATAGTAAAGGTTTTGACAAATTTGTCATACAAAAGTATGTCAAATCTCTACTTAGTGCCGGTTTAAGTCATCTGCCTAGCCTTTTCCCAACTATGTTAGGGTCGGCTTCCAGTCTAACCGGATGCAACTGAATACCAGTATTTTACATGGAGCGACTGCCTATCTGACCTCCACAACCCAGTTAATACTAGGTAGTACGATACTCTTTGGTAAGACTGGATGTCAGAATTTCAGGTCAGTGCCGGCTTAAGTAATCATTAAATATCTTTGAGTACCGCAGATAGGTAGTTATTCAGACCACCAAACTTCCCCTAAGGAAAATGTATAAAATATATAGAAAATGAACTCTTCATACTCATTGTGTCAGTTGATCCGATATTTTGGTATGAGGAGCCCAATTGCTTTTCTTATAGGTAGATTTCCGTTACCTATTATTTTCAGTTACGACACGCATCTAGAGATGGCAAACATTTTCAAAGACAATCTACGAAGGAAGTAAAAATAAAACGAAATCAAGAAGGTTTTCTCACGAATTTTATTCTGTCTTATTTTTTTAAATTTTGATACTTGTCATAAGATTTCATAGTAACGGTAAGATAACATGTTATCCTTATAAATTCCCAACATATTATGATAATAATTACCGAGTTTATAATTATATGATCTTTACACAAATAATTGAGGAAAACATTTGATACAAAACTTACGTTAACAGAAACTGCGACACAGAAACTTTGACTATTACGACGTAGTTCTAAAACTTAGTTCGGTATAGAAGACAATGATTTATGTACAGTTAAACACATAGAAAATATACTTTCAAGGTTTGAACAAACTGGCGTATTCAGACTTGAGGCTGGGTGCAGAAAACAGACTGTACATTTATATAAATGAGTCCGCTGTCCCAAAATATTAACCAGTTTGACAAACTCACAATTGGTTTGTTTCACCAACACAAAAAAAAACAATTGAAAAAAGTATTAATTATTTACATACAAAAAGGTAAATTAATACCTTGCTAAACACTGTCGTCGTAATAGGCAAAGAACCAGTGCCACAAAACACAAACCGTATGATATTATAGTACAACAGTCATACATCATAAAATATACATCAATATAAAAATGTACGGAACACGAGTTAAAACAACACGACCATATTGAGAACATGTGACACAGATTTATCTAAATATTTTTTAGATAAAATGTAACGTTAGAAAAATGTTATTGGAAATATTTTTCCAGGAACAAAATACTCCATCTATTCTGAGTATTAGTTCGTTACAATAGTGATGGATTTGAATACATTTTTGTTTATTATTTCGCTGAACCAGTTTTTACAGTCCATTTTAATAAATGGACTTCAAATTCTATTAGTGGATTTGAAATACAATTTACTTTTCACCCGACTACGGCGGAGCCAAAAGGAGGGTTTTGACCGGTACGAGTATGTTTAAAATTAAAAGTAACTCTCCTGCATACCAGGCTCTTTTTGTCATAACGTAACGCCTGTAATCTCCAAAGAGTAAGGTAGAAGTGTACATAATAGTACACCCACATTTCACCAGTAATGTTTAAATCCGATGTAATAGAGGGCAAGCCTATTGTGCACATTTTAATAAAAATAACAAAACTAGTTTAAGATAAAAAAAAACACGTTAAAAAGTTCATAACCACCTCGTAAAACACAACCATTTAACAAAAGCCAAACTAACACACTTTTATCACAAAGCCACATTTTACAACTACGACAAAACAGTAACTCAACCAAAAATTGGTCATGCGTGAGCTCTAAATCGCTTGGCTATATGTAACATGTAGAATTGAGCTCGCTACCCTCGACCCAGCATCCATTCACGGAACCCCCACCTAGTTTATAGCTAGATTTCCTGACCTCATAAACTCAGCATGTTGATATTAAAGCCTCTCTGATTCGCAGTGCGAAATATTTCGCTCTTTTTTTCATATATACTTTTTTCACACACATTTTTTTCCACTGATCCGGGTGTACAGGGAAATGTGCGCTGTTTTGGATAAAAATACTGGCGTTGCTAATATTTGTGTTAAGCCTGCGTAGTTTAATTTGGTCGTGATACGAAATTGGACGTAGTTTTTGTGAAGAGATAAATTAGTTCAGGGTTTGTGTTAGCAATGTATACACTGATTTCTAAAAAAAATACGTGTATGCTTACTAATTTCTTTTTATCCCGGTTTCATTTATATTTTGTGAAATATTTTAATATTAGGTAAATATTCAACGTTTAGGCTCCTAGCACATATCGTATTTTCTACGGCGCCGAAGACGCGCGTTCCTGAAACGCGCGCGGGGCGGTGACGTAGATGTCGATTTTTGCGTTCATATAGATACAAACGCGTGTGTGAAGCGCGTTCGAAACTCGTTTGAAGCGCGTACAAAGGGTAGCAAGTAGTTGGTAGACTCTGCAAGCGCGTAGACGTGCGTTTCACGATCGCCCCGTGTGCTTAGGTTATAAGGTCGCGTACAAATCTCGTTTGAAGCGCGTATACACGCTTCATCTGCGCGTTTAAAATACGCCGTGTGTTAGGGGCTATGTGGAAAAAAAAAACAAGTTTTCGGTCCAAACATAACAAGAGATAAACCAACATTATCGAGTCACGAAAAACGTTCATACATTTGACGTTCAGAAGCTTAGCTTACTAAGCCATTTGCTCCTGGCTCCACAGCTGGCACTGATCAAACAATCTCGACAACAAACATAACTACATAATCCCACGTGACCCTAATCCCGACAAAACAAAACAGTAATCCCTAAAAGGCACCCAGAATTCCAATACCCAAAAATATTTCAATACACAAAAGCCCATTACAATTTCGTCGACCGCTGCACACGGCAGAAAAAATGGCGACAAACTCCCGAATTCGCGATGAACACGATTTTATTGATGACAATACTGGTTGTTTTTTTCCCTTTGACGATTTTCTTTTTATAGACAAAAACGTAAATACGTTCTGAGGACGTTTTAATCATGTATTGTTTGAGTTTTTTAAAGAGTTTTTCGTATAAAGTACTCGTATCTATAAATCACGATTGTACCCTTTGTGTTCACGATAAGTTAAAACAGTTTATTTATGCATGAAAGGTAAAAGTGTAATGTTTGTTTTAGACATTGCTTTGTCTGATTGGCTTTGAGGGTTCAAATGTTTTGTAACAATAAAATGGAGGCCAACTTTACAGGAGTGTTATTTATGTTCCATTAAATATTGATGTAGAGTGGTTGTTTGTAGTGCTTTTATGTGTTTTCGGATGTTCTAAAGTTTAGGTTTTAATCTAGATGTAGTTCGTTGAATAGTCTGTCACTGGAGGCCTAGAAAACAGACCATCGCTTTCACAGCTCTTTATTTTTGATGTCTTACCACCCCGTATTATCAAAAAAATATGTAATACATTGCGTACCGTCAGAGAAATAAAAACGATATCAAACTCTGGATTCCTCTATTTCAAATACATTTTATTCCACGTTTCTCGTTTTCCAGGTGTTCAATTTAATACTCGGTTAGGTTCGCCGTGTAAATGAAACAAATTACTTTTTTGTTCTAGAAAGTTCCAAGCACGTACTTAGACGGTAAAATAAAGATAATTTGCCTCCTTAAAAACTTCCTAATGCCGACACTTTAGCATTCGGAAGTAATTCTTTCCAACAATGAAGTTAATGATCTGTGTCACATGGCCCTTTGAACTGAAAATATCTTATTTTAAGTATACAGTCTTTAAGATTCTAATTTATTTACAATAATAGTCATTTTCAATGACGGTACTAAGTGAAGTAACAATATGTATGTTGTTTTTGCTGCATGACTTGATTGGTGACATGAGACAATTCATTTGAGTTATTTTCTGAATTTACATCGTGAGTTATGTCATTGTCGAGTTTATCTTTATCAAATGACATCCTTCTGTCATCCATTTTGAATGGCGATTATATTACAATAATAATAATATTTACATGATCAACGAAAAGTTCAAATATACATATTCATTCGTTACGATTTCTGAAAAATTAGATTATCGTTTTAAAAAAATGACAATTTATTCAGAAACCTATTAATTACAATTACACCTATGAATACTTAAAACGTTACCTGTATTACATATTATATTAATTTAACATCGTATATACACTGCTTTAGTTCGATATTTACAACCATGGCTTGTCCCGTGACACACACTGAATGTTCCCGCCGTCACTTTACACATAATTGTAAATATCTTCCATATCTCATACATTCATCTCCGACATGGCCGCTTGAGGGACCCTAGACTGCGAGAAGTGCTGCGAGGGGGGCGACGACGGAGGGGGGAGGACAGAACCATTCCCCGGCCCTTGCGACTGCCCCGTCTGAGCTTGCACGTCAGGCAAATTCCCAGCACTGCTCATAAAAGTCGCGTTCTTTGGCAACGTCATACAATTCGACGCGTTACATATCTGATTCTGCTGATAACTGAACCCCACTTTTCTCGGCAACGTCGTACATTGTCCCCTATTTGTTGGCGGGCTCGATTTCTGCGACAAATTCGACATTTGTATCCCCGTGTGACAAACGTTCGGGCAGTTCGCTGTAGTGAAGTGGGGAACTCGATTTGTCATTGCGATTATCGCGTTTTTGTCCTGATGATCGATGTCGACAATCGTGCTCGAGCTCTGCGAGTGCCCGACGAAGTAATGGGGATGCTTCGACGATACGCTATCGAACGTTGAGTTAAGGTTCCTTTTCTGTTGCTGCTGGAGAGCTTTAACTTGGAGTCTAGTTTTATCTCTCTGGTAGTAAACGCCGGCGAATATAAGAACATTAAGAATTAGTAGAGAACATCCTATAGCTATGGTTACACTAAGAGCTGTGGAATAGGCGGTGTAGCCTGCGACTTCTAAATTAGAAACGTCCTGTGTGTGCGTGTTGTTTGGAACTTGGCTCTGTGTGACGGCAGACCCTGGCCGGGCGGACATCACACTAATGCACGTCGTGACGTAAGTGTCCATCGTAGTGGAGGGTGTATCTAATGTGAGGTTGTAGGTCGGTTTGCGGTATAGCTCCATCGTGGGATCGAAATAGTTGGCGCGTGTTAGGGGATCCGGCCTGACCAGTCCGTCGTACAACTCCGGGTCGTTGTGGTTCCTAAAAAGGTTGTGTTTCGCAACCACGTCTTTCATCCCTGCGCGGTGGATTTCCGGGATCAGCCGCAGCCAAACGGACAGCTGATGTGCCCTATAATGGTTTTTCATCCGCGGTTTCATGCCTGCAATGAAATATTTGATTGTGTAACGCGTAAAGGAACTGGAGACGAAATTGGGGCGAGAATAATGAGAAGCCGAGGTGATTAACTTTCGGAATTGATATTACCAGAGGTCGTGAGGTGAGCGAGATTAAATTTTATCTTTTGAAGATTAATGTGGAAATAACGTTCTTTTATTAGATTTTTAGATAAGAACGTTCATTGGGATATTGACTTGTTTGAAAATCTTCTTCTTGAGTGTCTACGGAATTTAGATTTTAGGCGTGATAAAAATTCGTAAAATAATATTACGTTAATCTTTGTAGAATGGTTGAAATCTAGATTGCTAAGCTTTTTAAATAATAACTTATAATGATTTTCTTATAAACCACGGCGATGATGCAACACATACATCTGTTTTGTTATTATGATATTATGGTTCTGCTTACCAATTTCCAAATACTTCTGGTATAACGTATCATACTCGTCCCAAAGTATGCTCTTGTATTTGTTCCTTTCTCTTGATATTGGCAGCACTGATTCCTGACGATGAACCTCATTCGGATTTCTAAAGGAAACAAAAGAAAAACTTGTTATTATAAAACCATCTCATCGAATAAAGCTAGAACTCGTGTTGTAATACACGAGTTTTAGCTTTTGTTACAAGTATTTAGCCAGTTTTTGTATTTCGAACCTTATTCTGAATGACTTCACTATCACTACATAGTATAAAACAAAGTCGCTTTCTCTGTCCCTATATCCCTATGTATGCTTAAATCTTTAAAACTACGCAACGGATTTTGAAGCGGTTTTTTTATTAGATAGAGTGATTCAAGAGGAAGGTTTTAGTATATAATTTGACCGACATCCACGCGGGTGAAGCCGCGGGCATCAGCTAGTAAAGTTCTAAAGGATACATAAGTCAGGTATAGGTATTTAGAAATTTAACACTGTGTCTGGATAAAGTTCATTATTAAAAACATGGGTTGATGATTAAAACCTGAATCTAAATATAGAACTCGTTTTCATTAAGGTCATAAAATTTTAAACGCCTGTTACTTTTAAAACGGATAATTTTAATGAAACAGTAAACGTAAAAGACCATTGAAGACTTATCAAAATGAGAGCGAATTTTCAGAGCTATCTCACTAAAAAACCTTTCTAATGCAAATTCAACGTTCAATAAACATTAACCTTGAGGTTATTACAACGAATAGATAAACTTAGCTATCATAATAATCTACTAACTTTACGTTACATTAATTCATTATTCTTAAAGCAACTTTAAGCGAAGCGAATAAGTTTTAAATTGGAACAACTGAATGTCTGTCTCAAATAGTTATGAACAAAACAATTATTTCAAACTTTTGTTGACGAATAGTTGAGGAATAAAACAGTTATTATTTCAATTTAATTGAAAGCAAACAAATGGTACTGCGAACAAACTTTCTCTTAGTTGGAAAATGTACAGGAAAACGGCGAAATATACTCAGCGAGCCTTATAATGGTTTTCTCGTTACACTGTTAATAATTTAGGCTGGATTTTGTTCACAATTTCGTTCGCATTTACTTTCTTTGTTAAAAAAAATACTAACAGGTTACATTTTTGGTTGTAGAGGAGCTTCTGACTTTTCTAGCTTTCTAATATTTCCGTGTGTTCATACTTCTTTTCACACATAGTAATATTTATAAATCTATTCATCTATCTATTTCATCAAACACCTTCTAAAATTCACGATTTACAAAAAACATACATTTGCCAGCCTTATTAGAGCCTACACGTGCCGCATAATTATATTCGCACTTATTTTGGTTTTTAGTGAGCCTTCTATTTACACTCGTCCACTCGTGCGTAAAAGAGACTTATCCGGAGGATTTACAAACAGACTAATATAGGGCCGACTGAGAGTACTGTTCTCAAAATACAACAGAAATATGTGTGTATTTGATGGGCTAAAATTTTTCGTAGGTCACTCAGGTATATAAGTTATCTTAAAAAATAGCAATAAATAGCCAACTACGCATATAGTTTCTTGTCTGGGCCTTAGTACTTGTTATTTCGTAGCACCTGCTTTTGCATTTTCTGTGAAATTTTACCATTGTAATGTATATTTTTTTACACCATCAGAAAGTAGAGGTTTTAACAAACAAAAAGCCAACCGACTTTTTTTAAAAAGCAGATAATTTTGACGGGTGAAGTTTTGCTTGAAGACATGGCTGCTTGTAAGGTAAAGAAAGGTAGGTTTTCACCAAATTTCGTGAAAAAAAAATGATTTTTGTATAAGATAATAATAAAAAACCAGAAACTTGGTTATTTGAATTTTTCACAAACATTTTGAGGTTATGTAAAAAAAGTGTAAATCCAAAGTTGTAGATCTTTTTATTACCTACAACTTTGCCATTCAACTTTTGTCCATAAGACTATTAGTTTTGCCGGAAATCGAGATAAACCCTTTTTCCACCCTGAACCCCCCCCCCCCCCACCCCCACTTCCCAACCTCAGATCGACCGTAAATTATTTTTGCTTTAGTTTTTTGTTATATTTTCTTCCTTTTCCATAGGGTTTCATCCTACTATAATTTTGTTTGGTTATAAAAATTATCTTCCCTGGTCTTTCACAGGAAAATGTAATACATATTTTGCTTGTGACTGTACGTAGGCAGATAGTACACAGTAATTTGTTTAAAACTTGACAATATTATGTCGTTTCTACAGCCGTGATCTTTATTTATACATATGCGACCTACGCATTTATACATCAAGGTCACAGGCAATGTTAGTTAAGCTTACAGTACTCGTGCGTAAAGTTTACCTTTCCAGTTCTAGAACGACACTGTTTACAGGAGCAAGGTATACGACGCTACAAAGTATTTTTATATGAAAACTGGATTTTTACGGCCAGGTACTTTATTGACACACGTGCAAGCTACTATACTGTTGGCCCAGTGGTGGCGGCTCCGACTTACGAACAGTAAATCATGCGTTTGAACCCAAGCATGTGCATTACTTGGTGTAATTTTTTTCATCACCGCTGCTCTCAAAACGATGAAGGGAAACATCGTGAGAAAACTGGCATATCCTAGAACCGCGAAGACATATGACTTCTACCAACCAACTGGGCTCGCGTGGTGGATTATCCCTTCATAAGGCATAATGATCTGGCAATCGGAAAATAAGGACAAATTTTAATAGGCATTGGTAAAATTGGTAGAAAATAAATTTTCAATTTTTTTTTACACTTTTGTGGTTTCTGAAAATTTTATGCGTATGTGGCGACAACGACATCTATCGAAATACATGAGAACTAAAATGACAAATCCTGCATCGCGCTATCAAAGTTATCCGCGACATTTGCATATATAGAAAATCCCGACTTACAGTTGTCGGGCAGTTAGCCAACCAGACACAACACCCGTCTGGTCGGAGGATCCTCCCTTTTCTACGGGGGATTAGGAACTTTACACCCTGTTCCTCAATCGCCCAAAAGTGTTTGATAAGTCTTTAAATAAGCTCTGTACAATCATAGAATACCTTACAGGAAATAGAATTTAATTTTTGAGGTGAAAAAAATGGTGGAAAATAAATTCCCTTTACCCTAAAAAAGGTTAAGCTCTTTCCCTCTCATAGGCCTGAGTTCCAGCAGTGGGAAATTTTTATATTTACACCCAGTTTACCAAGATCGCAGGAAAACGTTATATTATAGTTTACTAAACTCTTCATCTGCCTAGCCTTTTCCCAACTATGTTGGGGTCGGCTTCCAGTCTAACCGGATGCAGCTGAGTACCAGTATTTTACATGGAGCGACTGCCTATCTGACCTCCACAACCCAGTTAATACTAGGTAATACGATACTCTTTGGTGAGACTGAATGTCAGAATTTCAGGTCACTGACTACCTGTAACGACTGCCAAAGCTCTATATATGGCAGCCGGGACCAACAGCTTAACGTGCTTTCCGAGGCACGGAGGAAACTCGGTATGTCGGGCGGTCACCCATCCACAGACCGACCTAGGCAAGCACAGCTTTACCTAAAGATCGACCCGAGTGGCAGTTCTTATTAAGCCACGAGCTTACCCTTGCTTATTATAGTTTACTAAACTAAGACTAAATAATGTTACAGTGTTTCGTTTTTTCTTTGATTTATGTGGTGTCGTGAGAAATAATGTTCATGCTTAAGTGGCGCGACGGATGTGAATTTGTTACTCACGCAATTCTGATTTACGTGGCGTAGGCTAGAGGTGTTTATTGATTTTCTTTTAGTGGAAATTGGTTTAAGTGAGTGGTTACAGTTTTGTGGATTAGAATCAACCTTTTTAACTACAGGTATATAATAAGAATTGATCAGTTTAAAAAAAATGTGCTAATTGTGAAACTATTTCGAGGATGAAGGGCTAAGAAGCAACATGGGTGGTTTTTAGTCAGTAGAAGTCTGACACTCCCTTTCGCTCTGCCCAAGAGCCCGCCCAAAAAAAAAAAGAAAGGATAAAGGTCTCTTGTTATGTATTTCTTTCTATGTTCATTTATTTGTTAAGAAATATGGTTAACAAGTTTGTGTATGTGAGAGTAATGTCTGTAACCGCAGCCACGATACATGCTAGAGTGGGGCAAAGTTTATTAAATAATAAATGCTTTTTTACAAGGACAGTATCAATTACCTAAAATATAATTAACCCCATCCTAAACTAGCACAATGTGGTTGCATCGATTACTTGGCAGTACCTGCTGTAACTGACAAGCAATTAACAGCATATCTACTAAGTACGAACTTAGTTTATTATGTAGCTACATAATTTGAATGATGATCAAGCATCTGCTAATTAGTTTAGTTTCTTAGTACTTAAAGTCATAATTATTAAAATAACATCATGTCTTTAGTCCCCGAAGTGCTAAGCAGAGAGGTACCAAAACTAAGGAACTCTTTATACTGCCATTACATACACCTTTTGCATTTGTTCATAGACATACACGCACATTGACTTCTATGGACGAATTATTAAAAATAATTGATCACGATCTGCACATTAAAATGGCGTTCAGGTGCTGCCAGAGTCAGTTCACTCAGATCCAGCCTGTCCTCTTGCTGCCCTCCCCCAGTGACGTCCTAAGCCGAGGTCCGCACCCCACAGGGGGTGCCCTTAACGGTTTGTCACTTAGTTTATAAGTTATTTGCCCCTGGCTGGAGGCCTTAAGCTCAAGGCATCCACAGGGGTTTGCCCGGTTAAGCAGAAGACAGTCTCCTTGACTAAACTGCGAGATGCCATTTCGAAAAAAAAAAAAAACTACTAGAGTTAGTAATTATAGTAATGCCAATTGATGATGATACCAATTTAAAAAAAATAAAATAATAATGTTTATTGATCCAAAAACTATGTTACACACAAGCATAGCAAGCATAGTATTATCTAGAAGTAAGTACAATCGTGAATCCGTGTTAAAATACTTGTGTTTTGATCTATGGGATATCTTGGAACCCAAAACTAGGCAAGAAATGCCTGTATTTTGGGAGTCTATTAATTCCTCCTAAATAGTCTTACACTAATTTAAAACGTATTTATTGATACAAGTTGGATCTTAACCTTATTTTCAATAAAACAGCGATGAAGTTACTTGGTAACATTGAGAAGATCTTCAATCGCTTCATATATTAACTGCTGTAACCACTTACTAATCTTAGTTTTAAAATGGTATTTGGTAAAAGTGTTGCTGTAATATCTAGCTTTTTGTGAACTTTATTGTAGAAACGAGAGCTTAGTGCCTTAAATTGGCGGCCAGCAAATGTTGTTCGACGTGTTCACGAAATCACTAAAGTTAAAATCACTTTTAATGAAAGGTGATATTCACCCTAACGCGACTGTTGCTATTTTCAAAAATGCGACACAACATAAACTCCACTAAAGCATTGAAACGGTTTAAACAAACAAACACACAAACAATTTGTCAAACTCACCCGGTCCTTGCGAAATTAGCCATATAAAGTATGAATGCCTCTGACAAAGCCACTTCAGACTTCGTATAGTTTCTGGGGAAATGGCCGAGCCCCTCAACTAATGGGGCGCCGAACAAGTATGGGAGCTCTTCGCCGTGGACCGACCCCATCCGCTGCAATAGAAAGGAGGTATTAGTACTACAATTTATGGGTTTGAAGAGGTATTTTATTGGAAATGTGAGGATGAACTAAGAATTGGTGGTAACTCAACACGTAAAATCGGGGAAAATTTTTGCTTGTTACAAAAACTGCTGTTCTTTGAAAGTTGCATAACACGGCAAATTGACATGGTATATCATAAAATAAATGACACAAATTGAGGAATAGAACTAGTTGTGATACATGATAGATTTTTTTTTGCCATTGGTGATCGTAAATAGTGCCTAATATTTTCGTTTACAACGAGGCATAATACTTTTTTTATGACGAATTTAAATTAGGTTCAATTTTATCAATAGCCGCAATTAATCTGATTTTACAAAATAATCTACTAACATGACAATAATAATTCTGAAAAATTATTAATTTTATTAATTATTCGTATCATTTTGTTTTAAATTGAAAGCTACCATTCATTAAGTTTTGAGCATCCAATGGAATATGGACTGATTTAATTTGACTACAGCGAGCAATGAATAAAAATCAAATAAAATTACTTCATGCATACTTGCCATACATGAAACTGAACTATTGGGTACATCATTTGCTAAATTTAATTATGTATTAACTTGTTAATGGCTAAAATATGAATAAACTTAGTGAAGTTCAAAATGAAGATTCTTGTAGCAGATACTTCGTTGAAATGTGATTTAATTCACAAATAAATGTGAGCGAAGACAATATATTATGACCAAGGGTACTACCACCCCGAAGTTTATTTATGTGTAGCAACGTTTGCAGTCTTAGTTTATAGAAGAGTTTCCATGGAGTTTCTTGCCCGTTCATTTCCATGGACATCCACGTTTTGGAAATTTTATGCATGTGACTGGGACTGTAGGTACATTTTATTGTGGTCTTTGTTTCGATCATAAAAATAAACTTTCCCTGTCACTGGCTTACTCCAACTAAATCTTTGTTTTTTTTTTACTTATTGCAACTTATTGAACAAAGCCGGAAAAGTTACATAATGTTGTATCATGTTGCAAAATGTTGCTATCCAAAAAAGTTATTTCAGCGTGAGTGCACCTTATAATTTTAACCAATAATAATTTTTATCTTAGGGGTAAAATGGTCATTAAATTTTACTAAGCATCAACATACAAGAAAAAATAACAAAAACAAAACGGATAATATAAAAAATAAATTCATAAAAATATTCTAACCCTCACCTGAGGATAATCCCCATCCTTGGTCTGGTAATCGAACACGTAGAAGAAGGTTCTGGGCGAGGTGTCAGGGGAACTGAGGAAGTCTCCGGTCTGGACCAGTGGCGCCACGTATTGGGCATCGGAGAGTGCTAGTACTGCTGCGTCTCGCGTGTTTATGGGGTGCTGGTTGAAAGGTAAATTATACAGTTGAATAACGGTATTTATATACTAATCCTACTAATATTATAAATGCGAAAATTTGTGAGGATGTATGAATAGATGGATAGATGGATGGATGGATGGATGGATAGATGGATGGCTGGATGGATGGTTGTTTGTTACTATTTCACGCAAAAACTACTGAACGGATGTGGATGAAATTTAGAACACAGATAGTTTATAACCTGAATTAACACATAGGATACTTTTTATCCCGGTAGCATGATCCTGTGGGATAATTAACGAATCCCACGCGGGCGAAGCCGCTGGCACAATCTAGTATTTTATAGAGGAATGATTTGTATGTTTGTAACAAAGAAACTCACAAAACAACTTTTTTTCACCATTAGAAAGCTAAAGTATCCCTAAGTAACACAGGCTATATTTATTACAAGTTTAAAAATCTCTTGTTGTCTTTTTTGTAATTTTTTTTATTATTAATTTCTTGTCCTGTGTGAGACCAATAAATACTTTTTCTTTCTTTCTTTCAAAAATAAATTTCTATCCATGCGAAGATGGTACGAGTCGCTATAGTATTCTTTAAACTAAATGATTTTAAGTTCAGATTTTCAATTAAAAACCGTGCGCTTTATGAAGATTATCGTTTTTCTTTTGGAAAGCTCCAGTGAGATCTAATATGTGATTAGCGCCATCTCTTTTCCACCTTGGAATAAAATTAAAACAATGCTGCATTAAGACGCGACAGCAGACCACCTGTGCTAAACAATTGTTACAAAAACAAAAATACGTGTAACTAAGTAACCAACATTTCTTAAAAAAAAACAATTTTATTGCCAAACAAAATCCGTGTATCAAAAACAGCATAACGAACGACTGAGCAAGTATCATCATCATCTCTCATTTCAGCCATAAGACGTCCACTGCTGGACATAGGCCTCCCCCAGGTCACAATCGCCACGCTTGGCAGACGGGTTGGCGATCGCAGTATGGTTGTCTAAGTGGTCCGTCAATCGTCGATACTCGACACTAGAGATTGTTTATACCCACCTCAGCATTAAGGATACGATATCACAAAGAGTATAGAGCGATGTTGTTGTGAATCGAAACGCGGCGTATACAGTACCTAATATCAATATCACGTCGAGTACGATTCGCTCACTCGCTAATTCGAATCGGTACACAATATAGTGTTTCGCCCAATATATAGTTTTGGTGTAGGCTGATATCGGATTCGTGATATTCCAACGATATATAGATTCAATATCTATATACGTTTTGTATCGCTCACTCCTAGTTGTTACGAAGGCACAGAGAACGCTGCTGCCCACTCTCTGGTAAGTCCCTTAGTCACCTCTTACGAAACCCACGGGAAGATATGAGATGGTGCTATTCTATACGTCCGACACCATTATGTGATTTCACAAAATTCTCTGTTTGTCTTCTGTTAACAAGTCGTCTTTAATAAAATGTTTGCGTAGCCTTAAAACTTGATTAACTTTCCTAGCTTTTGTAGCAAAAGCTAACGAAACTAGAACACATCTCACAAACGTGATGTGTGTCTGAAATCACATCCAGCGGAGCAATTCAGCAGCTACAAAGAAAACGTGAAGCGCTTTATTGGCTGGCAAAACCTTAACCACTTTCATTGAAGCCAAAATCAATATAAACGAGTTCCCTTTTATTAAAATTCCTTTCAAATTCTCAAGTGAACTGTTTGTAAGTCCACCTTAATGGTTAACAGGGTTGAAACGGTGACCTTTTGATTAGCGGTGAACACCCCCCCGCTTGTGCTATATTTATAATTCATTCACTCGTTCTAACGCGCCTACGTTCGATGTTCCGGTCATGTGGTTATTAATAAGCGGAACGTTCGGTTGACAACTTGTACGTAAGGCGATCTAACAATAGAGATCCAATGGGAACTATTGAATGCGGGGTGAAAGGGGACTCCGATGCGAAAACGGGTCCAAGTTTTCAGTACATAATTCTGAACGTGACATTTAAAATTTTCATATAAAATAAGATCACGCCTATATTCCCGTAAGGGTTGGGCAGAGGTAACGTGTACCCATAGGGTGTACCTAATTAATTGTACACCCATATTTTAATTTGTCATTTTAAATTGACTACTTTTTTTATATTGTCTTTTTTTGTGTCTTTTAGCATCGCATTGGATCTAATATTGTAATGTTGGTACAATGAGTGGTAAATAAATAAAAAAAAATTGCCCGTTAAGTTTAAGTTCCATGTGAAATGGGGCAAACATATATTGCCATCAACCAGGCATATATTCAGAACCCGTGGATGTTATATCCTGAGGAATAGGGTAGTTAACAAAAAAAATCTAATAGTCCGTCAGATAGATTTCCAAAAAATATTGGACACGTATTTTTTCTTTTTTCACGTAAACAAACAATGAAAACTCGTATGACGTCATATGCTAACACCCCAATCAAATCTTTGGCGCGTTTTATCTTCATCATTTTTTATTGATTTGATAAAACAAAAAATACGTATCCAATATTTTTCGATAATCTAACAGACGGACTAATTAGAATCATATTTTTTTTAGTCGGTAAACATCCCTATTCCTGATAGACAAACTCTATACCGCTAGACCACTCGTCCATCGAGGCAGTCCACGAGCTAGAAATGTTTCATCGGTTTAAATACATAAACTCACGACCTCTACCCAAGGGGGTAGGCAGACACAACATAACTCCACCTGCTACGATCCTGACATATTCCTTTCTATCGGTTATTAAAAAAAACCGCCTGTTTTCTAACGAAGTGCAATGCTTACTCAGTCTTATGTATGGAACACCTGGTTTTTTTTAAGAGTACCGGTGAAAAAAACATTACGTGTCCTGTGTCCCTTTCACTCTGTATAGTACTTCTAGTTTTTTTTTAAACATTTATTTAAAGAAAATTTAGTACAGACGTGTGACTTACTTCTAAACTCGCCAAACTTTTACGTTTGATGGCGAGAGGCGCTCTTTTACAAAAAACAATGAACCATCTTACTTACTACTAGGTACTAATAATTATTTAATCAACTAACAACAAAATCCACCGACATACACAACATACTTACAATTCTAGAATTGTAAAATTGTTGTGAATTGTAGATTTTAGTTTATTTACTTTAAAGTTACTAGGCGAATTCAATAAAGAGAAAGCTACCAATTTGTTTGAAACTCTAACAAATAAATAAGCCAAAATAATTAAAGTTAAAACAGGAGTTCATATTGAATCAAAATTGTTACTTGAAGATTTAAAATTAAATTATTCTCTTGAGAAAGTTGAAGTTATAGTTAAACTTAACAATATTAAACAAACTGTTGGAAATCCAATCCAATGGGACCAATTTTAATTCGCATGTTTCATTTTAAAAACACAACATCACGCCTACTATTTCCGAAGGGTTAGGCAGAGACGTACCTATTAGTACACCTATATTTCCCCAGTTATGTTTAAGTCCCATGTAAAAGGGGCGAGCCTATTGCCGTCAACCGGGCACAAATCTGGACTTCGTGGCTGCTACTGAGATATTCCTGATGAAAAAAACCAATAACACTTTGCCCGTCACAGGAATCGAAACCAGGACCTCATGCTAAGTAGTCACGCTTGCAATCACCTACACCAACGACGCTTTAATAAATCTACTCTAATATTATAAAGAGGAAAGATTTGTTTGTTTGTAACGAATAGGCTCCGAAACTACTGAACCGATTTCAAAAAATTATTTCACCGTTGGGAAGCTACACTATCCCCGGGTGACATAGGCTACTTTTTATCCCTGTATTCCCACGGGAACGGGAACTACGCGGGTGAAACCGCGTGACGTCCGCTAGTGAATAATAAAGTTAGACACGCGAATAAAAGAATAAACCGCAGTAACACGAACAGAAGAATTCCAACGAACAATAACAGACGAAAATCATAATGAAAATGAAACACCATAAATCTTTGGAATCCAGCAAACTATTCGAAACTTATCCTATAAAGTATATCCGGGACACTCAATACGAAGCCGGTTGAACCGGGTTACAGTGGGAATTTGGCACTAGCAGGAATTTAGAGGCAAGTGCCAAACGCGCCTTTTGGTGGCAACTGGCACTGCCAAGTCATCATATACGTGTGTCGGCTAAACGTGGCTGGATGTGGGTCAAGTTGATTCTACTTTGGGTTAAGTTTCATGGAGTTCGAAAGGTTTGGTGGAAAGAGGTTTTTGAACGTTTTATATTAAAGAATTGTGTACTTGATGGTCGGATAGATTTCCAAAAAACATTTTTTTCAATTTTCACGTAAACAAAAAATGTAGACAATACAGTGCTTCAAAAACTCGTGTGACGTCATATTTCAGTACATTGTTTACCGGAAAGTGACGTTACAAGCCCCCACTCATGATCTTTGACGCGTTTTATTGTCGTCATTTTTTATTAATTTGAGAAAACAAAAAACACGTATCCAATATTTTTCGAAAATCTATCTGGCAGACTAAACAGAATCATATTTTTTTTGTCAGGAAAGTAACCAATTCTTCGTACTTACAAATCATTCAGATTAAGTTAAACATTTGGGACAAACTCGTAATCCTAGTGCTGCAAAACTGGGGACCTGATTTTTATTATCTTGAATCTATTAAGAAGAACCTTTTTTGTAGCGGTGGGAAATTATCAAATAACCCCTCCCGCTGTGGGCAGAGCGAAAGGGAGTGTCAGACTTTTAGTGACTAAAAACCACCCATGTTCCTTCTTAGCCCTTGCGCCGAGGCCGCGGTATCTCTTGCGAACAACCCGCAGCCCTGACGGGATTAAGAAGAACCTTAGTATCTATTTCGTCCTTCAGAAATAATAGTTGTTGATCATTTTATAATAAATAATAATATTTTTTTCCTGTACATCAGCGCAAGAATGGTTCATTATGATTGCGGCACCTATCTGTACGAAGCATATTCCCAATTAATTAACCGATAATGAAAATGAACAAGTAATAAAGTCAGTGGTGAATAAATAATTGAACCAATAAATAATCATAATTACCTGTACGGTCCTCTCCCAGTCCGTGTATTCGTTCACGATCGTGAAGAATATTTCACTCAAATGATATGTGTATGCGTTCCTCACGTACGTCCTGAAATCGTAAAACTGTTTAATAATCGAGATTTTTATTACAATCAGAATTTGTAAGATATTTTTTTATTTTATTTCTCCTAAATTAAAAAAATATAAATAAATAATCTTAACCATTACGTCATTATCACAGGACAAGAAGAAGAAAAAAACGTATTACCAACAGGAGCGAAGTCATAAACTTAGTAATTTCTGATTTAGCTCCAGTCATATTTTTTTTTACTAAAGATTATAAAAATTAAATGAGAGGTACCGCGCGGGTTCGATCTTCCAAATGAAAACAAATAATTACGTAATCACACAAGGCTCAAGTTAAATGAATTCAGAGGATCGTACGTACCTAAATACCTAAAATTAATTTTCGGGCTCAGTGGATAGCCACATTATTTCTAATAAACCCAGCGGTCTGTTAATATAAAGAATCGCAAAAGTAAACACATTTCAAGTTCTTGTAATTCTCAACTTGTTATCGAGTGAGCCAAATACCTGAACCTTAATAGTTATTATTAGGTACATATTACAGAGAAACGATCGGCTTAGAGGTTGAAATTCTGGGTATTTGAACGTAATGGACCAATAACCTGTCGCGGTTCATTCTTATTACTGACCCTTACATAAATACTTTTTGGGCTATTCAGACTAGAAATACTATTGGCATCATAAATATTTATAATACGATCAAAAACAGAAACATTTTAAGCCCAATTCTGTCTAATGTCATTAAACGATTCATATATACCTTTTTTTTTTTGGGGGGTGGGAAACCATCAAATAACCCCTCCCGCTCTTGGGCAGAGCGAAAGGGAGTGTCAGACTTCTACTGACTAAAAACCACCCATGTTCCCTCTTAGCCCTTCATGTCGAGGCCGCGGTATCTGCGAACAACCCGCAGCCCCGACGGGCGCCCGCAGCCCCGACGGGCATTCATATATACCTCAAACATAATAAAAAAAAAAAGATATACAATTTAAAATCATCTACTGCCTAGGTTTTTCCCAACTACATTGGGGTTGTTTTCCAGTCAAAGTTTTCAACCGAATGCAGCTGAATAATAATATTTTACATGGAGCGGCTGACTATCTGACCTCCACAAAACAGTTAGTAGTGGGTAATACAACTGGTTGACAGGCTTACAGGCTAATGACTAATGACTGTCAAAGATCAGATGACAAATGGCAGTCAGAACCGACGACTTAACGTGCTTTGAGAGGCACGGAAGAAACTCTGTATGTAATGGGTGGTCACCCATCTCAACTCGATCGCCTGTTATTATTAAGCCACGAACTCTTCCACACGAATTATACAAAAATACAAATTGGTATTTATGCCTCTCAAAAACGAACAAATAAAAATTACATCGAACGAAAAACATGACGTTTTCGAAATAATTTAATTCATCAAACAGACACACCACACAAGTTCACATCAAAAGACTGTTTTTTTTTGTTTTTAATAAAACCTCTTTTGAAACTTTTGCAACGAATAAGCCTGTAATTGGTGTGTCTGTGAAAAATGCAAAGAGAACGTTCGCCTAGCGTGACATGCACATTAAAATGAGGATTTATAATGCTCGTATATTTTTTTAAATAAAACTGGGCTGCGGGTAATGGTTCGGGAAATAATTTATACGATTCCGATACCTATGCGCTTTGTAAGAGGAGTTATTATTGTAAGTATTTATTTGGATTAAATAGCAACAAACTATGTTGTAGTTTTTGTATAGACTTGATCATCCGGGTAGTTAGTATCGTTTTATTCATTGTCTGTAACTTGAATAATTTCTATTTTAAATATTCTAAACACAACTCTTTCTATACCCAAGTAGAGTAAAGATTATTTAAAATTAAAAGAACGTGGCCCTACATTTCATTCCGAAAATCGCTTTTTATTGTTCGAAACTTTCAAATTTTAATTAATTCTTAAAATTCAATTTGTCAAATTATTTTATGTCATTTAAAATGACACTCATTTCTTTCTATCACTGTATAAACTATTTTCATAGCCTTTTTGTAAATAACCAAAACAAAATATCAGTCACACGATGACATAAGAACACCGTGTAAAAAATATTCTATTCAATTCTACGAAAAAAATATTTCACTTCCAATATCCAATACGTCTAGCTGATTACTACCATTCAAGGAGACGCCCTATGACCCTAGTTCAAACACCAATTTGCTGAATAAACATCGGCCTCACCTTATTATTCTATCCCTCCGTTCGCCCTCGAATCCATTTTGTATATCCTGAGCCGAGAATTTCCAGAGAGCCTCGCTGGTGACAACTCCAAAAAGGAGATCATACTTGTTTTGTCCTCCTCTTATGCCGAACATTCTTTCTCCGCTCCTCTTATCAGCCTTCATGTTGTTCACCCCTGATACGCTTGAGAAACCCTGAAGATCGTTGGGTATGAAGAATGTTAACAGCTCCTTAGCATAGTCAGTTTTTACTACAACCCCATCAACTGACGGCCCAAATGCTGTCAAGTAACTTGGAGTACTTATATCTGCGGACATCAGCTCATTAAGTGGAACCTCCCTGAGACAGTCAACTATGAGCTCATGGTCTTTGACGATGTCTTCTGGAAGCGTACAGTTGGCCTGCTTTGCTAATTGGACGGAAAAGCTGACTGGGTCTTCGACTAGGGCCCAAGAGCTTAGTGCTGATCCTGATAGAAGAATCGAGCGATGGAATAAACCTGGAACAAATTCATGGATTATTTATTGTGACAGAGATCGTACAAAACATAATATCATGCCTGTAATCTCCAAAGGGTTAGGCAGAGGTATAGCAATTAGTACACCCACTTCTCGCCAGTTAAAGTCCTATCTAATGGGGGGCGAGAAGCCTATTGCCATCAACCGGGTACAAATCCACACTCCGTGGTTGCTACAGAAGAATTCCTGACGGAAAAATTAAATAACCAATTGCCCGACCTGGAAATCGAAGCCAGCAGTCGCACTTGTGACCATTACACTAACGAGGAAGTTATCTTTAAAACACTTAGTAAAGGTTTGACATACTTTTGTGTGACAAAACTGTCAAAACCTTTACTAAGTGATGGCTTAAGTAATCATTAAAGCTCTCTGAGTGCCGCAGTAAGTCATTAATGGACACCCTTATCTAATTAACTTTACTTGCATCACTTCATACAATTACTGTGCTCTGTCAAAGAATATCAGTGAGCGGTAAGCTTGCTATTTGAATACAGTCAATTTACTTAACAATCTTCGCTGTGAATCAAAAAATGCAGTCAAGAACGGCAACGTAATAGTAAAGTACGCTGTTATCTGTTATTTACTAACAGTCTTTCTCATCTTTATTTCCAAGTTCCTTAGAACTACAAGATGAAGTCTCAAGAATATTAAACAGGCTGTGAGAGGTACCGCTTTAGGTAACTACCTGAAGATTTAATTAGAACATCGTTTAGCTTATATTTACCAGCGTTTTATGTAACGGACTACAGTTTAATTGCAAAAAATGAAGGCAAAGGAAAGTCTATTGTTATATTCTCGAACTTTTATTAAAACTTTTTAATCTCGGAACATTTTAAACCGTTTTCGTCTAACCGAATGCAGCTGAATACCAGTATTTTATATGGAGCGACTGCCAATCTGACCTCCACAACCTAGTTAGTACTGGGTAATATCCTACCTTTTAGTAAGACTAGGTTGTCAGACTTTTGGGCCCCTGACTAACTGATCTTTGACAGTCGTTCAAAGATAGCAAGCAAATAACAGCGCAGATCGAAATCAAAAAAAAAAGTCATTTATTCAAACTAGGCTGATAATCAACACTTTTCGAACGTCAAAATGTACTTTACTTTACTTATTTACAAGTAACAGTCCCCTAAAACGCCTACCCTTCGACACTTCCTAGTGTTTTTGCTGGAAAGAAGAAGTGGCGGAACAAACTCCCCAGCAACACATCAGTCTGTTTGGTTTGAAGAACCAGACTCGATGCAAAAAATTACGATTGACTACAGACACAACCAATAATAAAATGTATATAATAATAAAAACATAAAATAGACATAACATAAAAAAAAAACTAATTGTGGAGAAAGAACATAAATAACAAACATTCTCTTGTGTTCAACTCAGCGACCAACTAATCTTATCATTTAAGTAGTCGTTAATGATCAAAGGTTTACTGCCGCACTCAGAGAGCTTTAATGATTACTTAGGCCATCACTTTGTGAAGGTTTTGACAGTTTTGTCATACAAAATTATGTCAAATCTTTTTTAAGTGACGGCTTAAGTAATCATTAAATATCTCTGAGTACCGCAGTTAGTGTGCTTACCGAAGCACGGAAAAAAGCCGTTTTCCATACCTGCCATAAATATTTTACTCAAAAGCGTTCTTACTAAAAACAGCATATTGATACAAATAAGTTCATTGAAAATTCTAGTCTGCATATCAGAATAAATTTTGAAATCCCGAAAGAGCTCTAATTGTGAAAGTGAGGGAATAATTTCGGGTTCAATTTCGCCAAATTTGTACACGGCAAAGCGACTGATGATTACTTTGGGACGCGCAGTTTATATTACGTTTGTATGGACTAAATCGAGTAGCAATTTGGAATCAGAAACGATATTTTGCCTTTCCAAAACGAACTTTTATATATATATAATAATATCATAATTTCACTGTAAAATTTAGATAACTGTATACTTTTAGGGTATCGTAACCAAAGGGTAAAATCGGGACCCGAATACTAAGGCTTCACTGTCCGTCTGTCTGTTACCTGGCTGTATCTCATGAACCGTGATAGATAGATATTTTAAATTTTCACAGATGATGTATTTCTATTGTCGCTATATCAACAAATACTAAAAATAGAATAAAATAAATATTTAAGCGGGGCTCCCATACAACAAACGCATTTTGGTACTCAGACTCATACGTGAATGGTTCCGCCCTTCATGTGTGAGTCCGACTCGCACTTGACCAGTTATTTTTTATATTCCATGAGGACTATAAAAAAATCAATAAAAGTAATTGAGAGCCTTTGGAAAGTTCGAAAAAATGAAACTTTTTTTATTGAAGCATCCACCAATGTTCGTACCTATTGGATTTTATATTTTTTTATTCATGGAGCATAGAAAAATAAATGGGAACTAGGAATATTTATTTGCGTTGCGTTCGATTGGATATATTTCATAGCGATGCGTTTGCAATTCTACGGTTGTCGAGTTGTGAATATATCACTGTTGCGTTTCTATTTTTTTTTGGGTAGTTTTTCAGGTATTTCTGGATTCTGTGAAAAACTTGTTATTCACAAGTCAATTCGAAAAGTTTCTAGTTTCAGAATTGTACTATTTTTAAAATAAATAATTCTCCTTAAAATTGTAGTTAGATTAAATAAGAAGTAACTACATCACTAAATGAGTAGCGTGAAACCATCAAAAACGGAATACGTACCGTAGGTCAACAATCGTTAAAATACAAACTTTATTCTAATGAGAAAAGGTTAATTTTACGTGGCATAGATGAGGCATCACGCCATGACAGCACCATACCAGTCTCCGTCACGGCATACGAGTCAATTGTACTGCCTACGTGCGCTTATAGGTGTGTAACATGGAAATATGGTGTCAATCTCGTGCGTGTGAGTGAACAAAAGATTCAAGGTAGAAGATTAAACATTCAATTCAGGGAGAGGACACACTGGATGGACAAACACCGATCTTATCTTATGTCCTTCAAAAAGGTTGGGTGCGTAGTTCTCGCAACTCGTAAAATATAGGGCTAGATATATTGAATATATAAACAGTACATAGCTAGGTAGCAACATGTTTCACGTGGGATGCAGAATGATATTCACCCGCACGAATTTTGACATCTACGAGTACCTACTTGATTTTGATACTCGAATTGGTGTTACTTTAAACAATCGACTTAGTTGCAATCGTGCACTCCGCGTGGGATTTGTCTCAACCAATATGTTCAGAGTTTTAGTAAGGTTCCGTCTACAATAGTAGTAATTTAAAAAATATATGATTTTAATGTTTAACTTACCAGGCATAACAGTAGGTGAAATCATGAGAAAATTTATACAGGCTGCTCCCGATCCGTGACCCAGCATGGTAACATTACCAGCATCACCACCAAACAGGCCGATGTTTTGCTGCACCCAATGCAAGGCCGCTATCTGATCCATTAGCCCGTAGTTCGCTACTCGGGCCTTTAGGTGTGGTATGGGGTTTGCGTTTAGAAAACCTGTTGGAGAAATAAATGGAATTAGGACAAGCATGTGTGGTATAACTCTGAATGATAAATTGAAGAACAAGATTATACGAGAACGTTGCGGTTTAAAAGAAGATGTAGTGACAAAAAATTAAAAGAGTATGCTAAGGTGGTTTGGTCATGTGGAAAGGATGAGTGAAAGTCAATTAACGAAAGGTTTTATTTACAAGGCAGAAATATACAATTACATACACTGATCTTATTGGTGACGTTCTTCAGAAAGGACAGGTGCGTAATACTCGTAACCGGCGTGGGTGTATGACCAGATGAATGAATGTGGACGAGGCAAAAGGAGTATGTAAGGATCGTAGCAGGTGGCGTTCTGTTGTTTCGGGCTACCTCCATGAGAAGAGGGCGTGATTTTATGTATGTATTTTTGAAAAAAAAAAAAACACAAATCAACAACCAGTGGTCCACATTGGGCAAAGATTTGAAGGTCATAGGGGCAGTGTGATGACACGGGTTAATAGTAACACAAATTACCGTCAAAAGGATATTATTTTAAACTCAAATTCTGGTAATGGTAATGTTAAACGCTGAAAGGCTCTTACTTAAATATATTTTTTATTTATGTTCGTCGTTTCTTGCTTAATTAAAGGACGATAAGACATTATCTAATACAGCAATCAATTGTTTTGCTAGGGTAATACTAATACCTAAAGATTTGATTTTCAGATATAAATCGAAATCATGGACGAACGAAATTCAATTTAACTAATGAATAATAAGCTCATCAAACCAGACTCAAGATACTCTAATATAGACTCTAATCTTGTTCATAATAGAGATACGAATAAGAACCTAATTATCTTTGATTCCCAAGTTACTGAAAGTATTAGACAGACCAAATAGAAGTTAATATCCGTTGGGTTAGATTTGCTCTTTGTAAGCCTAATTCAAGGCTTTGTTAATTTACTATGGAACTAGATAAAGAGTAAGCCGATGAAGGCGGGAACGTAAACAATAAATTAATCATTGTTTGCTCTTCGACTAACTTGGAAGCTTTTATTGTAAACTGTCTAGACGAGACTGAATTTTATTTGACTATTCAGTATCTACTTATTCAGTATTATTTCTACAAAGTTTTTTTTTTTTAAATAAAGTGAAGTTCGGTCACTAAGTAACATGGGACAAAGGCAGGATTGATAATTATAAAGTGTAAAAGTTTATTTCTAATAATAATTTAAAACTTTATACAGTGTGTTAGGGTTAACGAGGGACTTATTGCAGGAGGGTATTTCAGTATTCGACAAATATGAAAAAACAAACTATAACTTTAATTGTGCTATGGCCTCGCACGCTCACATAATTAGACGTTTCTTTTTCGCCATTGTCCTACGCCAAATTTAAAAGGGTGCTAATTAAACCGGCTTCTTTTTAATAGCATTATTCGCCTCTAAAAATCTACATTGCCTTCTAAATTACTCAGTCAGCCACAACTGACAATCGTCTAAATATTACTATCTTAGCCATTAGTTATCTTCTATCTGAGCCACTCTAAATATAACTCAGTATGGTGGGTATTTTTTAGCATCTAAATTTGTAACATGCATTCAAACTATTATTATTATAAACAGTAAACTTCTAAAATATTAACATTTGGCATCAGAAAAGATATTTTATAGCTTCTAATTTTCTTACTCAGTATGTACATATAAAATGTAACTCATCCCCAATTAATACATCGTAATATATTTTTTTAAATTGTCCTCATATAATAATGGCCACCAGTAGTACGTAGAAACTACTGTCGTAACATCGAAGTGCTTAAATTTCGAAGTTCAGAGTATAGAATGACCTAAATATCGAAGTTCAGAGTATCAAATGACCTAAATATCGAAGTTCAGAGTACCGAATGTCCTAAACATCGATATTTATTTACATGTTGTGCTACAAAATTTGAACACGCGAAAAACAAAAATAAATACACGTGACTAACTCGTCAGTGCATTAATCAAATGGCGCTCGCTGATTGGTGCCTCGTCTTGCAGTTGCTATTTTCACGATAAAAGAATATTATGTATTATTTTACATGCTAAGTTATAATAAATGATATTTTCAATGGTTGCTTAAATTGTATTTTTTTGTGGACCTAATGTTGAAGCTATAAAACGTAAAATGGTGATGAGATATAAATTCCGTGGCTGAGTTAGTAAATTAGGTGGCTATGTATAAATAAGAAGGACAAGTTACGATCTTTATTTGACGCTTTCTGTAAGATATTTAGATGGCATTGTAAAAAATACCAATTAGTTTGGCTCGCGGCTTAGTCATAAAATTAGAAGTTTTCATCCAGTGGCCAACAAAAAAATCTGTGGCTCAACTTATTATTTTCCATTTTAAAACATGAAAGAAAAATGGATTATACCTAAAAGCCATTGACCCGCCCACATTTTTTGTGATAATGACACGAGTTGCGAGACATTTTATTTGTTCATATTTTTTATTATTAACATGTAAGCATGACCTATTGCGGGATTCAATATGTCCCTCGTAACTAACATACTATACACACTACTACTATCTACTTATGTAGAGGCCTCATATTATTTGAAAGTAACAAAAAAACAAAAATTTAAACTATACCAAAATCAACGTTTAATAGAACCACTATTAAAAGTTTCATAAAATCATTTAAACCCCCAAACTAGGCAAAAATAATTCGCTTGTTCTTCTCACAAAGCAAAAATTATTCAAACAATTCCAGTAACAAAGTTCTTAATTCAATGAGGCAATCGGTGCGGTAATTTCCACGAGTAATGTTTAATTAGGAAGAGTGGTACGTGCCGAAAGTAAGAGTTCAGAGCTAGTCATATAATTAGATTGTATGAAAACAAAACTAGTTGATGGCTTCGGGGAAATATATTTAGTTCCCGATTAAACGGAATCAGTAGATGAGAGTAACTGGATTCTGTGTTAATATGGAATGTTACTCGTAGATTAATTCCGTGGCTGGCGTGAACACATTGACATGTCGATTTCTATGTTTTTTTTTTTATTGGCTTATTACATCCTACGCATTAAGAATTTATATGAAAAAAATTGACAGTTATAGATATACATAATTTTTGGAGCAATCGACTTTGAGAATATGTTGATATCTCGCATTTTGACGTGTCTAACTTAACAAAACCTCATGTCAAATTAACGATTCACATGTTTTTGTGATCGAACATTGATATTTTGTTATATCAACCTATACTCAGTACCCAAAATAATATTCGTAATTTGAAATCTCAACTTATACACTTAAAAGTTTTCTTAAAGTACTAATTTTAAATTGACAAATTGAGATATCAAGTTATGGCCCACCGAAGTATTTCTGTTTAAATTGCGATATATTGAGATGTCCAGTTACTGACAACGAAGTTCTGAACCCTAAATGTAATAAGTATAGGTATCACTACATGTTGTCCGTTACAAAATCTTTAACGTTAAATAAATATGTTTAGTTGACAACTTATGTACCCAAGTGTACCGCGACCTCGACATGAAGGGCTAAGAAGGAACATGGATGGTTTTTAGTCACTAGAAGTCTGACACTCCCTTTGGCTCTGCCCAAGAGCGGGAGAGGTTTTTTGATGATTTTCCACCCGCCAAAAAAATAAAATAAAAAAAGTTGTATAAAAAATAATCGAGTTATCAACAAACTTTCGTAAGAAGTAATAATTTTTAAAATAACCTCGCTCGTGTGTTGGTAAAAAAACGTCAGTTTAGAGTTCAGAAGCCACGCGCACGCGAACCGCGAAACGAAAGTACCCTTTATTGTCAAAAACCTGGACGATTCTGGGGACAGATTTCTATGGCAACCTATTAAATGGCTGCAATATAATAAAAACAGGGTAGAATAAATCAATTTCAAGATGACCCTGGATCGCGAACCCTCTTTCAACATACATACATACATACATAAACTCACGCCCTTTTCCCATGGGGGTAGGCAGAAACCACAGAACGCCACTTACTACGATCCTTACATACTCCTTTTGCCTCGTCCACATTCATACATCTGGTCATACACGCACGCCGGTTACGAGTACTACGCACCTGTCCTTTCAGATGAACGGCACCAATATGATCAGTGTATGTCTTTCTAGGGCGTCCCCTCCCGGCATTACCACTCACATCTGCCTTGTAAATACCTTTTGTTAATCGCCTTTCATTCATCCTTTCCACATGACCGAACCACCTTAGCATACTCTTTTCAATTTTTGTCACTACATCTGCTTTTAAACCGCAACGTTCTCGTATTACCTCATTCCTCAACTTATCATTCAGAGTTACACCACACATGCTTCGCAAAGAACGCATCTCCACAGTATTAATCCTACTTTCATGCTTCGTTTGCCACACCCAACATTCACTGCCATACATAAGAGTAGGCACCAGCACACCATTGTGAACAGCCAGCCGAGCCTCTTTTGACATCGACTGGTTGGTCACCACCGCATGCATAGCACCATTTACTCTATTTCCCGCGTTTACTCTCCTTTCTACATCTGCGTCAATCTTTCCATCTCTTGTAAACATACTGCCCAAATATACAAACTCATTCACTTGTTTCACACTCTTATCATTTATTTCCACATCACACACCGATATATTCTCTTCTCTTTCAAATACCATAACATTCGTCTTGTTTACATTTATATTTATCCCTTTTCTGTTAAATGCTTCATTCATAACAGTTACCATATCTTGCAACTGTTCCGCTGACGATGCAAGAAGAACTTGATCATCTGCGTACAGAAGGCATTTGACAGGCAACTCATTCATCCTTAATCCACAGTCATTCTCTTTCAAATCTGTCAGACAACTATCCATGTATAGGTTGAACAGCCAAGGGGACGCTACACAGCCCTGCCTAACACCTTTTGAGATGATAAACCAGCCAGTGTATGCCCCATTTATCCTAACACAAGCACTAGAATCCTTGTACAAAGATTTTAGTGCTCGTACCAAGCACCTGTCCACACCATACATAGATAGAGTCGACCACAGCTCTTCCCTCCACACACTGTCGTAAGCCTTCTCCAAGTCTACGAAGGCACAGTAGACCTTTTTGTGCTTTGCCAGATGTTTGTCAGATGTTGTTGACCCTCTTTCAAGTCAGTAAATTTTCGAAAAAGAGGAAAAACCACCATAGATGTCTTTAGGTTGAGCCAAATCTCCAAGGAAGCTTTGCCAATCAGTGCAGAAAAAAAAGGATTTGATGGACATGATTGACCTGATTGACAGAGTTTTATATTAATATAAAAACTGTCGGTGACGTCTCTGCATCTACTATTCCAGATTTGAACGAAAACAACCCAGATGAAGAGGATTCTGAGGTCCAATAAAACATGAATGGTCTGCGACGAGGTTGAGGAGTTAATGTATGGTTATTTTAGTTGTTTCAATTTTAAGTTGTGTTAGTAACACATTTGTGTCTGTATGATGACGTTGTTTGTGGTCCAATAAAACAATGTTTTTATTACAAAAATACTAGGAAACTGATAGTTTCGTGGTGTTTCAATTAAATATTTGTTCAGTTAGAACAACATTACTTGATTTGAGTGAGTAGTAGGTATTTCAGCAAACTAAATATTTTTTATGTTTGTCATCTGTTTGCTATCCAATTAAAATAATGTGTTTGTCATTAAAATAACATTGTTTACCTAATAATGAGGTGAATAAGTTGAAAACTGTTGGTGAACAAGTTGACAACTCGGTGAATAAGTTGAAAACTGTTGGTGAACAAGTTGACAACTCGGTGAATAAGTTGATAACTTTTCGGTGAACGACTTGACAAGTCTATTATTATGCAATCTATGGGAAATTTTGATTATTTATTGTCGTCATTTAAAAGATGGCATAAAATAACCTTTAAAACAACTAAAACATATATGTTAAACTAATTTACCGATTTACCAGAAGACGCCAAAACTTTAAAATGGCCGCCCTGACAAATTACAATTTTAGACATGTCAACATATTCACGCCAGCCACGGAATTAATCATGGTTGGTAGGCGAGGAATATTTCCTAGAAGGTTTCCTGGTATAAACAAATGTAATTAAATGCCCTGAGGTTTGACTAAAGATCAAAGGTGTGGTATTTTTGATGAGTACCTATGGCTATAAATAGTAGATCTGTAGAATAATAAGCTGCGGCAATAGATTTAGGAAAATGTTGAATGTGAATGTACTCGTATATTTGAGCCAGCGCAAAATATTATTTTTCAAACTTGTCTTCTCTTCATTACATGAACTATTCTCTTGCTAGTAATAATAAGTAACTTACCTAAAATTCCAAGTCTATAGTTGATGGTGATGACAACCATCCCACCGTAGCTGGCTAAGACGGAGCCGTCATACACATTCCCCGAGTTCCACTCGAAGGATTCACCGTGAATGAAGATGACCACAGGATACTTGGCTTGTAGTGTTGGTCCAACTGTAACAAAAGTTATGGATTAGTAAATGAAAACTATTTTTGATCGAACATTTGTCTTGACGCTTTACAATTCTGATTACATTGTGAGAGTTAGGCACGGTGGATCTAATAGTACACCCTCATTCATCAGTTATGTTCGCTTAAGCATCACATAGCAGCCAACAAACTGTTCTACAGTTTGGCAGAAGTAATATACTTTGAAACACGGCCGGATGTAACCACGAATAAACGCTTTTTCATTTTAATTTTTCATAATAGTTTTTGCTATCAATCAGACACAAATCAAAACTCCGAGGCTTCTACTGAAAAATTCCGGATAAATCTAATAACAATATGCCCGTCCCGGGAATCGAACGCAAGATCTCATGCTTAGCAGTCATGCTTACGACTACTAGACCAACAAGGCAGTGCAGTGTTTTACACTACTAGCTCTGGTAAGATATTATGGATGACAAAGTTCTTCTATCTATCATGGGGTTTGGGTTTCCGACTTAGTCCTTGAAGTGGACCATTGTGCGTGAGCCATGTTGGACGATTATTCCAACCAGCCCACCTCCCTCCAGAAGCAGATCAGACGTCCCGGTCTCCTCAGGGCATCCGCAAGGGATTGACAAAGTTCTTTCTTGGGCATAGTTTTGTAATAAGCAATATTATGTGTGTCATGATCTTTAGTACAATATTTCACTGCAGGATCCTTTTCATGGCGCTAGTTATGTGTGACTAATAATATTATCAAGGTCTCGACCCGTAACACTAGTCGAGTCTATTCTTGGAAACAACTTAATAGTTCACGAACTCATTTCCTTTGTATATCACAATGTACTATTTTGTCTCCAACTTCCTTAACAGGACAAGTGCTACTCCATGTTTCCGTTATTTTTCCTTTTTCCTTGTTCACTTCTGACCTCAGCTATCTGTGATTTTCTTTATTATCATTTAGTATAATATTATCATGTGTAGTAGGAGCTCGTGGTTAAATAATAACTACCACTCAGGTTGATCTTTAGGTTAAGCCGCGCTTGCCTAGGATCTGTGGATGGGTGACCGCCCATTACATAACGAGTTTCCTCCGTGCCTCGGAAAGCACGTTATGCTCTTGGTACCGGATGCCATATATAGCTCTTTGGTAGTCGTTACAGTTAGTCAGTGACTTGAAAATCTGACAAACACCTTCACCATAGGGTATCGTATTACCCAGTATTAACTGAGTTGTGGAGGTCGGATAGGCAGTCGCTCCATGTAAAATACTGGTACTCAGCTGCATCCGGTTAGACTGGAAGCCGACCTCAACATAGTTGGGAAATGGCTAGGCAGATAATAATGTGAAGTAGTGTACTCGTTGTATGGCATACAGTTTATCATGTTTTGTTTTTATGTTTTCTGATGTTTTCTTTTTTGGGGTTTTGTAGTTAAGTCAAGACCTTATTATAACGTCAAGGGACATGGGACTATTGCCATCAACCGGGCAGAATACCTGAAGCCGTGGCTGCTACTGAGAAAATCGTGATGAAAAACCAAATAACACTATGCCCAACCTGAGAGTCAAACCCCTCATGCTTAGCAGCCACGTTTGCAACCACTAGACCAACGAGTCAGTCAACAACAAGACCATAACCTAAAAAAATTCATTGTTTTTCTTTTAAAGAAATAATAATAATAATCATTTATTTCAGGAAATTTCCCATAAGTATAAAATTCGATTACAAATACAAATATAAATTACAATACATTAGATTAAAATACAATAATACTTAGTTATTAAAATTAAATTCATTAATGTCAAAAAATACAATAATAAAAGTTAAAATTATTTTTTTTATTAATAAAATAAATCAAATTCAATTTCAGAAAACGCGATAAACAAAGCTATAATAAATCAATCAACCACCAGCCCCCATGGTAAGAAAGGCAACAAAATTCAAATCGTTTCTCAAACGCCGATCGTTCGACTTTTCCGCTACTTTTGTTTATGTTATCAAGTTTTCGCATGACGGCCCGTTGTGCACGGTAGATAAAGTCAGAACATTGGATATGTGCCAACGGATATAAATTATATTTTTATCATTGAATAACAATGAATAAATACATACATTGTTTTCCGGATAAATGATTCTGATTTTTATGACAGTCGTTGGCAGTTGCATTTCGTATTTAGTTTTGAAAATCAGTTTTTTTTAACCGACTTCCAAAAAGGAGAAGGTTCTCTATTTGTGTTTTTTTATAATTAAGTTAGACGAGAAATAGTTTATTAACAAACATTCCTACCAATCGGTAGGAAGGTAGATAGACACAATTAATGAGTTGTGAAATTGTATTATTCAGCTCCATCCGGTTAAAATGGCCGATTACAAAATAGTTATAGAAAAGGTAGGTAAATGTGACATTAAGTATGTATAAATATTTAAAAAAGACTAAGAGTAAGTTCCTACATATTTAATTAAAATACGATGACGTTAATAGGAATCTTAGGCGTCAAAGTACTCCTCCGCATCACTGCCATCCAAGAACGTGCCCTGAAGACCAGTTTCTTTGTATTTCTCATCATTAAAGCACAAAAAATCCATGTCATTTTATTCGCAAACATTTAATCCTTCTCCAAATAACAAGAACACAAACCCTTTTATGTGTCATAACTATCCGAGTGGTTTAACGCAAATAGAATACTATCTAACCTTCACTACCCTTAAGGAAACAAATTATCATAGCATGAATAGAAATACGTTGCATTATTCATTATTGAATAACTTCGCCTCTCTATCTACAATCAAGGCTAAACACTCACCTATTTTGTTAAGAGAATTCCGTTTTATAGTAACTGAGATATTCAAGCATTTCCCATATCGATAAAATACTAATCATTTATGCCTAGCCTTTTCCCAACTTTGTTGTCGGCTTCCAGTCTAGCCGGATACGGCTAAATATCAGTTTTTTTACATTAAGTGATTGCCTATCTGACCTCCACATCCCAGTTGATACTGGGTAATACGAAACCCTTTGGTAAGAAGACTAGTTGTTAGACTTTCAGGTCACTGTTTACCTGTAACGACTGCCAAATATCTATACATGGCAGCTGCGACCTAATGTGCTTTCCGAGGCACGTAGGATACTCGGTATGTACCGTGTGGTCACCCATCCACTGACCAACGTAGGCAAGCACAGCTTAACCTAAATATCGACCCAAGCAGCAGTTATTTTAAAGCCACAAGTCCCTTGATAAAATACTAATAAGGCACAATTTTCCACAATCACCGCTTCTCAAACATCGATTTAAAACTGTAGCTAGAACTATAAGCCAGATCACAAATCGCAATGTATTTCCAACTCTAGTGATATTATACTGAGGAACAGTATCAATTCCGGGTTCCTCCCAGAAATATCTCGTGTTGGATTCTCGAATAACTAGTATTTTCGTATCGAATTCACAAGTCACTGAAGTAATAACATCGATAACGTTTCGATGTAACGGTCGTGCCGCTGCTTCGGATTTACAAGGCACGGAATTTATTTTATCGTGTTTAGTATTAATAAAATTGAGGAATGAAATGCGGGTTGCTGGTAATTTGAGGTTAGTGGAATCGGAATCGATAGTGGATTTCATTGAAGAATTTTTAGGATGATGAAGAAGGGTTTATTGGGAGACACTTGCAATGACGGGGAAGGAGAGACGTGAAGAATAACAAAATTGAGAAGAGGACTTAAAGTATGTCGGGAGAGAAAAAAACATTAAGACAGTAATGACGATAATAACTAAAATGACAATTAATTAGAAACCGTCAAAAATTCATTGTCAGCATCAGCCTAGTCTCTAGCCTTATCAGATATTCAATTATTTAAAACAACATCAATAGCCGACCGCTTCTTAGATAGGCAAATTAGTAATTAAGTTCCTAGTAAAGTTGAGGATAACGTATTTTATTACAATAAACAGGTCTTTTGAAATAAAGCCCGTTCAATTTAGTTAGCCTGGCCCACTTTAAACAAATTAAAAAATGGTTGACAGAATAATGGTTCTGAGAAAATGTCTTCGGGAAGCCGTTGATTACATAGAAAATGAGTAATTGGAATTTTGCCAATGGGAACTGACAGTTAATTATATATTTTCTTAGAATAAATACACTTACCAGGCAAAGGCTTTCAGTTGTTACTAAGAAGTCTTCTAAAGTATTCTTCAGAAGTTGTGCGTAAAGAGTCTTACCTAACTAAAAAGATGCCATACTTCATGTTTTTTTGCAATAAGCAGTATTATCACTAGTAATTGAACTGAGATTGACACTAATAATTAGGGTAATTATTACATTTCAACTAAATTGCGAAGTTACATCATATTATTCTCAGTTACAAAAGTGTGAATGGATGGAGAAGGAAGAGATGACCAAAGAAACGATGGATGGATTGTTTGAATAAGAGTCAATAATAGCGTGTTGGATAACAGAGGAGAATGGAAGAAAAATTTGTGTTGCGCCGACCCGAAGTAACATGGGAAAAAAGGGCAGAAAGATGATGATGATCATTCAAATCTTTATCTATACGTACAAAAGATGACTCACCTTCATTATTTGCGCAAACCCTAATACACGACATAAACATGGGTACAAACACTTACGACTTCACTTTACATTACGTCTATCTCAATGGCCCAAATACAGTTATACAGTATATACAAATACAGTATATAGTTGTATTGTAATCTAAATTAATCTCAGTATTGAATTAAATCTACATGTTGTATGTTGCATGCTACAAGTATAATAAAATATGTAAAACTTTAGACTGTAGACCCTGTCAGGGCACGGCAAAATTAATTCTAAAATTGACATTATTTAATTACTTCAATTGACATGACATTATATTATTTATTATTATTTGAATGAGTAGTATTGTATTACCTATATTAAATAATTGCATTATAATCGAAATTTAAATGATTATCCATATTTTTTTTGTTTGTTTTTTCTTTGTTTTTTCTTTGCCTAATTCATAAATGTATAATGCATGCTACAACCGAAACATGTAAAATCTAAATATCTAAATATTTGTATGGCTGAAATGCCGAATATAGTGAAACAAATTTATTATGTACTTCAAGAACTCATGTAAAAAACCTATATTCCCGCAAATAAATCATTCATTCATTCATTCATTCATTCATTCATTCATTCATTCATTCATTCATTCATTCATTCATTCATACAATTTACCTCCATCCAAAATATTACTTCTCCAGGAAACAAGCCAATGGTGCTATTTATTTCAAGATTCCTATTCAAAGCGTACCCTTGTGTATCTACCTACGTATGTACAGGCAATCTTGAATACAGAGAACCCGGGAAAAATATTCCAGTTTAAAATAACATTATCCTCGTTTCACCCACTCCAAAGGTTATGGAATGCATTCAATTCTGAAATACATTAGTATAAGGTATTCAGTCGACATTTTCAATGGAAAGAATTTGCATTTCGCTTCCCAATATGTCGGTCACATTGCTTCAATGAAAACGTGCTGAACAAATATTTATTTTTGAGTTGTCTTTGCTGTGGAGTTGGAACTTTGAAGCCCATTAACATGATTTTTCAAAGGTACATACTTGGCAATATTTGCTATGTGACTTCCGTGACACGATTGAATTATGTTAGAACTTCAGTTTCAACTATAAGTTTCATTATAGCCGAAACGCTGTTCGAAAGAGCTGATTTTCTGCTTGATGTATCCTTCCAACACCGCAACTCAATTTATATTTTAATGCATTAGAACTTCAATATCACTACATAGTATAAAACAAAGTCGCTTTCTCTGTCCCTATATCCCTATGTATGCTTAAATCTTTAAAACTACGCAAGGGATTTTGAAGCGGTTTCTTTTAATAGATAGAGTGATTCAAGAGGAAGGTTTTAGTATATAATTTGACCGACATTCACGCGGGTGAAGCCGCGGGCATCAGCTAGTTAATTATAAACCCAAATCTTTGCATGTCACCTTTTGCATGTGGATTTTTAATGTTATGACCGAAATTGTATCCAAACTCAATAGCAACATCGATTTGATTTCAGTTACCATACTAAATTGGGATGACAATTTTTTTTGTATCCACTATTTTGTATGATTAACTTACCTTACTTTACTTTGATGATGCAAAAATCAGCGAAGCCTCTCTGTATTCTTTAATAACTTCTTTTACTTTCGTTAAAATCGTCTTTCAGATAATGCGCGTCTGCTGAGCATGAGGTTCTAGGTTCGTTTCCCAGGTCGAGTAAACTGTTATTGAGTTTTTCTATTAGAAATTCGTCAGTAGCAGCCACAGAGTCTAGATTTGTGTCTGGTTGAAGGCAATAAGCTCGCCTTTCTCGATTACATGAGACTTAAACATGGTCGTACTATTAAGTACGCTTCTGCCTCTTTCTTCGGGGATTACATACAAGATCTTATGTGTCTTCTTACAGAAACTGACATCCACAATTCCTGCTTTTACATTGGAGACACAAACCAATACAAAGTATTTGCCTGGCACCTTGTCTTGTACATCCACATCGTCTTGTCTCCCAAGAAATATATTGTGCAAATATTTGTTCTGCATCCACCGAAGTGACGTCGAGGCTTTTTGAAGGCAGTGTAATAAATTTTCAAACATGGTATGTTGTGTTTGGGCTCTTCATCTTGGCTATCAGAAGAGCACTAAATCATGGAGGTTGTGAAAGAGTAATGTAATAATGGTGTTTAGTGTAGGATTGAGCATGGGAATTATGTTTTTAGCTTAGTTTTTGCTTCGGAATCTTTGCAAAACGCCAAAATGCTTGCGTGAATATCTTTTAATAAGTTTAGAAGAAAACCTCGTTAGCCTGGTGGTCGCCAATGTGACTGCTGACCATGATGTTCTTGATTCAATTCCCGGATCGGGGAAGTGTTATTGGGTTTTTCCATCAGGAATTTCTTAGTAGTAGCCACAGAACCTGGAATTGTACCTAGTTGTTGGAAATATACTCGCGTTCGATTACATGAGAATTCAACATAACTGGCGAAATGAGGGTGTAGCCCTCTGCCTAACCCTTTGGGACTACAGTGCTGATGTTATGTTATGTTATAAAACAATTAATAAAGTAATAATGTGTATACGGATGAAAAACACCAATAAAATCATACAGTAACGGTGACCGACCTCGAAACATACGCTCGCATGTGATGAGGTCATCCATATAAACTTGGGGTAACTTTTTGATAAATATCTAAGATGTATGAATTCCTGGTACATAAAATATTACTTACTTCTCCATTTTAATATCCTAGCAATATTTCACAAAGTTCAAAAGGGAATTTGAGATAAGTTTTCGAAATTAATTTGAATACCAGTATTTGATGGTACCCAACGACTGTTCCATAACCATAAAGTTAAACAATTTGTTATTTAACTGGCAGATAACGGAAGATAATGGACGTTTGCGACAGTCTGGAATTAAATTGCCGAGCATTTGCCTTAATTCTCAAGTAATAGACTCAATATGAATATTTTCCAACGATTATCTGGTTTTACAGGATATCTCTCCTGAAACAAACGAGACAACAACACAATTCTGCTAACGTGACGATTTCGTAGAATCAAAATGTAATGTTATAATATCATTTGATTCTATAGCAAAGTTCGTTCTTGAGTGAGATAGTTCCCGTAATTCAGTTCTATTTGAACGTTACCTAATTTCCTAGACGTGCACATTTAACTTCATAATACAAAAACATTAAGAGTACTTATCGTTTAAAACTTTTTCGTTCATAAAATGCATGGAGAGATGGAAGTTCTTAACTCCAGCGGATATAAGATAGCTTGTTTCGTCGGCACCGGTATACTTCACAAAAGGTGTATTATCGTCTTTATTTTATGAAAACTAAAAGTTAGAATAGCCACATTGTTCATTTTGTTACTATCTTCGGTATTTTAATACTTGAAAATGAATTCTTCTTTGTTTGGTTATTGTTTAAGGTTTTCCATTTTAGTGTGCTTGTGGATTACAATGTTTCATCGTTGGATTTTCACGTCGTCGTAACTATTTTTCAAAAAAGTGTTGATACATTTCAAAGTGTCCTATTTTTGATAGTACAGTTTTTGGAATTTACTAGTACAGTTTCTTATTTTATTATATCTATTACAAATAGAGACTTAGTGTTGTATTCCATTTCAACTTATATTCTTATCTGGGTATATAGTGAAACATAGAGAGATCTCGTAGTCTACATTGAATGTTTGACATTTTATGGACAGTATAAATGCAGCATACTGAGTTTATAGTGTACCATTTTCCTCTCTTTTACTTCCTTATTACTTACTAACTGTCACTCATCGAGGATATTTTTGAAGTGAAAACTTCTTTAACGGCGGCATTGTGCTCTTTTTTTGAGATGGGTAAAAACTGTCAAAGTGCAGGGCACTTGCGCGAATGTACGTGTATGTCAAATGTCAAAAAAATTAGCCAATTTGATTTTTCGATTTTTTTTTTTAGAGATAATCTTTTTAATTTAGAATAATTGTAGTTCTGAAGTATTAAAATTTTTATGTAATATGAATTGTCATGTTTGTGTACAATAGCGCAATAAATGAATATTGTACTGATAAATAGAGCAATTCGTGCGAAATTATTCCCTAACCATTTCAAAATATTCAAAAATACACAACGTTAATGTTCAAGTTTTCACTTCTGTCGGCACTCCCGGAGTGCCACCCGTTGTTTTTTTCTTGATCATCATCGTAAATACGTAATATTTTAGCAATTCGGAGTTTCTATTAAATTCACTAACAAGATTATACGCTTCCCGCATTTGGAGGATATAAAATTATACTCAATTTTATTGGCTCTGTATATTCTCGAGTGTTATAAGGAAAACGGAACACAGATATATAATAAAAAGAAAACAAACGTGCCAAACACGATGATATGAACACAAAGGAAAGTGATTGAAGAAATGAGAAAACAGATAACGAAATAAATATTAAAGTAGGTAGAAATATTCCAAAAATAAAGCAACAAAAACCGTTGCTGCTGAGTTAGCTAAATTTCTTAGCTTAGAATATAAAGCAAATTTTGACCAAGAAATAGAAACGTTAATGTCTAGGAAATAAAATAGAATCTAAAATAACACACTAAAATATTTTTACGAGCAAAGATAGTACAAACTGTAACCGTTTACAGCTTTTTATCATAGTCCGCAAGTAGTAAATATTAACTGTGAGGAAACGCGGCCTGTGGCGGTCGTAAACGACGGGTTAGCAACCCTTTCACTACAAATGGGTATACAACACAATCGAAATATATTGCGTAATATCTAATAAGACTAAACCTAGTGGTTTAGGGGGAGCCGCAGAGTATCTCGTGAAATTCAATTTTTATACCGTTTCTTGAAAGTTGCAGGTCAAACATAAACATCACGACTGTGACCCCGAAGCGTTAGGCAGAGGTATACCCATTAGTACACCCACGTTTCGCCAGTTACGAGTATATTTAAGTAATAGGTAATTGGAGGCGAGTATGGAAGAAGGAGACAATGCTGCGCCAACCTAAATGAATTGGGATAAGGACATGAGAATGATGATGATGTAATAGGCGATTATATTGCCATCAACCGTGCAACAGTTCAGATTCCGTGACTGTTACTGAGAAATCTTTGATGGAAAAACCTAATAACATTTTACCCGACCTGTAAATCGAGCCCAAGCCCTCATCCACAACAGTAGCGCTTGTGGCCATTAGACCAACGAAGTAGACAATATTGCCATTATAATCATAATTATTGTTATCATGGGACCATAAATGTGAATCACTGACCATTGGCCTCAATCATAAACCACTGCAATTAACGATTTTGGTAGAATATTGGTACAATTATTACGCATGACCGCACACGATATAATTTAATTGATTATTATGAATTCATTTGTAGTTTGGAAATGCTTCCCCACTTGTTGTTCAAATGGACCTGTCGGGGCTGCGGGTTGTTCGTGAGAGATACCGCGGCCCCGGACACAAAAGTGCTAAGAAGAAACATGGATGGTTTTTAGTCAGTAAAAGTCTGACACTCCCTACCGGTCCGCCTAGAGCGGGAGAAGTCATTTGATAAATTCCCACGATCCAAAAAAAAAGGCGTTCCAACAAACGCTTTACAATTACAGTACGATTTTCAGACTAATGTCTGTACACGCCTGTGCGTCTGTACGCCAGCACAACAAGCTACCCAAAACTGTCAATGTTTCCTAATTAACTTTGAACCTAATGCTTTAACGATAAAGTTAAGAATCTATTAAATAAATTTGACAAATTGTTGTAGCTTAATGTGCTGCCGGCTGTACTTTTCTACCTTTCGATATGATATGATCAGGTTAAAATCCATATCTTTTGTGACTACACTAATTCACTTAACAATATCTACGTTTATTTGTAATCCAGTCACAACCTCCATATTTGTTCTGAATCTTTTATTAGTATCCATTAAAGCACAATCCAGTCGCAAGGCAAACCGGTTGACGGTCTTGGCAGTTTCACTTATTCAGATCGTCTCTTTCCATTTTACTATTTGCTACTTTTAATGGATATGCTTAAAATATGTCTCGTAAAGTACAAAGTACAGTCTGCACTCAGCATTACCTGACCCCTCGTCTCACACCACTTCCCCTCTACTTTTTTGTACGATGGGTCAGGAAATGCTGAGTATAGACTGTACTTATGCAGACTTATTGCCGTAGATATTTTCTACCAGTCAACCTTTGGTTTATCCAGTGACAAATAGTGTAGGTGACACACACAGAGCATTTTAGCCCTATGTTCGATACGAACCCGTGAAATTACGATCTGGAATAGTCGCAGAACTATTTCTATGGTAGTTTACGAAATTTATCCGAATTCTTACCATAGAAATAGTTCGGATAGATTCGGATCAGACGTAGTGCAAAACCACTCTTACAGTTAAGGTTGCAGTCTTCATTTCACTAAATCCTTGAAAATTCTGTCACAATTATTAACCATCTTCCATTCAACTCTATATTAAATTTCTCTAGTCACAACCTCCATATTTGTCCGAAATCTTTTATCAGTATCCACAAAAGCACAATCCGGTCCAACGTTAATAATTTCTTCACAAATACTTCGCTCACAATCTTGGGCGTCTCACGTGACTATTGTTACTGGCAAACAAAGGACTATCGTAACAAAACTATTCGGATGAAAGAGGGGGACAAACCATTGCAAACTGTGATTAAAATGTTCGAGTAAAACTTGAGCTCCCGTCTTATGGGGGGTTATTGATGCAAAATGGTCTTTTTCGTAACAAAGGATGGTTTGTTTTTGAATGTCAGGGAATTTAATGTTGATGCTGTCTTTAAAATTCAGATTTCTGACTTTGAAAGTATACATCTGTGACGTATACTTTTTGTAGACTAATGTGAGTGTTAATGTGAATCATTTGTGAATTTCCATTTGTATCCTTTTTTAGGAGGAAGAAGAACTCGTGGTTAAGTAATACCAATAGAGATGTTTACTGAACTAAAAAAATAGGATTCTAATTAGTCCGTCTGTTAGATTATCGGAAAATATTGGATACATATTTTTTGTATTATCAAATCAATGAAAATTGACGAAGATAAAACGCGTCAAATATTTGAGTGGGGGGTTGTGACGTCACTCACCGGTAAAAAATGTCACACTAATGTCTTAGAATATGACGTCACACGAGTTTTCAAAGCACTGTATCGTCTTCATTGTTTGTTTACGTGAAAAAAGAAAAAATACGTGTTCAATATTTTTTCGATATCTATCTGACGGACTAATTATATATTTTTTAACTACTCTATTGCTCGGATCAATCTTGCAGTTAAACCGTACTTGCCTAAGTTGGTATGTGGATGGGTGACCACGACCAAGGGTACCAAGGTTACTCCGTGCCTCAGAAAGCACGTTAAGCCATTGATCCCGATTATCATTATTTTGTAGACCTTTGACAGTAGTAACAGTAAGTCGGTGGCCCGAAAGTCTGTGTTATCAAGTCAGACAACCTGTCTTACCATAATACAGTACCTAATTAATAATATATAATGGTAAGAAAGCGGTTCACAATCCAGTACTAACGGTTGTGGAGGTTGTGCTTATCTGGCAGGTGTTCCATGTAAATTACTGGTATTCAGCTACACCCGGTTTGATTGGAAGTCGACTTTAACATAATTGGAAAAATGCTAGGCAGATGATGATGATGATGACATGGTATCCTCTTATAAATTGAATTCAAAAACTTGTATTGTTCTAACAATTACAAAAAGCGTTCTAATACAGAATTTATTTCAAAATTGTCTCTTTAATTCAATTTCAAATAACCCGTGAGTCACATTATAAAGTCATTGAATGCAATAATATCGTGAACTCTTTCAACATGCCGCGAATGCACTCTCCGAATAAATTGCATGGAAATATGAAGTCAAACATTTTCTTTTAAAGCGGTAACTCAATGTTATTGCATTTTCGTTTTGGCATGCCGGCAAAATGTGAATTTAAACATTAATTGAATGCCTGTAAAGATTATTTTACATTCAGTAAAGGAATTTTACTAAATGAAAATCATTTGAATATTGTACCACCATCGTGTAATAATTCCTATTGTATTTCTGATTTGTGTCTACTATTATGTAAGTTTGATTGTATCGGGACTTTAAATCATTCATGTCTGAGCTGGTTAATTTGATCGAGACCGTGGTTTGATTCTATGCTTTCTACGTGAACTGTTTTACTAATAGAAGGAATATTATTCTCGTGGAACGTTGGGTGTTTCATGAATAGAATATTTCTTCAACCAAGATATTCTTCGAAGAACAAATAGACAATGTAAGTTGGTTTAATTTTTGAATGTTGAGTATGATTTTTTAAATGGTTATAAGAGTAGAGGAAGACCAAAGAAACTAGTGATAGCCTGCCTAGAGGATGATATGGCTAGGAGGGAGGTGACTGCAGAGGACGTCACTCGTCAGTAAATAAAATAGAAGTATCGTATAATACAGGGTGTAAATCAACCCATCACACAGTCGTCAACTAAGCATTCTGTACATCAAACTAAGTAACCCTACGTAAAAATTTTTGCTGGGAAACGACTTTTTTTTGGGTCAAAAATCACATTTTACTGTAAAACTCAATGTAGCCCTGTTAAAACATTGTGCTAGTGGATGCTTTGAATAGTAAACGGGTCATGGAGGTAATTTAAGTAAAGTTATAACCTGAAAAACTAGTATTTATAAAAACAGCTGTTAAAAATTTGGAACTTTGACCCCCAATATCTCCGTAACTAGAAGGTTCCCAGGTATGTTCTAGAACTAAAAAGTGATCGCAGTGGTGGGGAGAACAAGTGCCCTGTTTTTATGGTGGGTGGAAAATCATCAAATAACCTCTAAATAAGCCCTTGGGCAGAGCGAAAGGGAGTGTCAGACTTCTACTGACTATAAACCACCCATGTTCCTTCTTAGCTCTTCATGTCGAGGCCGCGGTATCTCTTGCAAACAACCCGCAGCCCCAACGGGAGAACAAGTGCCTTTCGTTTGCGTTAAGGGTACTTTTACACCCTATATAACACGCAGCAACCACAAGAATCATTAAACATATCCCGGAGGCGTAAAGCCAATTTCAGTGTATGAGCCAACGCCTGTAGTTGCTAATTGATACACAGATCCTGCACTTAAAAAAAAAAACAATCATACAAACCTGGTTTGAGTCGACACCTACATAATATGAGCTATTTACGCAACACTTTTGACAGCATGCGTTGAACCGTGACATAAGATACTGTAGTGGGCTAGCCACAAACTGCGCCGAATTTCGCGAAACTTCCTCTCCTTAAACGAAACCATAGACTTTTGTATCAGGGCAACTATGCGTGAGGACGGAGCGACTTACATTTGGGTGCAATGAACCGATGTATGGATGCATCGCGCGGAAAGTGATCTATGACCCTTCCTCAATTCGTGATTAGTTTCGCTGGGCAATCCCGAAGATTCGATTTTAGAAGATTGACGGTTTATTGCATGGGGAGGGATTTTCGGAATATAGAGTTAGATTAATGGTAGAATCTTCTACCATCGATTCTTCTTTGGGAAGAGTTGGGATAGATATTACACTAAGAATTGTCTACACATTTGTCATTTGTCTTTATTCTGCCTATATCCTAATTGATTTTGAGTCGGTAGAAAAATGGAAGAGGACATTCTAAGCCAGCATGTCTTTTTCTACCTTCTTTCTTTCATTTTTCTCTATAATTGTCATCTCAGCAGTGACTTCTTCATATCATCTGCCTAGCCTTTTCCCAACTATGTTGAGGTCGGCTTCCAGTCTAACCGGATGCAGCTGAATACCAGTATTTTACATAGAGCGACTGCCTATCTGACCTCCACAACCCAGTTAATCTAGGTAATGCGATACTCTTTGGTAAGACTTGTGACAGCAGTGACTTCTTATATAGTCATATTATTCTAAATTTCTACACAAAGACTTGATCAAGACTTCTAAAAGCAAATGACCTGAGAGCTTGAATAAAATTAATTAGGTAGGTTACGTCATTTTAGAACAAGTGACGCTGTTAAGCTTGATAAATAAGCTTAAAGGAAAAGCAGAGGTGTTCTTCATTTACCGGACTCGCTGACTCGATTCACGCAAGCCTCATCTAGTTACGAGTTTATACACATTTTTCAGGCACAAATTTTCACCAGATCCACCGCTTTTGAAGACTCGGTTAAATAATTAATAATACACATACATAAACTCACGCCCTTTTCCCATGGGGGTAGGCAGAAACCACAGAACGCTACTTGCTACGATCCTTACATACTCCTTTTGCCTCGTTCGTACATCTGGTCATACACGCACGCCGAATAAAAAATAATTTCCTTCAATTTATCATTATTTTTTAAACTTGATTCAAACGACAGGATGCGTCTATCTAAACGAAAAGCAAAATCAACAGATAAAGTAGTTTCGTGTAGTGTTGAGCTAACAGAAGAGTTTACCAACCGTAACTTATTGATGTGTTGAACTTTGAACCTTATTGTACCGTACGTGAAACTGCGATCGACGATAAACCATTTAGCGTTGATACGGTTGAAAATACTTGGAACAATTTAAAAATAAAAACGAAATGAAACTGTTAAAAGCTTTTGAAATTCTGGGTGAATAAGATAAATTTTGCATCGCATCGATTCAATTCATCGCTGAATTGAATCGATGCGATGCAAAATTAGCTAGTGATGAATTAATAAAATTGTAACTTATCATAATGCCTGTAATTGAAAAATGTAATTTTTTTTTTTTTTTTTTTTTTAAAAAACGTTGCCCCACACTAGGAATTTCTCCTGTAACGTGGGTGCGTTTACAAACATTTAAACTCACATACACAAATACCCAGACCCGAAACAACTATCTGTAGGTCATACAAATATTCGTTCCGTGCGGGAATCGAACCCACGACACGCAGCGCAGCAGTCCAATCGCTCAGCCACTGCGCCAACCGTGTCGTCAAATTCAATTGGAACTGAGTTGATATTTTAAGAAAAGCTGTAGAATAATTCAGAAAAACACAAAAACTGATACAAACGAAAAACAGTAGGTATCTCCCAATTGCTATTATTAATTTCAAGTTAAACGTGAAAATCTCGAAAAAAATCTTCTCGTAAATTCAGCCAACACTATTTGCCAAACTTCATTGCCCGCATAAAGATTTCTACAATCAAATACCCATCTTAAATTATCTCAGACGTTATACGAAAAAGGCTTTTGTCAACAGGGATTACGTAAGCAATAAAGGGGAAATTGGGTCAAAACAGGGACGAACGTGATTAGAGTACTAAACTCCCTGCTTTTGGTCACATTTCTGTATACCCACATGACAAAGCATTTGCACGGATGCAAGCTGAATCATAATCAAGGGAAATTAGAACCTATAAATGGGGCTTGAAAGACCATAATGGTGGCTGCAGAAGATATATTTCAGTAGAGGATAGCGTAGGAGGTAGTTTGATGTGATATTTCCTGGTTACCTCGACTTATTCCTTTCTTTCAAAGAAAGTGGAACTTTGTGTGATTTAATACTGTAAGTTCAGAAAATTCTTTTACTTGTGTCTATGCCTTTATTTTAACCAATCGAGAATCGCACTGAAAAAGCGTCTATTCAACGACCAATGATCTCTAGCTGGTCTCAGTATGGCCAGTGCTTCTCTATACAATAGGATTCGTTTTTTGACACCACAGAATGTCATTAATCATAGCATTTTTCATGTGCTTTTAAATAATTATCCTGAAACTATGCTTCTGTAATCTATCAGTTTTGCACACACTTGTTTCGAGCACTCCTCATCATTCATCCACACGTGTGATAGATATTTTCAAGAAAATACCAAGAAAGTAAACAAATAAATTCCCACAAGGATCCAACATGAAAACTATGGATGTGACGAATTGCTCCCTCACCAAGAACCACATAGGTAAAAGTGTTATTTCAGTGCAAACTCAAAGAAGTGCCCCACTTTAATCTAGGAATGGAGGGAAACAGAGCACATGGACATCTTACCTTCTTGAGCAATTTGTTCAAGTCAACTAAAGTAAAGTTCGTGTGCTCTTCGAGAAGGCACGAGTGTTTTGTCAGTAGACCATTTTGTAATTTTGAACTCTGTGTTGTAAATGAAGTGGTTGGTGTAAATACTGAAGAGCGACGTTGATGTTATGTAAGAAAACCAAATACAGTTACTACTAAGCGGTAAATATTATTGTCATTCGTGCCACCTATCAAAAATTACGCAAAATGAGACCTAAATATTCTATGAATTTTACTTTTGGTACAAACAAAATTATGAGCAATGTTTTTTTCGTTACAATCATTGGGAGCTACACATCTGCCTAAGCCTTCGGAAAGAGCAGGCATGAATAATGAAATGTTATGTTATTTAGGTCAATAATTCATTAAGAAATGAAGTGTTAATCGGTTTTCATTCTGACTGACCTACTGTAATTCGGTATTTGTACAAATAGACAGAAATTCCAGATGGAATATCGCTTGGAAACAAAAATTCAATATCAACATCCGATCTATAAAGACTTTTCAGAGACCGAGTTTCAGCCATTTCTAACAAGTAAGAAGTAAACCTAGAAATGCAAACGAGAAAGAAAATATTACATTTCCCTGCTCCTTACAAAGTTTGTAAGAAGCTCCACCGGTTGCCGAACGGTTGATAACAAATAGAGTATGTTGAGGTTGGCACCCTGTGTAACCGGACGCAGTCAACTTTCAGTATTTTACGTAGAGCGGCTATACATATATACCTATCTGACCTCCACATCTCAGATACTAGGTAACGCTGTACCCTTTTTTTTGGAAGGTAAGAAATCATCAAATTTTAATGACTCCTTCCGCTCTGGGCGGAGCAAAAGGGAGTGTCAGACTTTTACTGACTAAAAACCACCCATGTTCCTTCTTAGCCCTTTATGTCGAGGCCGCGGTATATCTTTCGAACAACCCGCAGCCCCTACGGGCGTCGGACCTTGCGGGCCCCTGCAATGTTGATGACATCTCTTAGAGGCGCGCGTGAAACACGCGCGAACGCGCCGCGCGTCGTAGACACGGCCTGTCGTCATCATAAGACGGACGGACGGTGAGCAAGCTCATTAATCACCGTCTACAGGCCCGCGCCTACTTCCGTGAAGGAACCCAGCATGCCTCTCGCCAAGATGTGTCTCGACGGTATGTAAAGTCAAGTCAGAGGCTACGGGTTGTTCGCAAGAGATACCGCGGCCTCGACATGAAGGTCTAAGAAGGAACATGGGTGGTTTTTAGTCAGTAGAAGTCTGACACTCCCTTTCGCTCTGCCCAAGAGCGGGAGGGGGTTATTTGATAATTTTCCACCCACCAAAAAAAAAAAAAAGTCAAGTCAGAGGCACATGGCCGTCATAAAAACTCTGCACTTAAGAATAGACACTAACCACACGTTACAGAAGAAGCACGTATATTTGACATATGTGCATGGTCGGATTGACCTCGTGGGAGCGAGGAGCTCGTGGCTTAATAAGAACTGCCACTCGGGTCGATCTACAGGTAAAGCTATGCTTGCCTAGGTCGGTCTGTGGATGGGTGACCGCCTGACATACCGAGTTTCCTCCGTGCCTCGGAAAGCACGTTAAGCTGTTGGTCCCGGCTGCCATATATAATTCTTTGGCAGTCGTTACAGGTAGCCAGTGACCTGAAATTCTGACATCCAGTCTTACCAAAGAGTATCGTATTACCTAGTATTAACTGGGTTATGGCGGTCAGATAGGCAGTCGCTCCATGTAAAATACTGGTATTCAGCTGCATCCGGTTAGACTGGAAGCCGACCCCAACATAGTTGGGAAAAGGCTAGGCAGATGATGATGATATCCATGGTCGGATTGACCTCAGCAAGCATACCCATTGACTTGAGAGCTGTGCCTTTCTAGTTATTTAACCACAACTCTTCCTAAGTACCTACCATAAATAGATATTTTCTTTCCAAAAAAAATACGTTTCCGTAAGTAGCCTCAAGGGACTCGATACCCGATGTTGTAATGCGATGCCGTAAACCAGGATAAAATTGGGAAATATAAGCAAAATGAAAATAGCCATCTTGTTGGTAGATTACCTTTGGTTCGGCTGTCTGGCAGAATGTTAACCTTTTGGGTCGGGATAAGCTTTTGAGCTCAAGGTTACAAGATGAAAGATTTTTGTTACAACAAACATACGAAGCTACATAAGTACCTAATTAAAATTCGTTATAGTATGTTTAGAAGGTTATGAGGGAAACCTTTGTCCAGCAGTGGGACAAAAAAAGGTAGAAATAAGAATAAGAATAATTTATTTAAGAAAAAATAATACAAAAAGGTGTAAATTTTGGCACAGTACTGTTGCTTACCTACAAAGTTATAATTAGTACTTATAAGTAAACTATAACTAAAATATTTATGTATTTTACAAGTATTGGTAATTTTAACTTCAAATGTTTGTTTAGTTACCTGCCCGATCTAGGTTTATTTAAACCTGTATTTCAGGCCATCACTTTACGTAGTATAATTTAATGAAGACAATAAAATTATAAAATAAAATAAATCTAATAACAACTATAAGAACAAACAAAATGAAACAAATAACACTAAAACTAGCTTAACTAACTAAGTACAATTAGATATGAAGTAAAACATAATCAAACGACAACTTCTAGAAGTTTTTCTGTGTCTGCGTAATTGAGTGTCGCCAAATATTCCGATATCATGACACTACATCTATATATATCTATATATATAAAAATGAAACCCGTTTTCCGTTGTCACGACTTGGCATGAAAACGGCTTGACCGATGTGGCTGATTTTTTTTTTTAAATGTTCGTTGAAGTTCAAGGATGGTTCTTACGGCGAGAAAAAATCGAATAATGGCCGGAAAAGCCCTAAAAACAGCCCTTATCTTTTTCCCATACAAACGTTTTCTAACTAAAACGTAAAATCAATTTGAGCTTTAATACCGTACCCATAAAGTTCAAGTGTTAGTGGAGAGGTTCCGGGAAGGCAAAACAATTGAGTGACGTTCAGTTGTTCAGTCAACGAATGACAACTTGAAACAGACCATACGACATTATCACAATAATCTATATATATAAAAATGAAACCCGTTTTCCGTTGTCACGACTTGGCATGAAAACGGCTTGACCGATTTGGCTGATTTTTTTTTTTAAATGTTCGTTGAAGTTCAAGGATGGTTCTTACGGCGAGAAAAATTCGAATAATGGCCGGAAAAGCCCTAAAAACAGCCCTTTTCTTTTTCCCATACAAACGTTTTCTAACTAAAACGTAAAATCAATTTGAGCTTTAATACCGTACCCATAAAGTTCAAGTGTTAGTGGAGAGGTTCCGGGAAGGCAAAACAATTGAGTGACGTTCAGTTGTTCAGTCAACGAATGACAACTTCAAACAGACCATACGACAATAGCACAATAATCACAAATAATTACCGTTTCTTTCCCAATGGAAAAACGATTTTTCAAATTATGTTTGCGTATAATATAAAAATTAATTGCTGTTCGTTAGTCTCGCTAAAACTCGAGAACGGCTGGACCGATTTGGCTAATTATAGTGTTGAATTATTCGTGGAAGTCCAGGGAAGGTTTTAAAGGTGAGAAAGTGGTAGGTAGGTAGGCAGGGTAGTAGGTAGAGTAGTAGGTAGAGTAGTAGGTAGAGTAGTAGGTAGAGTAGTAGGTAGAGTAGTAGGTAGGGTAGTAAGTAGGATAGTAGAGTAGGTAGGGTAGTCGGTAGAGTAGTAGGTAGGGTAGTAGGTAGGTCGGGTAGTAGGTAGGTAGGTAGGGTAGTAGGTAGGTAGGTAGGGTAGTAGGTAGGTAGGTAGGGTAGTAGGTAGGTAGGTAGGGTAGTAGGTAGGTAGGGTAGTAGGTAGGTAGGGTAGTAGGTAGGTAGGGTAGTCGGTAGGTAGGGTAGTAGGTAGGTAGGGTAGTAGGTAGGTAGGGTAGGAGGTAGTAGGTAGGTAGGTAGTTGGTACACAGGCAGGTAGTAGGTAGGAAAAAGGGCATTGCAACGCATGCCGGGAACAGCTAGTCACAAATAATTACTGTTTCTTTCCCAATAGAAAAACGATTTTTCAAATGGTGTTTGCGTATAATATAAAAATTAATTGCTGTTAGTTGGCCGCGCTAAAACTAGAGAACGGCTAGACCGATTTGTCTAATTTTGGTTTTGAAACATTTGTGGCAGTCCAGAGAAGGTGAGAAATTAGTAGTATGTAGGTAGGTAGGTAATAGGTAGGTGGTAGGTAGTTGGTACGTAGGCAGGTAAAAGGGCATTGCAACGCACGCGAGGTACAGCTATATTATATAAAAATGAATAGCTGTTCGTTAGTCTCGCTAAAACTCGAGAACGGCTGGACCGATTTGGCTAATTATAGTGTTGAATTATTCGTGGAAGTCCAGAGAAGGTTTAAAAGGTGAGAAAGTGGTAGGTAGGTAGGGTAGTAGGTAGAGTAGTAGGTAGAGTAGTAGGTAGGGTAGTAAGTAGGTAGGGTAGTAAGTAGGTAGGGTAGTAGGTAGGTCGGGTAGTAGGTAGGTAGGTAGGGTAGTAGGTAGGTAGGTAGGGTAGTAGGTAGGTAGGGTAGTAGGTAGGTAGGGTAGTAGGTAGGTAGGGTAGTAGGTAGGTAGGTAGGGTAGTAGGTAGGTAGGGTAGTCGGTAGGTAGGGTAGTAGGTAGGTAGGGTAGTAGGTAGGTAGGGTAGGAGGTAGTAGGTAGGTAGGTAGTTGGTACACAGGCAGGTAGTAGGTAGGAAAAAGGGCATTGCAACGCATGCCGGGAACAGCTAGTTTTTTATAGAAATGGACTATTCATGAAGTTGTCAACGTAGTATTCTGTACATTAAACTAAGTAACTCTACGAAAAAAAGTGTATTATTTTAGGCTTCTTTTATTGCTGCGGGTTGTTCGCAAGAGATACCGGGGCCTCGACATGAAGGGCTAAGAAGGAACATGGATGGTTTTTAGTCAGTAGAAGTCTGACACTCCCTTTCGCCCTGCCCAAGAGCGGGAGGGGTTATTTGATGATTTTCCACCTGAAAAAAAATGGCTTCTTTTATCTGCACGCCCATTAAAGTTTAAAAGTCTTTTTGAGGGTTGGCGGGCCAGCGGTTGCAGCCAGACAGGCTCGTTATTTTATGTAATTAATTTTATCACCACTGTTTCAAAATAGAGAAAGCGTGTACCCCAGCCGTGGGAACCTTATAGGCTGATTATGTTTATGCTCTCAAAACGGCGAAGGAAAACAACGCGAGGAAACCGGTTTGTCTTAGTGTGGCGTAGCTACGTGTAAATAAATGTGATGTGTATATTGTATTATTGATTTATAAATATTTTATGTTGTTTAGTTTTTAAGATTTGAAATTTATTGTTTTCCCCAAATTTTTACATGCGGGCGGACACGCTAAGCAGGAATTTTGATATGCATACTTTTTCTTGTCGACGCCCCATGTCAAAGATGCCATATAGTTTTTTTTAAGTTTTGAAGTCACGTGGAATCCTTCACTACGCTAATCCCATAATATTTTTTGGAAACTGTTAAATTTTAACCAGGCTTATAAAAGCTGGTTCGTTTTTCGTTTTCCTGTTATTTTCTGCGTCAATTTATTTTTCTTTTTTAAGACAGACGTTTCACCTTCGCCTTTACAAGGCTGTTTCCATTAAACATGAACGGGAAAATACAATGTACTTAAGAAAACAAAATCAAATGATTTCTTTTATAACGTTTTCTTTTGTGAGGTGTTTATTTCACTTTCTAATAATAAATGGGTACTTTCTTTAACGATGAATGATTACCCACCTTCAATGTTTTTCATAATAAATTTTATACATCAAGCTTATGCCGTATACTTCGCACGGGGGTGAGATTTCTGTCCTACAGTCATTGACTTATATATTACTGCGTAAGGACTGGGCGGACGGCATGTTAAAATGACGCCACAAACGTGGTCCCAATAAGGTCTTTCCTAAGCCGAAGTGAACTAGTCCACGATCGGCTCTCTTCGGGTGCGGTCGTAAATTTTATTAAAAGCTTTATTTATGTTCTTTATACCTCGAAAATACCACGCCGCTTATACAAGGTTACGTTAACGAGCAGACTACAACAATTATCTGTATGGCGAACGCGTCGAGCAAATGTTCGGACGACCGTATCTTTAGTTTTTATATCAATGTTTAAAATCAAATGATGGTGAAAGTCATTGCAAAGTGTGTAATACAATATTTTCACAAGTTATTATGCCTTGTGACTTTGACTGTAGCTTTGCTTTTTTTTTGTTTTGACATCCCAAAGGGCCTGTAATTGTCAGATTGAAATTAGTGCATTGAGTTTGAATTTTTTGACAATTTAGTGACACGTAATGTTAAAAGATCGTTATCTTGAGAGCAGCGGTGGCCAGTGGTGGCGGCCCCGATTAACGAGCAGTAAAGCCGTGGGTTCGATCCCAGGCAAGCACATTACTTTGTGTAATTTATTTTATCGCCACTGCTCTCAAAAACGGTGAAGGTCAACATCGTGAGGAAAACCCTAGAACCAAAAAATTCGAAGACTTATGACATGACATGTACCGCACAGGGTCCACATGGAGGATTATAAAACCCACTCCCTCTCTCAGAGAGGAGGCCTGTACCCTAGTAGTGGAAACATTATAGGCTGATGATGATGAAGCTTAAAAAAAGGTTTCTGGCTTGTATGTTGTTTTTCACGTATTTATAACCAACTTTAGCAAAAAAACTCTGTTACTTTAGATACTATTTTAAAGGTTTAATCATGAAGGCTCATTTGTAAGTCCATTGAATTTTTTACATAAGGTTTTAACCCATGGATATAATAATTTAACTTTTATTCACAGAGTGGCATGGAAAGGGACAATAAAAACGAAGAGTTATATTCAAAGCAATTATCCTACCTTTTGTGTCAGGGCTTAGATCGTTTAAGCTGTTACTTATGTTCTAAAAGCACACAATGTTTTTACTTATTTGACAGTACTGTGCACGTATTGCGTTAAACATTGAGATATTTTTTATAACTGTTCTTTGTGTCTTTGTTACTTTGTGATATTTGTGTGTGTTAACGAAATGAAATGTTAAATGTATAATTAAGTGAAATGTTCAATGAAAGGTTTAATGTATTGTTAAAAAAAATAACAAAAGATTTTTTTTTAAATAATTTTGCTTTAGGTCTAGTATTACTTTTTACAAGGTTTTTTTTGTTTTCTTTTTGGTTACCTTTTTGTTATTGATTTTCAATTGCACTTCACTCCACTTGTGTACTTTTGAAAACAAATCATACACATACAAAACCTGTAACTATTAAATTATGATTTGAGTTGAACTCACCTTGAACGGGCGTATAGATATTCATATAAAGACAGTCTTCACTCTGATTCTTGAGCCGTGGCAACAACCTCCGTAGATACTCCAGTCTTCCTTTGGGCATCCTCTCCAAAGCCAAGGTTTCGTTGGAAATGTCTGGCAGTCTTTGAGGACAGACTGGGCCCATCTGGTCCACAGTTTTCACGTCATCCCACGGGGCTGGTGCTCGAGTTGGTGCAAACCTAGAGACAAATATTTGATCAAATGTTGGTTCACATATTTTCTTGTAAAAGTATTCGGACAACGTGGTATGGATAAATTGCGGATGTAGTTTCCGGGACTACGAAATATTATTTCGAAGTATCATCAGTGTCTGATAATAATATTATTATACGCGTCTGATTACCTATTCACGAACGCTTCGGTTCAATTTTGATTCGGAAAGTCGTAAGTCTTTTTTTTTTCGAGGGTTAGAAATCATCAAATACCCATAGACCCGCTCTGGGCGCAGCGGAATGGAGTATCAGATTTCTTCTGACAAAAAACCACCTACGTTCCTTGTGTCCGGGACCGCGGTATCTCTTTCGAAAAACCCGCAGCGTATGTCTATCTCGCTCACTTTCGTAATGCCGAAAAAAGATAGACATACGACTTGTCGAATCGAAGCATTTCTGAATACGGCTAGTCCATTGGAGCGATTAATTATTTAACAGTTACTATGTATTTATTGTTTGTAGTTATTTATTCAAATCAGTTTCTGATTAAAAGTTATTGAATTTATTATTAATTTTAAATAAGCAAAACTTTATTGGACCGTTTTCAAGAGAACAATAGCGTTAAATTATCGTAAATATGAAAAGTTTTGAGTTAATTATGTACATAAATTAATACGCCACAACGCCGGATTCATAATTACTCAATTCATAAAATTATATTGTTCCATAAAGTTCCCACATAATAAAGGATGCTGCCTGTTTGATGTCATACTAACTTATAATTTATAATGGGATTAAAATAATTATGTAAGTACAGTAATTGATGTGCCCGCAAAACCATTGGTTAATCTGGAAACATTCTGACATTAAACAGAGTGATGTAAAGATAAATATTTTATATTGTTCCCATTTGAGCACCACGTTAAAATATTGATTCTTACTTTAATGGGAATACCTGTGGTGCTCTAAGCATAAGTACTCTAAAATAGGTGCTCAAACGGGAATACTCCAAGTTTATGACAATATTTTTTTTAAAACGAACCTTTACTGTCATCCCTAAGTGAGTGCCTACTTGAACATCAAGAACCACCCAAACTGTTAAACTGCGAAATAACGACTTATCGTCTGTCTAACCGGATGCAGCTAAATACGTATTCTAAAAAGAGCGAGTGCCTATCTGATTTCCACACCCCAGTTCATCATCAACATCAGCCTATAATGTTTCCACTGCAGGGAATCAGGCCTCCTCTCAAGAAGAGGGATCGCTATAATCCACCACGCGGGCCCAGTGCGGGTTGGTAGATGTCACATGTCTTCGAATTTTTGGTCTTTAAGACATAACTTTACGACTGTCAACTTTTTAAATCAAATAAGCAAACATCTCTTTAAAGTTGTTTCAGATTTATATGACATTTAATATTAAATGTTTAAATAAAAGGTGATATTAATGCAATGTCATTAAAATGATAATATCTGATTTCCGATCCGTTGTAAATAATTGACCCGATACTGAATTCCCAATCATTATTACAAAGAACGGGTACCATATAATATTCATGTCATTTCACTGTCCACTGAAACTGTAATATGGATCGTTTTAATATTCTAGTTAGATACTGTTGTTACTCATAAACTGACATTTTTAAAAGGTATGAAAATAGATAAAAACACATGAAGGATGAGCAATGGGCAAAAATTACTAATCAGTGGATATCACAGAGCAGAAAACGACAACACGCCAGGTCCAAAAGGAGATGGCGGGATGAGCTGATATCCTTCTCAAATGATTGGCCTACTACCGTATAGTACCCGGCGATAAATATTGCACATCGACCTTTCAAAATTGGTGTATTTTATACAAAGAATAAAAAGAATTATCAAAAGAAGCAAATCATATTGTTTAAACAGCTCCTAATAGATACCGGACTGTTTGTAAATGATTTTATTAGATTTGAACAGTGAAACCCACAATATTTGCCTCAGAGGTGCCTTGGCGCTGAACGTCCAAAGGCTTCATGACCACTCGACCATCGACACAGTCACCATAAAATGTAATGTCTATCTATCTCGTTGTATTAACAATAAAAAGCTATATCCTACTCATTACAGAGGAAAAAGCATACTTTTGTTTAAAAAGTTATTTTAATAAAAAATCACAACACAGTCTCACTCCGTTAATGAGTTCTCTGTTTTGTCTTCATACCCGAAAGCTGCAACTGAAGGAAGGAGCTGTTTCCACAAATTAAAATCCACTAATTGGACGTTCACAGTGTTATTCGATATAAGCTGTGATGTTATTAAATATGTTTTTCAACAGAAATAGGGTAGTTAACTAAAAAAATCTAATTAGTCCGTCAGATAGATTTCCAAACAATATTGAACACGTATTTTTTCTTTTTTCACGTAAAGAAACAATGAAGACGATACAGTGCTTTGACATATTCTAAGACATTAGTATGACATGTTTACCGGTGAGTGACGTCACGACCCCCACTCAAATCTTTGATGGGTTTTATTTTCGTCAATTTTATTGATTTGATAAAACAATAAAAATACGTATCGAATATTTTTCGATAATCTAACAGACGGACCAGTTAGAATCAAATTTTTTTTAGTCAGTAAACATCTCTATTCCTGGAAAATGTTATAGGTGTGGTTCCTGGAAAACTAGGTTGTGGACGGCATATAAGCAGCTCCATGTCAAATACTGGTATTTAGCAGCATCTGGTTAAACTGGAAACAGACCGCAACATAGTTGGGATAGGGCGAGCCAGATGATCAATACGTTCTATTAGGAGAATCTTCCAACCACCACGCGGGCAGCCATGAATCTTAGCAGTGACAAAGTTATAGGCTAAACATGCTACACGGGCGAAACCGTGGGCAAAATCATAGTCACTACATAGTGTAAAACAAAGTCCTCCGTCACGTCTGTCTGTCTGTTCGCGATAAACTCAAAAACTGCTGCGCCGATTTTCATGCTGTTTTCACCAATGAATAGAGTGGTTCTTGAGGAAGGTCTTAGTAAATAATTTGACCGACATCGGCACAGGCGAAGCCTCGGGCATCAGCTAGTAATAAAGTAAAGCAAGCTGCTAAAATAACATCACGCATGTAATCTCCAAAGGTTTAGACAGAGCTGTACCTAACAGTTCACCCACATTTCACCATTTATGTTAATGTCCCACGTAAAAGGGGGCGAGCCTATTTCCATCAACCTGTCCAAATCCAGACTGCGTGGTTGATAATGAGAAATTCCTGATGGAAAAACCCAATAACTTTTTGCCCGACACGGAAATCGAAGCCAGGACCTCATGCGCAGCAGTAACGCTGGCGTCCACTAGACCAACAAGACAGTGTCGAGATGGGCGAAACCGCGTGCAAAAACATAGTAATAAAGTAAAGCATGTAGCTAAATTTACATCTGAATCAAGAGATGTTCTAAAAACCCACGCATTTCGTCAATTTCTTCGGTACATTTTTGTAGCTCACTAATGACTCGTAAAAATTCCTTTCGGGTAAAATGTACTTCCATTTTTACTTTATTATACTAACGTCAAAGCTAGCTTTTACTGATAATTTGCGTTTACCTTGCCTTAGGCATCGGGTTTTGTATATAATTAGGTTACTATCTGAAACTGTAATTAGAGGAGCTTGTCGCTTAATAATAACTGCCACTCGGGTCGATCTTTAGGTTAAGCCGCGCTTGCCTAGGTTTGTCTGTGGATGGGTGACCGACCATTACATACCGACTTTCCTCCGTCCCTCGTATAGCATGTTAAGCTGTTGGTCATATTACAATTATTTTATATTAAAAAGTTTATGTCTCAGAAAAATCAACTTGACATTTAATTTTTTTTGGCATTTGACACAAACGCACATTTGTGCAAACGCCCTGGCCAGGACACGTGACCATCCGACGCGAGTCTAAAATTTTTACCTATCCCAAAAAAAGTGCACAACGCCACTAAAGGAGTTAATTATAACTTCAATAACTTCGAAGACATGTGCCATCTACCAACCCGCACTGGACCCGTGTGGTGGCCCATCCCTCTCCTCGAGAGGAGGTCTGAGTCCCTACAGTGGGAACATTATAGGCTGATGATGATGATGATGACTATCTTTTACAAAAGTTCCGGGTATACCACATGGTTGCCATCGTGGCACCTGGATGAGACTGGCACAGAACTGTAGAGATTTCTACAAGAAAGGAGACGCGCATACCCAGCAGTTTGTGAATTCAGGCCGTGGATGATGCTGATGATCGTTCAAAATGATACACCGTGTTTGTCTTTAAACATCTTCAGATATATTATTATGAATAGTTCTTAATAATTTAGTGATCTTAAGATTTCTACTACCATCTCTGTGTCTACTCGTGAGAATCTGTAATTGGCTCTGTGTCGTTTACACAATTGTTACTCACATATTTTAGCTGTTGGTTCTCCTCTTAATAAATAAATAAATTCATTCATAGTTTCATAAAACAGTTACAAACAACTTTAAAAGCCCCATCATAGTACACACGAGATACATTGTAAAGTTATCCCCACACAACACAACGCAATTGCAATAACATTTGTCTACGACTTGTGATGATTACAAAGCGACACTGTAACTTCAACAATTCTAACTTCAGCTACTACTGAAATAATATTCTAAACTTGTCTCGTTCCAACATAACAGCTATTACTGTTAGGAGTGGTACACACATGTTTCGGCAAAGTCGCCTAAATTGAATATTTCGACTGTAGAAATTACAAAATAATATGAATGAGTCGTTCTTGGAATGTCAAGGCTCAACGTGCTACGCTACTTCGTACTTGAACTATTTAAATGTAGAAAATACTAGGAAAATGCCGTTCGGTTTCGGTTGAATTGTGCCGATCCAACCGCACATGCTTCAGCAATGATATATAATTATGCCGAACAAAAAAGTTTGCAGATTGGCACGAACTGTATACATAATTATATTAGAACATGACATCATGCCTGTTTGCCTAACTTGGTTTTTAGTCCCAAGAAATAGGGAGCATGCCTATTGCCATCAAACTGGCGGGAAAACCAAATAACTTTATTCCCGACTCTGGAGTCAAACCTAGGACGATATTATATGCATTTACTTCCTCTGGTCGGCTTTGTTGATTAATAAATACTGATGTGCCGACCGCAACGAGTGTGTAGCAACCTTAACTCCTCCGTCTCCAAAAATAAATTTATGCTTAGAAAACGATCCGTACATTCGACATTTCCACTTTAGCGACACGTCGGAACCTAGCCAAGCGTTTAATAAGATGTATTTGACCGACCATAAAATAGAGGACATACCTGTTCGACCCCGTTGGGGGTGTAGCATAGGGAACCCCGAGGTACGCCTCCACAGGCTTCAAGTATTTGTGTTGATCCATTGGCAATATCACCCCTTGGAGTTTTCCGTATCGCGTTCCAATCACCCTTGTTCTTAGCATAGAATTTCTGCCACCAAATCCGTTGCAATCAGAGTTTTCTGTCATTAATAAGATGAGCAATATCACTATTTTTAACCTTTCCTGTAGTCCCAATTTTAAAACCAACCTATTTTTCTGTTCCGTTATCTTTCTGTAGTGTATCTTTACTATTCTCGAAACTATTTCTATGTTTACCAAATACTGTTTTATTGAATTGCAAATGTGTAGTGGCAGTTTATGGGTGTCCATTTTCTGTGAATATCACCTTTGTACACCCATTTCTTTATTATGTTTCTCTTTTATTTTGTTGGGAATTCATTTGATTTGTTTTTATGACATCCTTGGTCAGGGTTTGTTTCGTTGCCACAGCATTACCGCAGCCATTTTGCTATCTGGAACAAAAGACATGGTTTTGTTATTCACAGAATTTATTAGATAAATAATTACCACGAAGATTCTGCTCATACAAGAGTACACTTTAAATTTTATTAATGAATTTGGTATTGGAGAATTAATTAAAACAGATTTCTGTATAAACCGATATTCTCATTTCAAACGAAAACCAATTTGATAGACGAAAATGAAAAGTAAACATTTTCACAGTAAAGCGATTGTATTTTGTTTTCGTATTGATTATTTGAGAGCTTCCCTAAAATTTCATTCAAAATAACTTAACGAAATGTATGTCCCCATATTGTTGACACTTTAGTGTCCTTTTAGAATACTTTGACTAACTTTTATGTGTTAAATTTTATATGACGCTCTTAAAGCGTTATCCAACGACAAACAACTTCGATCCTGAAATGTGAGCTGTTAAAGCACATATTTTTCTTTGCTTACATAAAGACTTGGCAGAAATTCTTGGACATATTTTCTTCTAGACTTAATATCTCATAACTTGATTATTCTTAAAGAAGTATTCTAACTGAGAATACTCAACAAAGTTCAGTTTTTGTAGCCAAAGATAATATTTTTATATCAAAAAACTTAGTTACTTTTAATTTAATTTGTATTCATTAGTATTTTTCTTTTTGATATGGATATTTTGTGAAACTGTTTATTTACTAGGTAGATGAAGTAGAGATCGTCGTAGGTACAGATTAACTACTTATTATTAATTGGAGTAAATTTTAATGAGATTGTAGAGAATGTATTATGAAAATACTGATACTGTTAGCCTCGTCAATTCATTGATGGATAAAATGCCTTTATCCATGACTTATGAAAATATGTGTTTAAAAGTATAATGTTTGCTGAAAGATGGATAAACAATAAATCATATTATTAATCCCTGTACGGAGTGTACTTTTTGGTAAACGTAGCGTGAGTCACTCCCGATTTTGATAGACTAACGGCCAATTGATGACCGTGACAGACTGCGGAGGACAGGATGGTAAAGTGCACCAAGAGAGTTTTTCATTGAAGAATGGACTAGCTAAGTTAGTATTGGAAATACGTGTAAACTGGTCCTAAATAATTTAAAAAAAACTTTACAAGTAAAAAGGCAATTACTTTATTCGTGGATAAAATAACATCAAAAAAGAGGCTGATTAAATTCCACGGCACGGTGTGTCATAACGAGTTTAAAATACGAAGTTCGTGTTGTCGTTACCGGGTGATGATATTTGACCGTTTTCATCCGGGTAGCATCGGATAACCTTCGCCCCTACGTCTCGTTAATATGAATTAATAATACCGTCCGGGTTAAAGCGTATCTAACTACACGTATACATATTGAACGCGGAAAAATGGTTCGCTTTTTGTTCCGGATCACTGCTATGGGTTTTCAGTACGTTGTGGTGAAGCCACGCATTAGAGCGGTCACCCAACGCAGTGCAATATTGTTCATAAGTAGATGGATTATTAGTTATTAATTTTTCCATTGCTAGGATATCAGCAATAATCCACCACTCTTGGAAAATTCGGGTTGATATATGTCACATTGTCTTCGAAAGTTTGGTTCTAGGACACGTACATTCCCCACGATATTTTTCTTAGTCGTTTTTAAAACAGCGGTGATGAAATAAATCTTACAATACATAATGCTTGTTCAAAATAATGAAGGTTTTGTTATTTTTGCGACGCCGACGTAAAAACACGTCCGGTTTTTGTTTTTATAAAATTTTACCATTATCATCAGTTGACTTCGCTTTTCCCAACTATGTTAGGGTTGGCTTCCACGTAAGATGCATGTAGCGACTGCTTATCTGACTTCAATTGGTACTGCCTCATAAGGTACGCTATGGTAAGTCTGGTTATCATACTTTCGGTTCACTGACTGCGTTGAAACTATAGTGTTACGACGACGCGACGCGACGTGTGGCTTCACTCTTACCGGAAGATATTGTAGAATCATTTTTTTATCAGATAATTAGGTGGTTCATGCCTGCAATGTCCTAATCAAACTGGAAACCACTTAATATTAGGTACATTTGTTTTGAGAAACATAATTCATTAACTTTTTTATTTATCTGTTGTCTACCAGGCAGGGGATTAAATTATACAACTGTAAAAAATGTGTTTAGCACCTTTCATGTGTAAATGGGCGTACAAATTTTTTTGTTTGTGTATAATTGAGGTGACGTTAGAAAGCAGTGAGTGTGTCAGGAGACATGTTTAGATTTGTTCTTTGTAGATGAATTAACATGCTGTTTATGGGATTATGTTAATTAGTTTCCTGTCTCCTTTTGCCTCATAACATCACACCTGTTTCACCCTAAGGGATAAACAGTACCTTTGCTTTTAATTAGTTCAGTTATATTTTGCCTTTAGTTATGTTTAACCAGGAACAAATTCAGATTCTTCTACTGAGACATTCTTGATGGGGCAACCCAATAATATTTTTCCGATCCAGGAGGCAGAACCTAGGACCACACGCTAAGCTGTAGTGATTGTAACCATGAGAACAAGCTAGTATTCTTTAATATCAAAGTAGTAATGGTTTTACTAAATAATTATCAGAACAATGCCTTTATTTATTTATGCAAATTCATAGCCATAGCCAATTTTAATGTACACTAGAAAAGCAGTATAATTAAATTACTTCAAAGTTTAAAATTCTGATGAAATGAAATGGGTCCATTGTTCAATTTCTAGCCAGACACAATTCAATCTAGTTTATTATTCGTACATTGAATATTCCAGATAAATTTTACATAGTCATTCTAATGAAAAATCCCATAACGGCCATTCTCTCTTTCGCAAACAATCAAATACAATCGGGGATCGGACTGAGTCAAAAAATATGATTCTAATTAGTCCGTCAGATAAATTATCGAAAAATATTGGATACGTGTTTTTTGTTTTATCAAATTAATAAAAAATTACGAAAATAAAACGTGTCAAAGATCATGAGTGGGGGGTTGTGACGTCATTTGTAGGTAAAAAATGTACTGACATGTAACGTTTTCGAAGAGTTCACGAGTTTTCGAAGCACTGTATCGTCTTCATTTTATGTTTAAGTGAAAAAAGAAAAAATATGTGTTCAATATTTTTTGGAAATCTATCTGACGGACTGATTAGTTTTTTTTTGTCCGATCCCCTATTCCAGACTCCGTGGCTGCTACAGAGTAATTCCTAATGGAAAACCTAATAAAACTTTGCTCAACACGGGAATCGAATTCAGGACCTCATGCTCAGCGGTCACGCTTGCGACCATTGGACCCACGAGGATAGTACCTACTTTTATAAATATTCATATCAAAAGCTACAACGTTCCAGAATTTAGTATCCATGTTACGTAGAGCCGTTAACAAACAATTTTTACGCTTCCCACTTCAGATTAACCTCTTGAACGTCCGCTAACATTGCTTGAATGTCTTATGATCCACCGGGTGATCATAAGGACGCTCGAAGACTTAATTCAACAAAAGCTAAAAAAATACCGAAACATCGTTTGACAAAAACGATACTTTCAATATCAAAAGCACTAAGCGCTGAAAACTGGCTCCCACAAAGCTGAATAACAAACTACTACAGAAATCCTACATTGTATCGTAAAGCGATGCAGCGCTTTAATGTTCGCGTACTTGATTAGACGTCTTTATTTTCTCATCTGTATTCATCACCTTTTTAGGTACATTGTATTGATTTATAGCCAACGTTCGCTACGAATATATAAACGAGTAATTTGTCATTTTTTAGGGTTCCGCACCCGAATGGTAAAAACGGGACGCTATTACTAAGACTTCACTGTCCGTCCGTCCGTCCGTCTGTCTGTCACCAGGCTGTATCTCAAAAACCGCGATAGCTAGACAGTTGAAATGTTCACAAATTATGTACATATTTCTGTTGACGCTATAACAACAAATACTAAAAACAAAATAACATCAATATTTAAGAGGGGGTCCCATACAACAAACGTAATTTTACGTTTTGGTACGGAACCCTTCATGGGCGATCCGACTCGCACTTGGCCAGTTTTTAATGTCTCTTGAAGTCGAATCGATTGGATGCTGCAGTTTGTATGTAGATTTTTCTTCGTATCTGGGGCATATCCCGGTTTTTGTGATGGATTTATGGGATTCCAGGCTAGAATAGGAAGAGCCAATTAGCTTTGCGTCTGGGCTTTGTTGCGATCTGAGGATTAGCTACAGACCCTTCGGTTGGTAAAACTAGTTAGTTGGCAGTATGTTGATTGAGACGAAATGGTTTATTAATTAACCTCATCTAGTAGGCTTGAAACCATGTTATTTATATGAACATCTATCTATCTGCAAAATAAAACGGTAAAGGAATATTTTGATGAACTCCGACATGATCTATAACAAAAAAATCGGAGTTATGTAGCGTCGATCGTGCCACGCTGAGCTCTGGTTACAAAATCCAGTTCATATAATTATATATAATATATATATAGATAATTCAATACTGATAACGTAATGTACTCGTTATTGCTACAATAATATCGATTCTGTTAATATTTATCCAATAGGGATGTTTACTGACTAAAAAAAATATGATTCTAATTAGTCCGTCTGTTGGATTATCGAAAAATATTGGATACGTATTTTTTTTCTTATCAAATCAATAAAAATTGACGCGTCAAAGATTTGAGTGGGGGGTTATGACGTCACTCACCGGTAATAAATGTCATACTAATGTCTTAGAATATTACGTCACATGAGTTTTCAAAGCACTTTATCGACTTCATTGTTTGTTTAAAGTTTTTATCGAGTTTATTGAAGAAAAAAAAAGTACGTGTCCAATATTTTTTAGAAATCTATTTGACGGACTTATCTTAGATTTTTTTAGTTAACTACCCTATTGTATACCTCCTCGTTGGTCTAGCGGTCAATAGCACGGTTGCTGAGCATGAGGTTCTAGATTCCATTCCCAGGTCGGGCAAAGTGCTACTGAGTTTTTTATTAAGAATTACTAAGTAGCAAACCACGTAGTCTAGATTTGTGCTCGGTTGAGGGCAAAGGCTCAACTCCTATTAAACGGGACTTAAACATGTTCTGGCGAAATGTGGCTGTAATAAACCTCATGCCTAACCCTACGATTATAGATATAACGTTATGTTTAAATCGGTTTTGTCGATTTAATAATAATAATTTTATTTCAGGCAACTAAGGCCCATAAGTAAAATACACACAATAAGATAATACAAAAATAACAAACTAACACATATTAAACAGTAAATAAAACTTTAACTAAACACGAAACGTCGGGGTCGTGTTTCGCTGCGAGGTGTCGCGTACGTCTGTTAATGTTTATTCATTTGCCCAACCCTTTCTACGAAGGTTCGTATTTTCATTTCACAGTTTCTTCTCCTCTTAAATCAAATACATCCACTAAATTACATCACATATTGATTCTTTTATCAAGCTTTTATTTATTCAAATATCCTATATCAGTATTTGAAAAATGAGGTCTTCAAAGGCCCCTGACGTCGTCGTGATCATAAAATATTAACCCAAGGGTATATATGCCTGATGAAAAGTACCGTTATCCATCACATAAATATTTTAGTTATCTTGAAATTGTAACACGTACAGATTTTGAATGTAATTTAGTCTTGACAAAAACATGTTATGAGTATAAAGATTTAACCGGATTTTCTATACGTTTTTGGTTGAAGGTCGGTTGTTTAGGAAAATTTTGGGTTCCGTGTGCATATATAATGAATAGGGTTGCTGGCATCGGTTATGGGTAATAAATATAATGACCCACTTCTTTTGGTCCCTTGCTACGTTTGTTGAATGATAAGTAGGAAGGCTTACATTATATGAGGATTTCTTTAATTTAATCTTGGGTTTGGAATATGAATTTGTAATTTTTGGGCCCTTGAGTGAGAAACAAGAAATAATATTTTATCTAGTTAGTGTAGTCTAGTACCGTACGTCTCTATTAAACATGTCCCAGTTTAATCTGATGTGTTCATGTTAAGGTCCAAGTCCAGAAATCAGATTTTACAATTATCATCATCATCTGCTTAGCCTTGCCCCTACTATGATGGGTCGTCTTCCAGTCTAATCGGATAGTCTAACCGGACAGCCGAATACCATGTATTTTACATGAAGCGACTGCCTTTCTGACATCTTCACAACCCAGTGTACTGGATAATATACCCCTTGGTAAAACTGGTTGTAAGATTTGATAATGTTGACGTTTTATAAAAAAAATACCCTTAAAAACAACCTGAAGGTTCCTAAAATAAAAAGTAAGCAAAACCACACTCACTAGACAGCAAAAATTACGGTTCCAGAAAAAGAATATTATTGATCCTAGAAACGCGAAGGCAAATGGATTAGTTTGCTCATCCAAGTTTTTTAAAATTAAAATGGAGTCTTCTGGTTTAGCAGAATAACCCCAGACTATATTATTATCATTAACTGTATCATCTGCCCAGCTTTTTTTTTGGCGGGTGGAAAATCATCAAATAACCCCTCCCGCTCTTGAGCGAAAGGGAGTGTCAGACTTCTACGGACTAAAAACCACCCATGTTGTTTCTTAGCCCTTGCGCCGTGGCCGCGGTGTCTCTTTCGAACAACCCGCAACCCCGATGGGACAACCCGCAGCCCCGACGGATCATCTGCCTAACCTTGTCCCAACTATGTTTGGATCGGCTTCCAGTCTAACCGGATGCAACTGTACCAGTATTTTACTAGGAGCGACTGCCTATCTGACCTCCACAACCCAGTTAATACTGGGTAATATGATACTCCTGGGTCAAACAGGTTGTCAGACTTTCGGGCCACTGACTACCTGTGACGACTGTCAAAGATCTATATATGGCAGCCTAGGCCAACCACTTAATGTGCTTTCCGAGGTACAGAGAAAATTGGGTTTGTTATGAGTCACCCATCCACAGACCAACCTAGGCTAGTGAGGATTAACCTGAAGATATATAGCCATGAGCTCCTCAACCACAGACTATATGAAAGAAGCATTTACATGTCTATAAGTTTTGCATACAAAACACAAGCGTCGAAGTGAATGCAGAATGGATCACGTTTTGCTCATAAATCTATTGAGCCAAGTTATATCGAGCTTGCGAACTATTGGAGACTAAGTTTTGCACGTTGCTTTGCTTACTGTTTTTGAGTTTGTGTTATGGATATGCCCTGGCGATTGAGAGTGTGTCATGCTCACTTAAATGTCTCGCTGATGGTGGCGGGTGTGTCGGATCATTTCGTTCCCTTCAAAATGGTTGAGTGGAATGGTGCTGATCCATGCGTCATACTCGTGAACGGGTGCTGTCAGTTGTGACTGGTCACCTCTTGGCTGCCACGGCTTGTTTGAATTATTATTTTATCTTTGAATCGTCGTTTTTTGACTTTACTGTGGACACTTATCGTGCACATCTTGCTACATCGTTCTCACATAATATACCATCTCAACATGAATGATATAATGTACCAAGATTTTGTAACAATATTCTGATTTAAAAGAGTGTCCATGGAGTTTCTTGCCCGTTCTTCTCCATAGAGATCTACGCTAGGGAATGGGCAACTACAGTACTTTCACAAGTTATTATGCCTTGTGACTGTGACTGTAGCTTAGGAGTGCAATGCGTCGTCCCGGGGGTTGCTGCGTCGAGTTGCGCGTCGCCGGATGTCTGCGGCGGCGAGTGCTGTGGGTGCGGGGGCGCGCGGCGGCGCGTGCCGTGGCGGTGGGTGCGCGGGGCGTTGCGGCGTGCATTCGTTGTTCCGTGATTTGGGAGTCTCGCGCATTCGTTGTTGCGGTGTGCGTCGCTGCGTGCTTTCGTGCTCGCAGTGTTCGTTGTTGCGGGCATTCGGCGGCGTGTGATTCGGCGTGGTGGCTTTCGGGATGACGTATTGCACTCGTAGTTTAGTTTTATGAATTGTTCTTCTGACATTCAAAAGTACCAGTAATGGTTTAATTGAAATAAATGCTTTGACTTTGACTTTGTTTTGAGGTAGCATTATGCTCATTTAGTGTTGCATTCAAGTTTTGTTGAATAATTTCCGAATTGTGTTAAAGTGTCTTCGATTTGTGTTCTCTTTTGTGCCCATAAAACATACTTATGTGCATATTGATGCAAACGATACAAAGATCTCAATGTCTCAGCAAATATGTAGTAGTTGTTTCAATAGACTGTTTACTAATAAATACATAAATTCACGCCTTTTTCCCGTGGCGGTAGAAACTATAAAATGCCACATGCTACGATTTTTAAAATACTCTCTACGTCTCGTCTACATTCATATACATTGTCATACACGCATTTTTTTTCATAAAGCAAACATGGATCTGATAGTAGAGAGAACAAAAAAAAAAAGAACACGACACTTAGTGTCCAATTAGTGTTTTTATATTGTATTAACAAGTGCAACGCAGTCCATCCTTTCTTTTGGGCTTCTTCTCGGTCTCCATCCATCAACATTCACTATTTTAGTCAATAATTGCATAAAACATAATACTGAAAACATTACTTATAAGAAACTACTGATACAGTAAGAAACTTCAGATTGAGTGCAATAGCATGAATAGCTTTCAACACAAATCTTAGCTTGGCGAACTGAAATCTATACAGACGTGAAACCAAACCATGATTCAATAGTCCCCCACAACTGAACTAAAGACTTGGCTTGAAATCTATGCGATGTGTTAAATTAGTTGTTGAGTTCACTCTCCATTGATTTTGCACAATCCATATTAATTGAAACACAACTTGATTTTCACAACCACAATACACACGTGTTCCGTGTATTGGTGTTGGTTATTCGATTGAAATAATCAATAATTTCATTTGGATAGGCAGCAGGAAATATCCTTTTACCTTTGTCGGATTGTTTGCTTACGTCATGGATTAGATTTGTATGATCCGAATGGTTGGTTCGAGGGACTTGCGGTCAATTAGCCCTTTCGCAGATTGGAAGAGATGGTAAGCTCGGTCTATCGATCTGTGGGCTTAAGTCCGGTGGTAACTGTCAGTTTTCGTTTGCTCTCATGTAACGTTGTTGCTATGAGGATTTCAAGGTATAGAGGATGTGGTGCTTAAATTGTTAGTAATTAAATTGTAGCCCCTTCATTAAATTTGCGATAACATACAGGTACTGTTTGTGTGGACTTACCTACAATATGACGCTGATTCAAATTTGTAATCAATAAGACCTGTATGAGACTGGCACAGAGCAGGAAAACATAACAAAATGAAGACGGGCTTTACTGAGCAACAAATTAGTAACTTTAAGGTTTTACCAAATCGGTCTAATATTAGAAAAATCCTATCCCTTTACCAATCAAGGTTGGTTCAAAATTGAATTGTTTACATTTGTTATCTCATCCCTTTGTACTACCTTAAATACCCAGCTCTAATATGACAAAATTGGGATGCCTACAGACTTTGGGAAAACGACACAACTTCACAGATAGGATGAAACTTTTATCACGGAGCGAGGGGATGGGATGAAAAAACATATCCTGGGCATACAAGAAGTTTTAATACCAAACAAGGTTTTAATGAAAATTTCATCAAGAGATTGCGATACGGGCAGAACATACTCGCATTTTTCTTGTGTGGTACTCAAAGTATTCTTGTGACGTGACGGAGAATACTAGTGGACTTGGACGGACAAATAGACTTTTTATTGCTCTTTTTTAATAAACTTTTTTAAACGGTCTTGTCATCATCTGCCTAGCCTTTTCCCAACTATGTTGGGGTCGGCTTCCAGTCTAACCGGATGCAGCTGAATACCAGTATTTTATATGGAGCGACTGCCTATCTGACCTCCACAACCCAGTTAATACCTACCTACTAGGTAATACGATACTCTTTGGTAGACTGGATGTCAGAATTTCAGGTCACTGACTACCTGTAACGACTGCCAAAGATCTATATATGGCAGCCGGGACTAACAGCTTAACGTGCTTTCTGAGGCACGGAGGAAACTCAGAGTCAGTATGTTGGGCGGTGACCCATCCACAGACCGACCTAGGCAAGCACAGCTTTACCTAAAGATCGGCCCGAGTGGCAGTTCTTATTAAGCCACGAGCTCCTCTGTAAACGGTCTTGTTAAAGATCAAAATCTTATTTTTTTTTAAATAATAGTCATATGAATGCAGAACCCGAATTGTATTAAATAGTTGTATTTATGCCTAATTGCTATTAAGCAGTAGAAAGCAGGCCTTTTTCCAGGTGTGAGACAAAGTACGTTAAATAAAAAATATGCAATAGGGATGTTACCTGACTAAAAAAAAATATGATTCTGCTTAGTCCTTCTGTTAGATTATCGAAAAATATTGGATACGTGTTTTTTGTTTTATCAAATTAAAACGAAAATAAAACGTGTCAAAGATCATGAGTTTTTTTGGTTACGTAAAAACAGAAAAAAAGTATGCCCAAAAACTTTTTGGAAATCTATCTAATTGGAGTTTTTTTGTCAACCACTCTATTGTTTGAACATAATGAATCAATATCTAAAAATTATGATGAGTCCAAACCAACTGTTATAATAATCTTCCCTAAGTATCTTAATAAATAGGAGTTTGGTAAAACTAGGTCGTCTTTACCTCAACAGGTAACTATTCTAGAAGAAATTATAATTATGTTTCTCTTTTTTTCTTTCCTAACAAGAACGTTCAGAAACTAAAATAACTCACCTGCGCGGTACCCACATTTACCGCAAAATTGTAGAACTTCGGAATTTAAATTAAAGTTTGTAATAAGAAAAGAATATTCCAGATGAACGATTTATTGCTGCGGGGACTAAAATAAAGTCATTTTGAAAACAAATTCGTCAAATTGAGAGAAATAGTCTAGTGTTTATAATAAAGCATAAATGATTTTAAATCTTGAAGAACTTATATAGAATTTTATAAATTAGAAATTCAGAGAATCTTTTCATCAATATTTAAATCTGCCTAACATAAATTTTAATTCTAATTTTCACTGGGTAATTACACTCTAAGCTACAGAATCAATTAGCAACAATGATATCAAATGCTAATACAATTAATCTAACATCAAAGTCTTCGAACTTTGAACAACATTCCAAGTATTACTCTTAATTAAATCGGAGCTAAACAAATTAGTCTTTACTTATTTTTACTCTATAATGGATTTTAATTGAAGCAAACTCTTAAGGTTTATACAGACAACTACTTATAAAATCATTGTGCTGTCGCGTAAACGCAGCAAAATCAAACTGCAAGCGTTACCTACTAAAACAAGTGTATTTCTCGTCGAGGGTAAGTTATGTTATAGACAAGTGCGTTGTAACAGAGGCTAGTACGGGTGCTAACATGCGCAGGCAGGCGGCTGAGGGAGGAGGCTTTATCACGAGCGATCGCAATTGGTGTAAACTTAATGTTTATATTTCGATTTTTGTATTGAAAATACAATTATCCTATAGCATTCTAGGGAAATTGTTTGCAACAGGCACAGTCAGTTACGTCCATAGATTCGTACATCCTTCCTTTCTTTTTGTACAAAACGTTGCCCCATACTAGGAATTTTCCAGTATCGTGGGTGTGTTCACAAACATTTAAACTCATATACCCAGACCCGAAACAACTATCTGTTCCATACAAACATTTTTGTTCCGTGCGGGGATTGAACCCGCGACACGTAGCGCAGCAGTAAACTGCTTGACCCACTGTGCCAACCGTGCCGTCATATTCTAAAAAATAAGAAAATAATTATTTAAAACGGGTATTTTTGATCACAATATAGACGTATATTCATGACCACCTCTAGTTCTGAACGCGTTATGACTAGCCACTCAACGCGTTTACTGTTACAGACTAAAACGGTTACGGGCTCCACTATCTTTAAGAAAGAGTTTAATCCACCAGACCTTTAAAAAAAAATGTTTATCACTACATAGTTTTTATATCACGTCACACGGGAACGACGGGAACAGGATAAAGTATCCTATGTGCTTCTCCTGGTTCTTAGCTACCTCCCTACCAATTTTCAGCCAAATCAGTTCAGCCGTTCTTGAGTTATAAATAGAAACAAAGTCGCTGTCGCTGTCAGTCCGTCCCTATGTATGCTTAAATCTTTAAAACTACGCTACGGATTTTGAAGCGGTTTTTTTAATAGATAGAGTGATTCAAGGGGAAGGTTTTAGTATATAATTTTTTTTTTATAATTAACATCGCCGCGGGCATCATCTAGTTATCATATATTGTACAAAAAATCATTTATTTTAACACTATGGAGCTTTACAACTAGGAAAAGAGTGTTTTCGATGAAGTCTGGCACCCAATGTAAGATTTAACTTTTGTTTAGGGTGCCAGCGTCCTCGCCTATGATTTGAACTCGCGAAAGTAGTAAATAGTAAGCTACAGGACATGGTCTCTCTCACGTGCGCTTGTCTTACAGACTCAATTCACCTTTTTTAAGAATGGGAAATCATCAAATGACTTGACCAGCCCTAGGCGGAGCAGAAGGGAGTATCAGACTCTTACTGACCAATGCCTATTCGTGTTCCTCCTAATGCTTTTTGCTTTCTAGGGCCGTTAGGTAACCGCGAAGCACGCAAAGGAAGGCGAAAAAAAAACTTGCGTGCGAGATTGTGTATAGACGCTCTAATAGTCGACATTGTTTACGGTGACCTTTGCGCCCTCTATTCATAATAGTTCTAACTAAACACGAACTAATGGATCGATGTAATACATCTTTGTCGAATTGCTAGCTAATGTTTAGCTGACGTTCGTATTAATGGTAACTGTAATTGGTCGGAGTGAGAATGCGTATTGTGTTTAGAAAGGTTATTTGTCTGAGTTAAGACTGTCGAAAGGCAGTTTGAAGTTATTATTGTTAGTACCTAAGTAGCTTACTTAATAATATAGTCCTTAGATGTTTTAGAAATAAAATTTGCCGACTTGTTTGCAATAGCTATGACAGTTTTGAACAAACAACTTCTGAGATATGACTTATGGTATATTCATGGACAGATAAATCGTTTGATGAAATAACTATGATATTGCAAATAGTAGAAAACCTATTTCTTTTCTCTACCCCCTTGCCCACTGCTGGGGAAAGGCCTGCGGCAAATCTTTTCTTGAACTAATGTCCTGCGACCCTTATTACGCGCGCGACTTACACATAACTGGCGAAATGTGGGTGTACTTTTAGTTACACCTCTGCCTAATTCTTCCGGGATTATAGGTGTGAGGTTATCTTATGCAAAAATTATAATTTTATGGCTCATAATTAAACCTGAATATTAAAAAAAGTAATAGCTCATTTAAGAAATAACGTCCCGGATTCGAAAACTATATCGGACCAAATATCTAGACCAGGAAAAATTCATCAGCAAAAAGGGCAATTTCTGTATTAAAAATTAATTCCTGTTTTATGGAAGCTTTTTCCAATAAAGATTCTTAATAAACTTGACGAAGGTAAGGCGAACGTAGTAAAAACCTAAAAAAGTCAGGTGCGAACCAAAGTTAATAAGGGTCGTTTTTTATTTGGGACAGAAAGAGTGTGAGGAATCTTAATTGCCGAAGAAATATGTGTTTCTTGACCTTTTAGGGTCATTCGGATTTCATTCTAAGTTTCCCTCAAGTCTTTTATCTAGATTGACTTTCAAAATTTTTTACTGAAACTGTTGACGAATTAGGAGTTAAATTGGCTTTAGCTTTTAAGATAACCTTGAACCTAATCCCATTTACAAAACGAGATTATTATTTTTTCCAGTCAATAAAAATAGGTAACCTTTTAAAGGCTAATTAGAAAAAAATAATAATTTATTTATTTATCAGAACTTTATGCACAAAAATCGTACAGAGGCGGACTTGACTTGACCTAATGCCTTGGGCATTTTCTACCAGTCTACCTTAGGGTGATGCAGAGACAATACACAGTAAAATATATAAAGTTTTGAAAGAAAACTATAACAACTTAATTTTGAGACAAAGCTGCCAACTTCCTGTGAATGTGCTCACGAGCTTTCATTTTGAAAGTGAATAATTGGTAATATTGAGCATATATTTTTTAACGTTTTGATATAATATTATACACGCCTGTAATCCATTAAGGGTTAGGCATATGTGTCATCATCATCAGCAGCCTATAAGTTTCTCACAGCAGGGACTCAGGCCTCCTCTCTAGGAGAGGGATGGGCTATAAATCCACCACACCGGCCCAGTGCGGGCTGGTACATGTCACATATCTTCGAGTTTTTTGGTTCTAAGATATGCCTGTTTCCTCACGATGTTTTTTGAGAGCAGTGGTGATGAAATAAATTACTCAAAGTAATACGCCTGCCTGGGTTCGAAGCCACGACCTACTGTTCGTAAGTCGGGGCCGCAACCACTGGGCCACCACCTGATCTTAAAAGGCAGAGGTGTACCTGGTACAACGAAGTGTCACCAGTAAAGTCACCACGGTTATGACGGCACGGTTGGCGCAGTGGCTAAGCGTTTGGACTGCTGCGCTGCGTGTCGCGGGTTCGATCCCCGCACGGAACAAATATTTGTATGGCCTGCAGATAGTTGTTTCGGGTCTGGGTATTTGTCTATGTGACTTTATATGTTTGTAAACGCACCCACGATACAGGAGAAATTCCTAGTGTGGGGCAACGTTTTTTAAAAGAAAAAAAAAAAAAAGTTTAAGTCCTGAATAATCGTAGAGGCAGTACTAAAATATTCTTCGCCAGCCTTTGCTTTTCTATACAAATTAGTTTCCCCACTTGACTTAACTATTTTCGGTCGCTAGCCCTGTAATTACTGTCAACAAACTTCCAAGCGATGTGAGCACCTTGCATAATTTAGGGTCTCCACATGTTGCTAGTCTATTTTAGTCCGAGGCAACCTCTATTATGGTCACCACTAATTTATAAAGTATATTATCTACTGATAGGTACATATAAGATATTAAACTGACATGGTCACTAGCACCATTATTTATACTGAAAACGGGATATTTACCATGTTTACTGATTGTTTCGAGTTCCCGATATTAAACATGGTAAATATCCCGTTTTCAGGTTCTTAAGATTCAAGTGTCTTGTAAACATTGATACTGAGTTGACAAACACTTTGTAGACTGATTTTCTTGACAGCTAGATTATTTATGTAATTTTAGGGTCCCGTACCTCAAAAGGAAAAAAAATGGAACCTTTATATTATCACTCGTGTGTCTGTCTGTCCGACCATTCCCGTTTTTTTTTTTTGTCTGTAATTTTTTAATTTTTTTTTTGTGGTGGGAAATCATTAAATAACCCCTCCCGCTGGGCAGAGCGGAAGGGAGTGTCAGACTTTTACTGGCTAAAAACCTCCCATGTTCCTTCTTAGTTCTTGTGCCGAGGCCGCGGTATCTCTTTCGAACTTGTTCCTGACATCTCTTTGAGGCGCGCATGGAACACGAACGCACCACCGACACAGCCTCTCGTCGTCATAAGACGGACGGACGGCGAGCTATATCTCTAATTTAAGTTTTTGTATACAAATTAGGTTTACAATTAAATTATTTTTAATCGTCCTGTAATGACTGTGTACAACTCCCAAGCGATGTGAACACATTAAATAATGTAGGGTCTCCACATGTTGCTAGTATATTTTAGTCCTAGGCAATCTATACGGTCACTACCTAGGTCGTTAATAATTTATAGCCTACTTACTTCGCCAGTGTAGAGCAGGGAATTTAAGTAAATATTTTATTTATTCCATCTATTATGTAATTGCCAAAGTAAGTTTGTTTGTTACCTTTTGATGCCTAAACCACTGAACCAATCATCCAGACATTATACGTATATACGTTGTTGTACACCTGACATAGGGTACCTATTAGCCTCCAAAAAAGTACTGCTTTTCGAGGTAAACGAGAATAACGTACAACACACGGATAGCAGATGGCGCTAATGCCACGTGTCTTTCAAATCATGATTGAATGGGGATACTGACTAATAAAAAAATATTCTAAATAGTCTATCTGTTAGATTATCGAAAAATATTGGATACGTATTTTTTGTTTTATCAAATCAATAAAAATTGACGAAGATAAAACGGTCAAAGAATTGAGTGGGGGGTTGTGTCGTCACTCACCGGTAAAAAATGTCATACTTAATAAATGTCATAATATGACGTCACACGAGTTTTTAAAGCACTGTATCGTCTTCATTGTTTGTTTACGTGAAAAAAGAAAAAATAGGTGTCCAATATTTTTAGAAAATCTATCTGACGGACTAATTAGATTTTTTTGTTAACTACCTTATTATGTTAGAAACTTTAGTTGTATTTTGTAATCATTCCATGCGGACAAAAGTCGCGGGACTCAGCGCTTAGGGATAAGAGTCATGAGTGAAATGAATTTAGGACACTTTACAAAATCTAACAGTTACAAAATCTTTACTGATTTTAAATTATTTTTATCTCACTACACACAATCGCTTAGATATCTTCCGTGTTTTCAACTATAGCGAGCTTCCGATATGTCGACGCTGTTGCAAGACTTGCAAGTCGAGTCATGATCGAGTGATTGTCTTGACATCTTCTTTTAATTATACTAATTCTTTGCCATTTAACTTAAAAATACCTAATATTTTTACAGCCTCCATTAGCTCTAACACATAACACATAACATCACGCCTATAATCCCCGAAGAGTTAGGCAGAGGTGTACCTAATAGTACACCCACATTTCGCCAGTTAAGTTTAAGTCCCATGTAATAGGGGGCGAGCCCCCAGCCATTAGCCATTAGCTCTAACTTACGTCATTAAATATTCTTCACGTTTTCACCCAATCAGCTCATCAAAAATAATAACGCAGTTAGCAACAGGAAAAAAAAATCAAGTACCAACAAACGTGACTCCAAAGAAAAGGTAAAATAAATTAGAAACGATATTTTTTCCGGTATTTTACTACGAGGCAAAAAACACCAAAAGGACGACGTTGTGGCAATCAATTGTTTTCAAGTTTTTAATTTCCCCCCGTTTTTACCTTTTCCTTGACACTTTTCTTACGTTACCGCACCTTCCCTAGGCATTTCTAAGTTTGTCACGTTTTAATCTACTTTAAAGAAAATTTTAAAAGGTAAAAGTGTACCCTGGTAAGTGTTTAATTAAGGTTCTTGTGTTTTTTTTGTACCCTGCTGTAAAGTGCCGATACTGGGTTCAGGAGAAAATAATTAAAAATGTAATGTTTTAATTGAAAGCTTCATGAAATAAAAAACTTAAAAGCTTTTAAAAATGTTCACATGCTCTTAACAAATCGAGTTACGTTGCCGCGTTGGTGCGTTAAAAATGAAAAAAACAAAATGTCTATCAAAACAAAAAAGTGCTTGTATCTCTTTTAGTTTGGTATTGTCTACCTTCTAATGAAATAAAAACTTCAAATGATAAAAACATTCATTGCAAACATTTCTCATTATCTTGTCATCTCAATTATACTTTTATCGCGCATTCAGCACCACACAATGCAGATTAAAATTCCGCATCCAAAAATTCACTAATACTCTGAATGAACGTGCAGTAACAAAAACAAACAATAGCCTGATGTGAACAGTGGGAAAACCGATCAACCCATATTTGATATCCAAAGAGAATAAAAAATATCCGCACAGGAACCCATGTTCCATACCTTGAAGATATATGGGTAATTGAATCGATGCACGCCACCGTAAAGGTGGTGTTACGGAAAAAGATGAGCGAGAAATGAACGAGGTTAGCTTTGATGATGATGTTGCGAGGTGAGATAAAGAGTACTTCAAAATAATGATGAAGACGTCGTTGAAGGGCTAAGAAAGGTTTTCATGGGGTTTGGAAAGTAAATAAACAAAATGAGTTTCTAAAATGCATAGTAGATAATATGTGAGCACCTACGCAACTATTTCATTACGAAATGCATTCAAGTGAACTAAGATAGTGAATAAGGACATAACAATGAAGAATTGCTCCAAAAACGATGTCAATATCAGACTCTACGACCACTTAAAGTTCATTTTCTCGTAAGTGGACATTAATCTTACTTATCTACCGTAATTTATACCTCGTTTGGCTGCAGCCTCGCTCTCGCTTAGCCACCAACGTGTCCTCACCCGAACCTCGATGATGTATGGGAGCAATTCTGTTTAAACGCCTTTTGTGAGCCTCCACAACGTAAGATATGAGAATTGTTGTGAAATTACCGAATAATATGTTTATGGAATTTAGATGGGGATAGAAATTTAATTTGTCAGTGTTGAAACGCCTGTGTAAGATGATGTTGGCAATTTTGATGAAGACGGTATGTAACCATGTATCACATCCAAGGACAGAGACATTGTTTACGACATTGCCTTAAGATATGATCGACATGAGAGTACTTCAGACCCTATATATTTTATGTTTGAGGATGTAAGACCTTGCTGAGACCTTTGTATTCCCTGAAGTGATCTCCGGTATCTTGTCAACTTACAGTTTCATGAAGGACGGTATAACGACCCTATTTCAAAGTGGGTGAGTTTAAATTTGTATAAGCCTTCTTGAAACAAATTGAAAACTGAGCTTAAAACATTAAAACAGTTTCGAATATCTGATATTCGAATGACCTTACTAAACAATCATGGAAATGTAACAACAGAACATGTTATCACTTAATTAACAAAACCATTCCTTGATCACTATATTATCATATTGAAATTAGCAAACAAATGAACCGCGTTCAAATACCAGCAAACGTTACAAACTAACATAACTGCGAATTACGCTTATAACCCAGGTAAATAGTCAGGGGAAATTACACAACATCACGCATTTGAAAATTCATTGCGTCACAAGGATTCGAATATAACAGCGACACTAAAACAAAACCAGCATTGGAAGATAAACAAATTCAAATTTTACGTAACCTTCAAAATTCGCACACACTAAAATATTTCACGGTGCGGGGTTCACACATGGAATGGGGTCCGCTGATTGGTCCGCTCACGAGGTAGTTGCTACTAAAATATTCAAACACATACAAAGCATTTTAAACTGCAATGTTGCCCGAGGGACGGGCCTTCATTTGCGGTTTGAAGTGTAGTGTTAAAAGCGGTCAAGTGCGTGTCGTTATGAGGGCCACATTTAAAATGTAATTGCTGATATTTTTATTGCGGGCACGGAAAAGTGGTAAAATATGTGATATGAGTGGTTACGTTTGTATGATTTTTAATTGGTGTTTTAAAGATCATTATGATCAAAAAATTATTCATCTTAATTGTCTACAACCCGCAGTGGACTTCATCCCAAAGACACCAGTTCCACCAGTACCCAGTACTATCTGGATTATGGAGGCCAGGCAGGCGCTCCATGCAAATTATACACTAAAACCTTTCTCGAGAACAACTCCATCCATTGGTGAAAACAGCATGAAAATCGGTGCAGTAGTTTTTGAGTTTATCGCGAACAGACAGACAGATAGACAGACGCGGCAGAGGACTTTGTTTTATAAAATGTAGTGACCTCGGAAAATAAAGAAACCATTACAGAAAAAATAGACTCAGACTTTCATGAAAATAGCTAAACTAGCTATCAATAAAATTTAGTTAATAACTATTTTATTATAAGCCAGTTTCATTGAAAATACAAAATACCCAATAAGCCTTAATAAGCCGCTTTATCAATTTTACAATGACTATCAATACCAAAAGCCTAAAGGATATCGTTTGATTATTAATTCTATGCAAATGTATATTGCAAATGGTAATTTAACAATGTTTCCGTTAATCTAAATTTCATTACCATGAAAATGAATAATTAGTCTCTACGTCATTAGTGTAACTGTTAAGGCGTGGCCACCAGTTTGACGTTTAAGCGACACGCGTATTCCGCAGAGCATGCCACCGCTACCACGATGCAAGGATACTCACGCGAAGGAAGCTAATGAAACTCAAGCGTGTCTTGTCACAGATAATTATAGATATTCCTGTGGATCTATATCTGTGGTCGTGTCACTTCAGGTCGTAAACAGGGCGTAAGGCTGGCTGCACCTCCCGTCGGGGCTGCCGGTCTCGTCGGGGCTGCGGGTTGTTCGCAAGAGATACCGTGGCCTCGATATGAAGGGCTAAGAAGGAACATGGGTGGTTTTTAGTCAGTAGAAGTCTGACACTAACTTTCGCTCTCCCCAGGAGCGGGAGGGGTAATTTGATGATTTTCCACCAGCCAAAAAAAAAAAAAAAAGGCTGGCTGCACCTCGGCGGTTGACTAACATTGAAAACTGTTACAAACCGCTTGAAAGTAAGCAATTAAGTAAAACATTTTACCTTCACAAAAAAAACATTGAAAGTACAGTCACGCACGTTAATTTTTCTTTACATTTCATTGCTTTTTGCTACCCTTAATTATTTGTTTGAATGTTAAAGGTTGACGCACTATAGCAAAGTCATTCCAAAAAGGAAATGATAAATAAATTAAACGATTGTGCGTCTTATGAAAAGTTTAAGGGTTAAAGAACAGCGATACCATTACAATAATTATGTTTGAAATGGTCATCAAATTGATAATAATTATGCTAAAATAAATATACTATTCGCAACCAGTAAGAATTGATTAGAATGCCTTGTCTAGAAAATAAAAATAAATGTAGATCAGTAGGTAACTGTCTTAGCGCTCTCGCAAGCGTTAATAATAATTTGTCATAGCATCAGAAATGAGTTACAGGCTAGCACATTTTGCTGAATAAAAGTACCACAACATTGTTCTTAGAAAACGTTCAACGGCATCATGGAAGACCCATGCGTACATGGCGGGACGAACCTGGCACCCTTTTTTATTGGGGTGGGAAATCATCAAATGACCTCCAGCTCGTAGGCAGAGCGGATGGGAGTGTCAGACTTCTACTGACTAAAAACCACCCATGTTCCTTCTTAGCCCTTGCTAAGGGTGCCGAGGCTGCTGTATCTCTTTTGAACAACCCGCAGCCTTAATGGGAACTTGGAACCCTAAAGTTAGGTTCTGAATCGAGTTGAGTAAAGAAAGAAAGAAAGACCTTTGTCCTGTGGTGAGTTTATTTTCTGCATTGCATCTCATAGTTCAACCTATGAAGCTGGTTTCTACTTGATTGGATTATTCTTCATCCTATGCCTTGAGTGAAAGGCCTCCATCCAGGGCGTAAATTTCATAGACTAAAATATGACTGTAAGATACGAGCTTAGACTTAGGGTGTCAATGGGAGATCAGTTTAGTGACAGGCTAGATCTGAGTAAGATTGTACTGTAGTAGGAAAGTACTGGCTGATAATATTTATTTATTTATTTAAACTTATGCATTTTTTCCTTCAAGCTTGTTGCTTCGCCTTTTTGTCAATGTGAAAATGAACAATCTGCACATCATATTTTATGGGAGTGTAGTCTTTGGCAGAATGAACGTAATAATTATGTTGGATAATGTACGGGTTACATCCGGAGTTATTTACTATACGGACCTTGTAGAAACTAGAACAAATTTCCGTGCGTTCAAGCATTTTTGTCATACCTATTATTGGAATCAAATATAACAGCAACTCACAACTTAGGACCCAGTAATATTAATGACAATAATATTCGTGGTGCTAGGCAACTGGGCTTATCCCAGGTGTATACGTCCCTGTGTGCCTATTGGCCTTGTTCTGTTCTGTCTCCTGCTGATATGGAGGGAAGTGGAAATTATGTTTTTCCTACTCCTCCGCTATTATTTTCTGATTAATTTCGTTGCGGGATCCAAGACAGTTTAATCGATTCTCTGGGACTTCGTCGGGCTTCATTGTCTCGGCACTTTTCTTGTGGTCGCCTCTGTTGATTCTGGCTTACAGGAGTTACAGTGCTTTGGGAATAGTGTGGCGGGCTTGTCCCAATTAAAAAAACTTTATGCACAATAGTGATACATAGGCGGACTTAATGCCATAAGGCATTCTCTACCAGTCAACCTTAGGGTTAATCAAGACAAGAAGATAAGAAGAAGAGAAGATATTCATGAGATTTTAAACTGACATGGTCACTAGCACTATTATTTATACTGGAAACGGGATATTTACGATGTTTACTGATTGTTTCGAGTTCCCGATATTTCGGCGCTGTTACAACCACCATGATCACGGATAAACTGAAGTCATTGCGGGTGGATGTTTATGAGCAGACAAATCGGTCTACCCTCTTTCTTGTCCGTTTTTTGCGTTCGGTACCACTACCATTGTCACTCACTACACGATTCTGTTCCCGACACACAAAACTCACTGTGTCCACTCGCGAGTTTTTTTCCACACTTTTTCGGTTTTTGCACAGTTGAACCACTGGATTCCAGGGTAAACATGGTAAATATCCCGTTTTCAGTATAAATTATAGTGATAATATTCATAATCTGAAAGTAAAACTATTACGCCACATCAAACCAATGACAGATTGTAACCTTCGGAAGAAAATAGGGTCATTATTGTCGCCCCATGTGGTGGTTTTATTACTACTTCTGTCCCATTACTCGTAAGGGTGTCGTCTAACGTGCGTTTTTCACGTCGCGTTTCCTTATTCGGTCGTAAAACTAGGGTTGTGTGGCCGACATGTGTGACTCACGACTGTTTGTGAGGGAATCGATGGGAGTTACAGTTTTGGCGTTATTTGAGGAGGTTGGGATGGAGATTTGGGTGTTAATGTTGACTGGATTAGTAAGTACGGAAGGAGGGTTTGATGACATAATAATGAGGACTGCCTCGTGCTCATGGGCCAGGGTTCGATTCCCAGGTCAGGCCAAATGTTATTGGGTGTTTATATCAGGATTTTTTTAGTGGCAGCCACGGAGTTTGGATATGTACACGGTTGATAGCAATTCAATGCCCTCTCCTAGAGAGGAGGCCGAGTCCCTGCAGTTCGAACATTATAGGCTGATGGTGATGGCAGTAGGCTCGTCTCCAATTACGTGGGACTTAAACGTAACTGGTGAAACGTGGGTATACCATTATATGCAGCTCTGTGTAACCGTTTGCGGATAACAGACGTGATGTTATGCTTTGCTACCTTTTTGTTTTGTTTTGAAACCTTGATAGTTTTAAATTAATCAACAGTCATTTACATGAAAAGTCCTATAAATTTCTCGATCTAGTTACTGAATAATTCGATATACCTTTGCAAGATTGGTTAACTGGTGGTGTGCAAAATTGTAAATAGAAGACTCCCAACATCCCTTATAATAGCTGTCATGCTGTGCAAAGACGAAGGGATGCTGCGGGTTGTTCGAAAGAGATACCGCGGCCTCGACACAAAGGGCTAAGAAGGAAAATGGGTGGTTTTTAATCAGTAGAAGTTTGACAATTCCTACCGCTCCTAAAAAGGCACAAAGGGATCTCATGAATGGTCCTATTCGCGGACCGTTCTCGACAAGCGTTGTTTAATCTTGAGAATTGACTCGTGCAGCTGTTATCATTTACGTATACATGAGCCCCTCAGCAAGTCCATTCCTTTAACTTAATGTTGACTTAATCACACCCTCAAAACATGTACATAAATACATCACCTCATTGATGTATTCATGAAACTCAATCTTTGTGCGTGTTTAATAGCTGTCAAGCTTTTCAAAAGCTGCCTATCAGTCAAGTACTGGGTACAAAGGCTGTGATTGATAGGAACCTTCAGGCCTTTACTGAAATGTAAGTACGCTTGCCTGACGAACTAGAACGTTTAGGTACACTAAATCATAGTAAAAAGTGCTTTCAGCTGAAAGGTAAAGATTTGTTACAAGTATATTAGTTATTTAGTTAGTTATTTAGCACGTAGTTAAGTTGTCAATTTCTACGATTGAGAAACTAAAAATAAGTGCGAAATAAAAACAATATCGGTACCTATATGCTTACTTTTCAAGGGGAATCAATCGCATGGGAAGTGATAGTAATAATGTGTGAAGTAAACGGAAAAACATTTTCAGCTGAAAGGTTAAAATTGGTTACAAGTATAATTAAGTAGAAGTCGTAATGTACAATTATATGTAATCAATTTTATACGATTGATCGATATAATCTACTAGCTGATGCCCGCGGCTTCACCCGCGTGAATGTCGGTTCAATTATATACTAAAACCTTCCTCTTAAATCACTCTATCTATTAAAAAAAACCGCTTCAAAATCCGTTGCGTAGTTTTAAAGATTTAAGCATACATAGGGATATAGGGACAGAGAAAGCGACTTTGTTTTATACTATACTAGCTGACCCACACAACTTCGTCTGCGTCACATAATATAGCTTATAACCTTTTTCGATAAATCGACTATCTAACATATTAAATTGAGTTAAATCGTACTCGTAACAAACAAAAAATCTTACCTTTCCTTTTTATAATACCTATTAGTTTAGATTGGCTTCGATATTATATTATTAAAGTAACAATTACTATAGGTATCTCTTACTGTTTAATATACAGTAACACCTTGTACTTGTAAACATTTTGTAGTAAATATTTTGAATTTGAATTTATCCGGAGCCCCCAGAGGCCAGAATCCCCACGTACCTACCTACCGCACCGAACCGAATGACTGCCACGCGCTTAATTATTTTGTCGCCCGTATATTTTTACATTGCGATATCTTCTAAGATATTTGTTTAAACTGTATAAAGTAAAGGGCACAAATATTCTATATTAAATTTCCGTGCTAACAAACACATTTATTTAGATATAGATTAATACCATAAGGGTTAAATAAGCTTCGCAAAATATCATTCTTTTAAACCTAACATTTTAATATAAAAAAATGGTTACAGTGAGTCAATCTTAAAAGATAAACATATGCTGTCGCGGACTTTTTTTTAGAACTTTTAAAGAGGAACAATTCCGTTATACATGATATTTACGTAACTTAAACCGTTTTCGCAGCGCACGCAACGGAAGCTCTCAAAAAGGAATATCTTTTCCCGTTTTTGCAACATTTTTTATTTATGCTCCGCTCCTATTGATCGTAGCGTGATGTTATGTACCCTAAAGCCTTCCTCGATAAATGGACTATCCAGCACTAAAAGATTTTTTCAATTCCAACCAGTAGTCCCAGAGTTTACCGCGTTCAAACAAACAATCAAACAAACAAACAAACAAACAAACTCTTCAGCTTTATATTTATTATTTTATTTTATACTATATATTGTAGTGAAGAACAAGGGCAAGATAGAAACAATATGGGAACATATTAATTGTCCAAGTCCAAACACACGGGAAGTAACGTAAATATGTGTAAAGTTAGTGTAAAAGTGTAAAAAATGCCCGAATTGTGTACATTTTTGGAGTAAACATTAACTTTTAATATTACTGAGGACCAAGCACGAGCGCGTGGTGTAAATGTATCGTAAATACGTCGACTTTTGAATCAAATACTGAATTATGGAAAAGCTTTTTTGTTATTTTTGGAACGAAGTTCCTTATCGCGCGTTGTGAAAGGGGACTAGACGGAAAAAATTGTTACGAAAAGTTGTCACGACACTTTTTGCTATAGTAAGCTATTGTAAGCTGTGCGGTGTCGCATGTTTCTCTGTCTGTCTCTCTCTTTCTTATAGAAAGCAAGCCAGATATTTTCATTTCTACATTTTTTTTTTTTTTTTTTTTTTTTTTTTTTTACATAATAAAAAATAATAACAATAACTTCGTTCCCTCCGGGTGTTCCAAGTTTTCTTTGCAAACACAATCAGTTGCGTTCCATAGACATGAATGTGAATAAATAATAAAATTATGAATATAATATATTATATAAGATTTTAAACTGACATGGTCACTAGCACTATTATTTATACTGAAAACGGGATATTTACCATGTACATGTGTGTGTGTGTGTGTTTCGGGAACTCGAAACAAACAGTAAACATGGTAAATATCCCGTTTTCAGTATAAATAATAATATATTATAATGTAAAACGAATATTTTTAATTTAAAATAACAGTTATTTGAAGATAGTTTTTTGATTACTGTATCTAAAAAACATCACACTTTCTTTATCTTAAAATTTTACCCTCTTTGACATCTTGTATTCAAAAGACGTCCTACAAAGTGAAAAACTATTGTCACTTCTTCGGTGACTCGACAAAAGTTCCAACTTTAATATCTGGGGAGAAAAACTGGCTCGCAGTTGTCAAGCGGCAGAAATGTGCAAAGTAATGCCTCTCCCCCCCCACCCGTAGTCGGGTAGAAACGGGTCAAGATGTTGGTAGTGACGGTAGGGTTGACAGGGATGATGCAGTATTGAAGGGCACCTAGTTTTTTAATTTTCTGTGTACTATGACGACTTTCTTTTTTCCAAAATTTCCAGCGCACATGGCGATGACTGGAGGAATATCATATTGAGAGTTAGGCCTCATTTACGGACACGCGGGGCGTCGCGCGGCGCTTTGTGCGTTTTTAATTCAAACACATGGCGATGTATGAAAACGTTAACGATATCAAACGTCGAGATTTTACGAGAAGCGATTTTTCTCTCAGTAAATAAATAAAAAAGCTCGAGACGACCCTTCTGTACGCGCCACCCCGCGTCTCCGTAAACAAGCCCTTACTGTGGAGTTTGGTTATTTTCCAAAGATCCAACTACCGGAATGAGAAGTCCTATAATTCTCATCATCATCATCAGCCTATTGCAATCCACTGCTGGATATAGGCCTCTTTAATCTTGCGCCACTCAACTCGATTTTCGGCAACTCTCATCCAGTTGTTACCAGCCACTCTGCGAAGATCATCGCTCCACCGAGCCTGAGGGCGTCCCACCTTACGCTTGCCGTTTCGCGGTCTCCACTCAAGAACACGTCTACTCCAACGGTTATCGGTTCTGCGGCTAATGTGGCTATAATTCTCATTCAGGTAATAAACGAGCAATGTGCCAAATTTAATACAAAACTGTTCAGTAGTTTTCGTATAAAAGAGTAACAAACATGCATCCTCACAAACTTTTGCATTAAAAAAAAAGATCCGACGAATTGATAATCTCCTCCTTTTTGAAGTCGGTTAAAAATAGACGTAAAATAAAATTTGTGGCAAGTACAAACAAATCCTGAAAACATATATTTGCTAAGTTACAGGTTCATAACAAAGCTTTTAATGAGTCAATAGAGACATTAGGAGCTTATTGCCGTAGTTGCGCTACAAACAAGTGTAAACATAATTATTACACCACTTTCATCATCATCATCATCTTCCTGCCCTAATCCCATGTCATTTGGGGTCGGCGCAACACGTTTTTTTCTTCCACCTTGCCATATCAGTCGTCACGCTATCATTTATTCCATTTATTTTTTTTCATTTATTCATCACGCTTGAATTTCCCAAAGGGTTAGGTAGAGGTGTTCCTAGTAGTACACCCACATATCGCAGGTTCGAACCAATTGCCATCAACCGGGCACAATCCCAGACGCCGTGGCTGCTACTGTAAAATCCCTCATAGAAAAACCCAATAACACTTTGTCCGACCCGAGAATCGAACCCAGAACCTCATACTCAGCAGTCGTGCTTGTGATCACTAGATCAACGAAACAGTCAAGTAAAATTAAAATATAAAAAGATAATAAAGATCTGTAACAACCCTACATAATCCAGACACGTATTAAATGCTTAGACTTAATTTTTAGCCGACTAAGCGTACTTGCTACATGGAAATCCTGACATCCAAGAACGCGAGAATGAGGCATCCGTAAGCCAAAGGTAAAAGTGGCAAAATAAATACCCATAATTATTATCAGCCTCGGCATTATGTATAGAGCAGTCCTATTGAGTTACTGGGCTGTGGGCGTGGAGGTCAGCTGATAGACAATTTATTGTAAAGTTATAGAAGCCAGCTGGATCCGGTGAGACTGCTAAGGTTAGGCCAGAATTTTTCATGGAGTGACTGCCTATCTGACCTCCACAACCCAGTTAGTATATAGTAAACCACCCATGTTCCTTCTTAGTCCTTTCTGCCGAGGCCGCGGTTTCTCTTTCGAACAACCTTCAGCCTTTAATAAAATGCCGCTTGGTAACTAGTTGTCAAACTTCCGGGTCACTAACTATTTTAAAAGCTATCAATATTACGAAATAGGTTTTAGATCGAATTAGAAACCGTATTTTGTCGAGAAATTTGCTTTTGATTTCAAAAGCAAATTTCTCGACAAAGTACGGTCTAAGTGTATAAAATTCATTATTATTATTAATTCATCCAAATGTTAGCTGGAATATCTGCTTGTATCCAGTGTTTTTGTAGCGGTCTGTCTGACCCCTTTTTTTGTGTTTCCCGCTCTGGGCAGAGCGGTAGGGAGTGTCAGACTTCTACTGCCTAAAAACCACCCATGTTCCTTCTTAGCCCTTTGTGTCGAGGCCGCGGTATCTCTTTCGAACAACCCGCTGCCCCGACGGGGTCTATCTGACCCTTAAATACGGAAATGACAATCTAATAATGATGATGACACCTCAACCAGATGAAAGCGCTATCCATCTGATATAATCTCTCCTCCCACTTCACCGTACAATTACTTAAGCAAAATTTAATTAACACAAACTCCAAACTTTAATAAAACATTTAGCTAGTTTTCGGAGTGCTAAAACATCTGGTGAGAATCGAAATTACCCAAGTTTGCGTAATACCGTCACATAATTACAGTTATGAGCACAGACTATACTTTCCATGTAATTGTAAGCCATAGAAAATCTATTCTATGAAACTATAAGCCATGCTCGCTAGCATTCTGTTCTCAGAATATTGGAATGCAACGAACAGGATACAACGTAAGACTGCAACAGTAATATTTTAAAATATGTTTAGTACTAATGCCTCTGTAGTTTGTTGTTTTGTAGATTGTAATTACAATGACAAAAATATCTGTATAACAGAACAATTATTTGCAAGAAAATACAAACTGCATAATTAAGACTAAAACATTAGAAGCCATCTGTGGATGTACCTACCTAAACCTCTGCCTAACCATTCTGGAATTACAGATGTGATGTTATATTATGTAAAGCTAGTTTGAACTACACCTAATAAATGATTTTATTTTGCAAATAGGTTTGTATAAACACTTTACTCGTATTTTTTTTAACTTCAGCCGAAACAAATGCTGAGGTCATAATTAAGGAACAGGTACATTTTTTCACATTAGGAATAGTAGGTACACTAGTGTCTGGGATGTTTTTTTGAAGAGAGAACCACACAGATTTGAGTGGACCTGTCCAGTCAGTTATCGTGTAGGTTGAGTTATAAACTTATAAGTTACTAGCAGTACCCGCATGCGTTGCTATGCCCTTTTTCCTACATAATACCTGCCTACCTACCTGCTACATACCTACTACTTACCTACCTACTACCTCCTATCCTACCTACCTACTACCTACTACCCTACCTACCTACTACCCTACCTACCTACTACCCTACCTACCTACTACCCTACCTACCTACTTACTACCCTACCTATACCTACTTACTACCCTACCTACCTACCTACTACCCTACCTACCTACCTACTACCCTACCTACGTACCTACTACCCTACCTACCTACTACCCTACCTACCTACCACCCTACCTACTACTCTACCTAGTCTACTATCCTCCGTACTGAGTTGTGTTTTGTTATTCTGTCAGTTACGTTTTGTTATACCACGTTTTATGTCACATCGAACGGAACGGGATAAAAAGTATCCTACCTCCTACCTCCCTACCAATTTTCAGCCAAATCGGTTCAGCCGTTCTTGAGTTATCAATAGTGTAACTAACACGACTTTCTTTTATATACATATACTAGCTGACCCATGCAACTTCGTCTGCGTCACATAATATAGCTTATAACAAAATGTCAACATAAATTGAGTTAAATCGTAACAAACAAAAAATCGTATCTTTCCTCTTTATAATATTAGTTTAGATTATATTAAAGTGTGAATTACTATTGGTATCTCTTACTGTTAAATATACAGTAACACATTGTAAACATTATGGTGCAGTAAATATTTTGAATATGAATTTCTCCGGAGTTCCCGGAGGCCAGAATCCCCACTAACCTACCGCACCGGACCGAATGACTGCCGCGCGCTTAATTATTTTGTCGTGCGGATATTTTTACATTGCGATATCTTCTAAGATATTTGTTTAAACTGTATAGAGTAAAGGGCACAAATATTCTATATTAAATTTCTGTGCTAACAAACACATTTATTTAGATATAGATTAATACCATATGGGTTAAATAAGCTTCGCAAAATATCATTCTTTTTAACCTAACATTTTAATAGTAAAAAATGGTTACAGTGAGTCAATCTTAAAAGATAGACATATGCTGTCGCGGACTTTTTTTTAGAACTTTTAAAGAGGAACAATTCTTTCATACATGGTATTTGCGTAACTTAAACCGTTTTCGCAGCGCACGCAACGGAAGCTCTCAAAAAGGAATATCTTTTCCCGTTTTTGCAACATTTTTCATTTATGCTCCGCTCCTATTGGTCGTAGCGTGATGTTATATAGCCTAAAGCCTTCCTCGATAAATGGACTATCCGACACAAAAAGAGTTTTTCTATTCCAACCAGTAGTCCCAGAGTTTACCGCGTTCAAACAAACAAACAAACAAACTCTTCAGCTTTATAATATTAGTATAGATAGAAGATAACACTGCATTGCAATGTCTAAGCGCATCCATATTTTTTCTTTGTGTGACAATTGCTAGGCCCGCTTGCGGCAGTAATCACTTAGAGTGAATATCACTAACGGAGTTCTATTAGTGTTATGTTTTATTTATAAAACATAGTGGGTTTTCGGTCTTCACCTCTCACGTAAACCATTTTATGATAATGCAAATGTATGTAGATATAATGGAAATCCAACAACATGACACACATATTTTAATACGCTGTTAAAGAAATAAGACAAAGTTTCCTTTGGAACATACTGAATTTATGTTTATTAGAATTCTTGTTACGTAGTCGAAACTTGTTGTCAGATTATTAACTTTTGGTCTCGATTTTTCTTATTCGTATTTTTTTTTCAAGTCACGATTCACGTTAACATGTGTAAGTTAAAATCGTGGTATGAAACTTTTGTCAGTTAGATCGTAATTACATAATATATTATTTACATAATTCGTTATTTATTTACTGACTAGCGGATGTCACGCGGTTTCACCCGCGTAGTTCCCGTTTCCGTGAAAATACGGGGATAAAAAGTAGCCTATGTCACCCGGGGATAGTGTAGCTTCCTAACGGTGAAAGAATTTATGAAATCGGTCCAGTAGTTTCGGAGCCTATTCGTTACAAACAAACAAATCTTTCCTTTTTATAATATTGGTGTAGAATAGTACACTTACATTTTAATACAATACATAGGAACAAACACAAACTCATACTAGTTTATGAATTTTTAAAATATAATCGAAACTGATAAATTCTAAACCAGTGTTGCTCTATCATCATCTGCCTCGCCTTATCCCATGTTGGGGGTGGACTCGAGTGTACCCGGAAGCAGCTAAATAACAATATTAGACATGGAGTGGATGCTTATCTGACCTCCACCTCAATGAAATGCTCCACCTCAGTGAATGAATTGCTGGCTTTCCTAGTCCATGCTATCGACTACATGGACGAGGTGAGCATCCTGCAAATATGCCGGTCAAATTTCAAAGAGGACGACATCAGCAGCGGTAAACTACTACTGTTCCAGTCGCTTGGGAAACTAGACCAGATGCCCTCTCGCCGAAGAGATGGAACCGAGAAGAGTCTTCAAGACATCATCGATATGCTGAAGAAGACTGACCCGGACGACGTGCCTGACTTCGTGGCGAAGCAGCTGAGTAAGTTGCCCCCCGTCACATTCGATCACGTCGACGTTACACGGCTGCTAAAGGACATCACTACCTTGAAAGTGGAGATGACCAAAATGCAGTCCAGAATGGAGGATTCAGAAAAGTCCAATACTGAGCTACGTGCGGAAATAGCATTATTGCGCAACGTTGGCTCGGTAATTGTGTCATCAGAGGCTTCAGAGGTGAACACACGTCGAGCGGCGCAAAATGCATCTATCGGCAGTTTTGAATCGGCGAACACAAGTGCGTCATCAGCTACCGGTAATGCTGACCAAGCGCCGCCCGCCGTCGTCGCCCGCACCACAACACCGGTCGCGGAAACGTCACGCGTAGGTACGTCGACCCCTAAACGTGCCTATGCAGAAATTGCCACCAGCGGCAAATCTAATGCGTCGCAGTCTAAGCGACCAACCAGGAAAGGGAAAAAGCAGGCTCAACCTGCCCAGCCTGCGGTCCGTTGCTCCTTGTCAAGAACGAGCCAGGTTGATGAGGAGGGTTTCACTAAAGTGGAAAGGAAGAAGAAGAAGCCCTGCTCTCGCAACCTCTACGGTACCGCACCGAGTGGTCCTAACATGCTGCTCCGCCCTGCTGTGCCTACGACGCAGCTGTATATTTCACGTCTGCATCACTCCACGACGATTGAGGAAGTCGTGCAGTATCTGAAAGTGAAGACCAATTGGACTCTGAGGGTCGAAAGGTTGGAATCGCGCCACAACATAAACTTTAAGTCATTTGTGGTACGTGTTCCAACCCAACATCTCCAGACCTTTTTGAAGGAGGACTTTTGGCCGAAAGGTGTCGTTTTCCGGCGTTTCCGAGGACGGTTACGCGACACCTCGCAGCGAAACACGACGCCGACGTTACGTGTTTAGTTAAAGTTTTATTTTCTGTTTAATATGTATTAGTTTGTTATTATTGTATTATCTAATTGTATGTATTTTACTTATGGGCCTTAGTTGCCTGAAATAAAATGATTATTATTATTATTATTATTATTATACCCTTTGGTAAGACTGGTTGTCAGACTTTCAGGCCATCGACTACCTGAGTATTTTAAGACTACCGAAAACTAATTATTCTTACGTCTTACCTGAGTATTTTAAGAGTACCGAAAAATAATTATTCTTACGTCTTACTTGAGTATTTTAAGACTACCGAAAAATAATTATTCTTACGTCTTGCTAATCAAAGAAATTACACTCCTTCCATTACGAAACATCACTTTACTCACCAACACGTAAAGACCTTGACAACATATTATTATTATCGTATCCACTTTAAGATATCAAACACACACACACACATTTCATGTTTTTTAACTGTAACAAGACACGTGAAACACAAACACCAGTATTATGCAGTGAAAATTATTTTCCATTAAACAGACAGCTATCACATTACTGAGAATCCATTAGAGTACAAAGAACATTTCTCATACTTCATAGAAAAGCGGTTTTAATTATATTTTATGTGAACAATGGGTGTGTTATTATGTTGCTTTGTGTTACGCGTGTGTGTGTGTGTGTGTGTGTGATGCATTGCAAAGTGGTGTTGTAAAAGGCTGAGATGAATTCATTGTATTAAGGAGCTGGTAACGGCCATGATCTTAGCAACGAAGTTGTACGGTAATGGATATTGATGGCTAGTTTATGTCATGGACATTTTACAAGAAGCTTATTTAGTATGCAATATAGTTTAGATATTCCTCCAAATTGCATGATAAGATAAAGATAAGATAATTTATTTGCTTAAAACATGGTATACATAGGTGTTATCATAGCATATAAGATCATACAATGTTTTGCTTAAAGTTATAGCATGCAAACTTAGAGAAACATGATACTGAATAGTCGGTTTAGTGTAGCTAGTAATATTTGAATGTCTTTGGTTTAGTAAAACCATTTGTGTATTTTTTTTGGGTTACTATAATTATCACATTTTAAAGTCCAAACTCAGTTTTTATATAAAAACTGATTTGCACACATTTTTTCATTTAAATAAGGCATTTTTTATTGTTTTGTGCTCACACCATAAATAATTTTATTGAAAGTCTATACGTGAGGATTTGTAATTGGCTTTCTGGTGACTATAATAATAATAATAATACGTTTATTTCAGATAAAGCAATCCATAAACCAAAGAGTAACAAAAAGAGAATAGAATAGTCAGCCAACAGATACAAAAATTAAACAAAATAAAATAATTCAATTAATAACATACAACATACTACGGCCACGGACACGGACCGGGGACCGGGGACTATGGTTTCTTCTTTTTTTTTTGTTTGTTTTTATCAGCTGCAAGTCCTCCAAGTACTAAATAAGATGAGAATGAGAGACTAACAACGACCTACACAGACGGCTGTGTAGGTCGTTGTTAGTCTCTCGGTTTTATTTGTATCAAAATTAAGTTTATTTATTTATTTAGTACTTGGAGGACTTGCAGCTGATAAAAACATGACACACAAAATGACACACAACTTATGCGTTAACGTTGCGACGTCAACTAACACAAGTTGTGCGAAAAATGCACTATTTTGTTTGTGTGTCATGTACAATTTTTTTAAGGACATTATAAGATTAATTAGTAGTGTATATAAACGTTTTAACGTAAAAAAATACATAAATAAACAATCCGTTGGATAAAATCTTTGAAAGACTAACATAACATAACTTTTATTGCACATCATTTTACGTTGCATTCAGCAAAAATGAAAAAAAAATATATCCAACAACACACATTCAAAAAATCATAAAACACGCCGTTTATAGAGACACACAATCACCCAAAAACATTCAATCACCCAGGTATTACGAGACACAAAGCGGGCGAACCGGAGCACCTCTTTATATCAATCATCATTACGCATTTCGGCACGAAGGGCCTCCAAATACTTCCTAACAAAAACCTTTAATTTCGGCATGCCTTCACAGAGTCTCGTAAAAAAACGCGACGAACATTCACCGATTCTATCTTGACAGTAAAAAAAGACTTTTTGCACATAAAACCCTGCAGATCCATATCGGTTGTTCTCTTTTAAGGAAATTTCTTTAGGGACAGTCGCGATTGCTAATAAGAATATAATAATACAGCTGTGCCATTTTTTGTGCACTACCGTGCCCCCAAATATTTTATTAATATTGGTAAAACCAACAATCAGCCTAAACTGTTATTTAAGTTAAACACGTTTTGTATATTAAAAATCTGTTTATACGGAACGCCTAACATACTCGCGAACATTATTAGGCATCACAAATTAAAATATGTTTTTATAATATTTAATGTAGTACATTTTTATCCGGTCAAAAGTTGATTTACTGTTTCGTGCAGTTGGAAGTAGTTTGTAAACTATGATATTATAAACACATAAGAACATTTAATGACGAAATCTATGACCTATTAAATCATTCGGCGCTAAAAGAAAACAAAAATAGCTATGTGGCTCAAAATGCTGCTCAATTCAAACGGGATTGGGCAGGATATGTCTCTCTGTGCCGCATGCCGTACAAACTGTCGGTTAATAGCAGGAAACTTATACCCTGACACAGTGAGGCGGGATCGCGGCAGGCCACGAAGGGGATTCGTGAAGTTTAATGGGTTCAAAATCATAACAACCTAAAATTACAACAAATAAATAAAATACGAGAATATTATTTTAAAAGATTGCTGAGCTAAAGTAAGACAAATACATTCTCGTAACTGTACTTGATTGAGTTAAAATCAACTTCTGAGACTACCGCTCATAAAGCTTGGTTGTTTTGCGAAATTTGTGGCTTTAAAAGCAGAAGGAATTTATTAGGCTTTAATGGCAGAGTTTTGCCAAGTTCAGTAAAAAAGTTTTTGGGTAAATTATTGATAATTATGGCTTCGTTTTCTTGGTAGGCTTTTTGTTTGTGTTTTACCTATTTCGATTTATATTATTAATGTTTAAAAAATGTGTAAAAGATGTTCGATGAATTCCGTCAGAACTGGAAGTAGGAGGATTGCAAGAATTGGAACGAGTGAACCTACCACTGTAGACCACTCTATGACAAAGGCCTCCCGCCTTTGCCAACGAGTGGTCTAGGTAAAAAAACTTCCGAATCTGTTGATTGTCTAAAAGTAGAAAACTTTTAGTTTTAACAAATCTGTAGCTTAAGAATATTAAAAAAAATATTACAACAACGGGCTCAAGATATAAAATATCATATTATGCAATTTCATCTAATATCATCGAAAACCTCTTCAATTGTCAAAGCTAATACAGTAATTGATGTAAGAATTATTTACTAGAAATGTTATTTCGTGGTGAACCGTAAGAAAATACTAGGTAAAGCAAAAAAAGCTTTTTGGACTAAAGGCAATATCATCACAAACTTCCAAAATCAATAACGTTACATTTTATCTCAAAAATACTAAAATATGGTGTATACAAGGATAAAATATGAAATACTTTTGGCCTCACCAAGCGAGTTTCTGAACAGTGTTAAAATTTTGACACAACCCGAAAAATATTGCTCTAAAATGTTAGTCCCAAAAATTCTTAGTAAGGTTAAAACTAGGGCCATAATACACGTAGATTATTTCACATAACAAAGAATCCAACGAAGAATTTCGGCGAGAACAAATTCTTATCTTCCACATCATTCTTCAGCGAAGGTCGGCGAAGTAAATGTCCCATTTATATTTTTGCACAACCCTTAAAATGAGCCCTACTATGTGACAATATGTACTCACGAATTTGTCGCCTGTGTTTTATGACAGCAAAAAGGATATTTAGTCTTGAGGAAGAACCGTTTTTTACCTTTAAAAGTAATGAAATGTAAGTAAGAAGGGGTTGGGATAAGGTATTTTGGGTCTAATTATACGGGACTTGACCTTAATTACTGAGTTAATTTAAATGTCCAAAAAGGAATGAAGCAAAAAGGTATGAATATGTTTTACTATACGATTACGTTGTAATAATGGCTTGAACATACTGTTCAGAATAAAAATACTTCAGTTTGTTTTTTTGTAGAAACTTGTATTTTAGTCAACATTTCAGTTTTGTGGCCATAGGTTCTGCGCATTATGGTCGAGGTGACGACAAAAAACTAGCACATTTCGAGCGAAAAAAAAGTCATGGGTGACATAGAAACTTTGACAACAGGTAAGGCACTAACCCAAAATAAACAAGAAAAAGTGCAAAATAATGTCGAATTCTTTAAAAATCTACCACCAAAGAGCCTTCAATATGTTTTTAACCTACAAAGTTAAAATCTCGTTCAAGTGCTTCACATTCCAAGGCTTTACTACTACTAAAACTTTTCGCCAGAGCCTGAAATAAAATTTGCATCATTCCTATAACAGAATTATTGCCACTCGTAAAAACAAAACAAAGCCTACGTAACCAGCACAAAATACAAAATGGCGTCGTAACTTCGAGTACCTATAGTAAATGCCAAAACGTTAGAGATCCATTTTCTCTAAGCAACACAACCGAACCGCGGCAATTTTGAATGAGAAACCGCTGCCGCCTTTACATACTTTAATTTATTGCTTAATTTATCAGAACAAGGACCTAAGGGTAAACAGAGGAATTTGAAGTTATGTATGCTGCTAATCTGACTATTTAGGCGAAATTGTGAAGTCACCCAAAGGTCATTGATTAGGGCTATGCTCGGCGGTTCCTTGCATGATCGAATCAGAAATGAAAACATCCGCACGAGAACCAAGGCTACCGTAGTCCGAAGATTTGCTAGATGTAGTAGCAGTGGGCAGGGTATATTGCTTGCAGATCGCATAGCCGATGGAGCCGAAAAGTTCTAGAGTGGTGACCATGAACCGGAAGATTTTGCGTTGGAAGACCTACCACTGGTGGGACCCACTGGATGCGAGTTGCACGCAACCAGTAAATGTGGCGACACTTGGGGAAGGCCTATGTCCAGCAGTAGATGTCTTTAGGCTGAAATGATTGACGAAATTGTAATACGGAGGAAAATATACAGAAAATGTTAAATCTTCTGCCCGATTCTTATTTGTAGGTTTTGACAATCGTTATGAATAGTTCGAAGACCTGATAATCTGACTAGCAGTGTATTCGAAAAGTGCTGATTATCAGCCTAGTTTGAATAAATGACTTTTGATTTTGATTTTGATTTTGATTTTGATTCAAGGTATAGCTAACGAGGTCAGCTAGGCAGCCACACACAAAGACTGGAAACTAACTCCAACATAGTAAGAATGATGATAATGTTGATATAACTACTCAATCAAAACGGTTTTGGCAGTCCCGGTAATGAATGTGTGTTTCGATCGATTCAACCTCATCACAATAACTCAATTGATAGGCGTCGACGACAATAACCCGATTTAACTGATTGCTTTCATAATCGTCTGACAAATAGATTGATAATTACACGTTTTTGATGTGCGTAAAAATCCCCTGCGTTCACACATTGATTGCTTTTGAAGGCCTTTGTTGACGCCCGTCGTGGCTGCGGGTTGTTCCCAAGAGATACCGCGGCCTCGACATGAAGGGCAAAGAAGGAACATGGGTGGTTTTTAGTCAATAGAAGTCTGACACTCCTTTTGCTCTGCCCAAGAGCGGGAGGGGTTATTTGATGATTTTCAACCCGCCCAAAAAAAAAAGGCCTTTGTTGACTAGGGTTTTGTTTGGTTCAGGTTAGATATAAAACCATATCAGTTGAGTGGATTAAGTCCGTAAATGTATGTTGCAATGGCAGTCTATACTATTATTATCCTTGTAGACTGTCTACACTTTTTATTTTAGGAGATAGCAGGTAGGAGAGAAGGTCGAGCCTAAAACTGACCTTTAAAAAACATGAAATGTTTTGATGAATTCAAATCAACGTTTCATGAGTCAGAACAATAAGGTTATGATAAGACCACAGTTTTTCGTATTCCACACATTCATAATTATACTGGCGATGTAAATATGCCATTACAGCTATTTGAACAACAAAAAAATTAAAATTCCTCACCGTAGATTTTCCCCATAATTTTACCGAGTACGTGATCTAAAACTTTACATTCCTATAATCAAAGCCGCTTATTACGGTTTACATATTGAGGTCACTATAGGTAAGTATTTCCCCATACTGTTAAAACTATTTCCCCTCATATTTAGGGTTGCGTGTAACATGGTTCTAGATAATAATGTTTGTTTCTTATGGTGTTCATTTTTTGTCACGAATGGGGGAAGCTTTATGGAGAATCAATATATGGGGAAAGACTGACATGGTATAAAATATGCATTGAGATATATTTTGTTGGTTACGGGTTGTTTAAAAGAGATACCGCGGCCCCGGACACAAAGGGCTAAGAAGGAACATGTGTAATTTTTAGTCAGTAGAAGTCTGACACTCCATAACGCTCTGCCCAGAGCGGGAGAAGTCATTTGATGATTTTCCCACTTTCCATAAAAAAAAGTATAATTTCTGTTTATCCACATGGCACAAAGCGCTCTTCCTCTCTCTACTTATTTAATTTTGAAGTGCCCGACAGGGTCCATTATTGTTTCCATATTTTATCACAAATGTAAGTGTACATTATGGATTGCAATAAACTATTTAAATTTAAAAAATGCGTGAATACGGCTTAATTCTGATTGCTATAGAAATAAATTGATAGAAAATCATTATAGACTAGATTGTCCATAATGACTTCTAAAATAAAATGTAGTCGTGTGACCATCGACAAATTGATGTCGATAGTGTAACAGGCTGACCGTGGTTTTTGAAACTAATCTTGATAAAAGTTCACACATTTGTCGAATTTGGACAGATTGCGTGGGCTACGATATTTAAACAAGAAAAATGTTTTCAGTGAAATTGTAAGAAGGTATTTGATCGTAATAAAATGAAGTAGGTATATAATTATGCGTAGGAATATACAGCGCTCTAAAAGAACAATTTTGTGTAATACATCAGAAAACACATTACCAAAAAACCCTTATTATATTCTAGTGTATTTTTTATACGCAATGGAAGAAAGGTAATTGATTAGAGATGCTCATAATTGTATAATTTTTCTGTCGATTTTCTGGTAAACATCGATGTGCTACGACCTACGGCACTTCCATATTCAACCCAATAATACTTTTCCCGACCCGAAAGTCGAACTAAGGACCTCTTCCTCAGCATTCACACTTGCGACCACTAGACCAAAAAAGCAGTAAATCCTAAATATCGTCTATCCTTTTATCAATCACGAAAACCCATTTTAGTTACAGCGTTTCATCTTCACGAAATATATATATATCATTTATATTATAACAATGAGGAAGTTAGAATTTCATCAAAGGGCTTACAGTTTCGGCTTTCGATATAATTTGTACTGTTCTCTGTCACATCACTAGTACATCCTTGACGAAATACCCTTTTATCCCGTGTACTGTTACGTCTTTATAGAGTAATGTGGGTGGATGGTTAACATCCTTATTTCCTAGTAACGGCGATAAAGTGGCTTTGTTGCCAAGGGAAGAATTTTTGTGTAGCAGTTTTGCTTTATACTGAAAATGGTATAGAGTTATTATGTGATCGAGTTCATTTAGGTAAGTACGAAATATATGATATACCTACAGGGTTATAGAGACACCGATACTGATACAGGATCCATGTATTTAGTACTGATCATTTTGGACAATAGAAATTCATAGTTTTTTTTTTATAAAGCTGTTCCATGCCTTTTGAAGTTTTGGCAGTGAAGGTTTCTATTGCAGGGAACAGCAGATGTCTTAAAAAAATACATAGATAAACCCACGCCTCTTTCACATAGAGGTAGGCAGAAATCACGGAATGCCACCTGCTACGTTCTTTACATGTTTTTTGGCCTCGTCCACGTTCATACACGAGCGCCAATTTTTTTTATTACCGATGTAAAATTCCAAACCAATTACAAAACTTCAAAAGCCGACCTTAAACGCTCGCCAGCGAAATAATAAACAATAAAGCATTCTGAAATCCTTTCCCAATTTTTACTTTTTCTCTCTCCAAAAATGATCACCGAATTGTTTTATCAGGGAAACCGGTACAAAATACGTCTCTCACAAATTCAAAGATTAAAGGATTTAAAACCTAGAAAAGTGGAATCACAGACTATAAAACATAATGAAGAAAAAAGTCCTACTTTGACGATAAAAATCGACAGTGAATTTTTTAAGAGAATACTGAGGCTGAGGAAAAAGAGGCAAGAGGGATGAATGCTTAATGGCTTCTGGATGAGTAATTGTTTTGATGCTTATTGTGAGCTCAAAATAAAATGGTATGAAAATATTACATAAATCATGTTTTTAAGATGTTTGGGATTAGCTAAGGGCGAGGCCGAAGGAGCGGAAATATGCGCCGAATGTTTTGTATTTTAAAATGATCCAATTAAGAACAGAGATGAGCTTATTTTGCAGTTTTCAAGTGAGTTTTACAAGTAGGTATGGTGAAATCCGAAAGTATAAGGAATACCTATCGAAAAATTCTCAATGGAGTCGGATCCGATTTTGATGAAAACTAAAGTTTCATCATTGAATTATTAAATTATTTTCCTGAACAAGATGATTTCCAAAAGACCCGTTTGTATTCGATTCCTGGCTAGGTAGTATATTGACTTTCTGTCCCGAGACTTTTTAGAGTATTTTTCGCTATTCCTCATAGTTTCAGATTTGGCCATCCATGTCCGCATGAAAAAAAATTCCCTGTATAGTCTGAAGTCCTCAATAGCATTGAGTTCCCTATAGTACAAGTAATGTACTCTTTGACACTGAGCAAGAGTTGTAAAGTATTAAAGGCATTAAATTGAAATTAGAACACTTAAAAAATGTGAAAGAGTTCAAAAAAGTTTAATACCTAATTGTTTACCGAACTCTTTTGTCCCGTAAAACGTTTTACAAAACGAAATAATAGAAAAACATTACGCAACAACTAGTTTCAGTTAGCGGTCACAAACGCCTGAGTCCTTGGAAGCAACTACTCGTAGATCGCATCATTTGGACCCCTGCCAAGTGGGGCTACCAACCCTTCGAACTACTTCCCTGATGTTTAGGATTGACCCCTGACTTTGTTCATCCGATGCTGGTGGGTGCTAGGATAACGTGGATGGTAACAAGTTTATAAAAAAGGATTTTGTAGATTGTACTGGGAGAAATGTTTTAGAACTATTTTTGATTATGCCAGTTTAAGATGTCAATGGCGGTCATTGACCCACCTATTTTTATTTACGTTCTAAACTTTGAAATTAAAAAATAAGCCTGTACTTGTCTTAAATCGTCATCTATCGTGATCTTCAATATTTTTTCTAATGAAAAACGATATATGGTTCATTTGTATTGGTCCCTATGAAGAGATATTAGGGAAAGGGCAATGACCGCTATTGACATCTTAACTGACAGGAACCATATTCGAATTTTTGTCTCGGGTGTTATTTAAGTGTTCAAAAGTTGACAGTCGCCTGTTCTCAGACCTAATCCAAATATATTTAGGGCCCACGCAGCATGGCATTTTTTTAAATTTCTATACGTTCCACACTGATGTAATAAATGCGAAAGTCACTTTGCCTGTTTGTTGCTGACCGGATTCTATTAAAGTTTGGTACAATGTTGACCATAACCTGGGTAGGGAAACAGTGCCCTTCGTTTGCGTTAAGGGTACTTTTACACCCTATTTAGACGACCTAGTTGCCATTGGTGTAAAATTATGAATGAGACTGGCACAGAACCGTGGAGATTGGCGCAAAAAAATAGAGGCCTATAGTCAGCAGTGGGTAAATTTACGCTGTTGGTAAAGGTGATGATATGAACGTTCCCGTGAATAGCCCAGGCCTAAGCGGGCAAAACAAAACTTAAAAGCAAGTACGACTATAAAAAAAATCTATCTGCCATTTTATTGACCGCGTATATAACATAACATCATCACGCCTATAATCCCCGAAGGGTTAGGCAGAGGTGTACCTAATAGTACACCCACATTTCGCCAGTTATGTTTAAGTCCCTTGTAATAGGGGGCGAGCCTATTGCCATCAACCGGGCACAAATCCAGACAATAAAGAAAAAGCCAATATCAGTTTGCCCGACCTGGGAATCGAACCCAGGACCTCATGCTCAGCAGTCGCGCTTGCGACCACCAGACCAACGAGGCAGTCCACCTAATAGACCGCGTATATCTACTATATACGAGTATATACTTTTTATTTCCACACAAAACATACGACGTTACATTAAGGAAACACGAAAACTAGCTAACTCTCATAAATATAAGGAAGTTACTACTGAGTATCTGTAACTACAGAACACGTATTCCGTTACAGATTGAATGTAATTACATACTTCTCTCATTTACTGTTGGGATATTGAGTGAAGTAATCCTGGGTATTCGGTTTTGGTTTTATTAAATGTGACTGTATTGGGTTGAATATACGAGAATTGTCTGCGACTAGACCGTATAGATAGGAAAAAGACAAACACCCTTGTATGTCTTTTTTTTTTACTGGGCAGAGCGAAAGGGAGTGTCAGACTTCTACTGACTAAAAACCACTCATGTTCCTTCTTAGCCCTTTATATCGAGGCCGCGGTATCTCTTGGGAACAACCCGCAGCACCCCTGTATGTCTCAAAGGTAGATTGAGTACCTACTTTACGCAGTTTACGTTTAGAGTTCCATAATGCTATACAGGAAAAAAAAAACTATAACTTTTATTTGTGATATAATTGTGCCATGTGCCACGCACGCTCTCCAGATCTCATTTTATTAGATGTTTCTTTGTCGCCATTGTTCTACGCCAGTTTTAAATTATGAAGGGAAAGGAATTATACCTGAAAGTCACTGACCCGCGCACATTTTCTGTGATAAACGCAAGGGTTGCGGTGACTTTTCCAAAAGATTTGGTATTGTTCTGTCTTATTTATCAGTGTTTAATTTTTGTTTATATTTTAATTAGTATCATGTAAGCATGTATTGCGGGTTTCAATATGCCCCTCGTTTGAAGTAACATATTGTATTCAGAAAGGTCGTTGCATGTAAAATACTGGTATTTAGGTGCAACCGGTGTCACTGGAAGCCGACCAAAACATAATTGGGAAAAGGTTAGGTAGATGATGATGACTTCGACCCAAAACGTGGGCACTCTATGAATATTATATCAAGTAGTACTGATCCTTCACTTTTGAGCTCTCATATTTAAACATTAATCTACCCACTAAACAGTAATACCCAAATGGCTATTAATCGCTACAATAATGTTCTGTTAATCCATTCTAGCAATAATTCACCAAACTACGTACTAAGGCCGCTTACATATTTGCGGTTGGCCCGGCACGATAACTCGCGGTGTACCTCGAAGCGCCCCGCAGTGCGCGACCAGCCTAAACGTAATACATTTAACATAACAAGCTTTGTTTTAACGAGAATTGTGATTGTATCAGTGTCGAGCTGTTTGAGGCCAAATTAAAGTAAAAGCTCGTTTATTTAGCCTCTAAATGTGTTGTGCCATAAATGTTGTTCTAAGAAAATAATGTGTGGGTACATTAAATAAGGTTGAATTTAGGTACTTACACTACTGCATCGTAAAGCCATTGACAGTATCTAATTGCTACCATGACGGGTGCCTCCGAAATGCTATATCATCATCTGCCTAGCCTTTTCCCAAGTATGTTAGGGTCGGCTTCCAGTCTAAACGGATTCAGCTGAATACCAGTATTTTACATGGAGCGACTACCTATCTGACCTCCACAACCCAGTTAATACTAGGTAATACGATTCTCTTTGGTAAGACTGGATGTCAGAATTTCAGGTCACTGACTACCTGTAACGACTGCCAAAGATCTATATATGGAAGCCGGGACCAACAACTTAACGTGCTTTCCGAGGCGCGGAGGAAACTCGGTATGTCGGGCGGTCACCCATCCACAGACCGACCTAGGCAAGCACAGCTTTACCTAAAGATCGACCCGAGTGGCAGTTCTTAATAAGCCATGAGCTCCTCATGTTATAATACCCTTGTAATAACCAAAGTGATCGTGTTCAAGTCAATTAATAGGGTAGGTTTTACTAAAAAAAATTAATTAATCCGTCAGATAGATTTCCAAAAAATATTGGACACGTATTTTTTCTTTTTTCACGTAAATAAACAATGAAGACGATACAGTACTTTGAAAACTCGTGTGACGTCATATTCTAAGACAATAAGTATGACATTTTTTACCGGTGAGTGACCTCAAAACCCCCTACTCAAATCTTTGACGCGTTTTATCTTCGTCAATTTTTATTGATTTGATAAAACAAAAAATACGTATCCAATATTTTTCGATAATCTAACAGACGGACTAATTAGAGTCATATTTTTTTTAGTCACTAAACATCCCTATTGTAGTGAGAACTACACACATCAAAAGTGTCTAGGGATCAAGCATTTTTATGCGGATTTCTTGAGATTGAGATGTGGCTTTGTAATAAATTTATGATTTTATAAATTTATATGGATCCTTTTTGGTGCATTTCATAATTTGAATCAGGAACTGTGAATCAAATTCGAGTAAAAGATGAAAATCAGCTGTCAATATTTTCCCTATAAAAACATACAACGCATTGAAGACATTATTAGTGCTACTGTTTCCCTACTACTGATTAAAACCAACGTTATTATGGAGCGGCGACGTCATTTAAGCAGGGAAGAAATGCTCAGAGCCGTGGGAATGATAGAAGCTGGTTCCCGGCAACGTACTGTGGCTTTAGCTCTGAATACAAGTCAGAGTGTTATCAGTCGACTTTGGACACGTTACCGAAGCACTGGTACCGTGGCTGAGCGCCATGGAGGACGGTATCGCTGCACCACACGGAGACAAGACCGATACATTCAAATCTTAACTCGAAGAGCTCCAACAATAACCGCCATGATGTTAGCCGTGAGGCTTCATCACTCTTCAGGGAACTTAATTAGCGACCAAACAGTCAGAAACCGCTTGCATGAAGTGAACCTTCATTCCCGAAGACCGCTACGGGTACCACCTATAGCAATGCACAATCGTAGGATTCGATATCAATGGGCTCTTGAACACAGAAATTGGGCAGAAGAACAATGGCGTTTCGTGTGCTTTTCTGATGAGTCTCGTTTTGGTATGAGACCGGATACAAGACGTATACGACACTGGAGAACCCCTGGACGCCAACAGCGATTAAAATCCTGCCAGGAAGTCCATCCTTATAGTGGTGGAACCATCATGGTATGGGCGGGTATTTGGATCGGCGGAAGAACTGAGTTGATTTGGATCAGAGGCAACCTCAACGCTCAAATTTATGCTGAAACGATTGTATCAGACGTCATCGTTCCTCTACAAGTGCAAATCGGTCCCTTATTTCAGTTAATGCATGATAATGCACGACCGCACACCGCAAGAGTTGTAAGACAGACTCTCGCCGCAGCTAACATCAATGTCCTGCCCTGGCCTGCTCAGTCGCCAGACTTGAACCCGATTGAGCATGCATGGGATATGCTACAGAGAAGAGCTCTGCCGAATATGGAGGGTATCCAGTCGCAAGAAGACCTTTTTTTGTTGTTGCAACGAACATGGGCGGCCATTCCACTGCGTGATTTGGATGAACTCATTTTGAGTATGCCAAACCGATGTTCTTGTGTTGTTAGTGTTCGCGGTAGAAACACGGATTATTAATTGTTTAAGTTACCCAATAAAATTTTAAAGAAAACTGTTATTTCAGTCTTTTTTTCGAACTTTAATGTTAGTGGTTCAAATGTCAAAAATCCCTTTATTAGGAAAATGGCAAATTTCTTTATTAATGCAAAGGTGACTTGGTTTATCGTTACTGTGACAAACGAAAACACTTTATTTGATGAATCCTTAAAGAAAATTTTAATTAATATCAATCAGGAGAAAAGTTATTGCAAAAATATATGTTGATCCCTAGACACTTTTGATGTGTGTAGAAGTTACTCTCTATCAGCAAGTAGATGACGCGTTCATGGCGGGGTATAGTATTGATATAATGTCATTTTAGTTGTGAAAAAGAGAAGAACAAGCGTATCAGCGTGATGATCGCTTTAGTTTGTTTTTATAAAATTCTCTTTCAAGCAAGAAAACTATAATAATTATTATTTATTTAAAATATTTACAAACTACAATTTACAGAACTAAAATTATAATAAAATATATACAAGTAGGTATCAAAAAGAGAAGAATTACAGGGCGTCAAAAAAATCGTCCACACCACTGTCAGCAGGAAAAGTGCCCAGAAGGCTTGCAGCATTCCCACGTTGGATGCAATGCTGATTCTTTGGCCAAAGAACAGGCCAGCCCTCTGGTCACGTGAAGAGTCGACCAACCGGCTCAAACACATAACTGCCAATTAAGTTGTTGTATTTGCGCCGTTTGAGGTTTTCAGCACCTGCAACAGCCGCCCCGGCACAGGACACCGTGATAGGGAGATGGGATGGCGCAAGGGTGTCGACGCAAGTTGCGTCCCACACCAAAAGCCTACCCAACTTCCATGGCATTATGGTCATACCATAATGTCTTTCAAGCTAAAAAACAATAAAGAACTATGTAGTCTTCAAATTTCATCACTTTGAAATAAGACGCGTCTCCTCTAAACAAGCGGAGTTAATGTCAGAAAGGATTTTTTCATGTCTTTCTCGCATGAAATTCAAACGGTGTTAGATTTCAAAGCCAAAACTTTTCACGAACGACCTTTAAATGACCTTTAGATGTCTAAAAGGTAAGGTGAAAAAGCTTAAAATTAAGTCTAGACAGATTTTAGGAGGTTATAACGCAACTCAAAATGTAGATTTTTTATTTGACATGGGCTTACACTTTGATCACAATCTTGCCCTAAGGGCCGAGATGAGGTCAACGATGAAACGAGCTTACCCAGAAGAAGCCTATTTACTCGCAACTTAAATAGATTGGGGTTGTATGAACTCGGGAAAACCGACGCAGGCATAGTTCCACTTTTTGGCTATGCTCATAATGAAAGATGTAGCAAAGCGCTTCGTACGAATGTGTGGAACATCGACAAGGTATGGGTGATACTCTGCAGTACGTCTAGTCTCCCGATGGAAGAAGGGAGATGGTGGAATCAGCCCGTGGAGCTCCTGCGCTCACCCTCCGAGGTACAGTCTGTAGAAGGCCGACAGACATGCAACTTTGCGGCGGTGGGCCAGGCTATGTAGCTTGGCATTCAGCTTAACGTCACCAAGTTGCCTCCAGGGTCTGCGCTCTACAGAGTCAAGTGTGGCAAGTTGGTATTTGCTGAGTTATTTAAACCTTAAAATGGATATATATGTGGTTGTCACAACATTTTTGAAATTCCGAAATGCGTTCAACACATGCCACCCGTGGGCCACGGACTTGGCTTTACATGCCGTCGAGAAATATCTATCTTTCATGATGGCCTCATAATGTTTTCCTTCACCGAACCTCTGATTTTTTGGGTCCATGATATGAAAAATCAGAAGTGCGTATCTAAGGTTCGAAGTTGTGACCTGTGACTTGGCAGTCCAAAGTTACACCAAGTGGGGTATAATGATCTATCACTGTTTCCATCAAATTTATAATCATAACATTATAGAAACTTCGATGTTCTGTCAAGCCGTAAAAACCATACGAAGCAAGGGTAAAACACTAGTATTATAAGACATACTTCTTAAGTTTCTGAACACACCTCGACCGTTACTATGTACGAGCCCGTTTTACGCGTAATTTCGTGTCAAAATTATTTTTTAATATTTTTGTCCACAATTTTCCGCATGTTGGGGGTTTATTAAAAATCGTGACGCACGAAACCGTATTGTCGTCACGTGAGCCAGGGAAATCCATTACCAGCAAATGTGGTTTGGATTGGGGGTCTAATCTATGAGCGATTGCGGTATTGATAATTATTAAAGTTTTAATTGAATGTAAACATAACTGGCGAAAAGTGAGTGTGCTATTAGGTACACTTTTGTCTCAATCTTCGGAGATTACAGGCGTGATATTATGTTAAGATAATTGAATGTATGAAATCCATCTTTTCACCATCCAAGCAATATCTATGTGAAAAAAAGACTAAATATTACATTTTTTAGATACGTGTTGTCACCTATTTTCACATGTGAAAAAATATTTCCTAAGATTTGCGTGGCAGTGAATTGAGTTAAAAAGCAATGAATTGCAAATTTGCAATGTACCAGACAGGTTTTTTTGCATGGTTGAATTATAAAAATAAAACACTTTATTTTTATTTTTATAACTTTATGCACAAGTAAAAGCTATACAAAGGTGGACGTAACGGATTTAGCATTTTGATTTTTCATCCTTTCCCCTACCATAATCAAGTTCTCCTTCTCCAATTCCGCTAACAAATCCAATCCAAGTTCCCAAACTCCACTAAACAATACACCCGCTACCGCTCATAAATTACATCATCATTTAACACACGTAACACGGATTGAAACTAGTAACGAAATTCGCCCTGGGACCGAGAGCATCACCTAACTTAAAGTACGTACGAAGTTGAACCTATGTAATAGTTTCTACGTTTTATCTGCCTCGAAGTTTTCCGTTTGGAAATGGCCGTGTTTTTGGTTTGTTACCCAAGATTTTATTGCTGAATCTAGCCTCAGTAACATGTTAGGCAATGTTGTAGTTTTTGCTTGACAATGTTTTAACTTGTTCTGTGTGGGACGAGAGTGGCTTAAGTTGGATGGATTCGATTACTGTTGAAACTTTTTGTATGAGTTGATCTATTTCAGTGGTTTCTGAAATGAGACAATGACCAAATTTTCGCTCAGAAATATATGTATGTGACGGCAAAAAGTACCCGGATATGTATTAGTTAAAGCTAAACAGCCATTTGATACAACTTCACACCTAAACAGTTTCACAATTGTAATGATTTAATTGAAAAATTGCGCTGGCTATATTTGGAATACCAAACAAATTTTTAATGAAAAATATTGCTTCCACAATGCGCTCCAGAAAAAAACAATTTTTGATGTTGCTCAAAAAGCTGCTAAACTGTAATGCGACTGGGTTGGTCATGCCTCCCGTACGTCTGAAAGCCAAAATAACCATATTGTGGAGTCCTGACACAACCAGATGGCGACGTGGTAGGCTTCGCAGGAGACGGTGGGTCGAGAGCGAACGAGACGCAGGCTAAGAGTAACACATAAATAATAATAAGAATTGCAAAGCTGAACACAAATAGTCTCCAGAAAACAGAACCTTTAGACTTGACTACCAATACTTCAATAGTATTCCCATCGATATAAACTAAGCACAATACATAGCCATCGGTAGCCAGTAGTTACTTACCATGTTACCAATCCAACAGTAGGCACGCATAGGCAACTTAATCATTGATGCGCAAAGCAATTATCCGCCTTGGTAAACACATTAAAGAGTCATGGTGTAGTATTCGCTGTGTATATTGAGATAGGTTTGGAAAGCGAGTAGGAGTGAGGATTGAAATCGTATCTAAGATTTCAGGAATCAGAAAGAGAGAGGATTTTCCAAACGATAGTGTTTTGTCGAAATTGTGTTACGAACGTATGAGTGAACTGAATGGAATTGCCATTTATTTTTAGAATTTATAGATATTACTACCTGATGCCCGCGGCTTCACCCGCGTGGATGTCGGTCAAATTATATACTAAAACCTCTTGAATCACTCTATCTATTAAAAAAAACCACTTCAAAATCCGTTGCGGAGTTTTAAAGATTTAAGCATACATAGGGATATAGGGACAGAGAAAGCGACTTTGTTTTATACTATGTAGTGTTTATATTTAAAAAAATGTTTGAGTAAATTGAACAGTGGTTCAAAGTCTGATAACCAGTCTTACCAAGGCGTTTATTACCCAATACTGATTGGAAAGTGAAAATTAAATAGACAGTGGCTTTATATAAAGTACTGGTATTCAGCTGTATCCGGTTGAACAAAAAGCTGACGCCGCGTACTTTTACAACGCTGGTAACGCCATCTATTAGGGAGCTGTGTAAATATTCCCTGTATGCTGGTAGGTAGCAATGGGCTCGCCAGTATTGTATAGTTATAACACACTAGCTGATGCCCGCGACTGCGTCCGCGTGGATATCGGTTATCGCGACCAAAATTAATCTCTCTTTCAACCCTTTTTTCGCATTAAAAAGTAGTCTATGTCCTTTCTCAGGCTCTAGATTATCTGCGTACCAAATTTCATTTAAATCGGTTCAGCAGTTTTGGCGTTAAAGCGTGACAGACAGACAGAGTTACTTTCACATTTAAATTATAAGTAATAATAATAAGTAAGGATAGGTAAAACTAATGAAGTGTGGGTGTACTACAAAGTACAACTCTGCCTGATCCTTATAGGAAATACAAGGGAGTGAAGTAGCGCCATAATCACAGTGCTAGTGTTACAAAATAATACATTCGTATAATATCTCCCCTGGATACAATTAATTTTGTATCCAGGGTAGAATCAGATGACGAATCAATGAAAAAGAAACCTTACGCGAAAGATATAAGAACCAAACACGTAATCATAGTATAAATCTATAGCGACAAAACAGCATTATAATTCAATCTTTAGCACAATGAGATTTAATCAACGTTTAATATTTGGCGTTGACAGACAATTCGAGATGAGATTCGTCGCTCAACACAAAACGATGTTCTAGAATATTCTGTCCTATCATGATTTAAATATTAATAATAATTGTGTTCTTGATAATCCGATTGAATGTGTATGAATATAAAAAGGGATTTTTACTTTGTCAAACACACGTATGGCTATGTCTAATATCCATCTCGTATTATTAGGGTTTCACCAACCCACACAAGGCCCGCGTGTTGGATTATAGTCCATCCCTCTCCTAGAGAGGAGACCTGAGTCCCTTTTTTGTTTTTGGCGAGTGGAAAATCATCAAATAACCCCTCCCGCTCTTGGGCAGAGCGGAAGGGAGTGTCAGACTTCTACCCAAGTAACACAGAAAGCATTTAAAAAAACAACTAGTATACTTATGTAGAGCTTAAGGTCCGTATAAACTCTTATAAAAGTTCACCGAACATCTTAAGGCTTTATAGGTGCATTTGAAAACCATTGTCATGCTTTACATTGTATAGCGGTTGGACTGTGGCATGTCAAAATACTTTTGTAAAACCTTTAGTTTAACTGCAGCAAACCACAATGCAGCTGTACAGCTTTTAGCTGTTTTCAGTGCATTTGGATCAACAATAGCATTTTAAGTAGTAAAATAAATGCTTAATGCTGTTCAATGGCATAAACGTGAACCATTAAAATGCCAAGTTAATCCAGTACACAGCTTTCAGCTGTTTTTAGTGCCTTAGGGTTTACAATAGCATTTTGGGCCGTAAGATAATGCCTAATGCTGTTTAATAGCATATACTTGTACCATTATAATGCACCGTAAATCTATCAAACAGCTTTGAGCTATTTTGAATGCTCTTTGTTGTGTTGTAGGACTTACAAGTGCTAAGTAAAAACCTAATACTGGTGAATAGCATAAACGTGAATCAATATAATGCTTGCATTTTTAAAGTTCACCTGAGTGCTGTTGTCCGGTTAACAGCTCTTTAACCAAATACACGTGAGCTATTGTGATGCGTAAAGCCATATATACATTCACTTTACTGTACTCGTAAAGCCATTTGTCGGTCATATTGGGGAGAAACACATTTTATTAAAATCAACAAAACAAGATGTACATTAGTATGTTTGCATCATCATGAATACTAATTATTTTCATACCACTATTACATACGTACCAATAAAAAATGTTATGTGAAGTACTTACTTAAGCTTTTTATTTACATACATAGATTTAAAGGGTAATTAACAATTTCTTTGGCAGGTTTTAAATTTAATAACCTGCCAAAGAAATTGTTGATTACCCTTTAAATAAATCTAAATAAAAAAATAAATTGATTTTGACAATTATCGTTATGTACCGCTATTTAATTTTTATGGGTTTTATTGTTTTGCTCAAGGATTCCCAAAATTACGTTCAAGTAATGGCTCTATTTCAGTCTACATCAAGCCTATTGGCATGCCGGTGAACCCATATAAAACTACTTTATAGACAATGGCACTACGATGGTTCACCAAAAGTCTTCTCTCTGGCCTCTAGCTTAATAATTGTTCACATGTGAGTATTTCTAATGCCGGCGGCATTAATTAGCCTTTCTAAAGGTTCACCGGGCTACTGTAGACCGATACCATTTTGTAAATATTTTATAACCAAAAAATATAATCTAATGGACCTATTGATAATGGCAATAGACCTTTATCATAAATTAAAAAATAAATTGGTTTTGACAATTATCGTCATGTACCGCTACTTAGTTTTTATGGGTTCTATTGTTTTGCTCTAAGAATTTCCAAAATTACGTTCAAGTAATGGCACTATTTCAGTCTACATCAATCCTATTGGCATGCCGGTGAACCCATATAAAACTACTTTATAGACAATGGCACTACGATGGTTCACCAAAAGTCTTCTCTCTGGCCTCTAGCCTAATAATTGTTCACATGTGACTATTTGTAATGCTGGTGGCATTAATTAGCCTTTCTAAAGGTTCAACAGGCTACTGTAGACCGACACCATTTTGTAAATATTTTATAACCAAAAAATATAATCTAATGGACCTATTTATAATAGCAATAGACCTTTATTATAATGATATAACTTAATTAAATACTGCCCAGCCAATACTATTATGTTAGTTGTGTAAAATTCGTTCTAAACTAGGAATATACAATTGTTTTGGTTATTTCGTACATTTCTTTATATCAAACTTTATATCAAAAACACAAAATATCGAAGGCGCGTGAAAATTTTCAATTAAACTCATATAGACATTTACAGTAAACTACATTGCGTTTAATATTTGATGGCATGAAATAACAAAACAGTCATAAAGTCATCCAGTATTATACATTGCTTAGTGATGCAAAAAAATTATGTTGTCGTTCATTAAGTTTTGACGGTCTCCGTCCATACTATATTGCTGGACATAGTACTTATACTACAACGTTAATAAATAACATTTGTGCCATGGTATTAGAGATGTTTTTGCAATGGTGTAGGGTTTATTTAAGTTCTACATGTGAACACTTTAAAAGCCACAATCATTCTTTTAGCACAATCTAATGCTAGTCCAATGCTTTTGTAATGCGATTGGCAACTTCATTGACCGTAATTATGCTTTTTTAATGCGATTGGCATCTTAATTGGTCACAAAAATGCTAACATAATGCGCCTGTAATGCTAAAAAATGACTACTAGTGAACCTATTTATGGCCTAAAGCCGCATATTTTGTGCCCAAATAAGCATTACAGTAGCCGTATGGACGTCTGTAATGCTAAAATATAACCAACTCAAAATGCTAAAACGATACCGAAATGCCGTAAGCCGGCCGTTATTGTGCTTTGATGTGTTACTTGGGTACTGACTAAAAACCACCCAAGTTCCTTTTTAGCCCTTGCGCTGAGGCCGCGGTATCTCTTATCGCGGAGTCCCTGCAGTGGGAACATTATAGGCTGATGACGATGATGATTATTAGGAGGATTACTAAGGTATTTAGAGAAATACCACATAGAGATGTGAAGTTATGTTTTTGTACTCCACGTTGGTCTAGTGGTCGCAAGCGCGACTGTTGTGCATAAGGTCCTAGGTTCGATTCCCAGGTTGGGCTAAGTGATATTGGGTTTTTCCACCAGAAATTTCTCAGAAACAGCTTCGGAGTCTATTTGTGCCCGGTTAATGGTAATAAACTCGCCCCCTATTACAATCATGAGACGTAAACATAACTGGTGAAATGTGAGTTTACTATTAGCTTAGTTTACTACCTATCTCTTCAGGAATTACAGTCGTGGTGTTATGATATACATTATTTCACTGGCGAAAGTATTACTGAATATTATGTTAATTAAAATTAAAATTGCCATTTTTATGAAACCATCATTGTTACAAAAAATTAAAGGCATTTTAGAACGAAATTAGGAGCTGTAGGTACATTCATCTTATCTCCTAATGGTTTCCTGGAATAATTCTCTTCAATAAAGGCTTCTAGATCCTAAAGTCGTGGCATTTTTCCTTAAAATATTTATTCTTTACTCGCCAAAGTAATTGAAGACACATAAAAAACAGAATATTGGAAAAAATAAGGCCAAACTGCCAGCGGCAACTTTTTGGACATCCTTTAGAAATATATTTTAGCCTTAGAAATACGACGACACGGTTGGCGCAGTGGCTCAAGCAATGGACTGCTGCGCTGCGTGTCGCGGGTTCGATCCCCGCACGGAACAAATATTTGTAAGGCCTACAGATAGTTGTTCCGGGTCTGGGTATTTGTGTATGTGAGTTTAAATGTTTGTGAACGCACCCACGATACAGGAGAAATTCCTAGTGTGGGGCAACGTTTCGTAAAAAAAAAAAAAAAAAATACTTGAATTTCTGAGTAAAATAATATCAGATCAAATGAGATTGTACCTACATAAGTACAAAGTCTTTCAAACAATTCACTAAGTTCATGTCATTATTGATAACAGAAGACGAAGTTATTGTTTCAAAGAAAATATTTAGAAGAAGTTATTGTTTAAAAAATCACTAAAATGTGGAAAAGTGTAGAAAACGTCTAATGCAACTGCCTTCCCTTTTCATCATCAGATAAAATCCAGATCTCTATTATGTCTTATTATCCGCAGAAATACATATTTCGATCAAAATAGATTGAAAATTTTGTAGGAAAAAAAACAATCAACCCCGTTTTTTACCTTTGAGGATGAATTTTAATTTTAAATTGTATCTATGGTAACTTTGAAATATCCGCTGTACCAAAAAAAAACTAAAAGAAGATTCTTTTATTAACACTACATAGTATAAAACAAAGTTGCTGTCGCTGTCTGTCCGTCCCTATGTATGCTTAAATCTTTAAAACTTCGCAACGGATTTTGAAGCGGTTTTTTTAATAGATAGACTGATTCAAGGGAAAGGTTTTAGTATATTATTTGACCGACATCCACACGGGTGAAGCCGCGGGCATCAGCTAGTTAATAATAATTTAGCTAGTTAAAATACGCTAACGCTTTGAATTGAGAATCTCTTCCTTTTAACTCGTCGTTTAAAAGTAACACCCATATCTTCTATCATCACCGAAATAAAAACAACACACTTAAAAGCACCCTTTTAATTAAACTCAGCCACCTATGAAATTAGAAAGCACAACATATAGACGGAATAACAAAACGCAAGGAAGGGAACAGCACAGGGGACTGAAGTCATTACCCTGGCTCCTGTCGTTACCCTGGCACAGTAAATTAACTTTATAATGGACTATTTTGACAACTGTAATAAAAGGTCAGTTCATTTCGAGGTCGTCACTCAAAACCTTTGATGTTTACAATTAATGTTTTCAGGAACATCCTTTAGGTATTTCGAGTGAACACGTTTATATAAATGAATTTGGAGAAGTTTTCAGCTGTTAATTAAGATAACATCGCGCCTATAATCTCCGAAGAGTAAGCATCTGGACCTAATAGTACACCCACATTGAGCCATTTGATTGAGTCCCAAATTGGCAGATGACGTCGAGAGGGAACGCAGGGCGTTAGCGGTCCGCGGGAACATGTTGGCGCAGATTTTTTTGTTGTACCAATCAGGTCAAAATAACACTGTTCAAAGCGTACTGTCAAGGCCTATACACGGGAAGTCTGTGGTTCAACTGTTCTCGAGGACGCTAAATGCCTTGCGCGTCCAATATAACAATGTTTTCAGGATGATGTCGAAACTCCCTCGTTTCTGCAGTGCCTCGTTGATATTTGCCCAATCGGGGACAGACGGTTTCCATGCCATCATCAGAAAAAAGGTGGCATCGCTTGTGAGGAGGATTCGGGGGAGTGACAACAGCATCCTGAAAGTCGTGGCTAAGGAGACGAGAGCTCCTGTGCTGAGGCATCTCATGCGGAATCATTGTCCTCATGAAATGCCACGTAAGTACATGACTCACTAAATGTGTATATACTATAAAATTTGTTACTAATCCTAGTGTATAAGTCATTTACTAACAAAAATGGATCCTATGCTGTCCCTAATAAAGCAATATTATTATTGTTAAATAAAAAAACAAAACCCAATACAAATAATAATTTGCCCGACCTGGTGGAATTGATATCGAATAATATAAGACTGGTTATCAGACTTTTGGACCACAACATTACTGAGAAAGATCTTCATATGAAATCCATGACCAAAAGCTTAATGTACTTTCCGAGGCACAGAAGAAACACAGTTTATGTAGTTGGTGATCACCCATCCACGGGCCAACCTAGGCAGACGCGGGTTAACCTGAAGGTCAACTCGAACGGTTCGTATTATTATGCCACGAGCTCGAAGAGCGTGTCAATATGCCTTTTTTGGTGGGGCTGGGAAATCATCACATAACCCCTCCCGCTGAGAGTGTGAGAGTGTGCCACCCATGTTCCTTCTTTTTTTTTTTTTTTATTTTTTACCCCTTTATGTCGAAACCACGGTATCTCTTGCGAACAACCCGCAGCCGTGTCAATATGCCTTTTTTTTTTTTTTTTGGGGGTTGGGAAATCATCAAATAACCCCTCCCGCTCTTGGGCAGAGCGAAAGGGAGTGTCAGACTTCTACTGACTAAAAACCACCCATGTTCCTTCTTCGCCCTTCATGTCGAAACCACGGTATCTCTTGCGAACAACCCGCAGCCGTGTCAATATGCCTTACGGTTACAACTAAGTACCCGGGCTGTACATACAGAGGGTAATAACCCTTTCCTTTAAGCTACGAAAAAGGGTAGCGTATTTCTTTATGTCCAGTCAGAAAGGTACATATATCCCTTGTCAAACACATGAATAGCACAACTTTTTATTTATGTAATATTTTGAAATAAGGTACCTATCTCAGGATTTTCTCTGGCAAAGGTAGGTTACACGTGGCTTGTGACACCTGGTGAGCAACTGATACGCATTTAGGCACCATATTTTTCTAGTAACCCGTCGTGATAATGGATTTGGGTGGAATAAATGAAAAAAATATAAAGTTTTCCGTTACGGTTTTCTGATTAGACGCTTCGAGTCTGGATGTTCCCCGGTTTATGGCAATACACCCGTTGGCATAACAACAATGGCCTAGATATGCTCATCTCTGCTGAACTGTTCGGGGAATACTATACTTAACAGTGTCTCCATCATCATTTCAGCTGAATGAGCCGCTGCTGGACATAGGCGTCCCCCAAGTGCCGCCACCTTGTCCAGTCACGTGCGTCTTGAATACAACGGAACTCCACAACCTTCACCGAGTCATCGGTCCACATAGTGGGAGGCCTTCCAATGCAACCCAACTACAACGCGTTATCAGTGTAAAGCCTGAAATACACATGCTACTAGAAAAGCATGTTTTTTGCTACTAGGTAGTATGCTCATTTTTAGCATGCTTTCAGAGTGTTTACATTTGCTCTAAAGCACAGACCTCAAAAGCATACTTGTTAAGCGCATACTTCTTTTTAGCACGTCTGAGTGACATAACCCTTAAGCCGTGTCCCCAATAAGGCTTGCGGCTCCGTAAGGCCGAGCCGCGCGGCCGTGCTTCGTGAGTGTGGTGTTCGTCTAACAGGAACGTTTAGCGGCGTCCCCACTTAGGCCGCGCGGCTGTGTGAGGTCGAGCCGCGCGCCCAACAGGAACGTTTCGGGTGACTTTAGTGGGGACGCGGCTTTAAAGTTTTTTATTTGATTTACACTGACAGGAAAAAAAAGTGGTTTTATGCGTTGTGCTAGTTAGCACGAAAAATAGACCGGTTTGCGATTAGGTAACACGCTTATGCCGTGCATGCTCTTTTCGTATACACGTGCTACTTGTATGCTACTAAATGACAGCTGCTCGAAACTAGCTTGTTTTCGTGCTACTACGTAGCATGTGTATTCCAGCCACCCATAAAATGTCAGGATAATCCCCATGAAAGCAACCTACCATAAATATTTGAACATCATTCTATTTTATTTCCACAAAATCACATCGAAACACATCAAAGCTAAGCCATCAGCAACTAAATCATAGACGTTAAAAGTTTCCCCTGCCTCTATATTAAGCTTCACGTAGAACCAGAAACTTTTTCTGTACTTGCCCAACATATTTTCCTGGTCACGACATATGCCAAATATGACGTCATAGTTACCATTTTGTTACGAAACTTCTCGAAGGGAAACGGATAAAAAGGAATCGTCGTTACTTATAAAAGATTTGTGTGTGTTTTTTTTTCTTGAGATTATTTTCTGGTCAGATATAGTTTTTATGGGCTTTGGTACGTTGTTTGTTACCGTTATTGAACGTCATGGATGGGCGTTGAAACGTCGAGGAGCTCGTGGCTTAATAAGAACTGCCACTCTGGTCGATCTTTAGGTAAAGCTGTGCTTGCCTAGGTGGATGGGTGACCGCCCGACATACCGAGTTTCCTCCGTGCCTCGGAAAGCACGTTAAGCTGTTGGTCCCGGCTGCCATATATAGATCTTTGGCAGTCGTTACAGGTAGTCAGTGACCTGAAATTCTGACATCCAGTCTTACCAAAGAGTATCGTATTACCTAGTATTAACTGGGTTGTGGAGGTCAGATAGGCAGTCGCTTTATGTAAAATACTGGTATTCAGCTGCATCCGGTTAGACTGGAAGTAGACCCCAACATATTTGGGAAAAGGCTAGGCAGATGATGATGGATGGCCGTTGAAAGTTTCCTCGACGTATGGGCACGATTTTCCATAAAAACGCGCTTAATAGGCTTGGCCCTTTACTAGTAATTACTACTTTCGGTCATGTATCGTGACCCAATGAGTAGTAATTGCTACCTTCGGTCATAATTATGTTTATTGTGACCCAACGATAACTGTACATCAAAGTAATTACAACATTGTTTAATTGAGCTTTTATTATAGTGATCATTGATGGCTCTTTCATGTTTGTGATATGTGTATAAAGCGTGTAATGAGTAAAATAAACAACCGCTCTACTTTAAAACTGGTTTCAGTTTCAGTCAGGCGATGAGGCAATCGACATGTTCAAAATTAATATATTTTTTGTCATAAATAGGGTAGTTGACTAAAAAATCTAATTAGTTCGTCAGATAGATTTCAAAACACGTATTTTTTCTTTTTTCACGTAAACAATAAATGAAGACGATACAGTGCTTCGAAAAGTCGCGCGACGTCACAGTTTGGTACATTTTTTTAAAAGAAAGTGACGTCACCAGCCCCCACTCACGATCTATGACACGTTTTATTTTCGTATTTTTTAATTGATTTGATAAAACAAAAAAACACGTATCCAATGTTTTTCGATATTCTAACAGACGGACTATACAGAATCATTTTTTTTTAATTCAGTCAACTTATTGTAAGATTATCATCATTTGTTAGGATATTCATCCAGAAGTGCTCCTCCGGCACCACAAGGTCTCAGGTTCATCAAGCAACAACTTCTTTGACGGTCGTCTGTTAGCGTTACGATGGCTCTGGTTACGACGCTTCTTTTTATCACGGCTCACGCCTGTACATCAGTTAGGTATGGGGATTTATACCATTCCAAAATCACTCAAACTATAATCTGATTATTAGTTCCATCATAAACCTCCTAACATCTGACCTTCACAAGTTCACAGAGATCACATTCTCTAGGATTAAGAAGGACAATACAAAAGAAAGAAGAGTTTGAAAGCCCTCTAACACTGAAACATAGTTAAATCTTTTTATCCGATAAAAAACCCCGTCTCGTTGAGAACACAGCTCACGTACTCGCGTGTTAAACTCGTAAAGTCTGTTACGAATAGTCAAAGAGATAAATACGTTACACTTACGAGTTACGTAAGATTCAAAACGGATTTTCTCATGATACTGAAAATAGTAAGCCTGTTTCATTCCACTACTGGGTTCGAAAGATCTCTGTCCAAGAGACTTTCAATATTATTTTTTTCAATCCAGGACTCACGCGGAGCCAGGCTGCGGGTTGTTCAAAAGAGATAACGCGGCCTTGGAACACTGAGGGCTAAGAAGGAACATGGGTGGTTTTAAAGTCAGTAGAAGTCCAACACTCCCTTTCGCTACGCCCAGGGCGGGAGGAGTCATTTGTAGAATTTCCAACCCTCCCAAAAAAAAAAACGAACTAACGTGGACCACACTGGTAGTTGGTTTTGTCAAGTTTCAATCATCGGAAAAGCATAGATACGGCGAAGAGTCCCCGTTACATGGTTGAAGTTCCACGAACCAAAACAAAGCGCAGTGCTTCCACATTTGTTGTGCGGACCGTCAGTCTGTTGTATTCAGCGCCGGCTTCTCTGTTTCCAAATCTTTATAATCAAAGTACGAGTGAATCGGTTTTTTCTAGAAAAACGTGATCCACCGTAGGTTGCGTCCTCGCTTCCTATTAGTCGAGTAGCAGCCAAATTCAACAAAAAATAAACTTGACCCGCTATTTTCTATGGGATTTGATCTGATGTAGGTACGTGTAAGGATTATCTCCTAAAGTATTGAAAAAATGGCTGGATATGGTTTTACAAATAATTATTTTGGAAAAGATATACCGGGTGTAAATCAACCTATCACAAAGCCGTTAACCAAGCATTCTGTACATCAAACTAAGTAACCCTACGCAAAAATTTTTGCTGGGAGACGAATTTTTTTTTTGGGGTTAAATATCACATTTTACGGTAAAACTCAATGTAGCACTCTTAAAACATTGTGCTATTGGATGCTTTGAATAGTAAACGGGTCATGAAGGTAATTTAACTAAAGTTCTAACCTGAAAAACTTGTATTTACAAAAATAGCTGTTAAAAATTTGAAACTTTGACCCTCAATATCTCCGTAACTAGGGGGTTCCCAGGTATGGTCTAGAACAAAAAAAATGATCGCAGTGGTGGGAGAAGAAGTTTGCGTTATGGGTACTTTTACACCCTATATTAGGAAAAGGATGTGTTATCTTACAATAATTATACGTTATTTTACAAGAATATTGGTATATATATGTCGCCGCGAGAGTGTCTATCTGCTGGGTCATTAGGCAATCTAATTAATAACCAGCTTATAATAATAGCTTAGCTTAGTTTTTTTATAATCATTAATGAACCTGCCATCTCTGAGATATTTGTACAGTAATTATTACGGGATCGATATTGAAAGACATGAGCGACAGTGCCATCTGTTAGCTTTTGTGTTAACTACTACAGAGATGGTTTGTAATTGAATGGTCGATGGCTCGAATAATGATTTATTAAACAGAGGTCTTTAACTAGAACTATAGTTAAAATTAAGATAAGCTAATTGATTATGAATATTGGGATTTTAATGATTGCTCACTTGAAATTAGGCTGTATAAGAGACGTCATTGCACATTGTTGTGAAGATGGCGGCGAATACGATTTTAATGATCAATAACTCAATCTAAAATCTGAAACCACGACTAAATCAGTTTCTTTATGTAATTATAAACTAAAAAGTCATAAGATTATTTTGTAGAGCAATTTATTAGTAGAAAACCTGTTCTTTGTATTAAATCCTTTAATTAGCCGGAAATGGCGTAAGTAACATTCTGTTGTAAAAAGTAATGAACCTATTAATTAGACATTAACTTAATAACACCTTCGCATTAATATTGGTATTGTTTTATTGTTAAATAATTATTACAATCAATTGTGAACTATTTTAGTATTGTTTATTAGTTTTAACTGATTAAAAGTAATTAATAACAATACTGAGTACGTGGTACTTCCGCTAGACGGACTAGACAAGTAGACACGCGTGTGACGAAAGATGCACATTATCTCGCGTTTAGCAAATAATGAAAATGAAAGTGGTTTTTGATGTGATTAACATTAATTAGTGCAAACGAGAATTGTAACATGATTTAAATGGAGTTTCTTCAACCCATTCTTCTCCATAGTAACAATGATTCATGTGAATGGGTCTCAACCCCTGAAAAGTTTATAAGTGCCTGTAAATGGACTATTGTAAATAAACGTTTGGTGTTTGAGTCAAGTATTGTGTGTGATTTCAACTACCCATATACCCATCTACCACGAAGAGGAATCTAAGGCGAAGACAATATGGCGGAGGCCATTGATATTTAGGAGCAGCGTTCCTCAAGTGGTTTTCCCGCCGTAACATCAGAAGAAAGGGATTTTATCTGCGCTTTGCTCATGAATATGCGCCGGAACATCCAAATGATGACATACAGGAAAATATTGAACTGAAGACTGATCGTCTAAAATTTGGCTGTATTTTCATCCTAGTGGTTGACAGATACCAACATGATAATTATGGCTTATTTCAACTTGAACACACATGACCCAGTAAGACAATAAGTTCACATGAAAATACTTTTTACATGGGAAAACAAACAATGAAGTTTTATGTGCCAGAAAACTTCATAGTCCAATCAAAGTGACAAACATACAGTACAGCACAGAATGACCGAAGCAGCAAAATAAAAGAAACATGAACACTGGGAACGCATATCAATAAATTAACCTACGGGATGGAACATCAAACCCGGGAAGTATTTTATTTTATTCATTTTAGTAACTGTAGTGCAGTTAACAATATTTTAGCTTATCACATTACAACTGGCTAGGTTAATTGCCACCTTAAATTGACACCCGTGGAATTGTAATATTAAGACATCTTTAATCACTCAAGGAGTGATAAGGTCATTACCCGTTCAATGTTTTTATTAAAATTTAAACCAGGGTACTTAATGTGTCACAAACTGAACACATGAATCAAATGATAGTTAGTTACTTGCATTCACACATTAATTAATTAACTAAGTATTAAATCTTGTTATGTTTTAATATTATGTCATTCAGAGTAAAACATGCAATAGAAATAATTCTTATTAGAAATCCCTCATACTTGATATTCAAGTGAGGAATTGCAATTAAGTACTTTGTACAAACTTGTAAACATTTGTATTGGACAACATGTTTCAAGATTCAATAAAAACAAACAAAGTTGTCCGTCACTGGACACCCGGCAGATGTGAATCTTTGTATTGTAATGACACAATATGTCATGATAAATATTACAATACTTAACTGCCTCCTTGGTCTAGTGGTCGCAACCGCAACTGTTGAGCATGAGGTCCTGGGTTCGATTCCCGGGTCAGGCAAAGTGTTATTGGCTTTTTCCATCAGGAATTGATCAGTAACAGCCACGGAGTCTGGATTTGTGCCCGGTTGATGGCAATAGGCTCGCCCCTTATTACATGGGACTTAACAACATAACTGGCGAAATGTGGGTGTACTATTAGGTACACCTCTGCCTAACCCTTCGGGTATTACAGGCGTGATGTTATGTTATGTTTAATATTACAATAATTATTTATTTATTCAATATCTATCAATCGAATCTGTATCTGACCTTACTACATCACTAATTGATTAGCTTGAAGTTAAAAATAATAATTGATCCACATTAAACATTATTTTAATGGCGAAACGCAATAATAGCATCATACTATTTCCCATTATAGCATACGAGTTGAATTCAAAGCCAGGGTGCACATGTTTCACATAAGTAATGCTTTGTTATGTAACTGATTCATAAAACAAAACAATTAACAAAACATCAACGTTGTTCAACAAATTGTGACAATGAAATTCAGTGCGATAATACAACAGAAAGCAAAGCTTTAAATATGTTAATAAAATGTGAATGTTTCACTAGTACAGTAACACAACCAATAGTGTTTTTAAAGTAGTTTTAATCAGATTAACTTTCCCATCTTAGTTTGATTACCATCTAAGTATGATAACTATTTAAAAACAATTGATTACTATATTTTCATTACTAATTTAAACATTTAGTCAGACTGCTTTGTGGGCCTAGTAGTCATGGAACATACAATTAAAGCATGTGGGCCTGGATTCAATTCCCAAGTCTAACAATGTTGTTGAGTTTCTCCATCAGGAATTTCTCAGTAGCAGTCCAGACAATAATATTAATGGCAAACAGTCTTGCCCTTTAACAAGAGCCTTAAGCATTACTGGCAAAGTGATGATGTACTTCTGCCTAACCCTTCTGGGATAGCAGGTGTGATGTTTACATAACATCTTTTCTTGTTCTATTATTTACCTGCATGACTTTTACATTCCAGATTCGAGGCAATTATCTTATAAAAGAGGAAATGATAGTAGAGCAAATTCACTACAAATATAAACAACATCAAGTACTACAGCCTGGTGAACAAATGACCGTGTCGCCGGCTATGAAGCTAACAAATGAGAAACAGCATGAGGACAGCCAACCCAGAATGACTGTTTCAGTGTTTACACACCATAAGTTAACATAAAAGGTGAGAAGTTTTCAAACTACTTCAAACACTTCACCACTGATATCAAACAGTGTTGCATTAAAAGGCTCAATACAATCGCCAATCAACCTACCTACCTACATGATGCTCATGTGTGATGAGTATCAGGTATTCCATTTTCATTATTTTAATGTTTTTGCAATCCTGCCAGTTGTAAGCAACAACTATTAACAAAAACAAAGTATTAGTACTAACAGTAACTAATGAAGTATAAAATAATAATACTCACAAAAAGCTAATGGTATCCGTGGAGGAAACAACTAGCGCAATAAGTAATACTCACAATGAATCACACAAATAATCTATCAGCAGCCGTGGAGGCAACTGGTAAAGAACCAACACAACAAATTATCTATCAACAGCCATGTAGGCACTTGATAATGAACCCACACAACAAATGATCTATCAGAAGCCGTGGAGGTGACTGGTAATGAACTAACACAACAAATGATCTATCAGCAGCCGTGGAGGGAACTGATAAAATAATACTCTCATGTTATCCTGCTGGGTCCACGGCGTATTAAACGCCCAGAGCCTGGTTCCTTATATCCTGTCAAATCAAAGACTTCGTGCCTGTCACGGAGCAATGGTCCTAAACTCCTTATCCTTTAATCCTGTCAAATCAAAGACTTTGTGTCTATCACAGAGCGGTGTTCCTGATCCTATCCTTTTATCCTGTCAAATCCAAGACTTTGTGTCTATCACAGAGCATTACCTTCCCGTGAGAATGAACAAATAAAAACATACTACTCACACTACATTTACCAAATACAAATCACAATGTCTAAAGCTATCAATAATTTTATTTAAAACAAATCTAGTAGACAGTAGACCTATTATACAAGGTTGCAAAGTCAAGTCATAGTAAGCAACAATATTATCTGTTTGCTGAAAAAGCAAACAGCTTATCAAACAATATCAATAAATTCAACTAATGTTGTTGATAATTTTGCCAACAATATTCTATTTAGCTAGTAGCTAATCAAACAATATTCTATTCAGCTAGTAGCTGATCAAACTATCAATGAATTTAATTAATGCTGTTGAATAATTTTGCCAACAAAATTCTTGTGAGCTAGAAGTTGATCAAACAATATCAATAAACTCAATTCAATTAATGTAATTGAATCATTCAGGCAACAATTGTTTTATTAAGCTAACAGCTTAGCATCTAATAACTTGAATAAAAATTCCAAACAGCTATAAATGTCTGTAACTGTGCATGTGTGTCTAGCAAGGTGATACAAAAATGCATTGAATGTCAGATCTATTACAAGGTTTCTATGTTGAATAAACCAATGAATGAATGTTACTAAATCCTACAATTGAATAAACATTGTAGGATAATAAAAGCAACAATAATCTGCCGACAAAATTTATCTCCACTATTTCAGATAACAACCACGAGACTACACTTAGGACAACGGACGGACGAGCGGACGGCAACGGCAAGTGCAGAGCGCGCACCGCCGATCAGAATGGCCGTGTCGCCGCGAGAGTGTCTATCTGCTGGGATCATTAGGCAATCTAATTAATAACCAGCTTATAATAATAGCTTAGCTTAGTTTTTTTATAATCATTAATGAACCTGCCATCTCTGAGATATTTGTACAGTAATTATTACGGGATCGATATTGAAAGACATGAGCGACAGTGCCATCTGTTAGCTTTTGTGTTAACTACTACAGAGATGGTTTGTAATTGAATGGTCGATGGCTCGAATAATGATTTATTAAACAGAGGTCTTTAACTAGAACTATAGTTAAAATTAAGATAAGCTAATTGATTATGAATATTGGGATTTTAATGATTGCTCACTTGAAATTAGGCTGTATAAGAGACGTCATTGCACATTGTTGTGAAGATGGCGGCGAATACGATTTTAATGATCAATAACTCAATTTATAATCTGAAACCACGACTAAATCAGTTTCTTTATGTAATTATAAACTAAAAAGTCATAAGATTATTTTGTAGAGCAATTTATTAGTAGAAAACCTGTTCTTTGTATTAAATCCTTTAATTAGCCGGAAATGGCGTAAGTAACATTCTGTTGTAAAAAGTAATGAACCTATTAATTAGACATTAACTTAATAACACCTTCGCATTAATATTGGTATTGTTTTATTGTTAAATAATTATTACAATCAATTGTGAACTATTTTAGTATTGTTTATTAGTTTTAACTGATTAAAAGTAATTAATAACAATACTGAGTACGTGGTACTTCCGCTAGACGGACTAGACAAGTAGACACGCGTGTGACGAAAGATGCACATTATCTCGCGTTTAGCAAATAATGAAAATGAAAGTGGTTTTTGATGTGATTAACATTAATTAGTGCAAACGAGAATTGTAACATGATTTAAATGGAGTTTCTTCAACCCATTCTTCTCCATAGTAACAATGATTCATGTGAATGGGTCTCAACCCCAGAAAAGTTTATAAGTGCCTGTAAATGGACTATTGTAAATAAACGTTTGGTGTTTGAGTCAAGTATTGTGTGTGATTTCAACTACCCATATACCCATCTACCACGAAGAGGAATCTAAGGCGAAGACAATATGGCGGAGGCCATTGATATTTAGGAGCAGCGTTCCTCAAGTGGTTTTCCCGCCGTAACATATATGATATATGATATTTTATACTCTTAATTATACTTAGACTGAAGGATATTAGATAGGCAGTCGCTTGATAGACTGGAAGCCAGCCCCAATGTAGTTGGGAAAAGTTGAGGCAGATGATGATACGTATCAGATCAAAATTGATATTGACGTCGCCTACTTGTTCTAGTTTCTTAGCCTTGTTCGAACAACAAAGTTGTTGTTTGATTAAAGACTTCAAATAAGCACTTTCAACTATATTATATACCTTTATTTCAAGGTTTCATAATAATGTTCAAACCCATTCTCTGGCAAAAAAATTTAATAAACTTTTTTTTTTGTTTTTTTTTTTCAGTGACTTAGGTAGGTATCCAAATTTTTTTTTTTGGAATCTGTCCTCCGCAGAGGCCACGGTGTCTACATTTGTGCCCAGTTTATGGCAATAGACTTGTCCATATTACATGAGACTCGACTCGACATATTCCATGGGACTTAAACATAACTGGCGAAATGTAGGTGTACCATTAGGTACACCTCTACCTAACCCTTATTTATATTTTTTTTTGGCGGGTGGAAAATCATCAAATAACCCCTCCCGCTCTTGGGCAGAGCGGAAGGGAGTGTCAGACTTCTACTGACTAAAAACCACCCATGTTCCTTCTTAGCCCTTGTGCCGAGGCCGCGGTATCTCTTTCGAACAACCCGCAGCCCCGACGGGACCTCTACCTATAACCCTTCGGGTTTTACAGGCGTGAAGTTTTATTATGTTAAAAAATCCACAGTACGGTATAACAACGGTACGGTACGGTAATACATACATAATTATGTTTGTACGTATTTGTCAATTCTCTTGAAAATTTGAAATACGAATCACTTTGAAAGCGATTACTTTTCATCTAGTCCCTGCGACAAAATTAATTAAAATCTATGAGAATGCCCCGACCAAAACGACACTAAAATATTGAAAATTATTGCCACCCACTCTGGCCGTATTGGTTAGAACTCGACTTCCAGTACAACCAGATGCGCCTGAATGTCAATATTTTAACATGGCGTCAACAGCTGACCTCAACAACTCGATAATTGAACGATACCAATATTCTATGGTTAATTTATAAATGTTGCATGTCGATCTTTGAAATTTGAAATAACGTTAGGGACATGAACTTTCTGTTGGATTTGCACCGAATGTCAAAAATTGTTCAGCACGATAAATATCCCTTTTTTTTTTTTTTTTGGGGGGTGGGAAATCATCAAATAACCCCTCCCGCTCTTGGGCAGAGCGAAAGGGAGTGTCAGACTTCTACTGACTAAAAACCACCCATGTTCCTTCTTCGCCCTTCATGTCGAGGCCTCGGTATCCCTTGCGGACAACCCGCAGCATCGACAGGCACGATACGATAAATATCCCTTACGTTATTTAAAATACCCATTATCGATATACATAGTTGACACGTTCCAACGTCTCGTGTCCCGTCTCTAGACTTGTTGGTCTATCGATTGCAAGCGCGACTGCTAAACATGAGGTCCTTTTTTTTTTTGGCGTGTGTACAATCATCAACTAACCCCTCCCGCTCTTAGGCAGAGCGGAAGGGAGTGTCAGACTTCTACTGACTAAAAACCACCCATGTTCCTTCTTAGCCCTTGCGCCGAGGCCGCGGTATCTCTTGCGAACAACTCGCAGCCCCGACGGGAAACATGAGGTCCTTTGTTTGATTTTCTGGTCGCGTAAAGTGTTATTGGGATTTACCATCACGAATTTCTCGTTTTGTGGTTGATGGCAATAAGCTGCATATGACATAAACATAATTGGGGAAATGTGGATGTACTATTTGGTATCTACACCTCTGCCTAAACCTTAGGGCATTGCAGGCGTGATGTTATGTTATGGGTAAGTTACAGTTTTATCTGTACAATACAATAAAACATTAAATTCATACGAAGTTGCATCTGATGGTTAATATTAAAAGCACAAAGTAGGTACAAAATATAATTTGAACTTCTCACTTTTACTTTAAAGTACAAGGAACGTCTCGTCTTCTCACTTTCTCGATATTACTTTGAGCAAACTCAGAAAAGAAAGAGTAAAATGGTTCAAATCAACGATTTGGAGGTGATTTTGTGGATTTTTTTTCTTATTATGTGATACCGATAGAAAAATTATGGCTAAACCAAATTACGTGTCATATCATGTAGAATACTAACAATCTTTTTCAAATGTAATTTCTCTGTAAGTGCCAGTGAAAAGCTGCTTCATCTGCACGCTATTTTTAAGCTTTTTCGAGAGAGCACCCTTAATCAATAAAAGCACCAATAGTTTTTTGCTTTTTATTCTTTTTTAATTACTGCCATGACGATTACAATCTTATGAATAAGATACTGAATGTTTTCGAGGTGTTTGTTTTAAACTTTTAAGCTTTCTATAGACTCCTATGAAGTCAGTTTAATGTTAACGTGACGTGACGTATGTGTGTTGTGTGTGTGTTTGTGTGTGTGTTTATGTTTAATGTTGTTGTGTGTGTTTGTTGTTGTGTTGTTGTTTTGTGTGTGTGTGGTGTGTGTGTGTGTGTTGTTGTTGTGTGTGTGTGTTGTTTTATTTATTTATTTATTTTTATTTATTTATTTCTCCATCTTACGACTATCTTTACAGAGTTACCTAATGCGATAGTGTACACAATAACAATATTCATTTAAATTTTATAACTTATTACAAACATAGCATTTTTTGTGAACTCACTCAGAGAACAACCAAATAAATCAATGTCACAAGCTATGAGGTTAAGAATGCGGAGTGCCCGCGTCAGTGGCGCCTCGCCCAATAGATTGGTCCGCGCGCGCGGCACCGCCAGCAAGCGTGGCTGTCGACGTCGCCCCACGTACCTGTCCGGAACACACAAACCTATCTGCCCTAAAATATCCGCATGATGTACCTTCCCTCTAAGTACCTTGAATATGTACGAGGTGAGTGTGAGATGCCTCCTGACCCCCAGCTCGTTATACCCAACCATACCCAAAATAAATAAAGTTGGGTACATGAGCGGATAAAATGGGTATACACCATACAATTTTAAATATAAGTACCTGACAAACTTATTTTGTACTTTCTCCAACATGAGCCTATATTTAGATTCATGTGGAGCCCAGATAATTGCGTTACATTCTAGTTGACTTCTAACCAAAGCGTTATATAAAGCTATGACCGCTTTTATGTTGGTAAATTCACGTACCATACGGAGCATAAACCCTAAATTTCGGTACGCTTTTTTGCAGCAGCTTATGATGTGATCACGAAACGTCAGCTCAGTGTTGAATTTCACCCCTAAATCCCTAACTTCCGCAGCCCTAGCCATTTGCGATCCGTCCAGATTATAATTATATAGGATAGGAGCCCGCGCGCGAGAGAAAGTGATGGTTACACACTTTGAGGTGTTGAACTGCAAGAGGTTGTTCTTGCTCCAGGTCACCACCCTGTCTATGTCTCTCTGAAGCCTCTCGCAGTCATCCACTCCACTTATCTCTAGCGATAGCTTGAGGTCATCAGCGAACAGCAAACACTTGGCGTCTTTTACAACTTCTGGCAGGTCATTAATGACTAGAATGAACTGCAAAGGCCCAAGGTTACTGCCTTGACTCACCCCAGATCTGGTAAAATATGGCTCTGACTTGTGCCCCGCATATTCCACATACTGTTGCCTACCGTTTAAGTAACTGGCAAAAAACCCAAGCAGATGCGGAGTGAAACCAAATGCTGCCAACTTCTTAAGCAATACATCATTATTAACTAAATCAAATGCTTTCTTAAAATCGAAGTAAGCAGCATCAGTTTGCCCCCCACTGTCTACCGATGGCACCAGACTTGCCATATGGCTCAAAAGATTGCTAGTAGTGCTTTTTGCCGGTCGAAACCCGTGCTGAGCGTCTGATAACTGACCACGGACCTGTTGAAATATATTCTTGTGAATGGCAGCTTCAAAAACCTTAGCCGGGGTCGACAGCACCGCGACAGGTCTGTAGCCATCTACCGTCATCTTTGAGCCTCCCTTTGGCACTGGAACAACGCGGGTAATCTTCCACCTCTCAGGAAACACAGCTCCATTCAGGCATTTATTATAAATATGTTGCAACGGTTTAGCTAACACCATTCGACAATCCCTAAAGATGTAAGGCGGGATGCCGTCCGGTCCCGAAGACCTTTTCGGTTTAAGTTGTTGAAGCGCGCAATATACGTCCGATAGTTGCAATATATCAAGATGTACCCGCGCCGCTCCATTCTCCCCGCCCGCTTCCGCCATCGCTGCACTCACATCTAACTCGGCCGGCTCCGTACTATACACCGAATAAAAATACTCGGCAAACTCCCGAACGCACTGTTCATCACTCAACGCTTCGCCATTCTTTAAAATTTTTTGTGGGTTTCTACTACCTCTTTTAGATTTTGCGTAATTCCAGAACGACTTTGGATCTTTCAGCATATTATATTGAACACGATGCTTATATTGTTCACGAGCACAAAATATTTTTTTTTTTACTTTAGTTCTACACTGAGCAAACGCTTCGTAATCAGACCTCATCCCACTTGTTTTGTACTGCTTATGGAGAACAGCCTTTATTTTTGTTGTGTGTGTGTGTGCGTGTGGTGTGTTGTTGGTATTTTTGTGTGTTGTGTTGTTTAGTGTTTGTGTCTGTTTTTTAGTTAGTTTAATTATGAATGATTAATTTTACTTGTATTTTCATTAAAACTTAGATATTTTCGAAATTGTGCTTTTTGAACCACATATTCGAGGACTTTTTGTATTATATTTACTTAGACAGTACACCCCTAGAATTATGCCTTGAGTTATTTAGAGATGACCTGTGTCCCAGCAGTGGGAACAGGCAGGCTCATTACAGATACGTTTTATAAAACCATAACCTCTTAGATTCAGGGTCTTTTTTATCTATCCACAAACCCCAGAGTAGGTAGAAATCGTAAATTATTAAACCACCAAATCACGTCTCAGGTTCTTATACCTCAATGCTAGAAGTATTCGTAAAAAGGGAAAGTTTGATGAATTAAAATGCGTCTTAAGATCATTACCGAAAACAGCACACGTCATACTTGTAACAGAAACCTGGATTCGCTCGGAGGCTCAAGCCTTGACACTACAAATAGACAATTACACCCACTATTATAATTACAGGACCGACTCTAGAGGAGGGGGAGTCTCAGCCTATGTACACAATGATTTGAGACATAATCTATCAGAGTCCAAGTATTCAAATGGAAACAACTACCTATGGATAAATCTCGAAAGGTACGCGCTTGAAATAGGGGTCATATATTACCCTGGAAACACTAACTACAAAGAATTTCTCCAGGAGTATGACTCGCAGCTACAACAAAGGAAAAGAACAATTGTTTTTGGAGACTTCAACGTCGATTTACTAACTAAGAAAAGCAAAGAGACAAAACAATACAAAGCAATAGTCAAGGAAGCTGGACACACACTACTAAATAAAATAAACAAAAAATATTGTACGAGAAACTCCGAAACAAAAAAGACTATCATCGATCATATCAGCACCAACCTAAAAGACGATTACTTTCATGTGGTAATAATTGAATCCTCTATGTCTGATCATAACCAGATGTACCTAGAACTCAAAAAAACCAAAACTCCTCCGAAAAAGAAAACTCAATATGAAGCAATAAACTACACACAATTATATAACACTGTTGAAACAGCTAAGTTCAAAAATCCTAACAACGAATACCTAGTGTTTGAAAATCAAATAAAACTATTTACAGACAAAGCTAAAACTATAAAGACCAAGATTCTCAATCCTCCACAAAAAGACTGGATTAACAAGGACATTATCGCTGAAATCAACCAGAGGAACATACTATCGGCAGAACATAAAACTAACCCTAGTAACGACACACTAAAAACCGAATTCACGAAGAAAAGAGATTATGTAGCTAAATTAATATCAAAAACAAAAAATTCCTACTATTATAATGAATTTAACAAATGTATTAGTAAACCTAAGAAAACGTGGGGCCTAATCAATACCTTAACAAGTAATAAAATAAAACAGAGCTGTGTTCCTCCAAAATTAGTAGTAAACAACGATAACATTACCGAGCCAAATCATATTTGCCAAATATTTAACGAATACTTTGCTACAATTGGACCACTCCTAGCGAACGAAATACCTAGTCCATTTCATAACGATCATGACTGTGCTTTACCAAATTCTATAACCCAAAACGTTGAAAATCTCTCCAGTTTCAGCCCGTGTTCTGCTAATGAAATAGCAACCCTTATAGCTAAACTCGATCCAAATTGCAGCACTGGCCTAGACGGAATAAATACCAAAGTAATTAAAACCGTTAAAAGTTTAATCGCAAACGATCTGAGCAAGTGTCTGAATAAATTACTGGATGACGGGAACTTCCCTGATACACTAAAAATAGCAAAAGTAACACCAATCTATAAATCAGGCCCTACCACAGATCCAGGAAATTATCGACCTATCTCAGTGTTGCCTGTAATGTCAAAAATATTAGAAAAAATTATTCACAAGCGATTAGAAAAGTACCTTAATTCTATTAACTTCATCACCGATCGACAATATGGATTTAGACCCGGAAGTAATACTACTACAGCCACTATTGACCTCATCACTAAAATTAAACAAAACATAGACAGAAAAAACGTAGCCCTGGGTATTTTTATTGATTTAAAAAAGGCCTTTGATACAGTTAGCCACAAACTACTCCTAAAAAAACTGGAATCAATAAAAATCACTGGAAAAGCTCTAAAAATGCTCGAGTCTTACTTAAAAAATCGTTCGCAAGTGGTCAAACTTGGTAATCACCAAAGTGATGCACTACCTATTACATGTGGCGTCCCACAGGGATCTATCTTGGGACCCTTACTGTTTTTAATATATATAAATAATATAAGCGAAATTAAACTACATGGTCACCTTACCTTATACGCCGACGACACTTGTTTATTTTACTTCGGATCTTCCATCCATCACATTATCTCACAAGCACAAGAAGATTTAAATACCCTATTCGCATGGTTTCAGTTTAATCTCCTAACAATAAATATCTCTAAAACAAGTTATATAATATTTAAGGCTAAAAATAAATCGATTCCACCATATGACCCTCTAACAATTAATGATATCCCGCTACAGCAAAAACCATGCGAAAAATACCTCGGGCTAAGAATGGACAGCTCACTAACGTGGAATGCTCACATAGATCACATAAAGAGTAAACTTTCGGCACTCTCCGGGTCACTGCGTAACATTGTTCGTTGTGTTCCACCAAAACTGCGGTATACTATTTACAACTCCCTAGTAAAGCCACATCTACTTAACTTAATCGAAATTTGGGGCAGTGCTACTAAAACAAAATTATCTGAACTTCAAATTACCCAAAATAAAATCATAAAAATACTATTTAACTACCCATATCTAACATCTACCAGCAAAATTTATCAAGACACAAAAATAATGAACATAAAACAACTTTACATTTACAACACATGCATTTTCATCAGAAATATTCTTAACAAAAGCGTTCACTCAAACTTAACACTCACTCAATATAAACAAGTTAGTCAACGCAGTACACGGCGAGCAAGCTTGTTAGTTTTACCCAAAACAAGAACTAACTATGGCAAAAAAATGCTAACTTTTGAAGGAGCACAGCTTTATAACAAATTACCGTCCTGTATAAGAAATGTACACTCTTTCAATGCATTCAAAACTCAACTTAGCCAGCACATAATTGCGGATCGATCACTTCTGGAGAAATGAATGCATTGGATGGGTAAATATTAAGTTGTAATACTGATGACGAACTTATTGTAATTTATATTTTTAGTATTGTTCTCAAGTAAGTGACTTATGTTTTTATTGAGAATAAAGTTTCTTTAAACCGGAAATTGTCGCCAGTTCCGTCAGTGAAGCGACACGAGGAAAAACCAAAATGGCCTCCACTGAACCGAATGTAACATTAACTTTTCTTGCAAAATTGATGATATCCTGAGATTTAGGGTCATCAGCTGTTACGCTACATTGACCCGGGGCCACAAATTAATTTACTGACTTGGAAAATACAGCGCTTTTGTTTCAACTGTAGAAGATATTGGGCAAATGGATAAATGGAGAAATGGTGAAGATTTTTCTGTGTAAAAGTAATAGAGGGAAAAATTGTTTAGGCTGTCTCTGAATGAGAGTTCTGTTTCTTTCATTTCAAAGATATTCGTAGCGTTCAGTGAGAATATTTTGACCTTATTTCTTTTGCAGATATAAGTTTCCTACTGGTTTCAAAAGAATTATATTTTGTAAGGGACCTTTCTCTGTTATTAAGTCTTTTATAGGAAAAACCCGTACGTACTCTCGTTTATCAGTAGGAAATAACTCAAGTTATTTAAATCGTAATATTTAAATACACTATGGTAATTTTTTAAGTGGGGTAAAGAGGGAAATTCAAATCTATAGAAGTTACTGGAAAAAAGCTTAGGAAAGTTTAGGTCTCAGTAATGAAAACAATTATGGCATGGCAACATTAATGGTGAAATGTGAGTTGACCATAAAAAATTGTCATATTGACCGATTTATTTTTAATGTGTATTAGAATACGACGACACGGTTGGCGCAGTGGCTGAGCGATTCGACTGCTGCGCTGCGTGTCGCGGGTTCGATTCCCGCACGGAACAAATATTTGTATGGGCTACAGATAGTTGTTCCGGGTCTGGGTATTTGTGTATGTGAGTTTAAATGTTTGTAAAGGTACTTACGATACAGGAGAAATTCCTAGTGTTCCTAGTGGCCCCACGGCCACGTTTTTAAAAAAAAAAAAAAAAAATTACCTGACACAGATTCTCGGTGTCTCTTATTTTGGATTTCCCCATATTTTCCTTCTTACCCTCTGCGACAGACGTGGCACGTGACCACGAGACACCATTTCAACAGCAAATATTTTTATGGAATGAAATTATGCAGCTATTATAAGTCACAGGGTCTCTCTAGTTTAGGATGCAGGATTTTCACAATCTACGCCCCCTTTTTCCTAAAAAATCCAACGTACCTGTGTGAAATTTTGTTTGCATTTTATACAAAGGTGTTTTGTGTCAATTAACTTATTTTATTTATATTTATTAGATGTTTAGCCTGTTTTTTATGTTAATTAAACTTTGACTAAAAACATATAATTCTGTTTAGTTTGTTAGCTAGATTATCGAAAAATATTGGATACGTATTTTTTGTTTTATCAAATTAATAAAAATTTAAGAAGATAAAACGCGTCAAAGATCATGAGTGGGGGCTTTTGACGTCACTACGTGGTAAAAAATGTAGTGCGATGTGACGTCACACGAGTTTTCGAAGCACTGTATTGTCTTAATTTTTTGTTTCCTTGAAAAAAAAAAATGTGTCCAAATATCTTTTGGAAATCTATCTGACAAACTAATTACATTTTTTTGTCAACTACCCTATTGTATTTTCAAAGTAAAAGAGTAAATTGACTTCAAACAAAAATCATTCTATGAATCTCTACTTTAACATTAATGATATAAACAAACAAAAGCAACTATAACTTAAGATGTGACGTCGTGTCTGTTGCACTACCACGTCAGTCGAAGAGGTTTAAAAATCATCCTGTGATGATTCAAATGTAAATCCTGCGAATACCTTGACTATGACAAACTTTCACTGTGAAAATCATTACCAGACCTGTATCATGTTTTTATTTATATAACTACTAAAAAAAACAACACTACCACCACAAAAACCGATGCTTTACTTAACTTCAATATACATTGACCGTCGCGCTCAGTAATTAAAATATCTATTGTTTCAAAACCATCGTTGGTTAACGCGCTTTGTGCTTGCTAATGGGTTTCGTGACGTCATCACGAGATTGGTTCATTTTTCGTGATAGCGCTAATGAAGCGGTGTATTGGTGGGTTTGTCGGATAACTGGTCTGGATAGAGAGGCTGACTGGATAGGGCAAGTGCATGTATTTCGTTCCCATATCGTTTTTGAATTGCAATGTGTTTGCAAATATTAGTATTATAAACCTAAAGCCTCAGAACGAACCCGTAACGTAACTTAAGAATTGTCCCGCGTCAGCGACGAATACGACGTGACGCGACGCTGCGAACGCTATCAACTCGACGGCGTACCCTACTTGTTTAGAACGAACATTTAATTAAAACCTTATCATTTTAGTTTGAAATTTTTACTATAAATATAATTTGCATCAAAATAAAGTGTTACACTAACCCAGTGTCCTGCGTAAGCGACAAATATGACGCGACGCGAACGCCACGCTGCGAACGCGACGTACGCGATCAGCATTTACATTTTTCGCGTGGAGCATCGCGTCGCAATGCATCGTGTCGCGTCGTATTCGTCGCTCTCGCACGACACCCCGTTAGTAAATGAAAAGTGCAAAATGATTTAAGCTTTTCGCTAGCAATTGACTGGCTGTCATTTGTAGATGTTACCCAGTCGGTACTCTAGTCAGTAACCCGAAAGTCTGACATCTAGCCATAACAAGGGGTACCTTATTACAAAGTACGAATTGGGTTGTGGGGATCAGATAGGCTCCATGTTAAATACTGGCATTCAGCTGCGTCTGGTTAGTATAGAAGTCAACCCTAACGTAGTTGCAATAAGGTAGATTTCTAGGGACATCATGACGTCAATAAAATTTTTCTCAACGTCGATTTCTGTGATAAAACACCATATTCAGGCCCTTTGGGGACATTACTATTAATTAAATTATAAGCAGTATAATTAAGAAATATTGCTGTTTTCATAACGTTATTGTTTTTTTTACGACACGACTTACTGATAACAATAACAAAAATGGCCGTTTTGGACACTGGCCAAGCTTTTACTGTGAAATGTTATTATGTCTATAATAAAATACGTAGTTATAAATATAAGCATATATTACAATATTATCACCCGAATATGAGTAGGTTTCTCATCGCTTGGAGTAATGGTGTAATGCCGAAGAATATTTAAAAGTTACGTACTCATATAATGAAATGTCCCGTATGTGTTGGACGTAAAGAACAGCACCATCCCATATCTTCCCGTGGGTGTCGTAAGAGGTGACTAAGGGACTTACTAGAGAATGGGCAGCAGCGTTCTCTGTCCCTTCGTAACAACCATAGTGCGGTCGCCAACCCGCCTGCCAAGCGTGGCGATTATGACAAATCCTTCTGGGGGAGGCCTATGTCCAGCAGTGGACGTCTTATGGCTGAAATGATGATGATAATGAAAGAGCTCATCCCCATAAGAATGCAGTAAGGTAGCCACGAAACTCAACTTTTCTAACATTTTTTTAATTTGCTTTTCATGAAATTTTAATAGTCATTCAAGGAGATTAAATTAACTAATCTATATATATAAAAATGAAACCCGTTTTCCGTTGTCACGACTTGGCATGAAAACGGCTTGACCGATTTGGCTGATTTTTTTTTTTAAATGTTCGTTGAAGTTCAAGGATGGTTCTTACGGCGAGAAAAATTCGAATAATGGCCGGAAAAGCCCTAAAAACAGCCCTTTTCTTTTTCCCATACAAACGTTTTCTAACTAAAACGTAAAATCAATTTGAGCTTTAATACCGTACCCATAAAGTTCAAGTGTTAGTGGAGAGGTTCCGGGAAGGCAAAACAATTGAGTGACGTTCAGTTGTTCAGTCAACGAATGACAACTTCAAACAGACCATACGACATTATCACAATAATCACAAATAATTACTGTTTCTTTCCCAATAGAAAAACGATTTTTCAAATGGTGTTTGCGTATAATATAAAAATTAACTGCTGTTAGTTAGTCGCGCTAAAACTAGAGAACGGCTAGACCGATTTGTCTAATTTTGGTTTTGAAACATTTGTGACAGTCCAGAGAAGGTGAGAAATTAGTAGTATGTAGGTAGGTAGTTAGTACGTAGGCAGGTAAAAGGGCATTGCAACGCACGCGGGGTACAGCTATATTGTATAAAAATGAATAGCTGTTCGTTAGTCTCGCTAAAACTCGAGAACGGCTGGACCGATTTGGCTAATTATAGTGTTGAATTATTCGTGGAAGTCCAGGGAAGGTTTAAAAGGTGAGAAAGTGGTAGGTGGGTAGGCAGGGTAGTAGGTAGGGTAGTAGGTAGAGTAGTAGGTAGAGTAGTAGGTAGGGTAGTAAGTAGGATAGTAGAGTAGGTAGGATAGTAAGTAGGTCGGGTAGTAGGTAGGTAGGGTAGTAGGTAGGTAGGGTAGTAGGTAGGTAGGTAGGGTAGTAGGTATGTAGGGTAGTAGGTAGGTAGGTAGGGCAGTAGGTAGGTAGGGTATTAGGTAGGTAGGGTAGGAGGTAGTAGGTAGGTAGGTAGTTGGTACACAGGCAGGTAGTAGATAGGAAAAAGGGCATTGCAACGCATGCCGGGAACAGCTAGTATTATTATAAATCTGTAATACAGGGTGTTAGGTTAGACGAGGGACATATTGAAGGAGGGTTTCAATATTCGATTGTCGTCCTAAATGTGTAAAAAAACTATAACCTTAATTTGTGACGTAATTGTGCCATCCGCACGATCTTCAGATCTCACTTTATTACACGTTTCTTTTGTGCCATTATACTACGCCAGTTTTAAGAGGAGCTCGTGGCCTTAATAAGAACTGCCACTCGGGTCGATCTTTAGGTAAAGCTGTGCTTGCCTAGGTGGGTTTGTGGATGGGTGACCGCCCGACATACGGCACGTTAAGCTGTTGGTCCCGGCTGCCATATTTAGAGCTTTGGCAGTCGTTACAGGTAGTCAGTGACCTGAAATTCTGACATCCAGTCTCACCAAAGAGTATCGTATTACCTAGTATTAACTGGGTTGTGGAGGTCAGATAGGTAGTCGCTCCATGTAAAATACTGGTACTCAGCTGCATCCGGTTAGACTGGAAGCCGACCCCAACATAGTTGGGAAAAGGCTAGGCAGATGATGATGACTACGCCAGTTTTAAAATATGAAGGGAAATTAATTATACCTAAAAGTCATTGAAACGCGCACATTTTCTGTGACAAACGCAAGGGTTGCGAGACTTTTCCGAAGTATTTGGTATGGTCTTATTTATCAGTGTTTCTTTTTTGTTCAAATTTTTATTAGTAGCATGTAAGAATATATAGCAGGTTTCAATATGTTCCTCGTTCAAACTAACATACTGTATGTTACGGACGCGAATTATATTTTGTTCAACACAATACAGCTTGACACTAGCCTGTAAATTAAACTACGGCCTGAAGAATTTCGCAGACAACCTTGGTGTTTCCACATTAAAATAGACAGAAACTCGTTTATTGGAAGTCCAATATCACTATACAGTGTCAAAATATTTTTATATATTTTATTGGAGCATAATAAAAATATATATATATTATATTTTATTGGAGATAGGCACTTATAAAACGTCGAGTAAAGGTGCGGTTCGGGTTAGTTGTTTTGTGTAATACAACTCCCACGTATAAAATATCAGTCCCAGCTATTAATAAGTTTGTAATTCAATTAGTAAGTTACCGCAGTAACAAATAACGAATAACCTCAGTACCGCACAATTATAAGTTTAGAGGAGTTGTGTTACCTGGCGGAGCTTATAATAAATTGTTAAGGCTTGTATTCACGCCAATGACCTTGTGCATACAAACTACCCCTCTCGGTCGTAGATACGGACTTTAAACGGACGCATTTTTCATTTATTATAATTAAAATAATACATGTTTTTAAAAAGTAACAAAATAAATTATTTTCCTTTGTATTTCAAAGCAGTAGATATTTTTTTTATATTATTTTGTTAAAAATGAAGGAGTAAAATGGTTCCATTCAACGATTTGGAGGTGATTTCGTGGATTTTTTTTCTTATTATGTGATACCGATACAAAAATTATGGCTAAACCAAATTACGTGTCATATCGTGTAGATTTTTAGCAATTTTTCTCAGATGTAATTTCTCTGTAAGTGCCGGTGAAAAACTGCTTCATCTGCACGCTGTTTTTAAGCTTTTTCGAGAGAGGAGCCTTAAGCGAGAATGTATTTTATTGTTGTAATAGAATAAGGTGTTTTTTTATTTATGTTACGAACTATGAAGTTACTGTTGTGTCTGTAATTGTTATGCAAGAATATAATATTTGTTTGTTGACAATACGATCATCTCACCATCACCATCATCATTTAAGCCAAAAGACGTCCACTGCTGGATATATGCCTCCCCCGGGTGTCACCACATCGATCGGTTCCGTGCGTCTTGCAACTAGCGGACCCTCGAAACCTTCACCAGGTCATCTGACCACAACCTTGGGAGGCCTTCCAACGGCAATACGATGGTTCTCAATAATTTATAATTTGAGTAGAACGATACGAAACGATACGAAACGAAACGAAACGAAATACGAAATGTTTCATCTTGGTAATGTTATGTTTTTTTCTCATTTCTAGATGTTCTATCATGTGTTTATATATGAAATGTTGTAAAGTACATCATTATAATACATTTTTGTTAACTTTAATTAACAGTTATGACAAAACAGTACAGTGTATTTCTCTGCGCAGACTGGAAAATGAGTTTGAGAGAAAATGAGTTCGTAAATTGCAATTTCATTGATTTGTTGTAATTTAACACTGTTTTAAGCTTTCACTGCTAATATGGATTTATCGTGTTTCACAGTTGGGGCTCATTAAAATAGATAATGGAATATGTCCTGTAAATAATAGTACATATTTTTTTTATTATATCAATTTCTAATGACTGCAAAACTCGAATAATGGAACTTACTTATTCATTGAATTGCTGTAGTATTAACTAGAGCATGTCTAAAAAGACAACGATAAAGTAAATTTTTAATCAATTCAACAAAATACTAAACTGATTATAATTCCACAGAAGCGACTAACGTCTGACCTAAATTCTTCCTTCAAGTACGTGTGCCTGAAAGTTTCTTACACGACATAATTCACGTAGCCAGGTTTCACAACAGAATAAATTTTGGAAAAGTTTCACAAGATTGTACTTAGTCTTCGCTTAATAATTTACGAATACATTTCCTTTTTCTTCGAAATTTGTGTAAAAGAATTTAATATGGGTGTCTAAGGGGTGCTACTCACTTGTTCTTATCTGTGCACACGATTCGGCAGTATTTGTTGGAGAAAAAAGCCGACTCGAAGTAATTACTACATTTATCTCTGTGCAGAGCAATCTAAACGGTTCAGAGGTTGCCTCGTACAGAGCAAAGTTTTTCGGTAGCCCAGATTCTCTTCGAGAGATAGTAACACTTGGGCGTTGCTGGACTTTTAGGATGAATTTAATGATCAATGTTCCCACCTGTATGCAAAATACGCACTATGGACGTGACGCTGCAGAGACAACTCCGTTATGCAATACTATACAATAGGGTTTCATTCAGCTCGATTTGCCGAACGACTAACTCCATTCGTCATCTACCACCACTGAATCGTGTTCGGGTTGAATCGTCACAATTTCAGCTAAGCCGGACACCTTTACAACTCGATCATCTACGTTTACCTATTCGATTTTGTCTCCCAATTTTGACGATCATGCCGACCCGACCACGTATGTAGGGTCCCTTATAGACTTCAGTCAATATACATTTGGAAATAGACGCCCTCAACGTTTTCAAATATTCATGATTGATTGAACATCGTGACATTTTCAGAAAATTGTTGACAATCCAAATTGTTATTTGAGTAGGGACGTTTCTAAAGTTCTGTGAAAAATCTGGTATTTTTGTCTCCTGCCTGAAAAAAGTCTTTTATACGAGTATATTTAGTTCCTACCACGATCTCTTTTTCGTTCATAATTTATTTTAAAAGAGCAATACCTAATAGACATCAAATTACAGTCTAGAAAGTGTGGGTAGATACTTAAATAGAGTATGTAGACAATTAAGTAAACCCATATTAATAATAAGTCTGCTAATAATACTTACTCGAGGAGAAACTATAATTACGAAACCTCAAAGAAAAATATTTCTCCAAGAATTCTATTTTGGAGTGCGTTACAGAATAAGAGGATTATGTAAAGTATTGTAATAACACGCCTATCTCAGCGTAGGCAACGTAGGCAGCATAGGCAGGTTAGGCAAATCTCATCCATAGTACACCCACATTTTAACAGTTATATTCAAGGGTGATGGCAGAGGGAGGGGTATGGCTGTGTACGGCGTAAGAGTTCCTTTAAAACCCCACATACTTGTACATACCGATCATTACAAATAGCAACATTATTGCTACACAACATGTGATTGATTACAAGCGTGAGGGATGCACATAAAACGTTGTACATTGTACAGTCACGAGCATAATATGCGTAAGCACTTACTTATTTAACATAAGTACTTTTGATATTCAACGAGGCGCTCGTTGCTTAATAAGAACTGCCACTCGGGTCGATCTTTAGGTAAAGCTGTGCTTGCCTAGGTCGGTCTGTGGATGAGTGACCGCCCGACATACCGAGTTTCCTCCGTGCCTCGGAAAGCACGTTAAGCTGTTGGTCCCGACTGCCATATATTTAGATCTTTGGCAGTCGTTACTGGTAGTCAGTGACCTGAAATTCTGACATCCAGTCTTACCAAAGAGTATCGTATTACCTAGTATTAACTGGGTTGTGGAGGTCAGATAGGCAGTCACTCCATGTCAAATACTGGTATTCATGCTGTATCTGGTTAGACTGGAAGCCTGACTTTTTGAAATTCAACATCGAAGTTCGGTGAAACTATGGTTCATTTTTTCTGCATAGTCTTTTAGTCACAGAATAGTGTTTTATGATTTTTAAAAGTAAAACAATATCAAAATCAAACAATATTAAAGTCTTTTATGGTTTGCACAGTAAAATAAACTCTGAGAAAATCGGTTCTAAATCTAAAGCTCACGCTCGCTTCTGAATCAGTACGAACAAAATTCGAAAGTGGTTCCGGACATCGAAGTCTGTCGGATAATGATGCACTGAAGTGTTTGTCATTGTCCGGTATCCACAACCGTTCTTCAACCTGTCCGTACCGGTCCAACCAAACTTTAAGTGAACACGATATTTTGCCCATAACTGTACATTTCAACCCTGCAAACGGCTAGGTCTTTAAGACCGTGCGTGCCTCTAATTACGTGCGTGTCGCTAACTACATACAACTACCCTCCGCGGAAAGGGTTATGTTCTATAATTTCTTCTAAGTAACCTTATTGTTTAATAATAGCATTAAAATTGGATAATTATTGTTGTTATTTGAAGTTGATTTCAATTTGTTTTGTAACGGGCTGTTATTAAGGAAACGGTTGACATTGATAATTATGGAATAACGGATATTGATTTTAAAATTAGAAATAGTAGACTATAAGAAAAGTCTTCTTAGCTCTTATATTCCTGTAGCAAAAAAATGCCTAGGTAGATATCTGTACCTTCAGTGAAAAGTGATATAAGTGAAAAATCATAGTTTTGAGTAATTTGTGGTTAAAGATTTAAAAAAATCTCGTTATTTTTCTAACGTTCTAAAATAAAAAACGATATGTGGTACGTGTAGATAATATTATAAAGATTATAAAGAGCTTGGTTTGAATATATTATTTTGCACGGAATTTAAGTAATTAGTAAAAATAGCCAGTTATATCACCGTATACTATAGTTTTCTTTGCTTATTTTTGTGTATTTAAATTTATAATGAAATGAATTATTTTACACATTTAGTTACCGTTTTGTGTGAAATGTTATAAAGCTTGTGTTTTGGCATGTTTTGCCTGCAAATAGTTGTTGTGAGAAAAAGTCGTAAAACTAATATGATCATTTTGATTATCAGCAACCTTTTTTCATTGTTTTATTTAAAATTCCTACGTAAATATTCAAATTCACGATTCAAGTGCTATCTATTTAATAATGCTGTCTTTCATTAATGATTACTTAGACCATCACTTAGTAAAGGTTTTGACAGTTTTGTCATACAAAAGTATGTCAAATCTTTACTAAGTGACGGCTTAAGTAATCATTAAATATCTCTGAGTACCGCCGCATATATATTATAAATGCAGAGTAAAATTAGAATAAGTATTAAGCTTCAGATTTATCTTAAACATAATGAGTGTAAAAAGAAACTCACAAACAAACATACATACATACATACATACATACATACATACATGAACATAACACTCTTTTTTTTGGGGCAGTCGTGTAAAAAGACCCTTACTTAAGGAGCTCGTGGCATAATAAGAACTGCCACTCGGGTCGATCTTTAGGTAAAGCCGTGCTTGCCTAGGACGGGCTGTGGATGGGTGACCACCCGTCATACTGAGTTTCCTCCGTGCCTTGGTAAGCACGTTAAGCTGTTGGTCCCGGCTGCCATATATAGATCGTTGGCAGTCGTTACAGGTAGTCAGTGACCTGAAATTCTGACATCCAGTCTTACCAGAGTATCGTATTATCTAAAATATTAACTGGGTTGTGGAGGTCAGATAGGCAGTCGCTCCATGTAAAATACTGGTATTCAGCTGCATTCGGTTAGACTGGAAGCCGACCCCAACATAGTTGGGAAAAGGCTAGGCAGATGATGATTATTAGGTTTAGGTTTGTCATCCATGAACAACCTGCACTGGGCCCGCGTGGTGGTTTTAGCCCATTCTTTTCCTAGAGAGAAGGCCTGAGTCCCTGCAGTGGGAACATTATAGGCTGATGATGAAGTTTCTTAGCAGTTTACTTCGTGATGTTTCGTAAGAAGAAAAGGTATCCAATCGAATCGCACACGAAAGAACCTACTAAAGATGAGTGAGACCTCCCAGAATTGAAAAGAAAAACTTCAAGGCACAAATGGACGAAAACAAAAAAAGATACAACGAAAGAGTCTAATTAAAAATAAACAAAAACAAAGTGGGGGCAATAAGTCGTCTTAAGAACAGGCAGTAGAAAGAAACTTCAGTCAATTAGGACCTTCATTGATGAACTATCTAGAAAAAGTGCCTGGCTTTAAAAGGTAGCTACAATTCATTTCAGGGAATGAGAACTAATGACTAACGAAATGGCTGAGGATCGAAGTTTCTGGATAGCTTGGTTAAGTACAAGAAATAATCTAAGGCAATCGTTGGCACCGTAGATGCCAATTTCTGCATTGTTATAAATTCTAACGTGCGTAAAACACGATAAAAAAAACGCGTTTGAAGCGCGTACAAAGGGTGGGCTTGGGATCGCTGTATCTGCGCTTTACGCACTGACGACGCATGTTTCACGATCGCCCCGTATGCTTTGGTTAGAAGGTTGCGTTCAAATTTTGTTTGAAGCGGGTATACATGCATCATCAGCGCGTTGTCTGCGCGTTTAAAATACGCCGTGTGCTAGGAGCCTAAAAGAAGAGGGAGGGAATATTGATGGAGACTAATAAATTATACGAACTTCGGCCTTTAATGTTGAATTTTACTTGGAATGAGCATTGAAAACTATGGTCGGTGTTGTAGTTTGAGAAATACAAGGTCAACAGAATTGTTTATTAGTATCTGTAAACGCAGAACGGGTGGCCGATGGGGGCAAAAAGTTCCCACTAAGTGGACCGATGACTTGGTGAAGGTTGCGGGAATCCACTGGATGCGAGACGCATGGGACCGGTTAAAGTGGCTACACTTGGGGTAGGCCTATGTCCAGCAGTAGACGTCTTTCCGATGAAATGATGATGATGATGACTTAATAACAGTGGTTTGCATACGTACGTAGGTTTTAGGTAATAGCAAAGGAGTAGGAAAACATATTTTCCACTTCTCTCCATATCGGCAGGATACAGAACAAAACAAGGTCAATAGGCACCCCGTTGAGGATGCGGGTTATTCGAAAGAGATACCGTGGCCTCGACACAAAGGGCTAAGAAGTAACATGGGTGGATTTTAGTCAGTAGAAGTCTGACACTCCGTTCCGCTCTGCCCAGGGTGGGAGGAGTCATTACACACAGCTGTTTATGTATACTCAAAAACCCTCGTTTTATAGATCGTCATTATGTTATATACAAAATTCTGGTCACGCAGAGCACAGATATATTTTATGACAGCTAAAAAACCTATATTTAACACAATTTTGCATCCAATGCAATAAAATGTCCATTATGTTTTCCGTTGAACCTAAAAATAATATTTGGTGATACTGTCTTGTTTACTGTAGTAAATGGCTGTAATAGTGAGGAATTTTAATAATAAAGTGGTGTTGTGGTGGTGGGTTGTGGTGTGGTGGTGTGGTGGTGTTGTGGTGGTGGTGGTGTGGTGTAGTGGTGTGGGTTTAGGGAAATTGGTAAATCCATCGAAAATGGTACAAACTTGTGTATATTTTTAGGTTAGAATATTGTATCTCGTTGTTTTACGTTGTTGTACGTCGTGACCGAGGCAGGCCCAAGAAACGCTGGCCTGACGATCTGGACTCGATTCTTAACAGATTGGACGGAGAAGGCAATTGCAAACAAACTTGGAAAGCCATGGGGGAGGCATTTGCCCAGCAGTGGGAAAACGTGGGCTGATAAAAAAAATGTTGTATCTACATGTCATCATCTGCCTAGCCTTTTCCCAACTATGTTGGGGTCGGCTTCCAGTCTAACCGGATGCAGCTGAATACCAGTATTTTACATAGAGCGACTGCCTATCTGACCTCCACAACCCAGTTAATACTAGGTAATACGATACTCTTTGGTAAGACTGGATGTCAGAATTTCAGGTCACTGACTACCTGTAACGACTGCCAAAGATCTATATATAGCAGCCGGGACCAACAGCTTAACGTGCTTTCCGAGGCACGGAGGAAACTCGGTATGTCGGGCGGTCACCCATCCACAGACCGACCTAGGCAAGCACAGCTTTACCTAAAGATCGACCCGAGTGGCAGTTCTTATTAAGCCACGAGCTCCTTGTTGCATCTTGCTTGTTGTATCTACATGTACGAGCACTAATTTGCCTGTATACACGAAGCAACTTTCTTTTAACAGTGACTTTCTCTTACTGTATTGATGAATCTTTTACGTTATCATGAACATCGTATTTTGGAAGCCATACCCTCTTGTTGATTTATTACTTATCATCTCAGCAGTTACCTCCTTTCTAGCCATATCATCCTTCACACAGTCCATCCAACATTTCTTTTGTTTTCCTGTTTTCTTCTCTTCTCTTAGTAATGTACATTGATTCCTAAATATAAAATTAAGCTTGAAAACTGGAACCGAAATTGGTACATTTCTAAAAAGGTTTTATTTATTCGTGACCGAAATTTTTAGAACTGCAAACACTGAAAAGTTGTACCGGTTATTTGCATGCGTACAATTAATTATTAAATTCTAATTTATTTTCTTTACTTCGTTAATTAGATGTGGGTTTAATTGAAAACGTATCTTTAGGACAGTCGGTGTTTAGAAATTCCTAATGATAAAATTCCAGAGTCGAACCGATATTGAACCCTGAAAGGTTAATGAACAGTCACTGTCTTTCTGACGGTTATTAGTAATTAATGTTAGATGTTGCAGAAAATCATCAAATAACCCCTCCCGCTCTTGGGCAGAGCGAAAGGCAGTGCCAGACTTCTACTGACTAAAAATCACCCATGTTCCTTCTTAGCCTTTCATGTCGAGGCCGCGGTATCTCTTGCGAACAACAAAAAACAGCGCCAGGCTCGATATTATTAAAGCGTAAATTTTTTTGATAGGCAATTAAAACGAAGTGATAAATAAGTGTTGTTACACTAAGTTGTTACACTAAGTTAATTACCAAGCTACTAAGCTAATTTTAATAACTAAGTATTATTGTATTTTAATCTAATGTATTGTAATTTGTATTTGTATTTGTAATCGAATTTTATACTTATGGGAAATTTCCTGAAATAAATGATTATTATTATTAAGTTGTGTTGTTACAATAAGTGATTTAAAAATATTTCATAAATCTACCTGATCCAGTAACTTCAGTAATAACACTTCATAAAAAGACGTCAGCTGCACATCACTACTGCAATCGGTCACATGTCTTCAATAGATTTTCAACTTTATCGCTAAAGCATTAGGTTTTAGATTGTTAAGGAAAATTGGACAGTTTCGGGCTTGATGTGCTGGTCGTACCAACTGAGAACAAAATCAGTAGTTTTCCTCTCAGTCGAGACTTCATTAAAATTTAAATATTCCTGTAAATATATATATTTTTAAGTTTTCCTCGTTTGGACAGAAATAAAATGAATAAATATAAAAATATAATCATTAAGCAACTAAATACGTACAAAGCTCCAACATTATCATCCAACAATTTATTAAAACCACGTTCATCATCATCATCATCATCAGCCTATAGTGTTCCCACTGCAGGGACTCAGGCCTCCTCTCTAGATCGAGGGATGCTATATTCCACCACGCGGGCCCAGTGCGGATCGGTAGATGTCACATGTCTTCGATTTTTTTTATTCTAAGACATGCCGGTTTCCTCACGATGTTTTCCTTCAACGTTTTGAGAGCAATGGTGATGAAATAAATTACACAAAGTAATGCGCCCACGTTGGAACCCACGACTCACTGTTCGTAAGTCGCGGCCGCCACCACTGGGCCACCACTGCTCTCAAAACCACATTACCGATACCAAAATTGAAAACAGATAGCAGAAAAACATTCAAATCACTCTTCAATTGGATGTCTCTATTGTTTTTGTGCTGTACGCGGATGGTTCGACAAAGGGTCCATCTGACCCAATTAGAGTCTCCTACTATTACGGAACGACGATCGCAGAGACACAGAATAGATAGGGTACAGAAGGAACCACGTATGGGAAAAATTCGTGATGATGATAATATCACCAAATTACTTAGCACTACCACTAACATAGTTCTAAGTACACATAGGGATCTTGTTGTTTGAAATAAATAATTATTTAATTTGAATATAGGCAAAAAAAAGCACAGACTGGACTTTGACTTTGCTTTGTCAACTAAAACTAAGCTAAAGTTAAAGCTTTAGCTTAGTTGGGCTAAAGCCCTGCAGTAAGATAAAATAGTAGTAAGTAAAGTAAAATTCATACCAACAAAATCCTTACTCTATGCGAATCATGTGTTCATGTTCTTATGAGCGACAATTAAAAAAGAAAGATAAGTTTCACGTTAAAATTAACCTTATTCTTGTACCATTAATGTTGCTATTTGTATAAACCAAGTTAACTTAGCAAAGTGCGCTATTTAAATTTTGACCACAGAAAAGTACGAACGGCAATCCTGAACAATCTCAACCGAAAGCCAGTCAGGAGCGCTGTTAGGAAAGCGTATCAATGCGTGTGTTATTTTCGCCTCTGGTTTGAAGTGAGCATTCCATGTAACTTTAACTATATATTCTGTGGTAATGGGAAGGTTAAATGGGAGACGCGGTTCGACGTTTTTGGCCGGACAAATTAATTTGTGGGCTTCGGTAAGTACTGTACGGATGTACTTCCGAGTTCACTAATGGTTTGCCACATTTCACCTTTATGCCCTAAGTAATAAGATTGAAAACTGGTTGACCGTCTGTGTACTTGGTAGTTAATGACGATATAATTATGTATCCGTCAAATTAGACGCAAATCTTGATAAATACGTATAGGACGGAATTTCCTGTAAGTCAACTCCTCCGTGCCTCGAAAAGCCTTAATTTTTGTAGATCTTTGACCGTCATAACATGTAGTCAGTGGCCCGAAGTTCTGGCAGCCAGTCTTCAATTATTATTTATTTATTCCATTCCACATTGTAGGCTTAGGTGGTAAACATTCCTGTCGTTGCTGCGGGATGTTCCCGCCGGGGCTGCGGGTTTTTCCCACCGGGGCTGCGGGTTGTTCCCGCCGGGGCTGCGGGTTGTTGATAGAGATACCGCGGCCTCGACACAAAGGGCTAAGAAGGAACATGGGTGGTTTTTAGTCAGTAGAAGTTTGACACTTTCAACCGCTCTGCCCAGAGCGGGAGAAGTCATATTATTATATTGATACTACATCGTCGATATGAAGATTTCTCACCCTCCAATATAAAAATAAAATATGGTAAACAGCAATAGATATGTGGAGATAAGGACTTATTGTTTAAGTGTCTTATAATCCAACCTATTTTATTATTTTTGTTGTTCATTGTCTTATCATGGGGTAACAAATTACCCTACTTACTTGTTTGTGGAGACCAAAAGAGGCAGTCGCTCCAAGGAAAATACTAGTATTTAGCTGCAGCCGGTTAGACTGTAAGCCGATCCTAACATAGTTGGAAGAACAGATGATCCTTTAATCTCGTTTACGATTTTACAAGACATATATGCTTAATAGAGAATTACGTATTTACCATCTTCTAATAAATCTTTTGGCAAATAAAAAATAATATGTGAAAAAAGAAGTATCACATTTATTGCGAAAAAATAATTTGTACGCTTTCAAAGGGCTAATATGGCTATACTAAAATATATTTGTACGTCTGTATTCAAAGATTTATATATAAAAGTGATATTGCTTGAAACTTCTGAGGCGTAGCGACCGAAGATTCGTTTTGTAATAAAAAAGTTGCCAAATGATTTTCGAAAAAGGATATAATTCGCCAAATATTAAGGTGGTTTTTTATTTATATTTCTCCCTTGAATGAGCTTAAATAAGCGGAATATTACAAGAATTTGTACAAAAACTTTTTATTAAAAAATAAAACCGACTTCAACAAAAAATAAAACACAAAAAAGTGAAAAATAAAATTTTGATGAAAAATCTGTTTCTGAAGTCGGTGAATTTGTTTGTTTGATTTAATTTTTTTGCCACCGTCTTTTTGGAGTCGGTTAAAAATACACGTGTTTTTAAACAGCTGATTGAACTGAGTTTTGCTTACTGAGATCAGTAAGCAAAACTAAACCTAGAAAGATAGTAAGTGGTAAGAATAATGTAGTTATTTCATAATAACCAGTTCAAAAGTTTTAAATTCTCAATACAATACATCACTTTTCCGAATTGAATCTCCTCACTGTTATCTATTCTATTATTCAATTGATTACTTAGAATCGATTTCAACATAATTTATGTAGACAGTCTATCTTTAGACGAAATAAAGACTATTTTATCCAAATCGTTTTCCTATTTTCGTCTTTAGTGCCATCAATTAAGCTAAAAATAGGCCGTACAAAAACAGCAGCCGCAAAATAAAAGAAAACGAAAATACTTCTTCACTTATCCGTTCAGGCTGCAGGCTTATTTTTAGTGAAAATTAAGTTATCTCCTTTTCCGGCAACCTACCCGATTCTGTATTCTCACTTCGCCCTTAAGTCAGTTACAGCTTTTGAGTTCTGGATCGATAAGACTGCCGTACCAATTTACGTCCAAAGATATAGTGGAGTGCCGTAAGATTTTTACCTCGGAATCCAAGACCGGTCGGTTAGTAAGGAGAAATACAGATATCCGCGGTCCGACCCTTGCTAGAGCCAGCCTGCGATGCTGAGACACTAGTATTAAACCAGCCCCTAAATAATCTCTCTCAGATTCAGCCTGTTCTTTTGTCCCCCCCCCCATCAGTGTCAGTGACATCCTAATGTATAGTACCTGGATGACCGAAATTTGTTTGGTTGTTTTGGTAAATCGTGTTTTTTTTTAAATGAAACCTAGCTTGATCGATTTATTGCCCCCAAAACCCCCTGCATACAAAATTTCGTGAAAATCGTTGGAGCCGTATCCGAGATTCAGATTATACTATATTACAAGAATTGCTCGTATTAAGGTAGATAGATAGATACGTTTTAATTTTTTTTTTGTTGAAACTCGTAATTTTTTACGAAATATAACTAAATTAACATTAAAGTTACGGTGAAAATATTATTTATTAGCTCTAAACATTTTTTCTTCCCTTGTCCCTCTCAATTTTCAGTACATTGTTGAATTTAAAAAAAAAAATGAAGAGCGCGCAATTTTTTTTTTTAACTTCTTTATTTGGGCTTTTACCAATGCAGTCCAAAAGTTTTTATGAAGATTCATTGACCGGCCCTGGATTCCGAGATTTTACAATACATATTTATGCCTTACGGCACTCCACTAATACTCGTACCTATGTACAAAACAATAGCATGAATAGGAATGTAAAGATGAATGAAAGGTATTTTATTTACAAAGGTATTGGCTTTTCGGGGGCCACGTGATGGCTTCCGGCCACCGTAGACGCGGGCCTGTGGACGGTGAGTGATGGGTAAGCTCGCCGTCCGTCCGTCTTATGACGACGACAGGCCGTGTCGACGGCGCGTTCGTGTTCCACGCGCGCCTCAAAGAGATGTCAGCAACATGGAAGGGGCCCGCAAGGGCCAACGCCTGTCGAGGCTGCGGGTTGTTCGCAAGGGATACCGCGGCCTCGACATGAAGGGCTAAGAAGGAACATGGGTGGTTTTTAGTCAGTAGAAGTCTGACACTCCCTTTCGCTCTGCCCAAGAGCGGGAGGGGTTATTTGATGATTTCCCACCCCCAAAAAAAAAAAAAAAGGTATTGGCTTTTCAAGGTTCAATTGTCCGTAGTATAAGTGAGAGGGGATGCTTTAGAGGGACACAGTAAACGCTGACCTTATTAGTGATGCTCAAGACCATACAAAAGTTACGTGAATACTACTCGCTATGAACGTGCGTGCATGAACAGATAGATACGTATGAACGTGAATAGAGAGAGACAAAAGGATCGTTCAGGCCGTTCTGTAGTACTTGCCATCCTCCAATTTTTAGATACAATACATACATAAACTCACTCTCTTTTCCCATGGGGGTAGGCAAAAACCACAGAACACCACCTGCTACGATCCTTACATACTCCTTTTCTTCCACATTAATACATCTGGTCGTAGACGCACGCCGGTTACGAGTACTACGCACCTGTCCTTTCTGAAGTACGTCACCAATAAGATCAGTGTACTAAAGAGTAAAGACATAGGGTCTTTCTAGGGCATCCGGTCTTCGTCAAAAAAAAAAACTTTATTATCTAATTTTAAGACTTCAAGCACAAAGTAAAAAAGCGGATATAATGCCATAGGCATTTTCTACCAGTCAACCTTTGCTGACACAGAGACAAACAGTGGTAGGTCTGCCTCGTTGCTTTCGAGGTTTTAGTCTCATGTACTCGTAATAACATGTCGACTGCCTCGTTGGTCTAGTGGTCGCAAGCGCGACTGCTGAGCATGAGGTCCTGGGTTCGATTCCCGGATCGGGCAAAGTGTTATGGGCTTTTTCCATCAGGAATTTATCAGTAACAGCCACGGAGTCTGGATTTGTGCCCGGTTGATGGCAATAGGCTCGCCCCCTATAGAGACTTAAACATAACTGGCGAAATGTACTATTAGGTACACCTCTGCCTAACCCTTCGGGGATTACAGGCCTAATGTTATGTCGTTTGTGTGTACTATATATATATATAATAATATGGGACTAAAACATTATTGACCAATTGTGGGTGTATTGTTAGGTACCTACACCTCTGTCTAACTCTTTGGGGATTACAGGAGTGATGTTTTGTAAAAATTATACAACTATATTCTCACTTTTCTCAATTTTGAAGTACATCAAACCAACATTCTCCACGTTCTTGAACTCTAATTCTGCGTTTACATAAAGTCCTCCTTTTAATAGACCTCTTTATTTTGAGGTTCCTGCTTGGTCCCATTCCTCTAAGTTTTTATGACCGTTTTATATAGGTTTTTGATTGCTTCTGGGCCTGCGTTAATTTATTCTTTATTACGCCACTTTGAGTTTTCGTTTTAGGGACGAAATTAAAATATTTTCTGTAATGACACGTGCCGGGTGAGGTTCGCTAAACTCTGTTGGCATTTTGTCGCATAAAATTTCATTACTTTATGTATTGGTGTACTAAAGTCCACCGCAGTAAGATATTGTCAAGAATTTCCTATTTTTATGAATAGTTACTTATCATTTAAGTCTAAACCTTTGTGCATTAAATCTCATTAATTTCGTAAGCTTTCATCGACAAGATTTCTAGACCGCTTGGTGATCAGGCCAATTCCAGTAAAATTTCTTATCGTCAGTGAAATTTCTTGTCGCCTTTCTTTTCGCTTCACTTAACAACAGACAAATACGGCCTAACTACAAAGGTGACACATGACAGGGCAAAGTTATAAACGTTTTTTTACTTTACTGTGAAACCCTACAACCACAAAATGTTTTGTAAAAATTTAGAAATTCCATTTCATTAATCAATCAATGTGGAATTTCTATTTTATTTATATTTTCATTATTCCATGTATCTATTTGTTACCACCATCGTCAAAACCGGCAACATCATCTGCATCCACAGTACCTAGATAAAACTTCTTTCCAAAAGGTCACAATTAAGCATCACAGGTCATTAAACAGTACCTTTGTGCTCTTCTATTTTTTATGTATTTTTTTCCTTTTTTGTATTTTGTGTGTACATAAATAAATACTATCATAACATAGCAAGACGCCTAATAGTACTGGGTGTATTATGCCTGTTACATGTAACAGGGGGCGAGCCTATTACCATCTACCGGACCCAAATCCAGTCTCCGTGGCTGCCACTAAGGAATCCTTGATGGAAAAACGCAATAACAATCTGCCGAACCCGGGAATGGAACCCAGGAACTAATGCTTAGCAGTCACACTTGCAACCACTATACCAACGAGGCATTATAACATCTCCCAAAAACGCCACAATACCACTTAAAACTTCGAAACCAATAAGACAGAGGCACATATTCCAGCATATAACATAAAGCCACAGACCCTTCCTCCGCAAATCCGAGACATTTATCATGTCAGGCCTAAAGCAAGGAATTCTATTATCCCCGAAGACATACGTTCATTTGATTACGCCCAATTGGAAATTGGAGGAACGCACGTTTCAATTTCCGATGGAAGAAATCATCGGGAAAACAGTCTATGCGACGTTTTAATGGAGAAAGTACGTCGAATTATGTAAAAGATAGAAAGAAAGGGTTTCACAGGATCAAAAAAAGATTTTAAAGAAAGAGAAGATAAACATTTATGTAATTTAATATTCATTTAATTTGGTGAACGTGAAAATGACGGCACACAACACTGGCACCAAAATTAAATAAAACACAGCTTTAACTGCCGCACTCAGAGAGCTTTAATGATTACTTAGGCCATCACTTAGTAAAGGCAGTTTTGTCATACAAAAATATGTAAAATCTTTACATAAGTGACGGTTTAAGTAACCATTAAATATCTATGAGTACCGCAGTTACTACATTTAAAAATAATAACGTAGTAAGTACTTGATCTAATTATAAGTTTACCACTCAAGAATACCTATATATCCCGTCGGGGCTGCGGGTTGTTCGAAAGAGATACCGCGACCTCGGCGCAAGGGCTAAAAAGGCACATTGGTGGTTTTTAGTCAGTAGAAGTCTGACACTCCCTTTCGCTCTCCCCAAAACAAAAAAAAAGAATACCTATATATTATATGTGTAAAGTATAAAGTAGACATTTGTAGAATAACCGAAATTGATTGTGAGCTTGGTGGCTTGACTGCCTTTTTGGTCTAGTGGTCGCAAAGACGACTGTTGGGAATTAGGTCCTGGGTCGGGCAAGGTTGTATCATATTGATTATTCCAGTAGCAGCCATGAAGTCTGGATTTACCCGGTTGAAAGCAATAGGCTCTTATTACGACTTTATCATAACTGGCGAAATATGTGTGTGTGCAATAAGTACACCTGCTAACCCATTGGGGATTAAAAAGCGTGATAATATGATTGTGAAGTGGTTACCGAAGAAATCACCATGTAAAATGAAGACGGGCTAACAAAATTTGGACGAAATTTCAAGCAGTACAATTTAAAAACAACATAAGTCTACATTACTGATAATGGTTCCGTTAAGACAACCGAGCTTAAGGCATCTCAAGGGAAATTTACAGAAGTCTTAATAGCTGTGAACGCATGACAGGTTTTCGAGGTACAATGTATTACGTACAAATTTTCCTTAATCGCTTGTATCTAGCAATAAATTCTGGCCGTAGACCCAGGCTTAGCAGGAGATATCCCTCTTTATCCGTTGGTGTCATAAGAAACAAGTTACGGATTACTTGAAGCGGATTGGTGGAAAATATTAACACGATATTGGATACTAGTGCTACCAAGCATTACTTTTTGATATCATTCAACATTATTGTTATTATCTACATTCTAATAATAGGCAATATAGAGCTCTAGGGTGCTATATTGACTAGTATAAAACAAAGTCGCTATCGCTGTCTGTCCGTCCCTATGTATGCTTAAATCTTTAAAACTACGGAACGGATTTTGAAGCGGATTTTTTTAATATATAGAGTGATTCAAGAGGAAGGTTATAGTATATAATTTGACCGACATCCACGCGGGTGAAGCCGCGGGCATCAGCTAGTTTATTATTAAATTAGCAATAATAGTGCTAGAATGGAGGTGACTGCTGACTAATGGCGAGTAATATTGAAGTATGGATGAAGAAGACATGCTGCGCTGACCCCAAATTATTGGGATAAGGGCAAGAGAATGATAATGAGGAGGAGTGGAAACAACAAGGAATTGACTTAAGCTACCAAAAATAGAAAATTTCGAAAATGATGATTGCAATTTCCGTCAGTAAATTAGTTCAAAACAAGAATTCAGCGGTTCATGCCGTTAATACAGCGCTTAATAACACAAAGGTTGAGGTGTTTTCAAAGGCTTTATCAAACCGATAGAAGGCTCAATGTGTTCGCCAATTTTAGAAACATAGCCTATCTCATACCACCCGGCTGGAAATTGGAAACGCCTACACATCCATCGCCCTTCGTAAATGCAAGCTGGTCTGAAAATAGAGGTAAATTCTTACACTTCCACGCCTTTCACCACTAGGTAGGCTAGGTAAGTTTTACCTATATATTTTCGGAATTCATAACGTCGCGTCGTCGGTATCTAAAAGTATCCCTAAAACTTTCGTGTCCCACGCATAATTTTGGTACTGTACAGTGTACAGCGTGTTTTCGAAATGCGTAGTTATATTTAAAATAGACGGTTGTACTACCTACTCACCAAACTAGGCAACCAGGTCGTACCTACAAAATGTCAATATCTGCTTTACCCAAATGTCTGGGACAGTTGTTTATTCTTGTCTTATATCATGTTGGTTCCATTGAGTAAGTTAGTAAGTTTAAAAATATTACCACACAAGTTAAACCGTTTTCGCAGCGCACGCAACGGAAGCTCTTAAAAAGGAATATCTTTTCCCGTTTTTGCAACATTTTTCATTTATGCTGCTCCTATTGATCGTAGCGTGATGTTATATAGCCTAAAGCCTTCTTCGATAAATGGACTATCCAACACTAAACGAATGTTTCAATTCCAACCAGTAGTTCCAGAGTTTACCCCGTTCAAACAAACAAACAAACAAACTCTTCAGCTTTATAATATTAAGTATAGATTTTCCATTTACCACCTTAAAATTTGATTGATTACCTCAGTACATTGTCACATTATACCTTGTTCTAAAACGCGTCACATTTTGCATCATAATACTAAAACAAGGTTCTAACTACGGTTAAAGTTTTCGTAAATTAACCGTACCGCAGTGTATCAGAACATATCGAATGCGTGCCACCACAACATCGCGTTTACCATACACCTAAAACCTATCACGGCTCCGAAAAACTAACATTAACTTTTATAGCTCTTTTATAGTTCCCGCTTTTATTTTTCCAACTTCTCTGGTCACGGATTGGTTGTAAACGGTACAATACTGCAAAAGGCTCAGGGGAAAATAAAAGTAGAAGACTTTCAAGAAAATCTTAAATTAGATTTTGTTTCTTATAGTGGTGTTAAAGGGTATCTATCTGGCTCTTTGCTTTCATAGTGCAGGAGAGTATCATAAAGTTGATAAAAGTAGACAAGATAGAATAGTGTTCGTGAAGGAAGATAGATCTTTGAAAGCGTCTAGAAGTTTGGATTTGCGATCTTATTTTCTGTAGTAAGGTGAATCGAAGTTGCGCTAGTGTTTTGTGTCGATAGAATTCAAATCTTTGATGTTTATAAAGGAGGTAAGTATTCAGTCTTACGTATACTGATTCGCCCTTGCTTTGCACGGTTTTTGCGATTTAAAAATACAAAGAGATCTTCCTTTATTTTTATTAATAATAGCTTTATATTATTATTTTTATGTAGATCTCAGTTTCGATCTCATTTTTATATATTTTTTTATTTTAGTCGTAATTAGTTGATAAATTTATAGCGATACGGTTTTTCTTTTTGAATTTTATTATTTGTATGCCATATTTCATTTCAAGATCTTTATTTCGTTTTAATTTTTTGATGTATGTTTTATGTTATGTTATCACTTATTTTTATGAATGCTGGTTAACCAGTAATTGGCGACTGTGTAAGTTTGAGACTACAAAACCTATGTACGTTATGATATGTTGTACACAGAAGCTGTTGGTGAACCTATATGAAGAAATAAATAAATAAAGAGATCAGTTTATGCAGAAGTATAAATCTATGTGATACTTTTATCGTTCATTATTTATTTCGCATGATCTGTGTTCACCTTTTGTTGGGTATCCTAAATTAAATTATACAAGTTTCATGTCAATGAATGATGGTAAAAATTTAAATACCTACTTTAATCAGACATGAAAACCAGCTTCATCACCAGCCTATAATGTTCCCACTGCAGGGACTCAGGCGTCCTCTCTATGATATGATGGGCTATGATCCACCACGCGGGCCCAGTGCGGGTTGGTAGATGTCACATGTCTTCGAATTTTTTGGTTCTAAGACATGCCGGTTTCCTCACGATGTTTTCCTTCACTTTTTGAGCTTTTTGAGTGGTGAAGAAATAAATTACACAAAGTAATGTGCCCACGACTCACTGTTCTCTTTTAAAAACCAGCTTAATTTAATAAAATGTCTAGATAAGTGCTGTAGCAACTGTCAATCAAGATCTGCTCGACGTAGATCGTGAGTCTTATGTCTAAAAAGGGTTTGTATGTAGAAAAGGTTTTTCTTCAAAAAGCGAGTTAAGAAAATGTCTACGCATCTAAAAAGATATGTCTAGTTCTCGATTTACTTTAATAAAAAGCTGTACCTTTCAAGTTAATAACAACTCGTCACCTGACTGGCCTTTTCCCAAATATTTTGGGTCGGCATCCAGTCCAACCAGATGCAGTTGAACACCAGTACTACAGGATCTGCTAAAGGCGAGAACGTTTTAATTCCCCACATACTCACTATTCCAGGTATTGCCATTTCAATTTGAGACGTTGCAATTTCCTTCAAAATTGACTTTTCAACAAATCGCAAGTCGCAAGCATTCATTTTTGCACTCCATGCGTCACATTCGGTCAACCGATGCAAGTCATCATCATCTGCCATTTTAGGGTTCCGTAGCCGAATGGAAAAAAACGTAACCTTATAGATTCGTTATGTCTGACATGACACTTCAAGTCCGACTTGCACTTGGCCAGTTTTTTAAGCTTGGGAAATCATCAAATGACACCCCCCGCTCTGGGCTGAGCAGGAAGGAGTGTCAGACTTTTACTGACTAAACCTATGTTCCTTTCCCGTGTTCCTTCTTATGCTCTTTGCGTTCCAGGGCCGCGGTAACTCTTTCGGACAAATTTTGCAACCCTGGTGGGCAGTGGCCCTAGTGGGCCTGTCATCGTCTTCTGCCTAGCCTTTTCCCAAATATGGAGGAAACTCGGAATGTAGGGAAAGGTTATTATTAAGCATCGAGTTTCTACTCTTCTCTTCAAGACTTGCCATTTAATGCATTTAATGCCAAAGTAAAATCTAACCTGTGTTCAAAAACTTACTATTCCATTAACGACTACTTAAATGATAAGAATAGTTGGTCGTTGAGTTGTACACAAGACAATGTTGTTATTTATGTTCTTTCTCTAAAATTAGTTTACTGATATGTTATGTCTATTTTATGTTTTAACTATTATATACATTTTTATTATTGATTTGTGTCTGTAGTCAATCGTAATATTAACTTACACCTTTCTATTGTAACGAGTCTGGTTCTTCTAAACAAACAGACAGATGTGTTGCTGTGGAGTTTGTTCCGCCACTTCTTCTTTCGTCGTAGTGTGGGCGTTTTTGGGTACTGTCACTTGTAAATAAGTAAATTTTGACGTTCGAAAAGTGCTGATTATCAGCCTAGTTTGAATAAATGACTTTTGATTTTGATTCTCAAAGTTAACAAAAACTATCCTAGCTTTATTAAAAACTATTGTAGCCACGAACGCCGCGGCTGACTAAACTTTTCGGCCACGCTTAGCGTAGTCGACTGTTTGTCTAGAACTAATATCCAAACTGTTCTATTTATATTTTCAATTCAGGACAGTATGGGTACTGATTGTGATGAGAGAAACTGGCTACCTATTACTACTCGTGTAAGTCGAATATCAACCCAAGGGAACGAGAAAACCGAGATAAAAAATGTTATTTCTGAATTATGGATCGATGGTAATTACCACCGATTCAGAATCGTAACTTATGATAGACTATTAATTGCTTACAAAGTGTGATATTCTAAGTGTAAACTGTAATGTTTTCCTTTAAAAGTGGAGTTCCACAAACCCATCTGATACGTCGTTTTGGAAAACAAACAATGAGCTCGAGATCGGAGATAGAAAAGCTATTCCAGCAATGGAACAGTATAGTAGGCTGATATCATCATCATCATCAGCCTTTAATGTACCCACTGCAAGGACTCAGGCCACTTCTCTAGGAGAGGGATGGGCTATCCACCACGCGGGCCCAGTGCGGGGTGATAGATGTCACATGTATTGATGTTTTCTTTCACCGTTTTGAGAGCAGTGGTGATGAAATAAATTACACAAATTCTTGCGCCTGACTGGGTTCGAACCCACGACTCACTGTTTGCAAGTCGGCGCCGCCACACTGGGCCACCGTTGCCCAATCATAGTTAAAGAAAGTCCTTGAATGTGACTGCCACTTTTTTAACCAACTTCCAAAATGCAGGAGGTTCTCTATTCGTGTGTTTGTTTTTTTTCCTATTACTTTTCATAGAGATTTCGTTAGTTCCACTTAAAGCCCATGTAAGATTTTAGTACGCACATAATTTTATTAACATTAATGTAGTTCTAATCACAAAATTATAATTCTTTATCAGAGTTTTATAATCCCGATAGCTCTAACCAGATATTCTTCAAGGCACGACTAAATAGGTTACCTCCAGGCAAGCGTGTACCATTGTTTAACGCACCATGGCTTTGTACAGGGTTATATGATAGCCCAACACGAACCAGCACATTAATAGTTTTATTGATATTAGAAAACTCAGAATTTAAAATGGAGAATGTAGCAATGAGTGTCTCAAACAGAATTTTAAGTCAGCACAACCTTTGAAGAAAAATGAATTATTTTAGAAATTACTACCTCATTGGTCTAGTGGTTGCAATCGTGACTGCTGAGCTCATGCTCATTGGTTCGGTTCCCGGGTCAGTCGTATCTCGGTAGCAGCCACGGAGTCTGAATTTGTACCTGATTTACAGCAATAGGCCCGGCCTATTACGTGGGACTCAAACATAAATGTCGAAATATGAGGTGTACCTCTGCTTCACCCTTCGGCGATAACCGGCATGATGATAATGTATTCAAAAAATGTATTTTGTCACAATCTAATAAGTTGCAGATAATTTCTCATTTTCTGGTTACAATATAACTGAAGGTATGATTATAGAAATATTGGTTAGAAGAAACAGTGTTATAAAAAAAATACCGAGACTTTTATAGATAACGTATGTAAACGAAGTTTTTAATAACAAATGCGTGTGCATAGTTGGTTTATTCAAAGCAATTTATAATCGTGAAAATTTAGTTTAGTATTTAGAGTAACATAGTCTTAAATGGGTATGATTAAAAATATATAGCCTTTAGCCCTCTAAATATAGAAAATAATAAAGTTTTCCTTAATTTATAAATAGCTTAGGGTACGTCGGTATTTGAATATCCCTACCTAACCTACGTATATTGCTAGGTTACTTTTCGGTCACTGATTGGGTTAACATTTATTTTATGCAAAAACAATATTATATTCACCGCTGGTTGGTTATTCGGACCTAGCCAAATTTAGATTTAATTGAACCGTTCATATTTAGCAATATAAATACAATTTTACGACATTAACGACCAAATCGAAAATGAAATGTTGGCATTTCTGCAAATACAGCGACAATTTTGGCTTAAAATTTGTCTCAGACGCAACGTAACCTGCGTAAGAACACATAAAGCCATCAAGTTCCGTCTGAGACACCGAAAACCTTAATCGAAACGTAAAAATCATGAAAGTACTCACATTCACCGTGTCTCGTTCTCTCGCGGGAACGAACTACACACTCGAACACACTATTTGACACAACACTAAAGAATAAACACACTGAATCAATTGGAAAACACTGCACTGATAACACTCCGTCCGTCCGTCACCGTACGATCACCGTGTCTATATTTCGGTTATTTTTTCCTTACGCACGTGTTTCGTAAGAGATCGCGCCGAACCGAGGCTTTCAAACGTTCGGGGTACACTGAAACGTGCGGGCCGGGCCGTGTGCTCGCTTACATCTATCCCTTTCTAGCGCGTCGGTTTGGAGGGTAGTTTTATCTGCCTTCTCGCTCCCACGCCCTGAAAGTGTACGGAGAGTACTCGTAATACGTATAGGTCAATATGAAAGCTCCTCGGGTGCTGGAAGCTGCAGTTAGGGTGGATATGTTAAGGAATTTTGTGAGGATATGTCAAGTTATGTCATTGGAGGAGTTGAAGTTCTGGGATTTGATTAGATGCCGTGGTTCGTAGTCCCCTATAGCGTTTTGTTTGCGGGCTTTCCTATAGTTTTATTTTTATATGTATGGTTAATAAAAGTGACAAATAGTCTTATACTAAATGCCTTTACCGGACAAGACATATAGAAAAATATTAAGAAATATTTCTTAATATTTTCTAAACTAAACAAACTAGTACTGCAGTAACAAACCTAAATAAGAATACGGTCTTAAACACAATAGATCATATTTTTTTGAATACTCAATAACTTTATATCCAGAAGCAAATGTCATATTCCATAAAAAAAAAATCGAATAATTTCCCAAATTTTCAAAACTCCAACAGTCACAGACTGTACACACAGTCCCACGATCAACTCTAATGGTGCCCACCCTACACAATCCGGCTGGTATCAACGACTGCACGCATGCGCAGAACAGACGTCGCCCCGAAGGTTCGTCACACACCCCTGAAAATTAATTATTCCCTACACTAAACTGTGACTGCTTCTTTGAAAAAAAAAATTATTTATAGGTCTTCGATTTACCTCTTATTTTTTCAATAAATTATACTTATTTTTATTTAATATCACGACTGTTTTTTTCTGAAGACGTAAGCAGAGTTGTAAAGTAAACCTACATTAAGTTTTTAAAGTAGACACTTTTGCCATTAACGGAGTATCTTCAATCTTCATATATCTAGACTTGGGTTGCTACTGGTAAAATTTTGTAACTTATTTTTTTTACTACTATATCCGTTACCTACTTTGCTGACTGGGATCGAACCTCGAGCTAATAGCTGTCGTGCTTGCTACTACTGAACCATCATGCTTTTTTTTGCCTTCTTATATGGTTTAAAGATATTTACTCACCTAAATATATATCATTCTGATGTTGTTCTTCTACTTAGCGTGTCGATGACAATTCGAATTGAGTTAGTTCAAAATTCTCCTGTGATGTACAATCGAACTAGCTAATATACATTAAGAGACTGATGCTAAACGATACAGCGTTTGACATCAGTCGCTTAATGCGAAACGCTTTATAAAACAATATTGCAATCAATATTTTCAGTGTACTAGTATTATACAAAACTCTACCTGTATACTTATTAGCTTGTTCGATTGTACACGCAACAGAACAGGCAGAACACGATATACCAGCAGGACTATTTCGTATCTCTTTAAATATCAGTGCTTATCATAGTGTCCATCGATTAACTGTCAAATAGTTCTATTTTGTACCAAACCGTAACCATTTGACAGTTTATCGATGTAAACTATGATAGCCACTGACATTTAAAAAGATACACAATAGCCCAGCAGGGTCTCATAACACGACATTTACACTCTAGGGCAGATTCATCTATGAGTTTCTATGGTGTTGTTTATAAGGTTCCAGACATTGCTGTCCAATTTTTCCAACGATGTTTTCCTTAGCTATAAAGTTTAGAATGGCATTGAAAAAGTCTTGTTTATTCCACGCCAATAGTAATGTTTCCTAACTAAACAAACTTATGATTCTACTTAGTCCGTCTGTTAGATTATCAAAAAATATTGAATACGTATTTTTTGTTTTATCAAATTAATAAAAATTGACAAAGATAAAACGCGTCAAAGATTTGAGTGGGGGGTTGTGACGTCACTCACCGGTAAAAACATGTCACACTAATGTCTTAGAATATGACGTCACACGCGTTTTCAAAGCACTGTATCGTCTTCATTGTTTGTTTACGTGAAAAAGAAAAAATATGTGTCCAATATTTTTTGGAAATCTATCTGATGGACTAATAATTTTTTTTTTGTTAACTACCCTATTAAAATTTTACTGGAAAAACGACTTTATGCTTATTGCAAGATATGTCTATTGCCTATGTCATAACCTTAGCTGCTTCGTCGCTTCTGAAGATACCTCAAGAAATTCCTTTAACTCTAACCTAAATACCTAAAGGAGTCAGTTAGAACTCATGTTTCACAAAACATAGTTCACCCTCCAAAGGTAAATGAACCGAGGTAAGTAGATAAGTACTCTATCTTTGATCGTCACTTTGTCGCCAAGATTCAAATGTCCAAAACAGTTCCCTTTCAGGCTAATTGGAAACAAAATTGGGCCGTATGATCTCTAACAGAGAGTTTTAATTCATTATTGTTTATTTTGCTTTTGCTCCACCATCTTTTAGCGGTGGCTGAGTGCCAGTATTTCGTTTTTTTCTAAATTTTTTGCCTTTTAATTACGCTGAAGTGTAGAGGGGTGTTTTTTTTGTTGATTATAAATAATTAATTTGGGGCGGATGCCTTTGATCACGGGAATGGGGTTATTGATTTTGGCATGTTTTGGCTTGGTGTTTGATGTTTGAATTTTAAAATATTTTTAGAGTTTGGTACCTTTTATTACTTGGATAATATTATAAATTGTGTTGTAATTTACCTTAAAAAATTAATCGTTGTCTGATGGAACACAATTATTATGTTTTGTTATGAGTTTTGGTTTAGTTTTACCTCATTAGTCAAGGGTTCGCAAGTTAGACTGCTGAGCATGAGGTCCTAGGTTTGATTCCCCGTTTGAGCTAAGTGTAATTGGGCATTTCCTTCATAAATCTACACTAATATTATAAAGAGGAAAGATTTGTTTGTTTGTAACGAATAGGCTCCGAAACTACTGGACCGATTTCAAAAATTCTTTCACCGTTGGGAACTTACACTATTCCCGGGTGACATAGGCTACTTTTTATCCCTGTATTCCCGCGGGAACGGGAACTACGCGGGTGAAACCGCGTGACGTCCGCACAGTATCTAATAAACAGCAACGGAGCCTGAATTTATGCCTAGGTGATGGCTATGGACAAGTCCATAATACAAGGAACTTAAACATAACCGGTAAAGTACGGATTTACTATCAAGTACACCTCTATCTAAGCCCTCGCAGATTACAGGCGTGATGTTATGTTATGTTTTAGTCTTGCGTTACTTGTGCATCAACCATTAAGTCTTTTAAATTTTAACAGTATTGAATGACAAACATAAACCTGCCGGGACTGCGGGTCCCGTCGGGGCTACGGGTTGTTCCCAAGAGATACCGCGGCCTCGACATGAACGGCTAAGAAGAAACATGGGTAGTTTTTAGTCAGTAGAAGTCTGACACTCCCTTTCGCTCTGCCCAAGAGTGGGAGGGGTTATTAGATGATTTTCCATCCGCTTAAAAAAGAAAAAAAGGACAAACATTGACACGCCTTAAGAAGGTTACCCGTCCCGACGTCCCGAAGATTATCTATGGTTATCAAGCACAAGATTGTTTTGGGTTCGATCCTTATCTTCGCGGCATAAAAGACAAGATTCCTTGAACTAATAATAGAATGTCTGAGATGAGGAATTTGCTTGCATAGCAACAATATCTATATATCGTCAGTTCTATTGTCATACTTCGTCGTGTCTTAGGATTAGCAAAAGATGTTTTGACTGCCTCGTGGTTGCTAGTGCGACTGCTGAACTGAGCGCCCTAAGTTCTATTCCTGGGTTGGATAAAATGTTATTCCATTAGAAATATATCAGTAGTAGTCACGGACTCTGGTCTTGTGCAGAATTGATGGCAATAGGCTTGGGGGCCAGTCTATTGCCATCAATCCATACATGGGACTTAAACATTACTGCCGAAATAAGGGTGTACTATTAGGAACATCTCTGCCTAACCCTTTGAGCGTGATGTATAACGATTAAAACCTCTCTATGTCATCTCAGTATCAACTTTTTTAGGGCACACCATTTATAAATGTGTAAATGGGTGTAAATCAACCCATCACACAGCCGTCAGCCAAGCATTCTGTACATCAAACTAAGTATCCCTACGCAAAAAATTTGGCTGGGTAACGACTTTTTTTTTGTGTAAAAAAATCACATTTTACGGTAAAACTCAATGAAGCACTATTAAAACATAGTGCTAATGGATGCTTTGAATAGTAAACGTGTCATGGATGGTAATTTAAGTAAAGTTAAAACCTGAAAAACTAGTATTTACAAAAACAGCTGTGAAAAATTTGGAACTTTTACCCCCAATATCTCCGTAACTGGGAGGTTCCCAGGTATATTCTGGAACAAAAAAATTATCACAGTGGTGGGGAGAACAAGTGCCCTTTGTTTGCGTTAAGGGTACTTTTACACCCTATGTATTAAACAATATTTCCACCTGTACACTAAAAACAGTGATATTCACAATTTTAACACTAGAAGTAAGCATAAACTACGCGCTCCTTTTCACCGGCTTCACAAAGTTCATAATTCATTCGTAGGGCTCGGTATAACATTTTATAACAAACTGCCATCTTCTTTTCTAGACTTGCCATTTAATGCGTTTAAAGCCAAAGTAAAATCTAATCTTTGTTTAAAAGGTTACTGTTCCATTAACGACTACTTAAATGATTAGAGTAGTTGATCGCTGACTTGAACACAAGACAATGTTTGTTATTTGTGTCGTTAGATTTCAAATCGCATCAAGTCCACTTTTGACAAAAAATTGCTTTTATTTTTATTTAAAAGGCAAGGGAAGTTTTCACAATATTTTACCAAATTTACGCAAGTCAAGCAAAATAAGTTTAAAACACACCCCTTTTTTCAAATTGAACCAAGTCCATTTGACATGTTATATTAAAACGCAGCAAGTCGCAATGAGCCAATCAGAGCGAAGCGATCGTTCAAAATGGCGCCCAGTTGAGTGTTGATTGTCGCCACGCGTGTGAATTCGTGTCGCGTTTTTGATTCAAACTGCACTAAGTCCAGTATTTTGTTAGATCAAATGAAGCTAAGTCCAAAGGACTTGGTTCATTTTGACAAAATAAACCTAAATCCAAATTAGAAATTCGTTTTTCTCGTAATCTATAAATATTTCACAGAAACAATGATAGAAAGGATGATAGAGAATCCAATTTTTGATAGTCACACCACCCCTCAAAATAAGATAGTAAAAAGCCTTACTCGAACAGAAAAAAAACCGCTTTTTATGAGTTTTAACATTTTGGACTTACTTCAATTTGAAATCTAACGACACATTTATGTTCTTTCTCCAAAATTAGTTTACTGATATATTATGTATTCTTTTAAATTTTTTTACATTGTTAATTATTACATACTTTTTTTATAATTGATTTGTGTCTGTAGTAAATCTACACCTTACTATTGTATCGAGTCTGGTTCTTCTAACTAACCTAACTAACAGATGTGTTGCTGGGGAGTTTGTTTCGCCACTTCTTCTTTCCAGCTAAAACAATAGGAAGTGTCGAAGGGTGGGCGTTTTGGGGGACTGTCTCTTGTAAATAAGTAAATTAAATTTTGACGTTCGAGAAGTGCTGATTATAAATTATCAGCCTAGTTTGAATAAATGACTTTTGATTTTGATTTTATGATTTTGTCGGTCTTCAAATCTTTACTATAACATTTATGGTTGACAAAAGCCGTTAATGATTTTCAAAAAAACTCAATCAAACAACACATGTAGACGTCAGTTTAATTGACAGATCAATCACGTCCCAAATGAATCATTTTTGTGACTATAATTAAAACACGCAGCGCGTCCAATCACTGTTTCCGTCATCTATCATGTTCGGGAAACGATCGAACGACTGCTTATTTACGAGTATTATTAAACGATACACACGTGGGACTCGTGGCTGTATAAAAGCAATCGAACGGTTCATTCTTCAAAGTTAAGCAACAGTAGCCGAGGTCTGGCCGAGGATGGGTAAATCAGCACCGTCAAATGACTGTTTCTGTCATCTAGGTATCATGTTCGAGACGGTCGATTGGCTAATTATTTACAAGTATTAATATTATACACACGTAAGTCTAAACTGAATGGTAACACCCACTTGGGTCATTTTTCAAGTTTAAGCAACACTAGCTGAGGTCGGGCCCAGGATGGGTGACCCAGCCCCAACCAGTCACTGTATGTTTAAAGAAAGAAAGAAAGAAAAATATTTATTTGGGACAAGCACAGGAACTACAAAAATAATAAAAAAAGAATCTAAAACTAAATAATAAAAAAAAAGACCTGTGCGAGGCCAAAAAGGCTCCTATCTCAGCATGGTGCTGCGATAGATGAAAAAACAAATACCGCAGCGCTGGTATTCTGATAGGGCCCACTGTGATGTCACGGTCACACCTACGGACACAAAATACATTCTAACAAAAATAAAATGTGAAAATTATATTTGGGAAACGATTGTAAATGATGTTTAGGAAACGATTTCATTTCATTTATTTATTCATCAAACAATTTTCATTGTGTTAGAATAATTTTACAAAACAATTAGGTACATATAAAATCATAAAAGTAGCAATAGGATCAAATATAAAGCATACAAAAAAAAAACAAATATAAAATAAACAAAAAATCATAAAGCACAAAAATAACCATACCTTTTCCATTTTACGTACATAAATCAACTGAGAATTAAAATGTCAATTAAATTACTGTTTATGTTTATCCAGCCATAAAACGTTCAAACACAACCATGTCCATTCCATGTTAGGTAAACTTAATAGTATAAAATATAAATTAAATGCCAGTTAGATGTAAATTAAATGTCAATGAAATGTAAATTAAAAGTCAACTAAATGTAATTAAATGTCAAATACCTTGATATAAATTAAATGTCAATTAATCAACCATGTCTATTTCATGTTTCGTAAATTAAAATAGAATTAAATGTAAATTAAATGTCCGTTAAAATTGATTAAGTTCAAAATAATTGTCAATTAAATGTCAATCAAATTAAATGTCGATTAATCAAATGTCAATTATAATAAGTGCTACCTTAATGAAATGTCTATAAAATTAATGTCAATACCATATCAAATAATTCATTGAATATATTATACAAATTATCTGGAATCATTTACCATTAAATCGGATACAGAATATAAAGACTTTTCTAATAGGAAGGATTTCAGTTTTGCCTTAAATGAGTTAGTGTTATAGACCAAACTTTTTAAATCAGTAGGTAACTTATTAAATAACTCTACTGCTTGGTAACGTGAACAATGCTTTACTATGTTAAATTTAGGCACCATTCGATTTTTAACCACTTTCCTTCGTGTACTCTCTCTTAGCTCTCTTTCTTTTTGCGATTCATATTGGTGTATATATTTTGCGAACTTGCTTAATAAAACTAGTATATACAAGCTTGGAACTGTAAGAATGCCCAAGTTCTTAAAGTATTCTTTGCATGATTCATGTTGTGGAATTTTGACTATGGTTCTAATGGCACGCTTCTGAAGGATGAATGCTTTTTGGCAGTTATAATAATTATAGCTATTACCCCAAAACATAACACTATACCTTAACCTAGATTCAACCAAAGCATGATAACATGCTTTAAGTTGCTTCAAATCTATTTCATCCCTGAGGCTCCTAAGTGCATAACACGCAGAGGATATAGAGGCATCAATAGCAGCAAGCTCCTGTTTCCAGTTTAGATTTGAGTCAATTTTTATACCTAAGAATTTTACCTCATTTACCAATCTTATCGTGTCTCCTTTCAAGGTCACATCTATCGTGTCGGTGTTACGAGATGTAGTCTTAAATAACATTACATTTGTTTTATTTGTATTAATTAGTAAATTATTAGCTGTGAACCATTCATAAAGATTTTCTAGACTTTTATTTACTTTTGTGGTCAATTCTTTTAAATCATGGGCTCCTATTATTACGTTTGTGTCATCAGCAAAAACAACACACGAAATGTCAGGCTGCGCTGTGTTCAGGAATTTTAATAAATCGTTAGTGAAGATAAGATACAATATTGGACCTAAAATTGAACCTTGGGGTACCCCGCGTCTTATGTATGTCATCTTTGATTTATATGCTATTTCACGATTTCTTCCATCAATGTTTTTTATTTCGACGTACATTCGTCTGTTTTGTAAATAAGATGTCATTAGTTTTAAAGCATCACCTCTTATACCGTAATGTTCCAGTTTAGCAAGCAGTAATTGATGATCTATCATGTCAAATGCAGAACTCAGGTCAATAAATAGTCCAGCCACTTTCATTTTGTCATTTATTTTACTAACTACGTCATCAATGAGAGTGTCTATGGCATCTGAAGTGCCAACGCCCTTTTGATAACCAAATTGTCTTAAATGGATTATTTTATTGAGATTCAAATGTACCATCAGTCTAAATTTAATTAATTTTTCAAATATTTTCGACAAAGTTGGTAGCAAGGATATTGGTCGGTAATTTTTTGGGTCAGTCTTTGTGCCTTTTTTAAATATAGGAATTACTTTAGCTAGTTTAAGTTGATCGGGAAAAATCGACTCTTTTATACATTTATTGAAAAAATCGGAAAGAGGAAGTGCTAAAAATTCAATACTCTCTTTTATAGTAGTTATTGGTAAGTCGTCATATCCGCAAGATTTTTTGTTAGCCATGTGACACACAATCTTTTTTACCTCTATTGGTGTAGTCGGCTTGAAAGACAAGTTACTCTCAACTCTCGCAGTTGTTTCTTTCAGAAAGGATAATGCTGCATCTTTGTTAAGTGTCCGTGCTGGTTTGCAAACAAAAGTCTCGACGAATTTATTAGCAATATCCTGGGAATCATCAATAACTTTGTTGTCTATATTTAGGACAAGTTTTTTACTAATCTTATTTTTTGTTTTCTTTGTATGTTGATTAACTAGTTTCCATGTCTCTTTAGGTATATTTTTAGCCTTACTAAGATGTGCTGATATGGCTAACTTTTTAGCTTGCTTTATAACCCTTCTATAAATTTGGATATACTTTATTTTGTAATTCGAGATACTAACATTATTAGGGGTGGCACAACATAAAACTCTTTTCATTTTACTTGATACTTTGACTCCCTTGGTTATCCACTTAATTATTTTATTTTTCATAGGCTTTATTTTAAAAGTCTTCTTTGGGTAACAAGTACGAAAAATTTTGCCAAAATTGTCTAGAAAATTATTTATTCCCATATTACTCAAATTTACACTGGAAATACTCTTTTTAAACGTAGCATTATTTTTCGTGTTAAACAATCTTTTTTGAATTGTTATGGTATGTTCTGGCATTTTCTCGTTGATTTTATCAAGAACCATGTCGCAAAAAAGTCCACCATGACCATCTGCTAAACCATTGTGATCGACCAAACAACGCTCTATACAATCATCATCAACATTTGTAATTATATTATCAATACAAGAGTATGATTTATTTCGAATGAAAGTAGGAGTTTTTATGAGGTATCTAAAATTATAACATCTCAATAAACTTATGAACTCTGAAGCTTTTCTACTTTCAACCATTACGTCAACATTAAAGTCGCCACAAATTAAGCACTTCCTATCAAGAAAATATTCTAACAATTTTTCTAAACTACCCATGAAACTTTCAAAATTTTTCTCAACTGGACTTCTATAACAGCAACATATGTATAAGATTAACCTCTCAAAACTTGCCCTACACGTGGCAGGCCACTGCAGTTCACTGCCGGGAGCCAGGTGTTCTTGTTAATAATTAACTTGTTAATGTAAACACTCTTGCATGGTATTGACAACAGCATTTTGAAGATTGCCGCAGCCAGACCGGACTGCCCCTTCTCCGGTAGGGGCAGCCATAGGTTTAGCTAAGAATACATACTAACAAAATTACTTTAGCCCTATTGTAACTAACACTACAATACTAACAAAACTATGGACTATAGTTAAAAAAGTTTATTTTAATTGAACTGATCAGTCAGCAAGTTTGCAGAGATTCCGCTTTCAATACATCGTAAATTCACTCCATGTTTTTTTTCGTACAATATTTTTGTTCCGTCTTCATCTTAATTTTCTTCTTCATAAACAAATGATTCGCAAACAAAAAACATTGATTGATCAACAATGTACCCGTCATCTGTCTTGTTCCCTGTCAAAGAGGAGGGATGAGGGTAATATCATTTTATTTACCTCATTTAAATTAATTTAATAAGCATCATGTCTTTAAGAGAGATTGATTTGAGGGGATCTTCGTGAAATGATGGTGAAATGCTACAGGATTGGTTAGAATGTCTTGCTTAATGATGTCAAAATGTTTGTTGTTTGTTGTTAAATGTTTCTGATTGGCTATAATGCGGACGATTTATAAGTTTAGTTACATTTGTAACGTTTGACGGTTTTAATTTTATTATCATAATATAAGACGGGTCAATTGCAAATTGAACTAGCGCATGAAAAAAGTTTTTCACTGAAAATTCAACCCTACGATAATTATAAATGTAGTATCACGCTTGTAATACCCGAAGGTATATACAGTAATATCCCATCTTTCCCTAGTTATGTTAAGTCTCATAGTAGAGGAGACGGTGAAGATCGACCTTCACCGCTCTGATAACCAGATGATGAGTATTTCTTATCAAATGTAATTTATAAAAAAATTTGCCTTGGATAACTTATACCTATCAAAAAGTGCTCATAGCTATTTTTAATTTAATTAATTTCAATAAATTTTCTTTCATCACCTTCACTCCTTTGATAACCGAATGAATTTTATCTCAATTGACAGTTTTTAACACACAGAATATGCCTAGGTAGGCTTGCCTACTCATTTCTGTGTATGGCTACCTGGCAAGCTGTGAACAGTTAGTCAATATAGGTAACTACACCGATCTGCTATCCAATCGAAATTAATATCAAAGGTTAGATATTTTAATTACAAAACCAATCATATAGGCTTGCCTGCAAAAAATAACTAAAAATGCTATGAGCACATTTTGATAGGCAAGTTATCATAGGCATATTTGTTTATAAAGGTTATCAGAGTGGTGAAGGTCGATCTTCACCAGCTCTTAGACCATCATGCAAGAGGGTCGATTGCCACCAACTGTCGACTTCATTCTGTTTACCGGCCATTATAATCTAGATCTCTCAAAATTTCGTGTGAATCGGTTTCTTCTAAGCAAGCGTGTTACACGCTACGCCGCACCATTGTTTCACATCAGGCATGTAACGACCAAACACCCATTTCAACAAAAAAAAAAGGGCTTGCGTTTGGTCGTACTGCGTGTGAATTCAGAAAAACTCCATAAGTCTTTGAGTGACCTAGAAAATTGAATCCAGGGCTCATCTGTAATGCTTGCTTTTGGTTACAATAATACAGCAAATTAAGCATAATCTTATCTTAGCTAACTTTACGATGTTACCAACAAAATACCTCTTATCAACGCCAAGATAATATTTGGTAAATAAAATGTAGAATGATTTAATTCTGGAGCCAACGGCGTGGAATACTAATTTTCTTGCGAGAAACAGGTATAAACGAGCTACATTGATGCTGTAAGTTAAGAGAGACGGGAGTTATGATGCTTCTCTTTAGTACTTGTTTGTAATTAAAATTTTTGAGCTCCGTAATTTTCTGTTGTTTGGCGGAGAGGCTGTATTCGTGCTTTACAGGGTAGCAAAAATAAGTGTTTGTAAAATTCTTCAATATGTATTAAAACTAGAAACATTTCCTGTGAAAAACCATTTGAAATGAACTGTACTTATCTTAATAATGTCCTGGACTATAAAAAAGTGTGGAACAGCAACAAACACTTAACGAAAAAAAAACTTTGATTATCAAACTTTTTTTTTTCTAGGAAACAAAAATAATGTCTAATATCAATCTAATCAAATCTACAGTACTTTTTCACTTATCTCATACACTTTATCCCTTTTTAAATTATACCAGTATCTAAAAAGCTAAACCAGACCATGATATTAGACCAAAATAACTAACTGAATGTAATTGGACTTTTAGTCACAATTTTTTATTTATTTATTTATTTAAACACACACACACTATCATTACAGGCTAACCTAATACAACAGTGTGGTTATAGTTAAATTTTACAAAATGAGACTCACAATTAACAATCTAGACTAAATGTTAACAACCTAAACATCAATAAGAAACATAATACTTAACAATCTAGAACTAAATTTACAAAATACGGCCCGTGTGAATTCACTCAGAATGCAATTGAAGCAGTCAATTTGTTGTGACACCATAGGACACGCAGCGCGCGCGTCATAGGCGCGTGCTGCAGCAGGAAATAACATGAATACTTACCTACTTAGTGAATGAATAGTACTAAACCTTGAACCAAACGAACCTTCCCACTTCTAATATTATAATCCCCTAAATAGACCAACTAACAGTAAATTTGTTCCTAATATCGAAAGCTAAATGTAATTCAATAAGATTTCCCTAACAATTTACCTTTATTGCTCTGAACAAATAATACTGTAAATCTGATTTTATTTTCGCTAAATGCTACTTGTTATTCCGGGGGCACGAATCCAAAAGGGACACTTGTAATTAGATACTTTAAGTAGTATTGTTGGTGATTGTCAATTGTTCACTTTATATTATTAGGAAGAAAATAATCAGTATTCGGGAAACGAAACATAATTCGTTTTTGATGTAATAGACAAGAAAGGTTTACTTACAGCAGATTCTGGGAAATCACTTTCGCTGAATATTTTGGTTGCTTTATCGAAAATTTTATGAAGGTTAAATAAAGTTAATTTTGATATCAATTTAGCAATACCAAGAATTTGAGTTGTTATTTAAATATTATCTACATTGTTTGTTTTAGAATAGGACTCGTAACATCGACTAGGTGGAGTACGTATCCCAATTTTCCACTCTGTGTGGCAACGGCTATTTAAATTGTGTCGTCCAAAATTTGGTGACGAATTTGCCACTTTCAGAAGCGTCTGTCAGCTTCTGTGACATGCAAACAACAGGACAAGCAGGACATTATAATTAAGTGGTAGCATCGTTTGTAGGGTGCACATACATACTCCAGGTCATTTTCACCTGAATAGATTTTCCTTTCAGCCAACCTGTGACCGGAGTCTATTGAAATGTGTGTGGTGTAACAAATCATCCAGAGATGTCAGCAACATGGAAGGGGCCCGCAAGGGATGACGCCCGTCGGGGCTGCGGGTTGTTCGAAAGAGATACCGCGGCCTCGGCACAAGGGCTAAGAAGGAACATGTGTGGTTTTTAGTCAGTAGAAGTCTGACACTCCCTTCCGCTCTGCCCAGAGCGGGAGGAATTATTTGATGATTTTCCACCACCAAAAAAAGGCCTCCAATGAATATTGGTGGTCTACCACTAATTTACAAACTTTAATACCAGCTTCCAACCCCTTAACCATAATACACAACAACCATAAAATCTGACCCAAAAATCCACTGACATCTAAACATAGAAAAAAAATCTGCAAAAACAAAAGTCATTCACATCTGTGACGCAAACAAAACTGTCCCAGTTCTCTTGACTCAAAGTGTAGCACTGAATGGATAGCCAAGTTTCAAAGCTCGGCACGATATGTTGTCTTTATAACGGACTTGTATCTACTGAATCAAACTTTATAAATACTTTGGCTCTGTTATCGGTGTCTGGTATTGTTGATAGTCTGTACACAGTCTGAAAGATTTTAGGGGCATTTGAAATCACTATATATATTACGGTCTTAAAATGAATAGGATATTTGTTTTTGAGTGTGAGTGTAGATGGTTTTATGAGTAAAAGGATACCAATGAAACGATCAGTTTTTAAAACTTTGTAGGCATCATCTTTATCATCAGGTTTTCACGCTCAAAAAAACTTAAAAACTTAAAAGTAAAAAAAAACAAGCACATTTTAAAATAAACAAAACTTGAAAGCAGGCGCGGTCCATTTTATTTTCGTAATTTTAGATTTAAATGGACCCCGCCTGCTGAAAGTCGGCTCTTTTGGTTTTTTAGCTAGTTTTTTACTTCCATCTTTTTAGTTAGTCACATAAAATACTTCGCAGACGATTTGACTTTATATTTGAATAAAGAATCAGTTATTCCGCCTTGTACGTATAAACATTTGGTAGTTTCTTGGCACCTTTCGATAATTTTAATTTCGTTTAAGAATGGTTTGGTTTTATAATTCGATCTCTAAACGGGATATATCTTAAAAATGTCCATACCTGGGAACCCCCTAGTTACGGAGATATTGGGGGTCAAAGTTCCAAATTTTTCACAGCTGTTTTTGTAAAGACTAGTTTTTCAAATGTCTTCCGTAAAAACAAAATACAATATCACATCTCACGATTTAGTCAACATTTACCTTGTCTAAAGCTTAAATAACATAACATCACGCCTGTAATCCCTGAAGGGTTTCGCATAGGAGTACCCAACTGGGTGACTTGAGGATGGTGGGGGTATGTTATGTCTATTATATAGCCTTGCCATCGACTGGGCACAAATTTAGACTCCAAAGTCTGTTACTGAGAAGTTCCTTTTTAAAAACCAAATAATAATTCCCGAAAATAATTTTTCCCGACCGGAAATCGAACTCAAAATCAAAACATTTATTTCAAGTAGGCCAGTTACAGGCACTTTTGAATAGTCGAACAAATACTAAATAAACTAAGCTACAGTCCCAGTCACAAGGCATAATAATTGTGAGTGTACTGTAGTTGCCCATTCCAAAGCGTTGGTCTCATGAGAAGAACGGCAAGAAACTCCATAGACACCCTTTTAAATCATGATATTGATACAAAACTTTGGTTACATCATGCATGTTGAGATGGTATATTATGTGAAAACGATGTATCAAGACCTCGACACTCGACCAACGAGGCAGTACAAATCAAATAATCACTCCAATTGTCTCAAAGAATTCTCTTCATATCTCTCCTCTTGTTTATTCTTCAAAACACCGGCCCTCCATACTTATTTCCGTATCGGGTCCATATTGATCTTATTTCCCATTACAATCCTTATTCTGCTATAGGGAAATTCGTTAGTGAAATCGGTTAAGGAAAAAATTATCATGAATAAATTTTGGGAAGTAATTTCCCGAAGGTAAGGAGATTTTGATGCAAGGTTAGTTGCGGGCCTAAGGGCCTTTGAAAGTGAGCGGAGATTCTTAGGAATGACATTTAATTTTTATGGTTTATACTGCGTTGTTCCCGGTGAGAATAGGCTTCTAATAGTCTAAATTTGTTAAGGGTAAGATAAGTCGATCATATTTTTTTTTTAATCACTGAGTGACGTCGTATCGTTTGATCTAAAATCTTTTTGTCATTAAATGTGAACATGTTCATGCTTATTCTATCATTGCCCTTTTTTTTGGCGGGTGGAAAATCATCAAATAACCCCTCCCGCTCTTGGGCAGAGCGGACGGGAGTGATACCTAGACTTCTACTGACTAAAAACCACCCATGTTCCTTCTTAGCCTTTTATGTCGAGGCCGCGGTATCTCTTGCGAACAACCCGCAGACCCGACGGGCGTCGTCCCTTGCGGGCCCCTTCCACGTTGCTGACATCTCTTTGAGGCGCGGATGGAACACGAACGCGCCGTCGCCACGGCCTGTCGTTGTCGTAAGACGGACGGACGGCGAGCTATTCTATCATAGCCTTTATCCATAGCTTTCTATCAGGCGTAACCAAGAGCAGGTCCATGTACCAATAAAAAAACTAGTCAAAGTTGTCAAAGCTTTGCATGCATGAAACTTATTTGCTCCATCCATGCAAATACAGTACCTTTTTAATCTTTGTATAAAATACATCAATTTTCAAAGGTCGATGTGCAATATTTATCGCCGGGAACTGTACAATAATTGCGAGAGTAACCCTGTTTATCTGTCTACCCACCTACCTGTCTATTAGTTGATCTGTATGCCCTTGATCCTTGATGAAGAAGGGTCACGACTAAACAAAGATTTACTTAAGCTAAGATTAGTTTGAAGTAAATAAATAAAGTCCTCGAGGGGGTAGTTAAGAAAAAAATACTAATTAGTCCGTCAGATAGATTTCCAAAAAATATTGGACACGTATTTTTTCTTTTCTCACGTAAACAAACAATGAAGACGATACAGTGCTTTGAAAACTCAAATGACGTTATTTTCTACGACATTAGTATGACATTTGTTCACGGTAAGTGACGTCACAACCCCCCACTCAAATCTTTGGCGCCTTTTATCTTCGTCAATTTTGATTGATTTGATAAAACAAAAAAATACGTATCCAATATTTTTCGATAATCTAACAGACGGACTAATTAGAATCATATTTTTTAGTCAGTAAACATCCCTATTTGCGACCTGCATTCGATCAAAATCATGGCAAGAGCTAGTGTAGACCTAGTATATATTTTTTACAGATAAGATATTTGAATCTATTGATCAAGATAACAATAATAATGCGGTCGGTAATTCTGTATTGGATCCTCAGCAATACGGATGCGACGGTGTGGGTCCTGAATACAAATCAGCCGTGATCCTCCAGAGCTTTGCTTTACTGGATTTTAAAATTATCTCTGACTTTTCATATGTTTTTATTATAAGGTTCTGCGGGATAGCGGTGGTAAGAGAAATCGATACAACAATCCCGCGTTTCAGCGGTAATAGAGGGCGAGCCTATTACCATCAATTTGGCACAAATTCTTTGACTGCTACTGAGAAATGTCTGATGACGACATCGCCTTTTGTAGTTATGTAATTCGTTGCCTCTTTATGGAATACCTTTCAACGCTGTGTCTTCCAGAAGGTATCGCAATTCTCACTACGAGACTACCAATTTTGCACTTTGTCCTTTCAACTTTAGCGCTCATAATGTCAAGGAAAAACCTAACATAGACTGATTACTATAAACAGAAATACAAGAATTTCGTGAATTCAGTGCTAATGAATACCATAGAATCTCTGTACCACTTTTACATAACAATGAGGGCGAATAATCTCTGAAACCCAGAAAATGTAGCTAGAGTTAAAATATGCGTTACCACAGAACATCGAATAGCCGGTATTACTGTATAATATCACTGTTACTGGGCTCCGTTTATATCACAGACTACCTTATACTTATGCCACATCCACAACTCCAGGCATAGGGCTGCAGGTTATTCGCAAGAGATACCGCGGCCTCGACATGAAGGGCTAAGAAGGAACATGGGTGGTTTTTAGTCAGTAGAAGGCTGACACTCCCTTCCGCTCTGCCCAAGAGCGGGAGGGGTTATTTGATGATTTTCCACCCACCATAAAAAGGCTATGGAATGTGTCTCGAGGATATTTCATTTGTTTTATTTGCAGTAGCTGGCTGGTGTGGGTAAAAGGCAACGTAAGTGACGGTTTTGTAACTTAACATTACGCGCGTAATCCCCGAAGGGTAAGGCAGAGGTGTACTTATTATTATACAAAAATTACGCCAAAAACCCACGTTACACGGGACGCGCCTATTGGCACAAGACAATATTTGTTATTTATGTTCTTTCTCCAAAATTAGTTTGCTTACATCTTATGTCTTTTTTATGTTTTTATTATTATATACATTTTTATTATTGATTTGTGTCTGTAGTCAATCGTAATATTAACTTACACCTTTCTATTGTATCGAATGTGGTTCTTCTAACCAAACAGACAGATGTGTTGCTGGGGAGTTTATTCCACCACTTCTTCTTTCCAGCAAAAACACTAGGAAGTGTCGAAGGGTGGGCGTTTTTGGGAATTGTCACTTGTAAATAAGTAAAGTAAAGTAAATTTTGAAGTTCGAAAAGTGCTGATTATCAGCCTAGTTTGAATAAATGACTTTTGATTTTGATTTTACCATCCACTAGGCACAAATTTAAACTCCGTGACTGCTACTGAGAATTTCTTGAAGGAAAAATAGTATCACCTCGACCCATTGAACGATTGAACCAAGGACTTAGCAATCTGGTTTTCTGTCTCGGTTTGTATGGAAACAATACCGCATCTAACAGAGGCCACCGAGGCGATTCTGTACTCTGTAACGTAGACAGACAAAGTAGGCTCTAGATTTTCATTCTATTTCCACAATCAAAATAAAAGGAATTCTAGTAACAAAGCTTTTAGAATAAAATATTTTAAAAGAGGAATGAAATTTTTTTGATTAGAAAAACGAGTTTTCTGAGAAAAGGGAGTGTAAAAATGTTATCTCATTCTCAAGTCCTGACCATAATAGGTCTTCAGTGGACCTTCTAGAAATAACCATAAAAAAAATTGTTTTGTGTTTTTCTTACATTTAATATTATTTGAAGATCAATTGATTTCTGAAGTATGAACACTTCACTTTTAAACTAACACTTTTTGAGTTGAAAAAAGTGGTAGTTAACATAAAAAGAAAGAATTAAACAAAAAATAAATAGATTTTTTCGGAACAAATACACAACATTTAGTAGGTTTCATTATTTTACATGTAGTACAAGTAAAACTTGCAAAAGAAAAAAAAATAAGACCAAAAAAGAAAATAAATAAGATTGTTGTGGTATTGCGTGACTCAGACAGCACTTTTATAAGCCGTTGGTCCCAGCCCATTTTATTTTTTTTTGGGGTGTGGTAAATCATCAAATAACCCCTCCCGCTCTTGGGCAGAGCAAAAGGGAGTGTCAGACTTCTACTAACTAAAAACCACCCATGTTCCTTCTTAGCCCTTCATGTCGAGGCCGCGGTATCTCTTGCGAACAACCCGCAGCCCAGACGGGACCCACAGCCCTCATTTGTACATCTTTGGCAGTCATTCTATGGTCCCGAAAGTCTGACAACCAGTATTACCAATGGCAGTCGTTTCATGTTACTTAGCAACGAATATTTATTTAAGCCTAGAAGACGGATGGAAGGATTCATTAAACTTTTTAAATTCCAATTAGTTTTACTCAGAAATGAAATTAAGGAAAAATTTCCAAAAAAATTACAACATTTTTCTCAAGTACCTATTTTATTTATTTCCATCCTCAGCTGTTCGTTTTCGCACCAAAATAATCCTCCTTGATATCGTTGCTAGTCGATCATCACCGTTTTTCCAGGAAAATTCAAATAATATTGATGTCTCAAGATTGTACAAGAACAAGCGTAGGTGTTTTGAGCTGATCTGTAATTTCTGAGATAAGAATACACTATAAAAAATATTTACGGAAAAACAAAATTTCTTTGAAAAAATTGGCTTGAGTCGACTTAGGGAAAAATTACGGGTTTTATTGACAACAATATTCCAAGGCCCTAAACAGTATTAGATTTGGATAAAAGTGTCTACTGTAATAATCGATTTGAGACGTTTAAGGAGTTTTATAGAAAATGATCATCATCTGCCTAGCCTTTTCCCAACTATGTTGGGGTCGGCTTCCAGTCTAACCAGATGCAGCTGAGTGCCAGTATTTTACATGGAGCGACTGCTTATCTGACCTCCACAACCCAGTTAATACTAGGTAATACGATACTCTATGGTAAGACTGGATGTCAAAATTTCAGGTCACTGACTACCTGTAACGATTGCCAAAGATATATATATATGGCAGCCGGGACCAACAGCTTAATGTGCTTTCCGAGGCACGGAGGAAACTCGGTATGTCGGGCGGTCACCCATCCACAGACCGACCTAGGCAAGCACAGCTTTACCTAAAGATCGACCCGAGTGGCAGTTCTAATTAAGCCACGAGCTCCTCGAAAATGATATGTATCAACAAATTATATTTTGTAATCTATATCTATCTATCTATATATACATATAATAAATCTGTAGAAAAATCTTTTTTGTACATCAAAAATATTTAAAAAAAAAATTGTCAGGGTATTAAAGTATGACCAACAGAACACATTTCCAGCATTTTTGGAATTTTTGTCTGTTTGTCTGTTTCGATGACTAAGCATCACGTCAAATTTACGAAACGAATGTAGATAACTTTTATATATAAATATTGTGCGTAACTTGGGCTATTACTTAGTCTTTGTTTTATTGTAATCGGTGCTCTCTATCAAAAGATATATGCATTTATAGTTTTCAAGAAGAACTTATCATTATGGTCAAGAATGAGACAAGCAACGACATCTGTTGAACGAATATGGTACTTATTAATAAATGTCTTCACAAGATAACTTTATATAAGTAATGATAGCAAAAGGTACGTAGATATTAGTCTAAATGACGCTGTTTTCAAAATCTACATAGCCTATAGTGTGTTTGATCGCTCTTTTTTAGCAGTTTATCTTCGTCTTCGACAGATGGCGTTATTCATTTGATGTCATTTTCTGAACCGCGGTGTTATTAAATAAACATATGTTTCATGAATAGTCAACAAATAAAGATTTACCAATTACACAGTATAAAAATACTATTTTTTTAAACTAAATTAAAATTAGATAAAACCCACGACATAATAATATTTTGTTTGTACCGTGTGGGAATCGAACCTGCGACACGCAGTGCTACTGTTAATCGTCCAGCCACTGCACCAAACATGTCTTTATATAGATGTGTTGTGTTGTTAGCCCTATGTGTCGAGGCCGCGGTATTTCTTTCGAACAACCCGCAGCCCCGACGGGCGTCGGTCCTTGGGGGCCCCTTCAATGTTGCTGACATCCCTTTGCGACGCGCGTGGAACACGAACGCGCCTCCATCGTCATAGGACTGACGAACGATTAACTAGCCCGTTACTCACCGTTCACAGGCCCGCGCCTACGGTGGCCGGAAGCCATCACGTGGCCCCCGATGCCTGGAGCGTCTCCCGCGGCGGCTGGGAAAAGGGGTTGTGTCCCTCTTACGTTCACCTCTTTCGCTAGCATTACTGTTTCGCAGAAGGAGGTGACGGCGTTCCATTTCAGATTCGATGTCCCAGATTCGGTACAGGTATCTCTCGAAACAGCCTCTAATCCCCCCTTTTTTGTGGTTCGTAAATTATCAAATGACTCATCCCGCTCTGGGCGGAGCGGAAGAAAGTGTCAGACTTCTACTGACTAAAAACCACCCACGTTTCTTCTGAGCTCTTTGTGTTTCGGGGCCGTGGTATCTCTTGCGGACAACCGTCAGCCCCGGCAGACGACGGCAGCAACAATTAAGGGGCCCCAAAGGACCCCTTAATTGTTGTTGACATATCTTTGAGGCGCGCGTGGAACACGAACGCGCCAAAGACAGTACCTGTCGACTATAATGTACCTGTTTCAAATTTCTTCAAGATCCCTTTGTTTGTTCTGACGTGGTTGATTAACAAACACCCATCCATCTAAACTTTAGTATTAGACATAGTCAGTACTTTGCATTACCCTCTTCTTATTTTCTACAGCGGCAGTAAGTTAACGCAGGGCAATGATTTAACGTACTCTTATCTAAGCGACGCATTTTAGTTTCCGACAAGCACGCGAACGAAGTCGCGGGCACAGCTAGTTTACAAATAAATCTGTATTCATTTATGTCATTCTTGAAAGTTTTGATTATTATGATACTAGCTGATGCCCGCAGCTTAACCCGCGTGGATGTCGGTCAAATTATATGCTAAAACCTTCCTCTTGAATCACTCTATCTATTAAAAAAAACCGCTTCAAAATCCGTTGCGTAGTTTTAACGATTTAAGCATACATAGGGATATAGGGACAGAGAAAGCGACTTTGTTTTATAGTATGTGGTAAACAACAAGATTTTTAAACAATTTTGTCTATTTATAGTGTTAGGAATCTACACTTTAAACAATATTGATAAAATCTTTGAACTACTTTGGCACCAAACTTGACTGTACACTGCGCATCATTCTCAGGGAAAATAATTTTAATGACGAACCTTGTAAAGGATTTCCTACTTTTTATTTCAGAATATTATTTTCAGAAAATACCTGTAATGGATACGCGAATCATCATTATCCCTGTTGTTAAAATATTGTTATTCACCCTTTACCCTTGTTTTCACCCTTATGCCCTGAGCACTCATCATCTTTCTGCCTTTGTCTCATTCTATTTGGGGTAGGCGAAAAACTTTTATTTCTTGTATTCTCGATTAGACGTCACGGCATCATTTACTTCTTCGTCTTTCATATCATACGGCACACAAACCACTTATCTTTTCTTTGGCTTTTCTCTCCCTCTCCAGCCATCAACATTCATATCAATCACTTTTTTAGTCACATGGATTTAATTTCTCCTCATTCACATGCGCATATCAAGATAGACAAAGTCAAAGGAAGCTTCCTTTAAATTATTCTGTAACAGGCCACTTTTTCTTTTTTTGGCGGGTGGAAAATCATCGAATAAGGAGTCCCGCTCTTGGGCAGAGCGAAAGGGAGTGTCAGACTTCTACTGACTAAAAACCACCTATGTTCCTTCTTAGCCCTTCATGTCGAGGCTGCGTTATCTCTTGCGAACAACCCGCAGCCCCGACGGGGTAACAGGCCACTTTCAAATTCATTCCATACTTTATCCATGAGGGGAAAAAAAACCGCAAAATTCGATGTTCCTTTTTCAAATTCTGATCAAAACAAAAGAATATAAAAGCATGTGTTACTCCTTAAAGTATCCATCTACCTATGCGATCCCAAGACACATTTCTCTTCACTCTGTTTGTCAATCGAAGGGACAGAGATGTCCTAAACCAACACTAGGGACTACTGAGGTAATCAAATCACTGCAAATGTTTAGTGTTAGTTCAGACCTTTCTACGAGGATCAAAAATATCCTAATGTAGGTCAAAATGTTTAGTGGACTATGTAACTTAATCATTGAAAATTACAAGAAATAAGCTTGTTTGGGTGAGTTGTATCATGAAGATTTCTAGGAACTTAGAAATCAAGTTATAATATCGACCCGTAAAGGTAAAGTAATACCTATATTCATGGAAGGGTTAAGAATTAGCTGCGGCTTCGACATAAAGGGCTAAGAAGGAACATGCGTGGTTTTTAGTCAGTAGAAGTCTGACACTCCCTTTCGCTCTGCCCAAGATCGGGAGGGGTTATTTGATGATTTTCCCATTCGCCAAAAAAAAAAGGGTTAAGAATTAATAACCAAGATTGCTTAATGTGTGTTTGCATTTTGGAGGTATTTTCACACATACAGGGATCCTTTTTATATCAAAAGGATTTCGACCGTTGTCCATCTCAAGCTGATTTTTTTGTGCTATAACACTGGTGACATTTCATCACCAATGCCTTCAAAACCAATAGGGATGTTTACTGACATAAAAATATGGTTCTAATTAGTCCATCTGTTAGATTATCGAAAAATATTGGATACGTATTATTTTATTTTATCAAGTCAATAATAATTGACGAAGATAAAACGCGTCAAAGATTTATGTGAATGGTTGTGACGTCACTCACCGGTAAAAACTGTCATACTAATGTCTTAGAATATGACGTCACACAAGTTTTCAAAGCGCTGTATCTGTCTTCATTGTTTGTTTACGTGAAAAAAGAAAAAATACGTGTCCAATATTTTTTGGAAATCTATCTGACGAACTAATTCCATTTTTTTAGATCACTACCCTATTACACAATGCAAAGTGCTTGTTTCATTGGTCAAAAAAATATTTATTGGGTTTTTCTAAGGGGAGTTTTTCAGTGGCAGGCTCTTCCCATGCTTTACATTGTACTATTATGTCCACTTCTGCTTAATTACTCCTTCGAAAGTTACAGGCATGATGTTATTTCATGTAACACTTCGCTTCAGTCAATCAAATGATGAAAGCCTTCCAAAATTCATTAAAAAGTCAGTTTCAAAGGCACAAAATCAGAACTCAAAACTCGACAGCTCCATACGCTCATTAAGTCGAAAGTTAAACAACAACATAATTTGTTTGCGAATTACTTTCCAGGGCAAACATTGAGTCGTTTGAATCGCAATAATGTTGCTTCGCTACTCTTTATTACACACGGTATTACTCGCGGGAGGGTGATACTACAAGTAATTCGGGGGCTGTGAGAGTGTGGAGTGTTTTTGGAGTCTCAAGAATATTTGATTTGTTTTTTTTTCTGACTTTTTGTTTTACTCTTGAAGTGCTATGGCTTCAAGGTTAAGCTACCTACTATATCATCATCTGCCTAGCCTTTTCCCAACTATGTTAGGGTCGGCTTCCAGTCTAACCTGATGCAGCTGAATACCAGTATTTTACATGAAGCGACTGCCTATCTGACCTCCACAACCCAGTTAATACTAGGTAGTACGATACCCTTTGGTAAGACTGGTTGTCAGACTTTCAGGTCACTGACTACCTGTAACGACTGCCAAAGATATATATATGGCAGCCGGGACCAACAGCTCAACGTGCTTTCCGAGGCACGGAGGTAACTCGGTATGTCGGGCGGTCACCCATCCACAGACCGACCTAGGCAAGCACAGCTTTACCTAAAGATCGACCCGAGTGGCAGTTCTTATTAAGCCACGAGCTTCATACTATAATAGGTTCGAAAAAGGTCAAAAAATAAAAATAAAATCCATTTTTTTCAGGTTCCCCATATTATATAGACAAATAAGCCGAGCCGAGCTGACCCGAGTTACGATAAGATAAGCCGTGCTTGCTAAGGTCAGTCTGTGGATGGGTGACCATCGTTACATACCGAGTTTCTTCCGTGTTTGCTAAGCACGATAAGCTGTTGGTCCTGACTGTGATTTGTAGTTTTTTGACAGTCGACCAGGCTTACCGAGAAGTTCCGTATTATAATTATCCAGTAGTTGGTTTTGAAGATCAGATAAGTAAATGAAAAGTTGTGTGGTAATCGATTGTCGTGGTATGGACATGTGATGCGAAGGAATGAAGAAAATGTTGAGTATGAATGTAGATGGCTATAAGAGTAGAGGAAGACCAAAGAAACGATGGATGGACTGTGTGAAGGATGATATGGCTAGAAAGGAGGTGACAGCTGACATGACGAGAAATAGAGAAATATTGCGCCGATCCAAAATAAATTAGGATAAGGGCAGGAGAATGATGATAGACAGTCACTAAATGTAAAATACTGGTATTCAGCGGCATCCGGTAATCCTGGAAACTGAAGCCAATAAAGTTGGGAAAAGGTGATGATTTTGTTTTATATAGGGTGTAAAAGTACCCTTAACGCAAACGAAGGGCACTTGTTTTCCCCACCATTGCGAACATTTTTTTGTTCTAGACCATACCTGGGAACCCCCTAGTTACGAAGATATTGGGGGTCAAAATTCCAAATTTTTCACAGCTGTTTTTGTAAATACTAGTTTTTCAGGTTATAACTTTACTTAAATTACCTCCATGACCCGTTTACTATTCAAAGCATCCACTAGCACTATGTTTTAAGAGTGCTACTTTGAGTTTTACCGTAAAATATGATTTTTGACCCCAAAAGAAAAAAGTTTTGCGGCAAAAAATTTTGCGTAGGGGTACTTAGTTTGATGTACAGAATGTTTGGTTGACGGCTGCGTGATGGGTTGATTTACACCCTGTATAATGTTGTGTGTTACAACACACAACAGAAAAACGGACAACAACAACAGTCTTGACACAAATAGAAAAATATACTCTTGTGTATTATTTTACTGTTGTTTAAAAACGTGTGAAAACGAAAGTAAAACAATGATAATCACTGCCTCGTTCTTCTTTTGTTTCGAATCTTACACAGATCGAAAACAAAAGTGAAGTCTTGCAGAAGTTCTAGCGGCTTTAGACATACGCCGTATTCAGAACTTAAACGACGAACAAATACACAGAATACCAGTATACTCGGATAGGCTGAGTTTACATAATGCTCGTCTCTCATTCCAGACATTACTTAAGTCTAGACAGACAAAAGATCCAGAACAATGGAGAGCCTTGAAATTAATTGACATCTCCTCAAATTAAGTTGGACGTTTATATTGAAAAAGCTGTTTACTAAGATGAACAAGACGAGCAATATAGGAAGATAGTAATTGGTAGAAATAGATCATAATTATTATGTTTGCTTTTAAATAATTTTGCTGTCATATTTGCTTGTGATTTCACCGGCATGTCCTTAAAATTAGACCATGGCAATTAGATTTCTTTGCTTGCTTTTAGATTTCTGATTCTTATTTTTACGTCGATTATACTTTTAACACGACTGCCCCAAAAAAGAGAGTGTTATGTTTTCAGCGTTCATGTATGTATGTTTGTTTGTGAGATTCTTTATTCCACCATAAGTTCTAAACGCCTGAACCGATTTTGATGTATGTGGTATTTAGTTCAGTTGGGATCAGTAGACGGTCTCGGTAATAGCAGCGTCAGTGGTGTTCATTATATACATAAATTTACGCCTTTTTTCCATTTGGGTAGATCGGTCGTTCGGTCTCTGGATGGGTGACCGCCGGACATACCGAGTTTCCTCCGTGCCTCGGAAAGCACGTTAAGCTGTTGGTCCCGGCATATATATATATAGATCTTTGGCAGTCGTTACAGGTAGTCAGTGACCAGAAATTTTGACATCCAGTCTTACCAAAGAGTATCGTATTACCTAGTATTAACTGTGTTGTAGAGGTCAGATAGGCAGTCGCTCCATGTAAAATACTGGTATTCAGCTGCATCCGGTTAGACTGGAAGCCGACCCCAACATAGTTGGGAAAAGGCTAGGCAGATGATGGTAGACAGAAACCACATAACTCCACCTGCTATTATCCTTACATACTCCTGGTATTCCTTAGGTCCTCAAAAGTGTAGTTGTATGGACCAGGACTACTGTTGAATGGGTCATATACTTTTAGTTATGGTATGGGTTTGAGGCGATAAAAAAATAGTCCTTAAGCGAATTAAAACAAAAGTCCCATATTAAATCTTATGGAGGAATTTTCGTCTAAGCGTGTTTATTTATTTATTAATTGACACACCAACGACTTATACACTAATTTTTTTTTTTTTTTTTTAATTATTATAAGAACGAAGTTCTTAATAACTAATTACAATCTAGCCTAAAAAGACTAATAAGTAATTTAAATCTGACTTATTATGTTACATTATAGATTATGTTAAAACTAAGAATAGTGTCCATATTTATGCACATATACACAAGTCCTTAGCACTTTCTTAGAGTCTGATATAATTATAAAAACACCATGTTCATGTGTTATATAAATAAATGTCATGAAATTCACTAAATGGTTACATTAATATATTCTATTTAACAGTTTTGCTGTGAATTCGCCACTTATAGGTGTGCACAGCACTTGTATAATTAATAATAAAAACTAAAGCTGAAATAATATGTTAGTAACAAAATTAAAATTTACAAAATTTACATTGAATTGAAAATGTCAAGTAGTTAAATTAAATTAAAATACAGTAAATTTAATTTTTTTTATAAACATCAAGTAAATTGGAATAGAAAATACCTAATTATAAAGTAAAACTATAAAATAAGATAAGAAATACAGACACATTATTTACAATAAAATTAAAAGTAAACGTGTTCAAGATTAATTTCTGTTGTTAAGAAATGTGATATAATTTGTGACTGTTTGATATTGTTTTGTCAGCGCTAAGCTTGAAGTAATTACTCCGACAAATAACTTTCTTGCCTAGGTAGGGAAATATTTTGATTCTTAAAAGATGAAAGTCAAGGTTGCTTTTGAAATAAATTACAGTAACTTACATTTAAAAAACTGGTTGGTATAATTTGCTTTTGCCCCGTTGTGACGTCACGGGAAGAGTGGAGTCTAAATACTAGGTAGATTTGATGATAAGGAATTTATTAACACCTACGCGCTGTAATGAAATGACGTCTTATGGTTATGAGGCGTAAGTTCATTTCTTTTTATTTTTATGTTTCATAACGTCGTTCTTACAAAGTTAAGTTATGCTTGCCTAGGTGGTCCGAGGATAGATGACCATCCATTATTATTCCTTTATTTATTTGTTAACAAACTTTATACATTTTTAAATATTTCTTATTAAAACTACAAAAAAAATATTTTTAAAATTTTAAAATATTAAAAAATTGACGTTTATCGGTATCGGTATTTTTTTTTTTTTTTTGAAACGTTTCCCCACACTAGGAATTTCTCCTGTATCGTGTGTGCGTTCACAAACATTTAAACTCACATACACAAATACTATCTGTAGGCCATACAAATATTTGTTACGTGCGGGATCGAACCCGCGGCACGCAGCGCAGCAGTCCAATCGCTCATTTACTGCGCCAACCGTGTCGTCAAACATAACGACTTTTCTCCGTACCTCGAAAAGCACGTTAAACCGTTTGTCCCGGCTCTCGTTTGTAGTCTTGGAGAGTAGTACAGTAGTTACATTAATTCCGTGGCCCGAAAATCTGACAACCAATATTTTCCAAGCGATATCGTATTACCCAGTACTGACCGGGTTATACAAGATACCCACAAGTGTTGCAACTGTAACAGTATCCGGTTAGACTGGAAGCCGTCCCCATTGTTAGGGAATGTTAAGATGACGACAAATTAGAATACAATATTTATTGACCTACTGTTGTAACGTTGCTATTTTCACATACAAGATTCCATCAAATCTCAAATTCTTACTTAATATTATAAATGCAAAAGTAACTCTGTCTGTCTGTCTATCGCGCTTTAACGCCAAAACTACTGAACCGATTTCAATTAAATTTTTCAAACAGATATTCTAGAGCCTGAGAAAGGACATAGGCATAGACTTTTTACTGCGAAAAAGGGGTTGTAAGGGGCTGAAAGGGGTAAATGATAAGAATACTTTTGGTCGCGATAATCGGCATCGGTCGGGTGAAGCCGCGGGCATCAGCTAGTAATTCCTAATTATCTTAATTCCTAACGGTTGAACAAGCCCTCTCCACTCTCAGTGACCAAATTTTCATATGAGTGTGTGCTAACACAACAAACGATGCCTCAGATTGCACAGTTTATTTCATCTCAGTCGACAAGTCATGTCATATTTACACTTGCCTATGCGAGGTGAGAAGTCGGGTGTGGTGGTGGAATTAGCGATTATATTCTTGAAGTAAGTGAGGAGCTCGTGGCTTAATAATAAATGCCACACGAGTCGATCATCAGGTTAAGCTGCGGACGCCTAGGTTGGGCTGTGTATGGGTGACCACCCATTACATACCAAGTTTCCTCCGTGCCTCGGAAAGCACGTTAACCTGTTGGTCCTGTCTGCTATATATAGATATTTGGCAGTCGTTACAGGTAGTCATCACTTTCACCTGAAAGTCTGACAACCAGTCTTACCAATGGGTATCATGTTACCCAGTATTAACTGGAATGTGGAGGTCAGATAAGCAGTCGCTCTTTGTATAATACTGGTATTCAGCTGCATCCGGTTAGACTGGAAACCAACCCGAACATGGTTGGGAAAAGGCTAGGCAGATGATGAGTCTTGAAGTAAAAATGGACATAACTAAACCATAGAGTACAATAACATCATCCAGCCAGATCAACCTGGCTAGATGGAGTATAATCGACCCATTTGGAACACAATGTGGGTGTGAAGCTCTATTTTAATGCGAATGTCCTCATGGAAACCCGCCGTGCTGGACGAGCGGAGGGTATTAGGACTACCGCCGACTAGAAACCGAACGTCCTCAGGTTAGGGAAACCCGCATGTTGGACAAGCGGAGGGTAGGATTCCGCCGACTGGAAACTCAATGTACTAACTACTACCAATATCTCTGGGGGCCTTGTAAAGAACATGTGCGCACCCCCGATTGGTATCAGGCCGCCAGTGCAAGGCGCTGGCTGAGCGTCTTCACCAAATGTGGCTTATCTAGTGATTCACACGCATTCCCAACTGCCCTTTACACACAACTACTTGTATCTTCCAGTAAGACAAATAATAGAGCTGTCCCGTTCACTATTAGTTGAACAAAATTATAATCAAGTCGAGAAGAAAAATATAATATCATGTTCAGCATTGTAGAATGCATGGAATTATAGTTCACGCGTCAGGCTCAACAGCAGCCCCGTCGGGGCTGTGGGTTGTTTGAAAGAGATACCGCGGCCTGAACATGGGTGGTTTTTAGTCTGTAGAAGTCTGACACTCCCTTCCGCTCTGCCCAAGAGCGGGAGGGGTTATTTGATGATTTACCACACCACCAAAAAAAAAAAAGGTTCAACAGCTGTGGCTAAACTTATTTATTTGTAGGTACTCTTTGGTTTGACTCATTAATTCTTTTATTTCACGAATTCAAAAGGTTTGCCTATAGCCATCCAAACCACACCCCGCATAGAATGAAAATGAAAATTGTTCTAAAGTACTGCGGTTAACTACGAATCTTACAGGTTAATAACCTTTTATTTTTTAATGTACAGCTCATGGTCTATGTGGTTTATTTAGTAATTGTAAATTGTGGTGGCATAACTACCAAACATTTTCTTAATTTAAAACCGTATATTAATGTGTATTCTGCTTCTCTAAAAACAATTTATCGCTTAAAAAGACACCACACCCAAACCGCCCAGCCAAATGCGAACAGGCGCGAATACCACGTTGATAGAATTCTTTATACCTTTCCGTGAGCCTCTATTTTGAATTACTCTAGATATTACGCCCTCGTGGCATAATGTGGTGTTATACCGGTGTTATACTGGTGTGTATACGATATTTATATCGCTAAGATGTTTAATAATATTAGATATTATCTTGTTTTATGGCTGCTATTCTGGTTTATGATTGCGAGATGGGTGAGAGCGTAAAACTAATTGGAAGTGGTTTGAAATGAGATGGGGGGCGGGATGTGGTGTTGTTGTTTTTGTTTATTTATAGTCTTCTATGTTTATCGTGTACTTAGTGCTTACACTGGTGTCAGAGTTTTAATGCCCCCGTCGGGGCTGCGGGTTGTTCGCAAGAGATACCACGGCCTCGACATGAAGGGCTAAGAAGGAACATGGGTGGTTTTTAGTCAGTAGATGTCTGACACTCCCTTTCGCTCTGCCCAAGAGCGGGAGGGGGGGGGTTATTTGATGATTTTCCGATCGGAAAAAAAAGAAGTATAATGTAACGACAATATGTTATGTTCGCAAAAGTTTCTGTCGTTATTCATACGTGTTAATCAAACCAGTTAGTTCATGATACTATTATTAAGGCTGGGTGGACCCGAATTTAAGTTTTTTAAAACAATCTGAGACAAAAAATACAGTGTTTTAAATTTAATAAAAAATATATGTATTAGTTAAGGATCTTATCTAGTCAAAATCGCATTCAGTTGCAAGACCTGATGAACTTCACTCGATAGAAAAAAATCGCAAAGTTACCCCTTTTTAGATCGTTTTTTCAATATTATGACTATATTACTGATTTTTTACGTTTAATTTTTGTACTATAATTAAGAAACTAATTAGTTAAAGACAAATTCGCAGAGTTTGAATTGATAAAATGATTTTCTCAATTACTATGTTTAAATAAGAATTAAAAGCGATCGCGGCGGCTCGGACAGGTCCATTCAGTCGCGTGTTGGCGCTTATGGACGACGGACCTGTGTCAGTTTGACAACTACGCGCACCATACTATCTCTTTTTGAGAATTTGTTGCTTGTTTGCTTGTTAGTTATAAATTATAATGGGCAATAAACAACGCAGGCGAAAAAAGTCGTGTAAAGCAATAAAAGACACAAATAGAAAGAATGCACTCCAAAGATATGTGAAGAAGTAAGTACCTACGTAAATGTTTTATTTGTATTGTAATGTAATTTGGTCTCAAAATTAAATTTTATTTTACTTCAGTCTCTGATTGGTAAATGTCTAAAACTTACGATCATTGTACTTATAGTTTATGAATATTAGTACCGAGGATCGCTACAATTTTTGATAATTCATATTTTGTCTTTTCGTTCGGTATCCTGCCTGGCGAGTGGCGAGCCACAATATAAAAATATCAGTACTACTAGAGAACGCTAAGATTTTTGATAAAATTAAATCATATTTTGTCTATTTCGATATCTCAACCTGGCGTTTGCTAACGAACAGTAAATTACTATATCTACCTATCAATTTCATCTGTGAAATAGGTACTCCATTTACTTTTTGTTATAGGTTAGTTGGGCAGCCTGAAGAAACTAACATGAACACTGCCGCAGCAACAAATCTGATACCTTTTTTTTTTTTTTTTGGGGGTTGGGAAATCATCAAATAACCCCTCCCGCTCTTGGGCAGAGCGAAAGGGAGTGTCAGACTTCTACTGACTAAAAACCACCCATGTTCCTTCTTCGCCCTTCATGTAGAGGCCGCGGTATCCCTTGCGAACAACCCGCAGCCTCGACAGGGTATCAAACAGGGTAACAAATCTGATACCTAAGGATTCAAATGAAAATAGGTATGTAATTATCTTTTTTTTTTATCGTGTGGTAAAATCATCAAATGAGTCCTGCCGCTCTGAGTGGAGCGGAAGGGACTGTCAGACTTGTACTAACTAAAATCCACCCTGTTCCTTCGGTTGCCCTTTGAGTTCCAGGGCCACTGTATCCTGGTAAGACATATTCGTGGCCCCGGCAGGCATCCCTATTTGGGCCCCGTCAGTTTGCTGACAGCTCTTTGAGGCGCGCGTGGAACACGACGCGCCGCGGACCCGGGCTTGGTCCTTGATCGGACGGCGAGTTACCCTTACTCGCAGTCCGCTAGCCCGCGTCATGTAATTACCATAGATCAAGATTAGGGTTCCGTACCTCAAAAGGAAAAAGGAGTCTGTCATTCGGTTGAACGACGTTCGGATAATCGATGCTCTACTGTATTAAAGTCCTGGATACTCATAATGTACATTAACTAACATAATGTGGGTGGGGTTTCAGGTACTACATGGATAATGCATCATGTAGCAACACGGCTGATGTATCCAAAACCTCTTTTATTGGATTGGATCCTGTTGATACACAAAAAACTGTAACATTAACGTAAGTACCACATTTTATGTTTTTACAGCATTTTACATACAATGCTTTTACTCGGATGTGTAAGACAAACTTGTAAGACTTACCATATTTCTCTTTTTTAGAGAAACTGAAGACACAGAAGACTCCTTCATCGTAGAAAAAGTACTCAAAGATGAATTCAGCAGAAGCGCATACCTGGTCATCACCCTCAGCCTCATCAGCGACCTTGGCACAGCACACTGCACTTCGGCTGGTCAGCAAGCAGAGACGCACTACTCTCCTGGTCGACGCAGCAGCCAGCCACTACGCAGCACAGCATTACTCCGACTCACTGGAGCATAATGCAGCATCACCCCGACTCACTGGGGCATCACCGCAGACAGTCCCGACTCACCGAGAACTACGCGGCATCCGGTTCAGACGCACTGGAACCTTTCACTGGCCTGGCAAGCATCAAGACTCAGTCTGCTATCGACCTCCGGTCTCGGAGGGGAGTGATGTGGCGACAGCGACATCTATCGCAACACATGCGAACTAAATTGGCAATTCCTACATCGCGCTATCAACATTATCCGCGACATTGGCCTATATAGAAAATCCCGACTTACATATTATGTCGGACACAACACCCGTCTGGTCGGAGGATCCTCCCTTTTCTATGGGGGATGAGGAACTTTACACCCTGTTCCTCATACCCCCCCGAATACATGAATAATAATTTTGACACATTTGGTGATTATCATCTGCGTGAGATACAGAGTTGATAATATTATCGTTGTTGTATTAAAAAATATACGATTTTCCATTCAAATAAAAATGTTCTTTTTTAATATTTTTTTTAAAATTTTTCGTATTTGTTCTTTTAGAGGCAACAGAGATACACATTCTGTGAAAAATTCAATCGTCTACTTATTATAGATCATGAGATACAGACCGCTGACAGACGGACGGACGGACGGACAACGAAGGCTTATTAATAGGGTACCCCCCCGGTTCCCGTTGGTTACCCTTCGGGTACGGAACCCTAAACAAGGTCGACTAAAAAGCTACGATGATCACTCTAATCTGTTCCGTAAATGATAATAATGACGCGATCTTTGCGGCATTGTCGTCCTTGCGTTACCTATTACATTTGGAACACCCGACCTAGGAACTAAAACATCAATTAATGTAATAAGTTTAATTCAGAGTTTATTCCATTTAAAATATCTACTCAAATTAATTTATTACAAAAAAACGAAAGACTTCGCTATTACTACAAATTATAATAAAACGAGTTTTTAATGAATCAAATCTCTTATTTTAATTTAAAAATAAATCAATAAGACAAGTTGACCTACTGCCTGCTTATCTGTAATGTGACACTCCTCGCGACGTAAGCGCACGGCTCGCTTGCGGCAATCGCGGGCAACTCTTGGTAGCGTTAAATGCCTATTTCGCTTGGTCTACCTGGCCTTAATACTGAAAACGGGATATTATAGTGTTCACTATAGCGTTAGTGACCATGTCAGTTTAAAAACTTATTATACTTTTTTTTTTGGTGGATGGAAAATCATCAAATAGCCCCTTTCGCTCTTGGGCAGAGCGAAAGGGAGTGTCAGAGTTCTACTGACTAAAAACCACCCGTGTTCCTTCGTAGCCCTTCATGTCGAGGCCATGGTATCTCTTGCGAACAACCCGCAGCCCCGACGGGATAACTTATAAACTTCATGGTAACTCAAAAATGAAAACAAAACCAAAATTTAGTAAACAAAACATTTTAGTTGATAGATTTACTAGAACCTCGCAAATCCAAATTGCTAGCTTCCAAGATAATGCAACGAAACAAATTGCATCTGAGCAGGAACTATTGACAGTTTTCCAGAGCTAGAATGCAGCGCTATACCCGGATTACCGTTTCGCGGATGCTTTCTGTTTTCTCGAAAGCGTATTGGTAGATTCTTTTACAGTACAATACTCTGGTACAGTCAGCTCGTGGCTTAATAAGAACTGCCACTCGGGTCGATCTTTAGGTAAAGCTGTGCTTGCCTAGGTCGGTCTGTGGATGGGTGACCGCCCGACATACCGAGTTTCCTCCGTGCCTCGGAAAGCACGTTAAGCTGTTGGTCCCGGCTGCCATATATAGATCTTTGGCAGTCGTTACAGGTAGTCAGTGACCTGAAATTCTGACATCCAATCTTACCAAAGAGTATCGTATTACCTAGTATTAACTGGGTTGTGGAGGTCAGATAGGCAGTCGCTCCATGTAAAATACTGGTATTCAGCTGCATCCGGTTAGACTGGAAGCCGACCCCAACATAGTTGGGAAAAAGGCTAGGCAGATGATGACTCTGGTACAGTCAGCATCAGAAGTAGATTAACACTACACACAGTTTCAAAGCAGGTGATATTTTTAGATATTTCTCGTTACTAACAAGTTATTAAAGAGTAAGGAATATTTTAAAGAATAATCTTCTGAAACATTAAAAATAATAACTGGAGTCCTGTACATCAAATAGTTAAAATTGCTAAATGTTAAGCTACTTCTGCTGCTGACCGTACTAACAGGAATCGAGGGGAAGCTACTGTCTGTATGTAGTGACTAGCTGTTGCTCCCAACATTCGTCCACGTGAAATTATTATTAAAATTATACCTTCCCTATTTAAATCGGATTTTGAGATTTTTTTTTTTGCACGGAACTCTAATTATTTTTCCTAAATCAAAGTAGCATAACTTGCTGCTTATAACATCCAGTAGAACCTTCTAGTGAAAGTTCTTATTCTTGTGTTGTATCTTTAGTATAATTTCCGTAATATTTATTACTCATATTGCTGGAGGTTCTTCAGAATGGTCAAGTGTCTATTCGTAACTGGCGTGCGTGTATGACTATGTGAACGGAGGCTTGGCTAAATGCGTTTGTAACGATCGTACACCGTGCTGAGGTTTCTACCTACTCGCACGAGAAAAGCAGAGTTTATGTATATAAACTCTTCAATTATATTATATTGCGTTATGATTAAATAAAACTTATGCTGACTTCTGAATTTAATCATTTAAGTTTAGAACTTGTCAAACGCTTCGTAAGTTTCACTTTTTGAATTTCGAGTGCTACATTATTAAAAATCAATCAAATAAAAGTTTGACTGGTTCTTTATTCAAATTTCAATTTGAATAAAGAACCAAAACACTGAAAACACTGAAAATCAGAAACTGATTTTCAGTAAGTATTAAAACTTTTTTCGTATTACGAGTATCTAGCTGTTTTATGTACTAACACCTAAAACCTTTCTACTATACCTTAATATTAACAAACTTATGATTCCACCTCCATTCTTTCGCTCAAATAATGCATAAAAATAAAGTAAAATTACAAAAGGAGTCATAAATTAAAATGCACAATTCATATCCAAAGAAAAAGAAAAGAGGGTGGGATAAACAAAATCTCGTTAAGGTGTCCAATGCTCCTTGCGGGGATGAAAGTTACTTTTTGTTTTTTATGAAATTTTATTTGTAAGTTGCTTTTTTCAGCTTAGAAAATGGTAAAAAGGTTTTGCATATTGATAATAATCCTAGCTTTTTCGAGTTGATAGTAAATGTTGACCGTTAGTTTTTTTAGTCGGACTGCCTCGTGGGTCTAGTGGTCGCAAGTGCGACTGCTGAGCATGAGGTCCTGGGTTCGATTCCCGGGTCGGGCAAAGTGTTATTGTCTTTTTCCATTTGTGCCCGGTTGATGGCAATAGGCTCGCCCCCTATTACATGGGACTTAAACATAACTGGCGAAATGTAGGTGTACTATTAGGTACACCTCTGCCGAATCCTTCGGGGATTACACGCGTAATGTTATGTGTTATGTTAGTTTTTTTTTATTATTAACTAATCATTGTAACATTCTCAGTCGATTTTTCATCATCATCATTTCTGGGCATAGGCTTCCCCCGGGGCCGCCATATGGACCGGTCCCATATATCTCGTACCCAGCGGATTCGCGCAACCTTCGCCAGGTCATCGGTCCAGCTAGTGGTAGGCCTTTCAACGCAACATCTTCAAGGTCACTCCAAAACTTTTCGGCACCATCAGCTATCCGTTCTGCGAGCAATGAGCCCTGATCACTGCCACTTAAGTTTGGTAATTCTCCGACTACGTCGGTAGCTTGGTTCTCGTCAGTCCATCAGTGATACAGTATTATTGTGGACGCTGGCAACACTAGTTGTTGTTGGCGGGAAAGTCTGACAGGGCGTGGCAAAGGACACGAGTTTTTCTAAGAGAGATAAGAACAATAAAATTTAAAGCGTCTACGATTATTACATTTGCTACTAAACTAAGCATTTTAGATTATTAGATTTACTCGGAGCCAGCATCGAATTTGGACGTGCGTTCAGCACTTTATAAAAAGACAATACCTTTCAAGTAATAATGTGAATTTAATTACCGTTTTTTTTTTTGGCGGTTGGAAAATCATCAAATAACCCCTCCCGCTCTTGGGCAGAGCGAAAGGGAGTGTCAGACTTCTACTAACTAAAAACCACCCATGTTCCTTCTTAACCCTTCATGTCGGGGCCGCGGTATCTCTTGCGAACAACCAGCAGCCATACATAGATATCCTGACCTCGTTTTGTATGTGCTTCCACTACAATGCGAGATCAGCGCACACTGGTTTATTAGGCTGCCTGTCCACTGAAGCGGAGCGAGGCTGCGGAGCGGAGGAACGGACAAATATTAACCAATTGGATTGTATTCTGGGACCGGAGCGAAGATTTTATGCAGTCCTATTGGTTAATTTCTCTCCGTTTCTCCGCTCCGCAGCCTCGCTCCGCTTCTGTGAACAGGCAGCCTAATTGCTTGATTTTTTTTAGTAATGCGTGCCTGCGACAGAGGTTTTTTTTTTATTTTACTTCCTTCGCCAAATTTTCTTATTCTTATCCTAGATTTGTATAAACTATTGCCAAGGTAATAGGTACGTGTATCGAAAGGTATAAAAATCTATCAATGTCTGGATAGATTTCTAGTTCAATGCTTTCCGGATACAACAAAAATCCATTTTCTTCAATCACATCTTACGCCTACAGAATTCTAAGTGGATTATATCGATATTACTAACAGCGGTTATGAAATTATATCGAAAGACTTTTATTTTGTTTAGGCGCGATTGGTCCAATTCGCGATTGGTCCAATTTGCGATTGGTCCAATTCGCGATTGGTCCAATTCGCGATTGGTCCAATTCGTGATTGGTCCAATTCGCAGTTGGTCCAATCGCAGCTAAACGAAATAAAAGTATTTCCAAAATTAAACAAAAAAACACATTTTTATGTTTAAAGATTATACTATATTTATACATAATCATATTATCACCAAAATTCACAACTTATTTACTTCGTCGTTACTTTATGTTTTTTTTTATCTAGGACCTGATTAGTGTTGAGCCTTGATGACATAACACAATAATGCCACATGCCTGTAATTTGAAAAGGAGAGGGCTGAGGTTTACCTTATAAAGTACACCTACATTTCACCAGTTATGTGTTACACTGCCGCACTCAGAGAGCTTTAATGATTACTGATGGCCTACCATCACTAACTAAAGGTTTTGACAGTTTTGTCATATAAAATTATGTCAAATCTTTACTAAGGGACGGCTTAAGTAATCATTAAATATCTCTGAGTACCGCAGTAAGTCCCATGAACTAAGGCATGAGCCATCATAATTCAATCGTAATGAATTGCCATCATCCGGCCAGAATATACAAACTCTGTGACTGCTACTCAAAACTTTCTGATTGAAAAACCCAATAACACTTTAGCCGTCCTGGGGATAGAATACAGGACCTCATACTCAGCAGTCACTTGATACCAACAAGGCAGTCAATGGATAAATTCTCAAAATCCCTTACCTTTCCTTGTGCAAAATTGCATGCGTATAGACCTAATGATTTAAAATGTGTGTTGTCTGTTGGAGCATAAATAAATTAGAGATTTTTAGCTAGATTTTGTGTTCAATGCAGCTGACAAGAAGGAAAAAGAATTTCTGAGTCAATCAACCTTCTTCTCCTAATGAATCTTGTTTCAAACATCATTTGCGGCAAAACCACCGAAAAAAGAGTATTCCGCATCGAATCAAACCCGAAATATGGGCCAATAAAAACTCGATTCAATGAACGTTTTTTTTCTGAAACTACAACAATTTCGCACAACCCTAACGTCGGACATTGATTGATGTTCGCAGTTGTTAACAGCGCTCTGCGATCTCGATAGGGTTGTTACTTCAGCGTTTTTAGATTATGTTTCGGTTTTTTCTCTCTTAGCGAGGAAATTGCATGCATGACAGTTTTTTTTTGTATGTTGAAGTGCTTCTTACAAATACATTATACAAATTGTGTGGGGTAAAATAAATCGTCTCCGTAAAGGGATTTTTTGTTTTCCTTGTCTTATATTTTTTTGTAAGATTCAATGTTGTTGTTCATGACCATACGTTGATCCTTAATGCTTGTAATGAAACTTATAATCGATTGAAAAATAACACAAAAACAAATAAAAACTTCACAAAAGAAGCATTTCCTAATCCTTAATTCACAAAAGAAAAGAGAAACAAAACTTTAGTTACTATTTACTTCCTCGCTCCCTTCTATTATTTACTTAGGACGTTCTAACACTCTAGCACCACTATAAAACAAACATGAGACCCGATCGAGGTTTCAGTGGTTTTAAATCTAAAGTGCTGGCAAATTAATCGAATTCCACCGGGTAGAAATGTTCCACGGAAAATTCCTAGAGATTTTTCTCCCTACATACACTTTGAGCTCTGAGGCGGAATTTTGGGCTCCTTTATTACCTAACGGCGTCGTGACGAGCTGTTTACGACCTCACCCTCTAACAACTTACGTGGGAATCTACAAAATATTACGATACATACTTTTGCTTTTTTTGTTTATTTCTAAAACGACATGTTTTATGAAGATCTGCCTTGTATTATGACGTATCATAATCCGCTGTCTCGTGTTCCGGATGAAATGTTTAGTACTACTTTATTTAGGTTTTTGCGAGATCTGAAAAGTAAGTCTTGTTGAGTAATCTTTCTTTATTAGATGTTTTTTGTCCCTAGATTTATAATCGGGATATGAGGTCAGACGGAGGAATGTTTTGTGCAAAACAAGATTATAAGCTTGCCCAGATAATCCTACTAATATTATAAATGTGAAAGTTTGTGAGAATGGATGTGTGGATGTTTGTTACTCTTTCACGCAAATACTACTGAACGGATTTAGATAAAATTGGGTACACAGGTAGTTTATAATCTGGATTAACACATAGGATAGTTTTTATCCCGATTTTATCTTCCCGTGGGACAATTTTCGAGTTGTAGCGGGCAAAGCCGCTGGCAACAGCTAGTAGTTACATAATTAAGGAGATTGAATTTGTATTAACTTAACCCTTTTTATCTTAAAATATGAGAAAATATTCATAAATAGTTAGATCCTTTGATCAACCTTCTTTTCATAATTAAGCCTGCAAAACTATTGCCATATTGTTCAATATTCCCACCCTTGATAATCGCGTTGGTAGCAACATTATGTAATCAGAAGCTGCTGTTCAAAGTTTTTTTAGAGTATTGTAGGATAGATACAGTACCTGTGTTGATAAAATATTCTTCATCACACTCACATCTACTAGGAGTCAGCCCAACACGTTTTCTTCTTCTATTCTGCCCTGCCAGATGTCATGGCATTATTTACTCCTTTCTCTTCCATAATTATCATCATCATCTGCCTAGCCTTTTCCCAACTATGTTGAGGTCGGCTTCCAGTCTATCCGGATGCAGCTGAGTACCAGTATTTTACATGGAGCGACTGCCTATCTGACCTCCACAACCCAGTTAATACTAGGTAATACGATACCTCTTTGGTAAGACTGGATGTCAGAATTTCAGGTCACGACTACATGTAACGACTGCCAAAGATCTATATAAATGGCAGCTAGGACCAACAGCTTAACGTGTTTTCCGAGGCACGGATGAAACTCGGTATGTCGGGCGGTCACCCATCCACAGACCGACCTAGCCAAGCACAGCTTTACCTAAAGATCGACCCGAGTGGCAGTTCTTATTGAGCCACGAGCTCCTTTTCCATAATTATCATTCCTTACAAAATCTTTTATTTTTATTTTTTTCCATGTGGAAAATCATCAAATAACCCCTCCCGCACTTGGGCAGAGCGAAAAGGAGTGTCAGACTTCTAAAGACTAAACCACCATATTTCTTCTTAGCCCTTCATGTCGAGGACGCGGTATCTCTTGCGAACAACCCGCAGCTCCGACGGGAAATCTATCTATCTTTATCTACTTACTTCTACCTCTCCATCTATCAACATTCATGTACCTCACTCTTTTAGTCACATGTGTTTTATTATCATCTCATTACATGTCCATCAATGTTTCTGTAATAGGTACCACTTCCAAACTTTTAAAATTTTCATTCCTTACTATAACCATACTTGACACTCCACAAACCATCTTAACATCCTTATGTACGCTACATGTAATCGTTTAACATCCATCTTCTTGACAGCCCAGCATTCTGATCCACACAATATGACAGGTCTAATCACGGACTTGTATAATATTATCCCCTTTAGCTAGAGGGACATCCTTTGTCATAAGATGTTCCACTGACCTGTCTCCATTTCATACAGTTTTCACTATTGAAATAAAAATATTACCTGAAATGACCGGTTTAATAATATATGAAGGTAGCATCGAGATATTTCTTAACGTCTTGGTTGAAAATCAAAGGGCAATAGAAGACAGACATTTTATTTATTTTGAGCCGATGTTGTCCCAAAGGCAAAGGGAGCCAAAGACGTTTGTTTGAAAGCGAAAAAGCTAAATAAGTAGTGACATAAGCCAACACGGATCGGCTCGAAGGAACCTAAATCCCTTTTACTCAATAGACTTATAACACGCGTAGGATGACAAAGGAAACTGATGGTATGTTCTCCTTTGTTAAAACTACTTACAAATGAAAGTATAGAAAATCTATCGGTGAAATTCATACTGTTTTAATATGTCACGTTTACCAAATGTTATGTTAAATCAATCGTCGTCTGCCTAGCCTCTTCCTAACTATTTTGGAGTATGATTCCAGTCTAGCTGGATGTAGCTGAATACCAAGTATTGTACAGAGAAGCTGCCCATCTGATCCCCACACCAAATGAATTAAAATTGTTGGAGGGTATTTTATTTAAAAAAAAATATTGACTGAGTGGTTACAAAATCGTTGTTTCTATTAAGGAATTTATGGAATTTAAAAATTAATTTTATTGATGAAATACGAATGGATAATTGATTTTATAATAATTAAATAATTACATGGTAATTTGATAATAATGACATAACAGTGAATAATTTGCACGCTTGCTTGCAGGCAGACATTAGCCGCAGAACCGATGACCGTTGGAGTAGACGTGTTCTTGAGTGGAGACCGCGAAACGGCAAGCGTAAGGTGGGACGCCCTCAGGCTCGGTGGAGCGATGATCTTCGCAAAGTGGCTGGTAACAACTGGATGAGAGTTGCCGAAAATCGAGTTGACTGGCGCAAGATTAAAGAGGCCTATATCCAGCAGTGGATTGCAATAGGCTGATGATGATGATTGCAGACAGAATACAGTGACTTTTTTAGGACATAAGATCTTTCGTTGTAACATTTTTGATTATATTTTGATTTTTTGAACTATACTGGGGACGATTTCCAGTTTAAATGGATGCAGCTGAAATCCAGTATTTTACATGGAGCATCAACCTATCGAAATCCTACAATCCAGATAGTACTGAGCGATACGATACACCTTGGTAAGATTGATTTTCGGGCCACTGACCTCTGATTTTTCGGGACATGTGCGTAATGTATAATTATCACTTGCTTCGGTAAAGGAAAATATCGTGTGGAACCTCAAGACCTTTAGAGAAATATTTCAGGGGCCCATGGGCGACATAAAATGTCTGACCGAAGGCTACGTACTAACCACACAATAAAGAAAGAAAGGACGCGAAATCTCACTGATCCGCCATCTTTAAAGTTAGTGCCTGAATGTTTTCACCTACTGCAACATTCTCGTAACTCTAGAACTACGACATCTTTTTAAAAAGATCCACGTGCACAACATTTAACATGTAAATTGCTTGAGACCACGAAAACCGCGTTATGCATCTCGTGGGAAGCAGCACGTATTCGAAGAAAGAAGAAACCGCAGAGCAGGTTGTATGTAGCATCTAGTTTAGAATTTGGAGAAATATTTAGAGAAAAAAAATGTTGACCCTAATAATTGGGTACCCTATTTCATATTCGTTAAAGACTACTTTCAAAAGACATAAAACCATCATAATCATCAGCCTATAATGTTCCCGCTGCAGGGACTCAGGCCTCCTCTCTAGGAGAGGGATGGGCTATAATTCACCACGCGTTCCCAGTGCGAGTTGGTTTATGTCACATGTTTTCGAATTTTTTTGGTTCTAAGACACGCCGGTTTCGTCACGATGTTTTCCTTCACCGTTTTGAGAGCAGTGGTGATGAAATAAATTATACAAAGCTAAGCGCCTGCCTAGGATCAATCCCATGACCGACTGTTCACAAGTCGGGGCCGCAACCACTGGGCCACCACTGCTGCAATAATCTTAAAGTTTTGTAACATATTCTTTTGATATCTCATAGATCAGGAGCAGGGGTACCACATGGTGTCGGATTCAATTTACGACGTATAGGTCGCGGGTTCAAACTCAGCCATGCACTTTACTTTGTGTAATTTATTTTATCGCCAACTCGATCTTAAAATAGTGAAATATTGTGAGGAAACTAGTATGTCCCAAAACCAAAAATTTTTTGGCAACCACCGTCCACCATCCACCAATTTGCACTCGGCGCTCATGGATCACAGACCAGTCCCCCTCGCCGAGTAAAACGCTGCGTCCCAGCACTGGGAATGCTAGAGGCTGCTGACAGGAGTAACAAGAGAGCAGGTCCGTCACGTGCATTGCAAAAAACAGCGTAACTGAGGAGCAAAAAAGCCAAGCTGATCTAAATAGTTGCACAGCAACTAATTCTTGGTCCCGAGTGGTACTGAACAATTTCTACTTGATAAACCCAATATCACCTGGGAATCGAACTTCTGCCTAGACGTATCTGTTGCGACCATAATACCAACGAAGACTAGAGAACAAGAAAACACAAGGACACTTTCCTAAAACGCTCAAATCAGAAAATAAATCGTGTCAACCAAAAATAAATAGCCATTCAATATAAAACTCTTCTCGCTACCGCTTGTCCTGGTACATTCGGGCACACAAGTGTTGAGCCCGCTTTCTCCGCCCATAATCGAATCCCTTTGTTGTAACAAAAAAATCCTTATTCAATTTCGACGAAAAAGCTTTGAAGTTTAACTTGAGTTTATTTTTTTTTCTTTGTACTCATACGGCGTTTGAAGATTTTTTTTACGTTCTCTAATAATCTATTTTGAATGATGGGTTGTGATCGTTGTATTTTGGAATATTGATTATAAATTAAATGATTTAGCATCCACCTTCAATTTTAAGGTTATCAATAAAACTGAAGGCGATCGATTACATCTAAACCACGTTCATTAGCCGTCAGTGTAATGATGATGACTCTGACTCTCTTGAATGCGTGCTGATCGCGATCAATGGTGTAAATAACATAGGTTTTCTTCTAAAACGTAATCCACGTTTTCTATTTTCTTGGAACTAATAACTAAACTGTTAAATAAACTATATTACCATGAGGTACTTCCCAATCTCAATCAAAGATCAAAGTTTTTTATTTATTTAACACTGAAAAAGCAATAGGGTAGATAACATAAAAATGTAATTAGTCCGTCAGATAGATTTCCAAATAAAAAACTTTTTTGCAAAAAATAAAACCGACTTCAAAAACACAAAAAAGTGAAAAAACACAAAAACACAAAAAAATGAAAAATAAACTTCACAAGAAAAAGCAGCTTCTGAAGTCGGTGACATTTTGTTTGTTTGATTTCGTTTTCTTTGCCACCGACTTCAGAAGCTGCTTTTTCTTGTGAAGTTTATTTTCATTTTTTTGTGATTTTGTGTTTTTCACTTTTTTGTGTTTTTGAAGTCGGTTTTATTTTTTGCAAAAATTTTTTTATTTTTCCATTTTTAGTTGTTCCCAAACAAATAATAGGTTTTATTTATCCCCAATAAATGGAACATTACATAATATATTACTGTCCAAATCTGGGTGTACACATCTGCGTACCCCCTCAGATCATACAGGCGTGATGTTACGTCATGATGTTGTATAAACAATAAACATCCAAGCGATTGCAGCAATCACGACAGATTTGCCGTCTATTTTTGAAGAGTTCTATTGTATATCTCCGAAGATCAGGGTCAGATCTTCACCAAATTTAAATGGGACCACCTCAGGAGTATACTCTTTCAAATAAAAGAAGAATTTTGAGAATCGGTTCACAAATGGAGGAGAAATGAGGTAACATACATAAAAAAAAAAAAAAAAAAAATACATACACACGAACATATAACCTCCTCCTTTTTTGAAGTCGGTTAAAAATATTGGACACGTATTTTTTTTTTTCACGTAAACAAACAATGAAGATGATACAGTCATTGAAAACTCGTGTGACGTCATTTTCTAAAACATCAGTATGACATTTTTTAGCGGTGAGTGACGTCACAACCCCCCACTAAAATCTTTGTCAATTTTTATTGATTTGGTAAAACAAAAAATACGTATCCAATATTTTTCGATAATCTAACAGACGGACTAATTAGAATCATATTTTTTTAAATCAGTAAACATCCCTATTGACGTCTGATATTTATTACTTCAAATAAAATCATAATCATTATTCTCCTGCCCTTATTTCAATTTATTGATATCGGTACAGCATTATCTTCTTTTTCCATACTTCTCAAATACTCGTCATATCAGCAGTCACCTCTTTTCCAGCCATATCATCCTTCACACAGTCTATACATCGTTTCAAATAATTTGTTTCAAGTAGGCCAGTTACGGTCAGTTTACGGGCATTATCGAAACAAATATAACAATGTAAAAAAGAGCTACAGTCCTAATCATCATGTCAGCCATAAGACGTCCACTACTGGACATAGGCCTCCCCCAGAAGGGGGGGATTTGCCATAATCCGCACGCTTGGCAGGCGGGTTGGCGATCGTAGTATAGATGTTACGAAGGCACAGAGAATGTTGCGGGCCATTCTCTAGTAAGTCCCTTATTCGCCTCTTACGACACCCGCGGTAAGATATAGGATGGTGCTATTCTTTACGTCCGACACCATACGCCATCCCAATCATAAGACATAATAACTGTGAACGTACTGTAGTTGCCCATTCCAAACCGTAAATCTCTATAGAGAAGAAACTCCACTCTTTGAAATCAGAATATTGTTGTAAATCCCTGGTGACATCATTAATGTTGAGATGGTAATCTGCATAATGCTTCTTCATTAATACTTATCATTTTCCTTATTCCTTCGCATCACCATATCCATACCACGATAACCGATTACTTCAAAACATAAAGTGTCTTCTCAAAACATTGCAATTCTCAAATCGTATTAAACAACATTATTTAAGTGTCTCCCAAGTTTGCGGGTAAAAGCAAGTGCTGTATAAATGCCTCAAACTCAAATGAAGACTTAAGACTCCACGGAATTCCGAATAAGAAGCTTATATGATTAATTTTCTTAGAGTTTCCACGTTTTGTGCAGTCAGTCACACCGGTTGGGCGTACTTAAATTAATTTTCGAGGAATTTTAGACTTTAAAATCGGTGGATAAAGTCGGTTTTGGCGGAGAAAGGTTGATGGGGTATTTGTTTTGACGGCTCTATTTTAGAGATAACTTACAAGATAAAATACGAAAACTAATTAATGTATATGTGATATTTAAGAAGGATATTCAGGATTTTATGTTTATTCTTGTAAACATTGAAAAACCAAAAACCGTTGTTTTTATAAATGTTATTATAATAGTATTTATTTTAATTACATTAATGAAAACAACGGTTGTTGACTGGTCGAGTGGTCGCAAACCCAAGCTGAACCTGCTGAGATTCTGTCCGAAAAGTATTATTGATTTTTTTCCAGCAGGAAAATTTCAGCCCCAGCCACACAGTCTTCATTTGTGTCCGAATAATGTAATGGGCTCGCTGTCAATAACAAGGTACTTAAACGTAACTAGCAAAATGTGGATGTACTAGACAACTCTGTCTAATCCTTTGTGGATTACAAGCGTGATTAGTGTTCAAATAGGAAAGTAATCTGTAATTCTATATAGTCTATTTATATATCTGTTTACATAAAATTCTCGTGTCACAGTGTTATTTGTCATACTCCTCAGAAACGGTTAGACCAATTTTTATGAAATTTTGTGTGTATATTCAGTAGGTATGAGAATAGGTCTTTTTTTTTTTTGGGGGGTGGGAAATCATCAAATAACCCCTCCCGCTCTTGGGCAGAGCGAGAGGGAGTGTCAGACTTCTACTGACTAAAAACCACCCATGTTCCTTCTTTGCCCTTCATGTCGAGGCCGCGGTATGCCTTGCGGACAACCCGCAGCCTCAACAGAATCCGCAGCCTCGACAGGATGAGAATAGCTCTTAAATTACTTTTCACCTTCTTAACCCCACCCGAAGGTAGGGTGTACGTTCACAGCTAGTAGGTATTATTACAATAATTTCACGCGAACGAAGGCTGTGGGTAAAAGCTAGTCCTTTAACATTACTTATTTTCTAAATAAACAAACAACACATAAACCGCGATACATAGCAGACATTTTAAAACACAGACCACTTAAAAACGTCTTAAGACCAACTTAAATAAATAAAGAAAAATTTCAATTTCAGTGTCTCAACAAAACAGTTAAAAACTATGCAAAGAGGGTCTAGTCCACTAAGCACTGCAACTTTGAGGACCGCGAGAAAAACCAGCAAAATATTAATTAACAACGTGGTCACGAAATGCATTAAAAAGATCGTGAGGCTTTGCTGAAGAAAGTTGAATGTAAGCCGGGCTTTGCGAAATTGTATTTTTCTTTCTTTGATTGTTTTTCTGATTGTTTGAATGTTAATTTATTTTTGGCTTTTAATGTTTTTTTGGAGATTTTTATCAAGATATCATCATCATCATCATCTTGCCCTTATCCCAAGATATCTTGTTTTCTTAAAAAATAAATCTCTGTTATGTCAAATCAATGTTGCTTTTAGTGTGTGCAGAGCGAGAAATACACAGACTTTACAAAGCCGAAAGGCATTTGTTCTCCTTACCGTTTCGATAAGGCTGGTGTACTGAACCTTACCTTACCATACCATCAGCTCAATGTTGACCTGTCATATTGAAAATCAGTTTTTGTTTTCAGTATGATGCAATTTCATCTGTTCATTTTAAGCGATACAAATTGCAGATTCTTCTCTGTTAACATCCACATAACTCAAAAACTGAAAACGGTGAAATTTGTTGAAAACTGCAGCGTAACTTCTTGCTTACATGAGCGGGGTACATTAAAGTATGTTTGAGGGTAATACTTTTATCGTGGCGAGCAGGCGGCATTTACTTTGTAGGTAGTTTGTTACTTGGAATCGTTGCGCTGGATAGGAATTGAAGGATTCTTTTGTTTTATAAAATCAATGGGTTTTAAACAATGTTTAATAAATAAAAATTACTATACAATAGTATTTTTGTAGGTGTCATTTTCCGTTTGAAGTTTATTTGCAAGCATTCCGTGACTGATTTTTGTTTGCTATTACACCTCTACCTAACCCGTTGGAGATTACAGGCGTAATGTTGTGTTTATCTATTCGAGTTTATTTGGTTATTATTGAAGGATGCTTGAAATTTATTTACTGTGTTTTAGTTACGAGGGTAGTATACTAGTTCACCAACAATTTAAATCAATATGGACACTCTAAATGTATGTTTTCCATGGTATCAATTCGAAATCTAAACGCTTTGAGATATGCTTCTATTTATCTTGTCTTAATATACACTCGGTTCCAAAAATAACGGGTCAGTCACATAAACCCGAATATCTCCCGAACTACGTATGCCATCCTAATGAAACGAAGACTGTTCAATTGAGAATTTAATTATACAGATAAAAAATAAAAATAAAACTTAGTTGCACCCACAATATTAATCTCTAAATTAAAAGAAAACTAAAGTAGTCATAGTTTTCTTAAGATTCCATTTTTTTATGATTGTTTTTTTGCTGATTTTCATCACTTTCTTCATTTAATACTTTGTATTGCCTACACGAGCTCTTCTGACAGCTTCCAGGCGATTAGGCATGCTGTACACCAAATTTCGGAGCCGGTGCTGAGGAATACCTTCCCATTCCTCCACCAGTGCTTGTTTGAGCTCGGGAAGCGTGATTGTTGGGGGGTTTTGACCTTTCACGCATCTCTGAAGCTCGTCCCAGGCGTGCTCGATGGGAATCACACCTTAGAAGACCAGGAAATGGCAGACCAAGATGCACAACGGCCAGGGAAGACAGACAACTGGTGGCTACAATGCTCCGAAATCGTTAAATCGTTTTCAAACTGCTGTTGGTCTAAAAACTCACTTTATTCGCTTACGCATACGTAGTTCGGGAGATATTCGGGTTTATGTGACTGACCCGTTATTTTTGGAACCGAGTGTAGGTAAACAATAGAAGTTATAGTTGTTGACGATAGAAACTACCTACTGTAATATTAATAGATATTTACTATCCTATTCTACATGATCTTGGACGTAATAGTTTGTTAAACAATATCTACTTAAACTTTTTGCAGCAAATAGTTGGTAATTGCTTTTGTATGCTAATAAAGTTTTAGCTTTATGAAAACTTTACTAATATTAATATTTTTTATAACAATTAAGGTTTTTATCCTCAGATTTAGAGTACGGTAATGGACTTAATGGCCTGTGAAAATATTATGCTATAGTGTGATTTAATTAAAAAATATAAAACTATTCTTGAACGTTTTTGCAAATATTTTTATGTAAATATAGCTTTTCACAGAAAATAAGTGGCCTTTCATAAATTTTTATTTTGTTAAAAAGTTAGCGTAGAGTAGCTAATATATTTTTTCAAATATTATTTTATCTGCATAGCCTTGATAAAAGTAAAAAAGGGTCTAACTATTATAATTTGAGACTAAACTAAAAGAAAACTATAATTTAATTTTCCTTTAGTTTGTAATTTCCCGCGCAATAAACCTCATCGCGCGACAAATGCGTTTTTGTATTCTGTGGTAACATATGCAAAGCAAAGAAAACAAATTATAATATTAAAGATATCATTGTAATTAAAGTACAAAGGACGATAATATTCTGAGTTGTGAACAGACATTGTGATTGATAACATTAAATTGTTTCTTTTATTAAAGTTATGTATGGTTTTGTTACTAATCACATAATTCATGTGAATCTTAATTTAGATGTTAAATAAACACAATAAATCTTTTGTTACAGAGAAACCCAATTGTGTTTCATCAACGGTGTCGTCCAAATCACAGAAATATCGAAAAATAACCTTACATGTTCATACCTGAATTTTGTCATTCATGAGGGTTTATTAAAGACTTGAACAGTACATTCTGACGTTTCCTATAGAGTTCCAATGTAAGAACTACACTACTGAGAACTCGAAAACGTCGCTATCAATTCTTCCAATCGAAATCAGACACCGCAATTATTCTTCCACACACGAACCCACATGGAAACAAATCTATTCATCAACACAGAAATGAACCCACACACAAAGTTATCTGCATTGTCCAGAGTCTATCAATTAATATTCTTTAGCTAACAAAAGGAAGACGTATCGGCTGACCTCTCAACAGTATTGATGGCACTATTCTATGAGCTGCCACGTTCCACGTTACGTTTGTGATAACACCGTCTGTGGGGACTTTGACTTATATTTTTCAGGTATTTGTTTTTCTCTGGTGAAGTGTGTTTGCTGGGATTGTATAAGGAATTGAGGATGTTGTTTCATGAAAAGGTAAACACACGAAATACGAAATTGGACATAAAACTTACCCTCTACTAAGGTGATATTTAATGTTAACTATGATTCTAAATATTTATTGTTTTTAGAAAATACAAATATTTTATTGGTACAAAAATTATTCCAATTTGTGTATGAATATACTGCGTCGGTTTAGTCACTGTGTCGTAGTTGTTAGTGCATCGCAGTAGCGAAAGACAACTGAGTTCCATAACTTAACAATATTTGTTAAAAAAACGTTGCCCCACACTAGGAATTTCTCCTGTATCGTGGGTGCGTTTACAGACATTTAAACTCACATACACAAATACACCCAGACCCAAAACAACTATCTGTAGGCCATACACATATTTATTCCGTGCGGGGATCGAACCCGTGACACGCAGCGCAGCAGTCCAATCGCTGAGCCACTGCGCCAACCACGCCATCAAGAGATTTTCAAAAGGTTACTTTTAATGAGACAGATTTCGACAGTTTGATTCATCTTATAGGTATAATTTTTAACTATTTCGTTGTAGATATCACATTGCTGGTCTTTAGCCTAGCCAACCCCGTTTCGGTCGCTTGCGACAAGGATGAGATGCACATTAACTCAAAAAATTTAATAATATATGTTTTTCAATATAATGTTCCCACTGCAGGGACTCAGGCCTCCTCTCTAGGAGAGGGATGGACTATAATCCACCACGTAGGCCCAGTGAGGGTTGGCAGATGTCACAAATGTCTCTGTTGCTTATTAAATTAAGTAAATGAATACGTAAAGCCTTTCATTCGTATTTTGGTAATAGGTTTCAATGTAGAAATATTGGTAAAATTATGAAAATATTTTTAGTCAAATAAAAAAAAAACACGTATTTTTTTGCGTTATTTCATTATTGTCGCAAACAAGTTTTTTCTAGGAGACTGATATAAAACCTACCACAAACATTAAGCGGGAACAAGAGGCAATAGAGGCAGAGTTGACGCAGCTCGCTGGCAATAATTTCTTCGAAGACCTATATTTTTAATTCCTCGCAGGCCCTGTTCCATCTTAAACCACCGATTCTCGACCACTCCCCACGGAGCAATCGACTTTTCTTAACGCCTGAACAATACAAAGACAGTTCCTCATTTTTGCACCGCCTTGTCGAAACATCAACGGTCTGTCTTTACCTTCGTTTTTGTATTAATCTGACGACAATCACCGGGATATTTTTATTCACAGTCTAAGATAAACCAAGATTAATGCTAAGACTTTGTGAGCGACGATTAGTATTCTCCTTCGATGACGCCAACGAAAACTATTTTTAGAGAAAGTAGGGTTGTACCAAGTCTCTTATTGTTGCGGAATTTGTTCGAAAGAGTCGCTTTGGCCCTGGAGCCAGTAAGAGTCCTCTACCAGTATTTTTAAGATGAAGCAATCCGATAAAGGTGCAATGTGAGACCATTAAGGCAGTAATTGAAAAAAAATTTAACTTAATCATGCCTGTAATCCCAAGGAAGGCTTAGGCAGAGTACTATATAGTTCGTACTCATGTACTCATGTTTAAATCCCATGTAATAGGGGGCGAACTTATTTACTGCGTGGTGCAGTTTCCTGATGGAAAAAATCTAAAGACACTTATCTGGACCTAGGGAATCGGATCCAGGACCTCATGTTCAGCAATCGCGCTTGTGACCATCGGACCAAGCAACGAGACAGTTCAGAAAAGTTTAAAGTAGAACTGCACCTTCAACGAAGCGTTCAAAATGTAGTCCCGTCGGGGCTGCGGGTTGTTCGCAAGAGATACCGCGGCCTCGACATTAAGGGCTAAGAAGGAACATGGGTGGTTTTTAGTCAGTAGAAGACTGACACTCCCTTTCGCTCTGCCTAAGAGCGGGAGGGGTTATTTGATGATTTCCCAATCCCAAGAAATAAAAATGTAGTGTCATAATTATTTAATTGTGTCTTATTTTACATGTTGCGGCGACCCCAAATAAATTGGAATAAGGGCAGGAGAATGATGATGTCTTATTTGCTCATTAGACAGTCAGTCTATACATTTCCATTGAATGTGTGGTACGGCTCTTAAACGTGGTTTACAAATGCTGGGGGGTCTAAAATGGCTACTTTAGTAGAACACAATTGACCACACGGTTGGCGCAGTGGCTGAGGGATTGGACTGCCGCGCTGAGTGTCGCGGGTTCGATACCCGCACGGAACAAATATTTGTATGGCCTACAGTTGTTTCGGGTCTGGGTGTGTTTGTGTATGTGAGTTTAAATGTTTGTAAACGCACCCGCGATACAGGAGAAATTCCTAGTGTGGGGCAACGTTTTTTTTTAATTAAAAAAAGCGTAAAATAGACCTTTCATAATAGTAACTGCGTCTGTTACCATTTAGGAAAATAGATACTAATAGGAAAATAATATGAATTGCGTTAAAATTCGTAAAATTACCATTTTAGACTCCCTGATGGCGTTTAGTTCATTGAAAAAAATCGGTCTTAATAATTATTACCCGTACAAAACTCAAGTTGTTAAATTGAGTTTTGTACGGACAATTAGAATAGTTTCTTAAATTCCATCCAAAAAACGCTGTTAAGTAAAATTGGAGCGTTTAAACAAAAGAGCCAAACATTTTCTGTTTTCCAGCGAAAAATCTGAACAAGATTTAAATTTCATATCGAGCCAAGAAAATTAGCAAGTAGAGGAATTTTTCAGAGAAACTTCAAAATATTTATTGTTTGTTACGTGATAATTAATGCATTATTATTTTGCTGCTTAAATGACCAATGAACTTATTTTAATGGATTTAATAAAATGTTCGTGCTCACAGTCACGTTTGTTTTTGGTTCGTGTTCGTATTAATTTTACAAAGGGGTATCACCTAGTAGTTACTGAGTTGTGGAGGTCAGTTAGGTAGTCGCTTTCTGTAAAATACTGGGATTCGCCAGCATCTGGTCAGACTGGAAGCCGAAGGGAAAGGCCAGACAGAATATGATGATGTTCATGCGCTGTTCAGACTACCACAATGTCACAGTCAGTCCTGCAATTTCTGTTCACTGGTGTATCCAAATAGCCTGCAAGAGTTGCTATTCCAAAAACGTTTATCATGAATAACGTTTATCACTGCTACAGGTAGCAACCGGTCTCCAGTTGAGAGTGAGACTGGCTATGAGTTTTAGCTCATCGTCCCACCTTCTCTCTGACCTCCATTTTCCGTTTAACATCTCTAGGATATCCTACCCAAGATAGCTACTCCATTTTCCCATAAGAGAGGCAGGGGATAATGCAGTTAAAAAATAATTTTATAATTTATTTAGGTTCATAAAAAATTGTAGTACATGAGGAATTTAAAGTATTGTATTAATAATAATTATACATGTTTAGGTACAACCAACAGCTGGATGAATCACTGTTCTTCTAGCTAGATTGCTGAGTAATCTGTATTTAGAAGAGGCAGTTTCGACTCCCTATTTGAGTATCACAATAATTTTAGCGCTCTTATTATTAAGCAAAACACAAATCCAAAAATCTAAATCTTAAAACTAAAATTAATCAAAATAAATTAGAAAGAGGAGTGCTGGTGTGGTGAGTCGAGTGAGTGTGTATATGCTTGTGTATGTGAGTGTGTGTGGATGAATGGGTGTACATTTGAGAAATATATAGGGAATAGGCTTACTTTCATGTTAGTGTCACTAAGTATTTTTCAGTCTCGTCGTAGGTTAAATTTAGTAGGAATTCACAGAGGGCAACTTTGCATTTGCTGTATGGTAAATTATAGATGTATAAAGACGCGTTAATTTTATTGTACAAACAAGGACCAAGATAATAGAAAAATCTCTTTGTATATTTAAACCGAGTTTGTGGAACAGTACAAATCATATATTTCCGTCGCTTGGTAATATTAATAAGAAGGGTTTTTAAATGTTGGAGAAGAATAGTTTGCAGAATGAAATGTTGCCTTACGTTGAGGACCCCAAAATTTTTGTTCTACGGTTGGAAACAGAATAGGCCAAACCGTTGCAACCTTCAGCTAAAAAACCTTCTGTTTGATTGCTGTGTTGAATCTTACTTAACCAGTCGTCCCATCCCTACACCCACACGTCACTCGGGTCATTGCGCTCTGGACGTTCGTACTACAAGCCAATGCGACACCCGTTCCGTTCGCGTTTCATGCTTCAATGCAACTCTGCACTCAACCGAGATACTTGCGCTGTAATCTGCAGGTTAGCGTTTTAAATAGGTGATAGTGGGGTTAATAAGTGTTGTCATTTGAGGAAAATAGTGATCTCGTCGGGGCTGCGGGTTGTTCGAAAGAGATACCGCGGCCTCAATACAAAAGGCAAAGAAGGAACATGGGTGGTTTTTAGTCAGTAGAAGTCTGACACTCCCTATCGCTCTGCCCAGAGAGGGAGGAGTCGTTTGATGATTTCCCACACTCCAAAAAAAAAAAGGAAGATAGTGATCGGTCTAAAACTCAGCTTATGACCAACAGCACTAAGCGTAGGATCGAGGTAGATGGGCAGGAAATAGACTATGTCGATGAGTATATCTACTTGGGCCAGTTAGTATCTTTCGAAAACAGGCAAGAAAGAGAAATCGATCGCAGAGTCAAGTTGGCAAGAAGGCTGCTGGGTTAAAATGGGATTGGGCGGGTCACGTCAGCCGCATGCACGATGACCGCTGGGCAAAAGTCTCCACACGATGGTTACCGGAAGACGGACGGCGCCGCCGATACCGGCCCAGAAAGAGGTGGCGAGACGATCTGGACGCGCACCACGAGGGCTGGTTCGAGGTGGCTCAGGAAAAGAGAAAGTGAAAGGAATTGGGGGAGGCCTTTGCCGAGCAGTGGGACAGTACAGGCTAGAAAAAAAAAAAAAAAAAAAAAAAAAGTGATTTTATTGAAACACGCAACTATGATTAAGTAACATACTCGTAACATTACACCTGTAGTCTCCTGCTAAGGGTTAAGCCTTATCTACGTAAATTTTACGTAATATTTTCTTTAAAAAATCAGCTTATCTTATTCAAAGAAATAAAATGTATTGTCTTGTTAATGTAGGTTACCATGAAAAGCTGATTTAACAATTTCAAATAAAATAAAAAACTGTTAGGGTTGCTACACACGTGATCGGTTTGGTATGGTTCGGTACATCCGGGCGGCAAAGTCTGTGTTACAGACATTGCCGCCCGGAATAATATACATTTTTTTCGAATCAAATGCGAGTCTCATGTTGTGTCTAAGAATACTTTCAGGATCAAGCCACTCGGCGTAGTTGGGCATTGACGCGAGGCCACCTGAATATCGACTTAGATATAATTAAAAAATACAAAAATTAGGCCTAGGAAAAATGCTAACATTACTCGAAACTAATTTCAAAGGTTTCATTTCCTATAACCATATACTTTTATGTAACATTGTAATTAGTATAGTACAAAAAAATACCAACCAATGGGGCCAAATGTTTATTGAAAAATATTTTACATATTTAAAACAAAATATTAATTCGATATGACGTTTGAAAAATAAAACTGAGTTAAAAAAAAAAACGTTTATCGATCGCTAGCCAGAACACTGGTTCTGGCTAGCGATGTGACCGATACATGTTTTTTTTTTAATCAGTTTCATAGGGTATGTAACACCCCTAAGAAAACACAAAAGAAAAACAACCCAACATTTCGTTCTAAATTGGTCTCTCTTCTGGTTCTATCTTTGCCCAATATTTTCACAGTCTACAGGATATCGGGACTATAATTTCTAGTTCGCTGCTAATAAAATCTCAACTACAATATCCGTAGCAAATGTAAAGAGAAAAGAAGAATCTACATCTCAATACATTCATGTAAACGTTTCGTATCGTAAGAATTCATAAATTCATGTTGAATTTTATGCATTTTTATACGAAACGGTATCTTGTGTTTGATGAACTGTTCTGAGATAGTGAAAGATAGAAACCTTTGTTTTGGGAAGAAACCCATTTCGTATTTTTTACAAAAGTAAGGTTGCTACAGTTTTAATAAAATACATTGATATTGTAATCTCCCTCAATGTAGTAGAGCAGCGGTGGCCCAGTAGTGACGGCCCTGGTTTAAGAGAAGTGCTGGGATCGAACCCAAACAGGCACATTACTTTGTGCAATATATTTCACTAGTATATTTCATTACGACTGCACCGCGAAGGAACCGCGAAGGAAACCCGTGCGGAAATCGGCATTTACTGAATCTAACAAATTCAAAGACAATCATGTGACATCTGATCTACCAACCCGCACTAGGCCCGCGTTATGAATTATAGCCCAAAGAGAGGAGGTATCCCAACTGTGGGAGCATTATATAATAGACTGATTATGTCTCGGAGTAAACTGAACGCAAAATTCCAAAGCGTAAAATTACTCTAAAGTTATTTTAAGACAAAACAAACATGTATTATAAGTTAATTGGAATATTTAATGAAATTCTTCAAACTAACATTATGTTTACGTAAACACATTCGTGTTAGTGTCTCTGTTCGCGTAAATACAACAAAAGGTATGCTTTTACTTACCGTATGTGAATTCCTTTGAAAAATACTGGAGGTAATTTTCCTAGAGACGTTTCTCAGGTTGTAGGACACTTTTATACAAAGCTATGATTAGGTACGCTTTGATATTATCAAAGACAAAGAGTTGTTTACAAATTACATAAATCCTCTACTGGCTCTTGAGATACAGGAACTTCTAGTACAAGAGCCAGTGCTACACTGATGTTTGTGAGTAATAACTTGTCAATAAAATATTATTCCCTTTATTTACTTGTAAACAAACTTTATACATTTTTAAATATTTCTTATAAAAACAATAAAAAAACATTTAAAAAAATTAAAAAAAAAAATTTTAGCCCACCAGTATCGGGAACAGGGTCCAAGCCACCGGCGGTCAAGGCTCCAGAGAAAGGAACCTCCTAACAATACGAGCCGTGTCCAGGAGTACCGCTCTCTGCATCAAGCCCTTGATCCAGCTGCCTAACGAGAGCCTCTTCAGGTGTTGGTCGGGGCTCTTTGCAATTAAGCCATTGGCTGTAACGACTATCGGCACAATGATCGCTGAGTCCACATCCCACATGTCGACAACCTATTATTATGATCCCATTAGATTTCAGTTGTACTGTAATATTAGAATTTTTATGTTAAAGAACACTACACAAATAAATCACAATAATCCTGTCAAACATAGTTCTGCCTGGCCTTTTCCCAACTATGTTGGGGTCGGCTTCAGTCTAACCTGATGTAGTTGAATACCAGTATTTTACATGGAGCGACAGTCTATCTGATCTGCGAACCCAGTTAATTTTGGGTATACCCTTTGGCAAGGGTAGTTGGCAGACTTTTAAGCCATTAAAAAATCTACAATAAGTTAAAAAAAAAAAAAAAAAACCTTTGCCCCACACTAGGAATTTCTCTTGTATTGTGGGTGCGTTAACAAACATTTAAACTCACATACACAGAACACCCAGACCCGAAACAACTATCTGTAGGCCATACAAATATTTATTAATTTCATGCGGGGATCGAACCCGCGACACGCAGCGCATCAGTCCACTGCGCCAACCGTGCTGTTAATTGATATTTGTGTCCAACGGCGTAACGTGTTTTTTGAGGCACAGAGGAAAGTCGGTATAAAGTGTGGTGTCCCGAGCAACTGTTATGTTTTAGCCACGTGCTCAATAAAATACAAATTATATAACCAAATCCATATTGAATTTATTTCAAAACATCAAAACAGGAAAATTCAGAACCAATGAGGCCAATCAAACTCTAACAAATTATTTATTTATTAGAAGCTTGCGGTTTGGACATGAAAGAAAAACATCAACTTTGCTTTTATACCTACAATAAGTTTGGTAGCTTTGGTGTACAGGTTACCAAAGTTGCCAAAGTAAATTCGGGTCAACGGTTAAAGTAACTGTAGGTGATAGGTTTGGAGTCAGGCTTAATTTCGACAGGTTTTCGTTCTTCAATTTCATGTAGCGGTTATAAGAAAAGTTTCCTAATGATCTGAGGATGGAAAACCTCCCGTCGGGGCTGCGGGCTATTCGCAAGAGATACCGCGGCCTCGACATGAAGGGCTAAGAAGGAACATGGGTGGTTTTTAGTCAGTAGAAGTCTGACACTCCCTTTCGCTCTGCCCAAGAGCGGGAGGGGTTATTTTATGATTTTCCACCGACCATAAAAAAAGATTATCTGTAACGACTCTCAAAAATCCACAAAAGACAACCGGGACCAATGGTTTAACATCGTAACATACACAGTAAAGTAGTAATGAAATGCATGACAATAAATCTCTCTTCTCTTGCAGCATAATCTTGAGTTGAATTTATTAGAATGCACTTGACCGGTTTTTGTCTGAAATGATTTGTAGTGTATTTGGCACCATTTTTCTTTAAGCGATTTAAATTTTATTCTGCCGAGTCTTTTTGGTCGGGTTCTTTAGTTCTTTAGGCGCCTGCTTGCGTCGTTTAGTTCAATGCGTTATGAATGAATAATAAATGCTTTTAAATAATATACAGTCAGTATAATAATAAATAATACATTTTCAATTTGACAACCGCAATGGTTCCTCTGGTCTGAAGTTAGCCATCGCTTGTCTTCCATAAAGTACAAAAGAAAAGAACATTAATAACTACGTAAACTCATTGAAAATACTTTAGTGGGAATCATAAATTTATGATTCGCCACAGTTCTTTAGGCAGGGATTGCGAGACGCACGGGACTGGTCAATGTGGGGGGACTTAGGGGAGGCCTGTATCCAGCAGTGGATATAGTCTTTCGGCTGAAATGATGATGATGATGATGAGGCTTTTTTTATTTGGTTTAAGTCTGAACCAAGGAACTTTCAATAAATTAATTCTAATTATTTAGAGAACATAAACGTAATATGTTTTGGATAGTAACAGTGTGTACGTACCTACTGTTTGTACAGTAACTAAAAAGTACTCATGACGTCTTAATAGTTAAAGTCCATTTCACGAAAGAAGTTCCGCGGACAATTGTGGAACTAAATTTAACAGATCGGCCATGTTGTCGTTTGTCGATGTTATCAAGGTGCGTTTGTTGTGGTAGATTTTTTGTGAGTTTATTATTGGATTAGTGCGTTATAAGGTTTATTTACGATGCCAAAAGTTGTGAAACAACATTATGTCGCGCGACATACAGCGCTGCGTTTGCGGGACTTCTTTCGTGAAATGAACTTTAGTCAAAAAAGGCACTCCTTGCTTTCATGTGGATCGTGATACTTGCATTATCTAGCTATATCTGTGGTTAGAACTATTGAGTTCTAACCACAGATATATCCTTTTTTTTTTTTTTTGGGCGCTGGGAAATCATCAAATAACCCCTCCCGCTCTTGGGCAGAGCGAAAGGGAGTGTCAGACTTCTACTGACTAAAAACCACCTATGTTCCTTTTTAGCCCTTCATGTAGAGGCCGCGGTATCTCTTGCGAACAACCCGCAGCCCCGACGGGCGTTACAGATAGTCTGTGGCAAGAAAATCTTGACCACCAGTTATACCAAGGAGTGTCGTACTATTACTGACTAAGATGTGAGAGTCAAATAGGCAGTCGCTTCATGTAAAATACTGGTTTTCAGTTGAATCTGGTCAGGCTGGAAGTTGACCCCAACATAGTTGAGAAAAGGCTACGCAGACGACGTGTATATAACGATGTTGTGAAAAACTATTTACTGGATACATTAAAAACTTCAAAATATGGATAAAATTCGATCCAAGCCTTTTCAGGCAATGAAACAGTGTATGGCCTGATTCATATGAGAAATAGAAAATACAATTTTTGGGGATCAACGAATGCTTATGTACTGAAAATTAAAGGTTTTTAATGTTGATATTATGATAGAAGCTTGAAGTAAGGCTCTACTACAAGCGTGCTGTGTTAACGCAACGCAAATACATCGACTTTTACGAAGTACGCGTTTCAAATATATTTTCATACCTTTAAGAAGTTACTAAAACCTATTCATGATACTGATTATGCTTTTTGCAAACAAATTAACTACGGTTTTTAAACTGATATGGTCATTAACATTATCGTAAACACTGAACTTCAGTTTATTCGTGATTACGGTGCTTACAACTGCGCAGCGCTGAAATATCGGGAACTCAAAATAAATAAATATGGTAAATATCCCGTTTTCATCGTTTATGATAATAATTTAACTATAGGCTGCAGAGAACCTCAAGCGGCGTAAATAGCCGTTTGGGGTTGAAACTCTGGGGCCGTGGGGTCCGAGTGCTCATATCCTGTTCAAGGAAATCTAAAAACGTTTCGTTGACGCTTCTCGTGACCCAAGGGCTGGCTTTTACCATGGCCAGAGGCTAAGTATTGACATACAACGTGGCAATGCTGGCAGTCTTTTGGGCACATTACCGGCTGACAGCGTTGAGGAGCAGGTTTTTGATGCCGTTTTACATTTTTAGTTTTTTTTTAATAGTTTTAAATTAACAATGAACCACAGCATTTATAAACGAAATCTTTTCAAGCTTGCTATTACGTGAACCAACATCAATCCAGACATCACCCGCTAACCCATAGCCTAGTTTTAGGCTGATTGCCAAATACCCAAGACGCTAAACCGTAGTTTACCGCCACTACACTGCCATGACATATCTGCAACTCATATTTCGCTATCGTAAAACGGGTGACAATCCATAAAGATTATTCCTCTCTACACCGACATTGCTGATATTCCTTCGACACACTTAGCACAGAAAAGTACTGGGTCAGGCGACATTTGGCTCAGATCCAAGGTACAATCTTGTAGCGTTTTCATTTTTTTTGCTACATTGTAAAGTAACAGAGCGTAACCGATTTAGCAATAAATGGGAATGGTTCATAGTTTTTTGGAGCTGGGTTCCGGCTTTTATTTTTGTAAAAAGAACTATGTTTTTTAATGGGAAATTCTTGTCTTATATGGGGGAAAACAACTTATTACTAGGTCATACAAGAGCGTCACTTATCAGTGACTGAAAAGTTGTGTGGTAGATAATCATTTGTCGTGGAATAAGGAAAATGTCGTGAGGAAAGTTTTGAGCATGAATGTGATAAGAGTAGAGATAGACCAAAGAAACGATGGATGAACTGTGTTAAGGATAACTTGGCAAGTAAGGAAGTGTCTGATAATATGACGAGTAATAGATAAGTATGTAAGAAGAAGACATGCTGCGCCGATAACAAGTTAATTGGGATAAGTGCAAGATAACGATGATATAAGAACTTCAAAAAATGGATCGTGAAAATTTGAATCCTTGAAAAGCAGAAATTAAGAAAAATTTTATTCATGGTTGAAAATTGGACTTTTCTCGCAAAGAGATAGAGCTAGGTTTCTAAGCTTTGATCATTACTATTATTTTCTTTAACTGTAAGTCAAGATTTCATAACAGAAAACTAAAAATAAACGTATTTATTATGAAAAGTTTATGTTCAAACCTGCCCGAGTTTAAACCTTCAACGTCGTGCTTGAAAAGTTCTAGGACAAACAAGAAGACTCATTAATCACCTACATGTAAATTACATTTTTTAGTTGACACGTAAATAACTTTACACGTATTTCATAAGACCTTTACTTTAGGCAGTGCTCATGTATAGGGGTTTGAGCGACACCTAGAGTCGGCAGATTCGATTTGGTAGTGTTTGTCTATACTTCAAAGTTTGTAAGGAGGGCTTTTAGAATCAGATCATTCGTTCCAGAGATTACTATGTCCGGAACTAATGTTCAATGTGATTAGACCCAATAGGGATGTTACTGATTTAAAAAAATATGATTCTAATTAGTCAGTATGTTAGATTATCGAAAAATATTGGAAACGTATTTTTTATTTTATCAAATCAATAAAAATTGACGAAGATAAAACGCGTCAAAGATTTAAGTGGGGGTTGTAACGTCACTCACCGGTAAAAATGACATACTAATGTCTTAGAATATGACGTCACACGAATTTTCAAAGCACTGTATCGTCTTCATTGTTTGTTTACGTGAAAAAAGAAAAAATACGTGCCCAATATTTTTTGGAAATCTATCTGAGGGACAATTTTTTTTTTTTGTTAACTACCCTATTCTAAATAACATAATAATAAAAAACACCTATCGTACCGCTCAGTAATTTTTTGTCCGTCTTTTGACTTCGTCAAATTAGCATGTTACAGTTGCTTTTCAGTTGCTCAGCTCGAGTTTCCCTGAATTAACATAAAAACACGAGCTCAAGCCAGAATGTCACCTGACCCGGTACTTATATACTCCGTTGACCTCGTCTACGTTCATACGCCTGTTGCGAGTACGACGCACCTGCCTGACCCTTCTGGAGAAACTCATCAATAAGGTCAGTTTACAACCTTTTATGGCGTCCCCTCCCTGTAGCGTTGCTAACTTGCCACTCACATAATAATATACCTTTTCTTAGTCATTTTTCACTCATCCTCTCAACATGTAAGTATATTCTTTAAAAAATAAATCACAACATATTTTTTTAATCCCCAACGTTTTAGAATAACATAATCGCTGCGGATTATATTAAACTTAATTTAAATCAAACTAAAATTTGAGTAGACTTTACTTAAACGTAATTACCTCAGTCTAAAATTACTTGAGCTTTGAAGACAAGTTCATGCGTATAAGACGATGACGTCAGAAACTCTCATCAATTTATTCCCACAATATTCTCCCACAAATCCCCCACTAAAGATTACATAACAGAATTCCATTACGGGCAATAAAAGCTACATGGTGACGTCACAATTGCGTCATAGTACAAACAGCGACATCGCAGGTGTTCTTTCATTACCCAATGAACGTAGCGGTGTAATCGTATTAGATGGGTCGACAGACGTGAGTGTGTGTAAATAGAGAAAAATGGCTGTTTTTATCTTGGAGGTGTGGATGTGGAATGTTATGAGGATTTGTCTAGAATGTTGTGTTCAGTGTCAGTGAAGACACAAAAAAAAAGTCTCAGCAAGACCTAAAATTAAAAAAAAGATGCTTTTAAATTATATAGGGTGTAAAAGTACCCTAACGCAAACGAAGGGCACTTGTTCTCCCCACCACTGCGATATTTTTTTTTCTAGACCATACCTGGGAACCTCCTAGTTACGCAGATATTGGGGGTCAAAGTTCCAAATTTTTCACAGCTGTTTTTGTAAATACTAGTTTTTCAGGTTTTAACTTTACTTAAATTATCTCCATGACCCGTTTACTATTCAAAGCATCCACTAGCACAATGTTTTAGCATTGAGTTTTATCGTTAAATGTGATTTTTGACCCAAAAAAAAAAAAACCTTTCCCAGCAAACATTTTTGCGTAGGGGTACTGAGTTTGATGTACAGAATGCTTGGTTAACGGCTGTGTGATGGGTTGATTTACACCCTGTATGTTTAATTGATGTATCGACAATAACATTTGATTTGAAAAAGGAAGAAAAAACTGAACTAACTAACTAACTTAACGTAAGCCACATTCTAGAACCATTTAATCAGGTTTAGGCCCGTGGTGTGCTTTCCGTCATTGGCTGCGGGCTCAAACCTAGTAAGTACTGATAATATGGTTATTTCAATATGCTTAATAGAAATTGCCTGACTCCCTCGTTGGTCGAGTACCGAAGTCTTGAGTTCGATTTCCGAGTTGAACAAAGTATTATTGGGTTTCTTAAGCAAGTCAAGTCTATCTTGTCGGGGCTGCGGGTTGTTCGCAAGAGATACCGAGGCCTCGACATGAAGGGCTAAGAAGGAACATGGGTGGTTTTTAGTCAGTAGAAGTCTGACACTCCCTTTCGCTCTGCCCAGGAGCGGGTGGGGTTATTTGATGATTTTCCACCAGCCAAAAAAAAAAAGGCTATATAAAAATTGTGCCCGGTTGATGGCATATAGACCCGCCCGATTACACGTGACTTAAAACATAACTGGCGAAATGTTGGTGTACTATTAGTTACACCTCTGTCTTACCCTTTAGGAATTACAGGCGTGTTGTTATGTTATGTAAAAGAAAACTACCTCAGAAACCATGTCAACTCACACTAAGTTTAAAAAGACGTGGTGTTAAAATACTTGTTCATTCCTTCAAAAGATGCCGTGCTCCTTAGTTAGATGGTCCAGTTCAGTTTAAAACAATTTACCCCAAAAGACAACAGCTTATACTGTGGTTTGGTAATGGGTTAATATCCCGGCCATCTATACACCGCTAGGCTATTTATTTTACACCTTACCGCCGTGGCCTGGAACAGAGCCAAAGTGATTAATCTTCCTATCTCTTAGCTATGTCATTCAGGAAAACAAAAGTTCGCAATAAGTTCAAAAATATCTGCCATTTTTCATAGTTAGTTCTTCGTCTTGCGATATTTTTGGAGCTGTTTTTGAGTGGTTGTGATTGAAATGTTCGTGGAGGATTTAGTATTAATATAATAATAGTGCTGTGAAAGCGAAATGTGTGATGTGTATATCGAGACTGCTGAACATGAGGTGAGCCGTGCTAAAATGAGAAGCTGGTGGCTAAATATAACAGTCGTTACAGGTAGTCAGTGGTCTGAAAATCTAACAACCAGTCTTACCAACGGGTATTGTATTATCTATACCTAATTAACTGGGTTCTCTGGCAGAGAAGAAGGCACCAGAGAAGGCACAACACCGGGAGAGCTGGAAAGAAATGGGGGAGGCCTTTGCCCAGCAGTGGGACACAATAGGCTAATTAAAGAAAAAAGGTTGTGGAGGTCAGTTAGGTTGTGGCTCAATATGAAATACTGGTATCAGCTGCATCTGGTTAAACTGAAAGCCAACTCCAACATAGTTGGGAAAAGACTTAGAGGCAGATAATGACCGGGTTTATGCTCCCATGGTAAAAGCCGAATTTTCGCGGGTTTGACGGTAGGACCGAAACCCGGTCTCACATATGGTGAAATCTTTACATTATACCTCTTAACCTAAAACTTATAAAAATCAGAACAATGTTGCAACACTCTTTCGAATAATACCTTGAGTTAATAGCAATAGTTTCCGATACATCAAAAGATTGACGGCGCAGTACCGTTGTGGGGCTGATTCGAAAAGTTTGCGCTCGACTCTCGACGATTTGACGGTGATTCTTGAGTATTTTGTGCCCCTACCATTGGAAAACAGAATAAAGTGAAACTTTTGCTTTTTGTGAATGGCATCTGGCAGGTTGACCTAAGAGATTGTAGTCTGCTTAACCGGATTATCCTGCAGGTGCCTTCAGAATGCAAAAGAGTCTCAGTAGGTAACGTAGGCTAAAATGTATTTCTGTTTCGCAACCTTGAGGAAGTGATCTTGGTGATCCCGAGCGTTGGGGCAGCGGGTAGTTCCCGTCGGGGCTGCGGGTTGTTCCCGTCGGGGCTGCGGATTGTTCGAATGAGATACCGCTGCCTCGGCACAAAGCGCTCAGAAGAAACATGGGTGGTTTTTAGTCAGTACAAGTCTGACATTCCCTACCACTCTGCCCAAAACGGAAGGAGTCATTTGATAATCCTCCAAAAAAAAAGTGTTCCTGATGACGATGACGTCACGTCGTTCAAAGGCTGCGCTAAAGTCCATTTTGAGGTCACCAATATAGGTGTATTTTTTTTTTAATTGGGTCAAGCCCGACACACTATTTCCAAACCAAAATCAACAGTGGCGACCACAAGAAAAACGCCGAGACAATGAAGCTCGACAAAGTCCCAGAGAAACGATTTAACTGTCTTCGATCCCGCAATGAAATTAATCAGAAAAGAATAGCGGAGGAGAAGGAAAAAAAAATTGGAGTATGAAGAACAAGCTCTTCGTCGTCAGTAAAATACGGAAGATCTTCCAACCAGACGGGTGTTGTTTCTGGCGGGCTATTGCCCAACAGTTGTGGTTACGTTCGGTCTATAATTATGCTCTTAAGTCGCGGAGAACTTTAAAATCACCATTTAGGAATTTAATGTTAGTTCTTAATTTGTGGCATAGATGGTGCTATAGTACTTTCTGTATTATGTTGCTGTAGTACTTTTTGTTATTCCGCTACAAGGCTACATTATTCATTAACGACACCACCACTATTGTAATAAAATAAAATAAAAATTACTTCTCCTATATTCTTAAAGGAGAAGTAATTTTCTCGATCGTAGAAAATAACTCGTTAAGACTAGAAAGTCTTAACGAGTTATTTTTTACGATCGAGAACGGATAGTAGCGAGTATACTCGTCCGTAACTAATGGGTAAAGATGTTACAACTTTGATTAACTCTTAGTTTTCGATACGATTAGTAATTTGTTACTATTTTGTTGGGGGCTACTTTGTTATGATTTTGTTGATACTATACAGGTTTGTTAAAGAAGTTTTCTCTCTTCAGTCGTTAAGATTAAGAACACAGAATAAGAACAATAACACCTACTTTGTTGTATTATTACAACTTTATAATGGCAACATAATGGTCATCATCATCAGCCAGAAGACGTCCACTGCTGAACAAAGGCCTCCCTCATAGAACGCCATAACGAACGCCTACAAGTAGTTTTTCCGGGTCTGGCTAATTGTGAATGTTAGTGAATAAGAGAGAAATGTTTGTAAAGGCATCCAGAATACAGAATAAATTTCTAGTGGGCAAACCCTTTTGGGCTTCACCGCAGTCGAGCAAAACGCAATAATAATTATGTATCAGCAAATTAAATTCCTGAATGTTTGTTAAAAAGTTTAAGACCCAACCAGCTAGCCAGGTTTCCCCTTCTACCAACATACAAATTGACGGCATCAGCTCCAATTAAACTAAATGTACCTACTATATCACTTCACTTAAAGTCACAACTTATAATTGCACTTGCTCACTGTTAGTACTTGCTTGGAGCGCTGCAAATTGGACGAACAATGTTCAGGTTTCCTCGTACGATTAAACAAATATAGGGTGTAAAAGTACCCTTAACGCAAACGAAGAGCACTTGTTCTCCCCACCACTGCGATCATTTTTTTGTTCTAGACTATACCTGGGAACCCCCTAGTTACGGAGATATTGGGGGTCAAAGTTCCAAATTTTTCACAGCTGTTTTTGTAAATACTGGTTTTTCAGGTTTTAACTTTACTTAAAATACCTCCATGACCCGTTTACTATTCAAAGCGTCCACTAGCACAATGTTTTAACAGTGCTACATTGAGTTTTACAGTAAAATGTGATTTTTGACCCAAAAAAAAATTATTGTTTCCCAGCAAAAATTTTTTCGTAGGGGTACTTAGTTTGGTGTACAGAATGCTTGGTTAACGGCTGTGTGATGGGTTAATTTACACCCTGTATGTTGGTTAGGTACAGTAAGTTTCATAATCTTTCTCCTGCCCTTATTCTAATTAATTTGGGGTCGGCGCATCGTGTTGTCTTCTTCCATACTTGCTTGTCATCTCAGCAGACACCTCCTATCTTGCCATATCATCCCGTTCCGTTGTAACAACAACATTAACAACAACAACAACAATAACAAAACAACAACAACAACATTACAAACAACACCACAACAACATTGAACAATTTGAACAATAACATTTAACTTTCTTTTCAGAAAAAGAAAGTTAAATGTTATTGTACTTTTGGAATTTCAACTCTGTTGTATGTAAACAGACCCTTTACGAAGTCGAAAGACATTTGTTCTTTTTGTCATTGGGTATGCGTTCGTACTGGACCATAATTGAAAACCTTCTAGATACGGAGATTTCTAAACCAAACCAACTTTTTCACAAGTTTTTGTTTCTCTAATATAAGTTTTAAATTTAAAATATACCTCTACATTTATCTCGCAAAAAAAAGAAGTTGTTTCCTAATAATAATTTTTCGTTTACACCTTGTATAAAGTGTGGGCTGTGGGTATAATATAAGTACTACCATTTTCAGGGATAGCACAAAACAAATTCAAAGAAGTAATAAGATCAAAGAATCTCCTAAAAATCGAACTTAAACATGCAAAATTGAATTTTTCCTAGTAGGGGTAACAAACTCATTATAAAATATATCGATCCCAACTTTGAGTTTATTGAAAAAATCTGTTGTTTCATCAGATTACAGAGCTGTTCACACGAAAAACCTTTATTTTTAAACTTCATCCCATGAATTTAAATTAGGGTACCGAGTTTGGGGTGTTGAGGAATGGACATCCGGGATTGATTATGTATGTGTATCGTTCGGAAACTCATGGATTTTCCCTCAGGGGATCAACAGAGGAAATGAAATTGGTGCCTAGGGGATTCTGATGGCATTTTTAATCGTTTGTAAGTCAACGACTCATTTTGAATGTTATTTTTCATTCGTAGGCAAGTATCTAATCGACGAAAAAAAGGCGAAAATCGCAAAACATAATGTAGATCTGCAATTTTGATAATATAATATAATGTTGTATAAATTTGTTAGGGTTTATCAACTTCGAAAACTTTCGCTTACTCGCTCACCACGCGATAAACTACGAAATTTTGAGACGTTTTCACTATTTACACTAAAATTCAAAAACTATGAAAATTTCGGCAAAACATGTAATATTTACACTAAAAACACTTAAATAAACATCAAAAAGCACAACCGCAGCTCTATACACATTATAGGAACCTAGATGACTCTATAAAGGTGGACCATTTTTCTCGAAAATTTGCTTCGAAATTCTTGAAAAACGGTAATGTGGTTGTAGTTGGAGAGGACAAATGAGAAATAAATAGCTTCTGAATAAATATATAATAATAATAATAATAATGTTTATTCAAAGAAATCACAAGAATAGTAATTTAGCCTCTGCAATGTTGCTGACATCTCTTTGAGGCGCGCGTGGAACACAAACGCCCCATCGACACGGCATGTCGTCGTCATAAGATGGCCGGACAGTGAGCTAGCCCATAACTCACCGTCCTCAGGCCCACGCCTCACTCTCAAGTTCCACTACCACCTTTGCTAGCATCACTGCTTTGCAGAAGGAGGCGACGGCGTCCCATTCCTTCTCGCCCCGGACCATCCTCGCAGTATAGTAATTAGCCTCGAATCCTAACTTTTGTTCACAGTTGAGCGTACGATGAAACCAACTTCTAAGCTGATGAACAGTCATAAAAATGCCCTACAACCTTTATCAAAACTTATGTGGTCCAGGAAGCTGACGACATCTTTATAGTGTAACCAATCCCAATATCATGGATATAAATTATAACGATAAAAATAGTTTGAGACATGTAATGAGGATGGCACAAGTAGGGTGGCTGTCTCTTTGTGGTGGGAAGGGACATGTGGTATCGTTATCGAGTAGGGTGACCAGAATTAAGGGAAGGAAGTATTACATTAAATATTAAAATTATTTTTTATGTAGGCTGTGACAAACAACAAATGGACATGAACAATATTTGAAAAAAACATAACACTCTTTTTTTGGGGCAGTCGTGTAATAACGGTTGTTTTGATTCCATTAGGAGCCAAAGTTTATCATAATTTCAAACAAATTGGTTCCGAGTAAGCAATTTCCTTCGAATAAATTATTTATTAGCTATCATTAATAAATACTTTATCAACCGCTCAGACTTACAGAAAATACAAAATTGTGTGAAATAAGCTATAGAATATTGAGAAGTTTAGAATTTTGTTGAAGTTAACAAAAAGTTTTATTTATTGCTGGGTATATATTGAGTTTGACTTTATTTTCTCGTAATACTTTGAAATAAAACAAGTTTCTTGGAAATGTGAAAAGATATCTATAATAAATAGAAACTAAAGATGTTGTTGTAACAGAAACGCCACGACCATAATATGAAATGCGCCATTTTTTGACTGCCTGTTTTAGGCACTATTTAATTACTATACAAACAAGTTACTGTACAAAATGGACAACGTTTTTGTTCTTTAAAGGTCTAGAATTAAGTTCTCAAGTCGTAACGTTGTTGTTTTAAACAAATGACGGCACGGTTGGCGCAGTGGCTGAGCGATTGGACTGCTACGCTGCGTGTCGCGGGTTCGATCCCCGCACGGAACAAATATTTGTATGGCGGGATGGCCTACAGATAATTGTTTCGGGTCTGGGTATCTGTGCATGTGAGTTTAAATGTTTGTAAACGCACCCACGATACAAGAAAGATTCCTAGTGTGGGGCAACGTTTTAAAAAAAAAATTAGCTTGCGGCGACAGTGCGCACGTTAAGCATAAAATGCATAAGCCGGGTACACGAAGTAGGTTCCTAGGAACCTACCCTGCAGTTGGACCATTGAAATAAATCTATATCACTGGTCCAACTGCAGGGTATTCATTATAACAGTTACTAATTAACACACTGCAGAATTATTATGTAAAGGTACATTCAAATTTCTTTTTGTATTAAAATTAATCAAACGAAAACTGACTCTGAATTCCTAGCATTTGCAAACCAACGATGCCGTTCTAAATATATACCGTGGCATTATAAAGAAAATAAACTAGACATAGGTCTATCCTAAAGATTCCCTGTATCACACCAAAGGTCGGTACTTTATAACTAGGTTTGTACACAGTAAGACAAGTCAGATGCCCACGGGCGGCATAAAAGTTCTGACACCCGGTTAGGCACTAACTACACGATAAAGATGACGAAGAAGAGGTACAAAGTACTTCTTCCCAACCCAACTATATTTTGACCAGGAGACATTGATATAAAAACTAAAGATACGGTCGTCCGAACATTTGCTCGACGCGTTCGCCATACAGAGAATTGGTGTAGTCTGCTCGTTAACGTAACCTTGTATAAGCGGCGTGGCATTTTCGAGGTATAAAGAACATAAACAAAGCTTTTAATAAAATTTACGACCGCACCCGAAGAGAGCCGATCGTGGACTAGTTCACTTTGGCTTAGGAAAGACCTTATTGGGACCATGTTTGTGGCTTCATTTTAACATGCCGTCTGCCCAGTCCTTACGCAGTAATATATAAGTCAATGCCAGGAGATAATAATTATAAGTAGAATGCGTTCATACATCACGCCTTAAAATTGCATACTTTTTAAAAACAGAATTTCTCAAAAACGACGGCAAACCACAGCCACCCGAAGACATGACTCTTTACGATCCATTCAATCGTCTAACTTCGGGTAACTTCGTGCGCGATTTACGAGCGACCAATAAAACCGCTTAGATGATAGTAAAATGGATTTTAATGGCATGTGCAAGAGTGCCGATGGCTCAATATGAAAGGTGGGGTGTAATGTAAGCTATGTTTAATTAAGGGAGGTCTTAGCATATTAATTAATATTCTGAGGTATAGCTGAGATAATAAAATTTCTATTGGGTGGTAAATTGTGTAGCAGGCTGTGCGTTTTACTCCTTAGCGTGTCTACGGCAAATTTTCAAGGTACTTTAAATATATAAAGTGCTAAAAAACCCTCCAGGAAGCCACCAGCCAAACATTTTCTATTCATCAAACAGAAAAATATTACTGGGAAACCACTTTATTAGGGTAAATAATCGCGTTTTCTGGAAATACTAAATGTAACGTACCCAAAACTTTGCATTGCATAGTACGTGGGTTCTGGTGGTTTTTAAAGTACAATTATTATAAATTGAGGAATGAGGTTATACGAGAACGTTGCGGTTTAAAAAAAGATGTAGTGACAAAAAATTAAAAGGATATTCTAAGATGGTTTGGCCATGTAGAGAGAATGGGAAAAAGGGCGTGAGTTTATGTATGTATGTGTATATAACATTACAATCTTGAAGTATTAAAACAAAACTTTCTAGGGTGTCCCTTTCTGGCGTTGCTACTCACATTTGTTACAATACCATTTTGAACTGACAAGACCCGTTCAGCCGGAAATTTGAAGCTAACCATCATTAAAATACGACAACGTCCCAAGTACCTATCCTCTTCAGAATGGTACCTAGACGCTACAGAATAACGCGGCGCTCAAATCTCAGTACCATGCAAATGAGTAGGCCCCAAACGTCTGTTACGAACGATATTAATCACAGAGTCTTATGACTATTCAAATTGAACTCAATCTTGAGGCTTAGTACCGTAGTACGTTGGTATCAAGTTTCAACTGAAATTGGTTGATTCTCAGTTGATTTACTTGAAATGGTTTGTGTCTGGGTTATGATTTTGAATATTGTAATGATAATGAATGGCTGAAGTTGGTTAAATGCTGTGGGAAAATGTTGTGTTTTATGGAAGGCTCCAAAGAATATCTGTTTAAGAATTTTACGAATATGAGATAGGTCTTCTTGAATTCACACTTTTTCGTTGCGTGTTGTGTTTACAGATCTCTTTATATTATTTCTCTTTTGCTATTGTTACTGCCTTAATTTTCTTCTATTAAAAACAACACCACAATAGTTGAACAAGAATCTTCTGGGCATGTAGCCAAAATCGAAACTAATGCAGCCATTTCGATTCTTTTTTTAACCGGCTTCAAAAAAAGGAGCAAGTTCTCAATTACGGTCATAAGTGGTTTTATGTTTTTTTCCTTATAACTACGTCATTTAGAAACCAATTTGACATACTTTCTTATTGTTCTTACATAAATTTCATTGAAATCGGTTTAGCAGTTTGTTTCATGATGGTGCTTATTTAATACAGCTTCACAAATTGTTCACTAAAAACTCAACATCACGCGAGTACCAAAAAACCCTGCCACACAGTAGTACTTACATTTTCGACTTCTAACATAGTCGTTACAAGAAATGGTCTGCATTTATTGAATGAGTCTGTACATTCATTGAATATTTTAACAACACTTTACAATGCAATTGTAAAGTGCAATGTAATTAAAGAATAAATCATATTACATTAAATGTATTCCACAATCTCATTACGCTCCAATTTGACACGCCGAATAAAATTCATTTTTAACAATCAGTCAACGTAATTATTAAAAATTCAATGAACGCTTCGTTCAGAAATTACTTAATTGTCAATAATGAAATTCGTTTTAGTGTTATGCTGTCTATATTTGTCGCTACCATAATGGGTGTTTTTGCGTCCTCCATGCGTTTCAGAAGAATGGCATACGTATTCCGTGGTAAGTCATTTGCCTGATTTTTCTCAATTGGGCCACTGAGTTGGGGTCGGTATTTTTAAGCCACAAGCCTTTTTTATGGAGGGTGGGAAATCATCAATGACTGCTTCCGCTCTGGGCGGAGCGGAAGGAAGTGTCAGACTTCTATTGACTAAAAATCTCCCATGTTCTGTGTCTCTTTCGAACTACCCACAGCTTAGCACAAGATAAAGTATTGGTATTTTATGGCCAATGTAGAAGTTAACCTAGATAGTCATCCGTTAGTAGTAAAGCATCCGTTTAGGCTGGTAGCCCACCCTAACACAGTCAGGTAATGTTCAAGCACGTGACGGTAAGACCGGTGACATAATTATAATTATCTTGCCAATTGTTTTATAAGCTTCTAATTAACTTATTCTGTGACTGCTATAATGCTGGGTTAGTTATATTTGTCTAGAATGCGAGAATGAAGAGAATTTTTATTTTGTAATAAATCATAACAAAAAAAAATACTTTGATTTTTTCCGAATTGAAAAAAAAATCGTTGGTCATGCAAATTTAAATTTACGCCAGATTAAAATTACATAAAATAAATTAAGTAATTTTTCAGCTAATTGCAGGCTCTTTAACGTAATTTTCCCCCTGGACTTTTAGTAATTTGTCAAGGCAACTGAAACTAAAAAGAAATCTCAACCTGAATAGCACCACGTCTTAATCAATCATGCGCAAATGGCCTAAATTCTAGAAATACTATTCACCCTAATGGTTAACCTAAAGCCATATTTTACAATTCCATTTATTCACTCAAATTGCTCGAATAACACGATTTATTACTGTCGCTCCTTTAGAAGCTATTAAGCTTAGTGCACATTGAATATATTAAAGCCTCGCAGATGGTGGGTTTTAGGCTTAAAATACTAGCGGTAACACTGTTAACGGTATTTTTAATATACAATAAAGTTTTGTTTCTGATGATTGTCATTGTCGTTTGTTCGTTTTGTTTTGATGTTGTTGACGAATTAGGAAAAAATAAAACGATTAGGAGTGAAAAGTAAGTTTTAGTCAAATGTGTCTTACTGTGTGTGTGCTACCAGTCGAACCAAGGGATATGATATGGCCCGATAACCGCTAAACGATAATAGTGACTGAAAGAACTTACTGGATAATAGTGGCTGTTCTCTCGAAAAAGCTTAAAAACAGCGTGCGGATGAAGCAGCTTTTCATCGGCACTTACAGAGAAATTACATCTGAGAAAAATTGTTAGTAATCAACATGATATGACACGTAATTTGGTTTAGCCATAGTTTTTCTATCGGTAGCACTTAATAAAGAAAAAAATCCACAAAATCACCTACAAATCGTTGAGTTGAGTCCATTTTATTACTCCTTCATTTTTAACAAAACAATTTATAAAAAAATATCTACTGCTTTGCCAAAATAATTTGGTTTTGTTACTTTTTAAAAACATGTATTAATTTAATTATATTATATTAAAAATGCGTCCGTTTAAAGTCCGTGTCTACGACCGAGAGGGGTAGTTAACTATGCACAAGGTCATTGGCGTGAATATAAGCCTTAATAGACAAAAAACATTTCGTATAAATCAGATTTTCGACATATTATTATTATGTTATGTAGATGCTTCTAAGAGTTTATGTACTCTTCGAAATTTTCTCATTCATCGATAACACGTGTTACCGTTGTATCATATTCTTAGCTGATTGTATAGTAAACAAAAAAATATTTACAAATTGAGAAAACCTACGCTATATCTTATTTCTCTTATCTGGTTTCTCAAAGTTTACATAAGCGGAGTGTTTGCAAATGTTGTGAGTATTTACTTATTTTTTTTTTTTTTTTTTTTTTTTTAACATGTATACCTATTTATTGTTCAGAAATACAGTTACAGTCTATATCTACATAATTACAGTAATGTTAACATTAGTGAACACACAAGTTAGAACATACATAGAAGAAAACAATTACAAAGAGCATTTATATTAAAATAGTACATCAAAAGAAGTAGCCGTGGGCCCCAAACTAGGCACAGCCTGTATCTTGGTGACCCAATATAGAAAGTTAAGGCAGATTGAGTTGACGACTGTTCAGCGTGACACAGTACAGCAAAACAGGTAACAATTAGTTAAGTAGTTGTTATAAATGGTATAGCATTTATAAATATTCACTTAGTCTGTATTAATACATCTATACGCATTACTAGAGCAGCTGCAGAGGCCCAGTGGTGGCAGTCCCGACTTACGAACAGTAAATCGTTGTTCGTGCTCAGGCAGGTGCATTTTTTTTTTTTTTTTTTTTTTTTCTTTAGCCTACCCTGTCCCACTGCTGGGCAAAGGCCTCCCCCAATTCCTTCCAAGAGCTCTTTTCCTGTGCAGGTGCATTACTTTGTGTAATTTATTTCATCACCGCTGCTCTCAATACGGTGAAGGAAAATATCGTGAGGAAACTGGCATGTCTTAGAACCAAAAATTGGAAGATATGTGACATCTACCAATCCGCACTGGGCCCTACACACGATCCCTTTCCTAGAGCCTCCTCCCCGAGTCCCTACAATGGGAACATTATAGGCTGATGATGATGACCCATAACTTACAGTGTAGCCTACCTAGTCTTGATATTATGTTCCCTAAAAGTCTAAGATTATTTATTTCTTCATCGTGTAGTTAGTGCTAAACCTGGTGTCACAGTTTTTATACCACCCATGGGCCTCTGATATGCCGATCTCTCCTCACGATTTTTTTCCATCACCGAAGTAAGTGAGCCTTGGGTTTGAGCTGGAGACCTATGAATCCCCCCGTTGGGGCTGCGGGTTGTTCGAAAGAGATACCGTGGCCTCGACACAGAGGGCCTAGGTTTGATTCTCAGGTTGGGCAATTGCTATTGGGTTTTTCCATCAGGAATTTCTCAGTAGCAGCCACGGAGTCTGGATTTAAACCTGGTTGATGACTTCATATCTAGCGAAATATGGATGTACTATTAGGTATTATTTATACTATCTCTGGCTAACCCACCGGAGAATCCAAGCGCGATATATTATTGTGTTAAGGCTTGTATTCACGCCGATGACCTTGTGCATAGCTAACTACCCCTCTCGATCGTAGACACGGACTTCAAACGGACGCATTTTAATTTATTATAATTAAAATAATGCATGTTTTTAAAAAGTAACAAAACCAAATTATTTTCCTTTGTATTGCAAAGCAGTAGATATTTTTTTTTAATTGATTTGTTAAAAAATGAAGGAGTAAAATGGTTCAAATCAACGATTTGGAGGTGATTTTGTGGATTTTTTTCTTATTATGTGATACCGATAGAAAAATTATGGCTAAACCAAATTACGTGTCATATCATGTAGAATACTAACAATTTTTCTCAGATGTAATTTCTCTGTAAGTGCCGGTGAAAAGCTGCTTCATCTGCACGCTGTTTTTAAGCTTTTTCGAGAGAGCCTTAATGTACAAAAATTATGTGTAGTTCCGGAAACATCTTCGCTCCAGAAATAAGGTTCGAATTATTGTACAATGTTTATCATAAAAAGTCATGAATATTCCACACTCCGACCTCGGCCTTCTGATATAAGGATTCAATAGGATCATAGTCTAAAATAAACCATCTATCACACCGAAGCGAAGTACTCGTATAATATTCTTCCGTATTAAGTGCAAACAATTCATGTTGAATAAAATATTTCATTTGCCTGCATGTTTATTCATTGAGTTAATAAAATAACGCGCAAGCTTTTATGTTTTAAACGTTGTCAATATTAAATTTTATCGCTTTTGTTTGTTTGCGAGAAACGTTGGCACAGTTGAGCCGGTTTTAGTTTAAAATATCGCGTAGAAACCATCTTTTCTATATCTTTATTTATTTTCACATGCTAATATACATTGTTACAAAATAATATAACCCGAACGTAACTGCTGAGCGTGAGGTTCTGGGTTCAATTCCAAAATTCAAAGCGTGATTGGGTTTTCCCATCAGGAATTCCTCGATAGCAGTTGCTATGGAGTCTAGATTTGTGGCTGGTTCATCATCATCATCAGCCTATAATGTTCCCACTGCAGGGACTCAGGCTTCCTCTCTAGGGGAGGGATGGGCTATAAACCACCACGCGTGGCCAGTGCGGGTTGGTAGACGTCACATGTCTTCGAATTTTTTGGCCCTAAGACATGCCGGTTTCCTCACGATGTTTTCCTTCGCCGTTTTGAGAGCAGTGGTGATGAAATAAATTACATCAAGTAATGCGCTTGCCTGGGTCGAACCCACGACTTACTGTTCGTAAGTCGGGAACGTGATGTATGAACGTGTGGGTATGGGAACTTAACAGAACTTGCTAAATATGGGTGAAGTATTACGTGCACCTCTCCTTAGGGGATTACACGGTCGTGTGATGTTATGATAATTCAAAACTGGAGTGGATCAGTTATCACTTTTGATCATAAATTGACCGTTATCGCTTTTTATTGACCAAGGGAAAAAAGTGAAAAGATTGACTGATAATAACATAATTATATTTGTACCAACAAAAGCTAAAAAATCAAATGAATATATAGGGTGTAAAAGTACCCTTAACGCAAACGAAAGGCACTTGTTCTCCCCACCACTGCGATCATTTTTTTTTTCTAGACCATACCTGGAAACTCCTTAGTTACGGAGATATTAGGGGGTCAAAGTTCGAAATTTTTCACAGCTGTTTTTGTAATTACTAGTTTTTCATTTTCTAACTTTACTTAAATTAGCTCCATGACTCGTTTACTATTCAAAGCATTCACTAGCACCATGTTTTAAGAGTGCTACATTGAGTTTAGCATAAAAAGTGAATTTTGACCCCAAAAAAAAAATCGTTTCCCAGCAAACATTTTTGCGTAGGGGTACTTAGTTTGATGTACAGAATGCTTGGTTGACGGCTGTGTGATGGGTTGATTTACACCCTGTAATTATTTTGTCTTGACTAAACTGAGTTGAGTTGTACGTTCTTAGTTTAAGTGACTCAGCTGGGTGTAACAATATTCCCGTTACAGCACAGTGTGACTGGCATCCGCACTAAGCCTGCCTTACTCGGTGACTATGATTTATCGCCAAACTCGAGTATAGTCCCGCATAGTTCTAGTTCTCAACTTCGGCACTATATTACCGTCATTGATATATTCACAATAACAGTCTATTAGGAATTCTATGGACTGAAGACAAAAAAGGGCAATGGCCCGTTTGACAAGAAAATGATAAACAATTTTGTTTGAGGAATCTATTGGAAACATTGTGAGTAGTGCTAGTATACTCTTGTTTGGTACATCTGAGAGGCATGATCTTAACTTATCTATCTTATCTTTTTTTTTTTAACTATTAAATAAAATATGTTAAATTCTGTGAGAATAAACGGATTTATGTTTGTTTACTCTTTCACGTAAAAACTACTAAACAAAATTGAATTACGTAGTTTATAGCCTGAAATACTATTAACATAATATTATAGGAATCTAGCTGATGTCCGCGGTGTTTCCCGCGACAAATTATATCCTAAAACCTTCTTCGAGAACCACTCTATTCATTGGTGTAAACAGCATGAAAATCGTTGCAGTCGTTGTTGAGTTTATCATGAACAGACAGACACGGCGGAAGACTTCGTTTTATAATTAGTAGTGACTTTTTATCCCAGTACTACGATCCCAAAGCACAATTTTGCATGAACTATAAGCTAGTACTACATAATTATTTCGATATTACAGGTCGAATAGTAACGAGCCGACCCGATAATGATTCAGTTATTTTAATTAATTACTTCGGGCTATCTTTGGTGGTAAACAGATCCTGCTGAATCTGAACAAGTTCGTAGCATCATTTACCAAATACTGGTCATCATTAATGATTGTTTCAAGAGTGAAAAAGCTCACATTTTTGGCTTTCATTACCAAAACTTGCTTCCAACCAATTTCAATCCCAAAAGTATTATAAAAATGTGTAACTCCAACAATATCTTGACAAAACAACATTACAGAAGTCTGTACATATTTCGACTTTGTAACTAGAGCACATTATGTAACCCTCATTATATTTACCCCAGATTTCTTAAAGGACCTATATTATGAAGCGGGAGGAGTCCCTCTAGGGTCTAACTTGGGATACTGACCTTGTCTCTCTCTTTAGATAAGTTGAAATTATTACGCCCAGAACCAGTTCCGTCTTCATCGAAGAATTAGACGAAAACAGAATCTTAGGTCTTCATATAAATAAGGTTCAATTAGCAATGATATTTGGGTGTTAGGGTTCGTGATTGCGGGTAGTGTCATTTATCTTGCCTTTCTGAAAGATTGTCTGGTTTGGGTAGAATTTTAAGAGGATTTGTGTGCGTGATATTATGTTGTTGTAGGGTGGTGTGCACTCGCTGGGCTCGAATAACTAGCTTTAAGTGGCAAAGACACACTGAATGGATAAGGCTGGAGGTAGGATGTTGTGGCACAGTTTAGGCGAAGCCTATGTCTAACCAACTGACTGTGATAGGCTAGGTTAATAATTATTGCTGTAATAATTTCAAGTAGTGGACCAGCTGCAAACACCTGACTGACAGATAAGGCAGGTACTTCAGTAGGTACCTTAAACTGTCAGTATACGCTTGTACGGTGTCTGTTACCTCCTCCAGAATGAGCCCACACGGTTTGATCGAACCGACTAAAAAAGATGTTCATATTTATGTGCTTATATTTTATACCTGAATGAAGGCATTGATCGTTATTTCGGGCGTGAAAATGCCTGTAAGAGACATTGGTTTACAACGAATTGGATATTTTTATGAAATAATTTTATTTTCTAAAGACAACCTCTATTATTAAACAAACATGACCGGTCACGGTTCACCTCATTAATAAATAACAAGTTCTTTGAAGTGTATTTTAATACAGCTCCAAATATATGCCACGGACACCGTCCAAAAATGTGCGTAAAAAATGAAATCGAATAGGTACTATTACTAAACACATTTTTATTCACAAAAGAGTACCTATTGAAATTGGGTTCCTTTTTTCCAACAGAAGTTGCCTTATTTTATTTGGTCCTACTTTTTACCCGAAAAATCTTTTTACATGAGGACCCTTTGTTATCAAAAATCACTTTTATAGACATTAAACCAGTATCAAAGAACAGAAAAACTCGTTTACGTTTTCACAGAAATACAAAATTATTTCGGGTTGTATGTGAGCGTTGTCAATGGATGGACACTATCTGTTTTGCCAGCGACAGTCTCGTTTGCTTAAACCGGGTTTCTGAAGTTTTTTGTAGTTTTGAAACTAGCTGGCAAACTTCTACGTTGGGTAGATTATGGTGCACTTAAAGTTGGTGTGTTAGGAGTTACGCTAGACTTGGGCAGGTTACATAAGTGAATATTGTCTTAGAACTACTTAGACTTTTTTCAGGGACGCAGCCGCCAGAATCGATCGAAGGTCAATGTACGCTAACAGTTGTAGATCTTAGCCGGCCAGTGGTTTAGGTAGTCAGAATGAAATGGTCGCAAGAGTCAAACAATCAGTCAGGCCCAAACACCACCAAAGTAGATACGAACGCAGATGTGGGAAGTGAAGAGGAGAGGAGATACGAAAGTGATAGCTTAAAAATTATAATATCCACCGAAGCTGCGCGTAGATGTGAAAAGCGGAGAGTAGAGGAGATGTACACCGCTCACTGCACGTCGCACAAAGCATACCGCTGACCGCTCCTCTCTGCACAACCATTTCCACTAAAGCTAAGCGAGATGAGAAGTAAAAATAACGAGATTCTATTGGTGGATTATAACGTTACACAGTTCTCCTCCTCTCGTTTTGTCTCCGCTTCGGTGGAGTCCGGCTCTTAATTAAGGGCTTTAACTAAGTTTTCACAACCCAGGTCACAAGAGAAGTCTCATGTATTAAGTGTTAACTGGTATTCAATTGCGTCCAGACGTGACACTAGAAAGGGAAGCCAACTCCAAAGGATGGGTGAAATGCCAAAAATAGTCGAGTTACTATTTTTGTTGCCAAGCAAAACTGAATTGGACTTATCAATGGCTCTTGATAAATAATAACTATCATTACTATATTTTTGAGCAGCCATCAAACCGAACGAATCGGACCTCACTAGAACATGACAATTATACCCTTTTGATTACAAAAATAGGAGGCAATTATAATTAAGCAAACATCTATACTGTCTGCTTTTTGCGGCAAGGTCTTAATTATCATCTTTAGAAGGAAGACTGATAACGGCATTTCGAAAATAATACTTTAAAATATAGAATATTTTGTATGATCAAGAAAATTTGTGAATATAAGTCATTTTTACCTGGACTACGCTATAGTAAAGCCAGTATTTGGTAATCCATGTGCATAATTATATTTTTCATGTCTATATTGTATATGGGATTATTGATACCATTTAGTAAGCATTATCATGGTTGGATGTATTTAAAAACACGAAGCAGCAATCCTCTTGTCATGGTCATACGATAGTTATACGCTTGGTTTTATTAATGTAGCATTTAAATAGTCACTTTTTCTGGCCAGTTTAAGAGCTATTTGGAATCTTTTCCAATACCACTACTCAAATAATAATATGATTACCGGGACAAATCCTATCCGGTGCCCAGATACCGGATTCACCGGGCTGAATTGCCGTGTAGGGCTCAGGATGCCCCTAGGCTAGATGAACCGACGACCCCATGATCTAATGGAAACAGATTAAGATAGTGAAGGCGGAGAACCGAGCGTCATGGCTAACTGAGCCCTGATTTCATCAGTGAAACTGGTATATCTAACTGAGGACGGACTTCACCACTGAAGGCGACCACTGATCAGCGTATCTAAATGGCGTTTAAGAGCTGTAGATATTAACATGTTAAAGGAAGATAATAAACCCTTTTTTTAAGCCCTCCTGCTCTTGGGCAGAGCGAAAGGGAGTGTCAGACTTCTACTGACTAAAAACCACCCATGTTCCTTCTTAGCCCTTCATGTCGAGGCGGCGATATCTCTTGCAAACAACCCGCAGCCCCCACGGGAGAAAATAGAGCCTTAAGCAAGTCGAAATACACTTTTTGTACGGGATCAAATGGTAGATTTTGGAGGTCAAAGTTCAGGCCAGCTCAATTTTTTGAGTGCGTAACATTGAGTTTCCTTGCAATAATGTTTTTGTAGAGTAACCTAGTATGATGTACAGAATACCCTTTTTTGTGTGTTCCTTCTTAGCCCTTTGTGTCGAGGTTGCAGTAGCAATATGCCATTTACAAACCCACACTGGGCCCGCGTGGTGGATTATAGCCCGTCCCGCTCCTAGAGAGGAGGCCTGAGTCCCTGCAGTGGGAACATTATAGGATGATGATGGTATTTTATTTTGTGTCACCAAAAATTCACAAAAAAAAATTAGAGTCTACCTATTTCATAATAACTTGAACTGGGCCTAGGAATTCCACAAGCGTCGCCATATTGTTCGGTCCCGTGGTCTTCACCAGATCAGTCTGTTAATCATAACACAAATCAGGGATGACTAACACCACCATTGTTAAGTAATCTGCCACAGGTCACAGAAATTGTAACTCTAATCTAAACCACACAGATTTGATTACACATACGCAAACATCTAAACAAGGCGCTCGTTACCGTGACGTCACACTGCGCAGTCGTATTTTTTCATATTTTCCCCGGAGTGCCATAATTCATGGAAAAAATGGATCAGTCGTACGACGTACCCAGGATATAGCGTAGGCTGTGTTTCTATTAGCGACCGTGATAGCAATATGCTGGAAGAGATGGCTGTAATAAACTTTATGTGTTCGGTGGCTGTAAACGGGTCCTCACATAAAATAGTGGAGTAATCCTTTGGTTATCGAAGGTTATTCGTGATAGCTCCTGGAGGACGACGGTCAAATTCGTTGATGTCTTCACTCTTGAGCTTGTCTTGATTTTATGGTTAGCAATATCAACCAATAATAATAAAGAAGAATAATTTCGTCATAAATTGCGTGGACATCGATCGGACAGTCTTTCTTTAGTTCTATGTAATCAAACATTGTCAAATAGTTGGGTATCTACATCCAAATTTTTCCCATTTTTGCTGATGTCCCAGGATGCAAACCTATTGTCGTCAACAGGCACAAATTCCGTCTCTGGGTTCCTCTTAGCATTTCCTCTGAATTCTCCATAGCCTTTATGAAAATTTCTCGATAAACCACAAAAACCAGTCTGTCAAAAATCTACTCCAAAGCCACATCCAGCTACTCTAACAGAAACCACTCCGTGTCCATTCAGGTACACTACGTGATTTATTCCACGGGAGTTACCACAATATGTCACTGGGGTACAAACGACATACCATTCGGTGCGTACTCCGATCGCTCGTTACTGCTTTAGGGGTTTTACGATTTAACTTGTACCGATTGTGAGCTAAATCTGCAGCTGTAACATTGAGTAATGAATTGGGAGAGATGGATAACTGATTTTCGTGTTTGTCCGTTCACGGGGATTGAAAGGACTGTGTTCCACTCTTTCTATGTAGTGTTTTTCAACATTTCTATACGTACCACTACTAAAAACTATAATTAAATTGTTAAATAATTAAATTGTTTTATGGTATATCCGACACAGAATACAATAAAAAAGAATCACAATAATACAGAATTATATTTATAAAATACGCATTTTGTGGAAGAGTGTAACATTTGTCGAGCATAGATTTGCGTTACATGTTAAATTATAATTATTGCTCATCCTACAAATAAATACTTATTGCGAGCAGAATGGTCATTTTGCATTCTGGATGTAGTATTAGGAGGAATTGAAATTGCACCTCATCTAACTTAGCTGGCTTGAATTTTCTCAGGAAACAGGCGGTCTGTTTCCTGATCTCAAGGTTGATTTAAAGTACTGACCTTATAACCAATGACTTATACATACACCAAAACATAAACATCAATTTCCTAATTCACACAAGTAACGAAGTAACTCTGTAATCAAATCAATCGGTATTTCATCGGCCCTCACACTTGTAAAGTTAATTAGTTAATTAATTACACATATTGAACTGAACTGATCAATGTTTTAACATTACTCTACGTCACAGTAAACATGTATACGTATTAACATACAGTATTTGAAAGAAAGAGGAGCTCGTGGCTTAATAAGAACTGCCTACTAGGGTCGATCTTTAGGTAAAGCTGTGCTTGCCTAGGTCGGTCTATGGATGGGTGACCGCCCGACATACTGAATTTCCTCCGTGCCTCGGAAAACACCTTAAGCTGTTGGTCCCGGCTGCCATATATAGATCTTTGGCAGTCGTTACAGGTAGTCAGTGACCTGAAATTCTGACATTCAGTCTTACCAAAGAGTATCGTATTACCTAGTATTAACTGGGTTGTGGAGGTCAGATAGGCAGTCGCTCCATGTAAAATACTGGTATTTCAGCTGCATCCGGTTCGACTGGAAGCCGACCCCAACATAGTTGGGAAAAGGCTAGGCAGATGATTTGAAAGAAAGAAAGAAAATATTTATTTGTTGCAGAAACATGACAATTTCAACAAGTGCCCAGTGGTGGCCCAGTGGTTGCAGCCCTGACTTACGAACAATAAGTCGGGGGTTCAAACCATTCATTTATTTCATCACCACTGCCCTCAAAACGGTGAAGGAAAACATCGTAAAGAAACCGGCATTTCTTAGAACCAAAAAATTCGAAGACATATGACATCTAGCAATCTCCACTGGGCCCGTGTGGTGGATTTTTAGCCCACCCCTCTCCTAGAGAGGAGGCCTGAGTCCCTGCAGTGGGAACATTATAGGCTGATGATGATGATGACACACAGTGAACTGAACTGATCAATGTTCTAACATTTCTCCACGTCACAGTAAACATGTACGTATTCATCATCGTCTGCCTAGCCTTTTCCCAACTATGTTGGGGTCGTCTTCCAGTCTAATCGCATGCAGCTGAATACCAGTATTTTAAATGAAGTGACTGCTATAGTATTTATACTTACACTTTTACTAATCATCCTCATCTTTCATAAAATGTCCTTTTTACGTCTCATGTCGCGCCTTGGCGACAACTATTTTTGTTGGCAGTCTTATAATCGATCTTATTCGATTTATTAACGTTGTTTTTACTGTTTTAAAATATTAAATCTTATAATTTTTCATTGTTTACTTTTCGTGTGACATAACGTCAGTTGTCAATATGTCATTTACTTTTTCTTTTAATTTGTGTTATAGTTTTTCTTAGTGGTTAGAACTATGAAGGTTACTTTTGATTTATATAATTTAATTTATTTTTATTAATATATTAGCTCAAATAATGTAATGTATTGATAATTTCTATTTACTGTAACTTATCTCACGCTTATAAAATTAATTAACACACTCACAGAAATTCTTTGAGGAAGTTTTTGACTGAATAATACAGGCCGTTTTAAATACAGGCAACTCACAATTTTTGATTTCAAGAACTTAAATTCTGGAAAGAATTCAATTGGGTGGAAAAAAACGGAGAGATGGTTTTATAAAAAGGGATTTCTGAAGGATGCCCTCCAGTTGAGATCTGGTTTCTGAAGAGGAATCATCACGTCTACAAGTTATTATCTGAGTTCTTAAGAAGAACCATCGCGAAGTACCTCCAAAGTATCCTCCCTGCCTCCCTAAAGGAGTCGCCCGTGATCCTCGCGACGCGAAGTACCTCCAACGTATCCTCCGGGCCTCCCTAAAGGAGTCGCCCGTGATCCTCGCGACGCGAAGTACCTCCAACGTATTCTCCGGGCCTCCCTAAAGGACTTGCCCGTAATCTGCTGGCCAGCCTTCGAGATTTACCTACCCTGGAGCTTCTTTATTCTGTGCAAAGCGTGAGTTAGGAAGGTTCGTGTTTTTATATTTATTTGTATTTTTTACCTCTTACCTCTAAATTAAATTCAATTGTTAAATTACTTACCCTCTTTTACTTGTTAGGGGTAAGTAACACGACACTGCCTATCTGACTTCCACAATCCAGTTAATACTAGGTAATACGATACCCTTTGGTAAGACTGGTCATCAGACTGCCAAATCTATATATGGCAGTTGGGTCCATCAGTTCAACGTAACTCGGTATGTAATTGGTGGTCACCCATCCGCAGACCAACCTAGGCAGGAGCGGCTTAACCTAAAGATCGACCCGAGTGATATTTATTATTAGCCCACGAGCTCTCTGTCATGTATACGTATTAACATACAGTATTTCAACTAGTAACAAGTGGTTTAAATTGACTCATACATACATGAATAGTGCTTATACGAATTTTAAGCGTGTTTCAGGTGACAAGTTGCTAGAGAGAAATTCGGCCGCATCGAGACAAGGTAATACGTTTCATGAATGTAGCTCAAAATAACAGGAGCAACCTAAGTTGGTTTGTGCAAATTTGTGACAATCCATTTTTTTTTATTTTTTTTTTAAACGTTGCCCCATACTAGGAATTTCTCTTGTGTCGTGGGTGCGTTCACAAACATATAAAGTCACATACACAAATACCCAGACCCGAAACAACTATCTGCAGGCCATACAAATATTTGTTCCATGCAGGGATCGAACCCGCGACACGCAGCGCAGCAGTCCAATCGTTTAGCCACTGCGCCAACCGTGCCGTCATTAGATACCAAGTTTCTTCCATGACTCGGAAAATATGTTAAGCCGTTGGTTCCGACTGTCATTTGACAATCTTTAGAGGTAGTTAAAAAGAGGGGCCGAGTGTCGGCAGTCTTACCTAAGGGTATCTCATTATCCCGTCGGGGCTGTGGGTTGTTCGCAAGAGATACCGCGGCCTCGACATGAAGGGCTAAGAAGGAACATGGGTGGTTTTTATTCAGTAGAAGTCTGACACTTCCTTTCGCTCTGCCCAAGAGCGGGAGTGTCAGACTTCTACTGAGTAAAAACTGAGTATTTGATAATTTCCCACCCCAAAAGGGTATCAACCAAGCGTCAAAAGTCCGCACTCGGGGTCTGTCAGCGAGCAATAGAGCGTAGTATCCTTGGAGTCAAGCTTACTGACCGAATATAAAACTCGATACTGCGTTCCAAAACTCAAATTGCCGACGTAGGTCACACGGCTGCCAAGCTTAAATGGAACTGGGCTGGCCACATCTACCGCATGCCGGAGGAGCTATGGGCTATAGTAACCACACAATGGGTCCCAAACTGCAGTAAACGGCAACGCGGCAGGCCCAGAAGAAGATGGCGTGACGAACTCGACTTTTTTCACAGGGATTGGCATTTAACAGCATTGGATAGGGATAAGTGGAAAGAGGGAAGGGAGGCCTTTGCCCTGCAGTGCGACATAAATGGCTAGTTTGATTGATTGATCTCATTACCCAGTACTAACTGGGTTGTGGAGGTCAGATAACCAGTCGCGCCATGTAGTAAAATACTGGTATTCAGCTGCATCTAGTAAGATTGGAAGATAAATTCAACATAACAAAAAAATTATTTTGACCACCTCAACACTCGTGTTTGATTTCATAAAAACGACCTAATTTTTACTTTTTTCTGATATCTCTGTATACATCAGAGAGTACTTATTGTATTGATCATTCACAGCATACTCATTCACATGAATTAACCATTCAACTAAACGTTAAATAAGAAAAAATGTATGAAACGACAGGGTTCTGAAGTGACAGCAAGTTTGAGGTGCCTATACAATAAAGTAATTCACGTAACCACATGAAACAGGTCCTTATGATGTGGTATTTACATACATTATTGAACAGTACTGTTAACTGGAAGGTACGACGGTTATTATCAAGTCTGTTTCTGTCAATTTCACCAGCTCAAGCCCAAGTATTCATGATAAATTCATAATCAGTCTATATTATTCCCACTGCTGGGACAAAGGCCTCCTCTCTATGAGAGTGAATGGGCTTAACACGACTTCGGATATCATCATCATCTTCCTGCCCTTATCCCATTCTATTTGGGGTCGGCGCAACACGTTTTCTTCTTCCATTCTTCCCTGTTACACGTCAAGGTGGCATTTATTCCTTTCTCATTCATATCATTCCTCACACAATCCATCCATCTTTTCTTTGGCCTTCCTCTCCCTCTCCATCCATCAATATTTATATCTATCACTTTTTTAGTCACATGCGTTTCATCCCTCCTCATTACATGACCATACCAAGATAAACGACTTCCTTTCAATTTTTCTGTAACAGGTGCTACTTTCAAACTTCCTCTAATATACTCATTCCTCACTTTATCCATTCTTGTCACTCCGCACATCCATCTCAACATTCTCATCTCCGCTACATGCAATCGTTTTTCATCCATCTTTTTCAAAGCCCAGCACTCTGATCCATACAGTACGACAGGTCTAATCACGGACTTGTATATTTTCCCCTTTAACTTGAGGGGCATCCGTGGGTCGCAAGTTGTTCCAGTGACCTGTCGCCATTTCATCCATCCTGAGTTGATCCGTTGCGTTACGTCCCGGTCTACTTCACCATCTCCTTGGACAAGCGACCCGAGGTACCGGAAGTTGGAGCAGATCGGTATGGGAGTTTCGGCAAGAGTTATAGGCACTGGACTAGAGAGACCGCCGAAATCGCAGAACAGGTGTTCAGTTTTGGTTCTGCTCAATTTCAGGCCAACACTCTCCAGTCTCTGCCACCACACCTCCAATCTGCTCTGGACCTCTGGGCCGCTCTCGGCAACCAGCACAATGTCATCGGCAAACAGCATACACCAGGGTGCCTCTTCCTGGATATCTGACGTGAGAGCGTCTATTATCATCAGGAAGAGGTAAGGGCTGAGGGCCGACCCTTGGTGCAAGCCGACAGCCACATTGAAGCTGCCGGTAGTGCCCGCTGTAGACCGTACTTGCGTACTGCATCGACTGTACATCGCACGGATCAACTGCACATACTTCCCAGGCACACCTTTCTCCTTAAGGGCCCACCACAGAACCTCACGTGGTACTCGGTCGTATGCCTTTTCGAGGTCGACGAACACCATGTGCAAGTTTTTATGTGCACTTTTGTATTTCTCGCACAACTGGCGGATAGCAAAAATGGCATCCGTCGTTCCCCGACCAGGCATAAAACCGAATTGGTTCTGTGAAATTTCGCTCTCTTCTCTCAGTCGCCTTTCAATAACTTTCTCCCACGCTTTCATACTATGTGACATTAGCTTTATTCCTCTATAATTGTTGCACTCCAGCAATCCGACTTCGGATATATATGTATGATTAAAATGGTAACAGTACAGACTGGAGCACCAATACTAGTACCTATGTATACGCAAACTTCATGAATTGATATTCTCCTCCTGTGTTGAGTAACGTTTTTACCAACATAACATTTTCAGAAAGCCATAAATATACTGTTACAAAATTGGTCTAATTTCAATGTAGAAACCGTTATTTGTCAAGAATCATCAGTCATTTGAATCTTGCGTTAAGTGTAATATGGTCGTGATTGTACATGAAATGTCCAAAAGTTTTGTAGATCATTAAATACAGTTCTTAGCACACAGTCAGTTAGTACAGTTCTTTTAGCGAATTAAGCGCAGCCAATATAAACTAAAAACCCCAGTAACACATCAAATTAACTCCCTCAACAATGTATAAAACGACAATACGTTAAAATGTCTCGGAGCTGATATTTTATTATACTTTCAACTTAATCCATGGTTATATATGTCGTAAAAACGCCATAAAATAGGTACCAATGTAAACGCAGAGTATATCCTAACACAATTACGAATCGTAATTACGATTACCTTGAGAAAATGAGCGAATGGTTTTACTGCGGATTAAGGGTCTTATAGCGAATATGTGGAGCATCTACGAGTAATGGTATTTTCTTGTTGATCAGGAAATGTGGAATCTTGTGTTGATTCTTGTAGTTGGTGTTTGTTTCCTTGTTGGAATAGTCTTTCGTTTATTACATTTCCTTCTTTAGTTAAATAAAAACATTACCTATACTAATCACAAAAAATATAAACACAAAGGTATATAATTATTGAAAGATCAAACATTAGGAAAATAATGCTTTTTGATTTTCATACATGATTTAAGGCAAACGATCTCCACTGCCTCGTTGGTCTAGTGGTCGCAAGCGCGACTGCTGAGCATGAGGTCCTGGGTTCGATTCCCGGGTCGGGCAAAGTGTTATTGGCTTTTTCCATCAGGAATTTATCGGTAACAGCTACGGAGTCTGGATTCGTGCCCGGTTGATGGCAATAGGTTCGCCCCTATTACATGGGACTAAAACATAACTGGCGAAATGTGGGTGTACTATTAGATACACCTCTGCCTAACCCTTCGGGGATTACAGGCTTGATGTGATGTGTGTTATGTGTGATCTCCACCACTTTCCTGCCCTAATCTCAATTTAATTGGGGTCGGTGCAGTATGGTCCGCTTCTTAAATACTTCTCAATTACTCATCATCTCATGCATTTAGACCATCATCATGGGGATTGGTAGTTCCCGACTTAAATTAATCAGTTTTAATTTTCAGGTTTATTTACGTTAAAATAAAAAAACCACAAATCATTACTTTCCCAGACCCTGAACGACTGGGTTATCGTGCACGACTGTATTCGATCCCTTTAATGGTTACCTTTCGTTTTCTCCAGAATGGAATACGACCTTATTTTTTTCTATTATGACCAAAACCCGTCAGCAAGAATTTTAGGAATTGAGATAATTGGAAACCGAAACACAGAGTACATAAACTTTTATCATACTTGTGGAGAACATACCACCACCAGAAAATCACAGGAAAATTATCCGGAGAAGAAGTTCGAAATCCACTAACTTTAAAATATTCTTTGAAGTCCAACCAAAGTAGGTACATTCTTATAAATTGAGAGCAAAACTTTTAGTTTCAGATCGACTCGAACTTCGTCCTTTGATTTTTGTGACATTACTTCTTATGAAAAATAATTAAATTAGGTGTATGTAGTTGTGTCCTATGTAACAACTATTGCAATCGACGTAACATATGTCCAGACTCCGGGATTTTACTAAGATGGTATCAAATATAGGACCACAAAGTCAGCAGCAGCACTTCCGACCGCTAGACCAACAAGGCATATCAAAATAATTCTATATCGTAATGGAGTGAGTTTTAATCAACTAAATGGACCAAGCGCGGGTTTATAGATGTCATAATTAATGTTTTCTAAAACTCAGATTTCCTCACAATATTTTCCTTCAGTGGTCGCCAATGAAGAGGAGCTCGTGGCTTAATAAGAACTGCCACTCGGGTCGATCTTTAGGTAAAGCTGTGCTTGCCTAGGTCGGTCTGTGGATGGGTGACCGCCCGACATACCGAGTTTCCTCCGTGCCTCGGAAAGCACGTTAAGCTGTTGGTCCCGGCTGCCATAATATAGATCTTTGGCAGTCGTTACAGGTAGTCAGTGACCTGAAATTCTGACATCCAGTCTTACCAAAGAGTATCGTATTACCCAGTATTAACTGGGTTGTGGAGGTCAGATAGGCAGTCGCTCCATGTAAAATACTGGTACTCAGCTGCATCCGGTTAGACTGAAAGCCGACCCCAACATAGTTGGGAAAAGGCTAGGCAGATGATGGTCGCCAATGAAGCATGAATATCGTAAAAAATAATTAGATACGAAGGTGGGAAGGCCTATAAAACAGGTGATGCACATACTCGTAAAATAGCAATTTTCTCGTAAGCGTTGGCAAATTATCCGACCGTCGGCATACATTATCTTGGAAGGGAAATAAAAATCTATGTGGGTTTATCCCCCTACCCTTTTGTAATGGATTTATTGAATGATCTACGCAAATACAGGTTTAGTATCTTTTTGTGTTTTCACAAAATCAAGACGAATTGGAAATATCTTTTGTTTTACATAGCTCAATACTCAATACTTTATTGCATTCCACATGTAAACTTAGGTGGTAAAACTTATAATTAGATCACATGGACCCTGTCGGGCACAGCAACAACAAGTGAGTTAGGAGAGAGGAAGCTTTTGTAAATTATATGTAAAGTCCATTTCATTCAGCGCGACATTATGTTGTTTCACAACTAGCATCGTAAATAAACCTTATTACGCACTAATCCAATAATAAACTCACAAAATATCTACCACAACAAACGCACCTTGATAACATCGACAAACGACAACATGGCCGATCTGTTAAATTTAGTTCCACAATTGTCCGCGGGACTTCTTTCGTGAAATGGACTTTAATGTAGGTATAACCTAGGTAGGTACTTTCTTAGCTCGACTAATAGTATAAATAAAATACAATACATAAAACAGGTGTCTATTGTGAGATGTAGGAGTAATTAAGGTGAATCATACAGGCTGCTCCCAGCCATTTTCCCGCTAGATGGCGTTGAAGTCAACATTTTTAGTTTATTTGTGTTTTTGTGTAATTGGAAAACTATTAAGTCGTAGGAGTAGCAATTGCGGTTATCGGACATTACGTTTTATCGAACTGGGTCACATCATTGTCATAATATCCACCTAATTCGACACAAAGGTGTAATTTAACATCTGCCATTGAATATAGCGTCGTTTACACACACAGACGTAGACGTGAGCGAGTACATTTACGAAGATTGAACACTAGATGGCGTGAATGAAAAAAAATGTTTTTCATTTTTCTTTATGGGTAGATTGGGTTGGCAGAACTACAGAACGCCACCTGCTACGGTATATCATCATCAGCCTGTAATGTTCCCACTGCTGGGACACGGCCACCACGCGGGCCCAGTGGGGTAGATGTCACGTCTTCAAATTTTTGGTTCTAGGACATCTCACCATGATTTGCTTCATATTTATTGAGAGCATGTGGTGATGCAATACATTCCACAAAGTAATGCGCCTGTCTGGATTTGAACCCACGACTTACTGTTCGTGAGTTGGTATATTTTATTATGTACGATTGTTAAAAAATAAAAGGTATATTTGTTGGTGTAAGCTATTATTTTTGGGAAATAAATTATGTCAACAATAATTACAATAAAACGCAGTTTTATTTTACTCAAAAAAATCTAAATCAAAACTCATTTATTCAAACTAGGCTGATAATCAGCACTTTTCGAACGTCAAAATTTACTTTACTTTACTTATTTACAAGTGACAGTCCCCCAAAACGCCCACCCTTCGACACTTCCTAGTGTTTTTGCTGGAAAGAAGAAGTGGCGGAACAAACACTCCAGCAACACATCTGTCTGTTTGGTTAGAAGAACCAGACTCGATACAATACTATGGTGTAAGTTAATATTACGATTGACTACAATCAATAATAAAAGGTACATAAAAATAAAACATAAAAAAGACATAACATATTATCAGTAAACTAATTTAGGAGAAAGAACATAAATTACAAACATTGTCTTGTGTTCAACTCAACGACCAGCTATTCTTATCATTTTAGTAGTTGTTAATGGAATAGTAAGCTTTTGAACAAACTACATTAGGTACACTATTGATTTTTTTATCAAACCAGAAGAATTTGAAGTAACATAATTAAATGCTGATACATGCATAATCACTCAAAACTAATAACACTTATGATTAGTAACAGTATTTATACATTTCATAACACGTAAGAAACTATAATTCCTAGACAAGAGCTACAAATCTAAAACGATTTATTATGAGATAATAACAAGGAAGGTGAAAAAAATATTTCCTAATTTGGAAGCACTCAACAAAAGCATATAATAAAACGAAAATATAAAGCTCTTTATATGAAGTAAGTATACCTAAGAAGTATTATTTCACCTTTTGATACAAAATAAAAAGAAATATACAATGATAATGTAGATTCTAAACAAACTACTACCATAATACAATTAGAACAAAAATCATTTGATTTGTTGATTTCGCCCTCTGCCTTGAAACTTTCTTTGAACCAACTGCTACACTGCTGCTGCAACAAAGAAAACATACTTAGCATATAATTCTTACTTTTTGACCAATATTATTTACCATTCACTTCAAAATATTATTTACCGTCAATCTCCAAAGCTGCTCTGAAATAAAACTTTACTTCTCTTATTTGCTTGAATTTCTAACTGATGTTGATGTTGCAGAAGGATTTGAAGCCTTCAAAGCAATTTTTTCATTGGCTGCATAAATGAGAGCCCACACTTCTGGAGCAGTATTTTTCAAACTTTCTACGAGATCTTCTTCCTTCTTTTCAGTTCCATCTGTCTATGTTTTATTTACATTGCAGTAATAATCTTTGGCTTCAAAATATTTCGCCCAGAAAGAAGGAGCTTAGTGTTGGCCAAGATCTAAAAAGAACAAAATATAAATACAGAATAATATGCTTCACTGATCCTGGGATGACTTACAAATTTGATTTATTCATTTACCTTGTAGAGTGCACTGGTATAGTTTTTGATTACGTCATTCTTGCATTAATTTTTTTTATGATGTTCCCATATGACACTTTCTCTATCAATTTTGCAAACACAGAGGAGTCTCCGTCACCAATAAAACTCAAATAGCGAAGTTGATGTATTTCTTCACTCTTTTGAAAGCCTTCCATCTCTTCGTAAAATTTTTGCAGCAATTATGTGCTTTCATATCCATGTTTCTCCTCCCATAATATTGACATGTATAACAATATTTGTTTCTAACACCAAGAAGCAGGCCTGGAAATGAAAAGCAACACTTGTAAATAATGCACATAATAACATACATACATAAACTCACGCCCTTTTCCCATGGGGGTAGGCAGAAACCACAGAACGCCACTTGCTACGATCCTTAGATAATCCTTTTGCCTCGTCCACATTCATACATCTGGTCATACACGCACGCCGGTTACGAGTACTACGCACCTGTCCTTTCAGAAGAACGGCACCAATATGATCAGTGTATGTCTTTCTAGGGCGTCCCCTCCCGGCATTACCACTCACATAATAAAAAAGTCATAAAGAACCAAATTTGTTTTTAGTAAAATATTAACTTACCATACCAGATGACGAGTCAAAGTTATGCCCGTATGACCTTTTTGAATAGCAATTGATCTTTCTTGTTCACCAGCAATTTTAATTTCCTCTGTCAAATGTTCTAACCACACACTGCCTTATTTTCTTTCAACTCGACGAAATTTATTGGCTGACATTGTTGGAATATCCATAAGACTTGTTATGTGAGCTGCTTGAGTGTAAAAGCTACCAGAAGTCACAGTTGCCCACACAAATGCAGTTTTTATTTTATTACTGCTACCAATGTTTCCACGCTCGATCACAGCACTTGAAAATTAATTCACTTCGAAATCCATCATGTCTTTCACTAACAAATTCAATTTGTGAAGATTCACACATATTTCAATGTCTTTCCAGAAGAAATGCCCACTCTATTACATGCTTCAAGTCCACTATGCGATACCCAGATATCTCAGATAAGCCTTTATTTGGACCAGCTTCCACAATCAATTGAAAATGATCGCAAGTGCAGACGGATTTTCCTTCAACTCTCAATGTCAATTGGGTTGCGTTCAAAAGATGTACTATAGTCGGGGTGGGTCAGTTCTTAAAATAAAGCCTTGTTCACGGTTTAAACTTTAATTAAAACTCAGGAATAAACACATTACACAAATTAAAACTCTGCCATCTCAAAAGTATCTCTCTTACCCAGTGCCAACATTATAACATTCAAAACAACATTATCATAAGAACTTAAAACTATAACGCTACGAAAGCCAATCAGCGGCCGAGTAGCGGCGCGACGACAGATCAGTGATTGGTCGGCGCGACGCGCGGGAGCAAACATGCTAGCGCGTTGGTGAATATCTTTGAGGCGGCTGTCCTCTATTGGCCCTCTTACGGCCAGGGAAATGGGAGCGTTCGGAAACGTTTTCCGCTATAGTACGTAATAAAATTTTACTTATCTTTATATTTCAATGTTACCTTTAGATTCCTCGTAGAACTGGTCAACGAATAAGAAAAAAAAAACAGATTATAATAACTTGTTCAAAATAAAGCACGGAACAGAAAAAAAACAGATTGTAACTGAATTATATTTGTTTCTGAACGCACCATAACAAATTTCGACGTGAAAAAGCTTGGTAGGTATAGTACTACAAAATAAAACAAACTATATATATTTAAATATGTGTGTCTGTTTGAAACTGTTTGCAAAATGCGTAAAAGGTGACGTAATCCGGCAAAACCATATTTTGCAAATGTTTGCAAGTTTAATTTTGTGATTACCTACTTTGGTAGTTTACCGATTTAAAATAATTTTATTTATTGTTGACCAAAAACATATTATTCAAATAATACTAAGAAACACTGACTTTGTACTCATCACTGACACGTATGACGTAGGTAATTAGTATTGTGACGAGATTTCATAAAAATCACGGGCCAACTTGATGTTTCTAATACCACCGAAAATAGAATTGTGTTTTTAGAATATTTAACTATTATACCTACGATAAATTAGAATTACAATAATACAGTATAATAGATAATATGAATCAAATGTATACTGGAGAAATATTGCAATTAAATCAATGAAAATGCATAGCATACAAAATAATAAGTACGCAAGAACTTCCGCGCGCAAATCATATAGCGCGGGACAACCGAGCTAGGAATGTATTTTCTAAGTTTCTAACAGTCAAACAAGTGAACGAAGTTTGGCAACGCCTTTTTTTCGTCCACATATTGCATGTAGGTCAAGGTTACGAAGAACGGCATCAACCTTCCTACGACTACTGGTATTTATGTTGCCATACAACAATGAAATTGTTTACATTAAAAAAAAAACATAACATTGATGTCATCAGTTTTATGTTATTTTATATTGTTATTTTTTTGAACGGTTGGAAAGGAAATAATTAAAACTAATTATTGATTTAACAGAATTATTATAAGATCGTCTGCACCTGCACGCCATCTAGCGTGCCATAGTCTAAACAAGTTTACTTGTCATTATTTGTCAAAAGTCACGCACACTACTAAAGAAGTGTCAAATTTTGCCGGGATTTCACTATTGTTTTTCTCGGTAAATAATGTAAGATAATGCCCAAAAAGGTCGATTGCGGACACTTTCCATTGTTGAGAAGTGATAAAATGATAAATTTTAAAGAAAAAGTCTCTGTGTGTCGTGTAAAGGTGTATTTCAAAAATGTATGGAGGGTCGGTCGGCGCTTCAACCTTAAATTATAATTTTAAGTCTAACACACGACGTATGACTTTATAAGTCTATCACATAAATAGTCGTTTATGGAGTAGTAAGTTTTATTTATCAAAAATCTAGCTACACTATAACTGACAAATGCTTGCACTGACCGGACAAGTTCACTCAAACTGTGTCGTTCTTTCTTCAAAAGACCATCTCGGGCATGAATCTGCATAGTTGTAATAATAATAATAATCTGTTCATGTGAGTTGACAAAGTTTATGTCTGGACCTTAAAATACACTATAACCTCTGAATGAACGAAATTAACTCTCAGTAGCAACTAAGGACTCTGGATTTGTGTCCATTACACAGCACATAAACATATAACAATTGTATTATTTTATGTGAAACTTTTTAGTATGTATTGCTGTTTGTGTACGATCAGCATCAGAAGTAGCTTAACATTTCGGAATTTTAATTATTTGATGTACAGGAATCCAGCTGTTATTTTTAATGTTTCAGAACATTATTCTTTTAAATATTCCTTACTCTTCAATAATTTGTTAGTAACGAGTAATATCTATCAACGTTTTATTAAAAAACCTGCTATGTGACTTTAAGTAGTGTTAAGCTACTTCTGCTGCTGACCGTACCTAATAAATAAATAACAAGTGTAGGTTCACCAATATACTTCTGCCTTACCCTTCGGGGATTCGGGCGTGAATTTATGTTCAAATTTACAATAATTATATTGCATGAATATATTATTTGTTAATTATTCCTCGTTAACACGTATTATCCGATTATCACATTTCACTCAATTGCACGACAGACATAAGCTGAGCATTTGATCCTATTATATATAATTGAATAACATAATGCAGTCGCAGATTGACTTGCCTTTGAGAATGATTAAGATAAGCTATACTAAGTGTAATGGCCAACCACGCTAAAACCTATTAAGTACATCATTCTGAAAAAGTACTATACCTTTGATAGAAAGTCCTTGGCCCGAAAGGCCTTCGTTTTTTTTTGGGGGGGGGGTGGGAAATCATCAAATAACTCCTCCCGCTCTTGGGCACAGCGGAAGGGAGTGTCAGACTTCTACGGAATAAAAACCACCCATGTTCTTTCTTAGCCCTTGCGCAGAGGCCGCGGTATCTCTTTCGAACAACCCGCAGTCCCGACGGGGAGAATACCTGCCTGGGATACTGTTTCACGTTTCACACAGTCAGTGAAACAGTTTATTCATCAACGCGTGGGTCCCGGTCCCAGCTTATTCTAGAGTAGTCCAATTTTATTTAATGCACTTAAGAATCACTTATTTCATTGTTTCAATTGCACATGCCACATGGAAACTGTTAGAGATTAGAGAAATTCAAGTCATTGGTGAATGTAATATTCACACTGGCGTTTTAAGCTTGTTTTATTCATACTCCAAGTCCTCTTGATTAATATCGCCTCAGTCTATGCAGGATTTTGGTAATGGAATCCTTCTAGAAACTATGTGGTGGTTATAAGCAGGAACTAGCACACAATTACGATAAACTGCAAAGCTCCTTGTCTACGATAGAGAAAGGGAACTTGGAAGACTAATCCATGTACACCAACATATACCATAGCAATAGTAATCTTGTTCTTTGAGTTCGGTTCAAACGACAAAAAAAACACGGCATATTGTCTGTTTTTGGTTTGTGTGGTCTGGAAGAAAACGTCAAGAGGAAAGTTTAGAAAATTCGTTGATGGCTTTAAGAGTAGAGGAAGGCGGAGAGGAGTGGATCATGGACTGTGTGAGGATGATTATGGCTAGAAAAGAAGTGTCTTACGCGGTGACGAGTAATTGAGAAGTATGGGAGAAGAAGACATACTGCGCAGACTTTAAACAGACAGGACAGACAGACAGGAGGCTACGGTTGAGACCGAGAGTAGGGATTTTTAAAATTCCAGCATCCCGTACAAACTTATTAAAGTTTGCGCCAGTGATTCGTGCAATGAGAACACTGAATAGTGTGTCTCGGTGTTTGGACGTATTTTCTTGTCTTATGGCGGAATTCCAGAGGGTGACACTTAGTATGTTGTCCACTGCCATGTGTAACTTGTATTTCTACCCAGACCCGTTACTTGGGACTGGACTGTTAGTAATTTATGACTACTTTTGTTAGCTTGGGTCTTACCTGTAAAAACAAATGTATTGTTAATAAATAAATAAATTGCAAAACGGACATGAAAATGAAATGTCTGATTTGGTTCACAAGTTTAAATACGAAGGTTTCGTTCATAACAAGATTGTCTGCACGGTTCTTTTGGGTATTTTTCACTATTAGTTAATAAAGTTTGAAATATGCTCTTCCTCTCATACTTGAACAATTATTATTAACTCTGTATATTAAGACAGGTATACCACTTTTTCACGTTCACGTTTCTAGTTAAACATAAAATCAAATGCAGTTTGGCTTTTTTCAGCCATAAAAAGCAACAACACAGAAATAAAAGAACTTTAACTGTCAAACTAATATTAAAACAACATTGTAACCACTAAGCTTTACAAAATTTTACGTTATCACTTCAACTTGTCATCGAAACCACGAAATTAATTGCAATACTCTTCCACACCTCTGAACACCCGTCAGCACTTCAGTTCCGTAGCAATCAATTAGTGGAGCTTAATACTATCATTACCGGCCATGCGATACCCACCCTTAAAACCATAGAAATAAGGGATAAATAATGATTTATTAAATAGAATATAGAAAAGGGTGACAGCGACAAAAGTGGCAACTTCCAAATTGTTGTGGAAAAGTTAAATTTATGCGGTAAGTTGGCTATAAAATTATGTGGGACATACTGGAGGGAAGATCAACATTGAAAACTATGGACGCTAATACTTTGTTTTGTGAGGTTGTTAATTTATTCTTTGTTTGTGTTTTTTGGGTATGTTTATTAACTAGTTAGGATTTATTGTTTGGTTTTCGTGTTTACGGAAACAAACGTCATGTTTTTTCTGTAATTAGTCGATAAATTTTAATTTCCTTACAAAAAGAATCTGACGATACCACATACATCAAAATCGGTTCAGACGTTTAGAAGTTATGGTGGAATAAAGAAACTCACAAATAAACATACATACATACATACATGCTTACACACACACATACATGCTTTTGATCTGCCTTCTTTGCCTCTTTTGACTTGTTTACTTCGATCTACTTGAGGAGGTCGTGACTAAATTCCACCCATTACATACCGATTTCGTTACGTGCCTCGGAAACCGTTGGAACTGGCTGCGGCTGTCAATTGTAAATCTTTCATCATCTGCCTAGCCTTTTCCCAACTATGTTGGGGTCGGCTTCCAGTCTAACTAAATGCAGCTGAATACCAGTATTTTGCACGGAACGACTGCTTATCTGACCTCCACAACCCAGTTAATACTAGATAATACGAAACTCTTTTGTAAGACTGGATGTCAGAATTTCAGGTCACTGACTACCTGTAACGACTGCCAGAGATCTATATATGGCAGCCGGGGCCAACAGCTTAACGTGCTTTCCGAGACACGGAGGAAACTCGGTGTGTTGGGCGGTCACCCATCCACAGATCGACCTAAGTAAGCACAGCTTTACCTAAATTAAGCCACGAGCATCTTTGACAGTCGTTAATTAGTACGAAAGTTAACATCAATATTAACAAGATGTATCGTATTACCCAGTTCAAACTATATTATGGAAGTCAGATAGGAAGTCGCTCCATGTACAATACTGGTGGTGGTGGTGGTCCGGTTAGACTGAAAGCTGACCCAAATATTGTTAGGAAAAGGCTTGAAAAGTGACGACTTACTTATTTGATCCTTACTGAACTCGAAAGCATATTATATCTCCTAAATACACATAAAATAAGGTACAGAATACCTTAATCTTTTCAAAACTTTCATAGACCCATTACAATGAGCAAATTCAAAATGGTGGTAACTTACAATGAATAGCAGTTCCTGAATAAAAGAGTGCCGGAGAAAACGTTTAAAGTCACAAATGTGATTCATTCACGTATTACTTTTGAAAAGAATTGTATTTTACATTCATACGGTTCTCTTGTCCGATAGTTCATGTTTAAATTTGAAAAGAACTACCATTGTAGTAGTTTCAGGGCACAAAGCAGATATTTTACAAATATTTAGTTACACGCCATAAAATCACGACTGTAGTTTCTTAAGGGTTAGGCAAAGATGTAAGTATTAGCACACCCACATTCTTCCTGTAATGTTTTAAGTCCCATGTAACAGGGGGCAAGCCTTTTCCCTGTAACGTTGTACGTTCCATTTTTAACTAATTAAACAATAAAAACACAGCAATGATACAATGTTTACATATAACTAAACTGTCCAAACAAAGACCATAAAGCAGAAATGATTATAACAGTAGTGCGGTGGTTAATAATACTTACTAAATGCAGGAGCGCAGTATACTAGGTGTTAAATTAACTGATTGCGTTCGAAACACCAATTTTGCGCTCCAAAACAAATATAGCTGATGTGGCTCAAAAGGCTGCCCAACTCAGGTGAGACTGGGCAGGACATGTCTGCCGCATGCCGGACAAACTGTGGGCCAAATAGTAGGAAACTGGTGCCCTGACACAGTGAGGCGGGGTCGCGGCAGGCCACGAAGGAGATGGCGGGACGAATTAGACAGGTTCCGACAGAACTGGAAGGAGGACGCACGGGTTCGAGACAAATGGAAGAAGTGAAGGAAGGCCTTTGCCCAGGAGTGGGAAAGAGCAGGCTAGAAAAAAAAAACGCGCGAGTGAGGATTTGTCTATGGGCTCGCGTATGTCTCATCGCTAATCAATGCTGCCAAATGCTATCTTGTCGTCAAATATTAGGAATTGTAGTCCCGAAGCGGTCACACGTCTCTCCAGATCTAAATATTATCAGTGACATACCATAAACCGGGTACAAATCCAGACTCAGCATCATTAACTGAGAAATTCTCGAGAGAAAAACCCACTAAAACTTGACCATTTTTTTTTAGCAGGTGGAAAATCATCAAATAACCCCTCCCGCTCTTGGGCAGAGCGAAAGGGACTGTCAGACTTCTACAAACTAAAAACCACCCATGTTCCTTCTTAGCCCTTGCGCCGAGGCCGCGGTATCTCTTGCGAACAACCCGCAGCCCCGACGGGACTAACACTTGGCCTGACATGGGAATCGCACCTCATTCCCAGAAGTCGCGCTTACGGCCACAAGACTACTATAATGGACCCAGTGTGGGTTAGTAGATGTCCCATATCATCGAATATTAGTTCACCATTTTGAGAACTGTGATGATGAGTCATCATTACTGCTACAAGTTTGTGGGTATGGAAACTTGGACTGTATAAAATAATTTTGATGGAATCGAAAACATTGATTGTGTGGCGACAACGACATCTATCGCAACACATGAGAACTAAAATGACAAATCCTGCATCGCGCTATCAAAGTTATTCGCGACATTAGCTGATATATTATAGAAAATCTCGACTTACATATTTCGGGCAGTTAGCCCACCAGACACAACACCCGTCTGGCCGGAGGATCCTCCCTTTTCTACGGGATATGAGGAACTTATCACCCTGTTCCTCATACCCCCAAAATTGTATCGAAAAAGTGTGGTAATCGATGGTCAGATTGCGTCTGCTTATGACAATGCCTGCAAAGTGGTACTATTATTATATTATTATTGTCATAGACTTGTATTGTATTTGATTTTCACAGGGTCATCATCCACTGATAGAGGAGCACGTGGTTTAATAAGAACTGCTACTCGGGTCGATCTTTAGGTAAAGCTGTGCTTACCTAGGTCGATCTGTGGTTGGGTGACCGCCCGACATACCGAGTTTCCTCCGGGCCTCGGAAAACACGTTAAGCTGTTGGTCCCGGCTGCCATATATAGATCTTTGGCAGTCGTTACAGGTAGTCAGTGACCTGAAATTCTGACATCCAGTCTTACCAAAGACGTATCGTATTACCTAGTATTAACTGGGTTGTGGAGGTCAGATAGGCAGTCGCTCCATGAAAATATTGACAATCAGCTGCATCCGGTTAGACTGGAAGCCGACCCTAACATAGTTGGGAAAAGGCTAGACAGATGATGATGATGTCATCCACTGATATTTAAACCTCCGCAAAATTGAACTACAGTAAACCACTTAAGCTTAAAAATAACAGATTTTAAAAAGCTGCAAAAAAGCCATGTATATTCAAATATTTTTGGTCATGGCTTCAAATTACTACATTGCTGTCACATGTGATGCCAAACAATCTGTTACGTTTTACGAATTTAAAACCCGACTCGTTAATAAATTGTGTTTCAGCTGCCCGTCAAGTTTGAAATCAACTGAAATTGGGAGTCGGTCACATCACATTGGAAACGGACGAGTGATCGTCCCAACACCAAAGGCAGAAAGTAACACTAAAGAAAGATAAACCAATGCACATAAAGTACATAGCACAACTAGGCTGACACGGAATCATAATATGGATGTTTACTGACTAAGAAAAATATGATTCTAATTAGTCCGTCTGTTAGATTATCGAAAAATATTGGATACGTATTTTTTGTTTTATCAAATCAATAAAAATTGACGAAGATAAAACGCGTCAAAGATTTCAGTGGTGGGTTGTGACGTCACTCACCGGTAAAAAGTCATACTAATGTCTTAGAATATGACGTCACATGAGTTTTCAAAGCACTGTATCGTCTTCATTGTTTGTTTACGCGAAAAAAGAAAAAATACGTGTCCAATATTTTTTGAAAATCTATCTGACGGACTAATTTTTTTTTTTTTGTTAACTACCCTATTACACAACAGAAGAAGAAGAGAAAGAGATACATTTATTAACGAAAAAAATGGCAATTTCGTTTGAACTCATAATAAAATAGTTCATGAGTCTTGTCTGACGGTTTTTTGTAAAAAAACATTAAAATGAAGTTGCATAATCATTAAACGTTAATCCTTACATTAGTGTTTGCATGACATAAATAAATAACTCGGACAGCCTCGTTAGTGCAGTAGTCACAAGTGCGACTGCAAAGCAGAAGGTCCCGGGTTCTATTCCCGGATCGGGCAAAGTACTATTGGGTTTTTCTATAGATAATTTTTCAGTAGCAGTCACGGAGTCATAATTTGTGCCCGGTTGATGACAATAGGCTCGCCCCCTATTACATAGTACTTAATCATTACTGGTGAAATTTAGGTGTACTATTAGGTACACTTCTGCCTTACCTTTTTTTCCAGAGCGAGAAATCATCAAATGACTCCTCCCGCTCTGAGCGGAGCGGAAAGGAGTGTCAGATTTCTACAGACTAAAAACCACCCATGTTCCTTCTTAGCCCTTTTTTGTCTTTCGAACACTCGTACACTCCACAAAACATGTTTTCGACAAAGTGAACTTAAAAGCAGTGTGTATCATTAGTCATGCCCGAGAAACAATTACATTTAATAAACTCGGCAAAAGTTTCACGACGTCAAATAACACCATTTATTATGGGAACCATTGTTCGGATAATGATTTATAATATTGCTTAGACGACATTTCTATGTTTATTATTATTTTGCGAGAGAAATAAATTGCGTTCAATATTTGCAATTTTGCGAAAAATTGAGCAGGATTTTAGTAAGCGTTTTTATTGTGATCCCAGTTTAATAATGTTTTTGTTTCACTGGCTATAGTTAAGTTAACTGTTAACTGAGTTGGCAGATAATTTCGTAGCATTTGTCCTACGTATGCAGTGGTGGCCCAGTGGTAGTGGGCCCGATTTCCGAACAGTGAGTCGTGGGTTTAAACCCAGTCAGCGCAAAACTTTGTGTAATTTATTTCATCACCACTACTCTCAAAACGGTGAAGAAAAACATCGTGAGGAAACCGGCATGTCTCAGAAACAAAAAATTCAAAGACATGTGACATTTACCAACCCGCACTGGGCCCGCGTTGTGGATTATAGCCCATCCCTCTCCTAGAGTGGAGGCCTGAGACCCAGCAGTGGGAACATTATAGGCTGATGATGATGATGATTACTACCTATTACTCGTCTTCTCAACATTCTCCCCATTTCTAGCCATATCATCCTTCACACAGTCCATCCATCGTTTATGTGATCTTCCTCCAGTCTTATAGTAGGTATACTAGCTGATGCCCGCGGCTTCACTCGCGTGTTGTCGGTCAAAATATATACTAAAACCTTCTTCTTGAATCACTATATCTATTAAAAAAACCGCTTCAAAATCCGTTGCGTAGTTTTAAAGATTTAAGCATACATAGGGACGGACAGACAGCGACAGCGACTTTGTTTTATACTATGTAGTGAATTTACGGTATTTAAAAAATTATCAACTTCTCTCGTTGTCTACGCAATTCTAACTTGGTCAAACAAAATAAGTAGGACAAACTTGTTTTCATAAATACCGCTGAAGTATTCGAATAAAGTTTCCAGCATATCTTACAGAATCCGATTTATACATAATGTCCAACCTAAAAGAATCACTTAGTGTGTGAATACTTCAGTCTTGGGAGGTATCGAACAGGACAGGCACATTAATTTGAGTGGTTTATTTTACTGGGCCTGTGTGGTTTATTCAAGCCTTCCTCTTCCTCCAAAAGAAGAGGCCTCCCAGCAGTTGTATCATTAATACGCTGTCATTAATATTTTCAACCTAATTAATTATAAACTGCCTTAATGGTTAAAGTAGCAAGTACAGATTTATTAATTCTAGAGCCACAAACAAAACATTCCACAGATCTACTTCACGGTACAAATGGATTGCCAACGCACCAATCTAACAGTTTGTATTGAATCGGAACCGCGATGTTCTCACCGTGTCTTAGAACTACCCGAGCTAGGTCTTAGTAGTTCTATCAATGATAGTACTGATTGAAACCTGGATTATCCTATAGTAGTGAAAATGGAAGGAAGAGATAAAACATTTCAACAAGCTGCAAACGCTTTTAGTGATACTCAACGAGTCATTCAAGTTTTTCCAAGAAAGTAAGGTTTACTTAATCTCTGAATACACCTCGTTATTCAAGAAACCGCAGTTCTTTTACTACTTAACAATATAATTATATTATTATTTATTCAGAAATACATTTTAAGCCTGTAGTTTTTCACTAATTAAGAATAATCGCTACAATGTCAAATTACGTCTTATAATCACAAAAATTCAGAAAGTAAAATAAAAATCGTCGTCGTCGGGGCTGCGGGTTGTTCGCAAGAGATACCGCAGCTTCGACATGAAGGGCTAAGAAGGAACATGAGTGGTTTTTAATCAGTAGAAGTCTGACACTCCCTTTCGCTCTGCCCAAGAGCGGGAGGGGTTTTTTAATGATTTTCCACCAGCCAAAAAAAAAAGGGACCATACAGGGTAACATATTCCGTAGCTCAAACCAACCCTCAAAAACTTTCACTCACATCCCAAACACCAGTAAGAGCCTTTGCAGAAATCGAGTCCATAATAATTCAGTTCTAACTCGTACAAATTACTCCACCTGTTCAAGTTGTCGGACCGAGTCCAAGTTTTGCAATTACGCAGTCTAACTGGTACAGCATTAATGGACCTGGCTGCGGGACCGGGTACCGGGGGAAGGGTTAGTTAAAACAGCTAAACAATCGGTGCTAAGTTAAATTGCGGGGAATAGAATGCAAGTATGTTTGAATTTTGTGTTTATAGGCACGTAAAGACAAAACACTAGATCATTATTTACATTGTACCTACGGGTTTTTGTTAGTGGAACTTGCTTGGTCTTCAAATGCATATTGTTTGATAACACTACAGGGTGTAAACGAACCCTTCACGCATACGTCAACCAAGCATTCTGTACATCAAACTAAGTACCTACCACTATGCAAAAATTTTTGCTGGGAAATGACTTTTTTTTTGGGTTCAAAAATCACATTTTACGGTAAAACTCAACGTAGCACTCTTAAAACATTGTGCTAGTGGATGCTTTGAATAGTAAACGGGTCATGGAGGTAATTTAAGTAAAGTTAAAACCTGAAATACTAGTATAAGTACAAAAACAGCTGTGAAAAACTTGGAACTTTGACTCCCAATATTTCTGTAACTAGGAGGTTCCCAGGTATGGTCTAGCTAGAGCAAAAAAGTGATCGCAGTGGTGGGGAGAACAAATGCCCTTAGTTTGCGTTAAGGGTACTTTTACACCCTATATTTGTACTCATTGTAAGTTCCCCGAATAGAATAAAAAATAAAAATAAATAAATACAAGCAAAAGATTGCATTAAGTGAGAAAAATATCTTTCTGATCTTCTTAATATTAATTACTAGCAGATGCTCGCGGCTTTGTCCGCGTGGATGTCGGTTTTTGCGACCAAAAGTAATCTTTTCAACCCTCCCTTTCAACCCCTTACAAGCATTTTTTCGCATTAAAAAGTAGCCTATGCCCTTTTTCAGACTCTAGACTATCTGTGAACCAAATTTCGTTGAAATCGGTTCAGTCGTTTTAGCGTGAAAGCGCTACAGGCAGACAGAGTTACTTCCGCATTTATAATTTTAGTAAGGATTGCACACAAGAAACAGTATACATACAAATTGCAATAATACAGGTTATAACAACCGATGGGGAAGGAAGGTTCTCGAGTGGCGACCACGAACCGGAAGACGCAGAGTTGGTAGGCCTCCCACCAGATGGACCGACGACATCGTGAGAGTCGCGGGCAACCGATGGATGCAAACGGCAGGCTGCCGTTCTTTAAAGCGTTCTATGGAGGAGGCCTTTGTCCAGCAGTGGACGTCTTATAGCTGATGATGATAACAATTTAATCGGAAACGCGTCTTAATCGTAGTCGTCGTCGTTCAAAAGAGTCGTCATCTGGCGTTGTAAAGCGATATGATACAGCCTATAGTGGAGCACGCTTGCCTAGAAGAAACCGATTTACTCGAGCTTTGAAGTGATCAAAATTATAATGATCGACTAATAACAAGCCACTAACACTGATAACATACGTCTTTACCGTCAAGCAAATTGTCGCAGGTGCTACCTAAGGGGCTTGTACGAGTACATGCTACAGTAGAGCGCCAGAACATTAAAATTTCAAATGTTTCTTCGTAATATTCTAAACGTTTCTTTCCACTGCAGGCCATAGACGGCATCGGCAATAAGACGATTGCGAGCGCAGGGACCACAGGAGTACGAGTTTACGGCATGATACTCAATAAATAGGAGATGCTCAAGGTATATCGATATTATTACACTACTTTTTCTCTTCGTGTGGCTGTGAAAAAGGTATCTACATTATTTGAATATATTTTGTTGCTCTTATACTAAATAAAAGTTGAGTTGTAAGATTATTTCGCTGCTAAATATGGTCCTTTAAGAAGACCAGTATTGCATACGTTGAGGGAGATTTGGTATGATTTACCAACGCTCTTTGGAAAAGTAATTAACTTACTAATTATAAGACAACTCGAGAACCTCAAACTTTAACGTAACCAAACCATCATTACCTTCTAGCCAATAAATCGCTTTAAAACGTCTGTCAGTCTCGCTTCAAACAGCGTAATATACAAAATAATAAGGGCAGCGCATCGATCACCTAACAGCGGAAAGCGGCCTTAATTACTAAAGTTTACATGGCGAGAACTCGACACGCGTCTAAAGCAATTTGAGCAAAGTTGTAGACGTGGAAAATTCCCGGTGAAGCTATTTTTAAAGCATTATTATCGAGGGAAGAAGTCTTAATTGAAGGAAAGGTTATTAGGAAGATGATATCTTTAGAAAACAATGTTGCGAAAGATCAAATAAATAAAGGTTTTGGAGGAAGGGTTTCCTCTTGGCTAAATAACAATTTTGTAAAGGCACTCTTTGAGGATGGTATGTAAGAGCAACTTTTTATCTGAGTGGTAAAAGTAAATGAATCAAGCATGTTTGATAAAATGCTTTTAGTTTTTTTAGCAGTATACTTCATTTCCAAAATAGATTTGTTAATTTTTACAGAAGAGCAGAGCAGATTTAGTAAGAATATTTGGAAACAAAATGTTGCTTAATGTAATTATATGTTTCGACTTTAATTAAATACCTAGATTTATGTCAGTTGCAACAAATAACTACTTGGTAAAAGTCAAAAAAATACTACAAAATAAATACAAAATATTTCACGATTGACAAATTAGAAAATTCTGGTAGAAATATTAGGTATACATTCATACAAAATCAGCTTGGAAATTAAAGACTATCTTGTATTGTTATGGATGGGTAATGCATCGTAATTCGACTGCCAAAAATCGAAACTGTCAAATCAAAGTGAAAGTCAATCATTATTGAATAATCTGCGAACTATTTTTCGCACCACATATCAGAAAACACGAAAACTCTAAGAAATCTTTTCAATTTATTTTGATTACTAAATTAACCGAAAGCATGTGCGTGTTCAATTTAATCCTGTCATTCAAAATCTCTGTTCTTTAACACCCTGTTCATAACCTCAGACGATTCTACTTGCGACACGTGTGTGCGGCATTTGTTTTCTTATAGTAGAGTATAGTCGCGATCAGTCGCAGCATCCACTACATAGGTACTCGACTCGCTAAAGGACTATTATGGATGACAGATTTGTACAATCTTTCCTTTAGATAATGAGCATTAGGTCATCATGTCTGTTTTAACATTCCTGTTTATTATATATTACATACTTATCGACATTGAAATCAATTGACATTATCACTGTTCGCGATAAACTCAAAAACGACGTCATCGATTTTAATGCTGTTTTCACCAATTCATACAGTGGTTTCCGGGAAATGTATATAACGTAGCTACTATTTAGCTAGGTCTAAATACTTTTTTACTCGCATTTAACATTTTATTATACCTCTTTATATTTTATTGTCAAAAGGCTAAAACATACAGTGCATCTGAAAATGTTACATCTCACCACACCTATGTTGACAAATAAACATTTTGATTCTTCATTTGTTTTTCTCCAATACAGTCACAGTCGCAATTCACGTGTCGCTTGAACATGCAGCTCATGGCCAGACCTTAATTTAATCTACTCTGCAGTGTCAACGCACTGTTAGTCACGTGTGATTTCGCGTACCAATGATGTGTGAAATAAAAACGTGCGAATGTTAAATTAAAAGTAAACTATCGAAAAAAATGTGCATGTTTGATTTAATAGGATTTTGTTTGAATATTTTTCGACAATTTGAAATTGTGTATTGTGCAAAAATAAAATGGCTTATTTTTTGTTGATGATGTCAACGACATGTCATGACAAATTACTCGATATTATTATCTGCCTAGCCTTTTCCCATTTATGTTGGGGTTGGTTTACAGTCTAACCAGATGAAGCTGAATACCAGTAATTTAAATGGAGCGACTGTCTATCTGACCTCCACAACCCAGTTAGTACTGGGTAAAACGACTCCCTTTTGGTACAGTACCTGGCGTAAATATCGCACATCGACCTTTGGAAAGAAGTGTATTTTATACAAATAATAAAAAGAATTATCAAAAAAAGCAAATCATATTTTTTTTAACAGCTCCTAATAGATACCGGACTGTTTGAGATAACGCTCTACGAAGCCGAAATTAGATTGTCTCTTTCCAAAGGTCGATGTGCAATATTTATCGCCGGGTACTGTAAGACTGTTTGTCAAATTTTCGGGTTACTGGCTACATTAACAACTTTCAAAGACCTACAAATGACATCTGCGACCAACGGCATAATAATTCATTAGACTAATTTATTGACCCTTTATTAGACCACAGAAAATATATCACATGAATAGATAGTGGCATAGATATACCAAGAATGAAATACAGGGTACCTAAGTGACCATAAATTTAAAGTCTATGATTATCCCGCGTTCAAACTATCAGCAGGCAATTTATCTATTCTACTTCTAAATAGGCCAAAATGGGTTTTATTCCCAAAAGTCTAATTTTGTCCTATACATGTTTATTTTATCTAGCTACTGAAAATACTATTCCCTCATTGTGACAGCATATATTTATAATGTATTTGAAAACGTATATTTTGGTTGGCATTGTAATTAATGCCGAATATACATAATATAATTTTGTACAACGTAGGTAATTTTATGTTCTACAATATTATTAATGTTTGAAATAATATATTATTATATGTTGGCTATGTAATATCCCTAGTACGCTATGAGGGTATTAAATACGTAGTAAATTCAGTAAGGCATGGCGGTATTTATTAATACACTATATCCATATTACAATATTTTCTATTAAAATAAGTTGTTGCTGCGGCTAAGTTTGCCGCTGCTGCGCATGAGGTTCTCTGAGGATTCAACTCCTAGGCTGGGCAAAGTGTTAGTGGATTGTTCCAACAGTAATTTCTCAGTAAAAGCCACCTGGTCTGGGTTTCTACTCGTTTGCTGGCAGTAGGCACATCCTCTCTTAAATGGGACTTAAACTAATAACTGGTTGAAATATGTGTGAACTATTAAGTAGCTACACCTTTGCCTAACCTTATGGAGATTACAGTAATAAGTTAATACACGGGCTGATTCCACCATCTCCTTTCTTCCATCGTGAGACTAGGCGTACTGCAGGTTATCACCCATACCTAGTCGATGATCCACACATTCGAACGAAGCGCTTTGCTAAGTCCTTTATTATGCGCACAGCCAAGGAGTGGAACTCCCTGCCTGCGTCGGTTTTCCCGAGTTCATGTAACCCTAATCTATTTAAGTCGCGAGTAAATAGGCTTCTTCTGAGTAAGCTCGTTCCATCGTCGACCTCATCTCTCTCTCAGATTGAGGTCAAGAGCAAGCCCATTCCAAATAATATTAAAAAAAAGTAATATTCCACCGACCTATATCTTATTCAATACAGTATTTCTCTAACCGTAATCTCTTAAAAGTTATATTTTCTATGCAACAGTAATACCACTTTAATACAGCTTTTAACCCGTTTCAAACTCCTGTCTATTGCCTCTTGTGCCGTCTGAACTTTTCTGAACCCTTCTGAACTTGTCTGACCTTAATACTCTTGCTGAACGTAATTCAGACGTTCATAACTGGGTCGATTATACCCCAGACCTAGATTGTAGGGTTTGGTATGTTCTTGCATTGCGAAAGTGCGTCTTTACCGGCGAATATATATTATTATGTAAGAATAATATTTAAGACATTACATCAGGCTTGTATTTTGCAAATGGTTTTGTAGATGAGTATCTAATATGTAACAAATGACTGTAGGTCTCTTTCATTCAAACATATTAGCATTTTATTGAAGGTACACGTATCAGTCGATTATAAAAATAATATAGCTACCATTCGAGACGTGTACGTGTTGGGTTAGAAGTGTTCTAATGTGTGTTTGTCCCGCATCGGTAACTGTTAAGGCGCGGGCCCACCGCGGCGCATGCTGTGCACGGGCACGCGGCGCATTTAAGCTGTGTGTATTCATTTGTTTGACAACGTGGCTCTACGTTTCCACTGGAGTACACGAATATGACCCACGACTATGTATAGCGTGTCACGGCGCACGGAGAGGCTACGCACGTGCCACTGCAATCCACGGACACGGGCTTTACTGCGGGAGGTGTGGGGAGGTGAGACGGGCGGGAAAGCGAGAAAACATGAAATGCGTCCGTTCCACAAGGTGTATGACTGAAAACTGCGCTGCGATAAGTGAGCTGTACATAGTCGAGGGTCGTATTCGTGTACTCCAGTGGAAACGTAACGTTTTAATTAGGAAACAATTTGAGAATGAATCACTCAATTTGTGAATTGAGAATTGAACCCAAGACCTCGTACACTCCCTTTCGCTCTGCCCAAGAGCGGGAGGGGTTATTTGATGACTTTCCACCCGCCAAAAAAAAAGTCTTAAAGCAGTATTCTTTTGATCTTATCCCAGAGTGAGAGAGATGGCACTAGATGTCCTCCATAGCTCAGTCTCTTTCCTAAACTGGAGTGACATTAAAACTGCTTTAATGGATACTGCCTATGGATTTGGCCCTATCACTGGCGTCCATATTTTTGGTGCTTGGGAAATCATCAAATAACTCCTTCCGCTCTAGGCGGAGTGGAAGGGAGTGTCAGACTTCTACTGACTAAAATCCACCCATGTTCAATCTTAGCTGTTTGTGTCCCGGGGCTGCGGTATCTCTTGCAAACAATCCGCAGCCTCGGCAACTAGCAACCATCAATTCCTGTAATGTGCAGACGTCACGGCACGCAGGACATGATATCATCTGTTACATTGTTTGTGGTAGCTACTACGAGACGTCCAGTGAAGATTCCGATCAGCATTAAACTAATTAGTTTATTCTGATTAATACACATAACATTGCATCCTGCTTGTAATCCCCGAACAGTTACGGAGAGGTGTACTCAGTACACCCTCATAGTTATGTTAAAGTCTACTGTAATGGGTTGTGAACTTGTGTGCCTATTCATAAACAGGGCACAAATCCAGACTCCTTAGAAATTTATAATAGAAAAACCCAATAACACTGCCTGATCTGAGAATTCAACCCAGTACCTCATGGTTAGCACTAACAGTCCCGCTTGCAATTAACGAGACAGTATGATTAATACCTAATTTAATTAAAAACAAAACCAATTGGCACCTAAGACATTTTCATAATTGAAACCATAAATAAATCCAAAATTAAACAGCCTCCTCTGAGTTAAATATTTTTCTAATTTTCGAAATTAAACCCACGAGCTACCCTCGTAAACTTCACTCACCTGTCAAATAGTTAACAAATTGGATTCTGTGCGAGCAATGGTTGCCAGTTCGATTCCCGACGGGCGAACTTCCCGAACGGTATTGAGTTAACTGAAACTGGGCAATCTATTGTACGGAAACCTAATTTGGACATTTGAGTATTATTTCGAAGTTACCTAATGATTGCATAGTTAGTAAACTATATAGTTTAGTATTTTAGTATTTGGCAAAGGAGCTCGTACCACTGCGTTCGGGTTGATCTTTTGGTTAAGCCGTGCTTACCTAGGTTGGTCACCGGATGGGTCACCACCCATTACATACCGAGTTTTCTCCGTGCCTAGGAAAGTACGTTAAGCTGTTGGTCCCAGCTGTCTTATGTTGATTTTTGACAGTCGTAACAGGTAGCCAGTAGAGTCCATTTCACGAAAGAAGTCCCGCGGACAATTTTATTGTGGAACTAAATTGGGAATTCTAATTTAATTGGTAATAATAAATATTAATTAATTGTTAATTATTATTATAATAATATATTAATAATATTAATTAATAATTATTAATTATAATTATAATAATAATGTAATATTTAATTGGCAGATAATTTTAATACAGCGCTGCGTCAGCGGGACTTCTTTCGTGAAATGGACTTTAGCAAGAAATTCTGAGAACCTGTCATACCAAGGGGTATTGCATTACTCAGTACTAACTGGGTTGTTACCGACTACGGATTGTCAAGTCTTCTTCTTCATAGTGTGTCGATAGTCAAGTTATTTTGGACTATTTTGGGTTTTTCGGTTTTTTCTTAACGCCATGAGCTCTTCTCATGACTAATTTCTGTTTTTCAACTAATGTTTCCACTGCAGAGACTCAGGCCACCTCTCTAAGAAAGGGATGGGCTATAATCCACCACGCGAGCCCAGTGCGGGTTGGTGGATGTCACATGTCTTCGATTTTTTTGGTTGATGTTTTTGGACGATGTTTTCCTTCACCGTTTTGAAAGCAGTGGTGATGAAATAAATTACACAAAGTAATGCGCCTGCTTGGGTTTGAAGCCACGACTTATTGTTCGTAAATCGCCCCACCCCCATTTCTGTTCATAAAACAGTAGAAAAAGAAGCTCTTTGTGCTACTATTTTTGACACAATCTAACTCTGCAGTGTGCTAAACGAAACCAACTTGATATTGTATTTGAAACAAACTAGCAATTTAGAGTAGCATTTTGAATATTATCAACATTCCATTTTTTTCATATCCAAGTATATTCGACAACAAAAGTAATAAAAGTTAATGCTAGTATATGAACTGCAGTAGTGGCTCTCTGAAATGTTATTTGACTCAATAATATTTTACAAAGCATTTTCTTGGTACATTAGATGTGAAGTGAATTCTTGAGAGACTTAGGGGAATTCACACTAGGAGGATAAAATGTGAGTGTGACGAGGTCAACACTACGTGGATCTTACTTGTAAGTTGCGAGAGCAAGTGAAATTATGTTTTTCTTACTCATCCGCTGTTATTTTCTGATTAATTTCGTTGCGGGATCCAAGACAGTTAAATAGTTTCTCTGGAACTTCGCCGAGCTTCATTCTCTCGGCGCTTTTCTGATGCTCGCCACTGTTTATTCTGGCTTTCAGGAGTTACAGTGGTTTGGGAATACTGTGGCGGGCTTGTCCCATTGTAGTGGCGAGGGCAAATATTGGTCTTCTAAATTGCCAAATTTTTAATCAAGTGCGATGTTCTCAAATCATAATTATGCAATTTATTACACAATTGGAAAATGTGGTGCAACCGTTTAAGTAAGGTTATAATATTTTCTACGCATTTTGTTAGTATCCGTTGAGATTGGATGTCATGACCAATATTATTTTGCTACGCTTTTATTAGCTTCACCTGAAACTAACTAACTAATAATGTTAACAAATCTTGCAAGTTAAATTTGACGCATTTTACAGTTTCCGATTGAGCGGAAATTTTGCATACTTGTTTGTTTTGGATGACAATGCATGGTTAGCTAACTGACGTTATTCCATAGACTATAATTTATTATTAATACATTCCAATGATTGTTCCCAACTATGTTGAGGTCGGCTTCCAGTCTTCCTAGATGCTAGAATTTGGTATTCAGCTGCATCTAAGAAGACTGGAAGCCGTATTTTACATGGAACCATGTTTATCTGACCTTTACAGCCCTTGGTTAGACTCATTGTCAGACTTTTGATGCCACTCATCATCATCATTTCAGTCATAAGACGTCCACTGCTGGACATAGGCCTCCCCCAGAAGGGAGGATTTGCCATAATCGCCACGCTTGGCAGGCGGGTTGGCGAACGCAGTATGGTTGTTACGAAGGCACAGAGAACGCTGCTGTCCATTCTCTGGTAAGTCCCTTAGTCGCCTCTTACGATACCCACGGGAAGTTATGGGATGGTGCTATTATTTACGTCTGACACCATACGGAGTCACTATGCCCGGTTTATGGCAATAAGCTTGCCCCATGTTACATAGAACTTTAACATAACTAGCAAAATGTGGGTGTACTAATTAGGTATATTTATATGTAAAAAAAAAGTTATACCTATATAACTTTTTTTTTTTTGGCGGGTGGAAAATAATCAAATAACCCCTCCCGCTCTTGGGCAGAGCGAAAGGGAGTGTCAGACTTCTACTGACTAAAAAACCACCCATGTTCCTTCTTAGCCCTTCATGTCGAGGCCGCGGTATCTCTTGCGAACAACCCGCAGCCCCGACGGGTAGTAGGTATACCTCTGCCTAACCTTTTAAGGATAACAGACGTGATGTTATGTTACGTTTCAAGATATACAAATTTAATAAACGTCCTAGCTAAGTTCATAGCAGTGGTGACGACTTACTGCCGCACTCAGAGATTCTTTAATGATTACTTAGGCCATCACTTAGTAAAGGTTTTGACAGTTTTGTCATACATTATTATGTCAAACCTTTACTTAGTAACGGCTTAAGTAATCATTAAATATCTCTGAGTACCGCAGTTAGTCCGTAAATTGTACCTTGGTAGAAATTTTCTTCATAGATACAAAAGGATTATTCCAGCGTGTGGAAATTCTTTCTATTTTCTTTTAGAAGAGTGTAATAGAACTTCTAAGTAGCAGTGACATAAAGAAATAGTGCGTTGATGCAATCCCCAGTATTGTATTGCTGGGGAAATATGTCCTGTGTACGAAGTATACGACTTCGTGGTACTGTGGTTGTGATATATATCTTTTATTGTATTTTTCTCTAACTGTTACTATTTCAAAGTAATTTTCTAGAATAAACGGAACGTTTAGAAAAACTCTTTTATTTTTGGCCTATTTTACAGGTACAGGTAAGGTAAAGAATGTGAAGTCAAGACGCAAAATGTTAGAATTTATATCTTTTGAACTTTGTTTCGTGTTGTGAAATAGAAAAATAGAACTATTGATACACAGATACAAGAAACGATTTCATATTTTATAGACCAGTTTCTTAACTCTCTCAAAACCTTAGAAAAAAATCATCATGGTGTTTGGTTTTTTGATAAACTCTATTTAGCAATACTTAGAACATGGTTTATTCTTAAAAAATATTTCTTACACCAAAAATACCATTATGAAAGAACCCGCTTTAAAATGTAACATCCCATCTCAAGCAAAAGTTAAGTAAACCAAGTAGGTACATCTCTCGCCACTATCCCTGTCTAGGTCTCAAGGGGCCTAGCGTGAAGACACATACCAACAATTATAACGGAATTAATGGTGTATAACACGATTGCGAGCGTAAATCTGGCACCAGCACTTGGCTGACACAAATCTCAAGTTTGGATCCCCTCCAAATTCAATAATGGCTCATGTGGGCTCTCAAGACACTAGATTATAACTTAAGCCCCGTTTGGGAGTAATGTTAATGTGATATTAAAGTTTGTCACCTAGTAGCCTTTTTGATAGTATTGGCGAGAATTTTCAAGAAAAATCTGAACTTATTCTTGGACGTTCTAAAGTTATTTCTGGCGAAAAATGTTTTAGTTTGGAAAACTTCAATTTTTCCAGATTTAAAAGAATATGTCATGTGGGTAAAAGATGACTAAATTGCGGTGGTTGAGATATATCTCGACGGCATGTAAAGCCAAGTCAGAGGCTGCGTGAGTTGGGGCTGCGGGTTGTTCGCAAGAGATACCGCGGCCTCGACATAAAGGGCTAAGAAGGAACATGGGTTGTTCTTAGTCAGTAAGCAAGTCTGACACTTCCTTTTGCTCTGCCCAAGAGCGGGAAGGGTTATTTGATGATTTTTGAGGCCCACATCATCATTCTCTTGCCCTTATCCCAATTCATTTCAGTCAGAGACCCACAATACAGGCGGCATAAAGACTCAGACACCGAGGCACTAACCACGCAGTAAAGAAAAAGAAAAATTATTATAACTTTTTCAATCTGATGATAGTTACGTGATGGAGTTCTTACTGAAGACCAATAAAATAAAGTCACCAAAAAATTAATATTTTCATTTTTGTGACACTGTTGATGCTGAGCAAAGGTCAGCCGACAGTCTCCTTTTTTTTGGCGGGTGGAAAATCATCAAATAACCCCTCCCACTTTTGGGCAGAGCGAAAGGGAGTGTCAGACTTCTACTGACTAAAAACCACCCATGTTCCTTCTTAGCCCTTGCGCCGAGGCCGCGGTATCTCTTTCGAAAAACCCGCAGCCCCGACGGGCGCCGACAGTCTCCTCAGTTACTCTTTTATGTCTCGAATTAGATAAACGGTACGCATTGAAAATTATCACCATATCTTTCTGGGCTGTCTTTGATCATATAATTTTAACTCGACGAGGAAAATTTAGCTATGTTTTCTCCCTAATTAAGACTCTATTTACCATAACACCATCGTAATTCTCGCCATAAAACAAAAAAGATCGTGTTGTAACGACCATTATGCTCCAAAATTAAGAATTCGTCTTAAAAAACATCCAATTGGGGTTCACCCAAAGCTACAATAATTATAAAAGACAGACCATTAAGAAGTAGACATGCCATGAACCACGGAACGTTTAAAAGGCAACTGGTCTCTAAATAATACGTTTAAAACCATTACGTTGGGCACAGATTGTCTATCAGTATGGCAATTTTTTATCGAAAAATAGGTTACCTATGTGAATTCGACTTTTGGGTACATTTACGTATAAGACAAAAAATACTTCTCATTGACGGACTAACAGTCAATTTATAGTCCACATTACAAGTCACTACCAACTAAAATATAGTTTTGATAGTTTGCAGGAAGAAAAACACTCATTTAATTATTGACAATCACGTTCAATCGTATTCCACTTTTTTGTTAGATCTTTATAGCGTTTCATTCCGTACCTACAGCAAAAAAAACACAGCAATTGAAACACAATTTCAATCAGAGAAAATTGCTTATTCATTGCATTGTATGTAAAATTCACAGAGCCTCAACACCGTAAAAAACAACGTTAGATTTTTATTGTGACAAACGCACCGCAGTATTCCCAAACTGCAACTGCTCAAAGTTCGAACTATCAGTGGCAATCACACAAGACACAAAACAATGAAGCTCTAAAAAGTCTCAGAGAAACAATTAATGTTTTGAATTATTATCAAATTGAAGGACATTACGATTGTAAATAATATCGTATGCAGTAACTCCGCTGCAATTCACTATTCAGTAGATCTAAATGCTATCTTTATCAATCACATCAGCCTATAATGTTCCCACTGCAGGGACTCAGCACGCGTAGTATGGCGATTCTATCTCTATTCTACCAAGAATAGACAAAGCTTTTTCCATACAATTTGACATTAAATTTAGCTACAATCTGTCATTTTGTCGATTCTTCCGTCGACTAAACCCGTTTCTACGGTGGCATGCTACGCGTGCTTGCCTCCTCTCTAGGAGAAGAATGAACGCAGGCCCAGTGCGGGTTGGGAAATGCCATAACATCCCCAAAAACATCGTCAACAGATACCCGCTCGTCTGCACCCCACCTTAAAAGGCAACCACCCACTAAATAATACGTTTACAACCATTAAGCGATGTAACAACTGTACGGGTCCTGCAAGTACAATTTATAGCTACAACCTCATGCTGCGTCAACGACTCTGTTTTTGGACAATGTTTAGACTATTTTCGGTAAAGTTGGCAACAACATTTTGTGTGGTATTCAAGTTGGTATAGTTATGATGTTGGGTTAGTTAGAGAGAGGAATTAAATGTTATTGCTTTGCAAATATTAATTTAATTTTATCTATAACCTGTTCTTCTTATTTATCGTGTGGTTAAAACGAGCTACCAACGAGGCAGTCCAATCACCAGTGACACTGATGTCAGATGTAACAGTATATCTAGCACAAACATAATACTTACTTTTTCCAAAATAATTAGAACATTACTACTTAGCTTAGTAACATACTAGACTAAGCACAATTGTTTAGTCTACCTATGTCAGGTCGAATTTTTCGTTATCGGACTTATTTTGTGTTTTGTATATAGCGGATCAATACGAAGTTTCTCAATAATTACAGAAAAAGTAGCTAACATACTGAAAATCTGTTATATTATCATCTGCCCATTCGGTTTCTAGTGTTATAGGATTAAGCTGAGATTTTTTTTTCTTTAAAAATCCCAAAAATTTAAATCATTACTCTTTTAAAATGTATCTAAAACATAACGGTCTACCTACTACTTGACCAACCCCATTTCAAATAGACACATAATGTTACATTACCTAGAAAACTAGAACTTTTAAACAAAATTACATTACAAAACCACAATAATATTCCGACGCTCTCATATTTTATAACAACAAGGCAGTTCGCCCACGTAATGGGCGAGCAGTTTATGCTTATTGCTCAGGTACCAAACGAGGCATGAAGATACTGTTAGTGCTACTCTGCCTTTATTAAATAACAAATTAACGTGTAGACTTTTCAGTTTAGTGGGTGCTAGATTAGGGTGCAAAAGTTTGAGATTATGATTTAGTTAGAATCACTGACATCACGGTGACAAGGGGTATTTTGCGTAGGGTTCGAAATATCATTGACGTAAATGCCAACTCTGTGCTAGCGTCAGTGGCACGATGCACATGATGTTGCGCAAAACTAGTAGCTGTCAAAGGCAGGCTGTTCAAGTTCTACACGAGGTATACAGATACTGCCCGTCGGGGCTGCGGGTTGTTCGCAAGAGATACCGCGGCCTGCACATGAAGGGCTAAGAAGGAACATAGGTGGTTTTTAGTCAGTAGAAGTCTGACACTCCCTTTTGCTCTGCTCAAGAGCGAGAGGGGTTATTTGATGATTTTTCAACCGCCAAAAAAAAGGCATACAGTTACTTTTAATGTTTTACTCAACCATCCAAATCCTCCATTATTTTCTCCATTTCAAATTAACTTGTGGACTCCATAGCCACCGCGTTGGTACCGCGTAGACGCTGTGTAAATGTCAACGATGTGCTAGCGTCAGTGGATCGATGCACAGTGATGGTAGTTACCAAATGAAGTGTATTGATACTTTTATTTTTTTACTCGGCTTTTATTCAATAACATATTAAATTGTAGACTGCATTGGCACCACGTAGACGTTTGGTAAATGCAGTGATGGTACGCAAAACTAGTAGCTGTCAAAGGCAGGCTATTCAGGTAGCAAACGAGGCAAACATATACTTTTGGGGGAATAGCACGGACAATGAAATTGCGTTTCGGGCACAGAAAAGGTGCATTAGATCGATGTTCAGACTTCAAACAACGGACAGCTGTAAATCTTATTTTATAGATCGCAAGACACACACATTACCCTCACTATACATCCTCATTAAATCGAATTCTCATTTATTTCAGCTTTTGTCTGATGCTGTCCCTAGGAATAGACGTGATAATTTAAAACTCTGTGTCCACGGCGCTAAAACAACTCTTTTGCGTAAGAGCATCTCTTGCATGGCTCCGACTATTTTTAATAAATTGCCCAAATCATGGAGAACATTAAATGTATCTGCTCTTAAAAGTAAATTGAAGAGTTTACTAACTGAAAGAGCATATTACAGTATAGCAGAGTTTATGAATGAGGACAATTTTCTTCGTTTCTGAGATGACGTTGTCTTATTTTTTTTTATTTTTGACATGTTATTGTAATCTATTGAATTTGTATTGTATTGTTTTATTTTTGTTGACTAATTTATTTAATGACTACCTACTTTGACATTTAATTTTATCTAAAATATTTGCTTCATGAATTGTAACGATACCTACCTAATCCTAAATGAATAATGTGTCTACATAATTTATATGATGTATTTTTTTTTTTTATGAATATTATCACGGTCTACGCACCATCTCTTCCTACCGATTTGTACGCCGCGATATGTGGCTGAACATGTTAGAACTTTCTGTATATCATTATTATCCTGCATGCAATGTATCATGTACACCATGTTTAAACAAATAAATATTACTTACTTGCTTTAATATCTGCTTTTATCAAATAACAAATTAAAATGTAGACTACACAGTCTTCGCGTAGGCGCCACGTAGACGGGGAGAAGATGCCGCGTAGAGTATGTCCAATTAACGTTTTGAACACTATGTTAGTTCATCACATTGTGGTAATGATATGCTATTAATTGGGGCGGCCACATCCGATATTTGTTTTCATAAAAACCAGCTACAAAAACCTCAAAACACTTTTCCAACAAAAAATATCGAATATCCCATGAAAAAATATTCAAATTCATGTCCCTATTAATTCATTATATCGCTGACAAAATACGTTGTCATGTTTCATATTAAAAAAGAAAAAACCTCAGGCGTCTCCGTTACGTGGCAAAATGATTGATTGCGATACACGGGCAGTTCTCATCCCCGTAGAGAGCCTTTGTACAAAAGGGAGTGGAGTGTGTAATCGGGATTTTTTCATCGAATAAACCCGATGTTCTTGTAGGTACTGAAATTGTTTCGGTAAACGATGAGGATAATCGATTATACTTACCACTGCTTCTGAAACTATACGTCATCATCTCCTAGCCTTTATTCCAACTATGTTAAGGTCGGCAGTCTTACTGGAAGCCAGAATTAGTAATCATCATCAGCCTATATTGTTCGCACCGCAGCTGCGCAGGGATTTAGGCCTCCTCTCTAGGAGAGGGATGGGCTATAATCCACCACGTGAGCCCAGTGCGTGTTGGTCGATGTCGCATGGCTTCGAATTTTTGGTTCTAAAACATGCCGGTTTCCTCACGATGTTTTCCTTCACCGTCAAATTAATAATACAGTCAGTACTGTATTATTAATTTACCTGTTACTGTCCTCGTTACTAATTTCAGTAAATTAGTAACGAGGTCAGTTAACACAATAATAACATCCGTATCTAAAGGTTAAGCCGCGCAGTCCTAGGTTGGTCCGTGGACCACCCATTCATACTCCTTGCTTCGTAGATCCTGGATGTCTGATGATTTACCCAACCCTGTGTCAGACTAGAACCTGAGGATATCATCACCTGCCTAGCCTTTTCCCAACTATGTTGGGGTTGGCTTCCAATCTAACCGGATGCAGGTGAATACTAGTATTTTACAAGAAGCTATCTGACCTCCACAACCCAGTTAGTATTGAATAATTATGTGACTGGTTGTTAGACATTTACCTTTTTTTTTTTTTTTGGCGGGTTGTAAATCATCGAATAACCCCTCCCGCCCTTGGGCAGACCAAAAGGGAGTGTCAGACTTCTACTGACTAAAAACCACCCATGTCCCTTCGTAGCCCTTGCGCCGAGGCCGCGGTATCTCTTGCGAACAACCGACAGCCCCAACGAGAACCCGCAGCCCCGACGGGACCCGCAGCCCCGACGGGTAGACATATACCTCTTGGTAGGACTATGGTCGTACTACCTGTAACTATACGTGCAAGTACTTGCTCAATATTGCAAGTATGACTGCTGTGGATTCGTATCTGGCTCACAGCAACGACACGGATGGCGCAGTGGCTCAAGCAATTGACTGCTGCACTGCGTGTCGTGGGTTGGATCATCCCCGCACGGAACAAATATTTGTATGGCCTACAGATAGTTGTTTCGGGTCTGGGTATTTGTGTATGTGAGTTTATATGTTTGTGAAAACACCTACCACTGTACAGGAGAAGTTCCTTGTGTGGGGCAACGTTTTTGGCAAAAAAAAGCTATGGGCAGGCCTTCAGTTTCTTACGGGATGTCATAATAGAGACTGTAGGGTGCTTCCCTAACATAAGTAATGTCAATGCAGATGTAAAATGTCAAACTTAAACTTAAATGCAGAAAATGTCAGTGAATGCTCAAAGGGATGAATCTAAATAAAAATGCAAGTAGTCCGACTCAAAAATGTAATATAAATAAAATGCATAGAACAATGCAATATGTCAGTGTCAATGTACTGCCAAATGTAGGTCGCGTTTAAAGTGCAAATACGCGAGCCTACTGGTTAACTTATTGTAATAAATATATTTTAAAACCCATGTACGTGCACCGTACAGAGACATACTATTTATTTTGAACCACCGAGCCTGTTAATCGAAATAATAGGTATGTACCTTTCATTTATTATAAGAAAATTATGTATTGCCTTAGGTATATTGTTGGTGTAAAAATAACCTTAACCAAGCTGAAAGGCATTTTTTCTCCTCGTTATTGTTTTGTTTCTTGCTCTAAATCATAATTATCTGGGTACCTTCTAGTTACGGGGATATTCTTTCTTTCTTTTCTTTTTTTATAAAAACGTTGCCCCACTCTAGGAATTTCTCCTGTATCGTGAATCAAAGTCAAAGTCAAAGCATTTATTTCAATTAAACCATTACTAGGTACTTTTGAATGTCAGAAGAACAATTCATAAAACTAAACTACGAGTGCAATACGTCATCCCGAAAGCCACCACGCCGAATCACACGCCGCCGAATGCCCGCAACAACGAACACTGCGAGCACGAAAGCACGCAGCGACGCACACCGCAACAACGAATGTACGAGACTCCAAATCACGGAACAACGAATGCACGCCGCAACGCGCAACCACCGCCCCGCGACCTGGAGCCCCGCGCACCCACCGCCACGGCACGCGCCGCCGTGCGCCCCCGCACCCACAACAGAATGCGTTCACAAACATATTGTAACGTTACATTTAACAGGGGGAGCCTGATAAATGTAAGGCCACAATAAACACTTTCCTACCTAGGAGGAGAGCACAGTTTAAGAGAAAAAGGGAAAAGGTAAACAGTTATTTAATATAAGAAAATAAAAACAATTAAACCTAAAATATCTATCAGGCCCTACCTACCGGATGCTGGAGAATTCTAATTGAAAATACTATACAAAGTCAGGGAAACCGGGGTGAAGGTCCTTAGATACGGAAGTCCAGGGGTTTCTTCAGATGGAAAGCCTAAGGTCAGGCCTTCCAGTCGTTGAGCTCGCAAAGGGGCCGGTTGAAGCCTGCCGTCAATCTTCAGCTTCCATCAGACGCAGAAGAGGCGCGAGGATCAAGGTAACGTCCCTCCGGCTGTAGCAGTAGCCGGCGGACGTCAGGAGTGCCGAAGAGGAGACCCGAAGCGGAGGATCGAGGAGGAGGGCCGAGGAACGTCGTCACTCGGGCACTTTTCTTTACGACGCAGACCACCGTAATGAAGATTATATTATATTGCTCAAGAAACTAGTAAGCTTCGTAGCTGAGATGTTTTTCGTACCGAGCCCTGGCGTAGACTGATCCTGACGACCCGGTTCCCAGTCATGCGAACATTTTGAAATTAGAAGCTTTTGTTCTAGAACATTAAAAATAAAATCAATTTATAACGATGTACAATGAGGTATCAATTACCTATACTACCTACTCCTAACTCCAGCAGCGAATTAAAAATAAAAACCATATAGAAAAACACAAACATTACAATATAAAGTAACATACACAAATACCCAAACCCGAAACAACTATCTGTAGGCCAAACAAATATTTGTTCCGTGCGGGGATCGAACCCGCGAGACGCAGCGCAGCAGTCCAATCGCTTAGCCATTGCGCCAACCGTGCCGTTGGGGACTAAGTTCTATGGTTTTGACAAGTTTCTATGTAATAAGTTATAACTTTACTCGGAGTCGATACAACGGTATTATACCTACAGTGTCTTTTTTTAAACCCTGACGCAAAAACGACGGGGTGTTATAAGTTTGACGTGTCTGTCTGTGTGTGTGTGTCTGTCTGCGCCATTGTAGCTACCGAACGCATGAACCGATTTTGATTTTGTTTTTTTTTGTTTGAAAGGTGTGTTATTCTTCACATTGTTGTATGTGCGTTACATTTCGTCCTACCGTAACACGAGACTTTTCACGCCAAATAAAAGTCGTTTCTAAGCAATAATTTTGGCATAGGGTTACTTAATTTAATTTACAGAATACTGTAGGCGGCATCGTGAAAGGTTCGTTTGCACCTTGTAAAAGAATTTATAAGTATAATATTGTATAAGTTCCGTATGGTGTCAGACGTAAAGAATAGCACCATCCCTTGGGTGTCGTAAGAGGCGACTAAGGGACTTACCAGAGAATGGGCAGCAGCGTTCTCTGTGCTTTCGTAACAACCATACTGATCGCCAACCCGCTTGCCAAGCGTGGTGATTATGGCAAATCCCCCACCTGGGGGAGGCCTATGTCCAGCAGTGGACGCCTTATGGCTGAAATGATGACGATGATAAGAATTTCAGCGAAGTACGAAATTCTCCTTTTCGACAATCCGTCAAAAAATAATGAAAATAAACTGCTAAAATAACCTCAACACTCATATCCGTGACTGTAGTGTATATCTATTTAATAGATATGTAAACACTGTCTCACAACCACAAGTGGTCAGGGGAGCTGTCACTAATGACATCTGTCAGTTACATGATGGCGGGAAGTGAAGTGATCCTGGACTAAGGCTTGGTGGTCTGGTGTGAGCCTGTGATACTTAGTTAATTGTAAAATCAACTGATTAGGTCTGTTACTAGTGGATACTACAGTGACCATATTATTACATAATATTCTTACAAAAACGATGGGATATTTCACGTACGCTCGCTCAGCAAGCAGTTAAGCCTAACAAACCAATTATTGTGAGTTTCTGTGACCACTCGGCCGGTCACAACATATTGTAAGGATTATCAATTTTTTCTTTGTAATAATATAATATTATGTTTTCATGTATGAGGTTAATACGGTGATTTTTTAATGATGTTATGTTTAGGGGCATAAGACAATATTAAATTACGTGTTGATGGATGTTTTTTAATTACAATTTTTTCCCACGCTCTTTACTACACATACCCAACATAACATCACGTATGTAATCCTCAAATGGTTAGACAGAGGTGTACTTAATAGTACTTCCCGATTCGCTAGATATGTTTAAGTCCCATAATATGCTAGAGGGAACGAACCTATTGCCATCAACCGAGCACAATTCCAGACACAGTGGCTGCTACTGGAAAAGCTAACAACAATAGGGTATTTCACTAATAAAATCGAATTAGTCCGTCACATAGATTTCCAAAAAATAATGGACGTATTTTTTTTTTTCACGCAAACAAAAGATGAAGACGATACAGTGCTTCGAAAAGTAGTGTCAAGTCGTGTGACGTCACAAGGTTAGTACTTTTTTACCCACAAAGTGACGTCACAAGGTTAGTACTTTTTACCCACAAAGTGACGTCACAAGCCCCCACTCACGACCTATGACACATTTTATTTGCGTCAATTTTTATTAATTTGATAAAACAAAAACACGTAGGTATTCAATATTTTTTGATAATCTAACAGACGGACTTATTACATTTTTTTGGTAAAATACCCTACTTGCCCGACCCGGGAATCGAACCCAAGACCTCATGCTCAGCAGTTGCGCTTGCGACCATTAGACCAACTTGGTGACTTTGCGGTGGACAGAATATACAGTCATAATCTGTAATCTAATTGAATAGTGTCAATAATGGGCCGGTAGTACTCGTATTAGCCGTAGAACCGATGACCGTTAGAGTCGAATGTTGGTGGAATGGCGATCATCACAAGGTGGGTGGTGGTTTTATAATGTTTGCAGACTTTGCAGTCTGACTTTTCCTGTTTGCTTTTTTATTATTTGAGTTCTTATCATACGGAAGGAAGTACATTATGTCTTATCAGGATTTGCCAGATTATAGATAATTATTTTATACTTTTTTTTTTATTGATTTGTATCTGTAGTAAATCTACACCTTACTATTTGTATGAGTCTAGTTCTTCTAACCTAACAGACAGATATGTTGCTGGGGAGTTTGTTCCGCCAATTCTTCTTTCCAGCTAAAACAATAGGAAGTGTCGAAGGGTGGTCGTTTTGGGGAACTGTCTCTTGTAAATAAGTAAAGTAAATTTTCACGTTCGAAAAGTGCTGATTATCAGCCTAGTTTAAATAAATGGCTTTTGGTAATGATAACAAAGTACATAAAAATTGTATACGAAGGATCTAAAATATTTAATAAATTACCGAGAGCCCTCAAAGAATTAAAATCCAAAACTACTTTCAAAAGGCTACTTAAGAATTTTACAATAAAAAATTTACATTCCCTACAATAGTGTCGAGCCACATCCAGCTACCGCTTAGTGATGTAAGAATACTTGTTTAAAGTCCATTTCACGAAAGAAGTCCCGCAGACGCAGCGCTGTATGTCGCGCGACATAATGTTGTTTCACAACTTTTGGCATCGTAAATAAACCTTATAACGCACTAATCCAATAATAAACTCACAAAATATCTACCACAACAAACGCATCTTGATAACATCGACAAACGACAACATGGCCGATCTGTTAAATTTAGTTCCACAATTGTCCGCGGGACTTCTTTCGTGAAATGGACTTTACATGTATTGAACTAACATTTGTCCATATGATTTGTAATCTACCTTCAAAACACTAATTTAATCGATGTCTAATTTTTGTAATACACCCCACATTTTGTTATTTTTATGTTTAGTTTTTAATATTCTCGTGTAAGTAAATAATGTAATTCTTACGAGAATAAATGATCTTAAACCTGAAACATATATTTTCTGTCTCCTTGTTCTAGTGGATGTAAGCAAACAAATGATTACTGAAGATGTGGTTTTTGGTTCTATTCACAGGTAGGGCGAAGTATTATTCGGTTTTTCCATCAGGAGGTTTTCAGTAGCAGCCACGGTTTTTGAAAGTCTGCCCGGTTAATGGCAATAAGCTCGCACCGGTTACATTTAAGCCCCACGTTATAGGGGTTACGTGGGGCTCAAATATAACCGATGAAATGTGGGTGTGCAGAATTATAGGCATGGTAATAATTATGCTGTTATGTCAAATTAAATTTATCTTAAAAAAACTTTATTTTCCTTGTCAACCCAATTGTTACTTCCTTACTATTATTATAAATGCGAAAATAACTCTGTCTGTCTGCCTGTCGTGCTTTCATGCCGAATGCTACTGAACGATACGATTTAAATGAAATTTGGTTGACGGATAGTCTAGAGCTTGAGAAAGGACATAGGCTACTTTTTGTAGAGAAAATACGGTTGTAAGGGGTTGAAAGGGCCCGCCTGGGCTGCGGGTTGTTCGCAAGAGATACCGCGGCCTCGACATGAAGGGCTAAGAAGGAACATGGGTGGTTTTTAGTCAGTAGAAGTCTGACACTCCCTTTTGCTCTTCCCAAGAGCGGGACCCTTATTTGATGATTTCCCACCAACCAAAAAAAACAGGGGTTAAAAGGGGGGATGAAAAGATTACTTTTGGTCGCTATAATAACCAACATCAGCGCGGACGAAGCCGCGGGCATCAGCTAGTTGCCTATATAATATAATTGTAGTAAACGCGGCGACACATCAAGCTCTAACTTGTGTAACTTGGCCTCGCTTTGTATAGATTTTCAGTACATTTTAAGATTCTTATGAACGGGTTTCGTTTATGTAACCAATCAATTAGTTAACCAAGATCGTATTTATTAACATTTTGACAAACAAACTTTCTTTATTCTACATTTCGACGGCGATACGTTCAGGAGAAAACAAACAACAATTTTAAAACAGAGAAATATATTTAAAAAAAACCATCGTTAAATTTAGTTTACTAACGCACAGCAAAAGGTGCCTGTTGGGCAGTCGGTGGCCCTGCTATCTATAACGTCATGGTGACAGCTAGACATACATCCACCACCTCGTTTTTGACATCTCGTCTCTTTCACGGACGCTGAAAAATATAATTAACCAATTAATATGAAATCTTCACGAGACTGAGCATTTTGAAGCGGTTGTCAGTATAAATTAGATATTTATTTTTTTAAGGCTTGTGTGTGTGATAGATTCGTAATTAACACAGAAATAGTGAAGTTATTTTAAAATGCTGCACGTGAGAATGATATTGTGCGATACGGAGAGAGCGACTGTCGCCACGATAGTGGTGACAAGTCCTCTGTTTGAGGAGTTGTTGGAAAAGCACAACGACGCCCTCTCCTTCCACCCGTCTTTCCGAGGAAATGCCTGTATATTTCCATTGTGAGGATCGGCTGGAGGACACAGTGGACCACACGTGGAGACCTCCACGGTCCGCTTGGACGGAGCCCCATCGGTGTCATCCTCTCGCGTCCAGCTCTTGTTCAATCCATGGTCCGGAGCGAAAAGGAATAGTGCACCGTCAACTCCTTTTTCGACGCAGTCATGTGCAAAGAGGTAGCGGAACGTGAGAGGGAGAGAACCTCTCGTTCCAGTCGCCCCACAGGAGACACCCCGGGCCACGTGATGGTTTTCAGCCACCGGAGACGCGGGCCAGTGGACGGTGAGTAATGGGCTGGCTCGCTAAAAAAAGGCCCTCATGCTTGGTAGACACGATCGCACTAGCAACGAGGTAGCCTAACAATGCTATCTGAAAAAGTCTCGGAAGGCCACTGTTCTTTACTTACGTCCATAGCAGCACTCAATTCCTTGGCTCTGCTGTTCAGGGCATAATCCTCTTTGTTCTGTCAGGAATTCGCAGTCAGTTGCTATGACGCACATGCCTCCTTGCGATAAGCAAGGGGATTCGTTTCGAATGGAGTCTATGACCTTTACTGTAAAGAGTCAGATTTATTTTTTGTTAGTCTGAGGCTGTTGCATGCTATTTTGAACGTTACATTTTTAATTTTGTTTTATTTTATTGTTATGACATTTTCAAAGGAAAAGTAAATTATAGCTCAACAGTTTATTGAGGAGAATGGAAGAAAAAATCGTGATTCGCCTACACCAAGTAACGTGTTACAAAAGCAGGAAGTTGATGATTAAAGTAGTACTTTTGATTTTTAAAGTATTTAAAGACCGGGGCTGCGGGTTGTTCGCAAGAGATACCGTGGTCTCGACATGAAGGGCTACGAAGGAACATGGGTGGTTTTAGTCAGTAGAAGTCTGACACTCCCTTTCGCTCTGCCCAAGAGCAGGAGGGGTTATTTGATGATTTTCCAACCGGAAAAAAAAAGTATTTAAAGACAGTAATTTCATGTAGTTTATTTTTCTCTTATTTACGAATCACGGCGTATTGTGCTATACATGAAAGCAGAAATTATAAAAAAAACAACGGGTTGCACTCCGGGAGTGCCGGCAGAAGTGAAAACTTGAACATTAACGTTGTGCATTTTTCAATATTTTGGAGTGGTTAGGGAATAATTTCGCATGAATTGCTTTATTTATCAGCATAAAAGTACTATCATTTATGTGGTTAAATACAATATTCATTTATTTCGCTCTCGTACACAAATATGACAATTTATATTACATAAAAAATTAACACTTCAGAACTATTACAATTATTTTACATTGAAAAGTTAAAGAAGAGAGCAGAGCAGAGAACAATCAACTTTTTTTTGACATTTGACACACATGCACATTCGCGCAAGCGCTCTGCTCCGTCTTACGGTCAGGACACGTGACCATCTGACAAGATTTAAACATTTTTTACTCAACCTAAAAAAAGTGCATAACGCAAAAAAAGTTTTCACTTCAAAAAGTGTGTGCATAAAATAAAATGAACGTTACCAAATGATTGATTTAGAATTTTTATTGATGCAGCTTTTAAGTAAATTTTCAGAAGCCATACAGTTTTTGCTTAAGAAGAAACAGCCATGCAAAATTTAATTTCCGAGTTTGTAATAAATGACTAAATTCAACTAATATCAAATTAAATTAATGGATACTACAAAACAAAATTCCTTTGGTTTTTGGGATTATAATAAAGCATACCGTTAATCCGTGCGTTACCGAGTACAATGAAAAAAGTATTTATTAATTTCACTTATGAAGAATTAAAAAATATACAATATTTCTATCAAGCAAGGGCGCGAACGATCCCGTCGGGGCTGCGGGCCCGTCGGGGCTCCGGGCCCGTCGGGGCTGCGGGTGTTCGAAAGAGATACCGCGGCCTCGACATGAAGGGCTAAGAAGGAACAAGGGTGGTTTTTAGTCAGTAGAAGTCTGACACTCCCTTTCGTTTTGCCCAAGAGCGGGAGGGGTCATTTGATGATTTTCACCCACCATAAAAACAAAAAAAAAAAAAATGGCGCGAACGATCTTTATTTTTTACCTGTATGTGTACATTATGAACAAACAGTAAACAATTTGAATTGAATCGTTTTGAGGAGGTTTGGACTAGAGGAAAACGATGAGAAACGATGGATGGACTGTGTGAAGAATGATAGGGTTAGAAAGGGAGTGTTCTTGAGTTTGGTGCAATTTAGGTATTTACCACCAGAAAAATACTATGCTAGGAACTATATTATATACCTACTAGCTATGGTAGGAAACCATGTAGCATCAAATTGCTAATTAGGACTTTAAAACCAAAAAAATCCTACTTTAATAATATAAATGTAAAAGTTTGTGGGGATGTATGAATGGATGGATGGATGTATGTTTGTTACTCTTTCATGCAAAAACTACTAAACGGATGTAGATGAAATTTAGAACACAGATAGTTCATAACCTGGATTAACACATAGGGTACTTCTTATCCCGGCAGTATGATCCCGTGGGACAATCGTGGAAACCGCTGGCACAAGCTAGTGTTAAATAAAAACAAACAAGAAATACGCAAAACTCACAGTCATCATCATGAGTATTATTGCTTTGATAAGCCTTCACAGCTCCTAGAACACACAGGACAATGACAAACTTGTGGCTAAACATGATAACACTTATATATTCATAATATGCACGACCGTAATCCCGCTGATACCGGCACAGAATGAGCCATCGGTATTCCGACCATGTTTGTTTTAAATATCATTCGCACTGTAATCATTTATGTTTTTATTAGTTTCCTTTATTCCTTTTATCTTTACGTTAATTTGGTCATACATTTTTGTCTACGGCTAAACTTACATTTCGCTTTGTCGCGTGACATAGTTCGTTTGGCAATCGGCGTTTTAAATCCACGTTATTCTCGGTATGTTGTCTGTTTATACGATACCCTTTGGTAAGACTGGCTGTCAAACTTTCGAAGCACTGCCTACCTGTGACGACTGTCAAAGATGTACAAGTACCAGCCAGGATCAAAGGCTTCACGTCTCTTGCAATGACAATATCTTTGAGCCAGGCCCTCCACCCCCTCTTTGAAATCTAAAAAAAAAACACTCGTTTCGCTCGCGAATCCGTACTATGAATTACAGTTTCGTTATTTTTCATTTCACACACTTGAGGAGCTCGAGGCTTAATAAGAACTGCTACTCGGGTCGATCTTTAGGTAAAGCTGTGCTTGCCTTGGTCGGTCTGTGGATGGGTAACCGCCTGACATACCGAGTTTCCTCCGTGCATCGGAAAGCACGTTAAGCTGTTGGTCCCGGCTGCCATATATAGATCGTTGGCAGTCGTTACAGGTAGTCAGTGACCTGAAATTTTGACATTCAGTCTTACCAAAGAGTATCGTATTACCTAGTATTAACTGGGTTGTAGAGGTCAGATAGGCAGTCGCTCCTTGTAAAATACTGGTGTTCAGCTGCATTCGGTTAGACTGGAAGCCGACCCCAACATAGTTGGGTAAAGGCTAGGCAGATGATGACACTCACCTACTTCTATTCTCATTTCTAAATTGCTTCGTCCATCGAAGAACGGTTGTCCAACGCTTTATCCCCATAGGTAAGTCTCATTGAATGTTTTTAATAGTCCCCAGTTAATGGCCAAGGTAAAGTCAAGTGACGCAAGCTACTTCTATTATCTTGGCCGGTAACAACGCACACGTTGCAAAGGGTAGGATTGGACAGAAGAGTCGTAAATCTAGACGCATACATTTTTGCCAAGCGCCAAACTTATATCCCGCTTCATCGCGTGACACAGTTAGCAGGTTTGTAAGTCACTGAATTAATCTAAGTACTTATTTATAAAATTAATCGAATTGGTTTCGCGTTATCGGAAGCATTTATAAGCGCGATATTGTTTTCCTGAAAATAAAGCAATCTCGTGTCATTTTGGTCATAGGTCAAAATCAACCTAATTGTATTAATTGTTTGCAAGCAGCTTGGCGTCAATAAATACTGCCTTATCTAAAAGACGCATCTTTGTTGGTTAATTTAAGTAGCGTGTGCGTCTGCTTTCCTGCCAGCCTATGCAGGTACCTAATTTTATATTCTTAGTTTTTTTTATTTATAAGTGTATTAAGTTTAGCTATTTATATTAGGCTTAGTTAATAGTTTATATTGTGTTTTTTTTTTAATTTTTATGATTGTATTCTGCTAATTCATTAGTTTATGCAACATTAGTTTACTGCCAACTGTGGAGGCTTGTCGTTGAACAATTCGCTATTAATTTTTGTATTGTTAGCCATCCAAAGAGTGTAACGTTACATTTAACAGGGGGAGCCTGATAAATGTAAGGCCACAATAAGCACTTTCCTACCTAGGAGGAGAGCACAGTTTAACAGAAAAAGGGAAAAGGTAAATAGTTATTTAATTTTAAGACAATAAAATACAAATAAACCTATCAGGCCCTACCTACCGGATGCTGGAGATTTCTAATTAAAATACTAAGTATACAAAATCAGGGAAACCGGGGTGAAGGTCCTTAGATAAGAAGAGTCCAGGGGTTTCACAGATGGAAAGCCTCAAGTCAGTCGTTGAGCTCGCAAAGGGGCCGGTTGTAGCCTGCAGTCAATCTTCAGCTTCCATCAGACGCAGAGGAGGCGCGAGGATCAAGGAAACGTCCCTCCGGCTGTAGCAGTAGCCGGCGGACGTCAGGAGTGCCGAAGAGGAGACCCGAAGAGGAGGATCGAGGAGGAGGGCCGAGGAACGTCACTTGGGCACTTTTCTTCACGACGCAGACCACCGTAATGAAGATTATGTTGCTCAAAAACTAGTAAGCTTCGTAGCTGAGATGTTTTCCGTACCGAGCCCTGGCGTAGACTGGCTCTGACGACCCGGTTCCCAGTCATCCTGACATTTTGAAATTAGAAGCTTTTGTTCTAGAACATTAAAAAATAAAATCAATGTATAACGAGGTACAAGGAGGTATCAATAAGCTATACTACCTACTCCTAACTCCAGCAGCGAATTAAAAATAAAAACACATATAGAAAAACATAAACATTACAAGAGAAAAAAAAAATTTTTTACAGTTTTAAAAAGTATGAAATAAAAACAAATAATTAAGAAACACAGCTGCCATGACAAAAACTAAACTAGTGGTTTTTCGCCTAAGGGTTATTAACCCGACCCACATTTTGTCATTTAAAAAACGAAGATATCTAAAGTTGTATGTGATAAAAACTGTAGTTACATTTGTGTTTATCTATGACCAATTTTACTTTTTTAATTTATTTGCAAAATGGCCTATCAATGGTAGGATGACGTAAGCACTAGCGTGTGTATATACGTCTGTGTATACACTGACTTGGTGTTGGTGGGTCACATCCGTGGACGGTTCGAAACGTGATAATTACAATTATATATTTTTTATAAAATAATGCAATCTATTTGGCGATATTCAGCAGGGTCGTGGGGCTTTCGGGATGGGGTCCGCGGTCCAGGTTTAAAATAATAATTAATTTGGAGTAGTATTTCGGGACCACAAGAAAAACGAAGTTAAAGTACAGATTCAGCATTAGGTTAGTATTTGTGGGTCTTGGGGCTATTGCGAGATTGTTCATTAACAATATCGCTTCATCATTATGCGATCTACAACTTCACAATAATTATAGATCTTGTGGGTTTTTGCGTTTGAGCTTTCGCTTCGTGGCGTTTGGATTTCTTTCATTAGATCCTTTGCAAGACCGGTTCCTATAAGCGCTGGTAGGCTGCCAGCTTTCTTTTTGTATACGGCCATAAGGTGGTGTGTGATTCTTGTTTAGTCGTCTTTTCCTTTATTTTCTCTTTGACTGTCAAAGTCAAAGTCAAGTCAAAGTCAAAGCATTTATTTCAATTAAACCATTACCAGGTACTTTTGAATGTCAGAAGAACAATTCATAAAACTAAACTACGAGTGCAATACGTCATCCCGAAAGCCACCACGCCGAATCACACGCCGCCGAATGCCCGCAACAACGAACACTGCGAGCACGAAAGCACGTAGCGACGCACACCGCAACAACGAATGTACGAGACTCCAAATCACGGAACAACGAATGCACGCCGCAACGCGCAACCACAGCCCCGCGACCCGGAGCCCCGCGCACCCACCGCCACGGCACGCGCCGCCGCGCGCCCCCGCACCCACAGCACTCGCCGCCGCAGACATCCGGCGACGCGCAACTCGACGCAGCAACCCCCGGGACGACGCATTGCACTCCTAAGCTACAGTCACAGTCACAAGGCATAATAACTTGTGAAAGTACTGTAGTACTGTCTCAATGTTAAGGTCGTGGTGTAGTCTATCATTTGTTATGTTCAAAGGTGCGTTTGCGTACGGCTTCCGGCCACCTCGCGCGCCTGAAAGAGATGTCAGCAACATGGAAGGGGCCCGCAGTTAGTCAGTAGAAGTCTGACACTCCCTTCCGCTCTGCCCAAGAGAAATAATCAACAAATAACCCCTCCCGGGGGTTATTTGTTGATTTAGATAGAGAACTGAGTCTTCTTCCGGATGCAACTAAATACCAGTATTTTACATGGCACAACTGCCTATTTCAACTTCAGAAACCAATTGTACTGGGTAATAGGTCTGGTGAAGCGTCAATGCTTTTATCAATATAAAAAATAAATAATAATATTTTAGGATTCTCCCATAGAATATCACAGGTTATTATTTCAAATTAAATATTTTAGTTTCTCAATTGATGAATCCCCGCACCAATAATTTTGTTGCCGCAGCAAAGTCAAAGTCAAAGCATTTATTTCAATTAAACCATTACTGGTACTTTTGAATAATAATAATGATTTATTTTTCTCGCCACAATATAGGTACATCAGAGAAGAACATTACAAAAATACGTAAACAGCAATAATTATACTGTGGGAGACTGGTGCCTAAGCTAGACTGTGAGGTCTGTATTTCAGGACACCAGGTCTCCACCCTTTGGGTATTTTTACATTTTAATGTTATGTATGATATAGTAATGAATGCGGTAAGAATTTACTAGAAGCATACGATTTTAAGATAAAACATAATATTTAGAAATAAAGAAATAAAAACAAAAGTAGGTACAGTCATTTTGGTGCTAGACGTTAGTACGTGTAGTAGGTATTTGTAGGTGTGTCTGTGATTGCGTGTGGTGTATGTGTGGGTGTATGTATGAGTGTATGTGTCGTAGTAGTGTGTGTTAGGGGGGGGGTAGGGGATTTTTTTTTTTTTTGTAACACAGAATGTTTAAATAGCCTATTTAGGGACAACAAGAAGTTTTTCTGTTTCCTCATAATTTAACTCAAGGAGCCAATTTCTTAGCTTAATTTTGCAATTGGTTTTGGTGAGGTTATAAATTGGAAGTATCTTATTTATTTTATTATAGAGGAAGCAACCAAGGTAACAAAAGAAACGTTGGGAGGAAGCAGTCGAGAGCCGGATGTGATGGCGGGCTATGGGATCGAAACGTCTACTTCTGAGGGAAAGTGAGGGGTTGAAGGTGGTAAAGCCATGCTGTTTTATAACCGTTTGCAATATAAATGTCAGAAGAACAATTCATAAAACTAAACTACGAGTGCAATACGTCATCCCGAAAGCCACCACGCCGAACCACACGCCGCCGAATGCCCGCAAAAACGAACACTGCGAGCACGAAAGCACGCAGCGACGCACACCGCAACAACGAATGCACAAAAATCCATTTTAGTGAAACCTTGAAGACATTCGTAAAATAAATGGACCTGCATCTGTGCTTCATTGAGAACTTATAGTGCAGTGTTGATTTTTGGAGTTTGAACGATTCTACCGGTGGATTGAACAAGCCCATACCTAGAAGCCATCACGCGCATAAACGAGTCATCTTCCTACATCCCTGGGTCTGAGTGGGATTCTCTGAATTGCCGAGGTATGTGGGCAAGTTTTGCTGCTATTAATTAGTTGGTATTGGTTTCTCGAGGATTCATCAATACGGAAATTGGTTTTATTTTGAAGTCCGCCATTACATGGGTTCTTAAATCTAACTTTGGTTTCTTTCTAAAAACAACCATCAAAAAGGTGCAGGCTATTTACACGCCTCACCAAGGTCCATTATCTTACCATTATAAACATTTCATCCAACATCCCAATTTTAGATAGAACTTAAATATAATTACTTTACCATTGAACTATCAAAGGTGAAGTAATTTATATTTAACTAAGGACTACCTAATGATGTCCCGCAAGAGATACGTGATGAATACGATCCTAATTGAGGCCTCCTAATTAAATAATATCTCTCAGCTGATTCATATTTGGTTTTAAATCAACAAGATTTGCAGCTTGACTTTTGCTGCATTTTAGGCTTCCGTAGCCGAATGGCAAAAAAGGGAACCTTTATTGATTCGTCATATTTGTCTGTCTGTCCGTCTGTCTGTCTGTATGTCCGTCCGTATGTCACAGCCATAAACTTATCACAAAATATTATTACATTTTCTGTTGCCACTTTAGCAAGATATAATATAAATTAAAGGTGGCTTTCCTACTACGATGGTAAGGAACCCTTCTTAATCAAGTCCGACTTGCACTTGACCAGTTTTTTTAATTATTACTTTAGTTCTTATCATACGGAAGAAAGTACATTATGTGTTATCAGGATTTCATGACTATATGGCTTGTTTTTTGCCATTATGATATAGATAACAAAGTAAATAAATCTTATTATTGCCTCGTTAGCATATTGGTGGATACCAGACAAAATACTACTCAAAATCAAAATCAAAATCAAAATCAAAATCAAAACTCATTTATTCAAACTAGGCTGATAATCAGCACTTTTCGAACGTCAAAATTTACTTTACTTTACTTATTTACAAGTGACAGTCCCCCAAAACGCCCACCCTTCGACACTTCCTAGTGTTTTTGCTGGAAAGAAGAAGTGGCGGAACAAACTCTCCAGCAACACATCTGTCTGTTTGGTTAGAAGAACCAGACTCGATACAATACTGTGGCGTAAGTTAATATTACGGTTGACTACAACTGATGATGAGGTCCTAGGTTCGAGTCCCAGCTCAAAGTATTACTGGGTTTTCCATCAGGAATTTCTCAGTAGCAGCTACGGAGACTGAATTTGTGTCCGGCTGATGGCAATAGGATTATTTAGGTTAAGGTATTTGTTTATGGGTTTTTGTTACCTGAAAAATAAATGTATTCTATTCTAATAGGCTCGATATTACGTGGGACAGAAATTAAACTAGTGATCTGTGGGTGTACTATTAAGTACACCTCTGCCTAATACTTTGAGAATTACAGGTGTGATATTATGTTATCTATACATATAATAAATCTGTAGAAAATTTTTTTTTGTACATCGAAAATATTAAAAAAAAAATTGTCAGGGTATCAAAGTATAACCAAGAGAACACATTTTCAGCATTTTTGGAATTTTTGTCTGTTTATCTGTTTGTCTGTTTCGATGACTAAGCATCACGTCAAATTTACGAAACGAATGTAGGTAACTTTTATACATAAATATTGTGCGTAACTTGGGCTATTACTTAGTCTTTGTTTCATCGTAATCGGTGCTCTCTATCAAAAGATATATGCATTTATAGTTTTCAAGATGAACTTATCATTATGGTCAAGAATGAGACAAGCAACGACATCTATTGAACGAATATGGTACTTATTAATAAATGCCTTCACGAGATAAGTAATGATAGCAAAAGGTACGTAGATATTAGTCTAAATGACGCTGTTTTCAAAATCTACATAGCCTAAACCCTATAGTGTGTTTGATCGCTCTTTTTTAGCAGTTTATCTTCGTCTTCGACAGATGGCGTTATTCAATTGATGTCATTTTCTGAACCGCGGTGTTATTAAATAAACATATATAATGATATGTTTCATGAATAGTCAACAAAAAAAGATTTACCAATTACACAGTATAAAAATACTATTTTTTTTAAACTAAATTAAAATTAGGTAAAACCCACGACATATTTTGTTTGTACTGTGTGGGAATCGAACCTGCGACACGCAGTGCTACTGTTAATCGTCCAGCCACTGCACCAAACATGTCTTTATATAGATGTGGTGTGTTGTTAGCCCTATGTGTCGAGGCAGCGGTATTTCTTTCGAACAACCCGCAGCCCCGACGGGCGTCGGTCCTTGGGGGCCCCTTCAATGTTGCTGACATCCCTTTGAGACGCCCGTGGAACACGAACGCGCCTCCATCGTCATAGGACTGACGAACGATTAACTAGCCCGTTACTCACCGTTTACAGGCCCGCGCCTACAGTGGCCGGAAGCCATCACGTGGCCCCCGATGCCCGGAGCGTCTCCCACGGCGGCTGGGAAGAGGGGTTGTGTCCCTCTTACGTTCACCTCTTTCGCTAGCATGACTGCTTCGCAGAAGGAGGTGACGGCGTTCCATTTCAGATTCGATGTCCCAGATTCGGTACAGGTACCTCTCGAAACAGCCTCTAATCCCCCCTTTTTTGTGGTTCGTAAATTATCAAATGACTCATCCCGCTCTGGGCGGAGCGGAAGAAAGTGTCAGACTTCTACTGACTAAAAACCACCCACGTTTCTTCTTAGCTCTTTGTGTTTCGGGGCCGTGGTATCTCTTGCGGACAACCGTCAGCCCCGGCAGACGACGGCAGCAACAATTAAGGGGCCCCAAAGGACCCCTTAATTGTTGCTGACATATCTTTGAGGCGCGCGTGGAACACGAACGCGCCAACGACAGTACCTGTCGACTATAATGTACCTGTTTCAAATTTCTTAAAGATCCGTTCGGCCGTTCTGACGTGGTTGATTAACAAACACCCATCTATCTAAACTTTAGTATTAGACATAGTCAGTACTTTGCATTACCCTCTTCTTATTTTCTACAGCGGCAGTAAGTTAACGCAGGGCAATGATTTAATGTACTTTTATCTAAGCGACGCATTTTAGTTTCCGACAAGCACGCGAACGAAGTCGCGGGCACAGCTAGTAGTAAATAAAACACTACATTCAAATATTTTATTTTATTTTCACTAACAACCCAATTATATCCTCCAAGATCTTAAGAACATGGCGCTAGTAAACGTGGCGACACATTTTTTTTTGCGGGTGGAAAATCGTCAAATAACCCCTCCCGCTCTTGGGCAGAGCGAAACTGAGTGTCAGACTTCTACTGACTAAAAACCACCCATGTTTCTTCTTAGCCCTTTATGTCGAGGCCGCGGTATGTCTTGCGAACAACCCGCAGCTCACACATCAAGGCATTACATTTCCAATATAATTTAGCCTCGTTTCGTATCAGATTTTCAGTACAATGAAAGATCTATATAAACTGTTTCGTATAGTATGATTGGTCACCTTTCGGCGCACGTCATCAATCAATTAGTAATACTAAGATTGTCCTAATTTACATTTGGGACAAACAAACTTTCTTAATTCTAAATTCGACAGCAATACGTTCAGGAGAAAACAAACAACAATTTAAAACCAGAAATATATATTTAAAAAACCATAGTTACATTTAATTTACACTAACGTACAGCAAACGGCATTTTTTGAACAGTCGGTTGCAAAAGTATCTGTAATGCGAGGGTTACATCTAGGGACACATTGCCCACCTCGTTTTTGGCATCTCGATTCTTTCACTGACACTGAAAAATAAAATGAACCAATTAAGATTTTATTACTATTTGATGTACATGTACAATGAGTTTTATCGTAAAAAAAAGAAAAAAAGTCGTTTTCCAGCAAATTTTTTGCGTAAGGCTACTTAGTTTGATGTACAGAATGCTTGGTTGGCGGCTGTGTGATGGGTTAATTTACACCCTGTATATACCCTAGGAAAAGACTGCTATTATTTTGATATGCTACACGAGGTAATTGGTGTACTTAATAGTACACTAAAATTTCGAAAGTTATAATATATGTTAGCCCCATATAATAGGAGCATATTACTATCAACCGAGCTCAAACCCAGACTACGTGACCGCTATTGAGTTTCAGTTGAAATTCCAGAGGGAAAAGCCAAATGACACTTTCGAATCAAACCCAGAACCTCATGCTCAGCGACCTATAGACCACCTTTAGAAGTTGGAAGTGTGCGAAACAGGTTTGTTTCAATGCACCCGTTTCATTTATTTGGATGCCTTAGTTTCTCTGTTCTGTTTTACACCTTTTATCATATTTTTATCTTTATTACTAAGTATTCTTATTAGTATTATTATACACCTATTTCACATATATAAGTACTTACTCATACACATCACTACATAGTATAAAACAAAGTCGCTTTCTCTGTCCCTATATCCCCATGTATGCTTAAATCTTTAAAACTACGCAACAGATTTTGATGCGGTTTTTTTTAGTAGATAGAGTGATTCAAGAGGATGGTTTTAGTATATAATTTGACCGACATACAAGCGGGTGATGCCGCGGGCATCAGCTGGTACATAATATAAACACAAAGTACAAAACTGTTTCATATTCGTTACTTCACCATCTCAGGGCCAGTTGAAAATCAGCGTCGGGCACTAGCTGCTCGGCAGTTTGCTAAACTGGACCTATTTGGCGCAGCCGTGAGATGCACACACTGTTTTCTTTTCAATTTCTTTTTATATTTTTTATTGTTTGTTGTGTGCACTTGTGGAATGTCCTAAATAAATATGTTTTCTTTCTTTCTTTCTTTCACCCAGGTATTTCAAAGCTGCTAGAAAAAGACTCAGAAGGCCACAGTTGTATACTTACGTCCATTACAGCACTCAACTCCTTGGCTCTGCTGGTCAGGACATAATCCTCTTTGATCTATCAGGTGTTGACAGTCCGTTGCTATGACGCATATGCCTCCTTGCGATATGCACTGGGGTTCGTTCCGAATGGAGTCAATGAGTCTTACTATAAAGAGACAAATTTACTTATTGTTAGTCTGGGGACTGTTTCATGCAATTTTGAACGTTCAATTGTTATGTCAGCCTTTTAAAAAAAACACATAATTATATGTATGCTTTTTATAGGCTATTTTATTATCCCATTTGTAAAATACATATACAAAAGGAAAGAAACAAAATATATTTTATTTATCACAGGATACATGACGTGGACGTGCATACAAATTAACAAAATACGGAACAGATAAAAAACAAGTTAACACCTGTCGTGACTGTGACAAGCAGGTTTTTTTTTTTTTTTTTTTAAACTTTGCCCCACACTAGGATTTTCTCCTGTATCGTGGGTGCGTTCACAAACATATAAAGTCACATACACAAATACCCAGGCCCGGAACAGCTACCTGCAGGCCATACAAAATTTTTGTTCCGTGCGGGGATCGAACCCGCGACACGCAGCGCAGCAGTCCAATCGCTTAGCCACTGCGCCAACCGTGCCGTCAGCCGGTTACCACTCAGCATGATGCTGTGCTATGAGGGGCCCACAGCACAGCTCTGTTTTTTTATGGTTACCAGTCACAAAGTGTACAAACGCCAAGACTACGTCATAAATATTTGATTACATGGATAAGAAAATAAAATAAACAGAACTTTAATAATTATAATGTAATACAGTGTATTGTGATATACACCGATGCGGAAATTCAAAAGAAAAATGTACAACTGCGTAAATAAAATTAGCATTTCCAAATAGTTACTTTTGAAACAATATTTAAGCAGCTGATTTTTTATTTAAATAAGTTGGGGTATTTTTTCCGCAAAAAATAAGGTGTTCAGTTCGATGCACTTTAGTTCTTAAATGTCGGAAACAAAGTTCTCGTTGTGCTAGGAAACTATCTAGGAATTGGAAGATCAAATTGTTATTAAGTATTTTTATTTAGAAAGAAAAAACGCACTAGCTATACACATATGACCTCAAAAAAACATTTAAAAACAGGTAACATAGTAAGACCAAACAGTACAAAACCTTTTTCCAAAAAAAAACCGACTTCAAAAACACACAATCACTTTTTTGTGTTTTTGAAGTCGGTTTTTTTTTGCAAAAAAGTTTATTTTTATTTTAAAATCCTTAGTTGTAATATCCTATACAAATATTTAGTATACATTTAACATTCAACCAAGAACCCTAACCCTTAACCTTCAAGATTCCCTTATTATTGCTTTCAACTCCTAACCGTTTAGGAGTAGTACCTTCCATAATCAGCTCACCTAGATATCCTGAAAGAATACAACCATATATACGTGCCCATAATATTTTACTAAAGAATTATGCTAAAACTCCTCACCGTTGAGGAGTTATACCTTCCATCATCAACTCATTAACATGAAGTGATGACTGCTAGATGCAAATACTTAAAAAACTTTAGAAAAAGCACGAAACACGTAATACGTGCCTATACAATTTGAGTGTTGCCCTCGATTTCTCTGGGATGCCATCATCAGATCCTGAATTTCTTATCATGGTACCACCTTTGAGATATCTCCTTTTTAAACAAAGAATTTTCTATATCGGTTCAGGCGTCTCCGAGTAATCAGTGAATATACATAAAAAAAAAGATTGAGAACCTGCTTTTTTAAAGTCGGTTAATGAGATTTACCTTCTATAATCAGGGCAACCCCCTGAAAGAATACAACTATTACTTCATAGGTACGTATAGTTTTGAAAGATTTTTTTATCAACTCCTAATCGTTGAGGAGTTGTACCTTCCATCATCATCAGTGAATCCACATGATATTATGATGACCACACGCAAATAATTGAACAGGTTTAGAAACTATATGGAAAAAGTCATTAGTGCCTTTAAAGTTTGAGAGTTGCCCTCGATTTCTCTGGGATCCCATCATCAGATCCTGAATTGGTGACAACCACCACTTTGGGTCAACCTAATACCCTGAAAGAATACAATTATCGCTACCTACATAAGTGAGTATAAATAAGAAAGAATTTTCTTTCAACTCCTAACCGTTGAGGAGTTGAACCTTCCATCATCATCAGCGAATTCACATGATATTATGATGGTCAGACGCAAATACTTAAACAACTTCAGAAAATATATGAAAAACATCATATTATGTGCCTATAAAATTTGTGGGTTGCCCTCGATTTCCCTGGGATTCCATCATCAGGTCCTGATTTGGTGACAATGGGACCATCTCGGAAGTATACCTTTTTGAACACAAAAATAATTTTGAAAATCGGTTCAATAATGACGGAGATATGCGATAACAAAAAAAAAACATACAGACGAATTGAGAACTTCCTCCTTTTTGAGAAGTCGGATAAAAAAACAGCAAGAAATTTTCAATACTCACAGTCATCATCATTATTATTACGATTATTGCACTGATAAGCCTTCACAGCTCCTAGAACACACAGGACAATGACAAACTTGTGGCTAAACATGATAACACTTATATTTACTATGCACGACCGTACTCCCGCTGATATCGGCACAGAATGAGCCATCGGTATTCCGAACATGTTTATTAAATATCATTCGCACTGTAATAATTGTGTGTAACAATTTTCTTTATTACTTTTTATCTTTACGTTTAATTGGTTTTCCTTACTATGTGGCTTTTAATTAATCGCCAAATTTCTGATGTATTTTTATTCCCAAACCTTTTTCTAACTTGGTTGTGCAGTTCAGATAGGCAGTCGTGTCATGTAAAATATTGGTATAATGCCATTGACTTATATATTACTGCGTTTTTATATCAATGTATAATGCTATATTCGGTAAGACTGGAAGCGAGTCAACATAGGAAATGGGAAATGGCTAGGCAGATGATAATTTCTACTTTTCCACTTTTCTGTAAAGACTATTTTTTATACAAATTTATTACTTCTGGAAAAGACATCGAATTTCGACAAAAATAAGTCTCCTCTAGTGGATTTCCACGACTTTGTTGAGCTTGTCTTTGACTTTATCTGTACCGTGTCTTCTTGTAGGTCGCCATTTCAGATCAGTTTAGTCAGTACGTCGTCCTGCTATCCAAAGAAAGAAAAAACATAAACCAAATCCATGTACAGAATGAAAATAATACAGTTATTGTTAATTTATCACCTTATCTCCAGTTCAAATCCATCAATCAATCAATTTTATTGTGTGACCTTCCATAGTCGTACTTATGTGACAACTATAATTACATTACATAAAGAGTCACTGTTCCCTCTCATTTATTCAACCCGTCTGGCTTCAAAACAAGAGTGAACAGGTATCTCTTGAGTACGCTCGTTCCATCATATACCTCATCTATTGCTATCTACCAGACGTGATCGAGGTCACGCAGGCCCCTTTCGCAATAAGAAAAACCAAAAAAGTGACAGCTGTTCTTCCTGACTTTGGTCCTGGACTGGTGTGGCCTGGTGTCCTATTAAACGCACCCACATTTTGAAAAAAATTAAAAAAATTCAAAATATTTTTATTTAAACATAATGCTTCATATATAATGGTTTGTGTTTGGAGCCTTCTTTTAGGAAAACAATGCCTGTGTTAGGAGACTCCGCTCCTCCATATCTTACATTTTGTCAGTTTTAAACAAAATTAAGTTGTAGGTGATAAAAACTGTAGTCACATTAAATTTATCTATGACCAATTACATGTTTTTTAAATTTATTTGCAAAAAGGACCATAAACTGGTAGTGTGACGTAAGCACTAGCGTGTGTAGGCACACACAGACTTGGCATAGTGTGGCCATAGCGGTGTACGGTTTTAACATGATAACCACAATAGGTGAATGACATTTAGTTAGGTTATTCTAGCACGAGGAATTTACTATGTTGTCGTGTCATCTGTTATTTACGTACTTAATTACATATGAATATACAATTGTTATGTACAGTGTTGAACTAAATGAATGGGAAACTATTGAGCTGGTAGTTAGATAACCAATTAGAGTAATCATAGAGTTTTGCCACAAAAATAAGTAAAGGTTCACGACTAGACGCTCGTGTTATTATTATTTCAAAGCAACGTTTATAGCAGGTTATAATCTGATATTTAACTGCTCTATTGCTTTCACGGTTGTTTATCTTTGACAGTCGTTACAGGTAGTCATTCACCCGAAAATCTGACAACCAATCTTACCAAGGGGTATCGTATTATCCAATACTAACTGGATTTTTTTTTTTGTGACAAGCCCGCCACACTATTCCTAAACCACTGTTATTCCTGTAAGCCAAAATCGACAGTGGCGACCACAAGAAAAGCGCCGAGACAATGAAGCCCGACGAAGTCCCAGAGAAACAATTTAACTGTCTTGGATCCCGCAACGAAATTAATCAGAAAAAAATAGCGGAGGTGTAGGAAAAACATAATAAGCCCAGTTGCCTAGCACCACGAATATTATTGTCATTAATATTACTGGGTTGCTAACTGGATTGTGGTAGTCAGATACTATAGGCAGTTGCTTCATGTAAAATATTGGTATTCAGGTGCATCCAGTATGACCCACAGTTCCACCAGGACCCCACAGTTTCATCTGTATCCATTAAACTGACATAAAGACAGACAGAACTACGCTCACAATCATAAAAACAGTAGTAGTCTGGCGGTGATATGGGCAAACAACATAGTTGCCATCGCGGCACCACGGGAAAAACCTAAACGAAGTTAACACAGGTGAAGTGTATGGAGTGAAAGATGATTAAAACGTCGATTAGTTGTAAAATTCTTTATTTATAATTATTCTCAACACTTCTTAAATTAGTTCCAAGTGAAAATATAGATTTTTATATCGAGTTCTTGCGTGTACTGTTTAGGACGCCAAGAATGAGAACCCGATTTCGAAAACGGGATATCGGCGTTTGAGGGGAAATATTAGGTTTTTCAAGACGCTAATATTGGCGATTGATCAACATAATTATCAACATTGAATGTTAAAAAAAGACGTGTGGCACTCGGAGACTGCCGCGGTAAAGCTATTGCATAGCATTTTTTATCAACTTATGCAATTATAATTATTTATTTATTTTATTAATGCAGTATTTTTTTTCCTTTGTTTTTTTTTAATAGCTAACATATTAATAAAAATGAATTAAATTATATAAATCAAATGTAACCTTCGTAGTTCTAACCACTAAGAAAAACTATAACACAAATTAAAAGAAAAAGTAAATGACATCTTGACAACTGACGTAATGTCAGATGAAAATTAAACATTGAAAAATTATAAGATTTAATATTTTATAAAAGATGAGGATGTTTAGTAAAAGTGTAAGTATAAATACTATATTTCCCCAACATTTTGGTTATCTTTATAGCAGTATTATATATAAATTAACAAAACAAAAAATAATACTGCATTTGTTATAATAATAATAAAATGAATGTTTATAGCTAGAGTACTAACTCATTTTCTTTCACTATTTTTTCGTGACTTTCTTCATTAATAAATGCACTTTGTTTATTCATATTTAAAACACTTTGTACACAAATTATACGAGTACAGATATTCACTGTTGTACATAGATCAGATGATAAATACCCATACACCTATATACTTTCTCACAAACAGCTGATTACGGTAGTTTTCCAATACTACCAATGCCACCTAAAGGCGGGTTGCTGAACTAAAGAGACAAGCGTGATATTTCAAAAAGTCTTTGTCAAGTGTCAATTTGTTAGGTTTTTATTTTCGTTACGGAATTTCTGGATTCGGTCCCCACGCTCAAGGCCCGCGATAGAAGCTATGCATTAGCTTAAAAACTTTGCCTAACTTTGATCAAGTGCGTCTCCGTTATTATTTGGCTCTAATATCTGGTTTACCAACGAAGTCAGAGGTGTTCCTATTATGCACCGAAATTTCGCCAGTTATAAGAGGCAAGCCTATTGCCATCAACCGGGCACAAATACAGGTTCCATAACTGCTGCTAAGAAATTCCTGGTGGAAAAACCTCATAGCACTATTTTCGACTCGAATGTTCAAACCCAGGAGTCTATGTTCAGCGGTCCACCACTTGATCAACGCCCTTCAGTCGCCAACAAAACCAGAGTTTCGTAAATAGTTCTAACCGAGGCTTTTTTGTACTTGAGCGTACCTGCGGGAGCCGTTGAAATAAACATGAAACATATTCTAGATTCCGATATTATTGTGTTCCGATACTCAAGACACAGATTTTCCTTCATAAACAAGTGAATTTCCTCGTGATTTCCTTTAGCACTGAAAATGGAATATCACGTTTCTATTTCATATGAAATACCTCGTACTTCTCTGCTATTGGCTGAATAGGTTTCGTTTAGATTGAGGTTACCATCTTTCTATGTTCGGATATATGCCCGGTTTTTGAGAATCCCGTTTGTTCTTGTAATTTGTCTGTACTAAAAGTGTTTTCGTAATAAACTAAAACGTTTAAAAGAAAAATAAATGTAGTTTTGAACTTTAAATTACAATTTAAATTACATAAATAATTCATTAGAAAGATAGTTTAGTATTTAAACACAAAAAAAACAGGTAGACAGTTTTAAAAAAGTTAGGCAAATAATCTTTAGTTATCTATTTATTAATGAACTAAATTATTTTATAGGGATGGCAATTTAGTTAATCTTTCAGTTTTCTTTTAAACAGACTTCTAAAAAAGGAGCGAGTTTACGTATTGCAATACTTCAAACCTCATTCTTGAGAATCTGATTTTTTTTCATATTCTATTATAACTATGTCTGTGTATGTCTGAATTACTGGACCGGCTTATGTGTTTCCACCGACTTCTGATAGTAAAACTATTTTACCCCTGTTTTTTTTTGAATCAGGTGTTTTTTTACGAAAGCGTTTTTAATAAATCTTAATATTTTATTTTACGTAGGCCTACATGGGCACTTGTAAAACGTCGACAAAAAGGTGCATGAGGCCCGGTATCCACCAAAGCGGAGACGAGCAGAGCGGAGAGGAGATGTGCCAAATTCGACCAATCACAGGAAGGGCGAAAGACCAGATGTAAATTTTAACTAATGTGATTGGCCGTTTTCCGCACATCTCCACTCGTCTCCGCTCCTCTCCGCTTTGGTGGAAACCGGGCTTGATACGGGTTGGTCGTTTCTAATGGACAAAAACCGACAATAAACTCCATGGGTACTCTTTTAAAATGGTTAGTTTACAATATTTCTATGTTGCAGCATTATAATGCAGTAACTTAGATGTGGGGGGACAACAAAGGTCCGACAATAACTCATAGAAAACTACACAAAAAAATGCCTTATTTCATAAATACTACCTTTTACCTTAAAAACTATGTTCTCAATTAACGACACTGACCACCTAAAACAACAATCTAAATCCAGCCACAGATCCACCCTTCTATTCACACACAACCACTTTTCCAACAATTCGTACCCAAGCCTTGAACCGAATCGCCATTCGAGTCTAAAACAAAAGAGTGCAGCATTTCACAACTGTGTTTACGAGGGCGATGGTCCAATAAAGCATTAGGCAATACCGGTTCAAGCGACACAAAGATATCTGTTGTTTATTGCAGTTTGGAATCTGTCTTTATATTTGGCTTGACTGTTGCTTCTACTGTAGGAAATACATTTATATTACATGAATGAAGGTGTCTCATGGGGCTGCGGGTTATTCACAAGAGATACCGCGACCTCGGCGCAAGGGCTAAGAATGAACATGGGTGGTTTTTAGTCAGTAGAAGTCTGACACTCCCTTTCGCTCTGCCCAAGAGTGGGAGGGGTTATTTGATGATTTCCCACAAGCCAAAAAAAAAAGAAAGGCGTCACATTATGAAGAAGAATTAAACGAAATTCTACACATTGTTAATTTTATCTTCGGAAGAGCAAGCTGGAGCAGGAAATGATCGGATGAAAAATTTTCAGTCATCATCTGCCTGGCCTTTTCCCAACTATGTTGGGATCGGCTTCCAGTCTAACTGTATGCAGCTGAATACCAGTATTTTACATGGGTTGACTGCCTATCTGACCTCTACAACCCAGATAGTACTAGATGATTAATAAGGTACCGCTCAGTAACTGACTGGTTGTCAGACTTTCCGGCCACTGACTACGTGTAACGACTGCCAATGATCTACAATAGGGGTTCGGACAAAAAATAAACAATTAGTCCGTCAGATAGATTTCCAAAAAATATCGAACACGTATTTTTTCATTTTTCACATAAACAAAAAATGAAGACGATACAGTGCTTCTAAGACTCGTGAACTCCTCGAAAACGTCACATTTTTTACTTACAAATGACGTCACAACCCCCCACTCATGATCTATGACGCGTTTTGTCTTCGTCAATTTTTATTCATTTGATAAAACACGTATCCAATACTTTTCGATAATCTAATTGACGGACTAATTAGAATCTTATTTTTTTGAATCAGTCCGATCCCCTATTAATGACAGGAACCTTAAACAATACCATAACCATTGGAAAATGCATTATGTCGATGGTCCCAAACTGCGACATAACGCGTTCTCCAAGGGATAGAGGAAACTTACATGAGGTTGTCACCTATTCACGGACCTTTTGCCTTAAGATCAACCCTAAAGGTTGTTGTTATTTAACCACGAGCTCCGAAATTTTTTAGTAATTTCTGACTTAATTCCTCCTCTCGCCTAAAATCTAGTGTAAGAATTAACACAAAAACACTTTCTTCTCCAAAACACGGATGACTTAGTTCCCAGATCTTGCCCCAGTTTCTAAAACCACATTAATCTTAGCAATAAAAAAATCAATTAGAGTCTCAAAACGCGAATGACGAAGATGAATTACGGGGTCAATGACCGGTTCGATGCTGAAGTATTTTTCACGCAAAGTACACCGGCGTATAAATCAAGCTGACAGTATTTTATTGGGAAGAAAATATTAGTTGGACGATGCGGGGAAAATGTGTGATTTAGGTGAAAATCGTTGGAGTTTTGCATGGAAACAATTCAATGTGTTCATGTTTTACTCTATAAATTATCGTGACAAAATGTTTCGGTGCTCGCAAGCGCGACAGCTGAGCTGATCCGGTCCCGAAATCGGTCCCTGGGCCGGGCAAAGTGTTTTCACTATCAGGAATTTCTTAGCAGCAGCCGTAGAGTCTGGATTTGTGCCCGTTTGATGGCAATAGGCTCGCCCCCTATTATATGGGACTTAAACATAACTTGCAAAATTGGACGTTTTCTATTAGGTTTGCCTCTGCCTTATCTTTCGATGCCTACAGGCGTGATGTTACGCAAAAAAAAAAAGATGTTGAAGAAAAATGTACCACTGAACTATTAGTGTCATCTTTGTTATTAAATGTTGACACAGACGGCTTTGTGGTTTATTGATTCTCACACGACTGCACTCTGGGCAGTCGGTTGAAGCAATTGCACGGGTGGTGCCCGCGCGGAGACCCGGTGGGCGCCACTAGTCCGCGCGGTCGGGCGGTGTTCGTGTTTTAAGCATCAATTTCATACAAGCCATTGCGACGTGAGATCCACTTCACCTCGAAAGAGATACCCCGGCCTCAGCGCAAGGGCTAAGAAGGAACATGGGTGGTTTTTAGTCAGTAAAAGTTTGACACTTCCTTTCGCTCTGCCCAAGAGCGGGAGGGGTTATTTGATGATTTCCCACACCCAAAAAAAAGGTACTCCATTACAGGGAGTTCCATTACAAATTTGATTTTGTACAGTGAATCTGAACTGTAACATTACAGGTGAATGCTCTCGTTGCTTGTGATAATCGCGATCAATTTCAGTTGCCAAAATTCGCACACAGCATGTTATTTTATCTTTGCTTTTACGACTATTGAATACGCTGAGGGACCGACCACAACAGGTTTGAAATTCAATATCAAAAAGAAATACATCAAAAATAAATTCTAAAACTGCTCTAAACAATTGTTATTTTATATTTTAGAGTTTTGGTTTTCAAATATTTTTGGCATTGTGGAATATTATTGTAACCTTTAAACTTTCTAGGGTTCCGTTGTCAAATGATTATAATAATTATTCTTATTATTTTTTCTTAAATAAATTATTCTTATTCTTAATAGAATCCTTATAGATTCGTTCTGTTCGTCCGTATGTTCGTCGACGATATGAAATTGTGAAAAAAAGCAAAAGAAAAAAAATAGTTTGAACAGAATTTGGTTAGAATAACTAAGGACATAAAATGTTTGCGATATGTAACTTTTTCCTTAAATTGCAGAAATACTATTAAGTTTTGATAATGAAATTGTTTGGTGCTACGGAACCCTTTGTGTGCAAGGCCGACTCGCATTTGGCCGGTTTTTTTGAACTTGTCAAACAATATTGTAGACCGCACCTCAAGAGACCGCGTCACGCAGAAATGAAAAATTGAATAGTTTAAAATTTGAGAGTTTGTTTCATAACGAAAAAGGGACAGAATTATAAATTGAAATTACCTTTTTTAAATAAATTACTTCGTTTTATTGTTATGACAAGCTGGATTCCCAAACGAAAAGCTATGTAAATAAATTATTATATTACAAGTCGTAGGCGTAATTTATTTCAATCATTATACAGGGTGTAAATCAACCCATCACACAGCCGTCAACCAAGCATTTTGTACATCAAACTAAGTACCCTATGCAAAAACTTTTGTTGAGACTTTTTTTTTGTGGTCAAACATCTCATTTTACGGTGATAAAGATCGCAGGGGAGAATAAGTGCCTTTTTTTTTTTTTGGGTTGGGAAATCATCAAATAAACCCTCCCGCTCTTGGGCAGAGCGAAAGGGAGTGTCAGACTTCTACTGACTAAAAACCACCCATGTTCCTTCTTCGCCCTTCATGTCGAGGCCGCGGTATCCCTTGCGTGCCCTTCGTTTGCGTTAAGGGTATTTTTACACCCTATATAGCCAAGTTTCCTCTGTGCCTCGGAAAACAGGTGAAGCCGTTGGTTTTGGCTGTAATTTATAGGTCCTTGACCGTCGTAACAGGTAGTCAGTGACTCGAAAATCTGAAAACCAGTCTTAACAGTAGGTATCATAATTACCCAGTAACTGGGTTGTGGAGGTCAGATAGATAGTCGCTCCATGTACAATACTGGGATTCACCAGTCCCAGACTGAAAGCCGATCCTAATAACGCTGATAAAAGGCTACGCAGAAGAAGAAGAAGCCGTAGGCATGATTATAGGATGTTTCATTTTCATAGCGACTTTTTTTTTGGGGGCCTGGGAAATTATCAAATAACCCCTCCCGCTCTTGGGCAGAGCGGAAGGGAGTGTCAAACTTCTACTGACTAAAAACCACCCATGTTCCTTCTTAGCCCTTGTGCCGAGGCCGCGGTATCTGTTTCGAACAACCCGCAGCCCCGACGGCCCTTGCATGTTGCTGACATCTCTTCATAGCGGCTTCATTAAATTATTTTAAAGCATTCGTATGCAAAATATCATGTTTCTAGACCCAATGGTTTTGGCCGCAACATCACCCAGTTAATTTCAGGTTCATCCACGATTTTTAGCATCATCGATTGATAAAATCATGTTATATGTGCTTTTTGAGGAAGTCTGAAAGTGGCGCCGGTGACTGAAAAGTTGTGTGGAAATCGGTTGTCGTGGTATGGGCATGTGATGCGGAGGAATGAGGAAAATGTTGTGAGGAAGGTTTTAAATATGAATGTGGAAGGTTATACGAGTAGAGGAAGACCAAGGAAACGATGGATGAACTGTGTTAAAAATGATATGGTAAAAAAGGAGGTGGGTCATGAGATGTCGAGAAACAGAGAAGTATGGAAGAGGAAGAAATGCTGCGCCGACCCCAAATGAATTGGGATAATGGTAAGAGAATGATGATAATTATGTGCTTTTCTCCCACAAGTTACTCTGACAATCATAACTCTTCATATCTCAGTGTTTTTGCTCAACAGCATACTCAAAATCAGGTCTAGAATTTCCACAACTGCCAAAATATAAAACTGGCAACTTTATTCAACATTTTTGGCCAGATAAAACTGTCCAAAAATCCTTAGCCCATGGTGATGGCGTTGAATTACGAATGCGTACGTCATATCGCGTCTACTGGCGTCATCAAATTGCAGTACAGGGGACCACACCTCATGGAGAAAAAAGTTTTAAATAAACAAACCGCGGGCTTGCGGAAACTACTCTGCGAACATTTTGATGGCCATTGAAACAACGGGAAGGGAATATATTACATTGATTTTTAGGATTAACAAACAAACAAAATCCTACAGTGTTTTAGCGAAAATAACACTTTCTTAAATATAAACATGTTTTTAATTAATTTTCACAACTCTAATTTTAACATGTTTATTTTTTGGTAACATAAACATGTTTAAGAAAAGTTTGTAGACGGTATAACTAAGAAATTGTAGGTATTCATTTTCTGGAAATGTAGGTAAATCGATTAATACATACCAATCGGATAATCCACGTTGATTTATTGTATTGTTGTCTGAGCGAGTTCACAAAAATGAACATTTTCATTGTGTAGACTACCGCACAAGGTAAGAGAGAAATAAAATAGCACATGAGATTGAACTGTAAATGCACAAATAATCGGTCGGTAGGTCGGTTTTCTTGATTGAATTCAGCAAGCCAAGTATTGCACTGTTTTACGATTATTCGTGAAGTCTTTAATTCCAGTGAATATCATCTCCTAGGGAGAGAATTTATTGGTGTTCGAACATTTTTTTAAATATTCTGTTATAACTGAAAAACAAACATTTTAAATTAAATTTTTTTTTGACGGGTGGAAAATCATCGAATAACCCCTCCCGCTCTTGGGCAGAGCGAAAGGGAGTGTCAGACTTCTACTGTCTAAAAACCACCCATGTTCCTTCTTAGCCCTTGCGCCGAGGCCGCGGTATCTCTTTCGAACAACCCGCTGCCCCGACGGGAACATTTTAAATTACATTAGGTTAAGTAAACAACTTTTCATACTGTCAGAAAACAAACTCCTTTCAAAAACACACTGATACAAAAATCTTATTACAGTTTATACAGCAACTTTACTGGCCCCACACCGCACGGGGCCTAATAAAGTGGGTCGGGCAAACATTCCCAGCTAAAACTACGCTTTTTAACTATGTAGTATTTTTAGTTGCTTTTGTAGCAAGCCTGTCTCTGGGCCTCCCTGCTTTGCCTGCAAAACTACCTGCCTTTTTTCTACTTTCACGCTTACTCAAACACGGAGAATTGGTATCTTTCTTTGTTTTACTATAAAAGCAAATTAATGTTGGTTTTTCATAATTTTTTGGATTTTTTTTGAGGTTTTATTCAGATTGCACTTTAAAATGAAGCGCTTTTGTGGGATTTTTAGTTGATTTTAATGTGTTTTTGAGGTATCTGAAGTGTAGATGGAAGTGGTAGCATTCACGGATTTTACAGGTTTTACGGAAATAATTATTTAATGAAAATCACGTGAGTTAGCAAAAGTTTTCAGTATTGGGTAGCTGCCAGCATAACATAACAATGCCTCACTCAGTTTATATAATACTACACAACTCAGAGCTTATAATGTTCCCACTGCTGGGACACAGGCCTTCTCTATGAAATTACACAAAATAATGTGCATGCCTAGGTTTGAACCCACGGCAAGTCGGGGCCGCCACGACTGGGCCACCGCTGCTTACAATTATGATTTTATAATAATTGTCACAAATTCCCGTACAATTTATTTCCATAAATTTTATCATACTCTCCGCTATTTTCGGGGAAGGTTTATGACGTATTCATTTGACGCGTTTAAAGCCTCCGGCTATTAAAGCTTTAAAACATTGCTCAGTGTATGTTTGAATTTTACTGCGCTGTATTTTGCAGCGTGATCGCGAGTAAGCAAACACCAGCGTGAGTTTAAATTTACTTTTTTAAATACACGAGTTGTTACAAAGGTTTTAAGAAAATGTTAATAGTAGCAGATTATCCACTTAGCCTTTTTCCTAAACTATGTTGGGGTCGAATTCCAGTGTATTCGAATTTACCTTTTACATAGAGCGACTGCTTACCCAGTACCTGGGTAATACGGTACCCCTTGGAAGTCAGACTTTCGGCTTCTAACTACTTTTTGTGACTGTCAAAAAATTACAAATGATAGCCAAAAAAGCCAAAAGATAGGCCAACGGTTTAACGTGCTGTTAGAATCACGAAGGAAACTCAACAACTACAGTAATAAGTAAGTTATTTTGTGAGTTTACTTTTAACTTAACGAATAAACAATTTGGCTCAAAGGTAGACTTTAATCTGGCCTTATTAAAAAAAAAAAAAAAAATCCTTTTATAATTATATTCCATGCATTTACAAAATAATTTTACAATAAGTATTGAATTTTAAATCACATGCTTGTGTTGATTATTATTACTTATATTAATTCAGTTATAAATTATATATCTAATAAAAATTGCTACAATCAAATACATCATAAATTCATAATATGGGAAAATCTAGCCTTATTAGAATGGTTTTATCCTGGCATTCCGTTCCCCTAGCGGGCAAAACCGCAAACAAAAACTAGTCTAGTTCTAAATAATCTTTTTATTTTTCAGTTTTCTTGGTAAACTTTCCTTTGATCGACGTACCTGTAAAGGTCATGTTGAATTTTTCAGTAACTAAAATGTAATTGGACACAATTTTTAGATTCTGTGAAAAACTCGGCTTCTGCCTGATTCGTAATTTATAAAGTAAATGAAAAATTGCTTACAAATAAAACATTTCATTAAATCTCAAGGTTATCAGAAAAAAATCAACAGATGAAAACTAAACGATTCGTGAAAATTTAATAATAATTATGTCCAGTAATTATGTCCCCGTTTTCTGATAGAGTGAAAAGTTTTTTAGTATTTCGTGGCTACTCTTTCGAAAATGAAAAATAAAATTTAAAAAAAAATCTTCATTTTCATTTCATTTTTTCTCCTCTAAGGCGGCTTGAACGATTTTGGTGTGTTTTTTGTGTACTCAATGGGTAATCTGAGTGGTTACTTGCTATAATTAGACCTTGTAGGTATCGGTGTTGTCCAAATACGAAACAGCAAATAAAGAGCTAATCATTTGTGTAGTTTAAGAACCATCATTTCTCATATTATTATTTTGTAAGAGCCTGCTTCATGATAATTGAATAGCCATTACTCACCAAATAAATAGGGATGTTTCCTCACTAAAAAAGTATGATTCTGATTAGTCCGTCTGTTAGATTATCAAAAAATATTGGAAACGTGTTTTTTGTTTTATCAAATTAATAAAAAATTACGAAAATAAAACATGTTAAAGATTTTTTTTTCACGAGTCACGATCATGAAAGGGGGCTTGTGACGTCACTTTCTGGTAAAAAAATGTACCAAACTGTGACGTCACACGACTTTTCGAAGCACTGGATCGTCTTCATTTTTTGTTTACGTGAAAAAAGAAAAAAATATTGTGTCCAATATTTTTTGAAATCTGTCTGACGGACTAAATGAATTTTTTTGCTAACTAACCTATGTATTTAGAAATGGAACAGATTCGCATCAAATTACCTGTCAAGTAAATTAACGGGTACTTACTCGTAGGTGGTGAAACATGACTTTTTTTTGGTGGGTGGAAAATCATCAAATAACCCCTCCCGCTCTTGGGCAGAGCGAAAGGGAGTATCAGACTTCTACTGACTAAAAACCACCCATGTTCCTTCTTAGCCGTTCATGTCGAGGCCGCGATATCTCTTGCGAACAACACGCAGCCACGACGTGCCAACATGCCTTAAGTGTGACAAAGGTCTAATAGAGAGAAAGCTGTATTAATGTACCGTCATCATCATCTGCCTAGCCTTTTTCCAACTATGTTGGGGTCGGGTCCCAGTCTAATTGGATGCAGCTGAATACCTGATATACATGGAGCATGCATTTTACATGGAGCGAACAGTTACTACTAAGTAATACGATACCCTTTGGCAAGTTTTGTTGTCAGACTTTCAGGTCACTGACTACCTGTAACAATTGCTATAGATCTAATATGGCAGCCGGGACGAACAGCATAACGTGCTTTCCGAGGCACGGAGGACACTTGGTATGTAATGGGCGGTCAGCCGTCTACAGATGAACCTAGGCAGGCGCGGCTTAACCTAAAGATCGAGCAGTTATGATGAAGCTACAATTAAGCTCTTCTATAAATGTACTGCAACATATCGAAAAATGTTTCGCACTACTTAAATATAAAGATTATACGCTCAAGGAAAATTGGTAAATGACTGCAACAATATTTTCTCCACACAAACACCGTGAGATACGGCGCCAAATATTTTTTATTTAGCCTTCAATGTTGATTTAGGAGTTACAGGAAATAACAAATATTATCCTCTATAAGTGGAAGAGCTTATTGCTAAGGAAAAATAGTCTCTAGGCTCACGTGATTGGCTAGTAATACTTGAAGACTGAAGATTCTTTGTTTTTGTGTTAAATTTTTTATTTTTTTGCTAAGACCACTCATCTGCCTTGGTAACAATGTTGGGGTCGGTTTCTAGATGAGTATTATACAAATCAGTCACTAGGTGATATAATAATACCCCTGAGAAAAAGACGTGTGGCACTCGGAGACTGCTGCGGTAAAGCTATTGCATAGCTTTATATATTTATTTTATTAATGAGTACAGATATTCACTGTTGTACATAGATGATAAATACCTATACACCTATATACTTTCTCACAAACAGCTGATTACGGTAGTTTTCCAATACAACCAATGCCACCTAAAGGCGGGTTGCTGAACTAAAGAGACAAGCGTGATATTTCAAAAAGTCATTAAAAGTTCTGGTATTTATCGTTAGATGAAAAATCTAAAAAGTATCACCGCTGTGCCGGTCGGAGTGGGGGGTGTTAGGTTTTTTTCGTTACGGAATTTCTGGATTCGGTCCCCACGCTCAAGGCCCGCGATAGAAGCTATGCAATAGCTTAAAAAAGGTTTGTCAGTATAAGATTTTAAACTGACATGGTCACTAGCACTATTATTTATACTGTAAACGGGATATTTACCATGTTTACTGGTTGTTTCGAGTTCCCGATATTTCGGCGCTGTTACAACCACCATGATCACGGATAAACTGAAGTCATTGCGGGTGGATGTTTATGAGCAGACAAATCGGTCTACCCTCTTTCTTGTTCGTTTTTTGCGTTCGGTACCACTACCATTGTTACTCACTACACGATTCTGTTCCCGACACACAAAACTCACTGTGTCCACTCGCGAGCTTTTTTCCACACTTTTATTTACATGGTTCAGTATAAATAATAAGGTTTGTCAGGTTTTGAGGTTTTTGTCTAAAGATATAATATTTACGAATGACAGCCGCAACAACAGATTAACGTGCTTTCATAGGCACGTAGAAATCTCGATATAATTATGTATTGGATGGTGATCCATCCACGGACTGACCTAAGCATACACAGCTTACTTTAAAAATTTACCAACTCCTTTAAGAAGCTATCGATGCTTACAGTAACTATTATGAAACACGATCGTTAATGAAAATATTTTCTTTACATTATTTAAACAGAATAATTATCTAATTAATAATAATTAATTAATTATTATTACTTACAAATTAGTAATTAAATAGACGTCCTATCTCTTTATTTAAAATCATCATCATTTCAGCCATAAGACGTCTACTACAGGACATAGGTCTCCCCCAGAAGAGGGGGATTTGCCATAATCGCTACGCTTGGCAGGTGGGTTTTCGTTCGTAGTATGGTCGTTGCAAAGGCTCAGAGAACGCTGCTGCCCATTCTCTGGTAAGTCCCTTAGTCGCCTCTTACGACACCCACGGGAAGATATGGGATGGCGCTATTCTTTACGTCCGACACCATATTTAAAATGGTCGTCCTAAAACAAAAAACACTCAATCACCGCTAACAAACCAATCACCTTCTTATAAAAAGATTAACACCGCTTCAAAGTGAGTCCAACAAAAAAGGTGGTTATCCAGGCTTTAAAAGATTAAGCTACACAAACAGTATCCTCCAAGGTGCCTGTCTAAGTAGAACGACCAGTCCCGAAGGATTTGACGAAGACAAACGAGTAAGGTATCTAGGTCTCTAATCTTGCACCAAAGTGTAGTTGTAGTTTATTTTTTTACACATAGTGTCATTATTATTCGTCTAGTAGTCTTTTGATTGATTGGAAGGTAGAACAGAAAGAATGATGATTTTTTGAATAATGCTGTGTTTTCGAATGAATAAGTTTTTGAATCAATAAAAATTATGTATGGCTTTTTTTTTCTGTAAGTAGGTACTTCTAAAGTTTCGTTTTAAGTATTAGTATCGCGTCGTAATCAGTGGGCAACCCCTAGCTTGTGCCCGCGGGTTTTCCTGCATGAAGTTCAATTATTGTCCATGGCATTATACTAAGGGTACAAAAAGTATTATATGTGTTAATCTAACCTATACACTGGCTGTGTCCTAAATTTCATTCAAATTCGTTCAGTTGTTTTTGCGTGACAAAGTATCATACATCCATACATCTAAACATTCAGACATCAATAAATACATCCTAATAAGCTTTCGCATTTATAGTATTAGTAGAATTGCTATCCTCTGATCGTTGAAAGCGTTGGTCTATATTTAATGGCACATGAAATGTGTATTGAGAAACGAGGCATTTGTATTAATGTGATTTTTTCAACCGCGTATTACAGTTTCATCATTCCGCGTGGTATGCTTGGTTTGAATTATGAGGTTGTTGGTGGCATACAAATATACACAGAGATGCAAGTATTATACTTCTTTGAAAATCTTGCTTCGAAGGTTAGGTATATTATTATAGATTTTCTACTTTATTGACCCTAATTCTTTAAAGTATTAGGGTTAATAAAGTAGAAAAATTGTAGTAGTTTAGTAAAATATGCGTAATAGATAATTTTATGTAGTGTGGTTGAAAGTTTGAAGGCAAGTTTAACTGCAGTTTCTGACCGATGTATTTATTTTTTGTTCAGCCTCCTCCGTCCCACTCCTGGGTAAATGCCCTCCATGAATTTACAAGTTTGTTTACAATTTCCTTTCTCCATCCAAGCCGTTAAGAATGATTTCTGACTGTCACGACAGCGTTTCTCGGGTCCTGCTTGCCTCAGATACGATGGCCCATCGTCGCAAATCTGTCCGGCGTTATCCTAGAAACGATTGCCTATTACAATTCAGTTACGATAACATAAAGATTTTCTTGTTGTTATCTTAGTCCTACTGTTTTGTTGCTACTCTGTGGTCTTATTCTGTGGTCTCCCTTTACGCAACTTTTCACCTGTGAGATTACAATAACCGATTCGTGCCAACAATTTATATTTTATGTCTTCGGAAGATGTTTTAGTTTTTGAAATACTATTAGAATATTATGAGGTATTTTTATGGTAATAGGAAATTAAATATTTTATAGAAAGGTTTTTTTATCTGTCCATGATCTTTAGAAGATTTTTGCCAAACGAACCCACTTTTATCGATAGTCGATATCACTTAGTCGTTGAAACCTAATCCCTACCATAAAATAACCTTGAACAAAGTCGACGTTTAACATTAAAACAAACAACTAAGAAAATATAATTTAATTTAAAACAATCGCATCCCAAATTCAACTACCGTACGAACTAATTGTTTCCAATTCACTACCCCAGCTTCCATCAAATAGTTTCCAACTATAACTAATTCATATTCTGTACCATCTTGAAACGGTTTCATCTCGTCAATAAAGTCAATGCATTCCTGTTTAATATTCAAAAGATGCGCATATAGATGAAGTTTTATTATCTAACTTTAGCTATAAAAGGGTTGCTGCACTTAGGGAGTTGACTTGAGAAACTTACTTGTTAGTTTCAACTGTAGTTTATAAATACGCGCCCTGGATTTTGTGTGGGATGGTGTCACTTTGGATAAGTTTGGCGATGTTTATGATGAGTTGGACATCTGGAAATGGATTCAGATATCGACGCTGAGAAGACTAAACTATTGTGGGGAACGTGAACTTTTTCAAAACATCACTGTCTATAATTTATAGCCATTTGCAACATTGAGCCGGTTGTAGTTCTGATACATTTACTTTATACTAGTTCTTTGGACAACCGGAGCACAGACATGGTCACTAACCAAACATCAAAAGTCCGCCCTCGGGGTCTGTCAGCGAGCAATGGAGCGTAGTATTCTTAGAGTGCTCACTGATCACATAAAAAACTCGATACTGCGGTCCAAAACTCAAATTGCTGATGTCGGTCACACGGCTACCAAACTCAAATGGAACTGGGCTGGTCACGCCTGCCGCATGCCGGAGGAGCTGTGAGCCAAAGCAACCAGGCAATGGGTCCCACACAGCAGCAAACGACAGCGCGGCAGGCCCCGTAGGAGATGGCGGGACGAACTGGATTCTTTTCGCAGGGATTGGCAAACCAGAGCACTGGATAGGGATACGTGGAAAGAGGAAAGGGAGGCTATTTCCCTGCAGTAGTGGGACACAAATGGCTGATTATTATTATTATTATTTGGACAACCAAAGTTGTTCAATTATTGTGTAGTAAATTTGATATGGGCATTGGGCAAGTGATGCGGATGAATTAGGTAAATGTCGTGAGTAAAGTTTTAGTCTGAATGTGATGAGTATAAGAGTAGAGGAAATCCAAATAAAGGATGACTGAACTGTGTAAAGGATTATATAGCAAGAAAGAAGGTATCGCGAAAATGGCGAGCTATGGACAAGTATGGAAGAAGAAGGTAATTATGCTGCGTCGACTCCAAATAGAATAAAATAAGGGCAAGAGATTGATGAGCCAAAATTTATAATTTTTTTAATCTGTACTACAACCCTAAACATGATCACATTTTTTAGATACGATCATAATGTACAACTAATTTTAAAAAACATCCAATATTTTTGAAAACTACGATTTACAGAACTAAAATTATTATAAAATATATACAAGTATCCAAAAGAGAAGAATTACAGGCCATCAAAAAACTCGTCCACACCGCTGTCAACAGGAAAAGTGCCCAGAAGGCTGGCAGCATTCCCACGTTGGATGGCAATGCTGATTCTTTGGCCAAAGAACAGGTCAGCTCTCTGGTCACGTGAAGAGTCGACCAAACACTTGGAAATTTCCTTAAATAAATAAATAATAATAATTATGAATGAATGTGAACGAAGCAAAAGGAGTATGTAAGGATCGTAGCAAGTGGCGTTCTGTGGTTTCTGCCTATCCCCATGGGAAAAGGGCGTGAGTTTATGTATGTATGTGTATGTAATAATTTTTAAATCATCATTTATTCTTCTACGAAGTAGTTATAACCCTAAACTACAAACAAAGACACATACACCCCACAAAACAAGAGCCATTTCAGCATCACTACTCCGACTGTACCAACAAATAGATTTCAATTAGGGACCATCTTTGTTAGAATTTACACAAAGGAAACCGTCCAGGGGCCCAAAGGCCGGATGATTAAGGAGACGTCGAAATACTATTACTTTGTTACGTACGAACGGAGTTAGGGGTGTTTTCATGCTTTGTGACTTTGGAACTGAGACGAGGAAACTATTTGTAGTTTTAAAAAGTTTTTGAAGTAAGTTTTAATAACAAGTAATGCAATACTGAGATTACCAACTGCCTCGTTGTACTGCCTTGATGGTACTGTGGTCGCAATTGACTACTGAACAGGTCCTGGGTTTGATTCCCGTTTCGGGCACATTTCTATTAGGTTTTTGCCATCGGGAATTTCTTAGTATCAGCCACGGAGTCCCGATTTGTGCCCGGTTGATGGCAATAGGCTCGCCCCCTATTACATGGGATTTAAACATAACTGACGAAATGTGGATGTACTTCTAGGTAGACCTCTGCCTAACCCTTAGGGCATTACAGGCACGATGTTATGTTGATGATGTTATGATGATCTATGCAATAAAACTGAACTTGAAAATATGAGCGTATATGGGAAATGACTGACCACCTTCTGAATAAATAAAAATCGGTAGAGGTAAAAAACCTGAGACTGCTTGTAATTAAAATACCTAATTGAATAATCAGCCATGAGCAAGCGTGGTGAGCAATGCTTGTACGGTCAGCATCAGAAGTAGCTTAACATTTCGCTATTTTAATTATTTGATGTACAGGACACCAGCTGTTATTTTTAATGTTTCATGCTACTTTTGCTGCTGACCGTACCTACTCTGCTTGAAAATACCCATTTGCCCAGCAGTGATACAGTAATAGACTGTATTGGGTCAGAGATGCGAACAATGGACAACCATCCCATCCCTCTACATTTCATCAACCCGGAAGAACACCTGCCATACGGATACGAACTGCAAGGCCCAATCTGGAATCTCTAAACCAATTTAAAGCCCAAGTTGCCCGCTGTAGATATAATCTAACCAAAGAGGGTATTCCCGATCCATCCCAACCAAATTGCCAATGTGGAGCCCTTCTGCAGGCTATGCACCACCTCCTGTTCTGCTCATGCTGTACAACCACTAGCACCTTTTAAGATTTAATAGAAACAAGTTTTGGAGCTGTGTAGGTGGCTACATACTGCCCTATCACAATTTGAGTTCATCGACACGTAAAGAAAAAGAAATATCAAATTAATCATGTTTGACTGGCTTATAATAAGAACCTACAAAAATCCTTTCCTTATTTTAAATTAGCAAAAACCTACAAACGTGACAGTGACCCAATTTAGTTTAACACACATTGCAAACAAACCTCCACTTTATTGTTATATTACTTAGATAAGAATTAAAACGGAAACCAAGGTAACATTTTACGTTAATATTTCCGTAAACGAATTGTAACAGGAAATATAAACACTCCACTATCTAAACGTCGCCGAGTGAAAATGTGAAGGTAAAATTAGTCATAAAATGCGATATGAAAGGAAATATGGCGTTTTGTTTTCAATTTCTGGTAATGTTATAATTAAACTTGCTGGTTTACTTTTAGATTAATTGTTTTGTTCTTAATTAAGACAGGTTTTTTCCTTGTTTATTTGTTTGTCTTTTTGTAACGTCTTGGAAAAGAGATTTCCGACGTTTTAGTCAACTGGTCCCAAATAATTAATTATTTTTACCGGTGTTTAAGATGAAAAAAAAAACCGAAGAGTGCGAGTACGAGCGTGTAAAAAAATAAAGGTTGTTGAAACGACACGAGTCTTACTACAGCCACATCAAATGTATAATGATTAACTCTGAAAACGGGATATTTACCATGTTTACTATTTCGAGTTCTCGATATTTTGGCGCTATTGCAAGCATGATCACGGATAAACAGAAATTATTTCGGGTGGGTAAATATCCCGTTTTCAGAGTTAATGATAACGTTAGTGACAATGACAGTTTAAAAACTTATACAAACACTGCGTAAAAAAAAAAAGATTGTAAAAGCATGCCACGGGTTGCTATTACTAGTGGGGCTCCGGAATTCCTACGGAAATTGGAGACGCGACCGTATTTTGCCTCCCAAGTCACATCGCCCTAGGCCGTGAACAAGACCTTGAGTCAAGAAGTATCGGTCACAAGACACAGACATTATTAACTGTTTCAGTAGTACTACAAGGGTACATTAAGGCTTGTATTCACGCCAATGACCTTGTGCATACAAACTACCCCTCTTTAAACGACTTTAAACGGATGCATTTTTCATTTATTATAATTAAAATAATACATGTTTTTAAAAAGTAACAAAACCAAATTATTTTCCTTTGTATTTCAAAGCAGTAGATATTTTTTTTATATTATTTTGTTAAAAAATGAAGGAGTAAAATGGTTCCATTCAACGATTTGGAGGTGATTTTGTGGATTTTTTTTCTTATTATGTGATACCGATACAAAAATTATGGCTGAACCAAATTACGTGTCATATCATGTAGATTACTAACAATTTTTCTCAGATGTAATTTCTCTGTAAGTGCCGGTGAAAAACTGCTTCATCTGCACGCTGTTTTTAAGCTTTTTCGAGAGAGGAGCCTTAAGTACTAGCTCGCCGTTCGTCCGTCTTATGACGACGACAGGCTGTGTCGACGGCGCGTTCGTGATCCACGCGCGCCTCAAAGAGATGTCAGCAACATGGAAGGGGTCTGCAAGGGCCGACGCCCGTTGGGGCTGCGGGTTGTGCGCAAGAGATACCGCGGCCTCGACATGAAGGGCTAAGAAGGAACATGGGTGGTTTTTAGTCAGTAGAATTCTGACACTCCCTTTCGCTCTGTCCAAGAGCGGGAGGGGTTATTTGATGATTTTCCACCCGCCAAAAAAAGGGTACGCACTAACAGAAATTCCTTACATTTTCAGCGCTTAGAGTTCTCAATTCAGGAAATATACGGAGAACAAATAGCGAACTGAAACTCAAAGCATTTATTTGAATTGGATACTATTAAACGTCAATAAAACAACAAATAGCATAAGTTCAGTCACAGTCACAAAGCATAATAACTTGTGAAAGTACTGCAGACGGACAGTGGGAGTTTTAGTAATAGGATCCCGTTTTTACCTTTTTGGTACGGAACCCTTGAAACAGATTAATCTTTTTCCAAAGTAATAAACTTAACTTACGGAATTATTTCTTTCCTAAACTGTAATTCAATTAATCAACCTGTCAAACTATCGATAAAAACCAATCCATCTTAGCCCAGCCATAGATTTCCAGTCTACCTCTAGTGCCTACGTGTCAAACCCAATTGGTTTCCAGGCCCTCAATGATGTATAGCAGACCTAATCTGGAAAACCAATTTAACACGTTACCTACCTGTGGCTTTAAGATTTATAATCGTACTTAGCTTGGGTATCCCATTTTAGGGTTAAGTTATGAAGGACCTAAAGTAAACATGAAATGTTTGGATGTTTGTTACTTAATTATGAGGAGAGTTGGTTGATGTCTTGATTATTTTAGAGATGATTAACATTTTGTCATAAGCAACATTCTGCTAGCAGCTTTGATTCAGTAACTTAGTTGTAAGGGTCAGATATACATTGACTCCATGTAAAACATTGGTATACAGCTGCAACTAGTTAAACTGGAAGCCGACCCTAACATAGTTGGAAAAGGTTAGAAAATGATAATGATGAGTTTATTAATGTCTATCACAGGATTCACAGGACAGGCTTAGCTGGAGTGGTCATCGTGTATCGACAAGCATTGTGGGGGACATCCTTAAAATATTGACAAGGACAGACTGGACACGGGAGACTGAGGAAAGAGTGATGCAACACTTGGCTTATCTTGGCCGAATATGCGCTGAGGAGAGTTTCATATCAAGCGGTGAACTGTCGTTGATGAGTTGATTGTCAGGAGATTATGATTATTATGTTTCGGTTAATTGTGCTGTGGGTTTCCATCTTCAGAATTTCAAGAGCAAACCATAAATAATCCCGTTGAGTTTGTAAAAGTAAAAGAAACTTTTTTTTTACTACCTTTTTTGGAATATTCAAAGTTTGAATTTCAAACTAGTGTCATAATTTCATGCTCAGTATTTTCGCCTGATAATCATAGCAGATTAGATTAATTCTTACCAAAATCAATAAAGTAATGAGCATTACAAATGTTTGTATTTACCCTAAAATCATTCAAATATGAGGCAACGATACAATATCTCTCGTACGCCGAACCATTGCGTACAAATCGTACAGAGAAGTATCAAATAAAATTCGCTCATAAAAGAATGAGTATAAAAGATAAAAAGGGCGTGATATGAAAAGCGTTCAGGCCTTCAGAATTTTGCTTTGGGCGCACTGGAAAAAGAAAAAATAGGGCATAGATTAAATAATTGGAATCGTTCAGAAGGGTACATTGGATGTTGCGGGTTTTTCGAAAGAGATACCGCGGCCTCGACACAATTAAAGGACTAAGAAGAAACATGGGTGGCTTTTAGTCAGTAGAAGTCTGATAATCCTTTTCGCTCTGCCCAGAGCGAGGCATTAGAGGGGTTATTTGATGATTTCCCACAATCCAAAAAAAAAATGGACATTACATTGGATACCTTAATTTATGTTCATAACGAGTGCTAAAATTTAATAGTTTTCGAAACATTATTTAGAATAGTTATTTTGATCATAGCGAAAATTTTACATTATTTCATTACAGATCATTCATATTTATATCAGAGGATAAAAATAATGTTTTCATCATTATCTAGAGATAAAGGAACAAAGCAAATTAAGAAATTGTAATTTTGTTTTGGTAGGTACAGTGTTAAATTCTATTTGATTACTAACGAATTGACATTTAACGAGACTATTCCCGACTGAAAGAATAGTTTTATGGTTTGACACGGCAATTAATGAATCCATGGGCATTCGGACACATCCTTTATTATTAAATCATCATCATCAGTATTTTGCCTTTAACCTAATTCATTTGAGGTAGGCGCAGCATGTCTTCTACTTCCCTACTTCTCTATTACTATCTCCGTTCATACCATATCATCCTGTGGCGTAGCTAAGTGTAAATGGTTGTGATGTGTATATTATTATTGTATTATTGATTTATAAATATTTTATGTTGTTTAGTTTTTAAGATTTGATATATAATGTTTTACTAAATCTTTACATGCGGGCGGACAAGCTAAGCAGGAATTTTGATATGCATACTTTTTGTTGTCGACGCACGCATGTCAAAGATGCCATATAGTTTTTAAGTTTTGAAGTGACGTGGAATCCTTCACTAAGCTGAGACCTGATATTTTCTCCATTAGTCAATTTACCACGTTTAATTCGATTCTATATTCCTCACCATTTCAATTTCCGTTTTACTCCTTCCATATATTTTGTGCTCCTCGTCTTGAAACTGTATATAATAATATCCTTTTTACATGAAGATTTCCTTTTCATTCCCTCAAGACCCGCACTAAAATCTTGTACCTACACAGTTCATCCATAATTTCTTTGGTCGTCATTTATTATTTAACTTTTTTTTTATAAATAACGCTACTTCATACTACACAAACGTTCTATCAATCGCTCGTTTGGTTATTCCGAACTGTCACATCTATTCAATTAACCAACTCTATGCCGAGACGTCGCGTTCGCGAGCCAACAAAAAATAGCTCCCTACAAAGCGAGTTTCCAATTTGTGATCGGTTTGCGTGAGTAACTTTTTTCTTTTACTATTGTTAATGGCATCACTAGCTCAGTTTTTTTTGACGTGTTAATGGAGATCCGTTTGGTTTGAGATTTCTTTTAGAAAAGCAACTAATTGGGTTCTGTGTAGACTGATTTCGTTTTGGAAAGATGGGCCGAATTCCGAATTTTGTATTGTTGATTATAATAAATTATCTTTATACTCTAAAACTAAATGTGTAATCTTCGCATGAATGATGTAACTATAAGTAACACTATTATATTTTAAAATAGTGTCCATGGAGGTTCTTGCCCATTCAACTTCATAGAGATCTACTTTTTGGAACGGGCAACTATAGTCATTTCACGAGTTATGCTTTGTGACTGGGACTGTAATTTCATTTTTTGACATTCAAAAGCGCCTTTTTTTTGGGGTGGGAAATCATCAAATGACCCTTCCCGACTTCTACTGACTAAAAACCACCCATGTTCCTTCTTAGCCCTTAAATGTAATTAAATGAAATAAAATAATGAAAAAAGAATAAGAAAACGGAAAAAGCGTTGCGCCGACCCCAAATAGATTGAGAAAAGGGCAGGAAGATAATGTTTGTAATTATTTTAGAAACTGTGAAAATTATGAAACACCGACAAAAGTACTTTTTGTCTACCCTTTGTATTTCTCTTTTTTTAAAAACGTTGCCCCACACTAGGAATTTCTCCTGTATCGTGGATGCGTTCACAAACATTTAAACTCACATACACAAATACCCAGACCCGAAACAACTATCTGTAGGCCATACAAAAATTTGTTCCGTGCGGGGATCGAACCCGCGACACGTAGCGCCGCAGTCAACTGCTTGAGCCACAGCGCCAAACGTGCCGTCAAAAGGTTAGCTTAAGTTCGGTGCTTTGCTGACCTACTACTGGGCAACCGTCTCCCCCTGTAGCCCTTGACACGGTATGTGTTCAGGCCATCCCGCCAAAGCCAGCCCAGAAAAAGGTCTTTTTGGGCTGGTTTTGACGGCGCCATCCATACTCAGGTTTCGTAATAAGCTTGTATCATTTTTTCCGGACATCTCAGCATTATTCCGTTTACTTTCTTGATAACAGAAAAAAAAACAATTATTTGAGATACCTCATTGCTCCCTTAGCAAATAAGACGACTCAACTGTCAGGAAAGGGTTAAATGGGGCTTACATCTACCGCTAACGATCCGTCACTAAATACTTAATTACTACCTTTAATCAAGAACCCTGTTTTAGATGTAACTTTGTTCTTTTTTTGCATTTGTGTACTATTTTAACCAGCAGAGATGGCCTTGTCTCGATGTACGAGTTTAGTTTCGTAGGTTTGGCAGGAACACAAAGCGAAGAAGGTACCTGTCATGAAATTAAAACATAATATTATTTATAATTATGACGTGTTTAAAAAAAATTGTGACATCTAATAACCGAGAGGAGGTCAGGTTTTCTGCAGTGGTAACATTCTTATTTACACCAAAATAGTCGATAGGGTCAAAGGGACATACGTTCCATGTCAAATAACGGTATTCTAAACCGTTGAGTAAAACTGGAAACTGACCCGAACCTGTGAAATGGCGAGACAGATTTGTTTAGTTTGTTCTATTATGTTCTTAATCTCTTTAGATTTTTCAGGTAGCTTTACGCATCCAAGGCACCCCACTTAGGTTCGGTAAGGCTTCTAAGCAGGTTGCTCTCAGAGCAGATAACGTTTTAACATGAGGTGTAGGAGGTTATTTAGAGTAGTCTGCAAATCTATTTTTACGCGAGGTTGACGACACTTATGCGACGTCTATATGCCTCTTCACGGACTCCTGGTGCTCAAGAAACTTTTACGTAAAGTAAAGCCGTCATTTATTAAGTAAGATTAAAATTAAAATAAAAACTCATATTTTACCCAAATCAAAGTACAGTCACAAACAAGCAACAATACTCTGTAATTTACTAGATCCCCCTAAATAACAGTCCAATTAGTTGATTTAAAAATGTCACGGAATGAGCAATTGAGTGTATTTCAGCGGAGACATTACATCAAAGTGAATTTTAACGAATTACGAGCAAGCGGAAAAATGTCCGAAGGAAAAAATACGTGCGGAACCATTTTACCGGTTTTAACACTGGTGGCACTGTCAAAGACTAAAGTGCTTGTACCTTTCAAGTTCTGGATAAAGAATATAATAAAGAAATACTGAATTTTAAAGTAGAATAATAAATTACGCTGAAAATTCTAAATTGGTCAAGCCTAGTTACATTTAAATTTAAAAATCCAGAGAGATTCTTAAATTTTCGTAAGTTAATGATATTCAAAAACAATCTGACTGATATTTTGTGACTCAACCATGTAAGCACTAATCGAAAACGAAAAATGCTACAGGTATTGAAAAACAATCGGAAAATGCGTACCAAGTATTCTATTTGTAGACATAATGTAAGCACTTTACCGCCCGCGTACCGAAAAGGAGCCTACTCCGAAATGTCGTCATTTAAAATACGAGAAGTATAATGAGCGATTCAGGATTCCCTTTCTCGTCTTAACGTCTGGTACGATTCAATTTGGCGACACACTACATGCTTATAATATACAAGTACAGAAGACCAACTCCATACCAAATGCAAGTACAGACTGCTTCGTTTGGTTTAGTGGTCAAGCGCGACTGCTGAGCATGGGGTCCTGGATTGAATTCCGGGTCGTGCAAAGTAAAGTTTTAAAATATATTTTTTTTGTAAAGTTTTAATTTTTGAATGTATTTATTTTAAATTTAAGTATTAATTTTTGAATGCAATTATTTAATGTTAAGTTTTTAATGTAATGTCCTAAATTTTTAAATGTTACGTAATTTTTAAGTCGACAGATATTATGGACCAAAATGTCTGAAATAAAAAGTTTTTTTAAGCTATTGCATAGCTTCTATCGCGGGCCTTGAGCGTGGGGACCGAATCCAGAAATTCCGTAACGAAAAAAACCTAACACTCATTTATTGAATAAAAGAAAAAAAAAATTTTTTTATCGGTCACCACGCTCAAAGTGTAACTTGAATTAATATCAAAGAAAAAAATACTGCATTAATAAAATAAATAAATAATTATAATTGCATAAGTTGATAAAAAATGCTATGCAATAGCTTTACCGCGGCAGTCTCCCCACACGTCTTTTTTTTTTAAAGGGTTGTTGGTTTTTCCGATTAGGAAATTCTCAATTTTGTACCCGGTTGATTGCAATAGGCTCGCCCTCTATAACATAGAACTTAAACATAACTGACGAAATGTGGATATACTAAATTAGGCACACCTTTGTGTAACCTTTCGAGGATTACAGGCGAGATGTGTTAATATTAAAAACGTACTCACACTTAGACAAACATTGTTGCAGAAAACCAGTATTTTACATGGAGCGACACTGAACACTTAAGGCTTGTATTCACGCCAATGACCTTGTGCATAGCTAACTACCACTCTCAGTCGTAGACACGGACTTTAAACGGACGCAATTTTCATTTATTACAATTAAAATAATACGTATTTTTAAAAAGTAACAAAACCAAATTATTTCCCTTTGTATTACAAAGCAGTAAATATTTTTTTAAAATTATTTTGTTAAAAAATGAAGGAGTAAAATGGTTCCATTCAACGACTAGGAGGTGATTTTGTGGATTTTTTTTCTTTTTATGTGATACCGATAGAAAAATTATGGCTAAACCAAATTACGTGGCATATCATGTAGATTACTAACAATTTTTCTCAGATGTAATTTCTCTGTAAGTGCCGGTGAAAAACTGCTTCATCTTCACGCTGTTTTTAAGCTTTTTCGAGAGAGCAGCCTTAATACTAATTGTCAGACTGTCCAGCTAAATGCCCCTCCGCGGCACCCGTTCACGGTCCGACAGCGTAGTGAATGTTGTCAACTTAGACAATGCCCATGTAGTATCTTGACCATAGAGATCTGTGACGACAGTAACATCTATCGCAACACATGCGAACTAAAATGACAAATCCTACACCGCGCTATCAACTTTGTCCGCGACATTAGCCTATATAGAAAATCCCAACTTACATATTTTGGGCAGTTAGCCCACCAGACACAACACCCGTCTGGTCGGAGGATTCTCCCTTTTCTATGGGAGATGAGGAACTTTACACCCTGTTCCTCATACCCCCAAACTGGTGACCACCAGCATGAACGTCAGCGCAGGCTTCGTGCAGCTTATTCTTCTTCTATGCTTTGGAATGGACAACTACAGTACCTTCACTAGTTATTATGCCTTGTGACTGTGACTGTACCTTCGCTTTTTTCGTTTTTTTGACATTCAAAAGAGCCTACAATGGCCTAATTCAAAAAAATGCCATGAGTTCGAGTTTTAGCTTATTAAAATTAAAGACATTGTCAATGTTTACGAAAATGAATTATATCTATTCTATTTGGGATACACAATTCTTAAGATTTTCGTGTTACACAAATGTTTCCCAGAATTTTGGCACGTATATCTAAAGTTTTCTGCAAATTAGACTTTTTACTGAGAACGGAAATATTGTGAGTGCTCAAAGAATTACTTAAGATTGTAAGTTAAAGTTGATATTCTTATTCATTAATTTTTGTTTTGTGTTTTAAGCTAATTTAATAGTAATAATAGTTAATTTATTTATAACGTAATAAAGAGCAGGCAACTTTATTTTCCTTGATTATGTATCTAACTTGAGTCAGTCGAGGGCTTTAGATTTATACGTTTTCGTTTAAGCGCATTCGGAGATTTAATTTTATTTAAGAACGATGATATAAACATAAAGGTGTTTTATTAGCTGATTTATTTTTAGTATTATTTACACTCTAGTCTCACAGTTATTGCGCAATGCAAGAGCTGTTCAAGACTATCGGAGATCGAAGTGTAGGTAGATTTGGAGTAAGATGTTGCTAACACTATGTGATGTAGAATTAACTTTTCATCCTAAACAGAAGTCCGTTAAATAAGTTTTTAACTTGTGACTGTCACCACTACCATCATTAATGTCATTGAAAACAGGATCTTTATTACTTTTCCTTGTGGTTAGTACCTAACCTTTTTTTTTTTGGAGGTTGGGAAATCATCAAAGGACTCCTCCCGCTCCAGGGCAGAGCAGTAGACTTCTACTGACTAAAAACCACCCATGTTCCTTCATAGCCCTTGTGCCGAGGCCGCGGAATCTCTTTCGAAGTATCCGCAGCCCTGACGGGGTTAGAGCCTAACCTTATGTCAGAGTTTTATGCCGGTCATGGGTTTATGACTTGGTTTGGCTTTACATGCCGTTGAGAAATATATATCAGGCATGCTGATTTCCTCACGATGTTTTACTTCCGTGAAAATGTGATATTTACCATGTCAATATTCTTTCTCTCTTTTTTATGTTTTATTATTACATACTTTTTTATTATTGATTGTAGTCAATCGTAATATTAAGTTACGCCTTACTATTGGATCGAGTCTGGTTCTTCTAACCAAACAGACAGATGTGTTGCTGGGGTGTTTGTTCCACCACTTCTTCTTTCCAGCAAAAACACTAGGAAGTGTCGAAGGGTGGGCGTTTTGGGGGACTGTCACTTGTAAATAAGTAAAGTAAAGTAAAGTAAATTTTGACGTTCAAAAAGTGCTGATTATCAGCCTAGTTTGAATAAATGACTTTTGATTTTGATTTCTCCAATTCTCCAGTCACTAAGCAGAATAATTTATATATTATATTCATTCCACAATTGGTAGTGCCTACAGAAAAAAACTGAAAGAGTTATTTTTATACGTCACTTTGATCAAAACTGTTGAGGCATTGAAAACCTTGATTGACAAGGCTGATGACCATCACGGGAAATGGAGTTCCACTCGGTATTTTAAACGAAATCGACAGTTGAGTCAATGCTGCCTAAAAGAGGCTTTACGTGTTCGTTGGGTCATTTGTGTACCTAATGTTAAGTATAAAATGAAATAAGTGCGGGTGATGAAATTAGATAAAAAACGCAGTTTAGGCCATACCATATAGTGATGTTTTAGCTACGGTAATATTATAAGAAAGTCGTAAAATATAAAACATAAATGATAACGTTGAGAACGAGTTTTTTGACGATACGACCCATAAGCTGAGTAATATAAACAGTTTTAAAACAAATGTTTTGTACAATTTTGACAATAATTTTACATACATAAGAGTCGAGATAATAAGCTCCTTTATTAAAGTCGGTGGAAATAATCTTGTTGAAAATCGTTGCAGAAATCAAAACAGTTTAACAGCGATTGCCTCTTGCTTGTCTTCATATAGTACAGGATTTAATCCACTATCGAAGTAATCGGCCTAACGGTTTGCTCCCCAAACAAATGTACAACTTCGACCGCTCCACCCGCCCTATGAGTGGCCTCCACGCGAATTTTCGGACGTGAAGAAATAGCAAAAACTATATTTTTTGATAATCACCCATTCAGATTGCTAACTTAGTTCTATTTTTATTTTTGCAAAATGGGCCTACTCTTGACCAAGCACGCCTGATAGAAAGTCATGAATGAGTTCTATGATAGAACCAGCGTGCCCAGAAAATGCCTGTTCAGTCTTGCTTTGAAGGTAGTTAAAGTTACACTATCATCATCAGATTCATTAGCCTATAGGTAATTTTCCCACAGCAGGGACTCAGGCCTCCTTTCTAAAAGAGGGATGAGCTATAATCCACCACGCAGGTTGGTAGATGTCACATTTTTTCGAAGTTTTAGTTCTAAGACCCACCGCTGCTCTCGATCCTCACACTATCACATAAGTGAAATCTTCCGCGATTTTCAACTATTATAAACTTCATTTACATTGAAACAGAATCTTCCCAACCTAATTCAAAGTCAAATATGATGCGTTCAGCCATCCTCATCAAATCTAAGACCAATTGTATATCAGACTTCAGCATAAACTTAATTATTCTAATTAGATGAGATTACGTCATCTGTCTGCGCCTGCTAAGCTCCACGATAGGCCGTCTCGAGTGAGCACAAACTTAATATTCCATAACTAAGCAGATTATGTGTACCGGAGAGAAGGTCCACAGTGTAGGGAGATATAACGGTTTAAATTATGAGTTTTCACGTAAAACATATTCATATATTAAAGCGACACTTTTTGAAGATTTTTTATTACTTCTAGACTTGTCTCTGTCGCGTAAAAAATTATGAAAATGTCCTTGCAACCAATGGCAATGTGCTTGTTACCTTGTAACTAGTTTGGTTAGCACAGAACTTTGCCGCTTTCACAGTATCGTCGGTGGCACTGCAAAGGTCACATCGCTTTTTTAAATGCGGTATGAGGGTAGGATAGGGGCGGAGTATTAGCTTCAGACGCAGTTCTACACCACGCATTTTTCATTGAGCTCCCATTTAACTAGGTTGGAGTTACATCTTCCCACTTTAGACGGAAGGTTAAAAAGGAACCTCCAGGAAGACCACGGAAGGATAGGACCCAGGAAGATGCTCAATTGGTGGTATGTAGCGAGTACAGGCTACAATATTTTCTTCCCTTAACAATGCATTCAGGATGCTGCTGGGGCTGCCACGCTTCCGCAGTGCGTCGGGAATGTTTTCTGATGCGCACACTGATGGCTTTGCAGCGATCAGACGTAAGCGTGCCGCGTCGCTGCTGCAGAGAGTCCGGGGCAGCCCGAACAGTCTCCTGAGTGTCATTGCGGGCAAATTAGATTGCCCGATTATTAATTCACTGTCAAGCATACATGTGTTACTAACACAGTTTTTAAGTTTTATGTTTACTAACAATCTATGAATGTTTTAAGTCTGAAATAAGTGATAATAATCTATACATATAATAAATCTGTAGAAAAATCTTTTTTGTACATCGAAAATATTTAAAAAAAAAATTGTCAGGGTATTAAAGTATAACCAACAGAACACATTTCCAGCATTTTTGGAATTTTTGTCTGTTTGTCTGTTTATCTGTTTGTCTGTTTCGATGACTAAGCATCACGTCAAATTTAGGAAACGAATGTAGATAACTTTTATACATAAATATTGTGCGTAACTTGGGCTTCATCGTAATCGGTGCTCTCTATCAAAAGATATATGCATTTATAGTTTTCAAGAAGAACTTATCATTATGGTCAAGAATGAGACAAGCAACGACATCTATTGAACGAATATGGTACTTATTAATAAATGGCTTCACAAGATAACTTTAAATAACTAATGATAGCAAAAGGTACGTAGATATTAGTCTAAATGACGCTGTTTTCAAAATCTACATAGCCTAAACCCTATAGTGTGTTTGATCGCTCTTTTTTAGCAGTTTATCTTCGTCTTCGACAGATGGCGTTATTCATTTAATGTCATTTTCTAAACCGCGGTGTTATTAAATAAACATATGTTTCATGAATAGTCAACAAATAAAGATTTACCAATTACACAGTATAAAAATACAATTTTTTTTTAAACTAAATTAAAATTGGATAAAACCCACGGCATATTTTGTTTGTACCGTGTGGGAATCGAACCTGCGACACGCAGTGCTACTGTTAATCGTCCAGCCACTGCACCAAACATGTCTTTATATAGATGTGGTGTGTTGTTAGCCCTATGTGTCGAGGCCGCGGTATTTCTTTCGAACAACCCGCAGCCCCGACGGGCGTCGGTCCTTGGGAGCCCCTTCAATGTTGCTGATATCCCTTTGAGACGCGCGTGGAACACGAACGCCCCTCCATCGTCATAGGACTGACGAACGATTAACTAGCCCGTTACTCACCGTTCACAGGCCCGCGCCTACGGTGGCCGGAAGCCATCACGTGGCCCCCGATGCCCGGAGCGTCTCCCGCGGCGGCTGGGAAGAGGGGTTGTGTCCCTCTTACGTTCACCTCTTTCGCTAGCATTACTGCTTCGCAGAAGGAGGTGACGGCGTTCCATTTCAAATTCGATGTCCCAGACTCGGTACAGGTACCTCTCGAAACAGCCTCTAATCCCCCCTTTTTTGTGATTCGTAAATTATCAAATGACTCATCCCGCTCTGGGCGGAGCGGAAGAAAGTGTCAGACTTCTACTGACTAAAAACCACCCACGTTTCTTCTTAGCTCTTTGTGTTTCGGAGCCGTGGTATCTCTTGCGGACAACCGTCAGCCCCGGCAGACGACGGCAGCAACAATTAAGGGGCCCCAAAGGACCCCTTAATTGTTGCTGACATATCTTTGAGGCGCGCGTGGAACACGAACGCGCCAACGACAGTACCTGTCAACTATAATGTACCTGTTTCAAATTTCTTCAAGATCCGTTCGGCCGTTCTGACGTGGTTGATTAACAAACACCCATCCATCTAAACTTTAGTATTAGACATAATCAGTACTTTGCATTACCCTCTTCTTATTTTCTACAGCGGCAGTAAGTTAACGCAGGGCAATGATTTAACGTACTTTTATCTAAGCGACGCATTTTAGTTTCCGACAAGCACGCGAACGAAGTCGCGGGCACAGCTAGTAATAATTATAACCTTACTTAACTCATAAACTTAATCGTCGTACCGTTTCCCCTAGTCTGTACCTCCGGCATTTCCTTCAACTTTCGAAGGGCAGTTTAGTATTACTTATAATATTATTAAGCACGTTATTGTCTGAAACTTGAACTCCGACTTGATACAGTTACTCGACCCTAACACTTAAGCCGTTATATGATAATTGGTACGTTACTCGAAATCTGACGATCTTGCTAACAGGGTGTGTACCATTAATTCTTAGAGCAGTGTTACTTTAGTCTCTCTTAAAGTATGAGAGTAAGCTCGCCCCTTATTACAGGTCTTAAACATAACTGGCAAAATATAGTTATACTATTGGTACACCTCTGCCTAATTGGCGGCACGGTTAGCGCAGTGGCTGAGCGATTGGACTGCTGCGCTGCATGTCGCGGGTTCGATCCCCGCACGGAACAAATATTTGTATGGCCTACAGATAGTTGTTTCGGGTTTGCATGTGTTTGTGTATGTGAGTTTAAATGTTTGTAAACGCACCCAAGATACAAGAGAAATTCCTGGTGTGGGGCAATGTTTTTCAAAACAAAAAAAAAACATCGAAAATTGCAGGCATGATTCTGATTTAAAAGAGTATCCATGGAGTTTCTTGTCTGTTCTTCTCCTTATAGATCTACGACTTTAGTAATTTCAAAGTTTTTATTCCTTGTGACTGGGTCTTTAGCTACATTTCATTGTTGCCCTTGTTTAAATAATTTTACTGTGCCTGTAACTGGCCTACTTGAAATATTTTTTTTATTTTGATAAATTTTTGATGTCATACTACATGAGGTAACGGTAGGCCCCCCGTACTTGATGTGTCGAATTTACGTAGATCGGCTTTGTTCCGAGGTGTTATTGTGGCTTGTTTAATGTACCTAAATGGTTTTTGTGAACAGGTTATTTGGTAGCAACCTACCTACCTCTAAACATAAGACGTTGGAATAACATCTTCTGCTAAACGACCAATCTCTAAGTACCATTTTGGCTAATTTAGACCACGATTGTTTTAACGTTTCACTCTAATATTCACATTCACACTATGTATTTATCACACTAATATAATAAAGGCGAAAGTTTGTTAGTGTGTATGTTTGATACTCTTTCACGCAAAAAGTACTGAACGGATTTCGATAAAATTTGGTACACAGATAGTTTATAACCTTGATAAACACATAGGATATTTTTATCCCGATTTTATCTTCCCGTGGGATAATTTTCGAGTTGTAGCGGGCGAAGCCGCTGGTAACAGCTACTCGTATCTAAAGATGAAAGATTTGTATATTTGTATGTAACGAATAAACTTAAAAACTACTGAGCCGATTTGAAAAATTCTTTCACCGTTACGAAGCTATCTTATCCCCGGGTGACATAGGCTACTTTTATCCCTGTATTCCCACGGGAACGGGAACTACGGTGGTGAAGCTGCGTGACATGCGCTAGTATTAAATAAATCTCACGGGAATTGAACGGTCATGAGGACCTGGATGATTCGACTGGATGAGTATGCACTCATCAGCCCATGCGGCCACTAGACCAACGAGGCAGTCAGTGGTACTACTAGGTAATGTCCATCAATCCATGTAGCGTGCAACTTTGTGGGCACTAGAGTACTTAGGTTCAAGATATCACCTAAACAAAAATTAAACCCAAAGCAAGCTACAATTTAAAACCACCTTCTAAATGGTATAAACGAACCCTTTGCGAAAGTCAAAGTCAAAGTCAAAGCATTTATTTCAATTAAACCATTACTGGTACTTTTGAATGTCAGAAGAACAATTCATAAAACTAAACTACGAGTGCAATACGTCATCCCGAAAGCCACCACGCCGAATCACACGCCGCCGAATGCCCGCAACAACGAACACTGCGAGCACGAAAGCACGCAGCGACGCACACCGCAACAACGAATGTACGAGACTCCAAATCGCGGAACAACGAATGCACGCCGCAACGCGCAACCACCGCTCCGCGACCCGGAGCCCCGCGCACCCACCGCCACGGCACGCGCCGCCGCGCGCCCCCGCACCCACAGCACTCGCCGCCGCAGACATCCGGCGACGCGCAACTCGACGCAGCAACCCCCGGGACGACGTATTGCACTCCTAAGCTACAGACACAGTCACAAGGCATAATAACTTGTGAAAGTACTGTAGTTGAAGGCGAAGCCGGCAAACCAAGCATTATGTACATCAAACTAAGTACCCCTACGCAAAAGTGTTACGGTAAAATTCAATGTAGTACTCTTAACACATTGTGCTGACTAGAGGATGCTTTGAATAAAAAACGGGTTATGGAGGTAATGTAAAGTTATAACCTAAAAAACTAGTATTAAAAAACAGCTGTGAAACAAACCCCCAATATTTCCGTAACTAGGGGTTCCCAGGTATGGTCAAGAACAAAAAAAATATCGCAGTGACGGGAAAAACAAGTGCCTTTCAGTTTCGTAAAGGGTACGTTTACACCCTTTATACTATCGATGTATTGTATTGTATTGCAAACACCAGCCCGAAAAACAACACAAAACATCGATAGTATATTCTTCACACCCCCTTAACTAACAAAGCTTCAAAATCATTATTCCAGACTTCGTCCCAAGTTTAGACATTCTACAACGAGGGTCTATCGGCGCCCACCTCAAACTACTGTCAACAGTGATTAATCTTAATTCACCTTAGAGTGGGGTTCCGTAGCGAATAGTTTTGATTAGGATGTGCTCGTGAAGATGGGTTCGGAAGTAGGTAAAAGTTTTGGGGATAGGTGATTAGCTGACGGTGATATTCAAGGGGTTTTAAAATTTTCAGGTGCTGTATGCTGAGTTTTTTTAATAATTTCGTTCACAAACCGTATACCGTTAAGGTGCGGCCACACGAGCTTAATTTTGTGAGTCGCAGAAATTCTGCCTGACAGAAATTCTATTGGGATCCAGACGAGCGCAGAAGAACTCATTTTGCGTCGCCGTGTGTATCAAATAGGACTTTTTTATGAAACCTAATGTAGCAGAATTTCTGCGACCAAAATTCTGCGACTCACGACTCACAAAATTACGCTCGTTTGGCATCACCTTTATGGTATGGTTTGGCCTTGTTTTATTCTGTCTCCTACTGATATGACGGAAGTGGAAATTATGTTTTTCCTACTCCTACAGTATTCTTTTCTGATTAATTTCGTTCCAGGATCCCAGACAATTTAAAATTTGTCCCTGGAACTTGCTGTTGATTCTGGCTACCAGGAAGTGCAGTGGTTTAGGAATGTGTGACGGGCTGGTTCCAAAAAATAAAAACCAGATGGTATAATTAATCGTATCACATGGCTGGTGCAGCATGGTGGTGGTGAAGTTATTTAAGATAAACACAATAAATATGTTACTTTATTTAATAAATTTTTTTTTTTAGTTATTTTTATAAGTGTAGAATGAGTAATTAATAGTACTAAGTTATCGATAGCACCCCAACAGAAGTTGTCATTCATTAATAGAATGGATTCTTTTTTATTTGTAACGCCTTACTACAGGGTACAGTTATTAGAAGCATATCGGCGTCGTTTCGACTCGGCCATCACACCTGTAATTCCTGAAGGGGAAGGCAGAGGTGTACCTAATAAGTTATGTTTAAGTCTGTAGGGGGCGGACCTATTTCCATCAACCGGGCACAACTCTAGACTACATGGTTGCTAGAAGGAAATTGCTGAAAGAAAAATTCAATATAAATTTGCCCGACCCGGCAATCGAACCCAGGACTCCATCAGCAGTCTCTATTGCGACCACTAGGCCAACAAGGCAAATCCTATCATTTTTTTTTTTGGATGTGGAAAATATCAAACAACCCCTCCCGCTCTTGGGCAGAGCGGAAGGGAGTGTCCGTCTTCTATTGACTGGAAACCACCCATGTTCCTTCTAAGCCCTTGCGCCGAGGCCGCGGTATCTCTTTCGAACAACCCGCAGCCCCGACGGGGGCAAATTCTATCCTTATTTCCGTTTTCAATACCGGTAAGTGCGTTATTGTTTCAGTGTAGGTGAAAGGTATGCCGAAATGTTTCGAAATGGAAAAGCCGGAAATCTTAAAAACCTTTTCTCACGGCATCCTTTAGACTCCAGGAAAAAAATATACATTGCTAGTAACATACAGGGTGGTGCCGACAATACGACAATAAATTAAACCACTGGTAGTTCTAGTCCATAGGAACATTATTAAACTATCAAAAAAGTTTTAACACCAAAATAAAAAAAAATGAAAAAAAAACAATAAAACTAAGTAGCATAAAACTGTTAACGAAATACATTACAATTTACAAACAAATATTGGTTTACTAACCTTAGGAATAATTTGCACCGATTAACGAGTGGAAATAAAATGTAAAATACGAATTTGGCAAAGATATTTAGGTAGTTTGTTGTCGTATCGTCGGCACCACGAAGGTGTTAGGATTTATTTGATAGTTTAAAAATGTTCCTGAACTAGAACTACCAGTGGTTTCATTTATTGTCGTATCGTCGGACCATCCTATACCATCCTGTATATATAGGGTAGCGATATAATACGAATCAGTCGGGCCGACCGAGTACCACTCTAGAGGGTTGAAGAGTCATCGCAATGCGATTCTAACAGTTTTATGTTGAAAAGGAAAATACTACAAAAAAATGGACGAATATTTTTTTATGAAAAAACATAATATATCTACGGAAGGGTCGTGTTTGGTCAAGATTATGTTAGATATCGTTGCAGTATATTTTTATTTAGTTTGGATATCGGTTTTCTGTTTATCTTAGTTTTGTTTATTCAATTTAGAACAACTCCGTTTTTTCAACTGACGATAAGAATGTGGAAGACTTCAGTTGGCGCGTAGGTATATAATGTCTTTATAAACTTAAAACTTTTCTTTTATGGCGTAGTATTATGATTCAGGATATTTTTTCATGAAACCTGGCTGATAAGATAAACTTCTAACCGCGACATAAACTATTAATGTATATTTAGGACAAGATCTATTAGTATACAAAATAGTTAATTTTATAAATATTGTCTTTAATAGCGACACAGCAGAAAAAGAACACAACACACACATAAATATTTCAACATCCACATAAAATAAAACATCCCTTTCTTCAGCCCGATACACTTTCGAAACGAACGAACTATTAAAAAACATCTAAAGAAAAAGTTCACTCATCCAAAAATGTCCGTTCCATCCATTAGCCAAAGAGGTTTTCCAGTAAACAATGTTCCTCTGATATGACATCGTATTTCTTGGGACCTCTATAACCGGCGTCGAAAGCCAAAAAACGGTATCCCAATAATTCGGTTTTTTTTCTTTCAGAATAAATATCTGATGATGACACAAAAAAACCCAAAAAATTATTAAAGCTAAGCTACATCTCATAACTGGGAAAAAATATTTTCCCCTTTTTCACCTGAGCAGAGCTCGGCCACTTTTGAAAAAAGTACCAGCACGCGTAGTATGGCGATTCTATCTCTATTCTACTAAGAATAGACAAAGCTTTTTCTATACAATTTGACATGAAATTTTGCTACATTCTGTCATTTTGTCGATTCTTCCATCGACAAAACCCGTTTCTACGGTGGTCATGCTACGCGTGCTGGTCCTAATAACAGTTATAAACTCACGCCCTTTTCCCATGGGGGTAGGCAGAAACCACAGAACGCCACTTGCTACGATCCTTACATACTCCTTTTGCCTCGTCCACATTCATACATCTGGTCATACACGCACGCCGGTTACGAGTACTACGCACCTGTCCTTTCAGAAGAATAGTTGGAAAAAAGCTATGTCAGATAGAATACAAAAAAATAGCAATTCTCATTGTCCTCTGTATTCTCACAAATTCCCCATTTTCTAGAAACATACATTTGGCGGGTTACCGCTTCTTGGCGTGCGAGGCTTCAATATTTTTTTCAAAACAGCCAGTCATCCACCTTTTCGTACCGTGCCCGGTTGACTTTCGTCCGGGATTATTGTATCCTGTACCTGCTTCCGCTGTTTGTTTTTTGGGGTACCGTAAAGGGGCTTAATTCGGTTAAGCGTCGTGAAAATATTTTTTAGTCTTTTTAGTTCTGAAAGAAGAAGCAGGTTCGAACTTTTAGAAAAAAATACAAGGTTCGTGTTTTACAGGCTGTCAATTAACCCTTCACACAGCCGTCAACCAAGCATTCCGAACATCAAACTAAGTACCCCTACGCAACATTTTTTGCTAGGAAACGTTTTTTTTTTTTGGGGTCAAAAAATCACATTTTACGGTAAAACTTAATGTACTTAGCACTCTTAGCACATTGTGCTAGTGGATGCTTTGAATAGTAAACGGGTAATGGAGCTAATTTAAGTGAAGTTATAACCTGAAAAACTAGTATTTACAAAAACAGCTGTGAAAAATTTGGAACTTTGACCCCAATATCTCCGTAACTAAGGAATTCCCAGGTATGGTCTAAAACAAAAAAAATTATCAAAGTGGTGGGGAGAACCAGACGTGCCTTTCGTTTGCGTAAGGGGGGCTTTTACATTTATATTATTTATAAATTTTAATGTAAAAGTACCCCTTTTTATAAAATTTATATTCGTTAGTTCCAGAACAAAACTATTACAAGTTTCACAAAGCACTATTGTGAAACTTTGTGACGGTTTGGACAAATAAAATTATACAGAACCATTGAACTTTACGTCAATCAAAATTAATATATTATTATATTACTCCAAACCTTCCAAGTATTTTTCTTCAATATAGGTAGGTACTTAAAGGCCAGCCTCAGTATCCTTTTTGCGTAACGATTTTGCATATTATGTAATAGATTTTATTCCGACAGTTGTTGTAACATCGTCGAGTTTACTTAACATTATTAAAACATTACGCCTGGAATACGGATAGGTTGGGCAGAATCACATACCTACGCAACTGCGTCATAATTGGGTACGTATGATTGTTTGGTGGGTTTTGGGTGTACATTCGAAGGTCATATCCAGTAGCATCTCAATATTCATATTCACTCGCAAGGTTCTACTTATATCTGTATGTGTGTGATGCTGTAATCCAAACAATAACATGTCATACAGTATAACTGCGAAAAGACGAGACCAACGATTTTGATTCAATTGACGACACGGTTGGCGCAGTGGCTCAAGCAGTTGACTGCTGCGCTACTTGTCGCGGGTTCGATTCCCGCACGGAACAAATATTTGTATGGCCTACAGATAGTTGTTTCGGGTCTGGGTATTTGTGTATGTGAGTTTAAATGTCTGTGAACGCACCCACGATACAGGAGAAATTCCTAGTGTGGGGCAACGTTTTTATAAAAAAAGAAAGAAAAAGAAAGAATTTTAACATTTCCAAAATGAAACCGAATAACTGTAGATACCATGACTGTGTATCGTGGGAATGTCCATTCTTGCGATGAAAAGCAACAAATATTTTATATTTAAACCATTGGAGCAAGGCAATGACTGAGTGGTGATCAAGGTTAGGCCATCGAAACCAGGGCTGGACATCGTCAAAGATTTACTAAGCAGGAATAAACTATTCATTCTCAAATCAACACTACCTCCTAACGAGGTGTCCTAAAACTTATAATCTACTTCGGTCCATATTTTATAATACCCCACGGAGTTAGAACTTACAAGTTAAACCAAGTTAAGAAAGGCCAAAGAACTCGTCGCTAGGAACTTATATACAGGATGGTGCCGATAATACGACAATAAATGAAACCACTTTTAGTTCTAGTTCACAGGAACATTATTAAACTATCAAATAAATCTTAACACCAAAATAAACAAGTTGAAAAAAAAACCGGCCAAGTGCGAGTCAGACTCGCGCACCGAGGGTTCCGTACAAACCTGTAGGTATATATTTTTATTATATGATATAACTAAAAATGTATACTTTTCGCAATTTTTCCTATATCTCTGCTATAAGACGTTGCTTCATACCAAATTTCAAGATTCTGAGTTCACGGGAAGTACCCTGTAGGTTTTGATTCCCTTGCGAGTGTCGAAAATTTGCGGCATAAACGGGAGTATCTTTTGATCGCGTTGACTTAGAAGTTTGATTTTTTCACAGCTCTAAGAGACCATAGACTTGAGTATTTGATATGAATTTCAGCTTGATACCTCCACGCGTTCCTGAGAAAAAAGGTCTTGACAGACAGACAGACAGACAGACAGACAGACAGACGGACAACAAAGTGATCCTATAAGGGTTCCGTTTTTACCTTTTGAGGTACGGAACCCTAAAAAACAATAAAACTAAGTAGCATAAAACTGTAAACGAAATATAGCCCTGTATAGCCGTGCATAGATATACTTTTATGAAGATACCCGTAAATAGTTTCTTTGTGAACAAAGGGTATAGAGGACGTTGACCACAGTATCACACGTTATTGGTAATGTGATGCAAAGCAAGAAACTATTTAGAAAGATGTATTCACACTTTAAATGGTAGTTTTTTTTTATTTCCCATTAATCTAGCTAGGGTCATAATATCAAAGAATACACTTCCAAAATCATTTATTTCAACTAGACCATAACAAGAACTTTTAAATGTCAGAAAAATAAAAAACCAAGGCTCCTGTCACAGTCACAACGCCAGGTAACTTGTGGAAGTACGGTCCTGTATTTGCCCAGATTCCAAAGCGTAGATCTCTATGGACAAGAATAGGCAAGAAACTCCATGAACACAGAATTCGAATGGAGGAATATTCAATGCTACAAACGATTACCATACTAAAGCACAACTACCTACAAAGTTCAGATCTTTAAAACCTAGTACCCGATTCAAAGTTGATGATAATATTTCTTGCATACCAAGTAATTCAATGGAATACATTTGTATCTTTCCCTTTGTTTTGTAAAGATTCAAAAGCACTTTGTGAAGTTAGAGAGACAAATAATGTTCTATAGAAGTGCTGTGAGGTAGGTGCAGGACTAAGGGTGCGTTCAGAAGGGAGTCGGAAACTGAGGAATGTAGCAATAATGTGTTTCGAGCGAATTTTATTTGGGCATGTGGTGAGGAGGGACAAATTGCATTGAATAAAATAGTGATTAATATTAATGCTGTTTGATGGAGAGGGAGAGGAAGACCTAAGAAAAAATGGATTGATTTTGTGAGGAACAATATGAAGAAACAAGAGTAAATCATAAGAGGGGACGATATCGAAAGAAAAAAACTTGAGAGGTGTCAAGTTTTTATTTTTATTTTTTATTATGTACAAAAAACCTATATACACTCAACAAAAATAATCGTCGCGACACCACAATGTTCAATGCGAAATAGAAAGACGAAACGAAAATAACTGGCTTGCTTTCTATGAGAGAGAGAGAGACAGACAGAGAAACACGCAAAGTGTCGTTACAACTTTTGGTCTCAATTTTTTCCATCTAGCCCCCTTTCGCAACGCGCGATAAGGAACTTCGTTCCAAAAACTGTGTTGTACCGACCCCAAATAACATGGGATAAGGGCAAAAAGATGATGATGAAGCGAATTTCATTTGAACTAAATCTGAAAGGACTAATTATTTAACCTCTGAGAGTAACTTAATAGAAACTGAAATAGTCACTGTTGTTTTGATAATGATGCAAAAGCCAATGGGAAGACTTAAATATACTATACAAAAGTTGACAAACACGCTGACAATCTGTCCAAATTACCAAGACAAGTTGCAGGTATCTAAAAGACAGGCGTTTTACTGTAGAGTTAGTTTCCTCCGTTTACATTCTGTTCATAATTATTTTCTTTAGAATAACGAGCAGTCATACTCAAAGGTTCGAAGTAAGATAACAGTAGCTTAGGGCACGCCACGACAGTGGCGGTAAGTCCCCTCTTTGAGGAGTGGCTGGAGAGGCGCCACGGCGCCCTCACCTTCCGTCTGACGCAGGTAATCACCGGACACGGTTGTTTCGGGAGGTACCTGCACCGAATCAGGCGGGAGGAAACGCCCGGATGCCACCATTGCGAGGATCGGCCGGAGGATACGGTGGAGCACACTGTGGAGGTGTGTCCCGCTTGGGCGGAGCCCCGCCGTGTTTTCGTAGCGGCGATCGGCGGCGGCGACCTCTCGCGTCCGGCCCTGGTGCAAGCCATGGTCCGGGGCGAAGAGGAATGGGACGCCGTCGCCTCCTTCTGCGAAGCAGTGATGCTAGCGAAGGAGGTGGCGGAACGTGAGAGGGAGAGAACCTCTCGTCCCAGCCGCCGCGGGAGCCGCTCCGGGCGTCGGGGGCCACGTGATGGCTTCCGGCCACCGTAGACGCGGGCCTGTGGACGGTGAGTGATGGGTAAGCTCGTCGTCCGTCCGTCTTATGACGACGACAGGCCGTGTCGACGGCGCGACTCAAAGAGATATCAGCAACATGGAAGGGGCCCGCAAGGGCCGACGCCTGTCGAGGCTGCGGGTTGTTCGCAAGGGATACCGCGGCCTCGACATGAAGGGCTAAGAAGGAACATGGGTGGTTTTTAGTCAGTAGAAGTCTGACACTCCCTTTCGCTCTGCCCAAGAGCGGGAGGGGTTATTTGATGATTTCCCACCGCCCAAAAAAAAAAAAAAAGGTAACAGTAGCTTAGTACTCGCTTACTCTAGTGCGAGTTGAAGCAAAATATGCTTTTCACCAATTCTGGTCTTCTTTGTAGCTCTGCTGACGGCGGCATTTCTTCCCCCGATTAAACTTAGCATGTAAGTTGACACGAGATTAGGCAGTAGTAATTTTAAAAACCATCTTTAGGGTGGGAAGTCCAAAATCCATAATAAACAGGATTATAATTTTAGACTTTCAAGGGATTTCTTGTTTAGTAACATCAATTAAACAAAAGCTCCACCTATCTCATTCACCAACACAAAACGTGCACTTAAACATAAAGCCAGCTCAGTGCAACAGCCGTCCAAACCTGCCCTTACGAACTCCGCTCCGCTCCCGTTGTTTGCGAAGCTATTAATCTCAGTGCAACTCCAGCACATACAGCGAATACCTCCCGATCGTAACTAATTGTACTGCAAGCTATTTTTAATGAGTTGCCCTCGTTTTGATAGATTTACACTTACTTTTATGGGAAGTATATTTGATTGAAAAAGTGATTTTAATTTTAGGTGGTTGTTAGGTAGTTGGTTTCAATTTTGGGTTGTGCTGGAAGAAGAAATTTCGCTGTCAAGGTATTCAAAATTGTAACTATTTTCTTAAATAATTGTAGTTTTCAAAAATTATTTGCAATGACTGCGGTCGTATCCTGAATAGCACTTTTGCTTGCTTCGAAAAACAAGCGCCTGTCGCTCTGCTATTAAATTAATTTTCTTTTCGAACGCCTTGCTATATTTTTTTTAAACTTTTCGAATCTTTTAGTGTACAAATTCTGTAAAACTTTACGGAATGACAGCAAAACTTTTAATTCACATGAGAACATCCACGTGTCTATAATTTGTTTGAAAAAACAATAAGCCGAAACAAAACCGAATTATTCCAAAGATAATATTAATAAGACCAGAAATATATTATAACATCCTACAAATAATACCCGTAAGAAATTACAAATACAAATAAACTGTTGAGGAGAACACGTGGAAGCGAATTTTACTTTCCCCTTTGTTAATTTGGTAAAAAATTATAATTATAAAAACTCGGGTAGTCATGGCTTTTATATTAAGTTAAAATACTGGTATTCAGCTGCATCCGGTAAGACTGGAATCCGACCCCAACATAGTTGGAAAAAGGCTATGAAGATGATGATGATGATTAAGAAGCATAATTACGGACGCACACACAATTGGATGGATCTTATAAAACGTATGAGTTTGTGGCAGTATGTCCACTATTAACTTTCTCCAGCCGCGATCCCAATTTGTTCGGGGGTTGGTGCGGCATGTTTTCTTCTCCTACAATTTTACTTTGATCGTCGTTCCAGTATTCTGTCCCTTTCAAGCATATTACGGACTAAGAAGTAATACTAAAGTCCACACAATCAGGCTATCATTTCATGACAAATTTTCTGTCAGAAAGTTTAGAAATTGTGGGCATACAAAGACTCACATCCGTCAGTGTCCGTACCATTACATTGGGTTAGTCCAGGCTACAAATTATGAAACATTGTAGCCTGGAGTAACCCAATGTTGGGTATAATAGGTCTCCCCTTTCTTCTGCCACTCATATCTGTTCTGTGCGGCCGTCCCTCTATCCATTTTCCAGGCTCCTGATATCGTCAACCCAACGCGCTTTTGGACCGCCGTGATTTCGTAGGCCCAACGTTGGCCTCAATTCGGTCGGTCTGAACCTTACTTCATCGGCCATCTCTGCGTCGAACACTTTCATCTTAAGAAGAATTTCGGCATTGCTCACTCGGTCTAGTAGGGTTATGCCAAGCATAGCGCATTCAAAGGCGCTTTGTATCAGTTTTACTGGTCCTCAAAAGTATCTGTCCTTTAAAGTACCTACCAAGATCAACTTTAAAGCTTCATTCAAAAATCATAAACCTAACAAATCTCTTGTTTCTCGGCTAACAAACAATAGAGACATAAAATGAGATGATAAAGTGTCGCCTAAACATTTGTTGATTATCGTAGTCATAAAAGATGTCTTTTGTACCTACAATGTTATGTCCCTTCTGTGCAAACTACTTGAGATTATAATTTCCATATTACATTGTGGAATAAGACATTGTAGGACGTTAACAGATGTCGATAGGTTTGGATGTGGTACAAATAATTCAGGCCAATATTTTTTCTACTAAAGATAAAGTTAAATTAATACGAAGAAAGAATGAAAAAATCTTCGACGTTTTTACTCTGGGTTAGTTTATTTTTAATTTTCGTCAAAACGTAAAGTAACCGATGTACGACGTATTCAAAGGTTTTCGAAATTTGAAATCGAGATATGGAACTCAATTGGAGTTGGGCAAGACACCTAGCAAGGTGGCGGATGATGCCGATGATGAAGCCGCATGTCTATAGATACATAGAAGTCAGTTTACAAAGGTTTCAGTTCCAATGAAGATTCACCAACCAGTCAATAAAGTGTCCGCAAGTACTTGCAAGAAGAATTTTAATACCGCATCCAATTTCTTATCGCTCCGTAACCAGCTAACGTGTTTGGTTTACGTGGCAAGAGGAGGTTTCATTATTATTCAGTTCACAATCTGCGATGCAACGCTTAACTTGAGCGCTTTCCAACCCAAGGTTAGTGTCGCTCCACAGTTGCTGAGGGCGCCCGTACGGCCTGGCTTACACCAAAGTAGACGAGTGGTAGTAGCCCCAGGAGAGATGCTATGTAAATTTCAACCAATGTCATCTTCACGTAACATTATGCTTGTAATCCTCAAAGGGTAAGTATTATTGTGACGGTGAGTAACGGGCTAGCTCACCGTCCATCCGTCTTATGACGACAACAAGCCGTGTAAACGATGCGTTTGTGTTACACGCGCGCCTCAAAGAGATGTCAGCCATTGAAGGGGCTCTTCGAAAGAGATACCGCGGATTCGACAGAAAGGACTAAGAAGGAACATGGGTGGTTTTTAGTCAGTAGTCTGACAAACTCTAACACTCTGCCCAGAGCGGGAGGTGTCAATTATTGAAGATTTCCCATCATCCAAAAATACACAAAGGTAAGGTATTGTATAGTATTAAATATAACGGGCTGGTGTCCGTAACAGCACTTCCAATGGCGCGTATTTTGTATGTGTGGGAAAATTCAATTCATCCCAAAACCCCGAGAAAGGCTAGCAGATCCTTGGTGTTACTGATGATGTCACGAAGAGTACCTACTTAGCCACAGAGCTAAGGTACTTTGTCAACCACTGGACAATGCAGAAACACGTGAACTGCTGTCTCGTCTTTCTCCATGCAGGCTTGGCACAGTGGGCTGTCTGTGACTCCTATGAAATTGTGGTGTTTAATAAAAGTGCCGTGTCTAGTGATGGAGCGTATGGAGTAAGGTAAGGGATACCTAATATTATTCACTAGTTACTTTTTAAGTTCCATGTAATAGTATGTAAGCTTATTGCCATCAACCGGGCACAAATCCAGAGTCCGAGGCTGCCACTGATATATTATTCACGATGGGAAACCCAATAACTATTTTTGCTACACCTTAGAGTGTGGAAAATCATCAAACGACTTCTCCCGCTGGGCAGAGCGGTAGAGAGTGTCGGTCTTCTACTGACTGAAAACCACCCATGTTCCTTCTTAGCCATTTGTGTCGAGGCCGCAGTATCTCTTTCGAACAAGTCGCAGCCCCGACGGAATTTGCTACACCTGGAAATCGAATCCAGGACCTCATGATCAGCAGTCGTGCTTGGAACCACTAGAACAACGAGGCAGTCCAGTACTCCAGCAATCGAGTATGTCTATAGTGATTGGTCAATTCCCGCATCTTCTTTCGGGTCCACTCGTCTCCACTTTTGGGGCTCTCGATTTTTTATATTTTAACTTAAACAATAGAGTCAAAAGTTTAAATTTCTTTCAAATTGGTTCCTTGTAGTTTGTTTATCGTTGTGAGTATTTTCAATTATATGTTCTGGGAATTGAACTGTTTGGATGTTAAGAGAAGGTTTTAATTTGTGTGACTAGTTCTGAATATTATGGTGTGCGTTGTGTTTTAGTTTTGTACTACCCCGTGAACTTAGTCGTAGTATTCTCAGTTACTCCCTAAAAAAATTTAGTCTATTAAATTATGATAAAGAAATAATTTCAGCTTTATTACGGTTTCCAATTCAATGAAAACATTGTACAGTTTGCGCTTCTGAAGCCAATCTTAAAAAGCATACAATGCATATTTTTTATTGATACTTATAATAAATCGTGATTTAAGTATTATCAGTTTATTGCAAACTCTGTTTTGTGACTTATTGAGCCAGAGAAAATACGTTCTTGAAGTTCAGTTGCCTTGTATTTTTTAATGAATTGACGTTTTTTTTTTGCGGTTTCGTTTATTCACATTTCAAAGTCACATTACCAGCTGTCAGCTGAGGAGCAGTTTTTTGAAGCCCTTTTGTAGTTTCTTGTTAGTTTATTTAATAGTTTTTAAAAAATGTATGTAGTTAGTTTACTATTAAATTATTCAATATATTTCAAAGAAAAAGATAATAACTTGCAAAATATATTAAACGTTGCCCACAAGCTGATTACACCGTATAGGTCATTTGGTCTACCAAAATGTAAAATCTAAAAAAACAGACAAAACCAAGAAACACAGCTAGATTCACACAATAATTCAACAGTAATCCAACACGTACACACTAACAACCTAATAACGAATCGTATAATTTATAACAAACAAAACAAACCAGAAACTCGTTTCAAATAAACTGAAAGTGTTCGCATATAATTTGGAACACAAATAAATCTCTACAGGCGTGTCAAACGTGGTAATGAAGATAATCATTGTGTACAGTCTGTGGCCAGTGTTACTTGATCCCTCGTACGTAAAAAAAGAGGGCAAGTGGTGTGAGAAGAGGGGTCAGGTAATGCTAGGCACTGGCTGTACAGTCTGTTTGTTTGTAGTTCCTTTCTCATTAAACAGCTAAGTTTTTGTGTACTTATATGAAAGCGAAATCAAGTTAAGTAAAATAATATTGTAGTCAGTGCTCAGAAGGAATAGACAAAGTGATAGTCTATCAGTGATTCATAATCATCTTCCAGGGCTTTATTTTTTGGCGGGTGGAAAATCTTCAAATAACCCCTTCCGCTCTAGGGCAGAGCGAAAGGGAGTGTCAGACTTCTACTGACTAAAAACCACCCATGTTCCTTCTTAGCCCTTGCACCGAGGCCGCGGTTTCTCTTGCGAACAACCCGCAGCCCCGACGAGACAATCTGCATCCCCGACGGGATCTTCCTGCCCTTATCTCATTTTATTTGGGGTCAGCGCAACACGTTTTCTTTTTCAATTCTTCCCTGCTAGACATCACGGTAGCATTTACTCCTTTCTGTTTCATGTCATTCTTCACACAATCCATTTATCTTTTCTTTGGCCTTTCTCTCCCTCTCCATCCATCAACATTTATATCCATCACCTTTTTAGTCTCATGTGATTCGTTCCTTCTCATAACATGCCCATACCACGACATTCGTCAGTCTATCAATGTATACGACCTTGGTAAATAAGCCGTCTCTTTGGTCGAGTGACTGCGGGCGCAACTGCTGATTTTTTCCATTCGAAATTTCTCAGTAACAGCCACGGAGTTGGGATTTGTGCCGAGTTGATGGCAAAAGACCCCCCTATAACATGGGACTTATCATTACTGGCTCACCCACTCTAACTAACTCGTAAATTAACCAAGCAAAAATAATAAATAAATAAATTTTATTGAACCACCGTGCAAGCTTGCTCCCAAATGACATAAGAAGAAAAGAGGCTTTAAAAGACAAACTTAAAGTTACCTGAATCACCATCATCATCATCATCATCATCATCATCATTACAGCCAAAAGACGTCCACTGCTGGACATATGCATCCCCCAAGTGTCCCCACATTGACCGGTCCCGTGCCTCTAGCATCCAGCGGATATACCGAATAGTGAATTTACCGGTATACTCTTTATACCGGTAAATTCGGTAATTCCTCAGTTATGTAGGTTCTAAAACTGGTTATGGCAAGTGACTGTGAGATACAGATGTAAGCCGCCTCTTTGTTCTATCCTTGTGTCAGTATAGTAAGAAGATTAAGGCTCAAACTACAGTGGTGGGAGTAGCGATCTGTCATTACCGTTAAAGATTTTTTTGTTTAAAATCTTCTGTAGTATATTTTAATAGTAACTTTGTAAATAACAACTTGGGCCCCAATCCCAATATAGATACGTAAAAATAAAAATAAAAACATTAAAAAATCTGATTAGAAATCGTACCAGAATTCATCAGTTATCAGACATGTTTCAAGGCGATTGTTTAACTATGGTTTCTACTTTGTTGACAGTGATTGTGTTTAATACACACATCAACACTGTCTAGGGATATTTTGGATTTACTCAATTTACTCAAAATGTATTAAAAATAGTATACAACATGTATATATTTTTATAAAGCCCATTTATCAGACTACACTCCAGAATAAAAGAAAACAATGTTTTTTTGCATAAACAAATTTTTATTCAAATAAAGAAAAAACATGAACTAATGGTAAAACTAACAACGAATGTGTTTCTCAAGAAAAATTTACAAATAAGGAAAAAATTATTTGTTTTTAACAGTTCTGTGAAAAATCAGCAGTCAGTAAAACCACCCATGACGTTAATAACGGTCCTGCAACGGTTTTTCATGGTTTGGATTAAGTTATCCAAGTCTTGCTGCGGTATATTGTCCCAGGTCCGGCTAAGATGCAAAAAAAGTTGCTCTTCCGTCGCAACGTTTGCAGGGAAATTCCTCAAAACCCTTCTTTGGAGCATGTCCCACGCGTGTTCTATGGGGTTTAGGTCAGGCGATTGAGCGGGCCAGCCTAAGACCGATACGTCGTGCTCCTGCAACCAGCTCGTCACCACTCTCGCTGTGTGCGGACGGGCGTTATCGTGCATGAGCGTGAATTCTTGGCCCATTTGTAGTTTAATGGGGGTAGATTATTGGTACTAGCACCTCGTTACGGTATTTTTCAGCCGTCATGGTGTTTCTGATCCAAACGAGGTCTGTTCTTCCACCAACACGAATTCCCGCCCAAACCATAATTGTCCCGCCGTGGTATGAATGGACTTCCTGAGGATGTTGCAGACGGCTCTCACGACCAGGAACTCGCCAAACACGCACTCTACGTGTATCGGGATGAAAACCGAACCGGGACTCATCGGTAAACAGCACTACAGACCACTGGTTTTCTTCCCAGAGCAAATGTTCACGAGCCCACTCTAGTCGTCGTCCACGATTTCCTCGGCGTAGTGCTGGAGTACGAAGCGGTCTGCGAGCATGAAGGTTAGCTTCATGCAGCCTTCTCCTCACAGTTTGGTCACTCACAAGCAACTGGTGCTCTGACTGGAGCCTCTGAATCAACTGCATGGCCGTAACATTTGGTTGTCTTCTCGCGGCAACTTGCAAAAATCGGTCTTGTCGTTGAGTGGTTATGCGCTTCCCGCCTGGGTGTATTTCAGCCACTTCACCAGTAGCACGATAACGTGACCATAACCTTGATATCACGTTTTGTCTTGTTCCAAACTCCTCAGCAATACTCCGTTGAGTAGCCCCAGCTTGAAGCATGCCTACTGCCCTTAACATTTCTTCTCTAGTTAAATGGCGCCGCTGCATGATGCACACAATAACATTAATTCGGAATTAACCGATAACTTGTTATAAAACTTAAATTGGACACAAAAAAATAGCCACAAACTACTGTAGGTAAATGAAACCTTCGGACTTCGCTACCATTATGCCGCGTAAATCTTTTGTTTTTAATGTATTTTTTCAAATTCAAATTTAGAATCGTTCAAAAAGGCTTACAAAATAAACTTTCTTCAAAAGAATTTAAAAGTGGCCAGTATTTTTTGAGTTTAAGAACTTTATACAAAATATCCCTAGACGGTGTTGATGTGTGTATATCAATTTGTGTGGAAAAAAAAAATATTTGTAAGTCAGATAGATTTCCAAAAAATATTGGACACATATTTTTTTCCTTTTTTCACGGAAACCAACAATGGAGACGATACAGTGCTTTCGTTGACGTCATATTCTAAGACATCAGTATGACATTTTTTACCGGTGAGTGACGTCACAACCCCCCACTCAAATTTTTGATGCGATGTATCTTCGTCATTTTTTATTAATTTGATAAAACTAAAAATACGTATCCAATATTTTTTGATAATCGAACAGACGTACTAATTAGAATCATATTTTTTAAATCAGGAAACATCCCTATTTAAATACAAACATGACAATTTAAAAGATGCTGGAGCATTTTACCAGAACATTGAAAAAGAATGAGTATAAGAAAGAGTGATCCACTTATTTGATCTTCAAAATAGTAGACAGTCGTAGAATTACAACATCCGACTTCCACCAACCCATCAAATAAACATATCATCCACCATCTCCATCCAAAATCGCTCTCCAACAACCCAAACTACTTGCACCCTTATAAAAACATCATCCATCCCACTCGCACACAAACCAACAGAACGGTCATTAATCACTCAGTTCAGGTGATACAAGCTGCGGGTACCATCAGTCACCAACGATAAGGGATTACACTCCACAATTATGTCATTGTTGATCTATACGGGTGCTGAGCTGCAACTATTTCTTAATGTTACCTTGAAGGGCTCCGTTTGTTTTTTTTGGAGGTCGTTTTGGTTCGAGTATGTTCGGACAACGTAATTTATTCCATCCATCGTTTCTGGATCAAAGAAACGATGGATGAACTGTCTTAAGAAAAACGGCACGGTTGGCGCAGTGGCTGAGCGATTGGACTGCTGCGTTGCGTGTCGCGGGTTCGATCACCGCACGGAACAAACATTTGTACGACCTACAGGTAGTTGTTCCGGGTCTGGGTATTTGTGTATGTGAATCTAAATGTTTGTAAACGCACCCACGATATAGGAGAAATTCCTAGTGTGTGGCAACGTTTTTTTTTAAAAAAAAAAAAGATATGGCAAGATGGAGGTGTTTCATGAGATGACGAGAAATAGACAAGAATGGAACAAGCAATATGATGCGCCGACCCCAAATTGGCAAGAGAATGATGATGATTTTAGTTCCAGTATTTTCCTCTGAGCGAAAGGTAGGTTATGGTTTTGACATTACTAAAATTAAGTTAGTTTTTATTAACGTTGTGTGAAAAGTTACAGAATAAGGCGATACTGTGTAGAAATCCATGGCAGCGCGCGGAGTGGAACATACTGTTAGAGAGTCGTACCACTAATTTTATGCAAAATAATAATAATATGTAATTTTAATTACGCGAGAAAGATCCAACCCTGCATCTTACATTTAATAACGTTATGAGGTTAACCAATGATTAAATTTTCAAACCAGTGATTGAAACATTTAGATGTGCCCTTATAGTACTGTAAGACACCGATCGCGCATAAAACTGTTGACATAAGGAAGAGTGATGGATGTGTGTTCGCATATTCCCGTAAGGAATGATGGTTACAACATTTTCAGTATGATTAAGTGAGATACTTTTCAAATGTCATGAAAATGTAAACATTTTATTGGAGAATCTATTGAATTAAATCTTTGATTTTAACTCATTATATTTAATGGCTGGCAAATTGGTTTCAGAATATTTTTCAATAATCAAGAAAGATGAAGTTATAATATTTGTATTACGTTGAGGAAAATAAATTACATTATTTTAAACACCACGAGTAATTTTATTCCAGTTATTATTTACATTGTCATTTTTCAGTTACTTGTTCCTCTTGACAACATTAACATTAACTGAGCTTCACAGCCTAGTTTGCACTGGATTTACGATACCTTTTCGTAAGACTGGTTGTTAGACTTTCGGGGCACTGGACTACCTGATTTGGCTGTCAAAGATCTATTACAAATGATAGCTGAAACCAACGGCTGTAATGGGCGGTTTTCAAAAGACTTTCCTAGAGAAAGAAAGACAAAGTCGTCGGTAATAATTTGACGTCAAAAAGGAATACGAGAATAATTTTAATCTCTTTTTATGAGCTAACTGTAATATCTGTGATATTGCGTGCGTCATAAAACATTGCAAGTTATTTTGAATAGGGGCCAATGTTTCAACCGTAAGATAACTGTTATGTAAAGAATAATTATGTTGGTTTGACATAATTATTTTCCATGTAGATAATGTGCAGGATTGCAGACTTAATTTTTATTACTCAGGTAAAGATATCTTAAAAGTTACTAGATTTCGCCATTAGGAATTTCTCAATAGCAGTCACGGAGTCTGGATTTGAGCACGGTTGATGGTAATAGGCTCGCTCTCTTAAACATTGGACTTAAACATAACTGCTGAAATGAGGGTGTACCAATGGCTACGCCTCTGCATAACCCTTCGCGAATTACAGGCGTGGTGTTACGGTATAGTCAAAAATAAAACAATAGCATGATATTGCGACAAAAATCCAGCATGGAGACTTTCTTCTTATCATACCGACGGCACGGTTGGCGCAGTGGCTGAGCGAATGAACTGCTGTGCTGCGTGTCGCTTGTTCGCATCCCCGCACGGAACAAATATTTGTATGGCCTACAGATAGTTGTTTCGGGTCTGGGTGTGTTTGTGAATGTGACTTTAAATGTTTGTGAACGCATCCACGAAACAGGAGAAATTCCTGGAGTGGGGCAACGTTATTACAAAAAAAAAAAAAACGTTTTTATCAATAACAATATTAAGCAATGATAAAGATATGCAAATCATGCAAGGAAGAAATTATTGACTCTGCTGTATGTTTGGTTGTCGGTTTACAAACAAGTGATGTTTATTGATTGATTTCAACTGAAAATGTTGTTGCCAAAAGAATTTGCTATTGCCCGCCTTCTCATGAAATTCCACAAAATCCTAGTTTAATTAATGCAAGAAAAACGTTAAAATAATTTTACAGAACTTGTTTTATTTTTATAGAAGCTAAGTACCTTGTTAGTGACCGAAAAACCAGTCTAGAACAATAAGCGAGACTACAATTTAAATGAACGAATTTAAAACGAAGTTGACATAGTAAAATTAGAGAGATCTAATTAGATGAAGAACTATTAAGATACGTGTGGTTACGAGAGGTTAAAGGACGATGAATACCTAGGGCAGACAGAAAACATCATACCTCAAAAGTATTGTGTATTTGAGTGAGAGTTTGTGTATGTGAGTTTAAATGTTTGTGAACGCACCCACGATACAGGAGAAATTCCTAGTGTGGGGCAATGTTTTTATAAAAAAAAAAAAGTCACAAGGAATTTAGAAACAAAACAGTCTTTAAATAACAATAGACATCCAGAAGAAAAACCAACCACTATACACCCCCAAGAACTGATAACTCCAGTCTCCAAACAACATTGCTCCAACCACAATATTATTGTTTAGAACTTCATGTGCATCCTATCTCCATCATAATCGGCATACGTAACAGTCGAAGCGATATTTAAAACAAACATGGTCAGAATACCGATGGCTCATTCTGTGCCGGTATCAGCGGGAGTACGGTCGTGCATATAGATATAAGTGTTATCATGTATAGCCACAAGTTTGTTTTTGTCCTGTGTGTTCTAGGACTTGTTAGCTGTGATATTAAGTATAAAGTAAAGGCTAAATCAAATGCAAAGGCTAATAATGATTGTGAGTATGAGTTTTTTTTATTCTTGTTGGTAGTTAGCTTTTTCTATAGTAATAATATATTAAAAATAGGTAATTTGTTTAAGTTTGGAGGGTAAGCTTTAGAACTGTTCTACTGACCCTTTTTTCCAAGTGTCAAAAGTTACATTTAAAACTGGATTAAAATCCATCCATTAACTGGAGTAAAGCCGTGGGCATAAGCTATAAATTAAATTAATTATCGTTTGATAGATAAAGAGGTCACAACGTAACTCCTGCTTGCCCTCATGAATCAACCATTATGCTTTTGTTGCAACACTTGCTCCGAGTTAATTCCAAATTATCTTTCTCTAGTGTAAAACGCAAGTATGAATGAAATCCGAGGACAAACGTAAACCGTATATTCTGTTTTGAAACGAGTGTTTACCATCAACTAAGTCAGATCAGAATGTGTTGTTTACTATTCCTGATTCTTATAAATTGGTGTTTTGAACTGTTGAGTTCAATTCAATTTAAAATCTAGGTGTACTGACCTTTGAACAAGAATAAAAAATATAAAAAAATCATAGTTTAATAATGTTCCTATGAACTAGAACTACCAGAGGTTTCATTTATTGTCGTATTGTCAGCACCACCCTGTATATATACATTGTTTAAATTGTTCTTTTGGAGAAGATTTTAGAGAGGAACATTTATTTTTATTTGTCCTTCATAAATCACATTTTCAGAGCAATAATAACTACGAACAACTTTTAATCAATGATTAGTACCAATTCACATAGTACCACTCCGTCAATATTGCCATTAACATCGTCAACATTAGCATTGACATGCCCCATATCAATTACATGATAATTTAGGTCAAACACCTAATCCTATCACTTGTATGTATTTAAATTAGAGATCTCTTCATATTCTATATAGGGTGTAAAAGTACCCTTAACGCAATCGAAGGGCACTTGTTCTCCCCACCACTGCGATAATATTTTTGTTCTAGACCATACCTGGGAACCTCCGAGTTACGGATATTTTGGGGGTCAAAGTTCCAAATTCACAGCTGTTTTTGTAAATACTAGTTTTTCAGGTTATAACTTTACTTAAATTACCTCCATGACCCGTTTAATATTCAAAGCATCCACTAGAACAATGTTTTAACAGTGCTACATTGAGATTAAAATGTGATTTTTGACCAAAAAAAAAGGAGTTTCCCAGTAAAAAAATTTGCGTAGGGGTACTTAGTTTGATGTACAGAATGCTTGGTTGACCGCTGTGTGATGGGTTGATTTACACCCTTTAGAGCTATTGGCACCGAGATCAACCATTAAACTTGTAAACCTTAATTATTATTTGCCTGCCCTTGTCTCACGGTACTTAGGGTCAGCGCAACTCGTTTTCTTGTCCCATTCTACCCTGTCTAAGCGTCACTCAATTATTTACTTTCATATCCATTCCTCACACAATCTATCCATCGTTTACTTGATTTCCAGCTTTCTCTCTCTATTTATCAACATTATTTATACGAACTTATCACTGTTTTAGTTGCAAGCGATTTGTCCCTCCATAACACAAGTTCATACCAAGATAGTGGAACTTTTCTGTAACTGGCGCAATTTTCAAACTTCCTTTAATATACCTACTCATTAATTAGTTTATGCATTCTTGTCACACCACATTCCACCTCAACATTCTTCAACATCCACAACATTCCACATCTCAACTATATATGCAATTTTTTTTGCAACTAACTTTTAACATTTTTAACCTTAATGCACAAATAAATATGTACGGATAGCAAACACGATCAATGCTGCTCATTGAGTCAACATTGCCAATCATCTTGATCGAATACACATAGAATCTATTGATACTAGTCAGAGGATCATACACAATCATTTCACAATAGTCACCAATTTACATTTGCTGCTCGATTTCCCTTCAATCTTCGATTGTAAGCTCTCTGGCTTTGTGTTAAGGTTGAGGTAGGTTTTTATGCCAGGTTTTAGTTAAATTGGTTTTTAAGTTACTTGATGTGTAATACTGATGTGATTGGCATATTAAGATTTATAAAAGTTGAAAAAGGTCCGGTTGTCAATTCGATACGTATATTTTTTTATGCAAGATGCATGTTTTTAACTGTGTTATCAAGTCATGGTAGTTATATGGTATATATTATTGGAACGAAGTTCCTTATCGCGCGTTGTGAAAGGGGACTAGACGGAAAAAATTCTTACGAAAAGTTGTCACGACACTTTTTGCTATAGTAAGCTATTGTAAGCTGTGCGGCGTCGCATGTTTCTCTGTCTGTCTCTCTCTCTCTTATAGAAAGCAAGCCAGATATTTTCATTTCTACATTTTTTTTTTTTTTTACATAATAAAAAATAATAACAATAACTTCGTTCCATCCGGGTGTTCCTTGACACCTCTCAAGTTTTTTTATAGTTGAGACACTTCAATAGAAATAATTATTGTATAAACCACATTTTAATTGTTTAACTCTTGGACTCCGTTAAATAAACGGATACAGTTTACACATACCTGCATAACCTTGATGATTATCGAATATCTCAGTAGACATTCGGTGACTGTCAGTCGTACCAGTATACGACTTACTTAATTATTTCATCCTCCCAAAAATTACCGGTATTGTAAAAGATTTAAAACCAGGACGACATGTCGATTCATACATAATTCTTGGTACATACTTTCGAAGTCTCAGCAATCACCACAATATATATTTCTATTTACAGTCAAAGTACTAGATTCCATCTACAATGAGCCTACGTGTACATCGCAAGGAGGCCTATGCACGCTCGCAGCTGACTGCCCCACGGGACATCTGGTAGAAGCGAAGGGATTATGTCCTGCACAGCGAAGCAAAGGAGTTGAATGCTGCTATGGATGTAAGTGGAGACTTCATAAAACTATTTCACAAAATTTAATTGATTAAAGCATCTTTTGAAAAGCCATCTATAAGCTACTAATGGTGGTTCATTGGTAACATCACCAATTTTGTAAGGCAGTGTATCCTTCGACAGAGATATCCCGGTCTCGACATGAAGGGCTAAGAAGGAACATGGGTGGTTTTTAGTCAGTAGAAGTCTGACACTCCCTTTCGCTCTGCCCAAGAGCGGGAGGGGTTATTTGATGATTTCCCACCCCCCCAAAAAAAAAAAAAAAGGTGTATTAGGTCATGGGTTCGAACCAGTTCGAACTGAGTCTGTTGACTATATGTATAAACTTAAAAAAAAAGTACTTACACTACGTAGTGCCATTCTGCTAAATTGTAATTTTGGAAATAAAAAAATAAAAGCATTATTACTTTACGACATTTTCCCACTGGGCTCACTTAGTGGATCAGAGCTCATTCTCACTCACAGAGGAGAGGGCTGTGTCTTAGCAATAGGAATGCTATAGGCTGATTATAGGTAGCCATCTATAGGGCAAACAACTGGAAGTCACGGGAAGCTTTTACCCAGATGTGGGGCAATGCAGGCTAACGCAAGCATTATCAATATCTAAAGAGCAATATTTATTTTTAGTTACCATAAATCACTAGGACCATAATCATTCCAGTTGTTAAGGAAGATTTACATTGACTTAGAATATCAGTCCTGAGCTGGAATCCAGTTTTACAAGAACGTAATTAATCCAAAGTTTTTGTTATTTCAAATCAATCTAGCATTCAGTGTTCATTATAGTAGCGTAGTATCTTATAATTTTCAGTATCTGTGAAGGAGACAAGATGTGAGAAACGTGGTGGTATCTGCCAGCCCGGTCGGAATCCCTGCAACAAGATCCGCATATTTCCCGAAGTTACCGACTGCAAGACGAACACCACTTGCTGTATCCTGGTTGCCTAGTACTGAATAGATTTAGTTATTGTTTTGTTAAGATTTTTGTTATTAGTTTAAAGTGATTTGTGATTGTTATTGTAGACTTACATAATGTTGCCACGTTAGAAATTTGGAAATGATTACTCAATTTTATTAAATGACTGGTTTTTTCAGAAAACGTTATTGATAAACATAATATGTTGATTTTAATTTCATAGATTTAAGAAACTAACTCTTTTTACTATAGCGTTTAACAAAAATCTACGTTTCTAAGTTACTTATTTCCGTCATGCACTTACAGAACTCGCCTAGCCTAAATCGTTAAGTCTAGAAACTTTTTTATGAAGAAGGGCATCATTAAGATAATATAATTTTCATACCTCCTATAGAAACCCCTTGTTTGACCAAAATGTGGATGAAAGTTCGTCGTTTTTGCCGATAGACAATAGTACCATCAACCACAGAATTTGTTCTAACAAAATCCTTTCCTCCTTGAGAGAGGATTACAAACAGACAAATGATTATTATAGACTTGACGTTTAAAAATTGATGATAGGTCATTCCGATCATGATCTTTACAAAGATGATAATAATCCTTTAACCACCAGCAATTTCTAAGTAAATTCTGAAGTCATAGAAAATTAAGCCAGTACTTTATTGACCCTCAAGTTTTATGGGATAATTAAGGGAAACGGGTTGGTTAATGGTGCTCGTAGTAGCAAGCAAATGGTTATTAATGGTGGATTTTACGCTTAAACAACTTTTAAAATGCTTCATATTTCTTTGCGTTATTTTTAGCATTGTTTACATTTTTGCAAGTAGGTTAACAATGGTTAATATCGTGTTACGTCTCATGTTCTATGGTTGTACTTGAATGTCTGCCACCTGGACACCTTAACATGACCATTTACTGGATTCAATAGCTCTGGTATTCAGAAATCTTTTGGAAAACCTTGTCTAGTTGCCATATTAAGGTTGTGGCTTTTTAGGAGCAGTGGATAGAGATGGCGTAATTATGAAGTAGTTGCAAGAAGACTTTGTGCTGATGTTCTAGTTCGGGGGTTATCTGTTTTGAAGAGAGAGGAACAGTGCAGAATATTTCTCATTCTTCAAGAAAAGGGAGGATCTTAAGACCAGGCCAGTATTTGGTCTGAAAAAAGCTGTTACAGGAATGGATTTGTTATTTAACCTTAAAGAGGTTACCACAAAGAGAGAGAGATTAATTATTTTGACATATTATTTTTTTTTATTTGAAACAATTAAAATCACAAAACACCAGAAAAGTCAAGCACAAAATCTTGTGAACTTTAAAACGAAATATTAATTAACGTAATTTAATTAAAATTGAATATTTCAGTATTGAGAGGATATTTAATTAGGACGCTCGTTGTTGAGGCCTTAATCGGGATCTTATTCATCGCGTATCTCTTGCGGGACATCATTAGGACTATCAAAGGAGAAGTAATTATATTTAACTTCAATCTAAAATTGAGAATTCGGGTGAAAATATTTTAGTAATGAGTAGAAGATAATGTTATAATTATCAACATTTGAAAGAAGTTCAGTATTTTGAGTTAGATTTTGGGTTTGACAAGTGTGTGATATTATAGGATCTGATTTTAACTAACGTCGAATGTGTTGTAAATGCCGTTGTATACTTGCTTACCTACAAATAACATGCTTACTTTCTTTTAAGTTATATTTAACTGTGTGACGGACTCTTCCTAAATTCCCATGTGTGTCATCATCATCATCATCATCAGCCTATAATGTTCCCACTGCAGGGACTCAGGCCTCCTCTATAGAAGAGGGATGGGCTATAATCCACCACGCGGGCCCAGCGCGGGTTGGTAGATGTCACATGTCTTCGAATTCTTTGGTTCTAAGACATGCCGGTTTCCTCACGATGCTTTCTTTCACCGTTTTGAGAGCAGCGGTGACGAAATAAATTACACAAAGTAATGCACCTGCCTGGGTTCGTACCCACGAACAACTGTTCGTGAGTCGGGGCCGACACCACTAGGCCACCGCTGCTCCATCATCATCAATCTTCTGCCCATTATCTCAATTTATTTGTTGAAGAATTTAATGAAGAATTAAATCATCACAAAGGGTTATAAAGCTCCCGTCGGGGCTGCGGGTTGTTTGAAAGAGATACCGCGGCCTCGGCTAAGAAGGAACATGGGTGGTTTTTAGTCAGTAGAAGTCTGACACTCCCTTTCGCTCTGCCCAAGAGGAAGGGTTATTTGATGATTTTCCACCCACCAAAACAAAAAAAGGTTTATAAAGCTATTTGTTAGTGGGTAATATGCATGTAAAGCCTGCTAATGAAGAAGCTGTGTGTCTTATTTTGCACTATTGAAGATGTCAAACTTTAAGCTAAATTCAAGGCTGGCTCAGTTTATGACACGCTATGAAGATAAATAATAACTAATGGAAAGAGCATCTCAAAATACGTTCCTATGAAAACCGTTCCGTATTGCAAGTTTTTAAAAAAAAATCAAAGCTCAACCTCTTGAATTACATCTCTACAGTACGAAAAACAAAAGCTACTAGTGTTTTTTTTCCTCCCAACGTACCTCCATTGCATTTAAAACTGTATTTTTAATGCATTAGCACTTAGTTTCCCTGCGGTAAGTTAAGTAAATAAGTAGGTGATGCATAAACTAGTAGATGATCTAGATTTCATATAACAAGCTGACCTAGAAAACCGGTCTTGTAGTTACTAGGTTTTAGTTACAAGCCTTGGGGCTTGCTTGCATAAATAATACTCTTGCAATATAAAATTATACTGAGTAAGTCTAATTAAAACTAAGTTAAAATACATGGAATTTAATATGTAGTTTTATCTTGGAAACTTTGAGTATATAAGTTATTCGGTATGAGTCATACTCAAGCTATTAATAAGTTGTTGGTAGAACTCGCTCATACATTCCAGGATTACATAAACTACACAGAGCACGGTTGGCGCAGTGGCTCAAGCTCACTGCTGCGCTACGTGTCGCGGGTTCGATCCCCGCACGAAACAAATATTTGTATGGCCTACAGATAGTTGTTTCGGGTCTGGGTATTTGTGTATGTGAGTTTAAAGGTTTGTGAACGCACCCACGATACAGGAGAAATTCCTAGTGTGGGGCAACATTTAAAAAAAAACTTGAGAGGTGTCAAGGAACACCCGGATGGAACGAAGTTATTGTTATTATTTTGTATTATGTAAAAAAAAAAAAAACAAAAAAAAAAAAAAAAGAATGTAGAAATTAAAATATCTGGCTTGCTTTCTATATAGAGAGAGAGAGACAGACAGAGAAACATGCGACGCCGCACAGCTTACAATAGCTTACTATAGCAAAAAGTGTCGTGACAACTTTTCGTAAGATTTTTTTCCGTCTAGCCCCCTTTCACAACGCGCGATAAGTAACTTCGTTCCAAAAACACACACAACATCACGCCTGTAATCCCGAAAAGGTAAGACAAAGGCGATCTAATAGTACACCTATATTTCACCAGCTACGTTTAATTCCCATATAATGGGCGGCTTATAGTCATCACCCGGACACGAATTTATACTCCGTGGCTGCTACTTTGGGATTTCTTGGAAAGGAACCCAGGTCCTCTTGACCAACAGTCACGCTTGCGACCACTTGACTAACGGGATGTTGAAGATCTGTATGAACGGACCAACTATGGTATGGACAATTGAATTATAAGAAGTATTTTTAACTTTCAATGATACCTAAAAATGCTCTTTAATTAACATTAATTATTTAGTTTCTTAGTGGTAGCCACGGAGTCGGAATTTGTGCCCGGTTGATGACAATAGGCTCACCCCCTTTTACATCACTGACGAAATGGGGGTATACTATTAGAATCAAATAATATTACGTCAGATATGCATCTTCAACAGTGTTTTCAAGAAAATAAGGTTACCACTCACACTAAAGGTGTATCCGCACAAAATATTTTCCAAACTTCAAAAAGCCGAATAAAATTGTACCGAAAAGATTGCGCACTGTAACGCGTACATGACAACGTGCACTTAAATGTCGGCAGGCACAATATCGCTTCGTGTTTCGGAAAAACTTTTGTTTTTCGGCGTTCGACGTCGATGTACGAAACATTTCGACGGACGTGTACGATGTTTACTGTATTTTTCGAGCTGATAAATGGGTCAACACTTCTGTGTGTAACTTGGTATTGACTTGTAACAATACTCTATTGTATTTGGTAGTAGCTGCATATCAAATCAGATTTTTACATAGACATGGGTTTTTTGAAAGGTTTTGGAAAGATTGGAGGCCTGCAGCCTTGTCCCACATGGTCACTGGTCAGTTATGTTTTCAGCTGGGAAAATAAAAGAGTTCTTGGAGAGAAACCCAAAAAATCTGTAATTTTCGCTAACTGGGAATCGGATCAGGAACTTGCGACCACTGGACACTGAACTTTGCGGCATATCATTGTTTGCTGTATTAAAGATCTTTTCACAGTTTATTTAGTTCAGCTAAAGTTCCTTCAGATCTATTACAAATTAGTACTTAAACATAGCTGACGAAATGTGGGTGTACGGTTAGGTACACCTGTACCTAACTCTTTGGAGATTTCAAAATCAAAATCAAAACATTTATTTTAAGTACGCTAGTTACAGGCATTTTTTAAATAGTCGAACAAATATTAAATAAACTAAGCTACAGTCCCAGTCACAAGGGGGAGTGTACTGTAGTTGATCATTCCAAAGCGTTGGTCTCATGATAAGAACGGCAAGAAACTCCATGGACACTCTTTTAAATCATAATATTGTTACAAAACTTTGGTTACATCATTCATCTTGAGATGGTATATTATGTGAGAACTATGTAGCAAGATGTGCACGATAAGTGTCCACAGTAAATTCAAAAACGACAATTCAAAAACAAAATAATAATTCAAACAAGCCGTGGCAGCTAAGAGGTGACCAGTCACAACTGACAGCACCCGTTCAGGAGCCTGATGCATGGATCAGCACCACTCCACTCAACCATTTTGAAGGGAACGAAATGATCCGACACACCCGCCACCATCAGCGAGACATTTAAGTGAGCATGACACGCTCTCAATCGCCAGGGCATATCCAAGTCAAATAAAAAAATTACGTAGGTTTCCAGAGAATGATAGCTTTCTAGTAATAGTACTCAGAATATGTGCTATGCGACTATATAATACTAAAGAGATTGAATTTCAAGGTGTGATGTAAAGTTCTTTCCGTTTTAGCTTGTCTATCCTGTTTTTACTTAACAAACTTAGACTTAGCAAAAATTACAAAGGTACCAACCACTCTAAATGGTGCCATTTTCGTCCTCTGCTATCAAGAAAAACAAAATGAGTACAAAAATGCGCTTCGAAGAACTTTGTCTTCGAACAATACCAAAATATCTTCAGTGGATAACGCTTGCTAAAATTAATTTTAATCCCGGAAAATCGCGAGCGGCTTCTGAAAGAAGGATTTAATTAAACAATTTTAACTTAAAAAGAATTTGAAGAGTTTAGATGATTATCTAATTAGTTCATTAAAATGATTTTCCTTAACAGCTTTTTCTTGTGTCTACTTTAAAATTCTTAAATACCGATACGGCCGAATTGTCGGCGACAATTTTTTACATATGTTTCAGTACATTATCTGTCATACTCTTTGTCTATAATCAAGTTAAAGTAATTACATGAGTTCAGTAACAATTTATGCAATAAACAACAATTTAAACGAAATGATAATTATCCGTCAAAGAAAGCCCAGAATTATTACTTTTGAAAGTTAAATAATTCTAGGGCACGGTGGGCGCAGTGGCTCAAGCGATTGACTGCTGCGCTGCGTGTCGCGGGTTCGATCCCCGCAGGGAACAAACATTTGTATGGCCTACAGAAAGTTGTTCCAGGTCTGGGTATTTGTGTATGTGAGTTTAAGTCTTTGTGAACGCACCCACGATACAGGAGGAATAGGGATGTTTACTGACTAAAAAAATATATGATTCTAATTAGTCCGTCTGTTAGATTATCGAAAAATATTGGATACGTATTTTTTGTTTTATCAAATTATAAAAAATTGACGAAGATGAAACGCGTCAAAGATGTTTTTGAGTGGGGTGTCGTGACGTCACTCATCGATTAAGAAGGTCATACTAATGTCTTAGAATATGACGTCACACGAGTTGTCAAGCCGGTCGTCTTCATTGTTTGTTTACGTGAATAAAGTAAAAATACGTGTCCAATATTTTTTGGAAATCCATCTGACGGACTAATTAGATTTTTGTAGTTAAATACCCTATTCCTATGAGTGTAGGGCAAATTTAAAAAAAAAAGAAAAAAAAAGTTTTACTCATGTATGTATGTTCAGGAAGAACATAAAACACTTTTTCTGAATAAACCAATTTATTGGTACGCGTACAGCGCTGCAATGATGACAAGAGAGAGACACAGACAATAAATCTTTTTCCTATAAACTATAGGCAACCATAACGTGCTACAGAACTCCTTATGTTCTATTTTTAATTGAACATAAATTGGCCAAAGTCCGCAGTCCGGTTCAAGTCGAGTTTGCTCGTTTTATTAGTGCCTTTACAAAGAACACTTTCAAAATAGTATAGGTACTATTTTATATATTGTAATATTTTTATCAGAAAATCTTGATTGGTTGTCACACAGTAACAAGTTTTTGGTGATACATGGTTTCAGAATAATTGAGAAATTGAGGTGACTTTCACAAGATTGTAATCTACTTTTAATGAGAAATTCCTTTGTTTTTAATTAAAAGATTTTGATGAAATTACTTGATAAATTAATAGCTTAGATATGAAAAATAATGGGTCCTAGACAAAGCAAAGTTTGGACTGTGACCTCTCTTTGGAACGAGAAGATAAATATTTATTTATAATCTAACGACAATGTTTGATAAGTTTGTAATATATGTCGCAGAGCGCAGTTTCAGAAGGTGGACAATAAATGGAACGTCAAGTATAACTATCAAAACGTGGGCGCACCATTAGGTATACCTCTGCTTAACTCTTCGGGGATTACACGTGTGATGTTATGTTATGTTATTAAAACCACTAACGTTGTAGGTAGTCGGTGGTCATCATCATCGCTATAATCAATCACAATTTATAATATTTAGAGCTGGAACGAAACATCTTCTTTTTTTTTTTGGCGGGTGGAAAACCATCAAATAACCCCTCCCGCTCTTGAGCAGAGCGAAAGGGAGTGTCCGACTTCTACTGACTAAAAACCACCCATGTTCCTTTTCAGCCCTTCATGTCGAGGCCGCGGTGTCTCTTGTGAACAAGCCGCAGTCCCGGACCGAAACATCTTATGATTACTTTTGTTTCATTCGGCAGTTTAGTATATAGGGTGTAAAAGTACTCTTAACGCAAACGAAGGGTACTTGTTCTCCCCACCACTGCGATAATTTTTTTGTTCTAGATCATACCTGGGAACCTCCTAGTTACGGCGATATTGGGGGTCAAAGTTACAAATTTTTCACAGCTGTTTTTGTAAATACTAGATTTTCAGGTTTTAACTTTACCTTAATCACCTCCATGACCCGTTTACTATTCAAAGCATCCACTAGCACAACGTTTTAACAGTGCTACATTGAGTTTTACCGTAAAATGTGATTTTTGACCCCAAAGAAAAAAGTCGTTTCCCAGCAAAATTTTTTGCGTAGGGGTACTTAGTTTGATGTTCAGAATGCTTGGTTGACGGCTGTGTGATGGGTCGATTTACACCCTGTATATCCACCCCTTTTCATTATTTACTTTTATGTACAACTGCATCCATTTCAGATTTCACTCCTCATAATACCATTGCATTGTAAGATATTTAAATCTGCCGTTGAAACATAATGTAAACTATGCAAATCTATTTTATGATCTAGCAATGGCGGTTGAGAAATGTTAATATCATCGTAATTCTGTTTGAAGCCTTTAAAAAGTTTTTAACGGGAGGAAGAGGAGTACCCTGTTTTAGTGGGTATTTTCTTCTTAAAGCTTTTTTCAATAGCAATCTAACTGCCGTACTTAGAGATATTTAATGATTACTAAAGCCGTCACTTAGTAAAGGTTTGACAAACAAAACCTTCACTAAAATGTCAAAATCTTTACTAAGTGATGGCTTAAGTAATCATTAAACGTCTCTGAGAGCGGCAGTAAGTTTCCGATTGGTCACGATGACATAATTTTGCAGATGGAAATAGGATTGCGGGTCAAAATCGGGAGAGATTTATTCAATTTAACGTACAGTTTCTTGTCAAGTAAAAAAGTAAATTCTGTCCATAGCATACTTTAGTAAAGACAAATTCTTCATTCTTGATACTTGACACAAAATGAAACTTTCAGTAAGGAACTGCTTGCTTAAAAAACGTGACGACTAATTAAAAAGCAAAACTTAAAACAAAGAGTTGAACAAAACTATACATCTACACTGCACCTGTTACGTTTAAGTTATGTTTAAATAAGAACAAGCCTATTGACACCAATCAAGCACAAACTCAAACTCCGTGGTTTCTACTGAAAATTTCAGATTCATGAAAAAATCCAATAACACTTTGCCTGCCCTGGTAATAGAACTCAGGCCCTCATGCCCCCGACTTCCGGAGCGCCGCCGCGGGAGACGCTCCGGGCGTCGGGGGCCACATGACGGCTTCCGGCAACCATAAACGCAGGCCTGTGGACGATGAGTAATGGGCTAGGTCGCCGTCCGTCCGTCTTATGACGACGACAGGCCGTGTCGACGGCGCGTTCGTGTTCCACGCGCGCCTCAAAGAGATGTCTGCAACATGGAAGGGGCAAGAGCCGACGCTAGTCGGGGTTGCGGGTTGTTCAAAAGAGATACCGCGGCCTCTGAGCGAGGGCTAAGAAGGAACATGGGTGGTTTTTAATTTGCCACCCCCCCCCAAAAAAGAAGAAAAAACAGAACTATTCCCTATACATATTTGGTTCTAATTAAACACTGTACGCGATACCTAATACTCCGCAGCTATACACCCAAATTATGTTGTGCTAGCAAAGACGTTGGTCATCGCAGTATATTCTTATTACAGCAAGAATTTTCTTCGCAATAATTTCTGCTGCTGCCTATCCCCTTGACATAATCTCAAAGCCGACTTTTACGATAGTCACGAGAACAGCGGGGTGGCCTAAATTTATCCATGCCTGCAATCTCGCTTTTAATCCGATGGGAGAGGGAAAGTTATGCCACAGTATAATCTCCGACTAATCCTTGGGGGAATTAACTGCGGATTAGTCTAACGTTTTGTGGTATGAAATAATTGCAATAGAAAAAAAATCTATGAAACTGCAGCTATCTAAACACGACGAAAATGCTTCAGTAATTGCCTTTTACGTGAAGTATAGTTTATAGCCTTCCAAACAACGGTGGAGCAAGCATAGATAACTTTGCTTGCTCTTTTCAAATTAGCGGTTTATTTATTCAATTTATCTTTGCACTAAACGAAAGAAAGAAAGACAACTTATTTATTTAGCACAAATGCCACAAGTGCACACAACAGACAACAAAAAATAAACTAAAAAACTAAACAGAAAAACTGGCCAAGTGCAAGTCAGACTTGCACATGAATAAAACGCCATTATAGCATCACACATCATCATCTGCCTAGCCTTTTCCCAACTATGTTGGGGTCGGCTTCCAGTCCAACCGGGTGCAGCTGAGTACCAGTATTTAACATGGAGCGACTGCCTATCTGACCTCCACAACCCAGTTAATACTAGGTAATACGATACGATTATAGCATCACACGAATGGAGTAAAAAAGTAAGAACTTCATCTAGCATGGTTTTACTCCATACTGTACGCGATGGACGTCGAACTGGTGGCTCACATTCGTTCACAATGCGTCAATCACTTCACTTTAGTACCCCAAATAAAATACTCCATCCTTTTGCATTCATTAATTTGAGATACGTGCTAGCAGCCTGACTACTCCTAGAAACTTCATTAAACTTCATGTAACAAATAAGATTTTCATGGTGTTTTTTTTCACCTTATATATTTGGTCTTTTATTTTTTGACCCATTACATACCCATTATCCTCCATGCCTCGGAAAGCACGTTAAGCTGTTGGTCACGGCAGTCGTTACAGAAGTCAGTGCCCAAAAGTCTGACAACCAGTCCTACCTAGGGGTATCGTATTACTTAATGTTTACTAGCAGAGTTGTCGAGGTCGGATAGGCAGCCGCTCCATGTAAAATACTGGAATTTAGTTGTATCTGGTTAGACTGGAAGCCAATCCTAAAATAATTGGAAAAAGCTAGGCAGATGATGACATTGAAGTGGAAGTGGAGCTTTCCTACTCCTCCACTATTCTATTCTGATTAAGTTTTGCGGGATTCAAGATAGTTAAATCGTTTTTCTGAGACTTTGTCGAGCTTCATTGTCTCGGCGCTTATCTTGTGGTCGCCACTGTTGATTCTGGCTTACAGGAGTTACAGTGGTTTGGGAATAGTATGGCGGGCTTGTCCCATAAAAAAAAAAGATGATGACATCGAAATTCAGGCGTATCAAGAATCGTAGCCAAGGTTTGCCCCAAAAACCAAACGAACCGACGAAAATGTAATATTTTATCAAATATGCTAATACAATCTTGCAATGTTGCGGTACAGAAATGTTAATATCCTCGTAATTCTGTTGGAACTATTAAAAACTTTATCCTGTTTCATTCTGTCGAGAATTTCAAGCTTGAAATTTAATTTCAAAGTTGCATTATGGTTTCGGCCGTTTGTATTTCATATTTATATGTTGATGTTGAGTTCAACGTTGGATCTGTTTGTTATTATGGTTTTGAAGTTCCATTGATAAGCAAGACCAGTTTTATAGGTTATCTATGATTTTGAATATGGGGACCGAATTTAAATACTTTTAGGCAAAGCCACTGACTACCTGTAATTACTATCAAAGATCTTCAAATGACAACCGTAACCAACCCTAGAGAGAGAGTCCTTTCAACTCGTATGCAATGGAGGGTCACCCGTCGGGGCTGCGGGTTGTAAGAAGGAACATGGATGGTTTTTAGTCAGTAGAAGTCTGACACTCTCTACCACTCTATCCAGAGCAAAGGAGTCATTTTATGATTTCCCATCCCCACAAAAAAAGGGTCACCCATCCAACGCTCAACCTAGGCAAGTGTGACTTAACCTGAAGATCGGTCCGAACGACTGTTATTAACAAGCCACAAACTCTTTCAAAATATCTTCATCTATTCCGAAAACCAACCGCACCCCGCAACCCGCACTGGCCCGCGTGGTGGATTGCCCATCCCTCTCCTAGAGAGGAGGGCTGAGTCCCTGCAGTGGGAATATTATAGGCTGATGATGACGATACCAAAATTACTTTTGTTATAAACCGCAGTAAATTAAAAATTTCACGCCGCCGTCGCATTGCAACAATGCTTCAATTTAAAAAGGATTCTTAATAAAATCTCTCTATTTTTACAGGCGGCGATTTCCGGTAGTTTAATTAAATTTTTACTAGAATACTCGTACCTGTGTTACATTCAGTGGTTTTAAAACGGGTTATTAAGGGGTAAAACTAGTTTGCAGATAAAACTGTCTTGTTTTCCTGAGGTGGGGAATGGAAGAAAAATATGATAGGTTTGTGTTGTAGGTTTTCTTGGCTGTATTTTTGGGGGCCGAGAATATGAGGCTGTATTTTTTTTGGTTTCAAGCACGTTTTATTACACAATATGACTTTAAAAAACAGTCACAATGTTGCCTGTAACTTAATAAACGTTACCTCACCTATAAAGACATATCTTTATAGGTGAGGTAACGTTTATTAAGTTCTAAACTTAATGAAGCATAAAAATTAATCGTGCAATCTACAGTAATTCGTTAGTTAGTTCAAAAAACCAAAATATCACACGAGTGTGGTCAATGTGGTCATACAAAGTTCCAATCAGCGTAATTAGCATTACACAGATTTTTTTCCAAAGTTTCAATATGAAAGTTTATAACTAAATCCTACTAATTAAAACCCGCATCACGCAAAATAAATTATCTAAACGTTTCGCCAAAAGACAAAATAGTTAACACAAAATCAAGGGAGATATAAAGCAAAATTAAACATTGTTTCGTACTTAGTCTTATTACCTTTAATCTCATCTCAAACACTTCATGCAACTGCAATAAAATTACACCGGTAACAAAGATGATTAAGCGTTAAAATTCAGGTTAAAATACTTCTTGTTTAACTTTCATAACGTTAACGATGGTCTTAACCGTAGTTAACAAGTCTCTGTCTAATTAAACAGGTTTAAAAGTGCGGTTTTGCTACTGCTTTCTGTTTTTCATTGTGAGATTTTCTGGGTTTTATTTTGTCGTCTTTAAAACAAACCACATTATAGTTTACTAGCTGATAACCGCGACTTTACCCGCGTGGATGTTGGAACTTGACAAATTATGTACTAAAACCTTTCTCGAAAACCACTCTATTCATTGGTGAAAACAGTATAAAAAAAACCGGTGAGGTAGTTTTTTAGTTTATCGCGAACAGACAGACAGACGCGGCGTAGGGCTTTGTTTTATAATATGTAGTGATGTTAAGTATTTTTTTTAATACAACAATAATAGGATAGATCTACAATAGATTCCAACAGTTTACATTTTAGTGGAAAGATAATTGGACGTAGTTATGCGACAACGTTCCAATCCACAAGGTGGTCAAAATTGAGTTTATGAGCCCAAGCTAGGTATTTTGGATCGTTCTATCTAGTGCTGAAGACACTGACTCTCTTACGACAATAACTATTGAAATAATTAAGCGGTCTAAATGATAAAACGAACCAAAAGATCTAAATATAATCTTATAAAGTGACATTACATTTGGATCGTACTATTTTAATTCATTTTGGACTGAATGCAATTAAAATTAGGATCCAATCATCTTGAAACGTTTTAAAAATAACTAATTTTAAATCTTAAAACGTGACTTTCCATTTGGATCGTACTATTTTATTTCGATTCGGACTGAATAAAATAAAAATAATGATCCATTCAACTTGGAACGTTTTAAAAAAAACAATTTTAAATCTTAAAAAGAGACAATTCATTTGGATCGTAATGTTTCATTTCGTTTTGGACTGAATAACATAAAAATAATGATCCATTCATCTTGTTATATTATTTTTTTTATTATATATTTCTTCAAAACATTCCATGTACTTACTTTATAATGTGCACGATAATTCATAATGGTAAAAGTAAACCTCTATCTGTGACCACGAACGCTGTAAAGTGTTCGAAACGTCAGGTTAAATAAAATGTTAATAAATCGCGAAATAATCCGTAAAAGTAGTTTCATTTAAATGTATCGTGTTCGCGTAAATAAAAGACAACAATAAAAGTAAACGATTTAAAACGTGTATACTGGTAGGAACATACCTACAGTTATCTAATAATTAAACAATCCATCACTTTTGTATTTTTTATAATAAGGCCTTGTCTAAAATAGAAATTATACAACTAGGTAGCGAAATATTGTGGCAACTTGAAAAAAAAATATGTGTTATGGAGTGTGGAACGTTATCACTAAAATAATAAAGCTAAAATAATAAAATAACAAATAATGTAATAAAATAAAAATAAAATAAAACTAAAATAATAAATAATGTCAAAGTCTGTCGCGATATGTTCCTGCACACTCTACAAATTACAACACAAAAAGTTACCATAGCATTATACAAGATTAGTAATAATGAAATAAATGACTGTCGAGGCAAGAAAGGCAAAAGCTGGAATAAATTGACTGAACAGAACTTAAACTTTATTAAGGAAGTTATTTCAAAATTACCTAAATATGAATCGCATTATCGTAGGGAGAATAACAATGAAATCCAATATTTAGAGCCTGGCATGACAATATCGAAACTTTATGATATTTACAAGAAACTTTTTGTTGAAAAATTTGGCACCGAGTTGAAATGTGCCTCTCTTGAAACTGTAAAGAAAATTTTCTTGACTAATTTTAATTTGAGGTGTAAACCATTAAAAAAAGACACGTGCAATAAGTGTGATTTGTTTGCGGTGCAATTACAAAACACTAGTGGATCAGAAAACACAAAAGTAGAGGCTGAGAAATCGTTACACTTAGAGAAGGCACAAAAAATGAGGGAACAGATGAAATGCGACTTTGAAACTGCACAAAATACCCCAAACATAGAATGCTTATCATTTGATCTCGAAAAAACTTTGCCCTTGCCTCGTATACCGACAAACGTATTTTTTTATAAACGTCAGCTTTGGCAATATAATAGCGGTATACATTCAGCATCAGATGATGTAGGGCACTGTTATGTTTGGGTGGAAGGAGAAGCCGGAAGAGGCGCTCAGGAAGTAGGATCATGCCTTGCCAATTATATAGAAAACAAACTACCTCCTACTATAGAACATCTCTATAGAACATCTCATACTATGGAGTGATTGTTGCGGTGGACAGAACCGAAACATAAAAATTGTTTTAATGTTAAAGGTTATCTTAGACTCCCATTCTACATTAAAAACGATAACTTTTCGGTATCTTGAGTCAGGGCATAGTTTTTTACCTAACGATACCGATTTTTCAAAAATTGAAACAGCGCTTAAAAACAACGTGTTTATACAGCTGAAGAATATATAGAAATTATGAAAAATGCTAGAAAAAAAAACCATTTCAAGTATATAGAATGGACAAAAATGACTTTTATAGCACTGAAGATATTGAGAAAAAAATAGTAAATCGTAAGAAATTCACAGATAAAAGTAAACTGAACTGGCTGCTGGCAAAGGAGATAAAGATTGAAAAAGCTAAATTATATTCTATTTTTATGAAAACGTCCCTTGATGAGGATTATAATGAACTAAACATTAAAAAAACGACAAAAGGAGAGATTTCGACTATACATAGATCTGATCTGAAACAGTTATGGGCTAACGGGAAACCCATTGCTCCAGCTAAATTGGCTGATTTACGATCTGTATACAAGTTTATTCCAGCTGATTGCCTTAGTTTTTATAAAACATTGAAAGCGTCTAATGACGCCATTGACGATGTCGATGGATTTGGTAAGGAGCTGGATTTCGATCTAGATGATGAATAAATTGTGATGATTTTCCATGCTTTGATTCCATCAACCTCAAAAACGTATTTTATTTTGTCTTAACACGAGATAGCGCGCGGTGTACGCAGGCGTCTTAATAAATATTTTTTTAATAATGTTGTTTCATTGTTATACTTATGTTTTAGAAAAAATATATATTAACTACCAAAATATACCAGTTTTCAGATATTGGATCGTTTTTGCAAATTAAGCTATAAGCTACTTCCATACAAAAAGCCTTTTTTTATGTGTGCATTTTCTTCATCATTTGTATGAGAAATATTAATACATTTTAATGACAAGTATATAGTAAAATAATGTTTATTTATTTAGTTGATGTAATACATACTACTTAGTTGTACTCGCTACCAAAAAAAAGCGTACCACAAAATTACAAAAACGCGATTTACTCAGTTCGACCTGCGTGTGGATTGGAACGTTGTCGCATAACTACGTCCAATTATTGCTACCCGCGTTCTGAAAAATAATCCCTTAGAAACCTTTCAGACGATCATTGAACCGAACTGACGACGTTATTTGTCTCTCATAATGGCATATAACATCGTGGCGCCTAGTTACAGATGGTAGGAGTTGCTTTGTAACTACGTAACTACAAAGAATGATTTAGAAGGACAGTATCGATGGCTATGGTTGTTTTGAAGGCTAAGTCATTTCGCAAAAAATGACACAACACGGAGAGCAGACGAGGACATTCTCACACTCGATTTGGATAGTTTTGGCAAGAGCGAACTGCCAGCACAATCGTCAAAAATGTAATTGCCTTAAACTGTCAAGAAGCTTCATAATTTTGTCAATCGTGTTGAAAGTTGTTATTATTAAAAAAACTTTCGTAAAATTAACAAAAGGCCGGAATCGTAAGAGAAATTAAACATTGTTTGTAACATAAACAACAAATCTGAAAGCTAAAAAGAAGCATAAAAATATCAAAAACGTTTAGCAAGGACAACAACATAAGAAACGAGTACAAAAACATTGTTACGTTTTTCCTTGCCAAGCTTATTTTTCTTTTGTTAAATGGTCGAAGCCATAAGTGGACGAAGGAATGTAAAAAAATAATCATAATTATAACACCATGACTGCAATCTGCGAAAGTTGAAGCAGAGGTACTCGTACACCCACTACACCCATATTTCACCAGTTTTGTTGTACTCCGTAGCTACTAGTGAGAAATTTTTGATAACAAAACCCAATCTGGCTATCTGGTAATAAAAATGTAATTCAGTCCGTAACTGAGGCCATACTCATTAATTCATTGGATGTGTTTCCAGTACCATCTACCAGTATCTAACATTTTTTTATTTGTAAAGAATGCCTTTACGTCTAAAATCTTAACTTGAGTACATTGCTGTAATTGCTCAAAAAATAATTGGAACTAAAAATCAAAATCTTTTCTGACGTATTACATAATAACAACCTAATTTTAACTTCTCTAGCAACACCCGCCACCCATTAAATCTGAATCAACAGAAAACCCGCTACAGCTCCCATCTTAAACCCACCAGTAAATCGTGATCAAGCTGAACGCGATAAATCCGTGCTTATGTGATAGTATAAAGGATATTCGTGCATCACTTCGGTCGCTAAAATTCTTATTTATGTGCCCGAGATAAGGGACTGTAGTTTCCTTATGCTTCCGACTTCCGGATTTTGGTTTGTAAGCCTATGGTAGCAAATTTATCGCTGGTTGCATCATGTAGGGAGATCTGGTCATTATAATTTTGGGTGCTATTATTAGATTTGCAATCATATTTATATTAACAACATAAACTCATGTCTTTTTTGCATCTAGGTAAGCAGAAACCACAGAACGCTACCTGCTACTTATTTTTGCCTCGTCCGCTTTTATACATCTGGTCACACACGCACGCTACTCCGTAAGGTCAGTATATATAGTTCTAGGACATCCTATCCTGGTGTTGCCCCTTAAATTTGCCTTGTAAACAAACACCTTTTGTTACTCGCTTTTTACTCAATTTGTATAACATTTGTTAATACAAAAAATCAAAATAATTTCGTAATTTTTTAACTGAATATTGAATGCGCATCATACACATTAGAAGAGTATCAACTCTTCTTATGTGTATGATGCGCATAACATAAAACTAGTCATTGTCCAGCTTGATGTGTTGGTACTACGATTAAACTAGCAGAAACGGATCTCTTATTGTGTAGAAAGTCTACAAAGCGCGAGACCATGTTATACTGGAAATATATAGCTTGGTGTGTGGTGGGTGTACTAAACTAAAATGTGCCTTGGTATAGTGTATAAGTAAGAATTCTTAACTCCTGTATGAGGTTTTTTGTGGGTTTGGAATAGGAGCTGATAATCTGAATTTTGGGTGTACCCAATCATCGGTATATTGATTGGCGACTTTTAAAAACTTTTATTTTTCAATTAAAAAATATTCCTTGAAACAAAATTGAAACAACCTTCACAAGAAAACACGGGGACCACAAAACATTGTCCTTAATTGTTGATTAGGATTAATTAAAAAAAAAATAAGGAAAACGCAAACACACCAAAAGAACACGTAAACTAATAAAATAGTTTCGTACACACGGACATAAATCAAGCTATACTTTCCAGTGTAACAAGGCCTTGCTTTGTACGGATTTCTCACACAATGAGAGATCCGCATAAACTGGGTTTGTATAAGTAGCTTGATTGGTCGGAAATTTAAAGTTTTTATACACTAATCCGGAACACGTGGTTTTAGTACGGTAGACAACCCATCAGTGGTAACAAAACCAATATAAGCTGGCCTCTTATTCTACTGAAAGTCCTTACTAAGCTAGGCCAGTTTAAAGTCAAAGAGTTATCGGTACACACCTAATTCGTTTTTGTTTATCTAGGTCTGTGATTAGAGGAATACAGATTATATAAATTGGCTAACTATGTTATGTAGTGTACGAGTATATAGAGGGTGTAAACGAACCATTCACGCATCCGTCAACCAAGCATTCTGTACATCAAACTAAGTACCCCTACGCAAAATTGTTTGCTAGGAAATGACTTTTTTTTTGGGTAAAATCACATTTTACGGTAAAACTCAAAGTAGCACTCTTAAAACATTGTGCTAGTGGATGCTTTGAATAGTAAACGGGTCATGGAGGTAATTTAAGTAAAGTTAAAACCTGAAATATTAGTATTTACAAAAACAGCTGTGAAAAATTTGGAACTTTTAAACCTACCCTACCACCCCCCCCACCTACCTACCTTTTAAACTTTTTGGAACTTCTTTTTATTTATATTTGTACTCTACCACAGTGCTGTCCTATTTGACCCTAAGGTTGACTGGTAGAGAATGCCTTGTGGCATTAAGTCCGCCTATGTACCACGTTTGTGCATGAAGTTTAAATAAGTAAATAAATAAACTTTGACCCCCAATATCTCGATAACTAGGAGGTTCCCAGGTATGGTCTAGAACAAAAAAATGATCTCAGTGGTGGGGAGAACAAATGCCCTTCGTTTGCGTTAAGGGTACTTTTACACCTTATATACACAAGGAATGATTTTATTGAACTAATGAGAGAGGATGGGGGAATAAAATGTTGTACGTATTTGTTAATTTCGGGGACATTTGATATTTTAATCTGAAACTATAGAAACAGTGGATTTGAGAGTTGATTATCGGGTGTCGTGTTCAATAATTTTGGACGGTTATTCACTTGAACTACAGGAAGATGTCGTGGCTAAATAATACAACCGCTCAGATCAATCTTCAGGTAAAGCCACGCTTGCCTAGGCTGATTTGTGGATGGATGATGATCACCCATTACATAAATTATTATTATTCAAATTGAATTGGTTTTTTTTTTTCAAGCTTTTTTGGTTTTGTTTTTTAATCCACATATCTAAAGCCCGTCGTAATAGCAGGCTGATAGCGAAAAACCCGGATAATTCTCAAAAGATCAATTTCAGTACCAAGGCAACCATCATTGATGCACAATTCGAGTATAAGCAGGGCAAAGTCTAATGAAGTCAGACGGATCAACACTTATAGAATATTGTATTGTACAAAAATATATTCACAGTGTATTTAAACAGGAAAACCCGAATTTTCACATCATTTTTCCGAGCAAACTGACAAATACCATCTCTGCATACATTAAATACGGAACGGCGTGCAAAAGAGGAAGCGGAAAAAGAAGAAAAAAATCATGGACGCACGTGTTGCTTAAAAGTTAGTATAGTTTAACAGTTTTTTTGAATAATTTAGAGGGTCCGCGTTATGTTAAAATCTGAGTCTTGTTTATGTTTAATTTATGAAGAATTCTTTTATGTAAGTGACTTCTGAAATTGTTTATTTTTTTAAGACTGGGAAGTATAAGTATTTTACATTATTTTTATAGAATTTGATGTGAAAACCTGAATCTCTACTCTTTTTCAATGCATAATATATAGTTGTTGTTGTTGTAGTTGTTGTTTGGGTTGGTTGTAGTTGGTTGCGAAATGAGACTCAATTAAATTAATCTATTTAGGTCGCAAGTAAATAGGCTTCTTCTGGGTAAGCTCGTTCCATCGTCGACCTCATCTTTGCCCTTAGGGTAAGATTGAGGTCAAGAGCAACCCATTGCAAATAAAAAAAAAAAAAATTGATCATAAAAAACACATAATTATTTTCCTTTCTGTCCAAGTGTACTAGCTACTGATAGTTTGCAATGGTCCCACTGCTGGGACACAAGTCTATTCTTTATGATAGGTAATGGGAAACACTCCACCACGCGGGAACAGTGTGGGTTGATATAGATCATTGTATTCGAATTGATAGCTGACAATTTTTTTTAAAAAACGTTGCCCCACACTAGGAATTTCTCCTGTATTGTGGGAGCGTTTACAGACATAAAATTTAAATTCACATACAGAAATACCCAAACCCGGAACAACTACCTGTAGGTCGTACAAATATTTGTTCCGTGCGGGGATCGACCCCGCGACACGCAGCACAGCAGTTCGATCGCTCAGCCACTGCGCTAACCGTGCCGTCAAATTGTCAATTGGCTAATTGATCATAGTTTAATTTGATTAACAATCAACAATAGGTTTTTGGGCTAATTGCAACTCTATTCATAGGCGTAGTTTGCTTGCTTGAAATCAAGTCCTTGGTCCACTTTTTTTTTTGGCGGGTGGAAAATCATCAAATAACCCCTCCCGCTCTTGGGCAGAGCGGAAGGGAGTGTCAGACTTCTACTGACTAAAAACCACCCATGTTTCTTCTTAGCCCTTCATGTCAAGGCCGCGGTATCTCTTGCGAACAACCCGCAGCCCCGACGACGAGTAGTTTGCTTGCTTGAAATCAAATCCTTAGTCCACTTCGTCTTGATTTGAACCGGCCCCGTTTTGATTATAGTGGCTGACAAAAGGGTGAAAAAAGTACCCCTAATTAAGCTGAAAGGCACTTGTGCTCCTTGTCGTTGCAATCGATTTCCTACTCAATTTCATCCACACATAAATTTCATCAGGAAATCGAATCGTTTGACGGCACGGTTGGCGCAGTGGCTGGGCGACTGGACTGCTCGTCCGAACCCCGCACGGAACAAATATTTGTTTGGCCTACAGATAGTTGATCCGGGTCCGGGTATTTTTGTATGTGAGCTTAAATGTTTGTGAACGCACCCACGATACAGGAAAAATTCATAGTGTGGGGCAACGTTTTTTTGAAAAAATAAAATAATAAAACATTTATGTTTGTTCTATGCTGTTCCTGGGAATCTTCTAGCTAAGGAGATGTGGAAGGTGAAAGATGTTACATCTTCGCAGATTTTTTAAATTCAATCTTTTTTTTTTTTGGTGGCTGGGAAATCATCAAATGACTCCTCCGGCTCTGGGAAGCGCGGTATGGGAGTCTGTGAGTCAAATTTCAACTGACTAAAAACCCGCAGCTCCGACGGAAAAAGATGTAGTTTTTAAGCCACATCTTTTTCCGTCGGGGCTGCGTGAAAAAAGCTTATGAAAAGAATTCGGTAGGCCTTTACCCAGCAGTGGGACAGTACAGGCTATTAAACAAAAAAGGCTGAATCAATTTTGTTCAAACATAGCTAAGAACACTCCCGACTAACTCACCTTTCAAACAAAATCAAAATCGGTTCATGCGTTTGGGAGCTTCGATGCCACAGACAGACACACACACACACTCAAACTTCAAACTGAAAATTAAGACTAAAAGTCACGTCAGCAAAAAAAGCCAACAATCTCCAAAAACCGTAACGGGTTGCAGCATCACTAACAAGCTTCTCACTCCTGGCGGCCATTTTTCACACGTCCCTAAAATCACGACACACGGAGAACAAGAAACACATCAATAACACGTTGACGTCACCAAATTGTGACTTGTTGTAACGGCTTTTTTTTAAACACAACCAAGAGGGCGTTCTTTTTTAGGGTTCCGTATTAAAAGGGTGATCACAGGACCTTATTACTAAGGCACTGATGTCTATCTGTCTGTCTATCACCACGCTTTATACATAACAAAACATCACGCCTGTAATCCCAAAAGGTTTTGGCAGAGGTGTATAAGTACACCCATTTTTCGCCATTTAATAGGGATAAGATAATAATGATTAAGGCATACTTTGAACCATAATAAAAATATGTAAAATCTAGAAATTTCGGAGTGTGAGCTGAGCTTGAGGTCCTGATTTTGAGCAAAGTATTATTGGGTTATTCCCATCAGAAATGTTTGTCAAATCCAGAGTCTGTGACTGCTGCTACAGAGTCTGAATTGGTGCCCTGATGTTGACTGTTCCCTACAGGCCAGCCCCGTATTATGTGGGACTTTATTTATTATCATTTCTGCCAAAGGACGTCCACTGCTGGACAAAGGCCTCCCTCAGGTGTCGCTACATTGACCGGTCCCGTGCGTCTTGCTACAACGTGGGAACTTAACATACCTATCTGGCGAAATGTATGTGTACTAATGATTACACTTCTGCCTAACTCTTCAGCGATTTACAGGCATGATTTTATAAATATTATACTAAGATAGCAAATAATAAGGCTAAAAATGAAAGAGATCCCCCATGCCCATACAAGAAATATGTTTTTATTGCCGTTTATTTCACAGAACCGTTCTTGTACGATTCCGAGTCGCACTTGGTAGGTTTTTTTTTTATCTCCAGCCAACTACCATTAATCAGGCCGGTCTCTCTCGCGTGAAACTCGTTGGAAACAAGAAAAGTTTCCTTTCACTTGAATTAAAATCTTCAACGGAATGACTAGACGGTTTTTTAGTTCGTTTTTTTTTAATTCTGAGGACAGTTTGATAAACTGTAGTTTGTTTCAATTTGACGATTGCACTAATTGGATTGGTGATTTGTGTGGGATCCGGTGTTGTTATGGAGACTTTTTTGTTGAAAGCTTGGAAAAATTGTTTGGTGGAAAAGGACCTGTTAGTTTATCTGCATTATCTTACGTATGAAAGTCGTTTATTGCTAGATGGTAATGCTTTGAGAGCATTCCATCCTTTTTGAGGTATTTCAGTAATGGTATCGGCTGATCTAGCTGCTCGGCAGTTTGTTGCACTGCTCCTATTTGGCGCAGCCGTGAGATGCACACTCTCTCTTTTTTTCTGTTTAGTTTTAGTTTCTTTTTAATTTTTAATGTTTTTTGTGTGCACTTGTGGGCTGTGCTAAATATGTATGTTTTATTTATTTCTTGATGGCATGTGAAATGAAATTAAGCCCTGATTAAATATTGGCGACAAAAAAAGGATACATCTTAATGTTAACCAAAACTCCTCTTGTTTTCGCAACCGCCTCTGGTGAGCATGAGCGCCTGGGTTTAATTTTCAAGTCTGACAGTATTATTTCGTTTTTTCTATCATTCATTCGATTATTAAGCAGCAGCCACGGAGACTGGATTTTTACCCGGTTGATGACTATCGACTCGTCTCCTATTACCTGGGATTTTAACATAACTGGTGATATGTGGGTGTACTTGTTAGGTACACCTCTGCCGAACCCTTCGGGAATTGCAAGGCATGACGTTATTTAATGAAAACTTACGTTACTTATTAAACAGGAACTTCCAAAATAACATGTGGTGTACTAAAATACGGCCTAAAGTTAACTCTTTAGTGTGCAGTCACGTCACAAAATATGACCGTCAGCAGTTTGCCGAAAATATGCAAACGGGCGCTTGCCTAAACCACGTTTAACATTTAACGTTGTACGTCAACTACGTAGTTATTATTTAGCGAGTTGCGGAAATTTTGTTGAAACATCCTGTATAATGTTATGGCAAAATGGGTGCTGCTTTTATTTTTATTTTAGTCTATTCGTTGTAATTAGAACTGATGCGTATGTGTCTTCTTCTTATCGTGCGGGCAGTAAGGTCTGACGACCCCCCGTCGGGTCTGCAGGTTGTTCGTAGGAGATACCACGGCCTCGACGCAAAGGGCTAAGAAGGATCATAGGTGGTTTTTAGCCAGTAGAAGTCTGACACTCCCTACCCTACCTCTGCCCAGAGTGGGAGGAGTCAATTGATGATTTCACACCCTCCACACAAAAAAAAAGGTCTAGCGACCCATACATAGTGTCAGAGTTTCTAAACAGCCTCAAAGGCCTCTGATATGGTTTGTATACCACCGCCACTTGGCGGTCGGAACCACTGGCTTATACGTGCCTTCCGAAACACGGAATCATCTTTTTATTAGACAATCAGGTGATTCAAGCCTGCAATAGTAATAATAATAATTCAATTATTTATTCAAGTAATAATAACTCATAGTATTAGTAAAAATTTAACTTATATCTATGTTAGTAAACTAAATTAAACACAAAACAAATTAAACAAAACAAAAAAATAAGAAAACAATGGAGACAGCAGAAATTTTGCAGCACCGGTTAACGATCGCGCAATCCAGTCGGCCAGAGATCATTTATAGGATGCCGTTGGAGCTACCTCGCACCCTGTTTACCAGGAATGTGCATCTCTTACGCATTACTCTATAAAAACAATCTACGCGGGCGTCTGCAAACATCTTTGAAGCACTACAGAATGTACTAGCCAAACTGGAAACAACTTTATAAAGTATGAATCCCGTAGGAATCGAGCCCACGACCACCGGATCACAAGGCAAACGCCTAAATCACTCGACTCGATAGCCGGGTTAGTTCAAAATAATGTTAGTAAGATTATTGTCTTCAGGAAATTCTTCCATCTATAATTTGAAAATGCCCCGTTTGTGTAGTGGTGGCAAGCGTGACTGCGGAGCATTAGATCCTGAGCATGATTCCCGAGTAGGGCATATTACTATTGAGTTTCCGCATAAGGAATTTCTCAGTAGCAGCCACGGCAACAAGCTCGCCCCCTTTAACATGGGACTTAACCATAACTGGCAAAATGTGTCTAACACACACGTCTTCGGGGAGTACCGGCGTGATGTTATGTATCGTCATCCTATAATGTTCCTACTGCAGGAACTCAGGCCTCCTCTCTAGGAGAGGGATGGACTATAATCCACTACGGCTCAAGTGCGGGTTGGTAGTTTTTTTTTTTTTTTAAACATTGCCCCTTTTTTTTTTTTTTTTGGGGGGTGGGAAATCATCAAATAACCCCTCCCGCTCTTGGGCAGAGCGAAAGGGAGTGTCAGACTTCTACTGACTAAAAACCACCCATGTTCCTTCTTCGCCCTTCATGTGGAGGCCGCGGTATCCCTTGCGGACAACCCGCAGCCTCGACAGGCGTCGGCCCTTGCGGGCCCCTTCCATGTTGCTGACATCTCTTTGAGGCGCGCGTGGAACACGAACGCGCCGTCGACACGGCCTGTCGTCGTCATAAGACGGACGGAAGGCGAGCTTACCCATCACTCACCGTCCACAGGCCCGCGTCTACGGTGGCCGGAAGCCATCACGTGGCCCCCGACGCCCGGAGCGCCTCCCGCGGCGGCTGGGACGAGAGGTTCTCTCCCTCTCACGTTCCGCCACCTCCTTCGCTAGCATCACTGCTTCGCAGAAGGAGGCGACGGCGTCCCATTCCTCCTCGCCCCGGACCATGGCTTGCACCAGGGCCGGACGCGAGAGGTCGCCGCCGCCGATCGCCGCTACGAGAACACGGCGGGGCTCCGCCCAAGCGGGACACACCTCCACAGTGTGCTCCACCGTGTCCTCCGGCCTAAACATTGCCCCTCACTAGGAATTTCTCCTGTATCGTGGGTGCGTTCACAAACATATAAAGTCACATACACAAATACCCAGACCCGAAACAACTATCTGCAGGCCATACAAATATTTGTTCCGTGCGGGGATCGAACCCGCGACACGCAGCGCAGCAGTCCAATCGCTTAGCCACTACGCCAACCGTGCCGTCAAGATATCACATGTCTACAGATTTTTGGGTTCTCAGACATGCCACACGATGTTTTCGTTTACCGTTTTGAGAGCAGCGGTGATGAAATAAATTACACAAAGGAATGCGCCTGCCCGAGTTCAAACCCACGACTTACTGTTCGTGAGCCGGGGCCGCCACCACTGGGCCACCGCTGCTCTACTGACGTGTGATGTTATGTTTGCTTCAAAACAATTACAGTTTTTAATCATTGATTAATTTTACTCATGCTCCTTCTAGTTTACACCTAATTCTCTCATATCAATACGAGCTTTACGACAAAAACTTTAACTTGTATTGTAATAAAAACATTAGCCAGTGAGTTAGATTAGTAGAGCAACTGACGGAGTACATTCAGTACCTACCCAGTACTACCTGAACTCTCCTTTCATACAACTTGGTCTCTTATACTTTGTTCGAGGGGTCAAGTAATACTAGGCATAGACTGTACGTACTCAGGATGCGCCGGACGAACGTAAGCATCGTATCAGTTGTAGAGGCTAATGAGTGCTGTTTTAATTAACTTAAGATGTTGATACGGATGTGTTGTAACGTAGTACGTTACACTTCTCAGTTATTAACATAATTAGCATAATAACAATAAAAACACATCAAAGATGCAATGTTTACATTCATGTGTCAACTGACAAGGACGAGCCACAGATAAAAATAAGTAGTGCGGTGACAATCAATACTTACTAAGAGCCAGATAATGCATAATATCGGTCGCGCAAGTGAGGATTTGTCTACGGCTCGCATATGTCCCATCGCTATTTAGGCTGCCAACTCCATCTTTTCGTTTGACATAAGGAATTTTAGTCCCGAAGCGATCACACGTCTCACCAGATCCTATAAGCAATTTTAGTCCCGAAGCGATCACACGTCTCACCAGATCCTAATTGTCCAGTGAATTACACACGTGTCTTAACTCGCCATTATCCGGGCCTAAACATAACTTAATCCGAATTATTCTCCGCCATCGAGCATTTAAATTCGGTGTCTTTGAAAACCCCATACTGGGGTCCAAGGTTCCGGCTGACGTCCCCAGCTACACCCGTCAGTTCGGCTGCACATCAGCGGCTACTGGAACTCATTTTGGTTCCGTCGCCTGTTCCGCCATCCCACCGTTGGGCATACCTGCCACGTGGGCCGCGTCGAGATACATCGGGTCGACACCGACACCTGAGCCCTGGTGTCTTCCAGCGTGGCACCTCGCTGCGGGCATCGCCACGCCGGCTATCAGGGCAGTAGTACTGTGCTCCCCTACAAGACGATCTTTGGGTTTGTGAACCACAAACTTGCCCACACCTCTTTTATTGTTAAATATATTTTATGTTGACGAGGTTACGTGGTCTTATTTTTTAACCTGTGCCACGTACACCCTTTCCGTCACATTGGCGCCCAAAAACGTGGTTTTGTGGTCACATATACCTAAGGGTTGTCTTGTGGGTATTTTTTTTATATGGTGGTGTATTTGGTGGTGTGTTGTTTTTTGTAAAACGTTTCGGTTGCCAGCAACTAAGGTGTACGTTGCGGTTACTTAGTTTATTTTAATTGGTAGGAACAGGTTTGTCCCGTTGTATCTACTTTTATGTTGTAAAGTTATTGTAAGAACGAATTTACCGTTCCCCTGTAGTGGTAGAGCTAATAGTAACGGCTCGCCCCGGGGAGGTACCACGCTCTTTCTTATTTCTACCGGCAAGCAGCTTGCTGTGAGCCGGTTGAAGGGATTGGGTTGCCGGGTTTTCAATTACTGGCTACTATAGACATAATAACTTTGTCTACTGCTGACACAATTAGCGTTTATTAATAATATCTCTAATATCGCTCATAAGTGTCAACAATTTTTTTTTTGTTATTTTATTATACCCTAACTTAGATTCATTTATCATCAATTTAAATAAGAATTTAACTTCATAGTAAGTCATAAAAAACAACAACATTAAAATCAAGTAATACAACTTAACCTCTTGAACGTCCGCTAACATTGCTTGAATGTCTTATGATCCACCGGGTGATCATAAGGACGCTCGAAGACTTAATACTAAAAATTTAGTAACATACAAATTGTTTCTACAAACTTGTAAATTGGAATTAAAGCCTGTATAATATCAATTAACCTTGTACTTGTATACATTTGACCTGGATCACTAATGTTCTACGCAGTGAACATTTTTATTGTTGACGACTCAAAAATACAGTACTATTTCATTGAATTAACAGCTGTTTCCAACAATACAATTCCTACCTACTGTCAACCTATCCACTAACCAACCAACCTACTGACAACCTAACATACCTACCTACATATTATTTAATAATTTTTCCTACTAACTGTCTACCTGCCTATAAACTTGATACCACTTACCTTGTTCATTATTGTTATACTGAGTACAGTCAACAGCAAAAATTTGTCATTGGATGACAATAGTGACTCATATTTTATTTCACAAAATAATATTGTCATCTTTTCAGAATTAAATACCAGAAGCGTACACATTAGTTGCACCGATTTTTTTTAGAAACTTAGTAAATTTTTGGAACTTAAATTTTTTTTTCACAACAAAAAAAAAAAAAAAAAATTTTTTTTTTTTTTTTTATATATTGTTTTCTTTTCTTAACGTAGCTTCCTCACTTCACACGGCCAACAACCAAGACGTTATAATTAAGTATATTTTGTAACAGTCGGAGTAATTGACGCTCATAATACCTTGCTGATTGCTATCCAACACTTACCAGACTCACGTTTTTTTTTTTATAAATTTTAAACTCAATTTCAAATAACATAATTAATTTTTTTGAACCAAATTCAACATGGCTTATCCAGTAAAATTCATGTCGCTGCAAAAAACAGAGCTCGAATACGAAGTAGCTATCAGAGGGGAAACACCCGCCACTACTGTTCAGGAATTGCGAAAACAGATTGCAAAATGCGGACCAATGTTTCCATCTGAGGACATTCTCACTAGCCCATTTGAAGTATCGGAAGATTTAAGTGGAGTTTTAGACGTTTTAACTAAGGCAGATAATAGTTTAGGTACCTCAGGATATGTTAGGTAAAGACTTAGGTTCCTGGCATATAAAGGACTTAAAATTAGTAGGAGTTAATAAGTAACATCTTTAACATTTTAATTTTTTTACTTTTATTTATATATTTATGCTACTGCATAAGCCAGTGCATGAATATTATCCTCTGACGGCGACACGCTCACTCGATGTCCTCATCAGTGACATAATACGTGTCTTAATCCGTCATTTATTCGGCCTCCTATTTCAGCCCCGATGGAGAACCACGCTCACTTGTTTTGTCTTGTGCCTTACCCGTGGTCTCTCCACCTTTAATCGGAACCTCTGAATGGGTAGTCGCCTAACTCGGTACATTTTTACCGGGAGTAAATAAAAATATCAGAGCGGTTTGCAACTCGATAATTAAGCCATTGCAGGAGCGGGTGGTTACTCCTAAAATAAGCCAACATCCAATTTTCTTTTAATACACAAAAATAACTTCTGAGCGGGTTGCAACTCAATAATAAAGCCTTTGCAGGAGCGGGTGATTACTCCTTAAATAAGCCTTAATCGATCTCAATTTTATAGTCCCAGTAGACTTCTTTTGCCTTCTTTTGCACTTCTGTTTTCCGCGAGTATCAAGTCAACTACGGACATGGAACTCTCACATAGCTGCTAGGGCGCGGACTCACCTCATGTTAAGGTGGTCTGCCAGTATGCAAGGAATACGAGTATGAGTTATGATGGATGAATGATGAAGAATAAAAGGGGTCGTAAAACAGATGTAAGTGCAATGGGAGTAAAGGATTTTTACTGGAGTAAAAACCCTCACCAAGCGGCGGGGTACTGTAACGTAGTACGTTACACTTCTCAGTTATTAACATAATTAGCATAATAACAATAAAAACACATCAAAGATGCAATGTTTACATTCATGTGTCAACTGACAAGGACGAGCCACAGATAAAAATAAGTAGTGCGGTGACAATCAATACTTACTAAGAGCCAGATAATGCATAATATCGGTCGCGCAAGTGAGGATTTGTCTACGGCTCGCATATGTCCCATCGCTATTTAGGCTGCCAACTCCATCTTTTCGTTTGACATAAGGAATTTTAGTCCCGAAGCGATCACACGTCTCACCAGATCCTATAAGCAATTTTAGTCCCGAAGCGATCACACGTCTCACCAGATCCTAATTGTCCAGTGAATTACACACGTGTCTTAACTCGCCATTATCCGGGCCTAAACATAACTTAATCCGAATTATTCTCCGCCATCGAGCATTTAAATTCGGTGTCTTTGAAAACCCCATACTGGGGTCCAAGGTTCCGGCTGACGTCCCCAGCTACACCCGTCAGTTCGGCTGCACATCAGCGGCTACTGGAACTCATTTTGGTTCCGTCGCCTGTTCCGCCATCCCACCGTTGGGCATACCTGCCACGTGGGCCGCGTCGAGATACATCGGGTCGACACCGACACCTGAGCCCTGGTGTCTTCCAGCGTGGCACCTCGCTGCGGGCATCGCCACGCCGGCTATCAGGGCAGTAGTACTGTGCTCCCCTACAAGACGATCTTTGGGTTTGTGAACCACAAACTTGCCCACACCTCTTTTATTGTTAAATATATTTTATGTTGACGAGGTTACGTGGTCTTATTTTTTAACCTGTGCCACGTACACCCTTTCCGTCACAGTGTGGTTAATTAGCTATAATACAACGGGTAGAATGTTTGCGAGGATAAGCTGGATTGAAAACCGTTCTTTTGTATACTAGCATAGGGGTATGAAAGAAACAGAAAGTTTGTGAGTCCCAATTACATAACAACATTTATTATTTTTTGTACAACATTGCTGTAATGCCGCTACAGTAAGCACACTGAGGATGAGTTTATTTAAAACGCAGTTTGACTAACGCTCTAGCATCTACCTTCGTACAACTGTCAAACTCCGCACACGTGTCCTGAAAGACATTTATAGATATATGTTTTATTCTCATCATTTCTGTAGTACCTAGTCTGTTTAAAGTTGTCACTAACGTAACCAATCATGTTAGCCTGCTGCAAAGTATATATTTAAGAGGCTAGTGCTGAGTCTTAAAAAATATTAGAACGAAATTAATCATTTAACACCCTACAACCAAGGCTCTACAAATATAAAATTATCCCGTCGGGGCTGCGGGTCCTGTCGGGGCTGCGGCTTGTTCGCAAGAGATACCGCAGCCTCGACATGAAGGGCTAAGAAGGAACCTGGGTGGTTTTAGTCAGTAGAAGTCTGACACTCACTTTTCGCTCTGCCCAAGAGCGGTAGGGGTTATTTGATGATTTTCCACCCGCCAAAAAAAAGGCTCTAAAAATGTAATATGTAAAATCACCAATATACAACACGTTGTAAAACTGAGCCATAAACTCATTCAAATAGATACATCAAAACAATTAGAACAATACACCAACTACAATCCGTCAATCATGCCTACAATGTACCTATAAATGACGTGTATAATGTATAAATACCGAGTATAATGTATAAATGCCGTGTGTAATGTATATTTAGTTTTCCCTACAAAAGGGTGGTTGCATCCATTGTTTTTGAGTACACGTATGGCCGTTGGAAATGGGACACTGTTTTGTGCAACATTTGTGTGGATGATGTTTTGTTTTCGCATTTGGTTTGAATATGTGTTTTAATCTGTATTTTGTTTTCGTGGCTTCGGTGAATAGTATGGAAGAAAGAAGTAACATTTATTTGCACTAAACACGAGGCATAACAAAAAAAATAAAGTACACAAAGAAATAGTTGGGGAAATGTCATAGTTTTTTTTTATACTAAATATATACCTACTGCTCTTGGTGTTCCAAATAAATACATACGAAAATGTATCTGCGCTCTTTAAAAGGTCAGTGCACTAATACAATAAGTAAATACATTATTTAAATGAAGAACAAAGTAAAAATATTGCGAAACAAAGCACAAAATACCTGCTTAGTTTAATTAAAATAAAACACGTCTGGATCCTTATTCATTTCCATCATTAAAATTGTAATACAAGCAAAAGCTTTATTTTAATAATATTTTTTAAACTGATGACGTCATTAAGAATTATTTTTAAAATATGAGCTCAGTAGGTACCTACATCTTTTTAATAAAGTTGAGTAAAAAATACAATTAATTACTTGCCAAGTCCAAATTAAAAAAGTACGTAATTGATGCAATTTCTCATAACTCCATTAACATCATTTTTACTTAATTTTTTTTAAGAAATTCTGCGAAGTTCTAAGGAAAATTAATTAATGTAATATAAATATACCTTTTCTCGTAGAATATAATGCAAGATGTCATTTGACTTTAATTAATTTAATTCAAAGTATTTTTTCTTTGTGTAATTATTTAATTTAACTTTATGAAGCAACGTAGATGGACAGCATTTAATTTACTGCTGGTAAGTAAGCATGTCTATTATCCCTCCTAACCAAATAAAACTCGAAAAAGTCATACCTAGAGTCCGATATCCTGTATTGATACAAAACGCCTAAATTTATTTGTGTCTAATTAAAATAAAATAAAAACTTAAAACGCAAGCTAATGGACATGTGTATTCTCCCCATTCTGACTTATGGTGCACAGACTTGGTCTTTGACTAACGTCCAGAAGTCCAAACTCAAGATTTGCCAACGAGCGATGGAGCGCAGTATTCTAAAAAGTCACTGCGTTCCCATAATGCCTAGTCCAGTGTTAACCTACACTGAAATTGTACGTTTAATACTTGTAATGATACCCTAAATACGATGTTACATTACTTCCTCTACGTCACATTGATATCATAGACAAAAACATACGGGATTTTATTGATAGACAACGCTGATTGCATCGTTGGTCCAATGGTCGCAATCACGACTGTGGAGTATGACATCCCGGGGTCAATTACCGGGTCGGGCAGATTATTATCGGGATTTCTATTAGAATTTCTCAAAAGCAGCTCGGCCAGCTCGGTTGATGGCAATAGGCTCGCCCTCTATAATCACAACTCTTCTCTCAGGGTGGTTGTCTCTTGCTAATATCTCACTGCTCACAAATGCCTTTAAGCCGTCACGCCAACGGTGTCCAGGCCTCCCTATTGTTATTTCTATTTAAAGTCTTCATTCTAAATATATACTTACCTAAATACCTACATAATATTACACTGTGTAATGTGTATATTATATAACATGTTACGTTAGCAACGTAAACCGCGTGTTCCTGAGAAAGCGTTGTCGTCGACATAATGTATTTTACTCGGTTTTGGTTTGTCGTAATTATGACGCATTGTGTGTATTAAATGTTTGTATTCCTAACGTGGTATTGTTACGCTAAAATTGTGTGTTTCAACATTCGCAATAATACAATTGGTAGATATAGTTGCCCTCATAACATAATTTACACACTATAAACAAGCTTATAGTAAAACAGATAATAAAATTATGTACATGACATGACATAAAAGCAGAAAAAACGTTTACGTGCTAGAGGTAGATGGAAATATAAAAACATTTTAAAGTTCCGGAACACCCTCAGAATTGAGATTGACTATAATATAAGAAGGAGAGAGTTCTTAGGTAGAAAAATATTCCTAGTCTATTAATGTATTATTTTGGCACTAAAATCAAGTTTTGTATTTCAAATCATGTGTCCGCAAGCATGCCATTATTGTTATAAAATAAATAAATTAACAAATTTCAGACTTTATCCACTATCAAGAGGAAAATAAATAAGTTTAATAATAAAATATTACACCATACTAATTTATTTAACGTAAACACAACATGTTTGGCCTCCAGTGCAATCGGTAGCTTGCCCAACATGTAAATGTCGAGGACATTTAAAATCATTTGGCGACAGGCACTCGCCACCCTTTGAGTTGCATGTTACTTTTTTATCTGAAACAAATTAATTTTAATCACTTATCGCTTAAAACTGCCATTGGAATAGACCTAGACATGTTCTTGAGTGGGAACGCGAATAGCCGTGTAATGACTGAGCGCGCAGCATAGCGAGGCAGCCTCGGGCGTATGCCGCGGTACACGATCATTTTCATTTTTTCATTGCTTTCCTCCGGCGAGGCACTTCCTGACCGACCGCATGAATTGCCTCGCGCTTGTGTCAGTCAGTACGCGGCTATTCGCCAAGCGAAAGGTGGGACGCTCTCAAGTTCGGGGGAGCGACGATTTTTATTACATGACTGGTAGCATCTGGGTGAGAGTTGTCAAAATCGAGTTAAGTGGCGTGTGAATGAACAGCCTATGTCCAACAGTGGACTGGTGTAGGCTGATAAAGGTGAACAGTTCTTAGGAATTAAGGATATATCAGGTTCCAAGATTCCCTTCTACCTTTATGAAGGAAAAGAAATTAATGATAGCGTGACGACTGACAGAGCTGAATGGAAGCAAAAACCGTGTTGCCCCAACCCCAAATAACACAGCATAAGGGCTGGAAGATGGCCTGTGGACGGTGAGTAATGGGCTAGCTTGCCGTCCGTCCGTCTTATGACGACGACAGGCCGTGTCAACGGCGCGTTCGTGTTCCACGCGCGGCAAGGGCCGACGCCCGTTGGAGCTGCGGGTTGTTCGAAAGAGATACCGCGGCCTCGGCGCAAGGGCTAGGAAGGAACATGGGTGTTTTTTAGTCAGTAGAAGTCTGACACTCCCTTTCGGTCTGCCCAAGAGTGGGAGGGGTTATTTGATGATTTTCCACCAGCCAAAAAAAAAAGGGCTGGAAGATGATGGTAACAAATCAGAGTTGTGGTTGCTGCTGATGGGAATTTCTTTATGTAAAACCCAATAAATAAAGGTTTGCCCGACATTGGGTATTAAACCTGAGATCTCATGTTCAGTACAGCAGTAAGGCAAATAAACATCAGTACCATAAAAATACGTACATAATAATAAAATCCACGCCTATAGGTACCCCATGGGTGTTGTTACTGCGTTTTTGGATGTGGAGCAATATCTGTTGAGACAGTCAGATATAAGAGGCTCATCGTTAACAGAACCAGAGATTAATTATATTTAAATTATACATTTTTATTTTTTAATGGTATTTCGCAGCTTACCCCACGAGGCTGGGTTCTGCTTAACCTGACTATCTTTTGGGTTGAAACTCAAAGCATTTAGTTCAATTAGACCAAGGAAACGATGAATAGAAGATATGTAAATAAAAAAACTCACAAACAAACATACATACATGAACGCTAAAAAACTTAACACTCTTTTTTTTGGGACAGTCGTGTAAAAACGGAGGTGTCTCATGAGATGACGAGAAACAGAAAAGTATGGAAAAAGAAGACATGCTGCGCCGACCCCAAATTAATTGGGATAAGGGCAAGAGAATGATGATGATAATTACATACATTTTTGAATGTCAGGAAAACAAATAAAACGAAGCTACTATCAACAAGGCTTAATAACTTAATAATGTGTGTGTAGATCTCTATGGAGAAGAATGGGCCAGAAATTCCATGGACACTCTTTTAAATCAATATATTGTAACAAAATCTTAGTTACATAATTCATCATTAATCTCAAAGACATTATTAGTTCTGTTTAAATTTACTCACTTGCTCTACAGCACTCCATGCCAAGGTCTTGCTGAACTGGACATAAGCCTGTCTTCTGAACTTCTGTGCCTTTTGGACAGGCTACTGATCTTGCGCAGACACCACCAACGGCCATACAGGGGAGCTCGAAGAATGGTGCGTTACCAGCTGAAAATAATGTTTTAATTAAAGTGATTGTTCCAGCTAGTTCAGCTAATAGAAATATCTCCTCGGCAAGACGTGAGCTCTGGGCGGGAGCTGCTTAATCCCCTAATGACTTTATCGAGCCGTCTGAAAGCCTTCCACCTGGAGATGCTTTGCCGTGGCCGACTTGGTGATCTCTAAATAGAATCCGAACCCAGGTCGACCGTGGCAAAGACAATATCTTCAGATGGGGTTTCATTGACAGCTCAGACCTCAAGTGTGTTTGCGGCGTATCTCCACAGATAATGTCCCACCTTCCATCTTGCGCTGCATGCCCTGACACCTGCACACTTGACGACCTTATGACTGCAACGGCGAGTGGTGTAATAGAAATTTGCCATCGACACGCTAAAAATAATTAAGTGATTCGTTTGTGTAGTGGATGATTTCCAACTGAGCGATTTATTTTGCTCAAATAGTTAATGAGTTTTTCGATAAGGAAATTCTTCGTAGCCTAAGCCTTTTTTCTGTATTCTAGTTATGTGTGCCCCGTTTTACATCGCGCAATGCTATGCTTCGCAAAACCATATTACTCAAACCGAGATCAGCTTATACTAGACTAGCTGATGCCCACAGCTTTGTCCGCGTGGATGTTAATTATCGCGACCGATTGCTTTTATCACGACCGATGTCGATTTTCGCGACCGAAAGTCGGTTATCGCGACCAAAAGTAATCCCTACATCCCCTTTAACATCTGTGTTTTTTTTGGGGCTTGGGAAATCTTCAAATGACTTCTCCCGCACTAGGCAAAGCTGAAGGGAGTATCAGTCTTCTACTGACTACAAACCACCTATGCTCCTTCTTAGCCCTTTGTGTCCAGGCCGCGGTACGTCTTTCGAACAACCCGCAGCCCCGATGGGGACCTCTGATAATCC